>JANJGK010000065.1:2963333-4445000 GCA_039081455.1 Macrobrachium rosenbergii | reverse complement strand
AAGAAAGAGAAAGAGCAAAAGAAGAAAGAGAAAGAGCAAAAGAGGAGAGAGAAAGAGCAAGACATGAAAGGGAGATGGAGTTAATAAAAGCTCGATCCACATTACCTGTAATACCGTCTAACCCTACTCAAGGTAATTCAGACCCTGTATTTGATGTAGTAAGAGTGCAGAAATTAATTCCAAAATTTACAGAAGAAGCCCCAGATGAGTTTTTTGATCACTTTGAAAAAGTAGCTTCAGGTATGGGATGGCCAGAGGATAAATGGTCGGTCTTGTTACAGAGTGTTCTCATTGGTAAAGGAAGAAGTGCCTATTTAGCCTTATCAGCTGATCAGTGTAAAGAGTACAAGGTACTCAAACATAATGTGCTACAAGTTTACCAGATGACCCCTGAATATTATAATGAAAGATTCAGATCTTTGAGAAAGGATGACAAGATAACTTTCTTGGATTATGCTTACAAAGTAAGATGTTTTAAACGAAGGTTGGAGGCTGCTAAAGTTAAATCTATGGACGAACTTGAGGAGTTAGTAGTTCTAGAACAATATCTTAGAGGAATTCCTGAACACATAAGAGCCTATTTAAGAGAGAGAGAGGTTAAAAAACTTGACAAAGCTGCTACATTGAGCGAAGATTTTAATATAATTTCTAGCAAAAGAAATTATAATGTCAAGTACCAGAACCAACAATGCACAGGTTTCAGATCTCATCCAAATTTCAGGAACATTACAACTGGAAATCCTTCTAGTGGCTATGCCAATACAAAGTCAGGTAACACCCCTCAGCAATTAAATGTTAAATCCTCATCATCCAGTCAGTTTTCAAGACAGATACAGAAGACTAATGTTGTCTGCTACAAGTGTGGAAGAGTAGGACACTACAGTCGAGATTGTTATCAGACACAACAGCAGACCAAACCAGTTGGTCAAGTGGTTAAAGGTAACCAGGTGAAACAAACTACGAAGAGCAGTGTGGGAACGACTGAGACTAAACAAGCAGAGTGTTTAGCAACCAGTGGAAATGTAACTTCAAGCAGTGAGTGGCTGAGCAGCTTGGAGGCTTTTAAGCCATATATCTATGAAGGTACTCTGACAACTCAAGGAGGAAGTGTGCAGGTACCAGTCAAGGTATTACGTGATACGGGGAGTAACCATAGTGTGGTAGTTCGTGGTGCTCACCCACAGTTGGAGAAGAATCTCACCGGAGATTCAGTTATTTTGAAGGGTATAGGAGGAGAAGAGGTAACTCCTATATGCCGCTTGCATTTGTCCTGTGAATTGGTGACAGGAAATGTTGATTTTGCTGTAAAGGACTCACTAGCTGTTGAAGGTGTACATGTTTTACTGGGTAATGAAGTTGGTAGTGTACCATTTGTTCCTTGTCCTATAGTGACAGACAAACCGTTAAGGGTTAGTCCTACAGTAGCTTTAGAGAAGAAAAACCCCCACCTGTTTCCAAGTTGTGTAACTACCAGGAGTATGAAGAGAACTATGTCTGCAAGTGAAGATACTGAGGATTTACCTGCACCAGAAGAATCAAGTGAAGGATCTTTAAGATTAGAAGAACTGTTCCAGGAAAGTGAAGTTTCCCCTAGTGTTAGTAGTGAAGAGATTTCCCAAGAAGAAGAGGATCCTGTTGTTATTGAAGAGACTCCGAGTAGTCAAAGAGTTCCTGAAGATAGTAGTGAAACTGTAGAAGCAGAGTTAGCAGATATGGAGAGTTCAGCCCTTGAAGTTGGTCAAGTGACAAGAGAGAAGCTAATGAAACTGCAGAAGAGGGATACAACGTTGGCTGATTTGTTCTTCAGAGTTGTTGATCAAGAAGAGATGCAACAAACCTCTACCTGTTATTATCTAAAGGAAGGATTGCTAATGAGGAAGCATCGACCTGCAGATATACCAGGAAATGCTGAATGGGGTGAATATCATCAAATTTTGATTCCATATCCATTGAGGAAACAAGTTGTAGCAGTAGCGCACGAGTCTGGACATATGGGAATCAGGAAGACTGTTGAGAAGGTTATGAAGTATTTTTTCTGGCCTGGACTTCACAAGGACGTTAGCAAATTTTGCAGAGTGTGTCACACGTGCCAGATAGCTGGAAAACCGAATGAAACCATTCAGAAAGCACCCCTACATCCCATAGAAGTTAGAGGAGAACCCTTTAGCAAGGTAATTATAGATGTGGTTGGGCCACTTCCGAAAACAAAGAAAGGAAATGAATATCTATTAACATTAATGTGTCCAGTGACTAGGTATCCTGAGGCGATTCCTGTAAGAAGTATAAGTGCAAAGGTAATTGCTGAGAAGTTGGTGGAGTTTTTCTCCAAGTTTGGAATACCAGAAATTGTGCAAAGTGATAGAGGAACGAACTTTACTTCAAAATTATTCCAGGATGTGATGAACTTGTTAGGAGTAAAACAACAGTTATCAATTGCTTATCATCCAGAGACTCAAGGAGCCTCGGAAAGGTTCCACCAGACATTGAAAAGTATGTTAACTAAGTATTGTAATGAATCAGGAAGAGAATGGGATGCTGGTTTACCTTTAATGTTATTTGAAGTTAGGAATGCTTATCAAGAAAGCATGGGATGTTCACCAAATGAAATGATTTTTGGTCGAGACATTAGAGGTCCATTGAAGATTCTTGCAGAGAATTGGGAAGAAAATCAAGAGGAAATCCAAGGAGAATATGTGAAGAACTTGAGGAAAAGATTAAGAGAAATTAGAAAATTCTCTTCAGAAAATTTGAAAATAAGTCAAGAGAAAATGAAAAGGAAATATGATGCTAAAACTAAGCTAAGAAATTTTAGTATTGGACAGTAAGTTCTAGTGTTCTTACCAGTGAAAAGATTTCCCCTTACCAATAAGTTTCAAGGTCCTTATAGGATAATAGAGAAGTTAAGTGATCGAACTTATGTGATTGAAACACCAGGAAGAAGAAAACGACAGAGGAAGATACATGTGAATCTTTTGAAACCTTACTTCTCAGAGACTAAAACTGAAACAGTGTCAATAACACAAACAACTTCATCTACAGAGGACGATGACGGCTACGAATTAGGAGCTGAAAACAAGATGAACAATTCTTCAATATTAGAAAATTTGGAAGATAAACTAAAACATCTGAGTGTTGAGCAAAGTAGTGAATTAAGTGAAGTTATTCAAAGTTTCCCTGAAATTTTTGCAGATGTACCTAGGTGTACCAATCTGACAAAGCATGAGATAAAGATCAGAGAAGATGGAAAACCTTTTAAAATGAGAGCTTATCGCTTATCGCCTTTTCATCGAGATGTTTTGAAGAAAGAAGTTGAATATTTGTTGCAGCATGGATTAGCAGAACCCAGTTCAAGTCATTATAGTTCTCCTTGTGTGTTAGTGAAGAAACCAGATGGCTCATTTAGGATGTGTACTGATTATAGGAAACTGAATTCCATCAGTGTGGCTGACAATTATCCCTTGCCTCTTATTGATCAATTACTTGATAATATTGGGCAAGCCAAATTTGTTTCCAAGATAGACTTGTTGAAAGGATATTATCAAATTCCGTTAGATGAGAATGCTAAGTTGCTGTCAGCTTTCATTACTCCTTTTGGACTGTATCAATACACTGTTTTGCCGTTTGGTCTGATGAATGCACCTGCAACATTCCAGCGAGTGATGGATCAACTACTAGGATCAATAGAAGGAGTAGGTGTATACCTTGATGACATTGTGATTTATTCTAATACATGGGAAGAACATCTGAAGATATTAAGGAAAGTGTTCAAGAAACTTCGGGAAGCAGGACTAACAATCAACTTACAAAAAAGTGAGTTTGGAAAGGCAACTGTACAGTATCTAGGATTTGAAGTTGGAAAAGGCCTTCTCGCTCCTATTGACGCTAATGTAGAAGGTATTCGTAAGGCTACCCCTCCTGCTACGAGGAAACAGCTACAAAGATTTTTGGGCATGGCTGGATTTTATCGCCGCTTCTGTCCAAATTTCTCAGCCGTAGTAGCTCCCTTAACTGACTTAACCAGTCCTAAAAGAAAGTTTGATTAGACTCCAGAATGTCAAGAATCATTTGAGAAGGTTAAAGCCATATTAACTTCAAGACCAGTGCTTCAAGCTCCAGACTTCAATAAAAAGTTCGTGATACAAGTTGATGCATCCGACTGTGGAATTGGAGCTGTTCTACTTCAAAAAGATGACAACAGAATCTTACATCCAGTATGTTTTATGTCTTCAAAGTTGAAAAAGCACCAGAAAACATACTCAACAATTGAAAAAGAAACATTAGCATTAATCACAGCATTGAAAAAGTTTGAAGTGTATGTGAACCGACCTAGGAATGAAGAAATTTTAGTATTGTCGGATCACAACCCAATCTCATTCATCAATAAGATGAAAAATAATAATATGAGACTGACCAGGTGGTCTTTATGCCTGCAACCATATAATGTAAGTGTTAAACACATTTCAGGAAAAGATAATGTCATAGCAGATTATTTATCCCGTTGTGAATCGTTGGATTCAAACCCGGGATAAGTAATCTTCTCGGGGGAGGAATTTCATGATGTTGCCTTGTAATACGTATATCCTCCTATAATATTGACATATTTACTTTTTTCATGTGTTATGTTTAATGATAATGGTTGTTGAAGTGTCATATTTAGTTTGACATCAGATCTCAAAAGTACTAATGATTACTTGATAGCGTAATTTAGAATTGTTGTTATAATTTTAATAGTAACGTAATTTAGAACGAATATCTTTCTTGGTAAAAGCGTAGTATGTGAACACGTGTGTGTGTCCACAAAGGCTTGTTTCGTTTCAGTTGTCATCAGTTGAGATAAGAGGGAACGCTTTGTTTTGGGTTAGCGATGACAGATTTGCAAAACAAACGCCAATTCGTCCCATACGGGCTCAAGACGAGTGATTTCATGTTGTTGCATGCATTGTTTGAGTCACGTTCGCCACTTTGAGAGAAAGAATACGAGTCCTGATCAATTACGTCATGTTTTGTAAGATGCGTTCAAAACGTTTTGCTGGGATGACGTAACTTTCCTTCTAGAAGCTTCTCCATTGTATCTCGCACCCAGAACGCTTTAATGACGTCATCTCCCTGCTTCTAGAACTTTTGTATCTCGTACCCAAAATGCTTTGATGACATCATGTAATTGTTTCACGTATTACTGGAATCCTAAGATTTGTTTCATTCTGATTTCTGAGACCAGTCGATTTGGTTCCATATCTCTCTCTCTCTCTCTCATTCCTAATTAGGAAGAGATTACTTTTAACGTAAATTTTTGTGGTCACTTTTAACATTAACTTTTGAGATCTGAATTTAGCAAAGTTATTTAGTTCGTAACGGCGCCTGGTAAAAAAAGTGTGTATTGTGTAACGCAGCTGCAGCAAGTGATTTACAGAGGTTTTCACAAGTTGTGTAAGGTAACGTGAAATTTTGCTTATTGATACCATGGTATGATAAGTTAGGAGGTTATGGTGTGATAAGTTAGGAAATTTTGAACAAGTGAAATCATTATTGATAAATCTTACGTGTATTTTTGTGTGTTTTCTATTTACAATTTCTTTATATATTCACATTTTTTATGTTTGTGATGTAACATTTATTTACATAGCATTGTAAATATTTCTTGGTAATTTAACATTGCATACTTAATTTAACATTGCATACTTAATTTAATATTGCATACTTAATTTAACATTGCATACTTGATTTCATTTATTGAGATTTTCTTTTTAAATCTTGAGTAATTCTTGATAGTTTAAATTTTACTTGATTAATTTAAATTCCTGATAAAGTTTTTGTGAATTAGTTTTGTTTCATAATTTAATTCAAGAATTCATTGAGTTTTGTGTTATTTTCAACTAATAGTAAATTTTTCAGATTGTGAATTCTAATTAATTGTGAATTCTAGTTATAAACTTTGAATCTGAAAATAAATTTTTGTATTTAACATTTTTAGAAAAACAGTGTTTCATTCATTGATCACCAGTGAATAGGATTGAATGTGTGTGCATAATGCAAAGTGATAAACATGTTTTGTTCTTTTAGTTTTGCTAAAGTGAATTAAGACCAGGGAAACAGAGTTTTTTGATGGAGTGATGCCCTTTTACTCTAGAAGATTTCTAGTTTAATTTTTTATACCTCACACATATTCTGACGAACTTAGTTTGATTTTTCAAGTGATTGATAAATAAGTTTTTTCTTAAGGGATCACTGTTACCTTTAGAGTACTCAGTCGTAACAATCAATGTTATGAGAGTTCAGGTATCTGGCTGAAGTGAGGTATATTTTTGAATCTTGAGATTAGTTATGTAGTAACCAGGTACTTGATACGCATCGTGACAATAGTCATTCATGTAATGATGGCCATCTCCGGCGATTCCGGAGGAAATCTTTGGTAAGGGGTCCTTTTTTTTTTTTGTGGGGCCCAGGGGTCCAGTTCAGCTGAAGAAAGAATCTTCAAGGAGTCTTCAGGGATTCTTCGGTGAAGATTTTGGCGCCAATACTAAGACTATCATTTTCTCAAACTAGAGTATAGTCATAAAGGCTACCAGCTATATAAATGGTAGAAATTACCCTTGAAATTGAAAAATGACACCTGTTATACTGCTGAAGAAAGAGTCTTCAAGGAGTCTTCAGGGAATCTTGGGTGAGGATTTTGGAGCCAATATGAAGACTATCATTTTCTAAAACTAGAGCATAGTCATTCATGTAATGATGGCCACCTCCGGCGATTCCGGAGGAAATCTTTGGTAAGGGGTCCTTTTTTTTTTTTTTTTTTTTTTGTGGGGCCCAGGGGTCCAATTCAGCTGAAGAAAGAATCTTCAAGGAGTCTTCAGGGATTCTTCGGTGAATATTTTGAAGACAATACGAAGACTATCATTTTCTCAAACTAGAGCATAGTCATTCATGTAATGATGGCCACCTCCGACGATTCCGGAGGAAATCTTTGGTAAGGGGTCCTTTTTTGTTTTTTTTTTTGTGGGGCCCAGGGGTCCAATTCAGCTGAAGAAAGAATCTTCAAGGAGTCTTCAGGGATTCTTCGGTGAAGATTTTGGCGCCAATACTAAGACTATCATTTTCTCAAACTAGAGTATAGTCATAAAGGCTACCAGCTATATAAATGGTAGAAATTACCCTTGAAATTGAAAAATGACACCTGTTATACTGCTGAAGAAAGAGTCTTCAAGGAGTCTTCAGGGAATCTTGGGTGAGGATTTTGGAGCCAATATGAAGACTATCATTTTCTAAAACTAGAGCATAGTCATTCATGTAATGATGGCCACCTCCGGCGATTCCGGAGGAAATCTTTGGTAAGGGGTCCTTTTTTTTTTTTGTGGGGCCGAGGGGTCCAATTCAGCTGAAGAAAGAATCTTCAAAGAGTCTTCAGGGATTCTTCGGTGAAGATTTTGGAGCCAATACGAAGACTATCATTTTCTCAAACTAGAGCATAGTCATTCATGTAATGATGGCCACCTCCGGCAATTCCGGAGGAAATCTTTGGTAAGGGGTCCTTTTTTGTTTTTTTGTTTTTTTTTTTTTGTGGGGCCCAGGGGTCCAGTTCAGCTGAAGAAAGAATCTTCAAGGAGTCTTCAGGGATTCTTCGGTGAATATTTTGATGCCAATACGAAGACTATCATTTTCTCAAACTAGAGCATAGTCATTCATGTAATGTTGGCCACCTCCGGCGATTCCACAGGAAATCTTTGCTAAGGGGTCCTTTTTTGTTTTTTTTTTTTTTGTGGGGCCCAGGGGTCCAATTCAGCTGAAGAAAGAATCTTCAAGGAGTCTTCAGGGATACTTCGGTGAATATTTTGGAGCCAATACGAAGACTATCATTTTCTCAAACTAGAGCATAGTCATTCATGTAATGATGGCCACCTCCTGCGATTCCGGAGGAAATCTTTGGTAAGGGGTAGTTTATTGTTTTTTTTTTGTGCGGCCCAGGGGTCCAGTTCAGCTGAAGAAAGCATCTTCAAGGAGTCTTCAGGGATTCTTCGGTGAAGATTTTGGCACCAATACGAAGACTATCATTTTCTCAAACTAGAGCATAGTCATTCATGTAATGATGGCCACCTCCGGCGATTCCGGAGGAAATCTTTGGTAAGGGGTCCTTTTTTTTTTTTTTTTTTTTTGTGGGCCCAGGGGTCCAATTCAGCTGAAAAAAGAATCTTCAAGGAGTCTTCAGGGATTCTTCGGTGAAGATTTTGGCGCCAATACTAAGACTATCATTTTCTCAAACTAGAGTATAGTCATAAAGGCTACCAGCTATATAAATGGTAGAAATTACCCTTGAAATTGAAAAATAACACCTGTTATACTGCTGAAGAAAGAGTCTTCAAGGAGTCTTCAGGGAATCTTGGGTGAGGATTTTGGAGCCAATATGAAGACTATCATTTTCTAAAACTAGAGCATAGTCATTCATGTAATGATTGCCACCTCCGGCGATTCCGGAGGAAATCTTTGGTAAGGGGTCCTTTTTTTTTTTTTGTGGGGCCTAGGGGTCCAATTCAGCTGAAGAAAGAATCTTCAAGGAGTCTTCAGGGATTCTTCGGTGAATATTTTGAAGACAATACGAAGACTATCATTTTCTAAAACTAGAGCATAGTCATTCATGTAATGATGGCCACCTCCGACGATTCCGGAGGAAATCTTTGGTAAGGGGTCCTTTTTTGTTTTTTTTTTTGTGGGGCCCAGGGGTCCAATTCAGCTGAAGAAAGAATCTTCAAGGAGTCTTCAGGGATTCTTCGGTGAAGATTTTGGCGCCAATACTAAGACTATCATTTTCTCAAACTAGAGTATAGTCATAAAGGCTACCAGCTATATAAATGGTAGAAATTACCCTTGAAATTGAAAAATGACACCTGTTATACTGCTGAAGAAAGAGTCTTCAAGGAGTCTTCAGGGAATCTTGGGTGAGGATTTTGGAGCCAATATGAAGACTATCATTTTCTAAAACTAGAGCATAGTCATTCAAGTAATGATGGCCACCTCTGTCGATTCCGGAGGAAATCTTTGGTAAGGGGTCCTTTTTTGTTTTTTTTTTGTGGGGCCCAGGGGTCCAATTCAGCTGAAGAAAGAATCTTCAAAGAGTCTTCAGGGATTCTTCGGTGAAGATTTTGGAGCCAATACGAAGACTATCATTTTCTAAAACTAGAGCAAAGTCATTCATGTAATGATGGCCACCTCCGGCGATTCCGGAGGAAATCTTTGGTAAGGGTTCCTTTTTTGTTTTGTTTTTTTTGTGGGGCCCAGGGGTCCAATTCAGCTGAAGAAAGAATCTTCAAGGAGTCTTCAGGGATTCTTCGGTGAAGATTTTGGCGCCAATACTAAGACTATCATTTTCTCAAACTAGAGTATAGTCATAAAGGCTACCAGCTATATAAATGGTAGAAATTACCCTTGAAATTGAAAAATGACACCTGTTATACTGCTGAAGAAAGAGTCTTCAAGGAGTCTTCAGGGAATCTTGGGTGAGGATTTTGGAGCCAATATGAAGACTATCATTTTCTAAAACTAGAGCATAGTCATTCATGTAATGATGGCCACCTCCGGCGATTCCGGAGGAAATCTTTGGTAAGGGGTCCTTTTTTTTTTTTGTGGGGCCGAGGGGTCCAATTCAGCTGAAGAAAGAATCTTCAAAGAGTCTTCAGGGATTCTTCGGTGAAGATTTTGGAGCCAATACGAAGACTATCATTTTCTCAAACTAGAGCATAGTCATTCATGTAATGATGGCCACCTCCGGCAATTCCGGAGGAAATCTTTGGTAAGGGGTCCTTTTTTGTTTTTTTGTTTTTTTTTTTTTTGTGGGGCCCAGGGGTCCAGTTCAGCTGAAGAAAGAATCTTCAAGGAGTCTTCAGGGATTCTTCGGTGAATATTTTGATGCCAATACGAAGACTATCATTTTCTCAAACTAGAGCATAGTCATTCATGTAATGTTGGCCACCTCCGGCGATTCCACAGGAAATCTTTGCTAAGGGGTCCTTTTTTGTTTTTTTTTTTTTTGTGGGGCCCAGGGGTCCAATTCAGCTGAAGAAAGAATCTTCAAGGAGTCTTCAGGGATTCTTCGGTGAATATTTTGGAGCCAATACGAAGACTATCATTTTCTCAAACTAGAGCATAGTCATTCATGTAATGATGGCCACCTCCTGCGATTCCGGAGGAAATCTTTGGTAAGGGGTAGTTTATTGTTTTTTTTTTGTGCGGCCCAGGGGTCCAGTTCAGCTGAAGAAAGCATCTTCAAGGAGTCTTCAGGGATTCTTCGGTGAAGATTTTGGCACCAATACGAAGACTATCATTTTCTCAAACTAGAGCATAGTCATTCATGTAATGATGGCCACCTCCGGCGATTCCGGAGGAAATCTTTGGTAAGGGGTCCTTTTTTTTTTTTTTTTTTGTGGGCCCAGGGGTCCAATTCAGCTGAAAAAAGAATCTTCAAGGAGTCTTCAGGGATTCTTCGGTGAAGATTTTGGCGCCAATACTAAGACTATCATTTTCTCAAACTAGAGTATAGTCATAAAGGCTACCAGCTATATAAATGGTAGAAATTACCCTTGAAATTGAAAAATAACACCTGTTATACTGCTGAAGAAAGAGTCTTCAAGGAGTCTTCAGGGAATCTTGGGTGAGGATTTTGGAGCCAATATGAAGACTATCATTTTCTAAAACTAGAGCATAGTCATTCATGTAATGATTGCCACCTCCGGCGATTCCGGAGGAAATCTTTGGTAAGGGGTCCTTTTTTTTTTTTTGTGGGGCCTAGGGGTCCAATTCAGCTGAAGAAAGAATCTTCAAGGAGTCTTCAGGGATTCTTCGGTGAATATTTTGAAGACAATACGAAGACTATCATTTTCTAAAACTAGAGCATAGTCATTCATGTAATGATGGCCACCTCCGACGATTCCGGAGGAAATCTTTGGTAAGGGGTCCTTTTTTGTTTTTTTTTTTGTGGGGCCCAGGGGTCCAATTCAGCTGAAGAAAGAATCTTCAAGGAGTCTTCAGGGATTCTTCGGTGAAGATTTTGGCGCCAATACTAAGACTATCATTTTCTCAAACTAGAGTATAGTCATAAAGGCTACCAGCTATATAAATGGTAGAAATTACCCTTGAAATTGAAAAATGACACCTGTTATACTGCTGAAGAAAGAGTCTTCAAGGAGTCTTCAGGGAATCTTGGGTGAGGATTTTGGAGCCAATATGAAGACTATCATTTTCTAAAACTAGAGCATAGTCATTCAAGTAATGATGGCCACCTCTGTCGATTCCGGAGGAAATCTTTGGTAAGGGGTCCTTTTTTGTTTTTTTTTTGTGGGGCCCAGGGGTCCAATTCAGCTGAAGAAAGAATCTTCAAAGAGTCTTCAGGGATTCTTCGGTGAAGATTTTGGAGCCAATACGAAGACTATCATTTTCTAAAACTAGAGCAAAGTCATTCATGTAATGATGGCCACCTCCGGCGATTCCGGAGGAAATCTTTGGTAAGGGTTCCTTTTTTGTTTTGTTTTTTTTGTGGGGCCCAGGGGTCCAATTCAGCTGAAGAAAGAATCTTCAAGGAGTCTTCAGGGATTCTTCGGTGAAGATTTTGCGCCAATATGAAGACTATCATTTTCTCAAATTAGAGCGTAGTCATTCATGTAATGATGGCCACCTCCGGCGATTCCGGAGGAAATCTTTGGTAAGGGGTCCTTTTTTGTTTTTTTTTGTGGGGCCCAGGGGTCCAATTCAGCTGAAGAAAGAATCTTCAAGGAGTCTTCAGGGATTCTTCGGTGAAGATTTTGCGCCAATACGAAGACTATCATTTTCTCAAACTAGAGTATAGTCATTCATGTAATGATGGCCACCTCCGGCGATTCCGGAGGAAATCTTTGGTAAGGGGTCCTTTTTTTTTTGTGTTTTTTTTGTGGGGCCCAGGGGTCCAGTTCACCTGAAGAAAGAATCTTCAAGGAGTCTTCAGGGATTCTTCGGTGAAGATTTTGCGCCAATAAGAAGACTATCATTTTCTCAAACTAGAGCATAGTCATTCATGTAATGATGGCCACCTCCGGCGATTCCGGAGGAAATCTTTGGTAAGGGGTCCTTTTTTGTTTTTCTTGGGGGGGCCCAGGGGTCCAATTCAGCTGAAGAAAGAATCTTCAAGGAGTCTTCAGGGATTCTTCAGTGAAGATTTTGGAGCCAATACGAAGACTATCATTTTCTCAAACTAGAGCATAGTCATTCATGTAATGATGGCCTCCTCCGGCGATTCCGGAGGAAATCTTTGGTAAGGGGTCGTTTTTTTTTTTTTTTTTTTTTTTTGTGGGGCCCAGGGGTCCACTTCAGCTGAAGAAAGAATCTTCAAGGAGTCTTCAGGGATTCTTCGGTGAAGATTTTGGCGCCAATACGAAGACTATCATTTTCTCAAACTAGAGCATAGTCATTCATGTAATGATGGCCACCTCCGGCGATTCCGGAGGAAATCTTTGGTAAGGGGTCCTTTTTTGTTTTTTTTTGTGGGGCCCAGGTGTCCAATTTAGCTGAAGAAAGAATCTTCAAGGAGTCTTTAGGGATTCTTCGGTGAAGATTTTGGCGCCAATAAAGAATATCATTTTCTCAAACTAGAGCTTAGGCATTCATGTAATAATGGCCACCTCCGGCGATTCCGGAGGAAATCTTTGGTAAGGGGTCTTTTTTTTTTTTTTTTTTTGTGGGGCCCAGGAGTCCAGTTCAGCTGAAGAAAGAATCTTCAAGGAGTCTTCAGGGATTCTTCGGTGAAGATTTTGGCGCCAATACGAAGACTATCATTTTCTCAAACTAGAGCATAGTCATTCATGTAATGATGGCTACCTCCGGCGATTCCGGAAGGAAATCTTTGGTAAGGGGTGGTTTTTTTTTTTTTTTTTTTTTGTGGGGCCCAGGAGTCCAATTCAGCTGAAGAAAGAATCTTCAAGGAGTCTTCAGGGATTCTTCGGTGAAGATTTTGGCGCCAATACTAAGACTATCATTTTCTCAAACTAGAGCATAGTCATTCATGTAATGATGGCCACCTCCGGCGATTCCGGAGGAAATCTTTGGTAAGGGGTCCATTTTTGTTTTTTTGGGGGGGCCCAGGGGTCCAATTCAGCTGAAGAAAGAATCTTCAAAGAGTCTTCAGGGATTCTTCGGTGAAGATTTTGGAGCCAATACGAAGACTATCATTTTCTTAAACTAGAGCATAGTCATTCATGTAATGATGGCCACCTCCGGCGATTCCGGAGGAAATCTTTGGTAAGGGGTCCTTTTTTGTTTTATTTTTTTTTTTGTGGGGCCCAGGGGTCCAGTTCAGCTGAAGAAAGAATCTTCAAGGAGTCTTCAGGGATTCCTCGGTGAAGATTTTGGCACCAATACGAAGACTATCATTTTCTCAAACTAGAGCAGTCATTCATGTAATGATGGCCAACTCCGGCGATTCCGGAGGAAATCTTTGGTAAGGGGTCCTTTTTTGTTTTTTTTTTGTGGGGCCCAGTGGTCCAATTCAGCTGAAGAAAAAATCTTCAAGGAGTGTTCAGGGATTCTTCGGTGAATATTTTGGAGCCAATACGAAGACTATCATTTTCTCAAACTAGAGCATAGTCATTCATGTAATGATGGCCACCTCCGGCGATTCCGGCGGAAATCTTTGGTAAGGTTTTTTTTTTTTTTTTTATTTGTGGGGCCCAGGGGTCCAGTTCAGCTGAAGAAAGAATCTTCAAGGAGTCTTCAGGGATTCTTCGGTGAAGATTTTGGCGCCAATACGAAGACTATCATTTTCTCAAACTAGAGCATAGTCATTCATGTAATGATGGGTACCTCCGGCGATTCCGGAGGAAATCTTTGGTAAGGGGTCCTTTTTTGTCTTTTTTTTTTTTTGTCGGGCCCAGGGGCTCAGTTCAGCTGAAGAAAGAATCTTCAAGGAGTCTTCAGGGATTCTTCGGTGAAGATTTTGGCGCCAATACGAAGATTATCATGTTCTCAAACTAGAGCATAGTCATTCATGTAATGATGGCCACCTCCGGCGATTCCAGAGGAACTCTTTGGTAAGGGGTTCTTTTTGTTTTTTTTGGGGGGCCCAGGGGTCCAATTCAGCTGAAGAAAGAATCTTCAAAGAGTCTTCAGGGATTCTTCGGTGAAGATTTTGGAGCCAATACGAAGACTATCATTTTCTCAAACTAGAGCATAGTCATTCATGTAATGATGGCCACCTCCGGCGATTCCGGAGGAACTCTTTGGTAAGGAGTCCTTTTTTGTTTTTGTTTTTTTTTTTGTGGGGCCCAGGGGTCCAGTTCAGCTGAAGAAAGAATCTTCAAGGAGTCTTCAGGGATTCTTCGGTGAAGATTTTGCGTCAATACGAAGACTATCATTTTCTCAAACTAGAGCATAGTCATTCATGTAATGATGGCCACCTCCGGAGATTCCGGAGGAAATCTTTGGTAAGGGGTCCTTTTTTTTTTTTTTTTTTGTGGGGCCCAGGGGTCCAGTTCAGCTGAAGAAAGAATCTTCAAGGAGTCTTCAGGGATTCTTCGGTGAAGATTTTGGCGCCAATACGAAGACTATCATTTTCTCAAACTAGAGCATAGTCATTCAAGTAATGATGGCCACTTCCGGCGATTCCGGAGGAAATCTTTGGTAAGGGGTCTTTTTTTTTTTTTTGTGGGGCCCAGGGGTCCTGTTCAGCTGAAGAAAGAATCTTCAAGGAGTCTTCAGGGATTCTTCGGTGAAGATTTTGGCGCCAATACGAAGACTATCATTTTCTCAAACTAGAGCATAGTCATTCATGTAATGATGGCTACCTCCGGCGATTCCGGAGGAAATCTTTGGTAAGGGGTAGTTTTTTGTTTTTTTTTGTGGGGCCCAGGAGTCCAATTCAGCTGAAGAAAGGATATTCAAGGAGTCTTCAGGGATTCTTCGGTGAAGATTTTGGCGCCAATACGAAGACTATCATTTTCTCAAACTAGAGCATAGTCATTCATGTAATGATGGCCACCTCCGGCGATTCCGGAGGAAATCTTTGGGAAGGGGTCCTTTTTTGTTTTTTTTTTTTGTGGGGTCCAGGGGTCCAATTCAGCTAAAGAAAGAATCTTCAAGGAGTCTTCAGGGATTCTTCGGTGAAGATTTTGGCGCCAATACTAAGACTATCATTTTCTCAAACTAGAGCATAGTCATTCATGTAATGATGGCCACCTCCGGCGATTCCGGAGGAAATCTTTGGTAAGGGGTCTTTTTTTTTTTTTTTGTGGGGCCCAGGGGTCCTGTTCAGCTGAAGAAAGAATCTTCAAGGAGTCTTCAGGGATTCTTCGGTGAAGATTTTGGCGCCAATACGAAGACTATCATTTTCTCAAACTAGAGCATAGTCATTCATGTAATGATGGCCACCTCCGGCAATTCCGGAGGAAATCTTTGGTAAGGGATAGTTTTTTTTTTTTTTTTTGTGGGGCCCAGGAGTCCAATTCAGCTGAAGAAAGAATCTTCAAGGAGTCTTCAGGGATTCTTCGGTGAAGATTTTGGCGCCAATACGGAGACTATCATTTTCTCAAACTAGAGCCTAGTCATTCATGTAATGATGGCCACCTCCGGCGATTCCGGAGGAAATCTTTGGTAAGGGGTCCTTTTTTTGTTTTTTTTTGTGGGGCCCAGTGGTCCAATTCAGCTGAAGAAAGAATCTTCAAGGAGTCTTCAGGGATTCTTCGGTGGATATTTTGGAGCCAATACGAAGACTATCATTTTCTCAAACTAGAGCATAGTCATTCATGTAATGATGGCCACCTCCGGCGATTCCGGAGGAAATCTTTGGTAAGGGGTCCTTTTTTTTTTTTTTTTTGTGGGTCCCAGGGGTCAAATTTAGCTGAAGAAAGAATCTTCAAGGAGTCTTCTGGGATTCTTCGGTGAAGATTTTGGCGCCAATACGAAGACTATCATTTTCTCAAACTAGAGCATAGTCATTCATGTAATGATGGCCACCTCCGGCGATTCCGGAGGAAATCTTTGGGAAGGGGTCCTTTTTTGTTTTGTTTTTTTGTGGGGTCCAGGGGTCCAATTCAGCTGAAGAAAGAATCTTCAAGGAGTCTTCAGGGATTCTTCGGTGAAGATTTTGGCGCCAATACTAAGACTATCATTTTCTCAAACTAGAGCATAGTCATAAAGGCTACCAGCTATATAAATGGTAGAAATTACCCTTGAAATTGAAAAATAACACCTGTTATACTGCTGAAGAAAGAGTCTTCAAGGAGTCTTCATGGAATCTTGGGTGAGGATTCTGGAGCCATTATGAAGACTATCATTTTCTAAAACTAGAGCATTGTCATTCATGTAATGATGGCCACCTCCGGTGATTCCGGAGGAAATCTTTGGTAAGGGGTCCTTTTTTGTTTTTTTTTTTTTTGTGGGGCCCAGGGGTCCAATTCAGCTGAAGAAAGAATCTTCAAAGAGTCTTCAGGGATTCTTCGGTGAAGATTTTGGAGCCAATACGAAGACTATCATTTTCTCAAACTAGAGCATAGTCATTCATGTAATGATGGCCACCTCCGGCGATTCCGGAGGAAATCTTTGGTAGTGTTTTTTTTTTTTTTTTTTTGTGGTGCCCAGGGGTCCAGTTCAGCTGAAGAAAGAATCTTCAAGGAGTCTTCAGGGATTCTTCGGTGAAGATTTTGGCGCCAATACGAAGACTATCATTTTTTCAAACTAGAGCATAGTCATTCATGTAATGATGGCCACCTCCGGCGATTCCGGAGGAAATCTTTGGTAAGGGGTAGTTTTTTTTTTTTTTTTTTTTTTTTTGTGGGGCCCAGGAGTCCAATTCAGCTGAAGAAAGAATATTCAACGAGTCTTCAGGGATTCTTCGGTGAAGATTTTGGCGCCAATACGAAGACTATCATTTTCTCAAACTAGAGCATAGTCATTCATGTAATGATGGCCACCTCCGGCGATTCCGGAGGAAATCTTTGTAAGGGGTCCTTTTTTGTTTTTTTTTTGTGGGGCCCATTGGTCCAATTCAGCTGAAGAAAGAATCTTCAAGGAGTCTTCAGGGATTCTTCAGTGAATATTTTGGAGCCAATACGAAGACTATCATTTTCTCAAACTAGAGCATAGTCATTCATGTAATGATGGCCACCTCCGGCGATTCCGGAGGAAATCTTTGGTAGTGTTTTTTTTTTTTTTTTTTTTTTTTTGTGGGGCCCAGGTGTCCAATTTAGCTGAAGAAAGAATCTTCAAGGAGTCTTCAGGGATTCTTTGGTGAAGATTTTGCCGCCAATACGAAGACTATCATTTTTTCAAACTAGAGCATAGTCATTCATGTAATGATAGCTACCTCCGGCGATTCCGGAGGAAATCTTTGGTAAGGGGTAGTTTTTTGTTTTTTTTTTGTGGGGCCCAGGAGTCCAATTCAGCTGAAGAAAGAATATTCAAGGAGTCTTCAGGGATTCTTCGGTGAAGATTTTGGCGCCAATACGAAGACTATCATTTTCTCAAACTAGAGCATAGTCATTCATGTAATGATGGCCACCTCCGGCGATTCCTTAGGAAATCTTTGTAAGGCTCCTTTTTTGTTTTTTTTTGTGGGGCCCAGTGGTCCAATTCAGCTGAAGAAAGAATCTTCAAGGAGTCTTCAGGGATTCTTCGGTGAATATTTTGGAGCCAATACGAAGACTATCATTTTCTCAAACTAGAGCATAGTCATTCATGTAATGATGGCCACCTCCGGCGATTCCGGAGGAAATCTTTCGTAGTGTTTTTTTTTTTTTTTTTTCTTTTTTGTGGGGCCCAGGGGTCCAATTTAGCTGAAGAAAGAATCTTCAAGGAGTCTTCAGGGATTCTTTGGTGAAGATTTTGGCGCCAATACGAAGACTATCATTTTTTCAAACTAGAGCATAGTCATTCATGTAATGTTGGCTACCTCCGGCGATTCCGGAGGAAATCTTTGGTAAGGGGTAGTTTTTTGGTTTTTTTTTTGTGGGGCCCAGGAGTCCAATTCAGCTGAAGAAAGGATATTCAAGGAGTCTTCAGGGATTCTTCGGTGAAGATTTTGGCGCCAATACGAAGACTATCATTTTCTCAAACTAGAGCATAGTCATTCATGTAATGATGGCCACCTCCGGCGATTCCGGAGGAAATCTTTGGTAAGGGGTCCTTTTTTGTTTTTTTTTGTGGGGCCCAGTGGTCCAATTCAGCTGAAGAAAGAATCTTCAAGGAGTCTTCAGGGATTCTTCAGTGAATATTTTAGAGCCAATACGAAGACTATCATTTTCTCAAACTAGAGCATAGTCATTCATGTAATGATGGCCACCTCAGGCGATTCCGGAGGAAATCTTTGGTAAGGGGTCATTTTTTGTTTTGTTATTTTTGTGGGGCCCAGGGGTCCAGTTCAGCTGAAGAAAGAATCTTCAAGGAGTCTTCAGGGATTCTTCGGTGAAGATTTTGGCGCCAATACTAAGACTATCATTTTCTCAAACTATAGCATAGTCATAAAGGCTACCAACTATATAAATGGTAGAAATTACCCTTGAAATTGAAAAATGACACCTGTTATACTGCTGAAGAAAGAGTCTTCAAGGAGTCTTCAAGGAATCTTGGGTGATGATTTTGGAGCCAATATGAAGACTATCATTTTCTAAAACTAGAGCATAGTCATTCATGTAATGATGGCCACCTCCGGCGATTCCGGAGGAAATCTTTGGTAAGGGGTCCTTTTTTTTTTGTGTGTGGCCCAGGGGTCCAATTCAGCTGAAGAAAGAATCTTCAAAGAGTCTTCAGGGATTCTTCGGTGAAGATTTTGGCGCCAATACAAAGACTATCATTTTCTCAAACTAGAGCATAGTCATTCATGTAATGATGGCCACCTCCGGCGATTCCGGAGGAAATCTTTGGTAAGGGGTCCTTTTTTTTTTGTGGGGCCCAGGGGTCCAGTTTAGCTGAAGAAAGAATCTTCAAGGAGTCTTCAGGGATTCTTCGGTGAAGATTTTGGCGCCAATACGAACACAATCATTTTCTCAAACTAGAGCATAGTCATTCATGTAATGATGGCCACCTCCAGCGATTCCGGAGGAAATCTTTGGTAAGGGGTCCTTTTTTTTTTTGTGGGGCCCAGGGGTCCAGTTCAGCTGAAGAAAGAATCTTCAAGGAGTCTTCAGGGATTCTTCGGTGAAGATTTTGGCTCCAATACGAAGACTATCATTTTCTCAAACTAGAGCATAGTCATTCATGTAATGATGGCCACCTGCGGCGATTCCGGAGGAAATCTTTGGTAAGGGGTCCTATTTTGTTTTTTTTTTGTGGGGCCCAGTGGTCCAATTCAGCTGAAGAAAGAACCTTCAAAGGGTCTTCAGGGATTCTTCGGTGAATATTTTGGAGCCAATACGAAGACTATCATTTTCTCAAACTAGAGCATAGTCATTCATGTAATGATGGGCACCTCCGGCGATTCCGGAGGAAATCTTTGGTAAGGGGTCTTTTTTTTTTTTTTTTTTGTGGGGCCCAGGGGTCCAGTTCAGCTGAAGAAAGAATCTTCAAGGAGTCTTCAAGGATTCTTCGGTGAAGATTTTGGCGCCAATACGAAGACTATCATTTTCTCAAACTAGAGCATAGTCATTCATGTAATGATGGCTACCTCCGGCGATTCTGGAGGAAATTTTTGGTATGGGGTAGTTTTTTTTTTTTTTGTGGGGCCCAGGAGTCCAATTCAGCTGAAGAAAGAATCTTCAAGGAGTCTTCAGGGATTCTTCAGTGAAGATTTTGGCGCCAATACGAAGACTATCATTTTCTCAAACTAGAGCCTAGTCATTTATGTAATGATGGCCACCTCCCGCGATTCCGGAGGAAATCTTTGGTAAGCGGTCCTTTTTTGTTTTTTTTGTGGGGCCCAGTGGTCCAATTCAGCTGAAGAAAGAATCTTCAAGGAGTCTTCAGGGATTCTTCGGTGAATATTTTGGAGCCAATACGAAGACTATCATTTTCTCAAACTAGAGCATAGTCATTCATGTAATGATGGCCATCTCCGGCGATTCCGGAGGAAATCTTTGGTAAGGGGTCCTTTTTTTTTTTTTTTTTTGTGGGGCCCAGGGGTCCAGTTCAGCTGAAGAAAGAATCTTCAAGGAGTCTTCAGGGATTCTTCGGTAAAGATTTTGGCGCCAATACGAAGACTATCATTTTCTCAAACTAGAGCATAGTCATTTATGTAATGATGGCCACCTCCGGCGATTCCGGAGGAAATCTTTGGGAAGGGGTCCTTTTTTGTTTTGTTTTTTTGTGGGGTCCAGTGGTCCAATTCAGCTGAAGAAAGAATCTTCAAGGAGTCTTCAGGGATTCTTCGGTGAAGATTTTGGCGCCAATACTAAGACTATCATTTTCTCAAACTAGAGCATAGTCATAAAGGCTACCAGCTATATAAATGGTAGAAATTAACCTTGAAATTGAAAAATGACACCTGTTATACTGCTGAAGAAAGAGTCTTCAAGGAGTCTTCAGGGAATCTTGGGTGAGGATTCTGGAGCCAATATGAAGACTATCATTTTCTAAAACTAGAGCATTGTCATTCATGTAATGATGGCCACCTCTGGCGATTCTGGAGGAAATCTTTGGTAAGGGGTCCTTTTTTTTTTTTTGTGGGGCCCAGGAGTCCAATTCAGCTGAAGAAAGAATCTTCAAAGAGTCTTCAGGGATTCTTCGGTGAAGATTTTGGCGCCAATACTAAGACTATCATTTTCTCAAACTAGAGCATAGTCATAAAGGCTACCAGCTATATAAATGGTAGAAATTACCCTTGAAATTGAAAAATGACACCTGTTATACTGCTGAAGAAAGAGTCTTCAAGGAGTCTTCATGGAATCTTGGGTGAGGATTCTGGAGCCATTATGAAGACTATCATTTTCTAAAACTAGAGCATTGTCATTCATGTAATGATGGCCACCTCCGGTGATTCCGGAGGAAATCTTTGGTAAGGGGTCCTTTTTTGTTTTTTTGTTTTTTTGTGGGGCCCAGGGGTCCAATTCAGCTGAAGAAAGAATCTTCAAAGAGTCTTCAGGGATTCTTTGGTGAAGATTTTGGAGCCAATACGAAGACTATCATTTTCTCAAACTAGAGCATAGTCATTCATGTAATGATGGCCACCTCCGGCGATTCCGGAGGAAATCTTTGGTAGTGTTTTTTTTTTTTTTTTTTTTTTGTGGTGCCCAGGGGTCCAGTTCAGCTGAAGAAAGAATCTTCAAGGAGTCTTCAGGGATTCTTCGGTGAAGATTTTGGCGCCAATACGAAGACTATCATTTTTTCAAACTAGAGCATAGTCATTCATGTAATGATGGCCACCTCAGGCGATTCCGGAGGAAATCTTTGGTAAGGGGTAGTTTTTTTTTTTTTTTTTTTTTTTGTGGGGCCCAGGAGTCCAATTCAGCTGAAGAAAGAATATTCAACGAGTATTCAGGGATTCTTCGGTGAAGATTTTGGCGCCAATACGAAGACTATCATTTTCTCAAACTAGAGCATAGTCATTCATGTAATGATGGCCACCTCCGGCGATTCCGGAGGAAATCTTTGTAAAGGGTCCTTTTTTTTTTTTTTTTTTGTGGGGCCCATTGGTCCAATTCAGCTGAAGAAAGAATCTTCAAGGAGTCTTCAGGGATTCTTCAGTGAATATTTTGGAGCCAATACGAAGACTATCATTTTCTCAAACTAGAGCATAGTCATTCATGTAATGATGGCCACCTCCGGCGATTCCGGAGGAAATCTTTGGTAGTGTTTTTTTTTTTTTGTTTTTTTTTGTGGGGCCCAGGTGTCCAATTTAGCTGAAGAAAGAATCTTCAAGGAGTCTTCAGGGATTCTTTGGTGAAGATTTTGCCGCCAATACGAAGACTATCATTTTTTCAAACTAGAGCATAGTCATTCATGTAATGATAGCTACCTCCGGCGATTCCGGAGGAAATCTTTGGTAAGGGGTAGTTTTTTGTTTTTTTTTTGTGGGGCCCAGGAGTCCAATTCAGCTGAAGAAAGAATATTCAAGGAGTCTTCAGGGATTCTTCGGTGAAGATTTTGGCGCCAATACGAAGACTATCATTTTCTCAAACTAGAGCATAGTCATTCATGTAATGATGGCCACCTCCGGCGATTCCTTAGGAAATCTTTGTAAGGCTCCTTTTTTGTTTTTTTTTTTTGTGGGGCCCAGTGGTCCAATTCAGCTGAAGAAAGAATCTTCAAGGAGTCTTCAGGGATTCTTCGGTGAATATTTTGGAGCCAATACGAAGACTATCGTTTTCTCAAACTAGAGCATAGTCATTCATGTAATGATGGCCACCTCCGGCGATTCCGGAGGAAATCTTTGGTAGTATTTTTTTTTTTTTTTTTTCATTTTTGTGGGGCCCAGGGGTCCAATTTAGCTGAAGAAAGAATCTTCAAGGAGTCTTCAGGGATTCTTTGGTGAAGATTTTGGCGCCAATACGAAGACTATCATTTTTTCAAACTAGAGCATAGTCATTCATGTAATGTTGGCTACCTCCGGCGATTCCGGAGGAAATCTTTGGTAAGGGGTAGTTTTTTGGTTTTTTTTTTGTGGGGCGCAGGAGTCCAATTCAGCTGAAGAAAGGATATTCAAGGAGTCTTCAGGGATTCTTCGGTGAAGATTTTGGCGCCAATACGAAGACTGTCATTTTCTCAAACTAGAGCATAGTCATTCATGTAATGATGGCCACCTCCGGCGATTCCGGAGGAAATCTTTGGTAAGGGGTCCTTTTTTGTTTTTTTTTGTGGGGCCCAGTGGTCCAATTCAGCTGAAGAAAGAATCTTCAAGGAGTCTTCAGGGATTCTTCAGTGAATATTTTGGAGCCAATACGAAGACTATCATTTTCTCAAACTAGAGCATAGTCATTCATGTAATGATGGCCACCTCAGGCGATTCCGGAGGAAATCTTTGGTAAGGGGTCATTTTTTGTTTTGTTATTTTTGTGGGGCCCAGGGGTCCAGTTCAGCTGAAGAAAGAATCTTCAAGGAGTCTTCAGGGATTCTTCAGTGAAGATTTTGGCGCCAATACTAAGACTATCATTTTCTCAAACTATAGCATAGTCATAAAGGCTACCAACTATATAAATGGTAGAAATTACCCTTGAAATTGAAAAATGACACCTGTTATACTGCTGAAGAAAGAGTCTTCAAGGAGTCTTCAAGGAATCTTGGGTGATGATTTTGGAGCCAATATGAAGACTATCATTTTCTAAAACTAGAGCATAGTCATTCATGTAATGATGGCCACCTCCGGCGATTCCGGAGTAAATCTTTGGTAAGGGGTCCTTTTTTTTTTTGTGTGTGGCCCAGGGGTCCAATTCAGCTGAAGAAAGAATCTTCAAAGAGTCTTCAGGGATTCTTCGGTGAAGATTTTGGCGCCAATACAAAGACTATCATTTTCTCAAACTAGAGCATAGTCATTCATGTAATGATGGCCACCTCCGGCGATTCCGGAGGAAATCTTTGGTAAGGGGTCCTTTTTTTTTTGTGGGGCCCAGGGGTCCAGTTTAGCTGAAGAAAGAATCTTCAAGGAGTCTTCAGGGATTCTTCGGTGAAGATTTTGGCGCCAATACGAACACTATCATTTTCTCAAACTAGAGCATAGTCATTCATGTAATGATGGCCACCTCCAGCGATTCCGGAGGAAATCTTTGGTAAGGGGTCCTTTTTTTTTTTTGTGGGGCCCAGGGGTCCAGTTCAGCTGAAGAAAGAATCTTCAAGGAGTCTTCAGGGATTCTTCGGTGAAGATTTTGGCTCCAATACGAAGACTATCATTTTCTCAAACTAGAGCATAGTCATTCATGTAATGATGGCCACCTCCGGCGATTCCGGAGGAAATCTTTGGTAAGGGGTCCTATTTTGTTTTTTTTTTGTGGGGCCCAGTGGTCCAATTCAGCTGAAGAAAGAACCTTCAAAGGGTCTTCAGGGATTCTTCGGTGAATATTTTGGAGCCAATACGAAGACTATCATTTTCTCAAACTAGAGCATAGTCATTCATGTAATGATGGCCACCTCCGGCGATTCCGGAGGAAATCTTTGGTAAGGGGTCTTTTTTTTTTTTTTTTTTGTGGGGCCCAGGGGTCCAGTTCAGCTGAAGAAAGAATCTTCAAGGAGTCTTCAAGGATTCTTCGGTGAAGATTTTGGCGCCAATACGAAGACTATCATTTTCTCAAACTAGAGCATAGTCATTCATGTAATGATGGCTACCTCCGGCGATTCTGGAGGAAATTTTTGGTATGGGGTAGTTTTTTTTTTTTTTTTTTTTGTGGGGCCCAGGAGTCCAATTCAGCTGAAGAAAGAATCTTCAAGGAGTCTTCATGGATTCTTCAGTGAAGATTTTGGCGCCAATACGAAGACTATCATTTTCTCAAACTAGAGCCTAGTCATTCATGTAATGATGGCCACCTCCCGCGATTCCGGAGGAAATCTTTGGTAAGCGGTCCTTTTTTGTTTTTTTTGTGGGGCCCAGTGGTCCAATTCAGCTGAAGAAAGAATCTTCAAGGAGTCTTCAGGGATTCTTCGGTGAATATTTTGGAGCCAATACGAAGACTATCATTTTCTCAAACTAGAGCATAGTCATTCATGTAATGATGGCCACCTCCGGCGATTCCGGAGGAAATCTTTGGTAAGGGGTCCTTTTTTTTTTTTTTTTTTTGTGGGGCCCAGGGGTCCAGTTCAGCTGAAGAAAGAATCTTCAAGGAGTCTTCAGGGATTCTTCGGTAAAGATTTTGGCGCCAATACGAAGACTATCATTTTCTCAAACTAGAGCATTGTCATTTATGTAATGATGGCCACCTCCGGCGATTCCGGAGGAAATCTTTGGGAAGGGGTCCTTTTTTGTTTTGTTTTTTTGTGGGGTCCAGTGGTCCAATTCAGCTGAAGAAAGAATCTTCAAGGAGTCTTCAGGGATTCTTCGGTGAAGATTTTGGCGCCAATACTAAGACTATCATTTTCTCAAACTAGAGCATAGTCATAAAGGCTACCAGCTATATAAATGGTAGAAATTAACCTTGAAATTGAAAAATGACACCTGTTATACTGCTGAAGAAAGAGTCTTCAAGGAGTCTTCAGGGAATCTTGGGTGAGGATTCTGGAGCCAATATGAAGACTATCATTTTCTAAAACTAGAGCATTGTCATTCATGTAATGATGGCCACCTCTGGCGATTCTGGAGGAAATCTTTGGTAAGGGGTCCTTTTTTTTTTTTGTGGGGCCCAGGAGTCCAATTCAGCTGAAGAAAGAATCTTCAAAGAGTCTTCAGGGATTCTTCGGTGAAGATTTTGGAGCCAATACGAAGACTATCATTTTCTCAAACTAGAGCATAGTCATTCATGTAATGATGGCCACCTCCGGCGATTCCGGAGGAAATCTTTGGTAAGGGGTCCTTTTTTTTTTTTTTTTTTTGTGGGGCCCAGGGGTCCAGTTCAGCTGAAGAAAGAATCTTCAAGGAGTCTTCAGGGATTCTTTGGTGAAGATTTTGCGCCAACACGAAGACTATCATTTTCTCAAACTAGAGCATAGTCATTCATGTAATGATGGCCACCTCCGGCGATTCCGGAGGAAATCTTTGGTAAGGGGTCCTTTTTTTTTTTTTTTTTTTTTTTGTGGGGCCCAGGGGTCCAGTTCAGCTGAAGAAAGAATCTTCAAGGAGTCTTCAGGGATTCCTCGGTGAAGATTTTGGCGCCAATACGAAGACTATCATTTTCTCAAACTAGAGCATAGTCATTCATGTAATGATGGCCACCTCCGGCTATTCCGGAGGAAATCTTTGTAAGGGGTCCTTTTTTGTTTTTTTTTTTTGTGGGGCCCAGTTGTCCAATTCAGCTGAAGAAAGAATCTTCAAGGAGTCTTCAGGGATTCTTCGGTGAATATTTTGGAGCCAATACGAAGACTATCATTTTCTCAAACTAGGGCATAGTCATTCATGTAATGATGGCCACCTCCAGCGATTCCGGAGGAAATCTTTGGTAGTGTTTTTTTTTTTTTTTTTTTGGGGGGGGGGCCAGGGGTCCAATTCAGCTGAAGAAAGAATCTTCAAGGAGTCTTCACGGATTCTTTGGTGAAGATTTTGGCGCCAATACGAAGACTATCATTTTTTCAAACTAGAGCATAGTCATTCATGAAATGATGGCTACCTCCGGCGATTCCGGAGGAAATCTTTGGTAAGGGGTAGTTTTTTGTTTTTTTTTGTGGGGCCCAGGAGTCCAATTCAGCTGAAGAAAGAATATTCAAGGAGTCTTCAGGGATTCTTCGGTGAAGATTTTGGCGCCAATACGAAGACTATCATTTTCTCAAACTAGAGCATAGTCATTCATGTAATGATGGCCACCTCCGGCGATTCCGGAGGAAATCTTTGGTAAGGGGTCCTTTTTTGTTTTTTTTTTTTGTGGTGCCCAGTGGTCCAATTCAGCTGAAGAAAGAATCTTCAAGGAGTCTTCAGGGATTCTTCAGTGAATATTTTGGAGCCAATACGAAGACTATCATTTTCTCAAACTAGAGCATAGTCATTCATGTAATGATGGCCACCTCCGGCGATTCCGGAGGAAATCATTGGTAAGGGGTCCTTTTTTGTTTTGTTTTTTTTTGTGGGGCCCAGGGGTCCAGTTCAGCTGAAGAAAGAATCTTCAAGGAGTCTTCAGGGATTCTTCAGTGAAGATTTTGGCGCCAATACTAAGACGATCATTTTCTCAAACTAGAGCATAGTCATAAAGGCTACCAGCTATATAAATGGTAGAAATTACCCTTGAAATTGAAAAATGACACCTGTTATACTGCTGAAGAAAGAGTCTTCAAGGAGTCTTCAGGGAATCTTGGGTGAGGATTTTGGAGCCAATATGAAGACTATCATTTTCTAAAACTAGAGCATTGTCATTCATGTAATGATGGCCACCTCCGGCGATTCCGGAGGAAATCTTTGGTAAGGGGTCCTTTTTTTTTTTTTTGTGGGGCCCAGGGGTCCAATTCAGCTGAAGAAAGAATCTTCAAAGAGTCTTCAGGGATTTTTCGGTGAAGATTTTGCAGCCAATACGAAGACTATCATTTTCTCAAACTAGAGCATAGTCATTCATGTAATGATGGCCACCTCCGGCGATTCCGGAGGAAATCTTTGGTAAGGGATCCTTTTTTTTTTTTTTTTTTTTGTGGGGCCCAGGGGTCCAGTTCTGCTGAAGAAAGAATCTTCAAGGAGTCTTCAGGGATTCTTCGGTGAAGATTTTGCGCCAACACGAAGACTATCATTTTCTCAAACTAGAGCATAGTCATTCATGTAATGATGGCCACCTCCGGCGATTCCGGAGGAAATCTTTGGTAAGGGGTCCTTTTTTTTTTTTTTTTTTTTGTGGGGCCCAGGGGTCCAGTTCAGCTGAAGAAAGAATCTTCAAGGACTCTTCAGGGATTCCTCGGTGAAGATTTTGGCGCCAATACGAAGACTATCATTTTCTCAAACTAGAGCATAGTCATTCATGTAATGATGGCCACCTCCGGCGATTCCGGAGGAAATCTTTGGTAAGGGGTCCTTTTTTGTTTTGTTTTTTTTTTGTGGGGCCCAGGGGTCCAGTTCAGCTGAAGAAAGAATCTTCAAGGAGTCTTCAGGCATTCTTCGGTGAAGATTTTGGCGCCAATACTAAGACAATCATTTTCTCAAACTAGAGCATAGTCATAAAGGCTACCAACTATATAAATGGTAGAAATTACCCTTGAAATTGAAAAATGACACCTGTTATACTGCTGAAGAAAGAGTCTTCAAGGAGTCTTCAGGGAATCTTGGGTGATGATTTTGGAGCCAATATGAAGACTATCATTTTCTAAAACTAGAGCATAGTCATTCATGTAATGATGGCCACCTCCGGCGATTCCGGAGGATATCTTTGGTAAGGGGTCCTTTTTTTTTTTTTTGTGGGGCCCAGGGGTCCAATTCAGCTGAAGAAAGAATCTTCAAAGAGTCTTCAGGGATTCTTCGGTGAAGATTTTGGCGCCAATACAAAGACTATCATTTTCTCAAACTAGAGCATAGTCATTCATGTAATAATGGCCACCTCCGGCGATTCCGGAGGAAATCTTTGGTAGGGGTCCTTTTTATTTTTTTTTCGTGGGGCCCAGGGGTCCAGTTCAGCTGAAGAAAGAATCTTCAAGGAGTCTTCAGGGATTCTTCGGTGAAGATTTTGGCGCCAATACGAACACTATCATTTTCTCAAACTAGAGCATAGTCATTCATGTAATGATGGCCACCTCCGGCGATTCCGGAGGAAATCTTTGGTAAGGGGTCCTTTTTTTTGGGGGGGGGGCCCAGGGGTCCAATTCTGCTGAAAAAAGAATCTTCAAGGAGTGTTCAGGGATTCTTCGGTGAAGATTTGGGCGCCAATACTAAGATTATCATTTTCTCAAACTAGAGCATAGTCATAAAGGCTACCAGCTATATAAATGGTAGAAATTACCCTTGAAATTGAAAAATGACACCTGTTATACTGCTGAAGAAAGAGTCTCCAAGGAGTCTTCAGGGAATCTTGGGTGAGAATTTTTGTGCCAAAATGAAGACTATCATTTTCTAAAACTAGAGCATAGTCATTCATGTAATGATGGCCACCTCCGGCGATTCCGGAGGAAATCTTTGGTAAGGGGTCCTTTTTTGTTTTTTTTTTGTGGGGCCCAGGGGTCCAATACAGCTGAAGAAAGAATCTTCAAGGAGTCTTCAGGGATTCTTCGGTGAAGATTTTGGCGCCAATAAGAAGACTATCATTTTCTCAAACTAGAGCTTAGTCATTCATGTAATGATGGCCACCTCCAGCGATTCCGGAGGAAAACTTTGGTAAGGGGTCCTTTTTTGTTTTTTTTTTTTTCTGTGGGGCCCAGGGGTCCAATTCAGCAGAAGAAAGAATCTTGAAGGAGTCTTCAGGGATTCTTCGGTGAAGATTTTGGAGCCAATACGAAGACTATCATTTTCTCAAACTAGAGCATATTCATTCATGTAATGATGGCCACCTCCGGCGATTCCGGAGGAAATCTTTGGTAGGGGGTCCTTTTTTTTTTTGTGGGGCCCAGGGGTCCAGTTCAGCTGAAGAAAGAATCTTCAAGGAGTCTTCAGGGATTCTTCGGTGAAGATTTTGGCGCCAATACGAAGACTATCATTTTCTCAAACTAGAGCTTTGTCATTCATGTAATGATGGCCACCTCCGGCGATTCCGGAGGAAATCTTTGGTAAGGGGTCCTTTTTTTTTTTTTTTTTTTTGTGGGACCCAGGGTTCCAATTCAGCTGAAGAAAGAATCTTCAAGGAGTCTTCAGGGATTCTTCGGTGAAGATTTTGGAGCCAATACAAAGACTATCATTTTCTCAAACTAGAGCATAGTCATTCATGTAATGATGGCCACCTCCGGCGATTCCGGAGGAAATCTTTGGTAGGGGGTCCTTTTTTTTTTCGTGGGGCCCAGGGATCCAGTTCAGCTGAAGAAAGAATCTTCAAGGAGTCTTCAGGGATTCTTCGGTGAAGATTTTGGCGCCAATATGAAGACTATCATTTTCTCAAACTAGAGCATAGTCATTCATATAATGATGGCCACCTCCGGCGATTCCGGAGGAAATCTTTGGTAAGGGGTCCTTTTTTTTTTTTTTTTTTTTGTGGGGCCCAGGGGTCCAGTTCAGCTGAAGAAAGAATCTTCAAGTAGTCTTCAGGGATTCTTCGGTGAAGATTTTGGCAGCAATACGAAGACTATCATTTTCTCAAACTAGAGCATAGTCATTCATGTAATGATGGCCACCTCCGGCGATTCCGGAGGAAATCTTTGGTAAGGGGTCCATTTTTGTTTTGTTTTTTTTTGTGGGGCCCAGGGGTCCAGTTCAGCTGAAGAAAGAATCTTCAAAGAGACTTCAGGGATTCTTCGGTGAAGATTTTGGAGCCAATACGAAGACTATCATTTTCTCAAACTAGAGCATAGTCATTCATGTAATGATGGCCACCTCCGGCAATTCCGGAGGAAATCTTTGGTTACGGGTCCTTTTTTGTTTTTTGTTTTTTTTTGTGGGGCCCAGGGGTCCAGTTCAGCTGAAGAAAGAATCTTCAAGGAGTCTTCAGGGATTCTTCGGTGAAGATTTTGGCGCCAATACTAAGACAATCATTTTCTCAAACTAGAGCATAGTCATAAAGGCTACCAACTATATAAATGGTAGAAATTACCCTTGAAATTGAAAAATGACACCTGTTATACTGCTGAAGAAAGAGTCTTCAAGGAGTCTTCAGGGAATCTTGGGTGATGATTTTGGAGCCAATATGAAGACTATCATTTTCTAAAACTAGAGCATAGTCATTCATGTAATGATGGCCACCTCCGGCGATTCCGGAGGATATCTTTGGTAAGGGGTCCTTTTTTTTTTTGTGGGGCCTAGGGGTCCAATTCAGCTGAAGAAAGAATCTTCAAAGAGTCTTCAGGGATTCTTCGGTGAAGATTTTGGCGCCAATACAAAGACTATCATTTTCTCAAACTAGAGCATAGTCATTCATGTAATGATGGCCACCTCCGGCGATTCCGGAGGAAATCTTTGGTAGGGGGTCCTTTTTATTTTTTTTTCGTGGGGCCCAGGGGTCCAGTTCAGCTGAAGAAAGAATCTTCAAGGAGTCTTCAGGGATTCTTCGGTGAAGATTTTGGCGCCAATACGAACACTATCATTTTCTCAAACTAGAGCATAGTCATTCATGTAATGATGGCCACCTCCGGCGATTCCGGAGGAAATCTTTGGTAAGGGGTCCTTTTTTTTGGGGGGGGGGGGGCCCAGGGGTCCAATTCTGCTGAAAAAAGAATCTTCAAGGAGTCTTCAGGGATTCTTCGGTGAAGATTTGGGCGCCAATACTAAGACTATCATTTTCTCAAACTAGAGCATAGTCATAAAGGCTACCAGCTATATAAATGGTAGAAATTACCCTTGAAATTGAAAAATGACTCTGTTATACTGCTGAAGAAAGAGTCTCCAAGGAGTCTTCAGGGAATCTTGGGTGAGAATTTTTGTGCCAAAATGAAGACTATCATTTTCTAAAACTAGAGCATAGTCATTCATGCAATGATGGCCACCTCCGGCGATTCCGGAGGAAATGTTTGGTAAGGGGTCCTTTTTTTTTTTTTTTTTTTTTTTGTGGGGCCCAGGGGTCCAATACAGCTGAAGAAAGAATCTTCAAGGAGTCTTCAGGGATTCTTCGGTGAAGATTTTGGCGCCAATAAGAAGACTATCATTTTCTCAAACTAGAGCTTAGTCATTCATGTAATGATGGCCACCTCCAGCGATTCCGGAGGAAATCTTTGGTAAGGGGTCCTTTTTTTTTTTTTTTTTTTTGTGGGGCCCAGGGGTCCAATTCAGCAGAAGAAAGAATCTTAAAGGAGTCTTCAGGGATTCTTCGGTGAAGATTTTGGAGCCAATACGAAGACTATCATTTTCTCAAACTAGAGCATATTCATTCATGTAATGATGGCCACCTCCGGCGATTCCGGAGGAAATCTTTGGTAGGGGGTCCTTTTTTTTTTTTTTCTGGGGCCCAGGGGTCCAGTCTAGCTGAAGAAAGAATCTTCAAGGAGTCTTCAGGGATTCTTCGGTGAAGATTTTGGCGCCAATACGAAGACTATCATTTTCTCAAACCAAAGCTTTGTCATTCATGTAATGATGGCCACCTCCGGCGATTCCGGAGGAAATCTTTGGTAAGGGGTCCTTTTTTTTTTTTTTTTTTTGTGGGGCCCAGGGTTCCAATTCAGCTGAAGAAAGAATCTTCAAGGAGTCTTCAGGGATTCTTCGGTGAAGATTTTGTAGCCAATACAAACACTATCATTTTCTCAAACTAGAGCATAGTCATTCATATAATGATGGCCACCTCCGGCGATTCCGGAGCAAATCTTTGGTAGGGGGTCCTTTTTTTTTTTCGTGGGGCCCAGGGGTCCAGTTCAGCAGAAGAAAGAATCTTCAAGGAGTCTTCAGGGATTCTTCGGTGAAGATTTTGGCGCCAATATGAAGACTATCATTTTCTCAAACTAGAGCATAGTCATTCATATAATGATGGCCACCTCCGGCGATTCCGGAGGAAATCTTTGGTAGGGGGTCCTTTTTTTTTTTTTTTTTTTGTGGGGCCCAGGGGTCCAGTTCAGCTGAAGAAAGAATCTTCAAGGAGTCTTCAGGGATTCTTCGGTGAAGATTTTGGCGCCAATACGAAGACTATCATTTTCTCAAACTAGAGCATAGTCATTAATGTAATGATGGCCACCTCCAGCGATTCCGGAGGAAATCTTTGGTAAGGGGTCCTTTTTTGTTTTTTTTTTTTTTTTGTGGGGCCCAGGGGTCCAGTTCAGCTGAAGAAAGAATCTTCAAGGAGTCTTCAGGGATTCTTCGGTGAAGATTTTGGCGCCAATATGAAGACTATCATTTTCTCAAACTAGAGCATAGTCATTCATATAATGATGGCCACCTCCGGCGATTCCGGAGGAAATCTTTGGTAAGGGGTCCTTTTTTTTTTTTTTTTTTTTTGTGGGGCCCAGGGGTCCAGTTCAGCTGAAGAAAGAATCTTCAAGGAGTCTTCAGGGATTCTTCGGTGAAGATTTTGGCGCCAATACGAAGACTATCATTTTCTCAAACTAGAGCATAGTCATTCATGTAATGATGGCCACCTCCGGCGATTCCGGAGGAAATCTTTGGTAAGGGGTCCTTTTTTGTTTTGTTTTTTTTGTGGGGCCCAGGGGTCCAGTTCAGCTGAAGAAAGAATCTTCAAAGAGACTTCAGGGATTCTTCGGTGAAGATTTTGGAGCCAATACGAAGACTATCATTTTCTCAAACTAGAGCATAGTCATTCATGTAATGATGGCCACCTCCGGCAATTCCGGAGGAAATCTTTGGTTACGGGTCCTTTTTTTTTTTTTTTTTTTTGTGGGGCCCAGGGGTCCAGTTCAGCTGAAGAAAGAATCTTCAAGGAGTCTTCAGGGATTCTTCGGTGAAGATTTTGGCGCCAAAACGAAGATTATCATTTTCTCAAACTAGAGCATAGTCATTCATGTAATGATGGCCACCTCCAGCGATTCCGGAGGAAATCTTTGGTAAGGGGTCCTTTTTTGTTTTTTTTTTTTTTGTGGGGCCCAGGGGTCCAATTCAGCTGAAGAAAGAATCTTCAAGGAGTCTTCAGGGATTCTTCGGTGAAGATTTTGGTGCCAATACGAAGACTATCATTTTCTCAAACTAGAGCATAGTCATTCATGTAATGATGGCCACCTCTGGCGATTCCGGAGGAAATCTTTGGTAGGGGGTCCTTTTTTTTTTTTGTGGGGCCCAGGGGTCCAGTTCAGCTGAAGAAAGAATCTTCAAGGAGTCTTCAGGGATTCTTCGGCGAAGATTTTGGCACCAATACGAAGACTATCATTTTCTCAAACTAGAGCATAGTCATTCATGTAATGATGGCTACCTCTGGCGATTCCGGAGGAAATCTTTGGTAAGGGGTCCTTTTTTTTTTTTTTTTTTTTGTGGGGCCCAGGGTTCCAGTTCAGCTGAAGAAAGAATCTTCAAGGAGTCTTCAGGGATTCTTCGGTGAAAATTTTGGCGCCAATACGAAGACTATCATTATCTCAAACTAGAGCATAGTCATTCATGTAATGATGGCTACCTCTGGCGATTCCGGAGGCAATCTTTGGTAACGGGTCCTTTTTTGTTATTTTTTTTTTGGGGCCCAGGGGTCCAATTCAGCTGAAGAAAGAATCTTCAAGGAGTCTTCAGGGATTCTTCGGTGAAAATTTTGGCGCCAATACGAAGACTATCATTATCTCAAACTAGAGCATAGTCATTCATGTAATAATGGCCACCTCCGGCGATTCCGGAGGAAATCTTTGGTAACGGGTCCTTTTTTTTTTTTTTTTTTGTGGGGCCCAGGGGTCCAATTCAGCTGAAGAAAGAATCTTCAAGGAGTCTTCAGGGATTCTTCGGTGAAGATTTTGGCGCTAATACGAAGACTATCATTTTCTCAAACTAGAGCGTAGTCATTCATGTAATGATGGCCACCTCTGGCGATTCCGGAGGAAATCTTTGGTAAGGGGTCCTTTTTTGTTTTTTTTTTTTTGTGGGGCCCAGTGGTCCAATTCAGCTGAAGAAAGAATATTCAAGGAGTCTTCAGGGATTCTTCGGTGAATATTTTGGAGCCAATACGAAGACTATAATTTTCTCAAACTAGAGCATAGTCATTCATGTAATGATGGCCACCTCCGGCGATTCCGGAGGAAATCTTTGGTAAGGGGTCCTTTTTTTTTTTTTTTTTTTGTGGGGCCCAGGGGTACAGTTCAGCTGAAGAAAGAATCTTCAAGGAGTCTTCAGGGATTCTTCAGTGAAGATTTTGCGCCAATATGAAGACTATCATTTTCTCAAACTAGAGCGTAGTCATTCATGTAATGATGGCCACCTCCGGCGATTCTGGAGGAAATCTTTGGTAAGGGGTACTTTTTTTTTTGTGGGGCCCAGGGGTCTAATTCAGCTGAAGAAAGAATCTTCAAGGAGTCTTCAGAGATTCTTCGGTGAAGATTTTGGCGCCAATACTAAGACTATCATTTAATCAAACTAGAGCATAGTCATTCATGTAATGATGGCCACCTCCGGCGATTCCGGAGGAAATCTTTGGTAAGGGGTCTTTTTTTTTTTTTGTGGGGCCCAGGGGTCCAGTTCAGCTGAAGAAAGAATCTTCAAGGAGTCTTCAGGGATTCTTCAGTGAAGATTTTGGCACAAATACGAAGACTATCATTTTCTCAGACTAAAGCATAGTCATTCATGTAATGATGGCTACCTTCGGCGATTACGGAGGAAATCTTTGGTGAGGGGTCCTTTTTTGTTTTTGTTTTTTTTTGTGGGGCCCAGGGGTCCAGTTCAGCTGAAGAAAGAATCTTCAAGGAGTCTTCAGGGATTCCTCGGTGAAGATTTTGGCGCCAATACGAAGACTATCATTTTCTCAAACTAGAGCATAGTCATTCATGTAATGATGGCCACCTCTGGCGATTCCGGAGGAAATCTTTGGTAAGGGGTCCTTTTTTGTTTTTTTTTGTGGGGCCTAATGGTCCAATTCAGCTGAAGAAAGAATCTTCAAGGAGTCTTCAGGGATTCTTCGGTGAATATTTTGGAGCCAATACGAAGACTATCATTTTCTCAAACTAGAGCATAGTCATTCATGTAATGATGGCCACCTCCGGCGATTCCAGAGGAAATCTTTGGTAAGGGGTCCTTTTTTTTTTTTTTTTTTTTTGTGGGGCCCAGGGGTCCAATTCAGCTGAAGAAAGAATCTTCAAGGAGTCTTCAGGGATTCTTGGGTGAAGATTTTGGCGCCAATACTAAGACTATCATTTTCTCAAACTAGAGCATAGTCATAAAGGCTAATAGCTATATAAATGGTAGAAATTACCCTTGAAACTGAAAAATGACACCTGTTATATTGCTGAAGAAAGTCTTCAAGGAGTCTTCAGGGAATCTTGGGTGAGGATTTTGGAGCCAATATGAAGACTATCATTTTCTAAAACTAGAGCATAGTCATTCATGTAATGATGGCCACCTCCGGCGATTCCTGAGGAAATCTTAGGTAAGGGGTCCTTTTTTTTTTTTTTTTTTGTTGGGCCCAGGGTTCCAATTCAGCTGAAGAAAGAATCTTCAAAGAGTCTTCAGGGATTCTTCGGTGAAGATTTTGGAGCCAATACAAAGACTATCATTTTCTCAAACTAGAGCATAGTCATGCATGTAATGATGGCTACCTCCAGCGATTCCGGAGGAAATCTTTGGTAAGGGGTCCTTTTTTGTTTTTTTTGTGGGGCCCAGGGGTCCAATTCAGCTGAAGAAAGAATCCTCAAGGAGTCTACAGGGATTCTTCGGTGAATATTTTGGAGCCAATACGAAGACTATCATTTTCTCAATCTAGAGCATAGTCATTCATGTAATGATGGCCACCTCCGGTGATTCCGGATGAAATCTTTGGTAAGGGGTCCTCTTTGGTTTTTGTTTTTTTTGTGGGGCCCAGGGGTCCAGTTCAGCTGAAGAAAGAATCTTCAAGGAGTCTTCAGGGATTCTTCGGTGAAGATTTTGGCGCCAATACGAAGACTATCATTTTCTCAAACTAGAGCATAGTCATTCATGTAATGATGGCCACCTCCGGCGATTCCGGAGGAAATCTTTGGTAAGGGGTCCTTTTTTGTTTTGTTTTTTTTGTGGGGCCCGTGGGTACAGTTCAGCTGAAGAAAGAATCTTCAAGGAGTCTTCAGGGATTCTTCAGTGAAGATTTTGCGCCAATATGAAGACTATCATTTTCTCAAACTAGAGCGTAGTCATTCATGTAATGATGGCCACCTCCGGCGATTCCGGAGGAAATCTTTGGTAAGGGGTCCTTTTTTGTTTTTTTTGTGGGGCCCAGGGGTCCAATTCAGCTGAAGAAAGAATCTTCAAGGAGTCTTCAGGGATTCTTCAGTGAAGATTTTGGCGCCAATACGAAGACTATCATTTTCTCAAACTAGAGCTTAGTCATTCATGTAATGATGGCCACCTCCGGCGATTCTGGAGGAAATCTTTGGTAAGGGGTGCTTTTTTTTTTTTTGTGGGGCCCAGGGGTCTAATTCAGCTGAAGAAAGAATCTTCAAGGAGTCTTCAGAGATTCTTCGGTGAAGATTTTGGCGCCAATACTAAGACTATCATTTAATCAAACTAGAGCAAAGTCATTCATGTAATGATGGCCACCTCCGGCGATTCCGGAGGAAATCTTTGGTAAGGGGTCTTTTTTTTTTTTGTGGGGCCCAGGGGTCCAGTTCAGCTGAAGAAAGAATCTTCAAGGAGTCTTCAGGGATTCTTCAGTGAAGATTTTGGCACAAATACGAAGACTATCATTTTCTCAAACTAGAGCATAGTCATTCATGTAATGATGGCTACCTTCGGCGATTACGGAGGAAATCTTTGGTGAGGGGTCCTTTTTTGTTTTTTTTTTTTTGTGGGGCCCATGGGTCCAGTTCAGCTGAAGAAAGAATCTTCAAGGAGTCTTCAGGGATTCCTCGGTGAAGATTTTGGCGCCAATACGAAGACTATCATTTTCTCAAACTAGAGCATAGTCATTCATGTAATGATGGCCACCTCCGGCGATTCCGGAGGAAATCTTTGGTAAGGGGTCCTTTTTTGTTTTTTTTTGTGAGGCCCAGTGGTCCAATTCAGCTGAAGAAAGAATCTTCAAGGAGTCTTCAGGGATTCTTCGGTGAATATTTTGGAGCCAATACGAAGACTATCATTTTCTCAAACTAGAGCATAGTCATTCATGTAATGATGGCCACCTCCGGCGATTCCAGAGGAAATCTTTGGTAAGGGTTCCTTTTTTTTTTTTTTTTTTTTTTTGTGGGGCCCAGGGGTCCAATTCAGCTGAAGAAAGAATCTTCTAGGAGTCTTCAGGGATTCTTGGGTGAAGATTTTGGCGCCAATACTAAGACTATCATTTTCTCAAACTAGAGCATAGTCATAAAGGCTACCAGCTATATAAATGGTAGAAATTACCCTTGAAACTGAAAAATGACACCTGTTATATTGCTGAAGAAAGAGTCTTCAAGGAGTCTTCAGGGAATCTTGGGTGAGGATTTTGGAGCCAATATGAAGACTATCATTTTCTAAAACTAGAGCATAGTCATTCATGTAATGATGGCCACCTCCGGCGATTCCGGAGGAAATCTTAGGTAAGGGGTCCTTTTTTTTTTTTTTTTGTTGGGCCCAGGGTTCCAATTCAGCTGAAGAAAGAATCTTCAAAGAGTCTTCAGGGATTCTTCGGTGAAGATTTTGGAGCCAATACGAAGACTATCATTTTCTCAAACTAGAGCATAGTCATTCATGTAATGATGGCTACCTCCAGCGATTCCGGAGGAAATCTTTGGTAAGGGGTCCTTTTTTGTTTTTTTTGTGGGGCCCAGGGGTCCAATTCAGCTGAAGAAAGAATCCTCAAGGAGTCTACAGGGATTCTTCGGTGAATATTTTGGAGCCAATACGAAGACTATCATTTTCTCAATCTAGAGCATAGTCATTCATGTAATGATGGCCACCTCCGGTGATTCCGGATGAAATCTTTGGTAAGGGGTCCTCTTTGGTTTTTGTTTTTTTTGTGGGGCCCAGGGGTCCAGTTCAGCTGAAGAAAGAATCTTCAAGGAGTCTTCAGGGATTCTTCGGTGAAGATTTTGGCGCCAATACGAAGACTATCATTTTCTCAAACTAGAGCATAGTCATTCATGTAATGATGGCCACCTCCGGCGATTCCGGAGGAAATCTTTGGTAACGGGTCCTTTTTTTTTTTTTTTTTTTTTTTTTTTTGTGGGGCCCAGGGGTACAGTTCAGCTGAAGAAAGAATCTTCAAGGAGTCTTCAGGGATTCTTCAGTGAAGATTTTGCGCCAATATGAAGACTATCATTTTCTCAAACTAGAGCGTAGTCATTCATGTAATGATGGCCACCTCCGGCGATTCCAGAGGAAATCTTTGGTAAGGGGTCCTTTTTTTTTTTTTTTTGTGGGGCCCAGGGGTACAGTTCAGCTGAAGAAAGAATCTTCAAGGAGTCTTCAGGGATTCTTCAGTGAAGATTTTGCGCCAATATGAAGACTATCATTTTCTCAAACTAGAGCGTAGTCATTCATGTAATGATGGCCACCTCCGGCGATTCTGGAGGAAATCTTTGGTAAGGGGTACTTTTTTTTTTTTTGTGGGGCCCAGGGGTCTAATTCAGCTGAAGAAAGAATCTTCAAGGAGTCTTTAGAGATTCTTCGGTGAAGATTTTGGCGCCAATACTAAGACTATCATTTAATCAAACGAGAGCATAGTCATTCATGTAATGATGGCCACCTCCGGCGATTCCGGAGGAAATCTTTGGTAAGGGGTCCTTTTTTTTTTTTGTGGGGCCCAGGGGTCCAGTTCAGCTGAAGAAAGAATCTTCAAGGAGTCTTCAGGGATTCTTCAGTGAAGATTTTGGCACAAATACGAAGACTATCATTTTCTCAAACTAGAGCATAGTCATTCATGTAATGATGGCTACCTCCGGCGATTAAGGAGGAAACCTTTGGTGAGGGGTCCTTTTTTGTGTGTTTTTTTTTTTTGTGGGCCCAGGGGTCCAGTTCAGCTGAAGAAAGAATCTTCAAGGAGTCTTCAGGGATTCCTCGGTGAAGATTTTGGCGCCAATACGAAGACTATCATTTTCTCAAACTAGAGCATAGTCATTCATGTAATGATGGCCACCTCCGGCGATTCCGGAGGAAATCTTTGGTAAGGGGTCCTTTTTTGTTTTTTTTTGTGGGGCCCAGTGGTCCAATTCAGCTGAAGAAAGAATCTTCAAGGAGTCTTCAGGGATTCTTCGGTGAATATTTTGGAGCCAATACGAAGACTATCATTTTCTCAAACTAGAGCATAGTCATTCATGTAATGATGGCCACCTCCGGCGATTCCAGAGGAAATCTTTGGTAAGGGGTCCTTTTTTTTTTTTTTTTTTTTTCTGGGGCCCAGTGGTCCAATTCAGCTGAAGAAAGAATCTTCAAGGAGTCTTCAGGGATTCTTGGGTGAAGATTTTGGCGCCAATACTAAGACTATCATTTTCTCAAACTAGAGCATAGTCATAAAGGCTAATAGCTATATAAATGGTAGAAATTACCCTTGAAACTGAAAAATGACACCTGTTATATTGCTGAAGAAAGTCTTCAAGGAGTCTTCAGGGAATCTTGGGTGAGGATTTTGGAGCCAATATGAAGACTATCATTTTCTAAAACTAGAGCATAGTCATTCATGTAATGATGGCCACCTCCGGCGATTCCGGAGGAAATCTTAGGTAAGGGGTCCTTTTTTTTTTTTTTTTTTTTTTTGTGCCCAGGGTTCCAATTCAGCTGAAGAAAGAATCTTCAAAGAGTCTTCAGGGATTCTTCGGTGAAGATTTTGGAGCCAATACGAAGACTATCATTTTCTCAAACTAGAGCATAGTCATTCATGTAATGATGGCTACCTCCAGCGATTCCTGAGGAAATCTTTGGTAAGGGGTCCTTTTTTGTTTTTTTTTGAGGGGCCCAGGGGTCCAATTCAGCTGAAGAAAGAATCCTCAAGGAGTCTTCAGGGATTCTTCGGTGAAGATTTTGGAGCCAATACGAAGACTATCATTTTCTCAATCTAGAGCATAGTCATTCATGTAATGATGGCCACCTCCGGTGATTCCGGATGAAATCTTTGGTAAGGGGTACTCTTTGGTTTTTGTTTTTTTTTGTGGGGCCCAGGGGTCCAGTTCAGCTGAAGAAAGAATCTTCAAGGAGTCTTCAGGGATTCTTAGGTGAAGATTTTGGCGCCAATACGAAGACTATCATTTTCTCAAACTAGAGCATATTCATTCATGTAATAATAGCCACCTCCGGCGATTCCGGAGGAAATCTTTGGTAAGGGGTCCTTTTTTTTTTTTTTTTTTTTTGTGGGGCCCAGGGGTACAGTTCAGCTGAAGAAAGAATCTTCAAGGAGTCTTCAGGGATTCTTCAGTGAAGATTTTGCGCCAATATGAAGACTATCATTTTCTCAAACTAGAGCGTAGTCATTCATGTAATGATGGCCACCTCCGGCGATTCCGGAGGAAATCTTTGGTAAGGGGTCCTTTTTTGTTTTTTTTTGTGGGGCCCAGGGGTCCAATTCAGCTGAAGAAAGAATCTTCAAGGAGTCTTCAGGGATTCTTCGGTGAAGATTTTGCCGCCAATACGAAGACTATCATTTTCTCAAACTAGAGCTTAGTCATTCATGTAATGATGGCCACCTCCGTCGATTCTGGAGGAAATCTTTCGTAGGGGGTCCTTTTTTTTTTTGTGGGGCCCAGGGGTCCAGTTCAGCTGAAGAAAGAATCTTCAAGGAGTCTTCAGGGATTTTTTGGTGAAGATTTTGGCGCCAATACGAAGACTATCATTTTCTCAAACTAGAGCATAGTCATTCATGTAATGATGGCCACCTCCGGCGATTCAGCAGGAAATCTTTGGTAAAGGGTCCTTTTTTTTTTTTTTTTTTTGTGGGGCCCAGGGGTCCAATTCAGCTGAAGAAAGAATCTTCAAGGAGTCTTCAGAGATTCTTCGGTGAAGATTTTGGCGCCAATATGAAGACTATCATTTTCTAAAACTAGAGCATAGTCATTCATGTAATGGTGGCCACCTCCGGCGATTCCTGAGGAAATCTTTGGTAAGGGGTCCTTTTTTTTTTTTTTTTTTGTCGGGCCCAGGGGTCCAGTTCAGCTGAAGAAAGAATCTTCAAGGAGTCTTCAGGGATTCTTCGGTGAAGATTTTGGCGCCAATACGAAGACTATCATTTTCTCAAACTAGAGCATAGTCATTCATGTAATGATGGCCACCTCTGGCGATCCTGGAGGAAATCTTTGGTAAGGGGTCCTTTTTTTTTTTTTTTTTTTTTTGTGGGGCCCAGGGGTCCAATTCAGCTGAAGAAAGAATCTTCAAGGAGTCTTCAGGGATTCTTCGGTGAAGATTTTGGCGCCAATACTAAGACTATCATTTTCTCAAACTAGAGCATAGTCATAAAGGCTACCAGCTATATAAATGGTAGAAATTACCCTTGAAATTGAAAAATGACACCTGTTATACTGCTGAAGAAAGAGTCTTCAAGGAGTCTTCAGGGAATCTTGGGTGAGGATTTTGGAGCCAATATGAAGACTATCATTTTCTAAAACTAGAGCGTAGTCATTCATGTAATGATGGCCACCTCTGGCGATTCCGGAGGAAATCTTTGGTAAGGGGTCGTTTTTTTTTTTTTTTTTTGTGGGGCCCAGGGGTCCAATTCAGCTCAAGAAAGAATCTTCAAAGAGTCTTCAGGGATTCTTCAGTGAAGATTTTGGAGCCAATACGAAGACTATCATTTTCTCAAACTAGAGCATAGTCATTCATGTAATGATGGCCACCTCCGGCGATTCCGGAGGAAATCTTTGGTAAGGGGTCCTTTTTTGTTTTTTTTTTTTTGTGGGACCCAGGGGTCCAGTTCAGCTGAAGCAAGAATCTTCAAGGAGTCTTCAGGGATTCTTCGGTGAAGATTTTGGAGCCAATACGAAGACTATCATTTTCTCAAACTAGAGCATTGTCATTCATGTAATGATGGCCACCTCCGGCGATTCCGGAGGAAATCTTTGGTAAGGGGTCCTTTTTTGTTTTTTTTTAGGGGCCCAAGGGTCCAGTTCAGCTGAAGAAAGAATCTTCAAGGAGTCTTCAGGGATTCTTCGGTGAAGATTTTGGTGCCAATACGAAGACTATCATTTTCTCAAACAAGAGCTTAGTCATTCATGTAATGATGGCCACCTCTTGCGATTCCGGAGGAAATCTTTTGTAAGGGGTCCTTTTTTGTTTTTTTTTTTTTTTGTGGGGCCCAGGGCTCCAGTTCAACTGAAGAAAGAATCTTCAAGGAGTCGTCAGGGATTCTTTGGTGAAGATTTTGGCGCCAATACGAAGACTATCATTTTCTCAAACTAGATCATAGTCATTCATGTAATGATGGCCACCTCCGGCGATTCCGGAGGAAATCTTTGGTAAGGGGTCCTTTTTTGTTTTTTTTTAGGGGCTCAGGGGTCCAATTCAGCAGAAGAAAGAATCTTCAAGGAGTCTTCAGGGATTCTTTGGTGAAGATTTTGGCGCCAATACTAAGACTATCATTTTCTCAAACTAGAGCATAGTCATTCATGTAATGATGGCCACCTCCGGCGGTTCCGGAGGAAATCTTTGGTAAGGGGTCCTATTTTTTTTTTTTTTTGTGGGGCCCAGGGGTGCAGTTCAGCTGAAGAAAGAATCTTCAAGGAGTCTTCAGGGATTCTTTGGTGAAGATTTTGGCGCCAATACGAAGACTATCATTTTCTCAAACTAGAGCATAGTCATTCATGTAATGATGGCCACCTCCGGCGATTCCGGAGGAAATCTTTGGTAAGGGGTCCTTTTTTGTTTTTTTTTTTGTAGGGCCCAGGGGTCCAATTCAGCTGAAGAAAGAATCTTCAAAGAGTCTTCAGGGATTCTTCGGTGAAGATGTTGGCACCAATACGAAGACTATCATTTTCTCAAACTAGAGCTTAGTCATTCATGTAATGATGGCCACCTCCGGCGATTCCGGAGGAAATCTTTGGTAAGGGGTCCTTTTTTGTTTTTTTCTTGTGGGGCCCAGGGGTCCAATTCAGCTGAAGAAAGAATCTACAAGGAGTCTTCAGGGATTCTTCGGTGAAGATTTTGGAGCCAATACGAAGACTATAATTTTCTCAAACTAGAGCATAGTCATTCATGTAATGATGGCCACCTCCGGCGATTCCGGAGGAAATCTTTGGTAGGGGGTCCTTTTTTTTTTTCGTGGGGCCCAGGGGTCCAGTTCAGCTGAAGAAAGAATCTTCAAGGAGTCTTCAGGGATTCTTCGGTGAAGATTTTGGCGCCAATACGAAGACTATCATTTTCTCAAACTAGAGCATAGTCATCCATGTAATGATGGCCACCTCCGGCGATTCCGGAGGAAATCTCTGGTAAGGGTTCCTTTGTTTTTGTTTTTTTTTTTGTGGGGCCCAGGGGTCCAATTCAGCTGAAGAAAGAATCTTCAAGGAGTCTTCAGGGATTATTCGGTGAAGATTTTGGCGCCAATACTATGACTATAATTTTCTCAAACTAGAGCATAGTCATAAAGGCTACCAGCTATATAAATGGTAGAAATTACCCTTAAAATAGAAAAATGACACCTGTTATACTGCTGAAGAAAGAGTCTTCAAGGAGTCTTCAGGGAATCTTGGGTGAGGATTTTGGAGCCAATATGAAGACTATCATTTTCTAAAACTAGAGCATAGTCATTCATGTAATGATGGCCACCTCCGGCGATTCCGGAGGAAATCTTTGGTAAGGTGTCCTTTTTTGTTTTTTTTTTTGTGGGGCCCAGGGGTCCAATTCAGCTGAAGAAAGAATCTTCAAGGAGTCTTTAGGGATTCTTCGGTGAAGATTTTGGAGCCAATACGAAGACTATCATTTTCTCAAACTAGAGCATAGTCATTCATGTAATGATGGCCACCTCCGGCGATTCCGGAGGAAATCTTTGGTAAGGGGTCTTTTTTTTTTTTTTTTTTTTTTGTGGGGCCCAGGGGTCCAGTTCAGCTGAAGAAAAAATCTTCAAGGAGTCTTCAGGGATTCTTCGGTGAAGATTTTTGCGCCAATTCGAAGACTATCATTTTCTCAAACTAGAGCATAGTCATTCATGTAATGATGGCCACCTCCGGCGATTCCGGAGGAAATCTTTGGTAAAGGGTCCTTTTTTGTTTTTTTTTTTGTGGGGCTCAGGGGTCTAATTCAGCTGAAGAAAGAATCTTCAAGGAGTCTTCAGGGATTCTTCGGTGAAGATTTTGGCGCCAATACGAAGACTATGATTTTCTCGAACTAGAGCTTAGTCATTCATGTAATGATGGCCACCTGCGGCGATTCCGGAGGAAATCTTTGGTAAGGGGTCCTTTTTTTTTTTGTGGGGCCCAGTGGTCACATTCAGTAGAGAAAGAATCTTCAAGGAGTCTTCAGTGATTGTTCGGTGAATATTTTAGAGCCAATACGAAGACTATCATTTTCTCAAACTAGAGCATAGTTATTCATGTAATGATGGCCACCTCCGGCGATTCTGGAGGAAATCTTTGGTAGGGGGTCCTTTTTTTTTTTCGTGGGGCCCAGGGGTCCAGTTCAGTTGAAGAAAGAATCTTCAAGGATTCTTCAGGGATTCTTCGGTGAAGATTTTGGCGCCAATATGAAGACTATCATTTTCTCAAACTAGAGCATAGTCATTCATGTAATGATGGCCACCTCCGGCGATTCCGGAGGAAATCTTTGGTAAGGGGTCCTTTTTTGTTTTTTTTTTTTTTTTTGTGGGGCTCAGGGGTCCAATTTAGCTGAAGAAAGAATCTTCAAGGAGTCTTCAGGGATTCTTCGGTGAAGATTTTGGCGCCAATACTAAGACTATCATTTTCTCAAACTAGAGCATAGTCATAAAGGATACCAGCTATATAAATGGTAGAAATTACCCTTGAAATTGAAAAATTACACCTGTTATACTGCTGAAGAAAGAGTCATCAAGGAGTCTTCAGGGAATCTTGGGTGAGGATTTTGGAGCCAATATGAAGACTATCATTTTCTAAAACTAGAGCATAGTCATTCATGTAATGATGGCCACCTCCGGCGATTCCGGAGGAAATCTTTGGTAAGGGGTCCTTTTTTTTTTTGTGGGGCCCAGGGGTCCAGTTCAGCTGAAGAAAGAATCTTCAAGGAGTCTTCAGGGATTCTTCGTTGAAGATTTTGGCGCCAATACGAAGACTATCATTTTCTCAAACTAGAGCATAGTCATTCATGTAATGATGGCCACCTCCGGCGATTCCGGAGGAAATCTTTGGTAAGGGGTCCTTTTTTGTTTTTTTTTTTGTGGGGCCCAGGGGTCCAATTCAGCTGAAGAAAGAATCTTCAAGGAGTCTTCAGGGATTCTTCGGTGAAGATTTTGGAGCCAATACGAAGACTATCATTTTCTCAAACTAGAGCATAGTCATTCATGTAATGATGGCCACCTCCGGCCATTCTGGAGGAAATCTTTGGTAAGGGGTCCTTTTTTTTTTTGGAGGGGGGGTCCAGGGGTCCAGTTCAGCTGAAGAAAGAATCTTCAAGGAGTCTTCAGGGATTCTTCGGTGAAGATTTTGGCGCCAATACGAAGACTATCATTTTCTCAAACTAGAGCATAGTCATTCATGTAATGATGGCCACCTCCCGCGATTCCGGAGGAAATCCTTGGTAAGGGGTCCTTTTTTGTTTTTTTTTTGTGGGGCCCAGGGGTCCAATTCACCTGAAGAAAGAATCTTCAAGGAGTCTTCAAGGATTCTTCAGTGAAGATTTTGGAGCCAATACGAAGACTATCATTTTCTCAAACTAGAGCTTAGTCATTCATGTAATGATGGCCACCTCCGGCGATTCGGGAGGAAATCTTTGGTAAGGGGTCTTTTTTTTTTTTTTTTTTGTGGGGCCCAGGGGTCCAGTTCAGCTGAAGAAAAAATCTTCAAGGAGTCTTCAGGGATTCTTCGGTGAAGATTTTGGCGCCAATACGAAGACTATCATTTTCTCAAACTAGAGCATAGTCATTCATGTAATGATGGCCACCTCCGGCGATTCCGGAGGAAATCTTTGGTAAAGGGTCCTTTTTTTTTTTGTGGGGCTCAGGGGTCCAATTCAGCTGAAGAAAGAATCTTCAAGGAGTCTTCAGGGATTCTTCGGTGAAGATTTTGGCGCCAATACGAAGACTATCATTTTCTCAATCTAGAGCATAGTTATTCATGTAATGATGGCCACCTCCGGCGATTCCGGAGGAAATCTTTGGTAGGGGGTCCTTTTTTTTTTTCGTGGGGCCCAGGGGTCCAGTTCAGCTGAAGAAAGAATCTTGAAGGAGTCTTCAGTGATTGTTCGGTGAAAATTTTTGCGCCAATACTAAGACTATCATTTTCTCAAACTAGAGCATAGTTATTCATGTAATGATGGCCACCTCCGGCGATTCCGGAGGAAATCTTTGGTAGGGGGTCCTTTTTTTTTTTTTTTCGTAGGGGCCAGGGGTCCAGTTCAGCTGAAGAAAGAATCTTCAAGGAGTCTTCAGGGATTCTTCGGTGAAGATTTTGGCGCCAATACGAAGACTATCATTTTCTAAAACTAGAGTGTAGTCATTCATGTAATGATGGCCACCTCCGGCGATTCCGGAGGAAATCTTTGGTAAGGGGTCCTTTTTTTTTTGTGGGGCCCAGGGGTCCAATTCAGCTGAAGAAAGAATCTTGAAGGAGTCTTCAGTGATTGTTCGGTGAAAATTTTTGCGCCAATACTAAGACTATCATTTTCTCAAACTAGAGCATAGTTATTCATGTAATGATGGCCACCTCCGGCGATTCCGGAGGAAATCTTTAGTAAGGGGTCCTTTTTTTTTTTTTGTGGGGCCCAGGGGTCCAGTTCAGCTGAAGAAAGAATCTTCAAGGAGTCTTCGGGGATTCTTCGGTGAAGATTTTGGCGCCAATACGAAGACTATCATTTTCTCAAACTAGAGCATAGTCATTCATGTAATGATGGCCACCTCCGGCGATTCCGGAGGAAATCTTTGGTAAGGGGTCGTTTTTTGTTTTTTTTTTGTGGGGCCCAGGGGTCCAATTCAGCTGAAGAAAGAATCTTCAAAGAGTCTTCAGGGATTCTTCGTTGAAGATTTTGGAGCCAATACGAAGACTATCATTTTCTCAAACTAGAGCATAGTCATTAATGTAATGATGGCCACCTCCGGCGATTCCGGAGGAAATCTTTGGTAAGGGGTCCTTTTTTGATTTTTTTTTTTTTGTGGGGCTCAGGGGTCCAATTTAGCTGAAGAAAGAATCTTCAAGGAGTCTTCAGGGATTCTTCGGTGAAGATTTTTGCGCCAATACTAAGACTATCATTTTCTCAAACTAGAGCATAGTCATAAAGGCTACCAGCTATATAAATGGTAGAAATTACCCTTGAAATTGAAAAATGACACCTATTATACTGCTGAAGAAAGAGTCTTCAAGGAGTCTTCAGGGAATCTTGGGTGAGGATTTTGGTGCCAATATGAAGACTATCATTTTCTAAAACTAGAGCATAGTCATTAATGTAATGATGGCCACCTCCGGCGATTCCGGAGGAAATCTTTGGTAACGGGTCGTTTTTTGTTTTTTTTTTTGTGGGGCCCAGGGGTCCAATTCAGCTGAAGAAAGAATCTTCAAAGAGTCTTCAGGGATTCTTCGTTGAAGATTTTGGAGCCAATACGAAGACTATCATTTTCTCAAACTAGAGCATAGTCATTAATGTAATGATGGCCACCTCCGGCGATTCCAGAGGAAATCTTTAGTAAGGGGTCCTTTTTTTTTTGTGGGGCCCAGGGGTCCAGTTCAGCTGAAGAAAGAATCTTCAAGGAGTCTTCGGGGATTCTTCGGTGAAGATTTTGGCGCCAATACGAAGACTATCATTTTCTCAAACTAGAGCATAGTCATTCATGTAATGATGGCCACCTCCGGCGATTCCGGAGGAAATCTTTGGTAAGGGGTCTTTTTTTTTTTTTGTGGGGCCCAGGGGTCCAATTCAGCTCAAGAAAGAATCTTCAAGGAGTCTTCAGGGATTCTTCGGTGAAGATTTTGGCGCCAATACGAAGACTATCATTTTCTCTTTCTAGAGCATAGTCATTCATGTAATGATGGCCACCTTTGGTGATTACGGAGGAAATCTTTGGTAAGGGGTCCTTTTTTGTTTTTTTTTTTGTGGGGCTCAGGGGTCCAGTTCAGCTGAAGAAAAAATCTTCAAGGAGTCTTCAGGGATTTTTCAGTGAAGATTTTGGCGCCAATACGAAGAATATCATTTTCTCAAACTAGAGCATAGTCATTCATGTAATGATGTCCAACTTCGGCGATTCCGGAGGAAATCTTTGATATGGGGTCCTTTTTTTTTTTTTTTTTTTTGTGGGGCCCAGGGGTCCAGTTCAGCTGAAGAAAGAATCTTCAAGGAGTCTTCAGGGATTCTTCGGTGAAGATTATGCGCCAATACTAAGACTATCATTTTCTCAAACTAGAGCATAGTCATTCATGTAATGATGGCCTCCTCCGGCGATTCCGGAGGAAATCTTTGGTAAGGGGTCTTTTTTTTTTGTGGGGCCCAGGGGTCCAGTTCAGCTGAAGAAAGAATCTTCAAGGAGTCTTCAGGGATTCTTCGGTGAAGATTTTGGCGCCAATACGAAGACTATCATTTTCTCAAACTAGAGCATAGTCATTCACATAATGATGGCCACCTCCGGCGATTCCGGAGGAAATCTTTGGTAAGTGGTCCTTTTTTTTTTTTTTTTTTGTGGGGCCCAGAGGTCCAGTTCAGCTGAAGAAAGAATCTTCAAGGAGTCTTCAGGGATTCTTTGGTGAAGATTTTGGCGCCAATACGAAGACTATGATTTTCTCAAACAAGAGCTTAGTCATTCATGTAATGATGGCCACCTCTTGCGATTCCGGAGGAAATCTTTGGTAAGGGGTCCTATTTTTTTTTTTTTTTTTTGTGGGGCCCAGGGGTCCAATTCAGCTGAAGAAAGAATCTTCAAGGAGTCTTCAGGGATTCTTCGGTGAAGATTTTGGAGCCAATACAAAGACTATCATTTTCTCAAACTAGAGCATAGTCATTCATGTAATGATGGCCACCTCCGGCGATTCAGGAGGATTTCTTTGGTAAGGGGTCCTTTTTTTTTTTGTGGGGCCCAGGGGTCCAGTTCAGCTGAAGAAAGAATCTTCAAGGAGTCTTGAGGGATTCTTCGGTGAAGATTTTGGCGCTAATACGAAGACTATCATTTTCTCAAACTAGAGCATAGACATTCATGTAATGATGGCCACCTCCGGCGATTCCGGAGGAAATCTTTGGTAAGGGGTCCTTTTTTGTTTTTTTTTGTGGGGCCCAGGGGTCCAATTCAGCTGAAGAAAGAATCTTCAAGGAGTCTTCAGGGATTCTTCGGTGAAGATTTTGGCGCCAATACGAAGACTATCATTTTCTCAAACTAGAGCTTAGTCATTCATGTAATGATGGCCACCTCCGGCGATTCCGGAGGAAATCTTTGGTAAGGGGTCCTTTTTTGTTTTTTTTTTTGTGGGGCCCAGGGGTCCAATTCAGCTGAAAAAAGAATCTTCAAGGAGTCTTCAGGGATTCTTCGGTGAAGATTTTGGAGCCAATACGAAGACTATCATTTTCTCAAACTAGAGCATAGTCATTCATGTAATGATGGCCACCTCCGGCCATTCTGGAGGAAATCTTTGGTAAGGGGTCCTTTTTTTTTGGGGGGGGGGTACAGTGGTCTAGTTCAGCTGAAGAAAGAATCTTCAAGGAGTCTTCAGGGATTCTTCGGTGAAGATTTTGGCGCCAATGCGAAGACTATCATTTTCTAAAACTAGAGCATAGTCATTCATGTAATGATGGCCACCTCCGGCGATTCCGGAGGAAATCTTTGGTAAGGGGTCCTTTTTTTTTTTTTTTTTTTGGGGGGGGGCCCAGGGGTCCAATTCAGCTGAAAAAAGAATCTTCAAGGAGTCTTCAGGGATTCTTCGGTGAAGATTTTGGCGCCAATACTAAGACTATCATTTTCTCAAACTAGAGCATAGTCATAAAGGCTATCAGCTATATAAATGGTAGAAATTACCCTTAAAATTGAAAAATGACACCTGTTATACTGCTGAAGAAAGAGTCTTCAAGGAGTCTTCAGGGAATCTTGGGTGAGGATTTTGGAGCCAATATGAACACTATCATTTTCTAAAACTAGAGCATAGTCATTCATGTAATGATGGCCACCTCCGGCGATTCCGGAGGAAATCTTTGGTAAGGGGTCCTTTTTTGTTTTTTTTTGTGGGGCCCAGGGGTCCAGTTCAGCTGAAGAAAGAATCTACAAGAAGTCTTCAGGGATTCTTCGGTGAAGATTTTGGAGCCAATACGAAGACTATCATTTTCTCATTCTAGAGCATATTCATTCATGTAATGATGGCCACCTCCGGCGATTCCGGAGGAAATCTTTGGTAAGGGGTCCTTTTTTGTTTTTTTTTTTTTGTGAGGCCCAGGGGTTCAGTTCAGCTGAAGAAAGAATCTTCAAGGAGTCTTCAGGGATTTTTCAGTGAAAATTTTGGCGCCAATACGAAGACTATCATTTTCTCATTCTAGAGCATAGTCATTCATGTAATGATGGCCACCTCCGGCGATTCCGGAGGAAATCTTTGGTAAGGGGTCCTTTTTTTTTTTTTTTTTTTTTGTGGGGCTCAGGGGTCCAATTTAGCTGAAGAAAGAATCTTCAAGGAGTCTTCAGGGATTCTTCGGTGAAGATTTTGGCGCCAATAGTAAGACTATCATTTTCTCAAACTAGAGCATAGTCATAAAGGCTACCATCTATATAAATGGTAGAAATTACCCTTGAAATTGAAAAATTACACCTATTATACTGCTGAAGAAAGAGTCTTCAAGGAGTCTTCAGGGAATCTTGGGTGAGGATTTTGGAGCCAATATGAAGACTATCATTTTCTAAAACTAGAGCATAGTCATTAATGTAATGATGGCCACCTCCGGCGATTCCGGAGGAAATCTTTGGTAAGGGGTCGTTTTTTGTTTTTTTTTTTGTGGGGCCCAGGGGTCCAATTCAGCTGAAGAAAGAATCTTCAAAGAGTCTTCAGGGATTCTTCGTTGAAGATTTTGGAGCCAATACGAAGACTATCATTTTCTCAAACTAGAGCATAGTCATTAATGTAATGATGGCCACCTCCGGCGATTCCGGAGAAATCTTTAGTAAGGGGTCCTTTTTTTTTTTTTTGTGGGGCCCAGGGGTCCAGTTCAGCTGAAGAAAGAATCTTCAAGGAGTCTTCGGGGATTCTTCGGTGAAGATTTTGGCGCCAATACGAAGACTATCATTTTCTCAAACTAGAGCATAGTCATTCATGTAATGATGGCCACCTCCGGCGATTCCTGAGGAAATCTTTGGTAAGGGGTCCTTTTTTTTTTTTTTTTTTTTTGTGGGGCTCAGGGGTCCAATTTAGCTGAAGAAAGAATCTTCAAGGAGTCTTCAGGGATTCTTCGGTGAAGATTTTGGCGCCAATAGTAAGACTATCATTTTCTCAAACTAGAGCATATTCATTCATGTAATGATGGCCACCTCCGGCGATTCCGGAGGAAATCTTTGGTAAGGGGTCCTTTTTTGTTTTTTTTTTGTGGGGCCCAGGGGTCCAATTCAGCTGAAGAAAGAATCTTCAAGCAGTCTTCAGGGATTCTTCGGTGAAGATTTTGGAGCCAATACGAAGACTATCATTTTCTCAAACTAGAGCATAGTCATTCATGTAATGATGGCCACCTCCGGCGATTCCGGAGGAAATCTTTGGTAAGGGGTCCTTTTTTGTTTTTTTGTTTTTTGTGGGGCCCAGGGGTCCAGTTCAGCTGAAGAAAGAATCTTCAAGGAGTCTTCAGGGATTCTTCGGTGAAGATTATGCGCCAATACGAAGACTATCATTTTCTCAAACTAGAGCGTAGTCATTCATGTAATGATGGCCACCTCCGGCTATTCCGGAGGAAATCTTTGGTAACGGGTCCTTTTTTGTTTTTTTTTTGTGGGACCTAGGAGTCCAATTCAGCTGAAGCAAGAATCTTCAAGGAGTCTTCAGGGATTCTTCGGTGAAGATTTTGGAGCCAATAAGAAGACTATCATTTTTCCAAACTAGAGCATAATCATTCATGTAATTATGGCCACCTCCGGCGATTCCGGAGGAAATCTTTGGTAAGGGGTCCTTTTTTTTTTTTTTTTGTGGGGCCCAGGGGTCCAGTTCAGCTGAAGAAAGAATCTTCAAGGAGTCTTCAGGGATTCTTTGGTGAAAATTTTGGCGCCAATACGAAGACTATCATTTTCTCAAACAAGAGATTAGTCATTCATGTAATGATGGCCACCTCTTGCGATTCCGGAGGAAATCTTTGGTAAGCGGTCCTATTTTTTTTTTTTTTTTTGTGGGGCCCAGGGGTCCAATTCAGCTGAAGAAAGAATCTTCAAGGAGTCTTCAGGGATTCTTCGGTGAAGATTTTGGCGCCAATACGAAGACTATCATTTTCTCAAACTAGAGCATAGTCATTCATGTAATGATGACCACCTCCGGCGATTCAGGAGGATATCTTTGGTAAGGGGTCCTTTTTTTTTTTTTTTTTTTGTGGGCCCAGGGGTCCAGTTCAGCTGAAGAAAGAATCTTCAAGGAGTCTTCAGGGATTCTTCGGTGAAGATTTTGGCGCCAATACGAAGACTAATATTTTCTCAAAGTAGATCATAGTCATTCATGTAATGATGGCCACCTCCAGCGATTCCGGAGGAAATCTTTGGTAAGGGGTCCTTTTTTTTTTTTTTTTTTAGGGGCTCAGGGGTCCTATTCAGCTGAAGAAAGAATCTTCAAGGAGTCTTCAGGGATTCTTCGGTGAAGATTTTGGCGCCAATACTAAGACTATCATTTTCTCAAACTAGAGCATAGTTATTCATGTAATGATGGCCACCTCTGGCGATTCCGGAGGAAATCTTTGGTAAGGGGTCCTTTTTTTTTTTTGTGGGGCACAGGGGTCCAGTTCAGCTGAAGAAAGAATCTTCAAGGAGTCTTCAGGGATTCTTCGGTGAAGATTTTGGCGCCAATACGAAGTCTATCATTTTCTCAAACTAGAGCATAGTCATTCATGTAATGATGGCCACCTCCGGCGATTCCGGAGGAAATCTTTGGTAAGGGGTCCTTTTTTTTTTTTTTTTTTTTTTGTGGGGCCCAGGGGTCCAATTCAGCTGAAGAAAGAATCTTCAAGGAGTCTTCAGGGATTCTTCGGTGAAGATTTTGGAGCCAATACGAAGACTATCATTTTCTCAAACTAGAGCATAGTCATTCATGTAATGATGGCCACCTCCGGCCATTCTGGAGGAAATCTTTGGTAAGGGGTCCTTTTTTTTGGAGGGGGGGGTCCAGGGGTCCAGTTCAGCTGAAGAAAGAATCTTCAAGGAGTCTTCAGGGATTCTTCGGTGAAGATTTTGGCGCCAATACGAAGACTATCATTTTCTAAAACTAGAGCATAGTCATTCATGTAATGATGGCCACCTCCCGCGATTCCGGAGGAAATCTTTGGTAAGGGGTCCTTTTTTGTTTTTTTTTTTGTGGGGCCCAGGGGTCCAATTCACCTGAAGAAAGAATCTTCAAGGAGTCTTCAAGGATTCTTCGGTGAAGATTTTGGAGCCAATACGAAGACTATCATTTTCTCAAACTAGAGATTAGTCATTCATGTAATGATGGCCACCTCCGGCGATTCCGGAGGAAATCTTTGGTAAGGGGTCTTTTTTTTTTTTTTTTTTTTTTGTGGGGCCCAGGGGTCCAGTTCAGCTGAAGAAAAAATCTTCAAGGAGTCTTCAGGGATTCTTCGGTGAAGATTTTGGCGCCAATACGAAGACTATCATTTTCTCAAACTAGAGCATAGTCATTCATGTAATGATGGCCACCTCCGGCGATTCCGGAGGAAATCTTTGGTAAAGGGTCCTTTTTTTTTTTGTGGGGCTCAGGGGTCCAATTCAGCTGAAGAAAGAATCTTAAAGGAGTCTTCAGGGATTCTTCGGTGAAGATTTTGGAGCCAATACGAAGACTATCATTTTCTCAAACTAGAGCTTAGTCATTCATGTAATGATGGCCACCTCCGGCGATTCCGGAGGAAATCTTTGGTAAGGGGTCCTTTTTTTTTTTGTGGGGCCAAGGGGTCCAATTCAGCTGAAGAAAGAATCTTGAAGAAGTCTTCAGTGATTGTTCGGTGAATATTTTGGAGCCAATACGAAGACTATCATTTTCTCAAACTAGAGCTTAGTCATTCATGTAATGATGGCCACCTCCGGCGATTCCGGAGGAAATCTTTGGTAGGGGGTCCTTTTTTTTTTTTTCGTGGGGCCCAGGGGTCCAGTTCAGCTGAAGAAAGAATCTTCAAGGAGTCTTCAGGGATTCTTCAGTGAAGATTTTGGCGCCAATATGAAGACTATCATTTTCTCAAACTAGAGCATAGTCATTCATGTAATGATGGCCACCTCCGGCGATTCCGGAGGAAATCTTTGGTAAGGGGTCCTTTTTTGTTTTTTTTTTTTTTGTGGGGCTCAGGGGTCCAATTTAGCTGAAGAAAGAATCTTCAAGGAGTCTTCAGGGATTCTTCGGTGAAGATTTTGGCGCCAATACTAAGACTATCATTTTCTCAAACTAGAGCATAATCATAAAGGCTACCAGCTATATAAATGGTAGAAATTACCCTTGAAATTGAAAAATTACACCTATTATACTGCTGAAGAAAGAGTCTTCAAGGAGTCTTCAGGGAATCTTGGGTGAGGATTTTGGAGCCAATATGAAGACTATCATTTTCTAAAACTAGAGCATAGTCATTAATGTAATGATGGCCACCTCCGGCGATTCCGGAGGAAATCTTTGGTAAGGGGTCGTTTTTTGTTTTTTTTTTTGTGGGGCCCAGGGGTCCAATTCAGCTGAAGAAAGAATCTTCAAAGAGTCTTCAGGGATTCTTCGTTGAAGATTTTGGAGCCAATACGAAGACTATCATTTTCTCAAACTAGAGCATAGTCATTAATGTAATGATGGCCACCTCCGGCGATTCCGGAGGAAATCTTTAGTAAGGGGTCCTTTTTTTTTTTTGTGGGGCCCAGGGGTCCAGTTCAGCTGAAGAAAGAATCTTCAAGGAGTCTTCGGGGATTCTTCGGTGAAGATTTTGGCGCCAATACGAAGACTATCATTTTCTCAAACTAGAGCATAGTCATTCATGTAATGATGGCCACCTCCGGCGATTCCGGAGGAAATCTTTGGTAAGGGGTCTTTTTTTTTTTTTCTGGGGCCCAGGGGTCCAATTCAGCTCAAGAAAGAATCTTCAAGGAGTCTTCAGGGATTCTTCGGTGAAGATTTTGGCGCCAATACGAAGAATATCATTTTCTCTTTCTAGAGCATAGTCATTCATGTAATGATGGCCACCTTTGGTGATTACGGAGGAAATCTTTGGTAAGGGGTCCTTTTTTGTTTTTTTTTTTTTGTGGGGCTCAGGGGTCCAGTTCAGCTGAAGAAAGAATCTTCAAGGAGTCTTCAGGGATTTTTCAGTGAAGATTTTGGCGCCAATACGAAGAATATCATTTTCTCAAACTAGAGCATAGTCATTCATGTAATGATGTCCAACTTCGGCGATTCCGGAGGAAATCTTTGGTATGGGGTCCTTTTTTTTTTTTTTTTTTTGTGGGGCCCAGGGGTCCAGTTCAGCTGAAGAAAGAATCTTCAAGGAGTCTTCAGGGATCCTTCGGTGAAGATTTTGGCGCCAATACTAAGACTATCATTTTCTCAAACTAGAGCATAGTCATTCATGTAATGATGGCCTCCTCCGGCGATTCCGGAGGAAATCTTTGGTAAGGGGTCTTTTTTTTTTTGTGGGGCCCAGGGGTCCAGTTCAGCTGAAGAAAGAATCTTCAAGGAGTCTTCAGGGATTCTTCGGTGAAGATTTTGGCGCCAATACGAAGACTATCATTTTCTCAAACTAGAGCATAGTCATTCACATAATGATGGCCACCTCCGGCGATTCCGGAGGAAATCTTTGGTAAGGGGTCCTTTTTTTTTTTTTTTTTTTTTGTGGGGCCCAGGGGTCCAGTTCAGCTGAAGAAAGAATCTTCAAGGAGTCTTCAGGGATTCTTTGGTGAAGATTTTGGCGCCAATACGAAGACTATGATTTTCTCAAACAAGAGCTTAGTCATTCATGTAATGAAGGCCACCTCTTGCGATTCCGGAGGAAATCTTTGGTAAGGGGTCCTATTTTTTTTTTTTTTTTTGTGGGGCCCAGGGGTCCAATTCAGCTGAAGAAAGAATCTTCAAGGAGTCTTCAGGGATTCTTCGGTGAAGATTTTGGAGCCAATACAAAGACTATCATTTTCTCAAACTAGAGCATAGTCATTCATGTAATGATGGCCACCTCCGGCGATTCAGGAGGATTTCTTTGGTAAGGGGTCCTTTTTTTTGTTTTTTGTGGGGCCCAGGGGTCCAGTTCAGCTGAAGAAAGAATCTTCAAGGAGTCTTCAGGGATTCTTCGGTGAAGATTTTGGCGCTAATACGAAGACTATCATTTTCTCAAACTAGAGCATAGTCATTCATGTAATGATGGCCACCTCCGGCGATTCCGGAGGAAATCTTTGGTAAGGGGTCCTTTTTTGTTTTTTTTTGTGGGGCCCAGGGGTCCAATTCAGCTGAAGAAAGAATCTTCAAGGAGTCTTCAGGGATTCTTCGGTGAAGATTTTGGCGCCAATACGAAGACTATCATTTTCTCAAACTAGAGCTTAGTCATTCATGTAATGATGGCCACCTCCGGCGATTCCGGAGGAAATCTTTGGTAAGGGGTCCTTTTTTGTTTTTTTTTGTGGGGCCCAGGGGTCCAATTCAGCTGAAAAAAGAATCTTCAAGGAGTCTTCAGGGATTCTTCGGTGAAGATTTTGGAACCAATACGAAGACTATCATTTTCTCAAACTAGAGCATAGTCATTCATGTAATGATGGCCACCTCCGGCCATTCTGGAGGAAATCTTTGGTAAGGGGTCCTTTTTTTTTGGGGGGCGGGGTCCAGTGGTCTAGTTCAGCTGAAGAAAGAATCTTCAAGGAGTCTTCAGGGATTCTTCGGTGAAGATTTTGGCGCCAATGCGAAGACTATCATTTTCTAAAACTAGAGCATAGTCATTCATGTAATGATGGCCACCTCCGGCGATTCCGTAGGAAATCTTTGGTAAGGGGTCCTTTTTTTTTTTTTTTTTGTGTGGGGCCCAGGGGTCCAATTCAGCTGAAAAAAGAATCTTCAAGGAGACTTCAGGGATTCTTCGGTGAAGATTTTGGCGCTAATACTAAGACTATCATTTTCTCAAACTAGAGCATAGTCATAAAGGCTATCAGCTATATAAATGGTAGAAATTACCCTTAAAATTGAAAAATGACACCTGTTATACTGCTGAAGAAAGAGTCTTCAAGGAGTCTTCAGGGAATCTTGGGTGAGGATTTTGGAGCCAATATGAAGACTATCATTTTCTAAAACTAGAGCATAGTCATTCATGTAATGATGGCTACCTCTGGCGATTCCGGAGGAAATCTTTGGGAAGGGGTCCTTTGTTTTTTTTTTTTTGTGGCGCCCAGGGGTCCAATTCAGCGGAAGAAAGAATCTTCAAGGAGTCTTCAGGGAATCTTGGGTGAGGATTTTGAAGCCAATATGAACACTATCATTTTCTAAAACTAGAGCATAGTCATTCATGTAATGATGGCCATCTCCGGCGATTCTGGAGGAAATCTTTGGTAAGGGGTTCTTTTTTGTTTTTTTTTGTGGGGCCCAGGGGTCCAGTTCAGCTGAAGAAAAAATCTTCAAGGAGTCTTTAGGGATTCTTCGGTGAAGATTTTGGCGCCAATACGAAGACTATCATTTTCTCAAACTACAGCATAGTCATTCATGTAATGATGGCCACCTCCGGCGATTCCGGAGGAAATCTTTGGTAAGGGGTCCTTTTTTTTTTTTTGTGGGGCCCAGGGGTCCAATTCAGCTGAAGAAAGAATCTTCAAGGAGTCTTCAGTGATTGTTCAGTGAATATTTTGGAGCCAATACGAAGACTATCATTTTCTCAAACTAGAGCATAGTTATTCATGTAATGATGGTCACCTCCTGCGATTCCGGAGGAAATCTTTGGTAGGGAGTCCTTTTTTTTTTTTTTTTCGTGGGGCCCAGGGGTCCAGTTCAGCTGAAGAAAGAATCTTCAAGGAGTCTTCAGGGATTCTTCGGTGAAGATTTTGGCGCCAATATGAAGACTATCATTTTCCCAAACTAGAGCATAGTCATTCATGTAATGATGGCCACCTCCGGCGATTCCGGAGGAAATCTTTGGTAAGGGGTCCTTTTTTTTTTTTTTTTTTTTGTGGGGCTCAGGGGTCCAATTTAGCTGAAGAAAGAATCTTCAAGGAGTCTTCAGGGATTCTTCGGTGAAGATTTTGGCGCCAATAGTAAGACTATCATTTTCTCAAACTAGAGCATAGTCATAAAGGCTACCATCTATATAAATGGTAGAAATTACCCTTGAAATTGAAAAATGACACCTGTTATACTGCTGAAGAAAGAGTCTTCAAGGAGTCTTCAGGGAATCTTGGGTGAGGATTTTGGAGCCAATATGAAGACTATCATTTTCTAAAACTGGAGCATAGTCATTAATGTAATGATGGCCACTTCCGGCGATTCCGGAGGAAATCTTTGGTAAGGGGTCGTTTTTTGTTTTTTTTTGTGGGGCCCAGGGGTCCAATTCAGCTGAAGAAAGAATCTTCAAAGAGTCTTCAGGGATTCTTCGGTGAAGATTTTGGAGCCAATACGAAGACTATCATTTTCTCAAACTAGAGTATAGTCATTCATGTAATGATGGCCACCTCCGGCGATTCCGGAGGAAATCTTTGGTAAGGGGTCCTTTTTTTTTTTTTGTGGGGTCCAGTGGTCCAGTTCAGCTGAAGAAAGAATCTTCAAGAAGTCTTCAGGGATTCTTCGGTGAAGATTTTGGAGCCAATACGAAGACTATCATTTTCTCATTCTAGAGCATATTCATTCATGTAATGATGGCCACCTCCGGCGATTCCGGAGGAAATCTTTGGTAAGGGGTCCTTTTTTGTTTTTTTTTTTGTGAGGCCCAGGGGTTCAGTTCAGCTGAAGAAAGAATCTTCAAGGAGTCTTCAGGGATTTTTCAGTGAAGATTTTGGCGCCAATACGAAGACTATCATTTTCTCAAACTAGAGCATAGTCATTCATGTAATGATGGCCACCTCCGGCGATTCCGGAGGAAATCTTTGGTAAGGGGTCCTTTTTTGTTTTTTTTTGTGGGGCCCAGGGGTCCAATTCAGCTGAAGAAAGAATCTTCAAGCAGTCTTCAGGGATTCTTCGGTGAAGATTTTGGCGCCAATACTAAGACTATCATTTTCTCAAATTAGAGCATAGTCATAAAGGCTACCAGCTATATAAATGGTAGAAATTACCCTTGAAATTGAAAAATGACACCTGTTATACTGCTGAAGAAAGAGTCTTCAAGGAGTCTTCAGGGAATCTTGGGTGAGGATTTTGGAGCCAATATGAAGACTATCATTTTCTAAAACTAGAGCATAGTCATTCATGTAATGATGGCTACCTCTGGCGATTCCGGAGGAAATCTTTGGGAAGGGGTCCTTTGTTTTTTTTTTTTTGTGGCGCCCAGGGGTCCAATTCAGCGGAAGAAAGAATCTTCAAGGAGTCTTCAGGGATTCTTCGGTGAAGATTTTGGCGCCAATACGAAGACTATCATTTTCTCAAACTAGAGCATAGTCATTCATGTAATGATGGCCACCTCCGTCGATTCCGGAGGAAATCTTTGGTAAGGGGTCCTTTTTTGTTTTTTTTTTTTTTGTGGGGCCCAGGGGTCCAATTCAGCTAAAGAAAGAATCTTCAAGGAGTCTTCAGGGATTCATCGCTGAATAATTTGGAGCCAATACGAAGACTATCATTTTCTCAAACTAGAGCATAGTCATTCATGTAATGATGGCCACCTCCGGCGATTCTGGAGGAAATCTTTGGTAAAGGGTCCTTTTTTGTTTTTTTTTGGGGGGGGGGCCCAGGGGTCCAGTTCATCTGAAGAAAGAATCTTCAAGGAGTCTTCAGGGATTCTTCGGTGAAGAATTTGGAGCCAATACGAAGATTATCATTTTCTCAAACTAGAGCATAGTCATTCATGTAATGATGGCCACCTCCAGCGATTCCGGAGGAAATCTTTGGTAAGGGGTCTTTTTTTTTTTTTTTTGTGGGGCCCCGGGGTCCAATTCAGCTGAAGAAAGAATCTTCAAGGAGTCTTCAGGGATTCTTCGGTGAAGATTTTGGAGCCAATACGAAGACTATCATTTTCTCAAACTAGAGCATAGTCATTCATGTAATGATGGCAACCTCCGGCGATTCCGGAGGAAATCTTTGGTAAGGGGTCCTTTTTTTTTTTTTTTTTTTTGTGGGGGCCCAGGGGTCCAGTTCAGCTGAAGAAAAAATCCTCAAGGAGTCTTCAGGGATTCTTCGGTGAAGATTTTGGCGCCAATACGAAGACTATCATTTTCTCAAACTAGAGCATAGTCATTCATGTAATGATGGCCACCTCCGGCGATTCCGGAGGAAATCTTTGGTAAATGGTCCTTTTTTGTTTTTTTTTTGTGGGGCTCAGGGGTCCAATTCAGCTGAAGAAAGAATCTTCAAGGAGTCTTCAGGGATTCTTCGGTGAAGATTTTGGCGCCAATACGAAGACTATCATTTTCTCGAACTAGAGCTTAGTCATTCATGTAATGATGGCCACCTCCGGCGATTCCGGAGGAAATCTTTGGTAAGGGGTCCTTTTTTTTTTTGTGGGGCCCAGTGGTCCAATTCAGCTGAAGAAAGAATCTTCAAGGAGTCTTCAGTGATTGTTCGGTGAATATTTTGGAGCCAATACGAAGACTATCATTTTCTCAAACTAGAGCATAGTTATTCATGTAATGATGGCCACCTCCGGCGATTCCGGAGGAAATCTTTGGTAGGGGGTCCTTTTTTTTTTTTCTTGGGGCCCAGGGTCCAGTTCAGCTGAAGAAAGAATCTTCAAGGAGTCTTCAGGGATTCTTCGGTGAAGATTTTGGCGCCAATATGAAGACTATCATTTTCTCAAACTAGAGCATAGTCATTCATGTAATGATGGCCACCTCCGGCGATTCCGGAGGAAATCTTTGGTAAGGGGTCCTTTTTTTTTTTTTTGTGGGGCTCAGGGGTCCAATTTAGCTGAAGAAAGAATCTTCAAGGAGTCTTCAGGGATTCTTCGGTGAAGATTTTGGCGCCAATACTAAGACTATCATTTTCTCAAACTAGAGCATAGTCATAAAGGATACCAGCTATATAAATGGTAGAAATTACCCTTGAAATTGAAAAATTACACCTGTTATACTGCTGAAGAAAGAGTCGTCAAGGAGTCTTCAGGGAATCTTGGGTGAGGATTTTGGAGCCAATATGAAGACTATCATTTTCTAAAACTAGAGCATAGTCATTCATGTAATGATGGCCACCTCCGGCGATTCCGGAGGAAATCTTTGGTAAGGGGTCCTTTTTTGTTTTTTTTATGGGGCCCAGGGGTCCAATTCAGCTGAAGAAAGAATCTTCAAAGAGTCTTCAGGGATTCTTCGGTGAAGATTTTGGAGCCAATACGAAGATTATCATTTTCTCAAACTAGAGCATAGTCATTCATGTGATGATGGCCACCTCCGGCGATTCCGGAGGAAATCTTTGGTACGTTTTTTTTTTTTTTTTTTTTTGGGGCCCTGTGGTCCAGTTCAGCTGAAGAAAGAATCTTCAAGGAGTCTTCAGGGATTCTTCGGTGAAGGTTTTGGCGCCAATACTAAGACTATCATTTTCTCAAACTAGAGCATAGTCATGAAGGATACCAGCTATATAAATAGTAGAAATTACCCTTGAAATTGAAAAATGACACCTTCTATACTGCTGAAGAAAGAGTCTTCAAGGAGCATTCAGGGAATCTTGGTTGAGGATTTTGGAGCCAATATGAAGACTATCATTTTCTAAAACTAGAGCATAGTCATTCATGTAATGATGGCCACCTCCGGCAATTCCGGAGGAAATCTTTGGTAAGGGGTCGTTTTTTGTTTTTTTTTGTGGGGCCCAGGGGTCCAATTCAGCTGAAGAAAGAATCTTCAAAGAGTCTTCAGGGATTCTTCGGTGAAGATTTTGGAGCCAATACGAAGACTATCATTTTCTCAAACTAGATCATAGTCATTCATGTAATGATGGCCACCTCCGGCGATTCCGGAGGAAATCTTTGGTAAGGGGTCCTTTTTTTTTTTTTTTTTTTTTGTTGGGCCCAGGGGTCCAGTTCAGCTGAAGAAAGAATCTTCAAGGAGTCTTCAGGGATTCTTCGGTGAAGATTTTGCGCCAATACGAAGACTATCATTTTCTCAAACTAGACCATAGTCATTCATGTAACGATGGCCACCTCCAGCGATTCCGGAGGAAATCTTTGGTAAGGGGTCCTTTTTTTTTTTTTTTTTTGTGGGGCCCAGGGGTCCAATTCAGCTGAAGCAAGAATCTTCAAGGAGTCTTCAGGGATTCTTCAGTGAAGATTTTGGAGCCAATACGAAGACTATCATTTTCTCAAACTAGAGCATAGTCATTCATGTAATGATGGCCACCTCCGGCGATTCCAGAGGAAATCTTTGGTAAGGGGTCATTTTTTGTTTTTTTTTCATTTGTGGGGCCAGGGGTCCAGTTCAGCTGAAGAAAGAATCTTCAAGGAGTCTTCAGGGATTCTTCGGTTAAGATTTTGAAGCCAATACGAAGAAAATCATTTTCTCAAACTAGAGCATAGTCATTCATGTAATGATGGCCACCTCCGGCGATTCCGTAGGAAATCTTTGGTAAGGGGTCCTTTATTGTTTTTTTTTTTTTTGTTGGGCCCAGGGGTCCAATTCAGCTGAAGAAAGTATCTTCCAGGAGTCTTCAGGGATTTTTCGGTGAAGATTTTGGCCCCAAGACGAAGACTATCATTTTCTCAAACTAGAGCTTTGTCATTCATGTAATGATGGCCACCTCCAGCGATTCCGGTGGAAATCTTTGGTAAGGGGTCCTTTTTTTTTTTTTTGTGGGGCCCAGGGGTCCAATTCAGCTGAAGAAAGAATCTTCAAGGAGTCTTCAGGGATTCTTCGGTGAAGATTTTGGAGCCAATACGAAGAATATCATTTTCTCAAACTAGAGCATAGTCATTCATGTAATGATGGCCACCTCCGGCGATTCTGGAGGAAATCTTTAGAAGGGCGTCCTTTTTTTTTTTTTTCGTGGGGCCCAGGGGTCCAGTTCAGCTGAAGAAAGAATCTTCAAGGAGTCTTCAGGGATTCTTCGGTGAAGATTTTGGCGCCAATACGAAGACTATCATTTTCTCAAACTAGAGCATCATCATTCATGTAATGATGGCCACCTCCGGCGATTCCGGAGGAAATCTTTGGTAAGGGGTCCTTTTTTTTTTTTTTTTTTTTTTTGTGGGGCCCAGGGGTCCAGTTCAGCTGAAGAAAGAATCTTCAAGGAGTCTTCAGGGATTCTTCGGTGAAGATTTTGGAGCCAAAACGAAGACTATCATTTTCTCAAACTAGAGCATAGTCATTCATGTAATGATGGCCACCTCCGGCGATTCCGGAGGAAATCTTTGGTAGGGGGTCCCTTTTTTTTTTCGTGGGGCCCATGGATCCAGTTGAGCTGAAGAAAGAATCTTCAAGAAGTCTTCAGGGATTTTTCGGTGAAGATTTTGGCGCCAATACGAAGACTCATTTTCTCAAACTAGAGCATAGTCATTCATGTAATGATGGCTACCTCCGGCGATTCCGGAGGAAATCTTTGGTAAGGGGTCTTTTTTTGTTTTTTTTTTGTGGGGCCCAGGGGTCCATTTCAGCTAAAGAAAGAATCTTCAAGGAGTCTTCAGGGATTCTTCGGTGAAGATTTTGGAGCCAATACGAAGACTATCATTTTCTCAAACTAGAGCATAGTCATTCATGTAATGATGGCCACCTCCGGCGATTCCGGAGGAAATCTTTGGTAAGGGGTCCTTTTTTGTTTTTTTTTTTGTGGGGCCCAGTGGTCCAGTTCAGCTGAAGAAAGAATCTTCAAGGAGTCTTCAGGGATTTTTCAGTGAAGATTTTGGCGCCAATACGAAGAATATCATTTTCTCAAACTAGAGCATAGTCATTCATGTAATGATGTCCACCTTCAGCGATTCCGGAGGAAATCTTTGGTAAGTGGTCCTTTTTTTTTTTTTTGTGGGGCCCAGGGGTCCAATTCAACTGAAGAAAGAATCTTCAAGGAGTCTTCAGGGATTCTTCGGTGAAGATTTTGGCGCCAATACTAAGACTATCATTTCTCAAATTAGAGCATAGTCATAAAGGCTACCAGCTATATAAAGGGTAGAAATTACCCTTGAAATTGAAAAATGACACCTGTTATACTGCTGAAGAAAGAGTCTTCAAGGAGTCTTCAGGGAATCTTGGGTGAGGATTTTGGAGCCAATATGAAGACTATCATTTTCTAAAACTAGAGCATAGTCATTCATGTAATGATGGCCACCTCCGGCGATTCCGGAGGAAATCTTTGGTAAGGGGTCGTTTTTTGTTTTTTTTTTTTGTGGGGCCCAGGGGTCCAATTCAGCTCAAGAAAGAATCTTCAAAGAGTCTTCAGGGATTCTTCGGTGAAGATTTTGGAGCCAATACGAAGACTATCATTTTCTCAAACTAGAGCATAGTCATTCATGTAATGATGGCCACCTCCGGCGATTCCGGAGGAAATCTTTGGTAAGGGGTCCTTTTTTGTTTTTTTTTTTTGTGGGACCCAGGGGTCCAGTTCAGCTGAAGCAAGAATTTTCAAGGAGTCTTCAGGGATTCTTCGGTGAAGATTTTGGAGCCAATACGAAGACTATCATTTTCTCAAACTAGAGCATTGTCATTCATGTAATGATGGCCACCTCCGGCGATTCCGGAGGAAATCTTTGGTAAGGGGTACTTTTTTTTTTGTTTTGTGGGGCCCAAGGGTCCAGTTCAGCTGAAGAAAGAATCTTCAAGGAGTCTTCAGGGATTCTTCGGTGAAGATTTTGGTGCCAATACGAAGACTATTATTTTCTCAAACAAGAGCTTAGTCATTCATGTAATGATGGCCACCTCTTGCGATTCCGGAGGAAATCTTTTGTAAGGGGTCCTTTTTTGTTTTTTTTTTGTGGGGCCCAGGGCTCCAGTTCAACTGAAGAAAGAATCTTCAAGGAGTCGTCAGGGATTCTTTGGTGAAGATTTTGGCGCCAATACGAAGACTATCATTTTCTCAAACTAGATCATAGTCATTCATGTAATGATGGCCACCTCCGGCGATTCCGGAGGAAATCTTTGGTAAGGGGTCCTTTTTTGTTTTATTTTAGGGGCTCAGGGGTCCAATTCAGCTGAAGAAAGAATCTTCAAGGAGTCTTCAGGGATTCTTTGGTGAAGATTTTGGCGCCAATACTAAGACTATCATTTTCTCAAACTAGAGCATAGTCATTCATGTAATGATGGCCACCTCCGGCGGTTCCGGAGGAAATCTTTGGTAAGGGGTCCTATTTTTTTTTTTTTTTTTTTGTGGGGCCCAGGGGTCCAGTTCAGCTGAAGAAAGAATCTTCAAGGAGTCTTCAGGGATTCTTTGGTGAAGATTTTGGCGCCAATACGAAGACTATGATTTTCTCGAACTAGAGCTTAGTCATTCATGTAATGATGGCCACCTGCGGCGATTCCGGAGGAAATCTTTGGTAAGGGGTCCTTTTTTTTTTTGTGGGGCCCAGTGGTCACATTCAGTAGAGAAAGAATCTTCAAGGAGTCTTCAGTGATTGTTCGGTGAATATTTTAGAGCCAATACGAAGACTATCATTTTCTCAAACTAGAGCATAGTTATTCATGTAATGATGGCCACCTCCGGCGATTCCGGAGGAAATCTTTGGTAGGGGGTCCTTTTTTTTTTTCGTGGGGCCCAGGGGTCCAGTTCAGTTGAAGAAAGAATCTTCAAGGAGTCTTCAGGGATTCTTCGGTGAAGATTTTGGCGCCAATATGAAGAATATCATTTTCTCAAACTAGAGCATAGTCATTCATGTAATGATGGCCACCTCCGGCGATTCCGGAGGAAATCTTTGGTAAGGGGTCCTTTTTTGTTTTTTTTTTTTTGTGGGGCTCAGGGGTCCAATTTAGCTGAAGAAAGAATCTTCAAGGAGTCTTCAGGGATTCTTCGGTGAAGATTTTGGCGCCAATACTAAGACTATCATTTTCTCAAACTAGAGCATAGTCATAAAGGATACCAGCTATATAAATGGTAGAAATTACCCTTGAAATTGAAAAATTACACCTGTTATACTGCTGAAGAAAGAGTCATCAAGGAGTCTTCAGGGAATCTTGGGTGAGGATTTTGGAGCCAATATGAAGACTATCATTTTCTAAAACTAGAGCATAGTCATTCATGTAATGATGGCCACCTCCGGCGATTCCGGAGGAAATCTTTGGTAAGGAGTCCTTTTTTGTTTTTTTTTATGGGGCCCAGGGGTCCAATTCAGGTGAAGAAAGAATCTTCAAAGAGTCTTCAGGGATTCTTCGGTGAAGATTTTGGAGCCAATACGAAGATTATCATTTTCTCAAACTAGAGCATAGTCATTCATGTAATGATGGCCACCTCCGGCGATTCCGGAGGAAATCTTTGGTAAGGGTTTTTTTTTTTTTTTTTTTTTGTGGGGCCCCGTGGTCCAGTTCAGCTGAAGAAAGAATCTTCAAGGAGTCTTCAGGGATTCTTCGGTGAAGGTTTTGGCGCCAATACTAAGACTATCATTTTCTCAAACTAGAGCATAGTCATGAAGGATACCAGCTATATAAATAGTAGAAATTACCCTTGAAATTGAAAAATGACACCTTCTATACTGCTGAAGAAAGAGTCTTCAAGGAGTATTTAGGGAGTCTTGGTTGAGGATTTTGGAGCCAATATGAAGACTATCATTTTCTAAAACTAGAGAATAGTCATTCATGTAATGATGGCCACCTCCGGCGATTCCGGAGGAAATCTTTGGTAAGGGGTCCTTTTTTTTTTTTTTTTTTTTTTGTTGGGCCCAGGGGTCCAGTTCAGCTGAAGAAAGAATCTTCAAGGAGTCTTCAGGGATTCTTCGGTGAAGATTTTGCGCCAATACGAAGACTATCATTTTCTCAAACTAGAGCATAGTCATTCATGTAACGATGGCCACCTCCGGCGATTCCGGAGGAAATCTTTGGTAAGGGGTCCTTTTTTTTTTTTTTTTTGTGGGGCCCAGGGGTCCAATTCAGCTGAAGCAAGAATCTTCAAGGAGTCTTCAGGGATTCTTCGGTGAAGATTTTGAAGCCAATACGAAGAAAATCATTTTCTCAAACTACAGCATAGTCATTCATGTAATGATGGCCACCTCCGGCGATTCCGGAGGAAATCTTTGGTAAGGGGTCCTTTATTGTTTTTTTTTTTTTCGTTGGGCCCAGGGGTCCAATTCAGCTGAAGAAAGTATCTTCAAGGAGTCTTCAGGGATTTTTCGGTGAAGATTTTGGCCCCAAGACGAAGACTATCATTTTCTCAAACTAGAGTTTAGTCATTCATGTAATGATGGCCACCTCCGGCGATTCCGGAGGAAATCTTTGGTAAGGGGTCCTTTTTTTTTTTTTTGTGGGGCCCAGGGGTCCAATTCAGCTGAAGAAAGAATCTTCAAGGAGTCTTCAGGGATTCTTCGGTGAAGATTTTGGAGCCAATAAGAAGACTATCATTTTCTCAAACTAGAGCATAGTCATTCATGTAATGATGGCCACCTCCGGCGATTCTGGAGGAAATCGTTGGAAGGGCGTCCTTTTTTTTCTTTTTTTTCGTGGGGCCCAGGGGTCCAGTTCAGCTGAAGAAAGAATCTTCAAGGAGTCTTCAGGGATTCTTCGGTGAAGATTTTGGCGTCAATACGAAGACTATCATTTTCTCAAACTAGAGCATCATCATTCATGTAATGATGGCCACCTCCGGCGATTCTGGAGGAAATCTCTGGTAAGGGGTCCTTTTTTTTTTTTTGTGGGGCCCAGGGGTCCAAACCAGCTGAAGAAAGAATCTTCAAGGAGTCTTCAGGGATTCTTCGGTGAAGATTTTGGCGCCAATACTAAGACTATCATTTTCTCAAACTAGAGCATAGTCATAAAGGCTACCAGCTATATAAATGGTAGAAATTACCCTTGAAATTGAAAAATGACACCTGTTATACTGCTGAAGAAAGAGTCTTCAAGGATTCTTCAGGGAATCTTGTGTGAGGATTTTGAAGCCAATATGAAGACTATCATTTTCTAAAACTAGAGCATAGTCATTCATGTAATGATGGCCACCTCCGGCGATTCCGGAGGAAATCTTTGGTAAGGGGTCCTTTTTTTTTTTTTTTTTTTTTTTTTGTGGGGCCCAGGGGTCCAGTTCAGCTGAAGAAAGAATCTTCAAGGAGTCTTCAGGGATTCTTCGGTGAAGATTTTGGAGCCAATACGAAGACTATCATTTTCTCAAACTAGAGCATAGTCATTCATGTAATGATGGCCACCTCCGGCGATTCCGGAAGAAATCTTTCGTAGCGGGTCCCTTTTTTTTTTCGTGGGGCCCAGGGATCCAGTTCAGCTGAAGAAAGAATCTTCAAGAAGTCTTCAGGGATTCTTCGGTGAAGATTTTGGCGCCAATACGAAGACTCATTTTCTCAAACTAGAGCATAGTCATTCATGTAATGATGGCTACCTCCGGCGATTCCGGAGGAAATCTTTGGTAAGGGGTCTTTTTTTGTTTTTTTTTTTTGTGGGGCCCAGGGGTCCATTTCAGCTCAAGAAAGAATCTTCAAGGAGTCTTCAGGGATTCTTCGGTGAAGATTTTAGAGGCAATACGAAGACTATCATTTTCTCAAACTAGAGCATAGTCATTCATGTAATGATGGCCACCTCCGGCGATTCCGGAGGAAATCTTTGGTAATGGGTCCTTTTTTGTTTTTTTTTTTGTGGGGCCCAGTGGTCCAGTTCAGCTGAAGAAAGAATCTTCAAGGAGTCTTCAGGGATTTTTCAGTGAAGATTTTGGCGCCAATACGAAGAATATCATTTTCTCAAACTAGAGCATAGTCATTCATGTAATGATGTCCACCTTCGGCGATTCCGGAGGAAATCTTTGGTAAGGGGTCCTTTTTTTTTTTTTTTTGTGGGGCCCAGGGGTCCAATTCAACTGACGAAAGAATCTTCAAGGAGTCTTCAGGGATTCTTCGGTGGAGATTTTGGCGCCAATACTAAGACTATCATTTTCTCAAATTAGAGCATAGTCATAAAGGCTACCAGCTATATAAATGGTAGAAATTACCCTTGAAATTGAAAAATGACACCTGTTATACTGCTGAAGAAAGAGTCTTCAAGGAGTCTTCAGGGAATCTTGGGTGAGGATTTTGGAGCCAATATGAAGACTATCATTTTCTAAAACTAGAGCATAGTCATTCATGTAATGATGGCCACCTCCGGCGATTCCGGAGGAAATCTTTGGTAAGGGGTCGTTTTTTGTTTTTTTTTGTGGGGCCCAGGGGTCCAATTCAGCTCAAGAAAGAATCTTCAAAGAGTCTTCAGGGATTCTTCGGTGAAGATTTTGGAGCCAATACGAAGACTATCATTTTCTCAAACTAGAGCATAGTCATTCATGTAATGATGGCCACCTCCGGCGATTCCGGAGGAAATCTTTGGTAAGGGGTCCTTTTTTGTTTTTTTTTTTTTGTGGGACCCAGGGGTCCAGTTCAGCTGAAGCAAGAATCTTCAAGGAGTCTTCAGGGATTCTTCGGTGAAGATTTTGGAGCCAATACGAAGACTATCATTTTCTCAAACTAGAGCATTGTCATTCATGTAATGATGGCCACCTCCGGCGATTCTGGAGGAAATCTTTGGTAAGGGGTACTTTTTTTTTTTTTTTGTGGGGCCCAAGGGTCCAGTTCAGCTGAAGAAAGAATCTTCAAGGAGTCTTCAGGGATTCTTCGGTAAAGATTTTGGCGCCAATACGAAGACTATCATTTTCTCAAACAAGAGCTTAGTCATTCATGTAATGATGGCCACCTCTTGCGATTCCGGAGGAAATCTTTGGTAAGGGGTCCTTTTTTGTTTTTTTTTTGTGGGGCCCAGGGCTCCAGTTCAGCTGAAGAAAGAATCTTCAAGGAGTCGTCAGGGATTCTTTGGTGAAGATTTTGGCGCCAATACGAAGACTATCATTTTCTCAAACTAGATCATAGTCATTCATGTAATGATGGCCACCTCCGGCGATTCCGGAGGAAATCTTTGGTAAGGGGTCCTTTTTTGTTTTTTTTTAGGGGCTCAGGGGTCCAATTCAGCTGAAGAAAGAATCTTCAAGGAGTCTTCAGGGATTCTTTGGTGAAGATTTTGGCGCCAATACTAAGACTATCATTTTCTCAAACTAGAGCATAGCCATTCATGTAATGATGGCCACCTCCGGCGGTTCCGGAGGAAATCTTTGGTAAGGGGTCCTATTTTTTTTTTTTTTTTTGTGGGGCCCAGGGGTCCAGTTCAGCTGAAGAAAGAATCTTCAAGGAGTTTTCAGGGATTCTTTGGTGAAGATTTTGGCGCCAATACGAAGACTATCATTTTCTCAAACTAGAGCATAGTTATTCATGTAATGATAGCCACCTCCGGCGATTCAGGAGGAATTCTTTGGTAAGGGGTCCTTTTTTGTTTTTTTTTTGTGGGGCCCAGGGGTCCAATTCAGCTGAAGAAAGAATCTTCAAAGAGTCTTCAGGGATTCTTCGGTGAAGATTTTTTCACCAATACGAAGACTATCATTTTCTCAAACTAGAGCTTAGTCATTCATGTAATGATGGCCACCTCCAGCGATTCCGGAGGAAATCTTTGGTAAGGGGTCCTTTTTTGTTTTTTTTTTGTGGGGCCCAGGGGTCCAATTCAGCTGAAGAAAGAATCTTCAAGGAGTCTTCAGGGATTCTTCGGTGAAGATTTTGGAGCCAATACGAAGACTATCATTTTCTCAAACTAGAGCATAGTCATTCATGTAATGATGGCCACCTCCGGCGATTCCGGAGGAAATCTTTGGTAGGGGGTCCTTTTTTTTTTTTCGTGGGGCCCAGGGGTCCAGTTCAGCTGAAGAAAGAATCTTCAAGGAGTCTTCAGGGATTCTTCGGTGAAGATTTTGGCGCCAATACGAAGACTATCATTTTCTCAAACTAGAGCATAGTCATCCATGTAATGATGGCCACCTCCGGCGATTCCGGAGGAAATCTCTAGTAAGGGGTCCTTTGTTTTTGTTTTTTTTTTGTGGGGCCCAGGGGTCCAATTCAGCTGAAGAAAGAATCTTCAAGGAGTCTTCAGGGATTATTCGGTGAAGATTTTGGCGAAAATACTATGACTATAATTTTCTCAAACTAGAGCATAGTCATAAAGGCTACCAGCTATATAAATGGTAGAAATTACCCTTAAAATTGAAAAATGACACCTGTTATACTGCTGAAGAAAGAGTCTTCAAGGAGTCTTCAGGGAATCTTGGGTGAGGATTTTGGAGCCAATATGAAGACTATCATTTTCTAAAACTAGAGCATAGTCATTCATGTAATGATGGCCACCTCCGGCGATTCCGGAGGAAATCTTTGGTAAGGTGTCCTTTTTTGTTTTTTTTTTGTGGGGCCCAGGGGTCCAATTCAGCTGAAGAAAGAATCTTCAAGGAGTCTTCAGGGATTCTTCGGTGAAGATTTTGGAGCCAATACGAAGACTATCATTTTCTCAAACTAGAGCATAGTCATTCATGTAATGATGGCCACCTCCGGCGATTCCGGAGGAAATCTTTGGTAAGGGGTCTTTTTTTTTTTTTTTTTTTGTGGGGCCCAGGGGTCCAGTTCAGCTGAAGAAAAAATCTTCAAGGAGTCTTCAGGGATTCTTCGGTGAAGATTTTTGCGCCAATACGAAGACTATCATTTTCTCAAACTAGAGCATAGTCATTCATGTAATGATGGCCACCTCCGGCGATTCCGGAGGAAATCATTGGTAAAGGTTCCTTTTTTGTTTTTTTTTTTTTGTAGGGCTCAGGGGTCCAATTCAGCTGAAGAAAGAATCTTCAAGGAGTCTTCAGGGATTCTTTGGTGAAGATTTTGGCGCCAATACTAAGACTATCATTTTCTCAAACTAGAGCATAGTCATTCATGTAATGATGGCCACCTCCGGCGGTTCCGGAGGAAATCTTTGGTAAGGGGTCCTATTTTTTTTTTTTTTTTTTTGTGGGGCCCAGGGGTCCAGTTCAGCTGAAGAAAGAATCTTCAAGGAGTCTTCAGGGATTCTTTGGTGAAGATTTTGGCGCCAATACGAAGACTATCATTTTCTCAAACTAGAGCATAGTCATTCATGTAATGATGGCCACCTCCGGCGATTCCGGAGGAAATCTTTGGTAAGGGGTCCTTTTTTGTTTTTTTTTTTTGTGGGGCCTAGGGGTCCAATTCAGCTGAAGAAAGAATCTTCAAAGAGTCTTCAGGGATTCTTCGGTGAAGATGTTGGCACCAATACGAAGACTATCATTTTCTCAAACTAGAGCTTAGTCATTCATGTAATGATGGCCACCTCCGGCGATTCCGGAGGAAATCTTTGGTAAGGGGTCCTTTTTTGTTTTTTTCTTGTGGGGCCCAGGGGTCCAATTCAGCTGAAGAAAGAATCTACAAGGAGTCTTCAGGGATTCTTCGGTGAAGATTTTGGAGCCAATACGAAGACTATAATTTTCTCAAACTAGAGCATAGTCATTCATGTAATGATGGCCACCTCCGGCGATTCCGGAGGAAATCTTTGGTAGGGGGTCCTTTTTTTTTTTCGTGGGGCCCAGGGGTCCAGTTCAGCTGAAGAAAGAATCTTCAAGGAGTCTTCAGGGATTCTTCGGTGAAGATTTTGGCGCCAATACGAAGACTATCATTTTCTCAAACTAGAGCATAGTCATCCATGTAATGATGGCCACCTCCGGCGATTCCAGAGGAAATCTCTGGTAAGGGTTCCTTTGTTTTTGTTTTTTTTTTGTGGGGCCCAGGGGTCCAATTCAGCTGAAGAAAGAATCTTCAAGGAGTCTTCAGGGATTATTCGGTGAAGATTTTGGCGCCAATACTATGACTATAATTTTCTCAAACTAGAGCATAGTCATAAAGGCTACCAGCTATATAAATGGTAGAAATTACCCTTAAAATTGAAAAATGACACCTGTTATACTGCTGAAGAAAGAGTCTTCAAGGAGTCTTCAAGGAATCTTGGGTGAGGATTTTGGAGCCAATATGAAGACTATCATTTTCTAAAACTAGAGCATAGTCATTCATGTAATGATGGCCACCTCCGGCGATTCCAGAGGAAATCTTTGGTAAGGTGTCCTTTTTTGTTTTTTTTTTTTGTGGGGCCCAGGGGTCCAATTCAGCTGAAGAAAGAATCTTCAAGGAGTCTTTAGGGATTCTTCGGTGAAGATTTTGGAGCCAATACGAAGACTATCATTTTCTCAAACTAGAGCATAGTCATTCATGTTATGATGGCCACCTCCGGCGATTCCGGAGGAAATCTTTGGTAAGGGGTCTTTTTTTTTTTTTTTTTTTTGTGGGGCCCAGGGGTCCAGTTCAGCTGAAGAAAAAATCTTCAAGGAGTCTTTAGGGATTCTTCGGTGAAGATTTTTGCGCCAATACGAAGACTATCATTTTCTCAAACTAGAGCATAGTCATTCATGTAATGATGGCCACCTCCGGCGATTCCGGAGGAAATCTTTGGTAAAGGGTCCTTTTTTTTTTTTTTTTTTGTGGGGCTCAGGGGTCCAATTCAGCTGAAGAAAGAATCTTCAAGGAGTCTTCAGGGATTCTTCGGTGAAGATTTTGGCGCCAATACGAAGACTATGATTTTCTCGAACTAGAGCTTAGTCATTCATGTAATGATGGCCACCTGCGGCGATTCCGGAGGAAATCTTTGGTAAGGGGTCCTTTTTTTTTTTGTGGGGCCCAGTGGTCACATTCAGTAGAGAAAGAATCTTCAAGGAGTCTTCAGTGATTGTTCGGTGAATATTTTAGAGCCAATACGAAGACTATCATTTTCTCAAACTAGAGCATAGTTATTCATGTAATGATGGCCACCTCCGGCGATTCCGGAGGAAATCTTTGGTAGGGGGTCCTTTTTTTTTTTCGTGGGGCCCAGGGGTCCAGTTCAGTTGAAGAAAGAATCTTCAAGGAGTCTTCAGGGATTCTTCGGTGAAGATTTTGGCGCCAATATGAAGACTATCATTTTCTCAAACTAGAGCATAGTCATTCATGTAATGATGGCCACCTCCGGCGATTCCGGAGGAAATCTTTGGTAAGGGGTCCTTTTTTGTTTTTTTTTTTTGTGGGGCTCAGGGGTCCAATTTAGCTGAAGAAAGAATCTTCAAGGAGTCTTCAGGGATTCTTCGGTGAAGATTTTGGCGCCAATACTAAGACTATCATTTTCTCAAACTAGAGCATAGTCATAAAGGATACCAGCTATATAAATGGTAGAAATTACCCTTGAAATTGAAAAATTACACCTGTTATACTGCTGAAGAAAGAGTCATCAAGGAGTCTTCAGGGAATCTTGGGTGAGGATTTTGGAGCCAATATGAAGACTATCATTTTCTAAAACTAGAGCATAGTCATTCATGTAATGATGGCCACCTCCGGCGATTCCGGAGGAAATCTTTGGTAAGGGGTCCTTTTTTGTTTTTTTTTATGGGGCCCAGGGGTCCAATTCAGGTGAAGAAAGAATCTTCAAAGAGTCTTCAGGGATTCTTCGGTGAAGATTTTGGAGCCAATACGAAGATTATCATTTTCTCAAACTAGAGCATAGTCATTCATGTAATGATGGCCACCTCCGGCGATTCCGGAGGAAATCTTTGGTAAGGGTTTTTTTTTTTTTTTTTTTGTGGGGCCCCGTGGTCCAGTTCAGCTGAAGAAAGAATCTTCAAGGAGTCTTCAGGGATTCTTCGGTGAAAGTTTTGGCGCCAATACTAAGACTATCATTTTCTCAAACTAGAGCATAGTCATGAAGGATACCAGCTATATAAATAGTAGAAATTACCCTTGAAATTGAAAAATGACACCTTCTATACTGCTGAAGAAAGAGTCTTCAAGGAGTATTCAGGGAGTCTTGGTTGAGGATTTTGGAGCCAATATGAAGACTATCATTTTCTAAAACTAGAGCATAGTCATTCATGTAATGATGGCCACCTCCGGCGATTCCGGAGGAAATCTTTGGTAAGGGGTCCTTTTTTTTTTTTTTTTTTTTTTGGGCCCAGGGGTCCAGTTCAGCTGAAGAAAGAATCTTCAAGGAGTCTTCAGGGATTCTTCGGTGAAGATTTTGCGCCAATACGAAGACTATCATTTTCTCAAACTAGAGCATAGTCATTCATGTAACGATGGCCACCTCCGGCGATTCCGGAGGAAATCTTTGGTAAGGGGTCCTTTTTTTTTTTTTTTTTTTTGTGGGGCCCAGGGGTCCAATTCAGCTGAAGCAAGAATCTTCAAGGAGTCTTCAGGGATTCTTCGGTGAAGATTTTGGAGCCAATACGAAGACTATCATTTTCTCAAACTAGAGCATAGTCATTCATGTAATGATGGCCACCTCCGGCGATTCCAGAGGAAATCTTTGGTAAGGGGTCATTTTTTGTTTTTTTTTTCATTTGTGGGGCCAGGGGTCCAGTTCAGCTGAAGAAAGAATCTTCAAGGAGTCTTCAGGGATTCTTCGGTGAAGATTTTGAAGCCAATACGAAGAAAATCATTTTCTCAAACTACAGCATAGTCATTCATGTAATGATGGCCACCTCCGGCGATTCCGGAGGAAATCTTTGGTAAGGGGTCCTTTATTGTTTTTTTTTTTTTCGTTGGGCCCAGGGGTCCAATTCAGCTGAAGAAAGTATCTTCAAGGAGTCTTCAGGGATTTTTCGGTGAAGATTTTGGCCCCAAGACGAAGACTATCATTTTCTCAAACTAGAGTTTAGTCATTCATGTAATGATGGCCACCTCCGGCGATTCCGGAGGAAATCTTTGGTAAGGGGTCCTTTTTTTTTTTTTTTTGTGGGGCCCAGGGGTCCAATTCAGCTGAAGAAAGAATCTTCAAGGAGTCTTCAGGGATTCTTCGGTGAAGATTTTGGAGCCAATACGAAGACTATCATTTTCTCAAACTAGAGCATAGTCATTCATGTAATGATGGCCACCTCCGGCGATTCTGGAGGAAATCGTTGGAAGGGCGTCCTTTTTTTTTTTTTTCGTGGGGCCCAGGGGTCCAGTTCAGCTGAAGAAAGAATCTTCAAGGAGTCTTCAGGGATTCTTCGGTGAAGATTTTGGCGTCAATACGAAGACTATCATTTTCTCAAACTAGAGCATCATCATTCATGTAATGATGGCCACCTCCGGCGATTCTGGAGGAAATCTCTGGTAAGGGGTCCTTTTTTTTTTTTTGTGGGGCCCAGGGGTCCAAACCAGCTGAAGAAAGAATCTTCAAGGAGTCTTCAGGGATTCTTCGGTGAAGATTTTGGCGCCAATACTAAGACTATCATTTTCTCAAACTAGAGCATAGTCATAAAGGCTACCAGCTATATAAATGGTAGAAATTACCCTTGAAATTGAAAAATGACACCTGTTATACTGCTGAAGAAAGAGTCTTCAAGGATTCTTCAGGGAATCTTGTGTGAGGATTTTGGAGCCAATATGAAGACTATCATTTTCTAAAACTAGAGCATAGTCATTCATGTAATGATGGCCACCTCCGGCGATTCCGGAGGAAATCTTTGGTAAGGGGTCTTTTTTTTTTTTTTTTGTGGGGCCCCGGGGTCCAATTCAGCTGAAGAAAGAATCTTCAAGGAGTCTTCAGGGATTCTTCGGTGAAGATTTTGGCGCCAATACTAAGACTATCATTTTCTCAAACTAGAGCATAGTCATGAAGGCTACCAGCTATATAAATAGTAGAAATTACGCTTGAAATTGAAAAATGACACCTGTTATACTGCTGAAGAAAGAGTCTTCAAGGAGTATTCAGGGAATCTTGGGTGAGGATTTTGGAGCCAATATGAAGACTATCATTTTCTAAAACAAGAGCATAGTCATTCATGTAATGATGGCCACCTCCGGCAATTCCGGAGGAAATCTTTGGTAAGGGGTCGTTTTTTGTTTTTTTTTGTGGGGCCCAGGGGTCCAATTCAGCTGAATAAAGAATCTTCAAAGAGTCTTCAGGGATTCTTCGGTGAAGATTTTGGAGCCAATACGAAGACTATCATTTTCTCAAACTAGATCATAGTCATTCATGTAATGATGGCCACCTCCGGCGATTCCGGAGGAAATCTTTGGTAAGGGGTCCTTTTTTTTTTTTTTTGTGGGGCCCCGGGGTCCAATTCAGCTGAAGAAAGAATCTTCAAGGAGTCTTCAGGGATTCTTCGGTGAAGATTTTGGCGCCAATACTAAGACTATCATTTTCTCAAACTAGAGCATAGTCATGAAGGCTACCAGCTATATAAATAGTAGAAATTACGCTTGAAATTGAAAAATGACACCTGTTATACTGCTGAAGAAAGAGTCTTCAAGGAGTATTCAGGGAATCTTGGGTGAGGATTTTGGAGCCAATATGAAGACTATCATTTTCTAAAACAAGAGCATAGTCATTCATGTAATGATGGCCACCTCCGGCAATTCCGGAGGAAATCTTTGGTAAGGGGTCGTTTTTTGTTTTTTTTTGTGGGGCCCAGGGGTCCAATTCAGCTGAATAAAGAATCTTCAAAGAGTCTTCAGGGATTCTTCGGTGAAGATTTTGGAGCCAATACGAAGACTATCATTTTCTCAAACTAGATCATAGTCATTCATGTAATGATGGCCACCTCCGGCGATTCCGGAGGAAATCTTTGGTAAGGGGTCCTTTTTTTTTTTTTGTGGGGCCCAGGGGTCCAGTTCAGCTGAAGAAAGAATCTTCAAGGAGTCTTCAGGGATTCTTCGGTGAAGATTTTGGCGCCAATACGAAGAATATCATTTTCTCAAACTAGATCATAGTCATTCATGTAATGATGTCCACCTTCGGTGATTCCGGAGGAAATCTTTGGTAAGGGGTCCTTTTTTTTGTTTTTTTTTGTGGGGCCCAGGGGTCCAATTCAACTGAAGAAAGAATCTTCAAGGAGTCTTCAGGGATTCTTCGGTGAAGATTTTGGCGCCAATACTAAGACTATCATTTTCTCAAATTAGAGCATAGTCATAAAGGCTACCAGCTATATAAATGGTAGAAATTACCCTTGAAATTGAAAAATGACACCTGTTATACTGCTGAAGAAAGAGTCTTCAAGGAGTCTTCAGGGAATCTTGGGTGAGGATTTTGGAGCCAATATGAAGACTATCATTTTCTAAAACTAGAGCATATTCATTCATGTAATGATGGCCACCTCCGGCGATTCCGGAGGAAATCTTTGGTAAGGGGTCCTTTTTTTTTTTTTTTTTTTTTGTGGGGCCTAGGGGTCCGGTTCAGCTGAAGAAAGAATCTTCAAGGAGTCTTCAGGGATTCTTCAGTGAAGATTTTGGCGCCAATACGAGGACTATCATTTTCTCAAACTAGAGCTTAGTCATTCATGTAATGATGGCCACCTCCGGCGATTCCGGAGGAAATCTTTGGTAAGGGGTCCTTTTTTTTTTTTTTTTTTTTTTTTGTGGGGCCCAGGGGTCCAATTCAGCTGAAGAAAGAATCTTCAAGGAGTCTTCAGGGATTCTTCATTGAAGATTTTGGAGCCAATACGAAGACTATCATTTCCTCAAACTAGAACATAGTCATTCATGTAATGATGGCCACCTCCGGCGATTCCGGAGGAAATCTTTGGTAGGGGGTCCCTTTTTTTTTTTTTGTTGGGCCCAGGGGTCCAGTTCAGCTGAAGAAAGAATCTTCAAGAAGTCTTCAGGGATTCTTCGGTGAAGATTTTGGCGCCAATACGAGGACTCATTTTCTCAAACTAGAGCATAGTCATTCATGTAATGATGGCTACCTCCGGCGATTCCGGAGGAAATCTTTGGTAAGGGGTCTTTTTTTGTTTTTTTTTGTGGGGCCCAGGGGTCCAATTCAGCTCAAGAAAGAATCTTCAAGGAGTCTTCAGGGATTCTTCGGTGAAGATTTAAGAGCCAATACGAAGACTATCATTTTCTCAAACTAGAACATAGTCATTCATGTAATGATGGCCACCTCCGGCGATTCCGGAGGAAATCTTTGGTAAGCAGTCCTTTTTTTTTTTTTGTGGGGCCCAGGGGTCCAGTTCAGCTGAAGAAAGAATCTTCAAGGAGTCTTCAGGGATTTTTCAGTGAAGATTTTGGCGCCAATACGAAGAATATCATTTTCTCAAACTAGAGCATAGTCATTCATGTAATGATGTCCACCTTCGGTGATTCCGGAGGAAATCTTTGGTAAGGGGTCCTTTTTTTTGTTTTTTTTTGTGGGGCCCAGGGGTCCAATTCAACTGAAGAAAGAATCTTCAAGGAGTCTTCAGGGATTCTTCGGTGAAGATTTTGGCGCCAATACTAAGACTATCATTTTCTCAAATTAGAGCATAGTCATAAAGGCTACCAGCTATATAAATGGTAGAAATTACCCTTGAAATTGAAAAATGACACCTGTTATACTGCTGAAGAAAGAGTCTTCAAGGAGTCTTCAGGGAATCTTGGGTGAGGATTTTGGAGCCAATATGAAGACTATCATTTTCTAAAACTAGAGCATATTCATTCATGTAATGATGGCCACCTCCGGCGATTCCGGAGGAAATCTTTGGTAAGGGGTCGTTTTTTGTTTTTTTTTTGTGGGGCCCAGGGGTCCAATTCAGCTGAAGAAAGAATCTTCAAAGAGTCTTCAGGGATTCTTCGGTGAAGATTTTGGAGCCAATACGATGACTATCATTTTCTCAAACTAGAGCATAGTCATTCATGTAATGATGGAAACCTCCGGCGATTCCGGAGGAAATCTTTGGTAAGGGGTCCTTTTTTGTTTTTTTTTTTGTGGGACCCAGGGGTCCAGTTCAGCTGAAGCAAGAATCTTCAAGGAGTCTTCAGGGATTCTTCGGTGAAGATTTTGGAGCCAATACGAAGACTATCATTTTCTCAAACTACAGCATTGTCATTCATGTAATGATGGCCACATCCGGCGATTCCGGAGGAAATCTTTGGTAATAAGTCCTTTTTTTTTTTTTTTTTTTTTTGTGGGGCCCAGGGGTCCAGTTCAGCTGAAGAAAGAATCTTCAAGGAGTCTTCAGGGATTCTTCGGTGAAGATTTTGGCGCCAATACGAAGACTATCATTTTCTCAAACAAGAGCTTAGTCATTCATGTAATGATGGCCACCTCTTGCGATTCCGGAGGAAATCTTTGGTAAGAGGTCCTTTTTTGTTTTTTTTGTGGGGCCCAGGGGTCCAGTTCAGCTGAATAAAGAATCTTCAAGGAGTCGTCAGTGATTCTTTGGTGAAGATTTTGGCGCCAATACGAAGACTATCATTTTCTCAAACTAGAGCATAGTCATTCATGTAATGATGGCCACCTCCGGCGATTCCGGAAGAAATCTTTGGTAAGGGGTCCTATTTTTTTTTTTTTTTTTTTGTTGGGCCCAGGGGTCCAGTTCAGCTGAAGAAAGAATCTTCAAGGAGTCTTCAGGGATTCTTTGGTGAAGATTTTGGCGCCAATACGAAGACTATCATTTTCTCAAACTAGAGCATAGTCATTCATGTAATGATGGCCACCTCCGGCGATTCCGGAAGAAATCTTTGGTAAGGGGTCCTTTTTTGTTTTTTTTTGTGGGGCCCAGGGGTCCAATTCAGCTGAAAAAAGAATCTTCAAGGAGTCTTCAGGGATTCTTCGGTGAAGATTTTGGCGCCAATACGAAGACTATCATTTTCTCAAACTAAGGCTTAGTCATTCATGTAATGATGGCCACCTCCGGCGATTCCGGAGGAAATCTTTGGTAAGGGGTCCTTTTTTGTTTTTTTTTGTGGGGCCCAGGGGTCCAATTCAGCTGAAGCAAGAATCTTCAAGGAGTCTTCAGGGATTCTTCGGTGAAGATTTTGGAGCCAATACGAAGACTATCATTTTCTCAAACTAGAGCATAGTCATTCATGTAATGATGGCCACCTCCGGCTATTCCGGAGGAAATCTTTGGTAGGGGGTCCTTTTTTTTTTTTTTTGTGGGGCCCAGGGGTCCAGTTCAGCTGAAGAAAGAATCTTCAAGGAGTCTTCAGGGATTCTTCGGTGAAGATTTTGGCGCCAATACGAAGACTATCATTTTCTCAAACTAGAGCATAGTCATTCATGTAATGATGGCCACCTCCGGCGATTCCGGAGGAAATCTCTGGTAAGGGGTCCATTGTTTTTTTTTTTTTTTGTGGGGCCCAGGGGTCCAATTCAGCTGAAGAAAGAATCTTCAAGGAGTCTTCAGGCATTCTTCGGTGAAGATTTTGGCGCCAATACTATGACTATAATTTTCTCAAACTAGAGCATAGTCATAAAAGCTACCAGCTATATAAATGGTAGAAATTACCCTTAAAATTGAAAAATGACACCTGTTATACTGCTGAAGAAAGAGTCTTCAAGAAGTCTTCAGGGAATCTTGGGTGAGGATTTTGGAGCCAATATGAAGACTATCATTTTCTAAAACTAGAGCTTAGTCATTCATGTAATGATGGCCACCTCCGGCGATTCCGGAGGAAATCTTTGGTAAGGTGTCCTTTTTTGTTTTTTTTTTTTGTGGGGCCCAGGGGTCCAATTCAGCTGAAGAAAGAATCTTCAAGGAGTCTTCAGGGATTCTTCGGTGAAGATTTTGGAGCCAATACGAAGACTATCATTTTCTCAAACTAGAACATAGTCAATCATGTAATGATGGCCACCTCCGGCGATTCCGGAGGAAATCTTTGGTAAGCGGTCCTTTTTTTTTTTTTTGTGGGGCCCAGGGGTCCAGTTCAGCTGAAGAAAGAATCTTCAAGGAGTCTTCAGGGATTTTTCAGTGAAGATTTTGGCGCCAATACGAAGAATATCATTTTCTCAAACTAGAGCATAGTCATTCATGTAATGATGTCCACCTTCGGTGATTCCGGAGGAAATCTTTGGTAAGGGGTCCTTTTTTTTGTTTTTTTTTGTGGGGCCCAGGGGTCCAATTCAACTGAAGAAAGAATCTTCAAGGAGTCTTCAGGGATTCTTCGGTGAAGATTTTGGCGCCAATACTAAGACTATCATTTTCTCAAATTAGAGCATAGTCATAAAGGCTACCAGCTATATAAATGGTAGAAATTACCCTTGAAATTGAAAAATGACACCTGTTATACTGCTGAAGAAAGAGTCTTCAAGGAGTCTTCAGGGAATCTTGGGTGAGGATTTTGGAGCCAATATGAAGACTATCATTTTCTAAAACTAGAGCATATTCATTCATGTAATGATGGCCACCTCCGGCGATTCCGGAGGAAATCTTTGGTAAGGGGTCGTTTTTTGTTTTTTTTTTGTGGGGCCCAGGGGTCCAATTCAGCTGAAGAAAGAATCTTCAAAGAGTCTTCAGGGATTCTTCGGTGAAGATTTTGGAGCCAATACGATGACTATCATTTTCTCAAACTAGAGCATAGTCATTCATGTAATGATGGAAACCTCCGGCGATTCCGGAGGAAATCTTTGGTAAGGGGTCCTTTTTTGTTTTTTTTTTTGTGGGACCCAGGGGTCCAGTTCAGCTGAAGCAAGAATCTTCAAGGAGTCTTCAGGGATTCTTCGGTGAAGATTTTTGCGCCAATACGAAGACTATCATTTTCTCAAACTACAGCATTGTCATTCATGTAATGATGGCCACATCCGGCGATTCCGGAGGAAATCTTTGGTAATAAGTCCTTTTTTTTTTTTTTTTTTTTGTGGGGCCCAGGGGTCCAGTTCAGCTGAAGAAAGAATCTTCAAGGAGTCTTCAGGGATTCTTCGGTGAAGATTTTGGCGCCAATACGAAGACTATCATTTTCTCAAACAAGAGCTTAGTCATTCATGTAATGATGGCCACCTCTTGCGATTCCGGAGGAAATCTTTGGTAAGAGGTCCTTTTTTGTTTTTTTTGTGGGGCCCAGGGGTCCAGTTCAGCTGAATAAAGAATCTTCAAGGAGTCGTCAGTGATTCTTTGGTGAAGATTTTGGCGCCAATACGAAGACTATCATTTTCTCAAACTAGAGCATAGTCATTCATGTAATGATGGCCACCTCCGGCGATTCCGGAAGAAATCTTTGGTAAGGGGTCCTATTTTTTTTTTTTTTTTGTTGGGCCCAGGGGTCCAGTTCAGCTGAAGAAAGAATCTTCAAGGAGTCTTCAGGGATTCTTTGGTGAAGATTTTGGCGCCAATACGAAGACTATCATTTTCTCAAACTAGAGCATAGTCATTCATGTAATGATGGCCACCTCCGGCGATTCCGGAAGAAATCTTTGGTAAGGGGTCCTTTTTTGTTTTTTTTTGTGGGGCCCAGGGGTCCAATTCAGCTGAAAAAAGAATCTTCAAGGAGTCTTCAGGGATTCTTCGGTGAAGATTTTGGCGCCAATACGAAGACTATCATTTTCTCAAACTAAGGCTTAGTCATTCATGTAATGATGGCCACCTCCGGCGATTCCGGAGGAAATCTTTGGTAAGGGGTCCTTTTTTGTTTTTTTTTTTGTGGGGCCCAGGGGTCCAATTCAGCTGAAGCAAGAATCTTCAAGGAGTCTTCAGGATTCTTCGGTGAAGATTTTGGAGCCAATACGAAGACTATCATTTTCTCAAACTAGAGCATAGTCATTCATGTAATGATGGCCACCTCCGGCTATTCCGGAGGAAATCTTTGGTAGGGGGTCCTTTTTTTTTTTTTTTGTGGGGCCCAGGGGTCCAGTTCAGCTGAAGAAAGAATCTTCAAGGAGTCTTCAGGGATTCTTCGGTGAAGATTTTGGCGCCAATACGAAGACTATCATTTTCTCAAACTAGAGCATAGTCATTCATGTAATGATGGCCACCTCCGGCGATTCCGGAGGAAATCTCTGGTAAGGGGTCCATTGTTTTTTTTTTTTTTTTTGTGGGGCCCAGGGGTCCAATTCAGCTGAAGAAAGAATCTTCAAGGAGTCTTCAGGCATTCTTCGGTGAAGATTTTGGCGCCAATACTATGACTATAATTTTCTCAAACTAGAGCATAGTCATAAAAGCTACCAGCTATATAAATGGTAGAAATTACCCTTAAAATTGAAAAATGACACCTGTTATACTGCTGAAGAAAGAGTCTTCAAGAAGTCTTCAGGGAATCTTGGGTGAGGATTTTGGAGCCAATATGAAGACTATCATTTTCTAAAACTAGAGCTTAGTCATTCATGTAATGATGGCCACCTCCGGCGATTCCGGAGGAAATCTTTGGTAAGGTGTCCTTTTTTGTTTTTTTTTTTGTGGGGCCCAGGGGTCCAATTCAGCTGAAGAAAGAATCTTCAAGGAGTCTTCAGGGATTCTTCGGTGAAGATTTTGGAGCCAATACGAAGACTATCATTTTCTCAAACTAGAGCATAGTCATTCATGTAATGATGGCCACCTCCGGCGATTACGGAGGAAATCTTTGGTAAAGGGTCCTTTTTTGTTTTTTTTGTGGGGCTCAGGGGTCCAATTCAGCTGAAGAAAGAATCTTCAAGGAGTCTTCAGGGATTCTTCGGTGAAGATTTTCGCGCCAAAACGAAGACTATCATTTTCTTGAACTAGAGCTTAGTCATTCATGTAATGATGGCCAAATACGGCGATTCCGGAGGAAATCTTTGGTAAGGGGTCCTTTTTTTTTTTTTTTTTTTTTTGTGGGGCCCAGGGGTCCAGTTCAGCTGAAGAAAAAATCTTCAAGGAGTCTTCAGGGATTCTTCGGTGAAGATTTTGGCGCCAATACGAAGACTATCATTTTCTCAAACTAGAGCATAGTCATTCATGTAATGATGGCCACCTCCGGCGATTCCGGAGGAAATCTTTGGTTAAGGGTCCTTTTTTGTTTTTTTTTGTGGGGTCAGGGGTCCAATTCAGCTGAAGAAAGAATCTTCAAGGAGTCTTCAGGGATTCTTCGGTGAAGATTTTGGCGCCAATACGAAGACTATCATTTTCTCGAACTAGAGCTTAGTCATTCATGTAATGATGGCCAAATACGGCGATTAAGGAGGAAATCTTTGGCAAGGGGTCCTATTTTTTTTTTTTGTGGGGCCCAGGGGTCCAATTCAGCTGAAGAAAGAATCTTCAAGGAGTCTTCAGTGATTGTTCGGTGAATATTTTAGAGCCAATACGAAGACTATCATTTTCTCAAACTAGAGCATAGTTATTCATGTAATGATGGCCACCTCCGGCTTTTCCGGAGGAAATCTTTGGTAGGGGGTCCTTTTTTTTTTTCGTGGGGGCCAGGGGTCCAGTTCAGCTGAAGAAAGATTCTTCAAGGAGTCTTCAGGGATTCTTCGGTGAAGATTTTGGCGCCAATATGAAGACTATCATTTTCTCAAACTAGAGCATAGTCATTCATGTAATGATGGCCACCTCCGGCGATTCCGGAGGAAATTTTTGGTAAGGGGTCCTTTTTTTTTTTTTTTTTTTTTGTGGGGCCCAGGGGTCCAATTCAGCTGAAGAAAGAATCTTCAAGGAGTCTTCAGGGATTCTTCGGTGAATATTTTGGAGCCAATACGAAGACTATCATTTTCTCAAACTAGAGCATAGTCATTCATGTAATGATGCCCACCTCCGGCGATTCCGGAGGAAATCTTTTGTAAGGGGTCCTTTTTTTTTTTGTGGGGCCCAGGGGTCCAGTTCAGCTGAAGAAAGAATCTTCAAGGAGTCTTCAGGGATTCTTCGGTGAAGATTTTGGCGCCAATACGAAGACTATCATTTTCTCAAACTAGAGCATAGTCATTCATGTAATGATGGTTACCTCCGGCGATTCCGGAGGAAATCTTTGGTAAGGGGTCCTTTTTTGTTTTTTTTTGTGGGGCCCAGGGGTCCAATTCAGCTGAAGAAAGAATCTTCAAGGAGTCTTCAGGGATTCTTCGGTGAAGATTTTGGCGCCAATACGAACTATCATTTTCTCAAACTAGAGCATAGTCATTCATGTAATGATGGCCACCTCTGGCGATTCTGGAGGAAATCTTTGGTAAGGGGTCCTTTTTTTTTTTTGTGGGGCCCAGGGGTCCAATTCAGCTGAAGAAAGAATCTTCAAGGAGTCTTCAGGGATTCTTCGGTGAATATTTTGGCGCCAATACGAAGACTATCATTTTCTCAAACAAGAGCTTAGTCATTCATGTAATGATGGCCACCTCTTGCGATTCCGGAGGAAATCTTTGGTAAGGGGTCCTTTTTTGTTTTTTTTTTTTGTGGGGCCCAGGGCTCCAGTTCAGCTGAAGAAAGAATCTTCAAGGAGTCGTTAGGGATTCTTTGGTGAAGATTTTGGCGCCAATACGAAGACTATCATTTTCTCAAACTAGATCATAGTCATTCATGTAATGATGGCCACCTCTGGCGATTCCGGAGGAAATCTTTGGTAAGGGGTCCTTTTTTGTTTTTTTTAGGGGCTCAGGGGTCCAATTCAGCTGAAGAAAGTATCTTCAAGGAGTCTTCAGGGATTCTTTGGTGAAGGTTTTGGCACCAATACTAAGACTATCATTTTCTCAAACTAGAGCATAGTCATTCATGTAATGATGGCCACCTCCGGCGGTTCCGGAGGAAATCTTTGGTAAGGGGTCCTATTTTTTTTTTTTTTTTGTGGGGCCCAGGGGTCCAGTTCAGCTGAAGAAAGAATCTTCAAGGAGTCTTCAGGGATTCTTTGGTGAAGATTTTGGCGCCAATACGAAGACTATCATTTTCTCAAACTAGAGCATAGTCATTCATGTAATGATGGCCACCTCCGGCGATTCCGGAGGAAATCTTTGGTAAGGGGTCCTTTTTTTTTTTGTGGGGCCCAGGGGTCCAATTTAGCTGAAGAAAGAATCTTCAAAGAGTCTTCAGGGATTTTTCGGTGAAGATTTTGGCACCAATACAAAGACTATCATTTTCTCAAACTAGAGCTTAGTCATTCATGGAATAATGGCCACCTCCGGCGATTCCGGAGGAAATCTTTGGTAAGGGGTCCTTTTTTGTTTTTTTTTTGTGGGGCCCAGGGGTCCAATTCAGCTGAAGAAAGAATCTTCAAGGAGTCTTCAGGGATTCTTCGGTGAAGATTTTGGAGCCAATACGAAGACTATCATTTTCTCAAACTAGAGCATAGTCATTCATGTAATGATGGCCACCTCCGTCGATTCCGGAGGAAATCTTTGGTAGGGGTCCTTTTTTTTTTTTTCGTGGGGCCCAGGGGTCCAGTTCAGCTGAAGAAAGAATCTTCAAGGAGTCTTCAGGGATTCTTCGGTGAAGATTTTTGCGCCAATACGAAGACTATCATTTTCTGAAACTAGAGCATAGTCATTCATGTAATGATGGCCACCTCCGGCGATTCCGGACGAAATCTCTGGTAAGGGGTCCTTTGTTTTTTTTTTTTTTTGTGGGGCCCAGGGGTCCAATTCAGCTGAAGAAAGAATCTTCAAGGAGTCTTCAGGGATTATTCGGTGAAGATTTTGGCGCCAATACTATGACTATAATTTTCTCAAACTAGAGCATAGTCATAAAGGCTACCAGCTATATAAATGGTAGAAATTACCCTTAAAATTGAAAAATGACACCTGTTATACTGCTGAAGAAAGAGTCTTCAAGGAGTCTTCAGGGAATCTTGGGTGAGGATTTTGGAGCCAATATGAAGACTATCATTTTCTAAAACTAGAGCATAGTCATTCAAGTAATGATGGCCACCTCCGGCGATTCCGGAGGAAATCTTTGGTAAGGTGTCCTTTTTTGTTTTTTTTTGTGGGGCCCAGTGGTCCAATTCAGCTGAAGAAAGAATCTTCAAGGAGTCTTCAGGGATTCTTCGGTGAAGATTTTGGAGCCAATACGAAGACTATCATTTTCTCAAACTAGAGCATAGTCATTCATGTAATGATGGCCACCTCCGGCGATTCCGGAGGAAATCTTTGGTAAGGGGTCTTTTTTTTTTTTTTTTTTTTTGTGGGGCCCAGGGGTCCAGTTCAGCTGAAGAAAAAATCTTCAAGGAGTCTTCAGGGATTCTTCGGTGAAGATTTTTGCGCCAATACGAAGACTATCATTTTCTCAAACTAGAGCATAGTCATTCATGTAATGATGGCCACCTCCGGCGATTCCGGAGGAAATCTTTGGTAAAGGGTCCTTTTTTGTTTTTTTTTTGTGGGGCTCAGGGGTCCAATTCAGCTGAAGAAAGAATCTTCAAGGAGTCTTCAGGGATTCTTCGGTGAAGATTTTGGCGCCAATACGAAGACTATAATTTTCTCGAACTAGAGCTTAGTCATTCATGTAATGATGGCCAAATACGGCGATTCCGGAGGAACTCTTTGGTAAGGTTTCCCTTTTTTTTTTTTGTGGGGCCCAGGGGTCCAATTCAGCTGAAGAAAGAATCTTCAAGGAGTCTTCAGTGATTGTTCGGTGAATATTTTAGAGCCAATACGAAGACTATCATTTTCTCAAACTAGAGCATAGTTATTCATGTAATGATGGCCACCTCCGGCGATTCCAGAGGAAATCTTTGGTAGGGGGTCCTTTTTTTTTCGTGGGGGCCAGGGGTCCAGTTCAGCTGAAGAAAGAATCTTCAAGGAGTCTTCAGGGATTTTTCAGTGAAGATTTTGGCGCCAATACGAAGAATATCATTTTCTCAAACTAGAGCATAGTCATTCATGTAATGATGTCCACCTTCGGTGATTCCGGAGGAAATCTTTGGTAAGGGGTCCTTTTTTTTGTTTTTTTTTGTGGGGCCCAGGGGTCCAATTCAACTGAAGAAAGAATCTTCAAGGAGTCTTCAGGGATTCTTCGGTGAAGATTTTGGCGCCAATACTAAGACTATCATTTTCTCAAATTAGAGCATAGTCATAAAGGCTACCAGCTATATAAATGGTAGAAATTACCCTTGAAATTGAAAAATGACACCTGTTATACTGCTGAAGAAAGAGTCTTCAAGGAGTCTTCAGGGAATCTTGGGTGAGGATTTTGGAGCCAATATGAAGACTATCATTTTCTAAAACTAGAGCATATTCATTCATGTAATGATGGCCACCTCCGGCGATTCCGGAGGAAATCTTTGGTAAGGGGTCGTTTTTTGTTTTTTTTTGTGGGGCCCAGGGGTCCAATTCAGCTGAAGAAAGAATCTTCAAAGAGTCTTCAGGGATTCTTCGGTGAAGATTTTGGAGCCAATACGATGACTATCATTTTCTCAAACTAGAGCATAGTCATTCATGTAATGATGGAAACCTCCGGCGATTCCGGAGGAAATCTTTGGTAAGGGGTCCTTTTTTGTTTTTTTTTTTGTGGGACCCAGGGGTCCAGTTCAGCTGAAGCAAGAATCTTCAAGGAGTCTTCAGGGATTCTTCGGTGAAGATTTTGGAGCCAATACGAAGACTATCATTTTCTCAAACTACAGCATTGTCATTCATGTAATGATGGCCACATCCGGCGATTCCGGAGGAAATCTTTGGTAATAAGTCCTTTTTTTTTTTTTTTTTTTTTGTGGGGCCCAGGGGTCCAGTTCAGCTGAAGAAAGAATCTTCAAGGAGTCTTCAGGGATTCTTCGGTGAAGATTTTGGCGCCAATACGAAGACTATCATTTTCTCAAACAAGAGCTTAGTCATTCATGTAATGATGGCCACCTCTTGCGATTCCGGAGGAAATCTTTGGTAAGAGGTCCTTTTTTGTTTTTTTTGTGGGGCCCAGGGGTCCAGTTCAGCTGAATAAAGAATCTTCAAGGAGTCGTCAGTGATTCTTTGGTGAAGATTTTGGCGCCAATACGAAGACTATCATTTTCTCAAACTAGAGCATAGTCATTCATGTAATGATGGCCACCTCCGGCGATTCCGGAAGAAATCTTTGGTAAGGGGTCCTATTTTTTTTTTTTTTTTTTTGTTGGGCCCAGGGGTCCAGTTCAGCTGAAGAAAGAATCTTCAAGGAGTCTTCAGGGATTCTTTGGTGAAGATTTTGGCGCCAATACGAAGACTATCATTTTCTCAAACTAGAGCATAGTCATTCATGTAATGATGGCCACCTCCGGCGATTCCGGAAGAAATCTTTGGTAAGGGGTCCTTTTTTGTTTTTTTTTGTGGGGCCCAGGGGTCCAATTCAGCTGAAAAAAGAATCTTCAAGGTGTCTTCAGGGATTCTTCGGTGAAGATTTTGGCGCCAATACGAAGACTATCATTTTCTCAAACTAAGGCTTAGTCATTCATGTAATGATGGCCACCTCCGGCGATTCCGGAGGAAATCTTTGGTAAGGGGTCCTTTTTTGTTTTTTTTTGTGGGGCCCAGGGGTCCAATTCAGCTGAAGCAAGAATCTTCAAGGAGTCTTCAGGGATTCTTCGGTGAAGATTTTGGAGCCAATACGAAGACTATCATTTTCTCAAACTAGAGCATAGTCATTCATGTAATGATGGCCACCTCCGGCTATTCCGGAGGAAATCTTTGGTAGGGGGTCCTTTTTTTTTTTTTTTGTGGGGCCCAGGGGTCCAGTTCAGCTGAAGAAAGAATCTTCAAGGAGTCTTCAGGGATTCTTCGGTGAAGATTTTGGCGCCAATACGAAGACTATCATTTTCTCAAACTAGAGCATAGTCATTCATGTAATGATGGCCACCTCCGGCGATTCCGGAGGAAATCTCTGGTAAGGGGTCCATTGTTTTTTTTTTTTTTTGTGGGGCCCAGGGGTCCAATTCAGCTGAAGAAAGAATCTTCAAGGAGTCTTCAGGCATTCTTCGGTGAAGATTTTGGCGCCAATACTATGACTATAATTTTCTCAAACTAGAGCATAGTCATAAAAGCTACCAGCTATATAAATGGTAGAAATTACCCTTAAAATTGAAAAATGACACCTGTTATACTGCTGAAGAAAGAGTCTTCAAGAAGTCTTCAGGGAATCTTGGGTGAGGATTTTGGAGCCAATATGAAGACTATCATTTTCTAAAACTAGAGCTTAGTCATTCATGTAATGATGGCCACCTCCGGCGATTCCGGAGGAAATCTTTGGTAAGGTGTCCTTTTTTGTTTTTTTTTTTTGTGGGGCCCAGGGGTCCAATTCAGCTGAAGAAAGAATCTTCAAGGAGTCTTCAGGGATTCTTCGGTGAAGATTTTGGAGCCAATACGAAGACTATCATTTTCTCAAACTAGAACATAGTCAATCATGTAATGATGGCCACCTCCGGCGATTCCGGAGGAAATCTTTGGTAAGCGGTCCTTTTTTTTTTTTTGTGGGGCCCAGGGGTCCAGTTCAGCTGAAGAAAGAATCTTCAAGGAGTCTTCAGGGATTTTTCAGTGAAGATTTTGGCGCCAATACGAAGAATATCATTTTCTCAAACTAGAGCATAGTCATTCATGTAATGATGTCCACCTTCGGTGATTCCGGAGGAAATCTTTGGTAAGGGGTCCTTTTTTTTGTTTTTTTTTGTGGGGCCCAGGGGTCCAATTCAACTGAAGAAAGAATCTTCAAGGAGTCTTCAGGGATTCTTCGGTGAAGATTTTGGCGCCAATACTAAGACTATCATTTTCTCAAATTAGAGCATAGTCATAAAGGCTACCAGCTATATAAATGGTAGAAATTACCCTTGAAATTGAAAAATGACACCTGTTATACTGCTGAAGAAAGAGTCTTCAAGGAGTCTTCAGGGAATCTTGGGTGAGGATTTTGGAGCCAATATGAAGACTATCATTTTCTAAAACTAGAGCATATTCATTCATGTAATGATGGCCACCTCCGGCGATTCCGGAGGAAATCTTTGGTAAGGGGTCGTTTTTTGTTTTTTTTTTGTGGGGCCCAGGGGTCCAATTCAGCTGAAGAAAGAATCTTCAAAGAGTCTTCAGGGATTCTTCGGTGAAGATTTTGGAGCCAATACGATGACTATCATTTTCTCAAACTAGAGCATAGTCATTCATGTAATGATGGAAACCTCCGGCGATTCCGGAGGAAATCTTTGGTAAGGGGTCCTTTTTTGTTTTTTTTTTTGTGGGACCCAGGGGTCCAGTTCAGCTGAAGCAAGAATCTTCAAGGAGTCTTCAGGGATTCTTCGGTGAAGATTTTTGCGCCAATACGAAGACTATCATTTTCTCAAACTACAGCATTGTCATTCATGTAATGATGGCCACATCCGGCGATTCCGGAGGAAATCTTTGGTAATAAGTCCTTTTTTTTTTTTTTTTTTTTGTGGGGCCCAGGGGTCCAGTTCAGCTGAAGAAAGAATCTTCAAGGAGTCTTCAGGGATTCTTCGGTGAAGATTTTGGCGCCAATACGAAGACTATCATTTTCTCAAACAAGAGCTTAGTCATTCATGTAATGATGGCCACCTCTTGCGATTCCGGAGGAAATCTTTGGTAAGAGGTCCTTTTTTGTTTTTTTTGTGGGGCCCAGGGGTCCAGTTCAGCTGAATAAAGAATCTTCAAGGAGTCGTCAGTGATTCTTTGGTGAAGATTTTGGCGCCAATACGAAGACTATCATTTTCTCAAACTAGAGCATAGTCATTCATGTAATGATGGCCACCTCCGGCGATTCCGGAAGAAATCTTTGGTAAGGGGTCCTATTTTTTTTTTTTTTTTTGTTGGGCCCAGGGGTCCAGTTCAGCTGAAGAAAGAATCTTCAAGGAGTCTTCAGGGATTCTTTGGTGAAGATTTTGGCGCCAATACGAAGACTATCATTTTCTCAAACTAGAGCATAGTCATTCATGTAATGATGGCCACCTCCGGCGATTCCGGAAGAAATCTTTGGTAAGGGGTCCTTTTTTGTTTTTTTTGTGGGGCCCAGGGGTCCAATTCAGCTGAAAAAAGAATCTTCAAGGAGTCTTCAGGCATTCTTCGGTGAAGATTTTGGCGCCAATACGAAGACTATCATTTTCTCAAACTAAGGCTTAGTCATTCATGTAATGATGGCCACCTCCGGCGATTCCGGAGGAAATCTTTGGTAAGGGGTCCTTTTTTGTTTTTTTTTTTGTGGGGCCCAGGGGTCCAATTCAGCTGAAGCAAGAATCTTCAAGGAGTCTTCAGGATTCTTCGGTGAAGATTTTGGAGCCAATACGAAGACTATCATTTTCTCAAACTAGAGCATAGTCATTCATGTAATGATGGCCACCTCCGGCTATTCCGGAGGAAATCTTTGGTAGGGGGTCCTTTTTTTTTTTTTGTGGGGCCCAGGGGTCCAGTTCAGCTGAAGAAAGAATCTTCAAGGAGTCTTCAGGGATTCTTCGGTGAAGATTTTGGCGCCAATACGAAGACTATCATTTTCTCAAACTAGAGCATAGTCATTCATGTAATGATGGCCACCTCCGGCGATTCCGGAGGAAATCTCTGGTAAGGGGTCCATTGTTTTTTTTTTTTTTTTTGTGGGGCCCAGGGGTCCAATTCAGCTGAAGAAAGAATCTTCAAGGAGTCTTCAGGCATTCTTCGGTGAAGATTTTGGCGCCAATACTATGACTATAATTTTCTCAAACTAGAGCATAGTCATAAAAGCTACCAGCTATATAAATGGTAGAAATTACCCTTAAAATTGAAAAATGACACCTGTTATACTGCTGAAGAAAGAGTCTTCAAGAAGTCTTCAGGGAATCTTGGGTGAGGATTTTGGAGCCAATATGAAGACTATCATTTTCTAAAACTAGAGCTTAGTCATTCATGTAATGATGGCCACCTCCGGCGATTCCGGAGGAAATCTTTGGTAAGGTGTCCTTTTTTGTTTTTTTTTTTGTGGGGCCCAGGGGTCCAATTCAGCTGAAGAAAGAATCTTCAAGGAGTCTTCAGGGATTCTTCGGTGAAGATTTTGGAGCCAATACGAAGACTATCATTTTCTCAAACTAGAGCATAGTCATTCATGTAATGATGGCCACCTCCGGCGATTACGGAGGAAATCTTTGGTAAAGGGTCCTTTTTTGTTTTTTTTGTGGGGCTCAGGGGTCCAATTCAGCTGAAGAAAGAATCTTCAAGGAGTCTTCAGGGATTCTTCGGTGAAGATTTTCGCGCCAAAACGAAGACTATCATTTTCTTGAACTAGAGCTTAGTCATTCATGTAATGATGGCCAAATACGGCGATTCCGGAGGAAATCTTTGGTAAGGGGTCCTTTTTTTTTTTTTTTTTTTTTGTGGGGCCCAGGGGTCCAGTTCAGCTGAAGAAAAAATCTTCAAGGAGTCTTCAGGGATTCTTCGGTGAAGATTTTGGCGCCAATACGAAGACTATCATTTTCTCAAACTAGAGCATAGTCATTCATGTAATGATGGCCACCTCCGGCGATTCCGGAGGAAATCTTTGGTTAAGGGTCCTTTTTTGTTTTTTTTTGTGGGGTCAGGGGTCCAATTCAGCTGAAGAAAGAATCTTCAAGGAGTCTTCAGGGATTCTTCGGTGAAGATTTTGGCGCCAATACGAAGACTATCATTTTCTCGAACTAGAGCTTAGTCATTCATGTAATGATGGCCAAATACGGCGATTAAGGAGGAAATCTTTGGCAAGGGGTCCTATTTTTTTTTTTTTGTGGGGCCCAGGGGTCCAATTCAGCTGAAGAAAGAATCTTCAAGGAGTCTTCAGTGATTGTTCGGTGAATATTTTAGAGCCAATACGAAGACTATCATTTTCTCAAACTAGAGCATAGTTATTCATGTAATGATGGCCACCTCCGGCTTTTCCGGAGGAAATCTTTGGTAGGGGGTCCTTTTTTTTTTCGTGGGGGCCAGGGGTCCAGTTCAGCTGAAGAAAGATTCTTCAAGGAGTCTTCAGGGATTCTTCGGTGAAGATTTTGGCGCCAATATGAAGACTATCATTTTCTCAAACTAGAGCATAGTCATTCATGTAATGATGGCCACCTCCGGCGATTCCGGAGGAAATTTTTGGTAAGGGGTCCTTTTTGGTTTTTTTTTTTTTGTGGGGCCCAGGGGTCCAATTCAGCTGAAGAAAGAATCTTCAAGGAGTCTTCAGGGATTCTTCGGTGAATATTTTGGAGCCAATACGAAGACTATCATTTTCTCAAACTAGAGCATAGTCATTCATGTAATGATGCCCACCTCCGGCGATTCCGGAGGAAATCTTTTGTAAGGGGTCCTTTTTTTTTTTGTGGGGCCCAGGGGTCCAGTTCAGCTGAAGAAAGAATCTTCAAGGAGTCTTCAGGGATTCTTCGGTGAAGATTTTGGCGCCAATACGAAGACTATCATTTTCTCAAACTAGAGCATAGTCATTCATGTAATGATGGTTACCTCCGGCGATTCCGGAGGAAATCTTTGGTAAGGGGTCCTTTTTTGTTTTTTTTTGTGGGGCCCAGGGGTCCAATTCAGCTGAAGAAAGAATCTTCAAGGAGTCTTCAGGGATTCTTCGGTGAAGATTTTGGCGCCAATACGAACTATCATTTTCTCAAACTAGAGCATAGTCATTCATGTAATGATGGCCACCTCTGGCGATTCTGGAGGAAATCTTTGGTAAGGGGTCCTTTTTTTTTTTTTGTGGGGCCCAGGGGTCCAATTCAGCTGAAGAAAGAATCTTCAAGGAGTCTTCAGGGATTCTTCGGTGAATATTTTGGCGCCAATACGAAGACTATCATTTTCTCAAACAAGAGCTTAGTCATTCATGTAATGATGGCCACCTCTTGCGATTCCGGAGGAAATCTTTGGTAAGGGGTCCTTTTTTGTTTTTTTTTTTGTGGGGCCCAGGGCTCCAGTTCAGCTGAAGAAAGAATCTTCAAGGAGTCGTCAGGGATTCTTTGGTGAAGATTTTGGCGCCAATACGAAGACTATCATTTTCTCAAACTAGATCATAGTCATTCATGTAATGATGGCCACCTCTGGCGATTCCGGAGGAAATCTTTGGTAAGGGGTCCTTTTTTGTTTTTTTTAGGGGCTCAGGGGTCCAATTCAGCTGAAGAAAGTATCTTCAAGGAGTCTTCAGGGATTCTTTGGTGAAGGTTTTGGCACCAATACTAAGACTATCATTTTCTCAAACTAGAGCATAGTCATTCATGTAATGATGGCCACCTCCGGCGGTTCCGGAGGAAATCTTTGGTAAGGGGTCCTATTTTTTTTTTTTTTTTGTGGGGCCCAGGGGTCCAGTTCAGCTGAAGAAAGAATCTTCAAGGAGTCTTCAGGGATTCTTTGGTGAAGATTTTGGCGCCAATACGAAGACTATCATTTTCTCAAACTAGAGCATAGTCATTCATGTAATGATGGCCACCTCCGGCGATTCCGGAGGAAATCTTTGGTAAGGGGTCCTTTTTTTTTTTGTGGGGCCCAGGGGTCCAATTTAGCTGAAGAAAGAATCTTCAAAGAGTCTTCAGGGATTTTTCGGTGAAGATTTTGGCACCAATACAAAGACTATCATTTTCTCAAACTAGAGCTTAGTCATTCATGGAATAATGGCCACCTCCGGCGATTCCGGAGGAAATCTTTGGTAAGGGGTCCTTTTTTGTTTTTTTTTTGTGGGGCCCAGGGGTCCAATTCAGCTGAAGAAAGAATCTTCAAGGAGTCTTCAGGGATTCTTCGGTGAAGATTTTGGAGCCAATACGAAGACTATCATTTTCTCAAACTAGAGCATAGTCATTCATGTAATGATGGCCACCTCCGTCGATTCCGGAGGAAATCTTTGGTAGGGGTCCTTTTTTTTTTTTCGTGGGGCCCAGGGGTCCAGTTCAGCTGAAGAAAGAATCTTCAAGGAGTCTTCAGGGATTCTTCGGTGAAGATTTTTGCGCCAATACGAAGACTATCATTTTCTGAAACTAGAGCATAGTCATTCATGTAATGATGGCCACCTCCGGCGATTCCGGACGAAATCTCTGGTAAGGGGTCCTTTGTTTTTTTTTTTTTTTGTGGGGCCCAGGGGTCCAATTCAGCTGAAGAAAGAATCTTCAAGGAGTCTTCAGGGATTATTCGGTGAAGATTTTGGCGCCAATACTATGACTATAATTTTCTCAAACTAGAGCATAGTCATAAAGGCTACCAGCTATATAAATGGTAGAAATTACCCTTAAAATTGAAAAATGACACCTGTTATACTGCTGAAGAAAGAGTCTTCAAGGAGTCTTCAGGGAATCTTGGGTGAGGATTTTGGAGCCAATATGAAGACTATCATTTTCTAAAACTAGAGCATAGTCATTCAAGTAATGATGGCCACCTCCGGCGATTCCGGAGGAAATCTTTGGTAAGGTGTCCTTTTTTGTTTTTTTTTGTGGGGCCCAGTGGTCCAATTCAGCTGAAGAAAGAATCTTCAAGGAGTCTTCAGGGATTCTTCGGTGAAGATTTTGGCGCCAATACGAAGACTATCATTTTCTCAAACTAGAGCATAGTCATTCATGTAATGATGGCCACCTCCGGCGATTCCGGAGGAAATCTTTGGTAAGGGGTCCTTTTTTGTTTTTTTTTTTGTGGGACCCAGGGGTCCAGTTCAGCTGAAGCAAGAATCTTCAAGGAGTCTTCAGGGATTCTTCGGTGAAGATTTTGGAGCCAATACGAAGACTATCATTTTCTCAAACTACAGCATTGTCATTCATGTAATGATGGCCACCTCCGGCGATTCCGGAGGAAATCTTTGGTAAAGGGTCCTTTTTTGTTTTTTTTTTTGTGGGGCTCAGGGGTCCAATTCAGCTGAAGAAAGAATCTTCAAGGAGTCTTCAGGGATTCTTCGGTGAAGATTTTGGCGCCAATACGAAGACTATAATTTTCTCGAACTAGAGCTTAGTCATTCATGTAATGATGGCCAAATACGGCGATTCCGGAGGAACTCTTTGGTAAGGTTTCCCTTTTTTTTTTTTGTGGGGCCCAGGGGTCCAATTCAGCTGAAGAAAGAATCTTCAAGGAGTCTTCAGTGATTGTTCGGTGAATATTTTAGAGCCAATACGAAGACTATCATTTTCTCAAACTAGAGCATAGTTATTCATGTAATGATGGCCACCTCCGGCGATTCCAGAGGAAATCTTTGGTAGGGGGTCCTTTTTTTTTTCGTGGGGGCCAGGGGTCCAGTTCAGCTGAAGAAAGAATCTTCAAGGAGTCTTCAGGGATTCTTCGGTGAAGATTTTGGCGCCAATATGAAGACTATCATTTTCTCAAACTAGAGCATAGTCATTCATGTAATGATGGCCACCTTCGGCGATTCCGGAGGAAATCTTTGGTAAGGGGTCCTTTTTTGTTTTTTTTTTGTGGGGCCCAGGGGTCCAATTCAGCTGAAGAAAGAATCTTCAAGGAGTCTTCAGGGATTCTTCAGTGAATATTTTGGAGCCAATACGAAGACTATCATTTTCTCAAACTAGAGCATAGTCATTCAAGTAATGATGGCCACCCCCGGCGATTCCGGAGGAAATCTTTGGTAAGTGGTCCTTTTTTTTGGGGGGGGGGCCCAGGGGTCCAGTTCAGCTGAAGAAAGAATCTTCAAGGAGTCTTCAGGGATTCTTCGGTGAAGATTTTGGCGCCAATACGAAGACTATCATTTTCTCAAACTAGAGCATAGTCATTCATGTAATGATGTCTACCTCCGGCGATTCCGGAGGAAATCTTTGGTAAGGGGTCCTTTTTTGTTTTTTTTTGTGGGGCCCAGGGGTCCAATTCAGCTGAAGAAAGAATCTTCAAGGAGTCTTCAGGGATTCTTCGATGAAGATTTTGGCGCCAATACGAAGACTATCATTTTCTCAAACTAGAGCATAGTCATTCATATAATGATGGCCACCTCCGGCGATTCCGGAGGAAATCTTTGGTAAGGGGTCCTTTTTTGTTTTTTTTTGTGGGGCCCAGGGGTCCAATTCAGCTGAAGAAAGAATCTTCAAAGAGTCTTCAGGGATTCTTCGGTGAAGTTTTTGGAGCCAATACGAAGATTATCATTTTCTCAAACTAGAGCATAGTCATTCATGTAATGATGGCCACCTCCGGCGATTCCGGAGGAAATCTTTGGTAAGGGGTCTTTTTTTTTTTTTTTTTTTTGTGGGGCCCCGGAGTCCAATTCAGCTGAAGAAAGAATCTTCAAGGAGTCTTCAGGGATTCTTCGGTGAAGATTTTGGCGCCAATACTAAGACTATCATTTTCTCAAACTAGAGCATAGTCATAAAGGCTACCAGCTATATAAATGGTAGAAATTACCCTTGAAATTGAAAAATGACACCTGTTATTCTGCTGAAGAAAGAGTCTTCAAGGAGTCTTCAGGGAATCTTGGGTGAGAATTTTGGAGCCAATATGAAGACTATCATTTTCTAAAACTAGAGCATAGTCATTCATGTAATGATGGCCACCTCCGGCGATTCCGGAGGAAATCTTTGGTAAGGGGTCCTTTTTTTTTTTTTTTTTTTTTTGTGGGGCCCAGGGGTCCAGTTCAGCTGAAGAAAGAATCTTCAAGGAGTCTTCAGGGATTCTTCAGTGAAGATTTTCACGCGAATACGAGGACTATCATTTTCTCAAACTAGAGCATAGTCATTCATGTAATGATGGCCACCTCCGGCGATTCCGGAGGAAATCTGTGGTAAGGGGTCCTTTTTTGTTTTTTTTTTTTTGTGGGGCCCAGGGGTCCAGTTCAGCTGAAGAAAGAATCTTCAAGGAGTCTTCAGGGATTCTTCGGTGAAGATTTTGGCGCCAATACGAAGACTATCATTTTCTCAAACTAGAGCATAGTCATTCATGTAATGATGGCCACCTACGGCAATTCCGGAGGAAATCTTTGGTAAGGGGTCCTTTTTTTTTTTTTTTTTTTGGGCCCAGGGGTCCAATTCAGCTGAAGAGAGAATCTTCAAGGAGTCTTCAGGGATTCTTCGGTGAAGATTTTGGCGCCAATACTAAGACTATCATTTTCTCAAACTAGAGCATAGTCATAAAGGCTACCAGCTATATAAATGGTAGAAATTACCCTTGAAATTGAAAAATGACACCTGTTATACTGCTGAAGAAAGAGTCTTCAAGGAGTCTTCAGGGAATCTTGGGTGCGGATATTGGAGCCAATATGAATACTATCATTTTCTCAAACTAGAGCATAGTCATTCATGTAATGATGGCCACCTCCGGCGATTCCGGAGGAAATCTTTGGTAAGGGGTCCTTTTTTGTTTTTTTCTTGTGGGGCCCAGGGGTCCAATTCAGCTGAAGAAAGAATCTTCAAAGAGTCTTCAGGGATTCTTCGGTGAAGATTTTGGAGCCAATACGAAGACTAACATTTTCTCAAACTAGAGCATAGTCATTCATGTAATGATGGCCACCTCCGGCGATTCCGGAGGAAATCTTTGCTAAGGGGTCCTTTTTTCTTTTTTTTGGGGGGGGGCTCAGGGGTTCAATTCAGCTGAAGAAAGAATCTTCAAGGAGTCTTCAGGGATTCTTCGGTGAAGATTTTGGCGACAATACGAAGACTATCATTTTCTCAAACTAGAGCATAGTCATTCATGTAATGATGGCCACCTCCGGCGATTCCGGAGGAAATCTTTGGTAAGGGGTCCTTTTTTGTTTTTTTTTGTGGGGCCCAGGGGTCCAATTCAGCTGAAGAAAGAATCTTCAAGGAGTCTTCAGGGATTCTTCGGTGAAGATTTAGGCGCCAATACGAAGACTATCATTTTCTCAAACTAGAGCATAGTTATTGATGTAATGATGTTCACCTCCGGCGATTCCGGAGGAAATCTTTGGTAAGAGGTCCTTTTTTGTTTTTTTTTGTGGGGCCCAGGGGTCCAATTCAGCTGAAAAAAGAATCTTCAAAGAGTCTTCAGGGATTCTTCGGTGAATATTTTGGAGCCAATACGAAGACTATCATTTTCTCAAACTAGAGCATAGTCATTCATGTAATGATGGCCACCTCCGGCAATTCCGGAGGAAATCTTTGGTAAGGGGTACTTTTTTTTTTTTTGTGGGGCCCAGGGGTCCAGTTCAGCTGAAGAAAGAATCTTCAAGGAGTCTTCAGGGATTCTTCGGTGAAGATTTTGCCACCAATACGAAGACTATCATTTTCTCAAACTAGAGCATAGTCATTCATGTAATGATGGCTACCTCCGGCGATTCCGGAGGAAATCTTTGGTAAGTGGTCCTTTTTTTTTTTTTTTTTTTTGTGGGGCCCAGGTGTCCAATTCAGCTGAAGAAAGAATCTTCAAGGAGTCTTCAGGGATTCTTCGGTGAAGCTTTTGGAGCCAATGCGAAGACTATCATTTTCTCAAACTAGAGCATAGTCATTCATGTAATGATGGCCACCTCCGGCGATTCCGTAGGAAATCTTTGGTAAGGGTTCCTTTTTTTTTTTTTCTTTGTGGGACCCAGGGGTCCAGTTCAGCTGAAGAAAAAGAATCTTCAAGGAGTCTTCATGGATTCTTCGGTGAAGATTTTGGCGCCAATATGAAGACTATCATTTTCTCAAACTAGAGCATAGTCATTCATGTAATGATGGCCACCTCCGGCGATTCCGGAGGAAATCTTTTTGTAAGGGGTCCTTTTTTTTTTTTTTTTTTTTGTGGGGCCCAGGGGTCCAATTCAGCTGAAGAAAGAATCTTCAAAGAGTCTCCCGGGATTCTTCGGTGAAGCTTTTGGAGCCAATGCGAAGACTATCATTTTCTCAAACTAGAGCATAGTCATTCATGTAATGATGGCCACCTCCGTCGATTCCGGAGGAAATCTTTGGTAAGGGGTCCTTTTTTTTTTTTCATGGGGCCCAGGGGTCCAGTTCAGCTGAAGAAAGAATCTTCAAGGAGTCTTCAGGGATTCTTCGGTGAAGATTTTGGCGCCAATATGAAGATTATCATTTTCTCAAAGTAGAGCATAGTCATTCATGTAATGATGGCTACCTCCGGCGATTCCGGAGGAAATCTTTGGTAAGGGTTTCTTTTTTGTTTTTTTGTGTGGGGCCTAGGGGTCCAATTCAGCTGAAGAAAGAATCTCCAAGGAGTCTTCAGGGATTCTTCGGTGAAGATTTTGGAGCCAATACAAAGACTATCATTTTCTCAAACTAGAGCATAGTCATTCATGTAATGATGGCCACCTCCGGCGATTCCGGAGGAAATCTTTGGTAAGGGGTCCTTTTTTTTTTTTTTTTTTTTCTGGGGGCCCAGGGGTCCAGTTCAGCTGAAGAAAGAATCTTCAAGGAGTCTTCAGGGATTCTTCGGTGAAGATTTTGGCGCCAATACGAAGACTATCATTTTCTCAAACTAGAGCATAGTCATTCATGTAATGATGGGCACCTCCGGCGATTCCGGAGGAAATCTTTGGTAAGGGGTCCTTTTTTTTTTTTTTTTTTTGGGGCCCAGGGGTCCAATTCAGCTGAAGAGAGAATCTTCAAGGAGTCTTCAGGGATTCTTCGGTGAAGATTTTGGCGCCAATACTAAGACTATGATTTTCTCAAACTAGAGCATAGTCATAAAGGCTACCAGCTATATAAATGGTAGAAATTACCCTTGAAATTGAAAAATGACACCTGTTATACTGCTGAAGAAAGAGTCTTCAAGGAGTATTCAGGGAATCTTGGGTGTGGATTTTGGAGCCAATATGAATACTATCATTTTCTAATACTAGAGCATAGTCATTCATGTAATGATGGCCACCTCCGGCGATTCCGGAGGAAATCTTTGGTAAGGGGTCCTTTTTTGTTTTTTTTGTGGGGGCCAGGGGTCCAATTCAGCTGAAGAAAGAATCTTCAAAGAGTCTTCAGGGATTCTTCGGTGAAGATTTTGGACCCAATACGAAAACTAACATTTTCACAAACTAGAGCATAGTCATTCATGTAATGATGGCCACCTCCGGCGATTCTGGAGGAAATCTTTGCTAATGGGTCCTTTTTGTTTTTTTTGGGGGGGGGGCTTAGGGGTTCAATTCAGCTGAAGAAAGAATCTTCAAGGAGTCTTCAGGGATTCTTCGGTGAAGATTTTGGCGACAATACGAAGACTATCATTTTCTCAAACTAGAGCATAGTCATTCATGTAATGATAGCCACCTCCGGCGATTCCGGAGGAAATCTTTGGTAAGGGATCCTTTTTTGTTTTTTTTTTTTGTGGGGCCCAGGGGTCCAATTCAGCTGAAGAAAGAATCTTCAAGGAGTCTTCAGGGATTCTTCGGTGAAGATTTTGGAGCCAATACGAAGACTATCATTTTCTCAAACTAGAGCATAGTCATTCATGTAATGATGGCCACCTCCGGCGATTCCGGAGGAAATCTTTGGTAAGCGGTACTTTTTTTTTTTTTGTGGGGCCCAGGAGTCCAGTTCAGCTGAAGAAAAAATCTTCAAGGAGTCTTCAGGGATTCTTCGGTGAAGATTTTGCCACCAATACGAAGACTATCATTTTCTCAAACTAGAGCATAGTCATTCATGTAATGATGGCTACCTCCGGCGATTCCGGAGGAAATCTTTGGTAAGGGGTCCTTTTTTTTTTTTTTTTGTGGGGCCCAGGGGTCCAATTCAGCTGAAGAAAGAATCTACAAGGAGTCTTCGGGGATTCTTCCGTGAAGATTTTGGCGCCAATACGAAGACTATCATTTTCTCAAACTAGAGCATAGTCATTGATGTAATGATGTCCACCTCCGGCGATTCCGGAGGAAATCTTTGGTAAGGGGTCCTTTTTTGTTTTTTTATGTGGGGCCCAGTGGTCCAATTCAGCTGAAAAAAGAATCTTCAAAGAGTATTCAGGGATTCTTCGGTGAAGATTTTGGAGCCAATACGAAGACTATCATTTTCTCAAACTAGAGCATAGTCATTCATGTAATGATGGCCACCTCCGGCGATTCCGGAGGAAATCTTTGGTAAGGGGTACTTTTTTTTTTTTTTTTTGTGGGGCCCAGGAGTCCAGTTCAGCTGAAGAAAGAATCTTCAAGGAGTCTTCAGGGATTCATCAGTGAAGATTTTGCCACCAATACGAAGACTATCATTTTCTCAAACTAGAGCATAGTCATTCATGTAATGATGGCTACCTCCGGCGATTCCGGAGGAAATCTTTGGTAAGGGGTCCATTTTTTTTTTTTTTTTTTTTTTTTTGTGGGGCCCTGGGGTCCAATTCAACTGAAGAAAGAATCTCCAAGGAGTCTTCAGGGATTCTTCGGTGAAGATTTTGGCGCCAATACGAAGACTATCATTTTCTCAAACTAGAGCATAGTCATTCATGTAATGATGGCCACCTCCGGCGATTCCGGAGGAAATCTTTGGTAAGGGGTCCTTTTTTTTTTTTTTTTTTTCGTGGGGCCCAGGGGTCCAATTCAGCTGAAGAAAGAATCTCCAAGGAGTCTTCAGGGATTCTTCGGTGAAGATTTTGGAGCCAATACGAAGACTATCATTTTCTCAAACTAGAGCATAGTCATTCATGTAATGATGGCCACCTCCGGCGATTCCGGAGGAAATCTTTGGTAAGGGGTCCTTTTTTTTTTTTTTTTTTTGTGGGACCTAGGGGTCCAGTTCAGCTGAAGAAAAAGAATCTTCAAGGAGCATTCATGTATTCTTTGGTGAAGATTTTCGCGCCAATATGAAGACTATCATTTTCTCAAACTAGAGCATAGTCATTCATGTAATGATGGCCACCTCCGGCGATTAAGGAGGAAAGCTTTCGTAAGGGGTCCTTTTTTGTTTTTTTTTGTGGGGCCCAGGGGTCCAATTCAGCTGAAGAAAGAATCTTCAAAGAGTCTCCTGGGATTCTTCGGTGAAGATTTTGGCGCCAATACGAAAACTATCATTTTCTCAAACTAGAACATAGCCATTCATGTAATGATGGCCACCTCCGGCGATTCCGGAGGAAATCTTTGGTAAGGGGTCCTTTTTTTTTTTTTTTTTTTCATGGGGCCCAGGGGTCCAGTTCAGCTGAAGAAAGAATCTTCAAGGAGTCTTCAGGGATTCTTCGGTGAAGATTTTGGCGCCAATATGAAGACTATCATTTTCTCAAAGTAGAGCATAGTCATTCATGTAATGATGGCTACCTCCGGCGATTCCGGAGGAAATCTTTGGTAAGGGTTTCTTTTTTGTTTTTTTGTGTGGGGCCCAGGGGTCCAATTCAGCTGAAGAAAGAATCTCCAAGGAGTCTTCAGGGATTCTTCGGTGAAGATTTTGGAGCCAATACAAAGACTATCATTTTCTCAAACTAGAGCATAGTCATTCATGTAATGATGGCCACCTCCGGCGATTCCGGAGGAAATCTTTGGTAAGGGGTCCTTTTTTTTTTTTTTTTTTTTTCTGGGGGCCCAGGGGTCCAGTTCAGCTGAAGAAAGAATCTTCAAGGAGTCTTCAGGGATTCTTCGGTGAAGATTTTGGCGCCAATACGAAGACTATCATTTTCTCAAACTAGAGCATAGTCATTCATGTAATGATGGGCACCTCCGGCGATTCCGGAGGAAATCTTTGGTAAGGGGTCCTTTTTTTTTTTTTTTTTTTTTTTGGGCCCAGGGGTCCAATTCAGCTGAAGAGAGAATCTTCAAGGAGTCTTCAGGGATTCTTCGGTGAAGATTTTGGCGCCAATACTAAGACTATGATTTTCTCAAACTAGAGCATAGTCATAAAGGCTACCAGCTATATAAATGGTAGAAATTACCCTTGAAATTGAAAAATGACACCTGTTATACTGCTGAAGAAAGAGTCTTCAAGGAGTATTCAGGGAATCTTGGGTGTGGATTTTGGAGCCAATACGAAGACTATCATTTTCTCAAACTAGAGCATAGTCATTCATGTAATGATGGCCACCTCCGGCGATTCCGGAGGAAATCTTTGGTAAGCGGTACTTTTTTTTTTTTGTGGGGCCCAGGAGTCCAGTTCAGCTGAAGAAAAAATCTTCAAGGAGTCTTCAGGGATTCTTCGGTGAAGATTTTGCCACCAATACGAAGACTATCATTTTCTCAAACTAGAGCATAGTCATTCATGTAATGATGGCTACCTCCGGCGATTCCGGAGGAAATCTTTGGTAAGGGGTCCTTTTTTTTTTTTTTTTGTGGGGCCCAGGGGTCCAATTCAGCTGAAGAAAGAATCTACAAGGAGTCTTCGGGGATTCTTCCGTGAAGATTTTGGCGCCAATACGAAGACTATCATTTTCTCAAACAAGAGCATAGTCATTGATGTAATGATGTCCACCTCCGGCGATTCCGGAGGAAATCTTTGGTAAGGGGTCCTTTTTTGTTTTTTTATGTGGGGCCCAGTGGTCCAATTCAGCTGAAAAAAGAATCTTCAAAGAGTATTCAGGGATTCTTCGGTGAAGATTTTGGAGCCAATACGAAGACTATCATTTTCTCAAACTAGAGCATAGTCATTCATGTAATGATGGCCACCTCCGGCGATTCCGGAGGAAATCTTTGGTAAGGGGTACTTTTTTTTTTTTTTTGTGGGGCCCAGGAGTCCAGTTCAGCTGAAGAAAGAATCTTCAAGGAGTCTTCAGGGATTCATCAGTGAAGATTTTGCCACCAATACGAAGACTATCATTTTCTCAAACTAGAGCATAGTCATTCATGTAATGATGGCTACCTCCGGCGATTCCTGAGGAAATCTTTGGTAAGGGGTCCATTTTTTTTTTTTTTTTTTTTTTTTGTGGAGCCCAGGGGTCCAATTCAACTGAAGAAAGAATCTCCAAGGAGTCTTCAGGGATTCTTCGGTGAAGATTTTGGCGCCAATACGAAGACTATCATTTTCTCAAACTAGAGCATAGTCATTCATGTAATGATGGCCACCTCCGGCGATTCCGGAGGAAATCTTTGGTAAGGGGTCCTTTTTTTTTTTTTTTTTTCGTGGGGCCCAGGGGTCCAATTCAGCTGAAGAAAGAATCTCCAAGGAGTCTTCAGGGATTCTTCGGTGAAGATTTTGGAGCCAATACGAAGACTATCATTTTCTCAAACTAGAGCATAGTCATTCATGTAATGATGGCCACCTCCGGCGATTCCGGAGGAAATCTTTGGTAAGGGGTCCTTTTTTTTTTTTTTTTTTGTGGGACCTAGGGGTCCAGTTCAGCTGAAGAAAAAGAATCTTCAAGAAGCATTCATGTATTCTTTGGTGAAGATTTTCGCGCCAATATGAAGACTATCATTTTCTCAAACTAGAGCATAGTCATTCATGTAATGATGGCCACCTCCGGCGATTAAGGAGGAAAGCTTTCGTAAGGGGTCCTTTTTTGTTTTTTTTGTGGGGCCCAGGGGTCCAATTCAGCTGAAGAAAGAATCTTCAAAGAGTCTCCTGGGATTCTTCGGTGAAGATTTTGGCGCCAATACGAAAACTATCATTTTCTCAAACTAGAACATAGCCATTCATGTAATGATGGCCACCTCCGGCGATTCCGGAGGAAATCTTTGGTAAGGGGTCCTTTTTTTTTTTTTTTTTTTTCATGGGGCCCAGGGGTCCAGTTCAGCTGAAGAAAGAATCTTCAAGGAGTCTTCAGGGATTCTTCGGTGAAGATTTTGGCGCCAATACGAAGACTATCATTTTCTCAAACTAGAGCATATTCATTCATGTAATGATGGCCTCCTCCGGCGATTCCGGAGGAAATCTTTGGTGAGGGGTCCTTTTTTGTTTTTTTGTGTGGGGCCCAGGGGTCCAATTCAGCTGAAGAAAGAATCTCCAAGGAGTCTTCAGGGATTCTTCGGTGAAGATTTTGGAGCCAATACGAAGACTATCATTTTCTCAAACTAGAGCATAGTCATTCATGTAATGATGGCCACCTCCGGCGATTCCGGAGGAAATCTTTGGTAAGGGGTCCTTTTTTGTTTTTTTTTTGTGGGGCCCAGGGGTCCAATTCAGCTGAAGAAAGAATCTTCAAGGAGTTTTCAGGGATTCTTCGGTGAAGATTTTGGCGCCAATACGAAGACTATCATTTTCTCAAACTAGAGCATAGTCATCCATGTAATGATGGCCACCTCCGGCGATTCCGGAGGAAATCTTTGGTTAGGGGTCCTTTTTTTTTTTGTGGGGCCCAGGGGTCCAATTCAGCTGAAGAGAGAATCTTCAAGGAGTCTTCAGGGATTCTTCGGTGAAGATTTTGGCACTAATACGAAGACTATCATTTTCTCAACTAGAGCATAGTCATAAAGGCTACCAGCTATATAAATGGTAGAAATTACCCTTGAAATTGAAAAATGACACCTGTTATACTGCTGAAGAAAGAGTCTTCAAGGAGTCTTCAGGGAATCTTGGGTGAGGATTTCGGAGCCAATATGAATACTATCATTTTCTAAAACTAGAGCATAGTCATTCATGTAATGATGGCCACCTCCGGCGATTCCGGAGGAAATCTTTGGTAAGGGGTCCTTTTTTGTTTTTTTTTGTGGAGCCCAGGGGTCCAACTCAGCTGAAGAAAGAATCTTCAAAGAGTCTTCATGGATTCTTCGGTGAAGATTTTGGAGCCAATACGAAGACTAACATTTTCTCAAACTAGAGCATAGTCATTCATGTAATGATGGCCACCTCCGGCGATTCCAGAGGAAATCTTTGGTAAGGGGTCGTTTTTTTTTTTTTTTTTGCCGGCCCAGGGGTCCAATTCAGCCGGGACCCTTGCGTGGTGAAGGTCGCATATTCTAATCCTGGGGTGTAAAAAAAAAAAAAAAGGAGTCCAGCCTCAAAAAATAGAACTTTCAAAATTTTCGACCTAACTAACCCTTGTTAGTACAGTTCTATTAATTTTGGGGATGTAAATTTTTTTCCGGCCAATATTTCCAGTTTCCAAAAATCGATGAATAGCAATTCAGACTTGCATAATTCTAAAATGACTATTAGCTACGGGGCCTCAAAGTCGATTTTTTAGTTTATACAATAAAAATTCAGGCACCCAAAACTCAGCAAGGCCTGAACGTATTGATGTTTTGTATGAATTTTTTTAATAGAACGGATCAAAATAAAGGGGCTCTAATTGAAGGCTAATGTCCGTGGTAGGTTCCCTCTCGGCTATGGGACCTCAAAGTTGGTGTTTTTTGTTAATTTTACATATGAACCTTGCAATTTCAAAATGACACCTCCATTACTTACAAGGTTACAGGAACCTTGAAACTGAAAAATGTAACATGGAATACTACAACAGAGTGCCAATGATGAAAGGCTACCAGCTATATAAATGGTAGAAATTACCCTTGAAATTGAAAAATGACAATTGTTATACTGCTGAAGAAAGAGTCTTCAAAGAGTCTTCAGGGAATCTTGGGTGACGATTTTGGAGCCAATATGAAGACTATCATTTTCTCAAACTAGAGCATAGTCATTCATGTAATGATGGCCACCTCCGGCGATTCCGGAGGAAATCTTTGCTAAGGGGTCCATTTTTTTTTTGGGGGGGGGGGGGCTCAGGGGTTCAATTCAGCTGAAGAAAGAATCTTCAAGGAGTCTTCAGGGATTCTTCGGTGAAGATTTTGGCGACAATACGAAGACTATCATTTTCTCAAACTAGAGCATAGTCATTCATGTAATGATGGCCACCTCCGGCGATTCCGGAGGAAATCTTTGGTAAGGGGTCCTTTTTTGTTTTTTTTTTTTGTGGGGCCCAGGGGTCCAATTCAGCTGAAGAAAGAATCTTCAAGAAGTCTTCAGGGATTCTTCGGTGAAGATTTTGGCGCCAATAAGAAGACTATCATTTTCTTAAACTAGAGCATAGTCATTGATGTAATGATGTCCACCTCCGGCGATTCCGGAGGAAATCTTTGGTAAGGGGTCCTTTTTTGTTTTTTTTTGTGGGGCCCAGGGGTCCAATTCAGCTGAAGAAAGAATCTTCAAGGAGTCTTCAGGGATTCTTCGGTGAAGATTTTGGCACCAATACGAAGACTATCATTTTCTCAAACTAGAGCATAGTCATTCATGTAATGATGGCCACCTCCGGCGATTCCGGAGGAAATCTTTGGTAAGGGGTACTTTTTTGGGTTTGTTTGTGGGGCCCAGGGGTCCAATTCAGCTGAAGAAAGAATCTTCAAGGAGTCTTCAGGGATTCTTCGGTGAAGATTTTGGGGCCAATACGAAGACTATCATTTTCTCAAACTAGAGCATAGTCATTAATGTAATGATGGCCACCTCCGGCGATTCCGGAGGAAATCTTTGGTAAGGGGTCCTTTTTTTTTTTTTTTTTTTTTTTGTGGGGCCCAAGGGTCCAATTCAGCTGAAGAAAGAATCTTCAAAGAGGCTTCAGGGATTCTTCGGTGAAGATTTTGGAGCCAATACGATGACTATCATTTTCTCAAACTAGTGCATAGTCATTCATGTAATGATGGCCACCTCCGGCGATTCCGGAGGAAATCTTTGGTAAGGGGTCCTTTTTTGGGTTTGTTTGTGGGGCCCAGAGGTCCAATTTAGCTGAAGAAAGAATCTTCAAGGAGTCTTCAGAGATTCTTCTGTGAAGATTTTGGCGCCAATACGAAGACTATCATTTTCTCAAACTAGAGCATAGTCATTCATGTAATGATGGCCACCTCCGGCGATTCCGGAGGAAATCTTTGGTAAGGGGTCCGTTTTTGTTTTTTTTTTGTGGGGCCCAAGGGTCCAATTCAGCTGAAGAAAGAATCTTCAAAGAGGCTTCAGGGATTCTTCGGTGAAGATTTTGGAGCCAATACGAAGACTATTATTTTCTCAAACTAGAGCATAGTCATTCATGTAATGATGGCCACCTCCGGCGATTCCGGAGGAAATCTTTGGTAAGGGATTCTTTTTTTTTTTTTTTTTTTTTTTTTGTGGGGCCCAAGGGTCCAATTCAGCTGAAGAAAGAATCTCCAAGGAGTCTTCAGGGATTCTTCGGTGAAGATTTTGGAGCCAATACGAAGACTATCATTTTCTCAAACTAGAGCATAGTCATTCATGTAATGATGGCCACCTCCGGCGATTCCGGCGGAAATCTTTGGTAAGGGGTCCTTTTTTTTTTTTTTTCGTGGGGCCCAGGGGTCCAGTTCAGCTGAAGAAAGAATCTTCAAGGAGTCTTCAGGGATTCTTCGGTGAAGATTTTGGCGCCAATACGAAGACTATCATTTTCTCAAACTAGAGCATAGTCATTCATGTAATGATGGCCACCTACGGCAATTCCGGAGGAAATCTTTGGTAAGGGGTCCTTTTTTTTTTTTTTTTTGGGGCCCAGGGGTCCAATTCAGCTGAAGAGAGAATCTTCAAGGAGTCTTCAGGGATTCTTCAGTGAAGATTTTGGCGCCAATACTAAGACTATCATTTTCTCAAACTAGAGCATAGTCATAAAGGCTACCAGCTATATAAATGGTAGAAATTACCCTTGAAATTGAAAAATGACACCTGTTATACTGCTGAAGAAAGAGTCTTCAAGGAGTCTTCAGGGAATCTTGGGTGCGGATTTTGGAGCCAATATGAATACTATCATTTTCTCAAACTAGAGCATAGTCATTCATGTAATGATGGCCACCTCCGGCGATTCCGGAGGAAATCTTTGGTAAGGGGTCCTTTTTTGTTTTTTTCTTGTGGGGCCCAGGGGTCCAATTCAGCTGAAGAAAGAATCTTCAAAGAGTCTTCAGGGATTCTTCGGTGAAGATTTTGGAGCCAATACGAAGACTAACATTTTCTCAAACTAGAGCATAGTCATTCATGTAATGATGGCCACCTCCGGCGATTCCGGAGGAAACCTTTGCTAAGGGGTCCTTTTTTCTTTTTTGGGGGGGGGGGCTCAGGGGTTCAATTCAGCTGAAGAAAGAATCTTCAAGGAGTCTTCAGGGATTCTTCGGTGAAGATTTTGGCGACAATACGAAGACTATAATTTTCTCAAACTAGAGCATAGTCATTCATGTAATGATGGCCACCTCCGGCGATTCCGGAGGAAATCTTTGGTAAGGGGTCCTTTTTTGTTTTTTTTTGTGGGGCCCAGGGTCCAATTCAGCTGAAGAAAGAATCTTCAAGGAGTCTTCATGGATTCTTCGGTGAAGATTTAGGCGCCAATACGAAGACTATCATTTTCTCAAACTAGAGCATAGTTATTGATGTAATGATGTTCACCTCCGGCGATTCCGGAGGAAATCTTTGGTAAGAGGTCCTTTTTTGTTTTTTTTTGTGGGGCCCAGGGGTCCAATTCAGCTGAAAAAAGAATCTTCAAAGAGTCTTCAGGGATTCTTCGGTGAAGATTTTGGAGCCAATACGAAGACTATCATTTTCTCAAACTAGAGCATAGTCATTCATGTAATGATGGCCACCTCCGGCGATTCCGGAGGAAATCTTTGGTAAGGGGTACTTTTTTTTTTTTTTTGTGGGGCCCAGGGGTCCAGTTCAGCTGAAGAAAAAATCTTCAAGGAGTCTTCAGGGATCCTTCGGTGAAGATTTTGCCACCAATACGAAGACTATCATTTTCTCAAACTAGAGCATAGTCATTCATATAATGATGGCTACCTCCGGCGATTCCGGAGGAAATTTTTGGTAAGGGGTCCTTTTTTTTTTTTTTTTTTTGTGGGGCCCAGGTGTCCAATTCAGCTGAAGAAAGAATCTTCAAGGAGTCTTCAGGGATTCTTCGGTGAAGCTTTTGGAGCCAATGCGAAGACTATCATTTTCTCAAACTAGAGCATAGTCATTCATGTAATGATGGCCACCTACGGCGATTCCGGAGGAAATCTTTGGTAAGTGTTCCTTTTTTTTTTTTTTTCTTTGTGGGACCCAGGGGTCCAGTTCAGCTGAAGAAAAAGAATCTTCAAGGAGTCTTCATGGATTCTTCGGTGAAGATTTTGGCGCCAATATGAAGACTATCATTTTCTCAAACTAGAGCATAGTCATTCATGTAATGATGGCCACCTCCGGCGATTCCGGAGGAAATCTTTTTGTAAGGGGTCCTTTTTTTTTTTTTTTTTTTTTTGTGGGGCCCAGGGGTCCAATTCAGCTGAAGAAAGAATCTTCAAAGAGTCTCCTGGGAATCTTCGGTGAAGCTTTTGGAGCCAATGAGAAGACTATCATTTTCTCAAACTAGAGCATAGTCATTCATGTAATGATGGCCACCTCCGTCGATTCCGGAGGAAATCTTTGGTAAGGGGTCCTTTTTTTTTTTTCATGGGGCCCAGGGGTCCAATTCAGCTGAAGAAAGAATCTTCAAGAAGTCTTCAGGGATTCTTCGGTGAAGATTTTGGCGCCAATATGAAGGCTATCATTTTCTCAAAGTAGAGCATAGTCATTCATGTAATGATGGCTACCTCCGGCGATTCCGGAGGAAATCTTTGGTAAGGGGTTCTTTTTTGTTTTTTTGTGTGGGGCCCAGGGGTCCAATTCAGCTGAAGAAAGAATCTCCAAGGAGTCTTCAGGGATTCTTCGGTGAAGATTTTGGAGCCAATACAAAGACTATCATTTTCTCAAACTAGAGCATAGTCATTCATGTAATGATGGCCACCTCTGGCGATTCCAGAGGAAATCTTTGGTAAGGGGTCCTTTTTTTTTTTTTTTTTTCTGGGGGCCCAGGGGTCCAGTTCAGCTGAAGAAAGAATCTTCAAGGAGTCTTCAGGGATTCTTCGGTGAAGATTTTGGCGCCAATACGAAGACTATCATTTTCTCAAACTAGAGCATAGTCATTCATGTAATGATGGCCACCTCCGGCAATTCCGGAGGAAATCTTTAGTAAGGGGTCCTTTTTTTTTTTTTTTTTTTGGGCCCAGGGGTCCAATTCAGCTGAAGAGAGAATCTTCAAGGAGTCTTCAGGGATTCTTCGGTGAAGATTTTGGCGCCAATACTAAGACTATCATTTTCTCAAACAAGAGCATAGTCATAAAGGCTACCAGCTATATAAATGGTAGAAATTACCCTTGAAATTGAAAAATGACACCTGTTATACTGCTGAAGAAAGAGTCTTCAAGGAGTATTCAGGGAATCTTGGGTGTGGATTTTGGAGCCAATATGAATACTATCATTTTCTAAAACTAGAGCATAGTCATTCATGTAATGATGGCCACCTACGGCGATTCCGGAGGAAATCTTTGGTAAGGGGTCCTTTTTTGTTTTTTTTTTGTGGGGGCCAGGGGTCCAATTCAGCTGAAGAAAGAATCTTCAAAGAGTCTTCAGGGATTCTTCGGTGAAGATTTTGGAGCCAATACGAAGACTAACATTTTCACAAACTAGAGCATAGTCATTCATGTAATGATGGCCACCTCCGGCGATTCTGGAGGAAATCTTTGCTAAGGGGTCCTTTTTGTTTTTTTTTTGGGGGGGGGGCTTAAGGGTTCAATTCAGCTGAAGAAAGAATCTTCAAGGAGTCTTCAGGGATTCTTCGGTGAAGATTTTGGCGACAATACGAAGACTATCATTTTCTCAAACTAGAGCATAGTCATTCATGTAATGATAGCCACCTCCGGCGATTCCGGAGGAAATCTTTGGTAAGGGGTCCTTTTTTGTTTTTTTTTTTTGTGGGGCCCAGGGGTCCAATTCAGCTGAAGAAAGAATCTTCAAGGAGTCTTCAGGGATTCTTCGGTGAAGATTTTGGAGCCAATACGAAGACTATCATTTTCTCAAACTAGAGCATAGTCATTCATGTAATGATGGCCACCTCCGGCGATTCCGGAGGAAATCTTTGGTAAGCGGTACTTTTTTTTTTTGTGGGGCCCAGGAGTCCAGTTCAGCTGAAGAAAAAATCTTCAAGGAGTCTTCAGGGATTCTTCGGTGAAGATTTTGCCACCAATAGGAAGACTATCATTTTCTCAAACTAGAGCATAGTCATTCATGTAATGATGGCTACCTCCGGCGATTCCGGAGGAAATCTTTGGTAAGGGGTCCTTTTTTTTTTTTTTTTTTTTTGTGGGGCCCAGGGGTCCAATTCAGCTGAAGAAAGAATCTCCAAGGAGTCTTCAGGGATTCTTCCGTGAAGATTTTGGCGCCAATACGAAGACTATCATTTTCTCAAACTAGAGCATAGTCATTGATGTAATGATGTCCACCTCCGGCGATTCCGGAGGAAATCTTTGGTAAGGGGTCCTTTTTTGTTTTTTTTGTGGGGCCCAGTGGTCCAATTCAGCTGAAAAAAGAATCTTCAAAGAGTATTCAGGGATTCTTCGGTGAAGATTTTGGAGCCAATACGAAGACTATCATTTTCTCAAACTAGAGCATAGTCATTCATGTAATGATGGCCACCTCCGGCGATTCCGGAGGAAATCTTTGGTAAGGGGTACTTTTTTTTTTTTTTTTTGTGGGGCCCAGGAGTCCAGTTCAGCTGAAGAAAGAATCTTCAAGGAGTCTTCAGGGATTCATCAGTGAAGATTTTGGAGCCAATACGAAGACTATCATTTTCTCAAACTAGAGCATAGTCATTCATGTAATGATGGCTACCTCCGGCGATTCCGGAGGAAATCTTTGGTAAGGGGTCCATTTTTTTTTTTTTTTTTTTGTGGGGCCCAGGGGTCCAATTCAACTGAAGAAAGAATCTCCAAGGAGTCTTCAGGGATTCTTCGGTGAAGATTTTGGCGCCAATACGAAGACTATCATTTTCTCAAACTAGAGCATAGTCATTCATGTAATGATGGCCACCTCCGGCGATTCCGGAGGAAATCTTTGGTAAGGGGTCCTTTTTTTTTTTTTTTTTTCGTGGGGCCCAGGGGTCCAATTCAGCTGAAGAAAGAATCTCCAAGGAGTCTTCAGGGATTCTTCGGTGAAGATTTTGGAGCCAATACGAAGACTATCATTTTCTCAAACTAGAGCATAGTCATTCATGTAATGATGGCCACCTCCGGCGATTCCGGAGGAAATCTTTGGTAAGGGGTCCTTTTTTTTTTTTTTTTTTTGTGGGACCCAGGGGTCCAATTCAGCTGAAGAAAGAATCTTCAAGGAGCCTTCATGTATTCTTCGGTGAAGATTTTGGCGCCAATATGAAGACTATCATTTTCGCAAACTAGAGCATAGTCATTCATGTAATGATGGCCACCTCCGGCGATTAAGGAGGAAAGCTTTCGTAAGGGGTCCTTTTTTGTTTTTTTTTGTGGGGCCCAGGGGTCCAATTCAGCTGAAGAAAGAATCTTCAAAGAGTCTCCTGGGATTCTTCGGTGAAGATTTTGGCGCCAATACGAAAACTATCATTTTCTCAAACTAGAACATAGTCATTCATGTAATGATGGCCACCTCCGGCGATTCCGGAGGAAATCTTTGGTAAGGGGTCCTTTTTTTTTTTTTTTTTTCATAGGGCCCAGGGGTCCAGTTCAGCTGAAGAAAGAATCTTCAAGGAGTCTTCAGGGATTCTTCGGTGAAGATTTTGGCGCCAATACGAAGACTATCATTTTCTCAAACTAGAGCATAGTCATTCATGTAATGATGGCCTCCTCCGGCGATTCCGGAGGAAATCTTTGGTAAGGGGTCCTTTTTTGTTTTTTTGTGTGGGGCCCAGGGGTCCAATTCAGCTGAAGAAAGAATCTCCAAGGAGTCTTCAGGGATTCTTCGGTGAAGATTTTGGAGCCAATACGAAGACTATCATTTTCTCAAACTAGAGCATAGTCATTCATGTAATGATGGCCACCTCCGGCGATTCCGGAGGAAATCTTTGGTAAGGGGTCCTTTTTTGTTTTTTTTTGTGGGGCCCAGGGGTCCAATTCAGCTGAAGAAAGAATCTTCAAGGAGTCTTCAGGGATTCTTCGGTGAAGATTTTGGCGCCAATACGAAGACTATCATTTTCTCAAACTAGAGCATAGTCATTCATGTAATGATGGCCACCTCCGGCGATTCCGGAGGAAATCTTTGGTTAGGGGTCCTTTTTTTTTTGTGGGGCCCAGGGGTCCAATTCAGCTGAAGAGAGAATCTTCAAGGAGTCTTCAGGGATTCTTCGGTGAAGATTTTGGCACTAATACGAAGACTATCATTTTCTCAACTAGAGCATGGTCATAAAGGCTACCAGCTATATAAATGGTAGAAATTACCCTTGAAATTGAAAAATGACACCTGTTATACTGCTGAAGAAAGAGTCTTCAAGGAGTCTTCAGGGAATCTTGGGTGAGGATTTCGGAGCCAATATGAATACTATCATTTTCTAAAACTAGAGCATAGTCATTCATGTAATGATGGCCACCTCCGGTGATTCCGGAGGAAATCTTTGGTAAGGGGTCCTTTTTTGTTTTTTTTTTTTGGAGCCCAGGGGTCCAACTCAGCTGAAGAAAGAATCTTCAAAGAGTCTTCATGAATTCTTCGGTGAAGATTTTGGAGCCAATACGAAGACTAACATTTTCTCAAACTAGAGCATAGTCATTCATGTAATGATGGCCACCTCCGGCGATTCCAGAGGAAATCTTTGGTAAGGGGTCGTTTTTTTTTTTTTGCCGGGCCCAGGGGTAAAATTCAGCCGGGACCCTTGCGTGGTGAAGGTCGCATATTCTAATCCTGGGGTGTAAAAAAAAAAAAAAAAGGAGTCCAGCCTCAAAAAATAGAACTTTCAAAATTTTCGACCTAACTAACCCTTGTTAGTACAGTTCTATTAATTTTGGGGATGTAAAATTTTTTCCGGCCAATATTTCCAGTTTCCAAAAATCGATGAATAGCAATTCAGACTTGCATAATTCTAAAATGACTATTAGCTACGGGGCCTCAAAGTCGATTTTTTAGTTTATACAATAAAAATTCAGGCACCCAAAACTCAGCAAGGCCTGAACGTATTGATGTTTTGTATGAATTTTTTTAATAGAACGGATCAAAATAAAGGGGCTCTAATTGAAGGCTAATGTCCGTGGTAGGTTCCCTCTCGGCTATGGGACCTCAAAGTTGGTGTTTTTTGTTAATTTTACATATGAACCTTGCAATTTCAAAATGACACCTCCATTACTTACAAGGTTACAGGAACCTTGAAACTGAAAAATGACACATGGAATACTACAACAGAGTGCCAATGATGAAAGGCTACCAGCTATATAAATGGTAGAAATTACCCTTGAAATTGAAAAATGATAATTGTTATACTGCTGAAGAAAGAGTCTTCAAAGAGTCTTCAGGGAATCTTGGGTGAGGATTTTGGAGCCAATATGAAGACTATCATTTTCTCAAACTAGAGCATAGTCATTCATGTAATGATGGCCACCTCCGGCGATTCCGGAGGAAATCTTTGCTAAGGGGTCCTTTTTTTTTGGGGGGGGCGGGCTCAGGGGTTCAATTCAGCTGAAGAAAGAATCTTCAAGGAGTCTTCAGGGATTCTTCGGTGAAGATTTTGGCGACAATACGAAGACTATCATTTTCTCAAACTAGAGCATAGTCATTCATGTAATGATGGCCACCTCCGGCAATTCCGGAGGAAATCTTTGGTAAGGGGTCCTTTTTTGTTTTTTTTTTGTGGGGCCCAGGGGTCCAATTCAGCTGAAGAAAGAATCTTCAAGAAGTCTTCAGGGATTCTTCGGTGAAGATTTTGGCGCCAATAAGAAGACTATCATTTTCTTAAACTAGAGCATAGTCATTGATGTAATGATGTCCACCTCCGGCGATTCCGGAGGAAATCTTTGGTAAGGGGTCCTTTTTTGTTTTTTTTTGTGGGGCCCAGGGGTCCAATTCAGCTGAAGAAAGAATCTTCAAGAAGTCTTCAGGGATTCTTCGGTGAAGATTTTGGCGCCAATAAGAAGACTATCATTTTCTTAAACTAGAGCATAGTCATTGATGTAATGATGTCCACCTCCGGCGATTCCGGAGGAAATCTTTGGTAAGGGGTCCTTTTTTGTTTTTTTTTTGTGGGGCCCAGGGGTCCAATTCAGCTGAAGAAAGAATCTTCAAGGAGTCTTCAGGGATTCTTCGGTGAAGATTTTGGCACCAATACGAAGACTATCATTTTCTCAAACTAGAGCATAGTCATTCATGTAATGATGGCCACCTCTGGCGATTCCGGAGGAAATCTTTGGTAAGGGGTACTTTTTTGGGTTTGTTTGTGGGGCCCAGGGGTCCAATTCAGCTGAAGAAAGAATCTTCAAGGAGTCTTCAGGGATTCTTCGGTGAAGATTTTGGGGCCAATACGAAGACTATCATTTTCTCAAACTAGAGCATAGTCATTCATGTAATGATGGCCACCTCCGGCGATTCCGGAGGAAATCTTTGGTAAGGGGTCCTTTTTTTTTTTTTTTTTTTTTTTTTTTTTTTGTGGGGCCCAAGGGTCCAACTCAGCTGAAGAAAGAATCTTCAAAGAGGTTTCAGGGATTCTTCGGTGAAGATTTTGGAGCCAATACGATGACTATCATTTTCTCAAACTAGTGCATAGTCATTCATGTAATGATGGCCACCTCCGGCGATTCCGGAGGAAATCTTTGGTAAGGGGTCCTTTTTTGGGTTTGTTTGTGGGGCCCAGAGGTCCAATTTAGCTGAAGAAAGAATCTTCAAGGAGTCTTCAGAGATTCTTCTGTGAAGATTTTGGCGCCAATACGAAGACTATCATTTTCTCAAACTAGAGCATAGTCATTCATGTAATGATGGCCACCTCCGGCGATTCCGGCGGAAATCTTTGGTAAGGGGTCCGTTTTTGTTTTTTTTTTGTGGGGCCCAAGGGTCCAATTCAGCTGAAGAAAGAATCTTCAAAGAGGCTTCAGGGATTCTTCGGTGAAGATTTTGGAGCCAATACGAAGACTATCATTTCCTCAAACTAGAGCATAGTCATTCATGTAATGATGGCCACCTCCGGCGATTCCGGAGGAAATCTTTGGTAAGGGATTCTTTTTTTTTTTTTTTTTTTTTTTTGTGGGCCCAAGGGTCCAATTAAGCTTAAGAAAGAATCTTCAAGGAGTCTTCAGGGATTCTTCGGTGAAGATTTTGGCGCCAATACGAAGACTATCATTTTCTCAGACTAGAGCATAGTCATTCATGTAATGATGGACACCTCTGGCGATTCTGGAGGAAATCTTTGGTAAGGGGTCCTTTTTTTTTTTTTTTTTGTGGGGACCAGGGGTCCAATTCAGCTGAAGAAAGAATCTTCAAGGAGTCTTCAGGGATTCTTCGGTGAAGATTTTGGCGCCAATACGAAGACTATCATTTTCTCAAACTAGAGCATAGTCATTCATGTAATGATGGCCACCTCCTGCGATTCCAGAGGAAATCTTTGGTAAAGGGTATTTTTTGGGGTTTTTTTGTGGGGCCCAGGGGTCCAATTCAGCTGAAGAAAGAATCTTCAAGGAGTCTTCAGGGATTCTTCGGTGAAGATTTTTTCGCCAATACGAAGACTATCATTTTCTCAAACTAGAGCATAGTCATTCATGTAATGATGGCCACCTATGGCGATTCAGTTGGAAATCTTTGGTAAGGGGTCCTTTTTTTTTTCTTTTTTTTTGTGGGGCCCAGGGGGCCAATTCAGCTGAAGAAAGAATCTTCAAGGAGTCTTCAGGGATTCTTCGGTGAAGATTTTGGAGCCAATACAAAGACTATCATTTTCTAAAACTAGAGCATAGTCATTCATATAATGATGGCCACCTCCGGCGATTCCGGAGGAAATCTTTTGTAAGGGGTCCTTTTTTTTTTTTGTGGGGCCCGGGGGTCCAATTCAGCTGAAGAAAGAATCTTCAAGGAGTCTTCAGGGATTCTTCGGTGAAGATTTTGGCGCCAATACGAAGACTATCATTTTCTCAAACTAGAGCATAGTCATTCATGTAATGTTGGCCACCTCCGGCGATTCCAGAGGAAATCTTTGGTAAGGGGTCCTTTTTTTTTTTTTGTGGGGCCCAGAGGTCCAATTCAGCTGAAGAAAGAATCTTCAAGGAGTCTTCAGGGATTCTTCGGTGAAGATTTTGGCGCCAATACGAAGACTATCATTTTCTCAAACTAGAACATAGACGTTCATGTAATAATGGCCACCTCCGGCGATTCCGGAGGATATCTTTGGTAAGGGGTCCTTTTTTTTTTTTTTTGTGGGGACCAGGGGTCCAATTCAGCTGAAGAAAGAATCTTCAAAGAGGCTTCAGGGATTCTTCGGTGAAGATTTTGGAGCCAATACGAAGACTATAATTTTCTCAAACTAGAGCATAGTCATTCATGTAATTATGGCCACCTCCGGCGATTCCGGAGGAAATCTTTGGTAAGGGGTTCTTTTTTTTTTTTTTTTTTTGTGGGGCCCAGGGGTCCAATTCAGCTGAAGAAAGAATCTTCAAGGAGTCTTCAGGGATTCTTCGGTGAAGATTTTGGCGCCAATACGAAGACTATCATTTTCTCAAATTAGAGCATAGTCATTCATGTAATGATGGCCACCTCCGGCGATTCCGGAGGAAATCTTTGGTAAGGGGTCCTTTTTTGTTTTTTATTTTGTGGGGCCCAGGGGTCCAATTCAGCTGAAGAAAGAATCTTCAAAGAGTCTTCAGGGATTCTTCGGTGAAGATTTTTTCGCCAATACGAAGACTATCATTTTCTCAAACTAGAGCATAGTCATTCATGTAATGATGGCCACCTCCGGCGATTCCGGAGGAAATCTTTGGTAAGGATGCCTTTTTTTTTTTTTTGTGGGGCCCAGAGGTCCAATTCAGCTGAAGAAAGAATCTTCAAGGAGTCTTCAGGGATTCTTCGGTGAAGATTTTGCCGCCAATACTAAGACTAACATTTTCTCAAAGTAGTGCATAGTCATTCATGTAATGATGGCCACCTCCGGCGATTCCGGAGGAAATCTTTGGTAAGCGGTCCTTTTTTGTTTTCTTTTTGTGGGGACCAGGGGTACAATTCAGCTGAAGAAAGAATCTTCAAGGAGTCTTCAGGGATTTTTCGGTGAAGATTTTGGCGCCAATACGAAGACTATCATTTTCTCAAACTAGAGCATAGTCATTCATGTAATGATGGCCACCTCCGGCGATTCCGGAGGAAATCTTTTGTAAGGGGTCCTTTTTTTTTTTTGTGGGGCCCAGGGGTCCAATTCAGCTGAAGAAAGAATTTTCAAGGAGTCTTCAGGGATTCATCGGTGAAGATTTTGGCACCAATACGAAGACTATCATTTTCTCAAACTAGAGCATAGTCATTCATGTAATGATGGCCACCTCCGGCGATTCCGGAGGAAATCTTTGGAAAGGGGTCCTTTTTTTGGGTTTGTTTGTGGTGCCCAGAGGTCCAATTCAGCTGAAGAAAGAATCTTCAAGGAGTCTTCAGGGATTCTTCGGTGAAGATTTTGGCGACAATACGAAGACTATCATTTTCTCAAACGAGAGTATAGTCATTCATGTAATGATGGCCACCTCCGGCGATTCCGGAGGAAATCTTTGGTAAGGGGTCCTTTTTTTTTTTTTTTTTGTGGGGCCCAGGGGTCCAATTCAGCTGAAGAAAGAATCTTCAAAGAGTCTTCAGGGATTCTTCGGTGAAGATTTTGGTGCCAATACGAAGACTATCATTTTCTCAAACTAGATCATAGTCATTCATGTAATGATGGCCACCTCCGGCGATTCCGGAGGAATTCTTTGGTAAGGGGTCCTTTCTTGTTTTTTATGTTTTTTTTTTTGTGGGGCCCAGGGGTCCAATTCAGCTGAAGAAACAATCTTCAAGGAGTCTTCAGGGATTCTTCGGTGAAGATTTTGGCGCCAATACGAAGACTATCATTTTCTCAAACTAGAGCATAGTCATTCATGTAATGATGGACACCTCCGGCGATTCCAGAGGAAATCTTTGGTAAGGGGTCCTTTTTTGTTTTTTTTTTTGTGGGGCCCAGGGGTTCAATTCAGCTGAAGAAAGAATCTTCAAGGAGTCTTCAGGGATTCTTCGGTGAAGATTTTGGCGCCAATACGAAGACTATCATTTTCTCAAACTAGAGCATAGTCATTCATGTAATGATGGCCACCTCCGGCGATTACAGAGGAAATCTTTGGTAAGGGGTCCTTTTTTGGGTTTGTTTGTGGGGCCTAGTGGTCCAATTTAGCTGAAGAAAGAATCTTCAAGGAGTCTTCAGGGATTCTTCAGTGAAGATTTTAGAGCCAATACGAAGACTATCATTTTCTCAAACTAGAGCATAGTCATTCAAGTAATGATGGCCACCTCCGGCGATTCCGGAGGAAATCTTTGGTAAGGGGTCCTTTTTTTTTTTTTTTGAGGCCCAGGGGTCCAATTCAGCTGAAGAAAGAATCTTCAAGGAGTCTTCAGGGATTCTTCGGTGAAGATTTTGGCGCCAAAACGAAGACTATCATTTTCTCAAACTAGAGCATAGTCATTTATGTAATGATGAACACCTCCGGCGATTCCGGAGGAAATCTTTGGTAAGGGGTCCTTTTTTGTTTTTTTTTTTTGTTGGGCCCAAGGGTCCAATTCAGCTGAAGAAAGAATCTTCAAGGAGTCTTCAGGGATTCTTCGGTGAAGATTTTTTCGCCAATACGAAGACTATCATTTTCTCAAACTAGAGCATAGTCATTCATGTAATGATGGCCACCTCCGGCGATTCTGGAGGAAATCTTTGGTAAGGGGTCCTTTTTTGTTTTTTTTTGTGCGGCCAAGGGGTCCAGTTCAGCTGAAGAAAGAATCTTCAAGGAGTCTTCAGGGATTCTTATGTGAAGATTTTGGCACTAATACGAAGACTATCATTTTCTCAAACTAGAGCATAATCATTCATGTAATGATTGCCACCTCCGGCGATTCCGGATTAAATCTTTGGTAAGGGGTCCTTTTTTGGGTTTGTTTGTGGGGCCCAGGGGTCCAATTCAGCTGAAGAAAGAATCTTCAAGGAGTCTTCAGGGATTCTTCGGTGAAGATTTTGGCGCCAATACGAAGACTATCATTTTCTCAAACTAGAGCATAGTCATTCATGTAATGATGGCCACCTCCGGCGATTCTGGAGGAAATTTTTGGTAAGGGGTCCTTTTTTTTTTTTTTGTTGGACCCGGGGGTCCAATTCAGCTGAAGAAAGAATCTTCAAAGAGGCTTCAGGGATTCTTCGGTGAAGATTTTGGAACCAATACGAAGACTGTCATTCTTTCAAACTAGAGCATAGTCATTCATGTAATGATGGCTACCTCCGGCGATTCCAGAGGAAATCTTTGGTAAGGGGTCCTTTTTTTTTTTTTTTTTTGTAGGGCCCAGGGGTCCAATTCAGCTGAAGAAAGAATCTCCAAGGAGTCTTCAGGGATTCTTCCGTGAAGATTTTGGCGCCAATACGAAGACTATCATTTTCTCAAACTAGAGCATAGTCATTGATGTAATGATGTCCACCTCCGGCGATTCCGGAGGAAATCTTTGGTAAGGGGTCCTTTTTTGTTTTTTTTGTGGGGCCCAGTGGTCCAATTCAGCTGAAAAAAGAATCTTCAAAGAGTCTTCAGGGATTCTTCGGTGAAGATTTTGGAGCCAATACGAAGACTATCATTTTCTCAAACTAGAGCATAGTCATTCATGTAATGATGGCCACCTCCGGCGATTCCGGAGGAAATCTTTGGTAAGGGGTACTTTTTTTTTTTTTTTTTGTGGGGCCCAGGAGTCCAGTTCAGCTGAAGAAAGAATCTTCAAGGAGTCTTCAGGGATTCATCGGTGAAGATTTTGCCACCAATACGAAGACTATCATTTTCTCAAACTAGAGCATAGTCATTCATGTAATGATGGCTACCTCCGGCGATTCCGGAGGAAATCTTTGGTTAGGGGTCCTTTTTTGTTTTTTTTTGTGGGGCCCAGGGGTACAATTCAGCTGAAGAAAGAATCTTCAAGAAGTCTTCAGGGATTCTTCGGTGAAGATTTTGGCGCCAATAAGAAGACTATCATTTTCTTAAACTAGAGCATAGTCATTGATGTAATGATGTCCACCTCCGGCGATTCCGGAGGAAATCTTTGGTAAGGGGTCCTTTTTTGTTTTTTTTTTGTGGGGCCCAGGGGTACAATTCAGCTGAAGAAAGAATCTTCAAGGAGTCTTCAGGGATTCTTCGGTGAAGATTTTGGCACCAATACGAAGACTATCATTTTCTCAAACTAGAGCATAGTCATTCATGTAATGATGGCCACCTCCGGCGATTCCGGAGGAAATCTTTGGTAAGGGGTTCTTTTTTTTTTTTTTTTTTGTGGGGCCCAAGGGTCCAATTAAGCTCAAGAAAGAATCTTCAAGGAGTCTTCAGGGATTCTTCGGTGAAGATTTTGGCGCCAATACGAAGACTATCATTTTCTCAAACTAGAGCATAGTCATTCATGTAATGATGGACACCTCCGGCGATTCTGGAGGAAATCTTTGGTAAGGGGTCCTTTTTTTTTTTTTTTTTTTTGTGGTGACCAGGGGTCCAATTCAGCTGAAGAAAGAATCTTCAAGGAGTCTTCAGGGATTCTTCGGTGAAGATTTTGGCGCCAATACGAAGACTATCATTTTCTCAAACTAGAGCATAGTCATTCATGTAATGTTGGCCACCTCGGCGATTCCAGAGGAAATCTTTGGTAAAGGGTATTTTTTGGGGTTTTTTTGTGGGGCCCAGGGGTCCAATTCAGCTGAAGAAAGAATCTTCAAGGAGTCTTCAGGGATTCTTCGGTGAAGATTTTGGAGCCAATACGAAGACTATCATTTTCTCAAACTACTGCATAGTCATTCATATAATGATGGCCACCTCCGGCGATTCCGGAGGAAATCTTTTGTAAGGGGTCCTTTTTTTTTTTTTTGTTGGGCCCAGGGGTCTAATTCAGCTGAAGAAAGAATCTTCAAGGAGTCTTCAGGGATTCTTCGGTGAAGATTTTGGCGCCGATACGAAGACTATCATTTTCTCAAACTAGAGCATAGTCATTCATGTAATGTTGGCCACCTCCGGCGATTCCAGAGGAAATCTTTGGTAAGGGGTCCTTTTTTTTTTTTTTTTTTTGTGGGGCCCAGAGGTCCAATTCAGCTGAAGAAAGAATCCTCAAGGAGTCTTCAGGGATTCTTCGGTGAAGATTTTGGCGCCAATACGAAGACTATCATTTTCTCAAAATAGAACATAGTCGTTCATGTAATAATGGCCACCTCCGGCGATTCCGGAGGATATCTTTGGTAAGGGGTCCTTTTTTGTTTTTTTTTTGTGGGGCTCAGGGGTCCAGTTCAGCTGAAGAAAGAATCTTCAAGGAGTCTTCAGGGATTCTTCGTTGAAGATTTTGGCGCCAATACGAAGACTATCATTTTCTCAAACTAGAGCATAGTCATTCATGTAATGATGGCCTCCTCCGGCGATTCCGGAGGAAATCTTTGGTAGGGGGTCCTTTTTTTTTTGTGGGGCCCAGGGGTCCAGTTCAGCTGAAGAAAGAATCTCCAAGGAGTCTTCAGGGATTCTTCGGTGAAGATTTGGCACCAATACGAAGACTATCATTTTCTCAAACTAGAGCATAGTCATTCATGTAATGATGGCCACCTCCGGCGATTCCGGAGGAAATCTTTGTTAAGGAGTCCTTTTTTGTTTTTTTTTTTTTTTTTGTTTGGCCCAGGGGTCCAATTCAGCTGAAGAAAGAATATTCAAGGAGTCTTCAGGTATTCTTCGGTGAAGATTTTGGCGCCAATACTAAGACTATCATTTTCTCAAACTAGAGCATAGTCATAAAGGCTACCAGCTATATAAATGGTAGAAATTACCCTTGAAATTGAAAAATGACACCTGTTATACTGCTGAAGAAAGAGTCTTCAAGGGGTCTTCAGGGAATCTTGGGTGAGGATTTTGGAGCCAATATGAAGACTATAATTTTCTAAAACTTGAGCATAGTCATTCATGTAATGTTGGCCACCTCCGGCGATTCCGGAGGAAATCTTTGGTAAGGGGTCCTTTTTTGTTTTTTTTGGGGGGGCCCAGTGGTCCAATTCAGCTGAAGAAAGAATCTTCAAAGAGTCTTCAGGGATTCTTCGGTGAAGATTTTGGAGCCAATACGAAGACTATCATTTTCTCAAACTAGAGCATAGTCATTCATGTAATGATGGCCACCTCAGGCGATTCCTGAGGAAATCTTTGGTAAGGGGTGCTTTTTTTTTTTTTTTTTTTGTGGGGCCCAGTGGTCCAGTTCAGCTGGAGAAAGAATCTTCAAGGAGTCTTCAGGGATTCTTCGGTGAAGATTTTGTCGCCAATACAAAGACTATCATTTTCTCAAACTAAAGCATAGTCATTCATGTAATGATGGCCACCTCCGGCGATTCCGGAGGAAATCTTTTGTAGGGGGTCCTTTTTTTTTTTTCGTGGGGCCCAGGGGTCCAGTACAGCTGAAGAAAGAATCTTCAAGGAGTCTTCAGGGATTCTTCAGTGAAGATTTTGGCACCAATACGAAGACTATCATTTTCTCAAACTAGAGCATAGTCATTCATGTAATGATGGCCACCTCCGGCGATTCCGGAGGAAATCTTTGGTAAGGGGTCCTTTTTTTTTTTTTTTTTTTTGGTGGGGCCCAGGGGTCCACTTCAGCTGAAGAAAGAATCTTCAAGGAGTCTTCAGGGATTCTTCGGTGAAGATTTTGGCGCCAATACGAAGACTATCATTTTCTCAAACTAGAGCATAGTCATTCATGTAATGATGGCCACCTCCGGCGATTCCGAAGGAAATCTTTGGTAAGGGGTCCTTTTTTTTTTTTTTTTTTTGTGGGGCCCAGGGGTCCAGTTCAGCTGAAAAAAGAATCTTCAAGTAGTCTTCAGGGATTCTTCGGTGAAGATTTTTTCGCCAATACGAAGACTATCATTTTCTCAAACTAGAGCATAGTCATTCATGTAATGATGGCTACCTCGGGCGATTCCGGAGGAAATCTTTGGTAAGGGGTAGTTTTTTGTTTTTTTTTTGTGGGGCCCAGGCGTCCAATTCAGCTGAAGAAAGAATCTTCAAGGAGTCTTCAGGGATTCTTCGGTGAAGATTTTGCAGCCAATACGAAGACTATCATTTTCTCAAGCTAGAGCATAGTCATTCATGTAATGATGGCCACCTCCGGCGATTCCGGAGGAAATCTTTGGTAGGGGGTCCTTTTTTTTTTTCGTGGGGCCCAGGGGTCCAGTTCAGCTGAAGAAAGAATCTTCAAGGAGTCTTCAGGGATTCTTCAGTGAAGATTTTGGCACCAATACGAAGACTATCATTTTCTCAAACTAGAGCATAGTCATTCATGTAATGATGGCCACCTCCGGCGATTCCGGAGGAAATCTTTGGTAAGGGGTCCTTTTTTTTTTTTTTTTTGTGATGCCCAGGGGTCCAATTCAGCTGAAGAAAGAATCTTCAAGTAGTCTTCAGGGATTCTTCGGTGAAGATTTTGGGGCCAATACTAAGACTATCATTTTCTCAAACTAGAGCATAGTCATAAAGGCTACCAGCTATATAAATGGTAGAAATTACCCTTGAAATTTAAAAATGACACCTGTTATTCTGCTGAAGAAAGAGTCTTCAAGGAGTCTTCAGGGAATCTTGGGTGAGGATTTTGGAGCCAATATGAAGACTATCATTTTCTAAAACTAGAGCATAGTCATTCAAGTAATGATGGCCACCTCCGTCGATTCTGGAGGAAATCTTTGGTAAGGGGTCCTTTTTTGTTTTTTTTTGTGGGGCCCAGGGGTCCAGTTCAGCTGAAGAAAGAATATTCAAAGAGTCTTCAGGGATTCTTCGGTGAAGATTTTGGAGCCAATACGAAGACTATCATTTTCTCAAACTAGAGCATAGTCATTCATGTAATGATGGCCACCTCATGCGATTCCGGAGGAAATCTTTGGTAAGGGGTTCTTTTTTTGTTTTTTTTTGTGGGGCTCAGGGGTCCAGTTCAGCTGAAGAAAAAATCTTCAAGGAGTCTTCAGGGATTCTTCAGTGAAGATTTTGGCACCAATACGAAGACTATCATTTTCTCAAACTAGAGCATAGTCATTCATGTAATGATGGCTACCTCCTGCGATTCCGGAGGAAATCTTTGGTAAGGGGTCCTTTTTTTGGGGGGGTAGGGCCCAGGGGTCCAATTCAGCTGAAGAAAGAATCTTCAAGGAGTCTTCAGGGATTCTTCGGTGAATATTTTGGAGCCAATACGAAGACTATCATTTTCTCAAACTAGAGCATAGTCATTCATGTAATGATGGCCACCTCCGGCGATTCCACAGGAAATCTTTGCTAAGGGGTTCTTTTTAGGTTTTTTTTTTTGTGGGGCCCAGGGGTCCAATTCAGCTGAAGAAAGAATCTTCAAGGAGTCTTCAGGGATTCTTCGGTGAATATTTTGGAGCCAATACGAAGACTATCATTTTCTCAAACTAGAGCATAGTCATTCATGTAATGATGGCCACCTCCGGCGATTCCGGTGGAAATCTTTGGTAAGGGGTCCTTTTTTGTTTTTTTTTTTGTGGGGCCCAGGGGTCCAGTTCAGCTGAAGAAAGCATCTTCAAGGAGTCTTCAGGGATTCTTCGGTGAAGATTTTGGCACCAATACGAAGACTATATTTTTCTCAAACTAGAGCATAGTCATTCATGTAATGATGGCCACCCTCGGCGATTCCGGAGGAAATCTTTGGTAAGGGGTCCTTTTTTTTTTTTTTTTTTTGTGGGCCCAGGGGTCCAATTCAGCTGAAAAAAGAATCTTCAAGGAGTCTTCAGGGATTCTTCGGTGAAGATTTTGGCGCCAATACTAAGACTATCATTTTCTCAAACTAGAGTATAGTCATAAAGGCTACCAGCTATATAAATGGTAGAAATTACCCTTGAAACTGAAAAATGACACCTGTTATACTGCTGAAGAAAGAGTCTTCAAGGAGTCTTCAGGGAATCTTGGGTGAGGATTTTGGAGCCAATATGAAGACTATCATTTTCTAAAACTAGAGCATAGTCATTCATGTAATGATGTCCACCTCCGTCAATTCCGGGGGAAATCTTTGGTAAGGGGTCCTTTTTTTTTTTTTTTTTTTGTGGGGCCCAGGGGTCCAGTTCAGCTGAAGAAAGAATCTTCAAGGAGTCTTCAGGGATTCTTCGGTGAAGATTTTGGCGCTAAAACGAAGACTATCATTTTCTCAAACTAGAGCATAGTCATTCATGTAATGATGGCCACCTCCGGCGATTCCGGAGGAAATCTTTGGTAAGGGGTCCTTTTTTGTTTTTTTTTTGTGGGGCCCAGGGGTTAAATTGAGCTGAAGAAAGAATCTTCAAGGAGTCTTCAGGGATTCTTCGGGGAAGATTTTGGCGCCAATACAAAGACTATCATTTTCTCAAACTAGAGCTTAGTCATTCATGTAATGATTTCCACCTCCGGCGATTCCGGAGGAAATCTTTGTTAAGGGGTCCTTTTTTGTTTTTTTTTGTGGGGCCCAGGGGTCCAATTCAGCTGAAGAAAGAATCTTCAAGGAGTCTTCAGGGATTTTTTTGGTGAAGATTTTGGCACCAATACGAAGTCTATCATTTTCTCAAACTAGAGTATAGTCATTCATGTAATGATGGCCACCTCCGGTGATTCCGGATGAAATCTTTGGTAAGGGGTCCTCTTTGGTTTTTGTTTTTTTTTGTGGGACCCAGGGGTCCACTTCAGCTGAAGAAAGAATCTTCAAGGAGTCTTCAGGGATTCTTCGGTGAAGATTTTGGAGCCAATACGAAGACTATCATTTTCTCAAACTAGAGCATAGTCATTCATGTAATGATGGCCACCTCTGGCGATCCCGGAGGAAATCTTTGGTAAGGGGTCCTTTTTTTTTTTTTTTTTTGTGGGGCCCAGGGGTCCAATTCAGCTGAAGAAAGAATCTTCAAGGAGTCTTCAGGGATTCTTCGGTGAAGATTTTGGCGCCAATACTAAGACTATCATTTTCTGAAACTAGAGCATAGTCATAAAGGCTACCAGCTATATAAATGGTAGAAATTACCCTTGAAATTGAAAAATGACACCTGTTATACTGCTGAAGAAAGAGTCTTCAAGGAGTCTTCAGGGAATCTTGGGTGAGGATTTTGGAGCCAATATGAAGAGTATCATTTTCTAAAACTAGAGCATAGTCATTCAAGTAATGATGGCCACCTCCGTCGATTCTGGAGGAAATCTTTGGTAAGGGGTCCTTTTTTGTTTTTTTTTGTGGGGCCCAGGTGTCCAATTCAGCTGAAGAAAGAATCTTCAAATTCTTCAGGGATTCTTCGGTGAAGATTTTGGAGCCAATACGAAGACTATCATTTTCTAAAACTAGAGCATAGTCATTCATGTAATGATGGCCACCTCCGGCGATTCCGGAGGAAATCTTTGGTAAGGGGTCCTTTTTTTTTTTTTTTTTTTGTGGGGCCCAGGGGTACACTTCAGCTGAAGAAAGAATCTTCAAGGAGTCTTCAGGGATTCTTCGGTGAAGATTTTGCGCCAATATGAAAACTATTATTTTCTCAAATTAGAGCGTAGTCATTCATGTAATGATGGCCACCTCCGGCGATTCCGGAGGAAATCTTTGGTAAGGGGTCCTTTTTGGTTTTTTTTTGGGGGGGCCCAGGGGTCCAATTCAGCTAAAGAAAGAATCTTCAAGGAGTCTTCAGGGATTCTTCGGTGAAGATTTTGCGCCAATACGAAGACTATCATTTTCTCAAACTAGAGTATAGTCATTCATGTAATGATGGCCACCTCCGGCGATTCCGGAGGAAATCTTTGGTAAGGGGTCCTTTTTTTTTTTTTTTTTTTTTTGTGGGGCCCAGGGGTCCAGTTCACCTGAAGAAAGAATCTTCAAGGAGTCTTCATTGATTCTTCGGTGAAGATTTTGGAGCCAGTACGAAGACTATCATTTTCTCAAACTAGAGCATAGTCATTCATGTAATGATGGCCACCTCCGGTGATTCCGGAGGAAATCTTTGGTAAGGGGTCCTTTTTTTCTTTTTTTTTTTTGTGGGGCCCAGGGGTCCACTTCAGCAGAAGAAAGAATCTTCAAGGAGTCTTCAGGGATTCATCGGTGAAGATTTTGGCGCCAATACGAAGACTATCATTTTCTCAAACTAGAGCATAGTCATTCATGTAATGATGGCCACCTCCGGCGATTCCGGAGGAAATCTTTGGTAAGGGGTCCTTTTTTGTTTTTTTTTTGTGGGGCCCAGGTGTCCAATTTAGCTGAAGAAAGAATCTTCAAGGAGTCTTCAGGGATTCTTCGGTGAAGATTTTGGCGCCAATACGAAGACTATCATTTTCTCAAACTAGAGCTTAGGCATTCATGTAATAATGGCCACCTCCGGCGATTCCGGAGGAAATCTTTGGTAAGGGGTCCTTTTTTTTTTTTTTTTGTGTTGCCCAGGGGTCCAATTCAGCTGAAGAAAGAATCTTCAAGGAGTCTTCTTGGATTCTTGGGTGAAGATTTTGGCGCCAATACGAAGACTATCATTTTCTCAAACTAGAGCATAGTCATTCATGTAATGATGGCCACCTCCGGCGATTCCGGAGGAAATCTTTGGTAGGGGGTCCTTTTTTTTTTTCGTGGGGCCCAGGGGTCCAGTTCAGCTGAAGAAAGAATCTTCAAGGAGTCTTCAGGGATTCTTCAGTGAAGATTTTGGCACCAATACGAAGACTATCATTTTCTCAAGCTAGAGCATAGTCATTCATGTAATGATGGCCACCTCCGGCGATTCCGGAGGAAATCTTTGGTAAGGAGTCCTTTTTTGTTTTTTGTTTTTTTGTGGGGCCCAGGGGTCCAATTCAGCTGAAGAAAGAATATTCAAGGAGTCTTCAGGTATTCTTCGGTGAAGATTTTGGCGCCAATACTAAGACTATCATTTTCTCAAACTAGAGCATAGTCATAAAGGCTACCAGCTATATAAATGGTAGAAATTACCCTTGAAATTGAAAAATGACACCTGTTATACTGCTGAAGAAAGAGTCTTCAAGGAGTCTTCAGGGAATCTTGGGTGAGGATTTTGGAGCCAATATGAAGAATATCATTTTCTAAAACTAGAGCATAGTCATTCATGTAATGATGGCCACCTCCGGCGATTCCGGAGGAAATCTTTGGTAAGGGGTCCTTTTTTGTTTTTTTGGGGGGGCCCAGGGGTCCAATTCAGCTGAAGAAAGAATCTTCAAAGAGTCTTCAGGGATTCTTCGGTGAAGATTTTGGAGCCAATACGAAGACTATCATTTTCTCAAACTAGAGCATAGTCATTCATGTAATGATGGCCACCTCAGGCGATTCCTGAGGAAATCTTTGGTAAGGGGTCCTTTTTTTTTTTTTTTTTTTTTTGTGGGGCCCAGGGGTCCAGTTCAGCTGGAGGAAGAATCTTCAAGGAGTCTTCAGGGATTCTTCAATGAAGATTTTGGCACAAATACGAAGACTATCATTTTCTCAAACTAGAGCATAGTCATTCATGTAATGATGGCTACCTCCTGCGATTCCGGAGGAAATCTTTGGTAAGGGGTCCTTTTTTTTTTTTTTTGTGGGGCCCAGGGGTCCAGTTCAGCTGAAGAAAGAATCTTCAAGGAGTCTTCAGGGATTCCTTGGTGAAGATTTTGGCGCCAATACGAAGACTATCATTTTCTCAAACTAGAGCATAGTCATTCATGTAATGATGGCCGCCTCCGGCGATTCCGGAGGAAATCTTTGGTAAGGGGTTTTTTTTTTTTTTTTGTGGGGGCCAGTTGTGCAATTCAGCTGAAGAAAGAATCTTCAAGGAGTCTTCAGGGATTCTTCGGTGAATATTTTGGAGCCAATACGAAGACTATCATTTTCTCAAACTAGAGCATAGTCATTCATGTAATGATGGCTACCTCCGGCGATTCCGGAGGAAATCTTTGGTAAGGGGTAGTTTTTTGTTTTTTTTTGTGGGGCCCAGGTGTCCAATTCAGCTGAAGAAAGAATATTCAAGGAGTCTTCAGGGATTTTTCGGTGAAGATTTTGGTGCCAATACGAAGACTATCATTTTCTCAAACTAGAGCATAGTCATTCATGTAATGATGGCCTCCTCCGGCGATTCCGGAGGAAATCTTTGGTAAGGGGTCCTTTTTTGTTTTGTTTTTTTTTGTGGGGCCCAGGGGTCCAGTTCACCTGAAGAAAGAATCTTCAAGGAGTCAGCAGGGATTCTTTGGTGAAGATTTTGGCGCCAATACGAAGACTATCATTTTCTCAAACTAGAGCATAGTCATTCATGTAATGATGGCCACCTCCGGCGATTCCGGAGGAAATCTTTGGTAAGGGGTCCTTTTTTGTTTTTTTTTTTTTTGTGAGGACCAGGGGTCCAATTCAGCTGAAAAAAGAATCTTCAAGGAGTCTTCAGGGATTCTTCGGTGAAGATTTTGGAGCCAATACTAAGACAATCATTTTCTCAAACTAGAGCATAGTCATAAAGGCTACCAGCTATATAAATGGTAGAAATTACCCTTGAAATTGAAAAATGACACCTGTTATACTGCTGAAGAAAGAGTCTTCAAGGAGTCTTCAGGGAATCTTGGGTGAGGATTCTGGAGCCAATATGAAGACTATCATTTTCTAAAACTAGAGCATAGTCATTCATGTAATGATGGCCACCTCCGGCGATTCCGGAGGAAATCTTTGGTAAGGGGTCCTTTTTTTTTTTTTTTTTTTTTTTGTGGGGCCTAGGGGTCCAGTTCAGCTGAAGAAAGAATCTTCAAAGTGTCTTCAGGGATTCTTTGGTGAAGATTTTGGAGCCAATACGAAGACTATCATTTTCTCAAACTAGAGCATAGTCATTCATGTAATGATGGCTACCTCCGGCGATTCCAGAGGAAATCTTTGGTAAGGGGTCCTTTTTTTTTTTTTTTTTTTTGTGGGGCCCAGGGGTCCAGTTCAGCTGAAGAAAGAATCTTTAAGGAGTCTTCATGGATTCTTGGTGAAGATTTTGCGCCAATACGAAGACTATCATTTTCTCAAACTAGAGCATAGTCATTCATGTAATGATGGCCACCTCCGGCGATTCCGGAGGAAATCTTTGGTAAGGGGTCCTTTTTTTTTTTTTTTTTTTGTGGGGCCCAGGGGTCCAGTTCAGCTGAAGAAAGAATCTTCAAGGAGTCTTCAGGGATACTTCAGTGAAGATTTTGGCACCAATACGAAGACTATCATTTTTTCAAACTAGAGCATAGTCATTCATGTAATCATGGCCACCTCCGGCGATTCCTGAGGAAATCTTTGGTAAGGGGTCCTTTTTTTTTTTTTGTGGGGCCCAGGGGTCCAGTTCAGCTGAAGAAAGAATCTTCAAGGAGTCTTCAGGGATTCTTCAGTGAAGATTTTGGCACCAATACGAAGACTATCATTTTCTCAAACTAGAGCATAGTCTTTCATGTAATGATGGCCACCTCCGGCGATTCCGGAGGAAATCTTTGGTAAGGGGTAATTTTTTTTTTTTTTTTGTGGGGCCCAGTGGTCCAATTCAGCTGAAGAAAGAATCTTCAAGGAGTCTTCAGGGATTCTTCGGTGAATATTTTGGAGCCAATACGAAGAATATCATTTTCTCAAACTAGAGCATAGTCATTCATGTAATGATGGCAACCTCCGGCGATTCCGGAGGAAATCTTTGGTAAAGGGTCCCTTTTTTTTTTTTTTTGTGGGGCCCAGGGGTCCAGTTCAGCTGAAGAAAGAATCTTCAAGGAGTCTTCAGGGATTCTTCGGTGAAGATTTTGGCGCCAATACGAACACTATCATTTTCTCAAACTAGAGCATAGTCATTCATTTAATGATGGCTACCTCCGGCGATTCCGGAGGAAATCTTTGGTAAGGGGTAGTTTTTTGTTTTTTTTTGTGGGGCCCAGGAGTCCAATTCAGCTGAAGAAAGAATATTCAAGGAGTCTTCAGGGATTCTTCGGTGAAGATTTTGGCGCCAATACGAAGACTATCATTTTCTCAAACTAGAGCATAGTCATTCATGTAATGATGGCCACCTCTGGCGATTCTGGAGGAAATCTTTGGTAAGGGGTCCTTTTTTTTTTTTTTTTTGTGGGGCCCAGGGGTCCAATTCAGCTGAAGAAAGAATCTTCAAGGAGTCTTCAGGGATTCTTCGGAGAAAATTTTGGCGCCAATACTAAGACTATCATTTTCTCAAACTAGAGCATAGTCATAAAGGCTACCAGCTATATAAATGGTAGAAATTACCCTTGAAATTGAAAAATGACACCTGTTATACTGCTGAAGAAAGAGTTTTCACGGAGTCTTCAGGGAATCTTGGGTGAGGATTCTGGAGCCAATATGAAGACTATCATTTTCTAAAACTAGAGCATAGTCATTCATGTAATGATGGCCACCTCCGGCGATTCCGGAGGAAATCTTTGGTAAGGGGTCCTTTTTTGTTTTTTTGTTTTTTTGTGGGGCACAGGGGTCCAGTTCAGCTGAAGAAAGATTCTTCAAGGAGTCTTCAGGGATTCTTCGGTGAAGATTTTGCGCCAATACGAAGACTATCATTTTCTCAAACAGGAGCATAGTCATTCATGTAATGATGGCCACCTCCGGCGATTCCGGAGGAAATCTTTGGTAAGGAGTCCTTTTTTGTTTTTTTTGTTTTTTGTGGGGCCCAGGGGTCCAATTCAGCTGAAGAAAGAATATTCAAGGAGTCTTCAGGTATTCTTCGGTGAAGATTTTGGCGCCAATACTAAGACTATCATTTTCTCAAACTAGAGCATAGTCATAAAGGCTACCAGCTATATAAATGGTAGAAATTACCCTTGAAATTGAAAAATGACACCTGTTATACTGCTGAAGAAAGAGTCTTCAAGGAGTCTTCAGGGAATCTTGGGTGAGGATTTTGGAGCCAATATGAAGAATATCATTTTCTAAAACTAGAGCATAGTCATTCATGTAATGATGGCCACCTCCGGCGATTCCGGAGGAAATCTTTGATAACGGGTCCTTTTTTGTTTTTTTTTTGGGGGGGCCCAGGGGTCCAATTCAGCTGAAGAAAGAATCTTCAAAGAGTCTTCAGGGATTCTTCGGTGAAGATTTTGGAGCCAATACGAAGACTATCATTTTCTCAAACTAGAGAATAGTCATTCATGTAATGATGGCCACCTCAGGCGATTCCTGAGGAAATCTTTGGTAAGGGGTCCTTTTTTTTGGGGGGGGGGCCCAGGGGTCCAGTTCAGCTGAAGAAAGAATCTTCAAGGAGTCATCAGGGATTCTTCAGTGAAGATTTTGGCACAAATACGAAGACTATCATTTTCTCAAACTAGAACATAGTCATTCATGTAATGATGGCTACCTCCTGTGATTCCGGAGGAAATCTTTGGTAAGGGGTCCTTTTTTTTTTTTTTGTGGGGCCCAGGGGTCCAGTTCAGCTGAAGAAAGAATCTTTAAGGAGTCTTCATGGATTCTTCGGTGAATATTTTGGAGCCAATACGAAGACTATCATTTTCTCAAACTAGAGCATAGTCATTCATGTAATGATGGCCACCTCCGGCGATTCCGGAGGAAATCTTTGGTAAGGGGTCCTTTTTTGTTTTTTTTTGGGGGGGCCAGGGGTCCAATTCAGCTGAAGAAAGAATCTTCAAGGAGTCTTCAGGGATTCTTCGGTGAAGATTTTGGAGCCAATACGAAGACTATCATTTTCTCAAACTAGAGCATAGTTATTTATGTAATGATGGCCACCTCCGGCGATTCCGGAGGAAATCTTTGGTAAGGGGTCCTTTTTTTTTTTTTTTTTTTGTGGGGCCCAGGGGTCCAGTTCAGCTGAAGAAAGAATCTTCAAGAAGTATTCAGGGATTCTTCGGTGAAGATTTTGGCGCCAATACGAAGACTATCATTTTCTCAAACTAGAGCATAGTCATTCATGTAATGATGGCCACCTCCGGCGATTCCGGAGGAAATCTTTGGTAAGGGGTCCTTTTTTGTTTTTTTTGTGGGGCCCAGGGGTCCAATTCAGCTGAAGAAAGAATCTTCAAGGAGTCTTCAGGGATTCTTCAGTGAAGATTTTGGCGCAATTACGAAGACAATCATTTTCTCAAACTAGAGCTTAGTCATTCATGTAATAATGGCCACCTCCGGCGATTCCGGAGGAAATCTTTGGTAAGGGGTCCTTTTTTGTTTTTTTTTGTGGGGCCTAGTGGTCCAATTCAGCTGAAGAAAGAATCTTCAAGGAGTCTTCAGGGATTCTTCGGTGAATATTTTGGAGCCAATACGAAGACTATCATTTTCTCAAACTAGAGCATAGTCATTCATGTAATGATGGCCACCTCCGGCGATTCCGGAGAAATCTTTGGTAAGGGGTCCTTTTTTATTTATTTTTTTTTTGTGGGGCCCAGGGGTCCAATTCAGCTGAAGAAAGAATCTTAAAGGAGTCTTCTTGGATTCTTGGGTGAAGATTTTGGCGCCAATACTAAGACTATCATTTTCTCAAACTAGAGCATAGTCATAAAGGCTACCAGCTATATAAATGGTAGAAATTACCCTTGAAATTGAAAAATGACACCTGTTATATTGCTGAAGAAAGAGTCTTCAAGGAGTCTTCAGGGAATCTTGGGTGAGGATTTTGGAGCCAATGAAGACTATCATTTTCTAAAACTAGAGCATAGTCATTCATGTAATGATGGCCACCTCCGGCGATTCCGGAGGAAATCTTTGGTAAGGGGTCCCCTTTTTTTTTTTGTGGGGCCCAGGGTTCCAATTCAGCTGAAGAAAGAATCTTCAAAGAGTCTTCAGGGATTCTTCGGTGAAGATTTTGGAGCCAACACGAAGACTATCATTTTCTCAAACTAGAGCATAGTCATTCATGTAATGATGGGCACCTGCGGCGATTCCGGAGGAAATCTTTGGTAAAGGGTCCTTTTTTTTTTTTTTTTTTTTTGTTGGGCCCAGGGGTCCAGTTCAGCTGAAGAAAGAATCTTCAAGGAGTCTTCAGGGAATCTTCGGTGAAGATTTTGGCGCCAATACGAAGACTATCATTTTCTCAAACTAGAGCATAGTCATTCATGTAATGATGGCCACCTCCGGCGATTCCGGAGGAAATCTTTGGTGAGGGGTCCTTTTTTTTTTTTTTTTTTTTTTGTGGGGCCCAGGGGTCCAATTCAGCTGAAGAAAGAATCTTCAAGGAGTCTTCAGGGATTCTTCGGTGAGGATTTTGGCGCCAATACGAAGACTATCATTTTCTCAAACTAGAGCTTAGTCATTCATGTAATGATGGCCACCTCCGGCGATTCCAGAGGAAACCTTTGGTAGGAGGTCCTTTTTTTTTTTTTCGTGGGGCCCAGGGGTCCAGTTCAGCTGAAGAAAGAATCTTCAAAGAGTCTTCAGGGATTTTTTGGTGAAGATTTTGGCGCCAATACGAAGACTATCATTTTCTCAAACTAGAGCATAGTCATTCATGTAATGATGGCCACCTCCAGCGATTCCGGAGGAAATCTTTGGTAAGGGGTCCTTTTTTTTTTTTTTTTTGTGGGGCCCAGGGGTCCAATTCAGATGAAGAAAGAATCTTCAAGGAGTCTTCAGGGATTCTTCGGTGAAGATTTTGGCGCCAATACTAAGACTATCATTTTCTCAAACTAGAGCATAGTCATAAAGGCTACCAGCTATATAAATGGTAGAAATTACCCATGAAATTGAAAAATGACACCTGTTATACTGCTGAAGAAAGAGTCTTCAAGGAGTCTTCAGGGAATCTTGGGTGAGGATTTTGGAGCCAATATGAAGACTATCATTTTCTAAAACTAGAGCATAGTCATTCATGTAATGATGGCCACCTCCGGCGATTCCGGAGGAAATCTTTGGTAAGGGGTCCTTTTTTGTTTTTTTTTTTTTTTGTGGGGCCCAGGGGTCCAATTCAGCTGAAGAAAGAATCTTCAAGGAGTCTTCAGGGATTCTTCGGTGAATATTTTGGAGCCAATACGAAGATATCATTTTCTCAAACTAGAGCATAGTCATTCATATAATGATGGCCACCTCCGGTGATATCGGAGGAAACCTTTGGTAGGGGGTCCTTTTTTGTTTTTTGTTTTTTTTGTGGGGCCCAGGGGTCCAGTTCAGCTGAAGAAAGAATCTTCAAGGAGTCTTCAGGGATTCTTTGGTGAAGATTTTGGCGTCAATACGAAGACTATCATTTTCTCAAACTAGAGCATAGTCATTCATGTAATGATGGCCACCTCTGGCGATCCCGGAGGAAATCTTTGGTAAGGGGTCCTTTTTTTTTTTTTTTTGTGGGGCCCAGGGGTCCAATTCAGCTGAAGAAAGAATCTTCAAGGAGTCTTCAGGGATACTTCGGTGAAGATTTTGGCGCCAATACTAAGACTATCATTTTCTGAAACTAGAGCATAGTCATAAAGGCTACCAGCTATATAAATGGTAGAAATTACCCTTGAAATTGAAAAATGACACCTGTTATACTGCTGAAGAAAGAGTCTTCAAGGAGTCTTCAGGGAATCTTGGGTGAGGATTTTGGAGCCAATATGAAGAGTATCATTTTCTAAAACTAGAGCATAGTCATTCAAGTAATGATGGCCACCTCCGTCGATTCTGGAGGAAATCTTTGGTAAGGGGTCCTTTTTTGTTTTTTTTTGTGGGGCCCAGGTGTCCAATTCAGCTGAAGAAAGAATCTTCAAATTCTTCAGGGATTCTTCGGTGAAGATTTTGGAGCCAATACGAAGACTATCATTTTCTAAAACTAGAGCATAATCATTCATGTAATGATGGCCACCTCCGGCGATTCCGGAGGAAATCTTTGGTAAGGGGTCCTTTTTTTTTTTTTTTTTTTGTGGGGCCCAGGGGTACACTTCAGCTGAAGAAAGAATCTTCAAGGAGTCTTCAGGGATTCTTCGGTGAAGATTTTGCGCCAATATGAAAACTATTATTTTCTCAAATTAGAGCGTAGTCATTCATGTAATGATGGCCACCTCCGGCGATTCCGGAGGAAATCTTTGGTAAGGGGTCCTTTTTGGTTTTTTTTGGGGGGGGCCCAGGGGTCCAATTCAGCTAAAGAAAGAATCTTCAAGGAGTCTTCAGGGATTCTTCGGTGAAGATTTTGCGCCAATACGAAGACTATCATTTTCTCAAACTAGAGTATAGTCATTCATGTAATGATGGCCACCTCCGGCGATTCCGGAGGAAATCTTTGGTAAGGGGTCCTTTTTTTTTTTTTTTTTTTTTTTGTGGGGCCCAGGGGTCCAGTTCACCTGAAGAAAGAATCTTCAAGGAGTCTTCATTGATTCTTCGGTGAAGATTTTGGAGCCAATACGAAGACTATCATTTTCTCAAACTAGAGCATAGTCATTCATGTAATGATGGCCACCTCCGGTGATTCCGGAGGAAATCTTTGGTAAGGGGTCCTTTTTTTCTTTTTTTTTTTTTGTGGGGCCCAGGGGTCCACTTCAGCAGAAGAAAGAATCTTCAAGGAGTCTTCAGGGATTCATCGGTGAAGATTTTGGCGCCAATACGAAGACTATCATTTTCTCAAACTAGAGCATAGTCATTCATGTAATGATGGCCACCTCCGGCGATTCCGGAGGAAATCTTTGGTAAGGGGTCCTTTTTTGTTTTTTTTTTGTGGGGCCCAGGTGTCCAATTTAGCTGAAGAAAGAATCTTCAAGGAGTCTTCAGGGATTCTTCGGTGAAGATTTTGGCGCCAATACGAAGACTATCATTTTCTCAAACTAGAGCTTAGGCATTCATGTAATAATGGCCACCTCCGGCGATTCCGGAGGAAATCTTTGGTAAGGGGTCCTTTTTTTTTTTTTTTTGTGTTGCCCAGGGGTCCAATTCAGCTGAAGAAAGAATCTTCAAGGAGTCTTCTTGGATTCTTCGGTGAAGATTTTGGCGCCAATACGAAGACTATCATTTTCTCAAACTAGAGCATAGTCATTCATGTAATGATGGCCACCTCCGGCGATTCCGGAGGAAATCTTTGGTAGGGGGTCCTTTTTTTTTTTCGTGGGGCCCAGGGGTCCAGTTCAGCTGAAGAAAGAATCTTCAAGGAGTCTTCAGGGATTCTTCAGTGAAGATTTTGGCACCAATACGAAGACTATCATTTTCTCAAGCTAGAGCATAGTCATTCATGTAATGATGGCCACCTCCGGCGATTCCGGAGGAAATCTTTGGTAAGGAGTCCTTTTTTGTTTTTTGTTTTTTTGTGGGGCCCAGGGGTCCAATTCAGCTGAAGAAAGAATATTCAAGGAGTCTTCAGGTATTCTTCGGTGAAGATTTTGGCGCCAATACTAAGACTATCATTTTCTCAAACTAGAGCATAGTCATAAAGGCTACCAGCTATATAAATGGTAGAAATTACCCTTGAAATTGAAAAATGACACCTGTTATACTGCTGAAGAAAGAGTCTTCAAGGAGTCTTCAGGGAATCTTGGGTGAGGATTTTGGAGCCAATATGAAGAATATCATTTTCTAAAACTAGAGCATAGTCATTCATGTAATGATGGCCACCTCCGGCGATTCCGGAGGAAATCTTTGGTAAGGGGTCCTTTTTTGTTTTTTTTGGGGGGGCCCAGGGGTCCAATTCAGCTGAAGAAAGAATCTTCAAAGAGTCTTCAGGGATTCTTCGGTGAAGATTTTGGAGCCAATACGAAGACTATCATTTTCTCAAACTAGAGCATAGTCATTCATGTAATGATGGCCACCTCAGGCGATTCCTGAGGAAATCTTTGGTAAGGGGTCCTTTTTTTTTTTTTTTTTTTTTGTGGGGCCCAGGGGTCCAGTTCAGCTGGAGGAAGAATCTTCAAGGAGTCTTCAGGGATTCTTCAATGAAGATTTTGGCACAAATACGAAGACTATCATTTTCTCAAACTAGAGCATAGTCATTCATGTAATGATGGCTACCTCCTGCGATTCCGGAGGAAATCTTTGGTAAGGGGTCCTTTTTTTTTTTTTTTTGTGGGGCCCAGGGGTCCAGTTCAGCTGAAGAAAGAATCTTCAAGGAGTCTTCAGGGATTCCTTGGTGAAGATTTTGGCGCCAATACGAAGACTATCATTTTCTCAAACTAGAGCATAGTCATTCATGTAATGATGGCCGCCTCCGGCGATTCCGGAGGAAATCTTTGGTAAGGGGTTTTTTTTTTTTTTTTGTGGGGGCCAGTTGTGCAATTCAGCTGAAGAAAGAATCTTCAAGGAGTCTTCAGGGATTCTTCGGTGAATATTTTGGAGCCAATACGAAGACTATCATTTTCTCAAACTAGAGCATAGTCATTCATGTAATGATGGCTACCTCCGGCGATTCCGGAGGAAATCTTTGGTAAGGGGTAGTTTTTTGTTTTTTTTTGTGGGGCCCAGGTGTCCAATTCAGCTGAAGAAAGAATATTCAAGGAGTCTTCAGGGATTTTTCGGTGAAGATTTTGGTGCCAATACGAAGACTATCATTTTCTCAAACTAGAGCATAGTCATTCATGTAATGATGGCCTCCTCCGGCGATTCCGGAGGAAATCTTTGGTAAGGGGTCCTTTTTTGTTTTGTTTTTTTTTGTGGGGCCCAGGGGTCCAGTTCACCTGAAGAAAGAATCTTCAAGGAGTCAGCAGGGATTCTTTGGTGAAGATTTTGGCGCCAATACGAAGACTATCATTTTCTCAAACTAGAGCATAGTCATTCATGTAATGATGGCCACCTCCGGCGATTCCGGAGGAAATCTTTGGTAAGGGGTCCTTTTTTGTTTTTTTTTTTTTTTGTGAGGACCAGGGGTCCAATTCAGCTGAAAAAAGAATCTTCAAGGAGTCTTCAGGGATTCTTCGGTGAAGATTTTGGAGCCAATACTAAGACAATCATTTTCTCAAACTAGAGCATAGTCATAAAGGCTACCAGCTATATAAATGGTAGAAATTACCCTTGAAATTGAAAAATGACACCTGTTATACTGCTGAAGAAAGAGTCTTCAAGGAGTCTTCAGGGAATCTTGGGTGAGGATTCTGGAGCCAATATGAAGACTATCATTTTCTAAAACTAGAGCATAGTCATTCATGTAATGATGGCCACCTCCGGCGATTCCGGAGGAAATCTTTGGTAAGGGGTCCTTTTTTTTTTTTTTTTTTTTTTTGTGGGGCCTAGGGGTCCAGTTCAGCTGAAGAAAGAATCTTCAAAGTGTCTTCAGGGATTCTTTGGTGAAGATTTTGGAGCCAATACGAAGACTATCATTTTCTCAAACTAGAGCATAGTCATTCATGTAATGATGGCTACCTCCGGCGATTCCAGAGGAAATCTTTGGTAAGGGGTCCTTTTTTTTTTTTTTTTTTTTGTGGGGCCCAGGGGTCCAGTTCAGCTGAAGAAAGAATCTTTAAGGAGTCTTCATGGATTCTTGGTGAAGATTTTGCGCCAATACGAAGACTATCATTTTCTCAAACTAGAGCATAGTCATTCATGTAATGATGGCCACCTCCGGCGATTCCGGAGGAAATCTTTGGTAAGGGGTCCTTTTTTTTTTTTTTTTTTTTGTGGGGCCCAGGGGTCCAGTTCAGCTGAAGAAAGAATCTTCAAGGAGTCTTCAGGGATACTTCAGTGAAGATTTTGGCACCAATACGAAGACTATCATTTTTTCAAACTAGAGCATAGTCATTCATGTAATCATGGCCACCTCCGGCGATTCCTGAGGAAATTTTTGGTAAGGGGTCCTTTTTTTTTTTTTTGTGGGGCCCAGGGGTCCAGTTCAGCTGAAGAAAGAATCTTCAAGGAGTCTTCAGGGATTCTTCAGTGAAGATTTTGGCACCAATACGAAGACTATCATTTTCTCAAACTAGAGCATAGTCTTTCATGTAATGATGGCCACCTCCGGCGATTCCGGAGGAAATCTTTGGTAAGGGGTAATTTTTTTTTTTTTTTGTGGGGCCCAGTGGTCCAATTCAGCTGAAGAAAGAATCTTCAAGGAGTCTTCAGGGATTCTTCGGTGAATATTTTGGAGCCAATACGAAGAATATCATTTTCTCAAACTAGAGCATAGTCATTCATGTAATGATGGCAACCTCCGGCGATTCCGGAGGAAATCTTTGGTAAAGGGTCCCTTTTTTTTTTTTTTTGTGGGGCCCAGGGGTCCAGTTCAGCTGAAGAAAGAATCTTCAAGGAGTCTTCAGGGATTCTTCGGTGAAGATTTTGGCGCCAATACGAACACTATCATTTTCTCAAACTAGAGCATAGTCATTCATTTAATGATGGCTACCTCCGGCGATTCCGGAGGAAATCTTTGGTAAGGGGTAGTTTTTTGTTTTTTTTTGTGGGGCCCAGGAGTCCAATTCAGCTGAAGAAAGAATATTCAAGGAGTCTTCAGGGATTCTTCGGTGAAGATTTTGGCGCCAATACGAAGACTATCATTTTCTCAAACTAGAGCATAGTCATTCATGTAATGATGGCCACCTCTGGCGATTCTGGAGGAAATCTTTGGTAAGGGGTCCTTTTTTTTTTTTTTTGTGGGGCCCAGGGGTCCAATTCAGCTGAAGAAAGAATCTTCAAGGAGTCTTCAGGGATTCTTCGGAGAAAATTTTGGCGCCAATACTAAGACTATCATTTTCTCAAACTAGAGCATAGTCATAAAGGCTACCAGCTATATAAATGGTAGAAATTACCCTTGAAATTGAAAAATGACACCTGTTATACTGCTGAAGAAAGAGTTTTCACGGAGTCTTCAGGGAATCTTGGGTGAGGATTCTGGAGCCAATATGAAGACTATCATTTTCTAAAACTAGAGCATAGTCATTCATGTAATGATGGCCACCTCCGGCGATTCCGGAGGAAATCTTTGGTAAGGGGTCCTTTTTTGTTTTTTTGTTTTTTTGTGGGGCACAGGGGTCCAGTTCAGCTGAAGAAAGATTCTTCAAGGAGTCTTCAGGGATTCTTCGGTGAAGATTTTGCGCCAATACGAAGACTATCATTTTCTCAAACAGGAGCATAGTCATTCATGTAATGATGGCCACCTCCGGCGATTCCGGAGGAAATCTTTGGTAAGGGGTCCTTTTTGGTTTTTTTTTGTGGGGCCCAGGCGTCCAATTCAGCTGAAGAAAGAATCTTCAAGGAGTCTTCAGGGATTCTTCGGTGAAGATTTTGCAGCCAATACGAACACTATCATTTTCTCAAACTAGAGCATAGTCATTCATGTAATGATGGCCACCTCCGGCGATTCCGGAGGAAATCTTTGGTAAGGAGTCCTTTTTTGTTTTTTTTGTTTTTTGTGGGGCCCAGGGGTCCAATTCAGCTGAAGAAAGAATATTCAAGGAGTCTTCAGGTATTCTTCGGTGAAGATTTTGGCGCCAATACTAAGACTATCATTTTCTCAAACTAGAGCATAGTCATAAAGGCTACCAGCTATATAAATGGTAGAAATTACCCTTGAAATTGAAAAATGACACCTGTTATACTGCTGAAGAAAGAGTCTTCAAGGAGTCTTCAGGGAATCTTGGGTGAGGATTTTGGAGCCAATATGAAGAATATCATTTTCTAAAACTAGAGCATAGTCATTCATGTAATGATGGCCACCTCCGGCGATTCCGGAGGAAATCTTTGATAACGGGTCCTTTTTTGGTTTTTTTTTGGGGGGGCCCAGGGGTCCAATTCAGCTGAAGAAAGAATCTTCAAAGAGTCTTCAGGGATTCTTCGGTGAAGATTTTGGAGCCAATACGAAGACTATCATTTTCTCAAACTAGAGAATAGTCATTCATGTAATGATGGCCACCTCAGGCGATTCCTGAGGAAATCTTTGGTAAGGGGTCCTTTTTTTTGGGGGGGGGGGGCCCAGGGGTCCAGTTCAGCTGAAGAAAGAATCTTCAAGGAGTCATCAGGGATTCTTCAGTGAAGATTTTGGCACAAATACGAAGACTATCATTTTCTCAAACTAGAACATAGTCATTCATGTAATGATGGCTACCTCCTGTGATTCCGGAGGAAATCTTTGGTAAGGGGTCCTTTTTTTTTTTTTTGTGGGGCCCAGGGGTCCAGTTCAGCTGAAGAAAGAATCTTCAAGGAGTCTTCAGGGATTCCTCGGTGAAGATTTTGGCGCCAATACGAAGACTATCATTTTCTCAAACTAGAGAATAGTCATTCATGTAATGATGGCCACCTCCGTCGATTCCGGAGGAAATCTTTGGTAATGGGTCCTTTTTTGTTTTTTTTTGTGGGGGCCAGTTGTCCAATTCAGCTGAAGAAAGAATCTTCAAGGAGTCTTCAGGGATTCTTCGGTGAATATTTTGGAGCCAATACGAAGACTATCATTTTCTCAAACTAGAGCATAGTCATTCATGTAATGATGGCCACCTCCGGCGATTCCGGAGGAAATCTTTGGTAAGGGGTCCTTTTTTGTTTTTTTTTGGGGGGGCCAGGGGTCCAATTCAGCTGAAGAAAGAATCTTCAAGGAGTCTTCAGGGATTCTTCGGTGAAGATTTTGGAGCCAATACGAAGACTATCATTTTCTCAAACTAGAGCATAGTTATTTATGTAATGATGGCCACCTCCGGCGATTCCGGAGGAAATCTTTGGTAAGGGGTCCTTTTTTTTTTTTTTTTTTTTGTGGGGCCCAGGGGTCCAGTTCAGCTGAAGAAAGAATCTTCAAGAAGTATTCAGGGATTCTTCGGTGAAGATTTTGGCGCCAATACGAAGATTATCATTTTCTCAAACTAGAGCATAGTCATTCATGTAATGATGGCCACCTCCGGCGATTCCGGAGGAAATCTTTGGTAAGGGGTCCTTTTTTGTTTTTTTTGTGGGGCCCAGGGGTCCAATTCAGCTGAAGAAAGAATCTTCAAGGAGTCTTCAGGGATTCTTCAGTGAAGATTTTGGCGCAATTACGAAGACAATCATTTTCTCAAACTAGAGCTTAGTCATTCATGTAATAATGGCCACCTCCGGCGATTCCGGAGGAAATCTTTGGTAAGGGGTCCTTTTTTGTTTTTTTTTGTGGGGCCTAGTGGTCCAATTCAGCTGAAGAAAGAATCTTCAAGGAGTCTTCAGGGATTCTTCGGTGAATATTTTGGAGCCAATACGAAGACTATCATTTTCTCAAACTAGAGCATAGTCATTCATGTAATGATGGCCACCTCCGGCGATTCCGGAGAAATCTTTGGTAAGGGGTCCTTTTTTATTTATTTTTTTTTTGTGGGGCCCAGGGGTCCAATTCAGCTGAAGAAAGAATCTTAAAGGAGTCTTCTTGGATTCTTGGGTGAAGATTTTGGCGCCAATACTAAGACTATCATTTTCTCAAACTAGAGCATAGTCATAAAGGCTACCAGCTATATAAATGGTAGAAATTACCCTTGAAATTGAAAAATGACACCTGTTATATTGCTGAAGAAAGAGTCTTCAAGGAGTCTTCAGGGAATCTTGGGTGAGGATTTTGGAGCCAATGAAGACTATCATTTTCTAAAACTAGAGCATAGTCATTCATGTAATGATGGCCACCTCCGGCGATTCCGGAGGAAATCTTTGGTAAGGGGTCCCCTTTTTTTTTTTGTGGGGCCCAGGGTTCCAATTCAGCTGAAGAAAGAATCTTCAAAGAGTCTTCAGGGATTCTTCGGTGAAGATTTTGGAGCCAACACGAAGACTATCATTTTCTCAAACTAGAGCATAGTCATTCATGTAATGATGGGCACCTGCGGCGATTCCGGAGGAAATCTTTGGTAAAGGGTCCTTTTTTTTTTTTTTTTTTTTTGTTGGGCCCAGGGGTCCAGTTCAGCTGAAGAAAGAATCTTCAAGGAGTCTTCAGGGAATCTTCGGTGAAGATTTTGGCGCCAATACGAAGACTATCATTTTCTCAAACTAGAGCATAGTCATTCATGTAATGATGGCCACCTCCGGCGATTCCGGAGGAAATCTTTGGTGAGGGGTCCTTTTTTTTTTTTTTTTTTTTTTGTGGGGCCCAGGGGTCCAATTCAGCTGAAGAAAGAATCTTCAAGGAGTCTTCAGGGATTCTTCGGTGAGGATTTTGGCGCCAATACGAAGACTATCATTTTCTCAAACTAGAGCTTAGTCATTCATGTAATGATGGCCACCTCCGGCGATTCCAGAGGAAACCTTTGGTAGGAGGTCCTTTTTTTTTTTTTTCGTGGGGCCCAGGGGTCCAGTTCAGCTGAAGAAAGAATCTTCAAAGAGTCTTCAGGGATTTTTTGGTGAAGATTTTGGCGCCAATACGAAGACTATCATTTTCTCAAACTAGAGCATAGTCATTCATGTAATGATGGCCACCTCCAGCGATTCCGGAGGAAATCTTTGGTAAGGGGTCCTTTTTTTTTTTTTTTTTTGTGGGGCCCAGGGGTCCAATTCAGATGAAGAAAGAATCTTCAAGGAGTCTTCAGGGATTCTTCGGTGAAGATTTTGGCGCCAATACTAAGACTATCATTTTCTCAAACTAGAGCATAGTCATAAAGGCTACCAGCTATATAAATGGTAGAAATTACCCATGAAATTGAAAAATGACACCTGTTATACTGCTGAAGAAAGAGTCTTCAAGGAGTCTTCAGGGAATCTTGGGTGAGGATTTTGGAGCCAATATGAAGACTATCATTTTCTAAAACTAGAGCATAGTCATTCATGTAATGATGGCCACCTCCGGCGATTCCGGAGGAAATCTTTGGTAAGGGGTCCTTTTTTGTTTTTTTTTTTTTTGTGGGGCCCAGGGGTCCAATTCAGCTGAAGAAAGAATCTTCAAGGAGTCTTCAGGGATTCTTCGGTGAATATTTTGGAGCCAATACGAAGATATCATTTTCTCAAACTAGAGCATAGTCATTCATATAATGATGGCCACCTCCGGTGATATCGGAGGAAACCTTTGGTAGGGGGTCCTTTTTTGTTTTTTGTTTTTTTTGTGGGGCCCAGGGGTCCAGTTCAGCTGAAGAAAGAATCTTCAAGGAGTCTTCAGGGATTCTTTGGTGAAGATTTTGGCGTCAATACGAAGACTATCATTTTCTCAAACTAGAGCATAGTCATTCATGTAATGATGGCCACCTCTGGCGATCCTGGAGGAAATCTTTGGTAAGGGGTCCTTTTTTTTTTTTTTGTGGGGCCCAGGGGTCCAATTCAGCTGAAGAAAGAATCTTCAAGGAGTCTTCAGGGATACTTCGGTGAAGATTTTGGAGCCAATACGAAGACTATCATTTTCTAAAACTAGAGCATAGTCATTCATGTAATGATGTCCACCTCCGGCGATTCCGGAGGAAATCTTTGGTAAGGGGTCCTTTTTTGTTTTTTTTTGTGGGGCCCAGGAGTCCAATTCAGCTGAAGAAAGAATCTTCAAGGAGTCTTCAGGGATTCTTCGGTGAAGATTTTGGCGCCAATACGAAGACTATCATTTTCTCAAACTAGAGCTTAGTCATTCATGTAATGATGGTGACCTCCGGTGATTCCGGAGGAAAACTTTGGTAAGGGGTCCTTTTTAGTTTTTTTTTTTGTGGGGCCCAGGGGTCCAATTCAGCTGAAGAAAGAATCTTCAAGGAGTCTTCAGGGATTCTTCGGTGAAGATTTTGGAGCCTATACGAAGACTATCATTTTCTCAAACTAGAGCATAGTCATTCATGTAATGATGGCTACCTCCGGCGATTCCGGAGGAAATCTTTGGTAGGGGGTCCTTTTTTTTTTTTCGTGGGAACCAGGGGTCCAGTTCAGCTGAAGAAAGAATCTTCAAGGAGTCTTCAGGGATTCTTCAGTGAAGATTTTGGCACCAATACGAAGACTATCATTTTCTCAAACTAGAGCATAGTCATTCATGTAATGATGGCCACCTCCGGCGATTCTGGAGGAAATCTTTGGTAAGGAGTCCTTTTTTGTTTTTTTTTTGTTTTTGTGGGGCCCAGGGGTCCAGTTTAGCTGAAGAAAGAATCTTCAAGGAGTCTTCAGGTATTCTTCGGTGAAGATTTTGGCGCCAATACTAAGACTATCATTTTCTCAAACTAGAGCATAGTCATAAAGGCTACCAGCTATATAAATGGTAGAAATTACCCTTGAAATTGAAAAATGACACCTGTTATACTGCTGAAGAAAGAGTCTTCAAGGAGTCTTCAGGGAATCTTGGGTGAGGATTTTGGAGCCAATATGAAGAATATCATTTTCTAAAACTAGAGCATAGTCATTCATGTAATGATGGCCACCTCCGGCGATTCCGGAGGAAATCTTTGGTAAGGGGTCCTTTTTTGTTTTTTTTGGGGGGGGCCCAGGAGTCCAATTCAGCTGAAGAAAGAATCTTCAAAGAGTCTTCAGGGATTCTTTGGTGAAGATTTTGGAGCCAATACGAAGACTATCATTTTCTCAAACTAGAGAATAGTCATTCATGTAATGATGGCCACCTCAGGCGATTCCTGAGGAAATCTTTGGTAAGGGGTCCTTTTTTTTGGGGGGGGGGGGCCCAGGGGTCCAGTTCAGCTGAAGAAAGAATCTTCAAGGAGTCATCAGGGATTCTTCAGTGAAGATTTTGGCACAAATACGAAGACTATCATTTTCTCAAACTAGAGCATAGTCATTCATGTAATGATGGCTACCTCCTGCGATTCCGGAGGAAATCTTTGGTAAGGGGTCCTTTTATTTTTTTTTTTTTTTGTGGGGCCCAGGGGTCCAGTTCAGCTGAAGAAAGAATCTTCAAGGAGTCTTCAGGGATTCCTCGGTGAAGATTTTGGCGCCAATACGAAGACTATCATTTTCTCAAACTAGAGCATAGTCATTCATGTAATGATGGCCACCTCCGGCGATTCCGGAGGAAATCTTTGGTAATGGGTCCTTTTTTGTTTTTTTTTTTGTGGGGGCCAGTTGTCCAATTCAGCTGAAGAAAGAATCTTCAAGGAGTCTTCAGGGATTCTTCGGTGAATATTTTGGAGCCAATACGAAGACTATCATTTTCTCAAACTAGAGCATAGTCATTCATGTAATGATGGGCACCTCCGGCGATTCCGGAGGAAATCTTTGGTAAGGGGTCCTTTTTTTTTTTTTTTTTTGTGGGGCCCAGGGGTCCAGTTTAGCTGAAGAAAGAATCTTCAAGTAGTCTTCAGGGATTCTTCGGTGAAGATTTTTTCGCCAATACGAAGACTATCATTTTCTCAAAGTAGAGCATAGTCATTCATGTAATGATGGCTACCTCCGGCGATTCCGGAGGAAATCTTTGGTAAGGGGTAGTTTTTTGTTTTTTTTTTTGTGGGGCCCAGGAGTCCAATTCAGCTGAAGAAAGAATATTCAAGGAGTCTTCAGGGATTCTTCGGTGAAGATTTTGGCGCCAATATGAAGACTATCATTTTCTCAAACTAGAGCATAGTCATTCATGTAATGATGGCCACCTCCGGCGATTCCGGAGGAAATCTTTGATAAGGGTTCCTTTTTTGTTTTGTTTTTTTTGTGGGGCCCAGGGGTCCAGTTCAGCTGAAGAAAGAATCTTCAAGGAGTCTTCAGGGATTCTTCGGTGAAGATTTTGCACCAATACGAAGACTATCATTTTCTCAAACTAGAACATAGTCATTCATGTAATGATGGCCACCTCCGGCGATTCCGGAGGAAATCTTTGGTAAGGGGTCCTTTTTTGTTTTTTTTTTTTGTGAGGCCCAGGGGTCCAATTCAGCTGAAAAAAGAATCTTCAAGGACTCTTCAGGGATTCTTCGGTGAAGATTTTGGCGCCAATACTAAGACTATCATTTTCTCAAACTAGAGCATAGTCATAAAGGCTACCAGCTATATAAATGGTAGAAATTACCCTTGAAATTGAAAAATGACACCTGTTATACTGCTGAAGAAAGAGTCTTCAAGGAGTCTTCAGGGAATCTTGGGTGTGGATTTTGGAGCCAATATGAAGACAATCATTTTCTAAAACTAGAGCATAGTCATTCATGTAATGATGGCCACCTCCGGCGATTCCGGAGGAAATCTCTGGTAAGGGGTCCTTTTTTTTTTTTTTTTTTTGTGGGGCCCAGGGGTCCAATTCAGCTGAAGAAAGAATCTTCAAAGAGTCTTCAGGGATTTTTCGGTGAAGATTTTGAAGCCAATACGAAGACTATCATTTTCTCAAACTAGAGCATAGTCATTCATGTAATGATGGCCACCTCCGGCGATTCCGGAGGAAATCTTTGGTAAGGGGTCCTTTTTTTTTTTTTTTTTGTGGGGCCCAGGGGTCCAATTCAGCTGAAGAAAAAATCTTCAAGGAGTCTTCAGGGATTCTTCGGTGAAGATTTTGGCACCAATACGAAGACTATCATTTTCTCAAACTAGAGCTTAGTCATTCATGTAATGATGGCCACCTCCGGCGATTCCGGAGGATCTCTTTGGTAAGGGGTCCTTTTTTTTTTTTTTTTTTTGTGGGGCCCAGGGATCCAATTCAGATGAAGAAAGAATCTTCAAGGAGTCTTCAGAGATTCTTCGGTGAAGATTTTGGCGCCAATACTAAGACTATCATTTTCTCAAACTAGAGCATAGTCATTCATGTAATGATGGCCACCTCCGGCGATTCCGGAGTAAATCTTTGGTAAGGGGTCCTTTTTTTTTTTTGTGGGGCCCCGGGGTCCAGTTCAGCTGAAGAAAGAATCTTCAAGGAGTCTTCAGGGATTCCTCGGTGAAGATTTTGGCGCCAATACGAAGACTATCATTTTCTCAAACTAGAGCATAGTCATTCATGTAATGATGGCCACCTCCGGCGATTCCGGAGGAAATCTTTGGTAAGGGGTCCTTTTTTGTTTTTTTTTTTTGTGGGGCCCAGTGGTCCAATTCAGCTGAAGAAAGAATCTTCAAGGAGTCTTCAGGGATTCTTCGGTGAATATTTTGGAGCCAATATGAAGACTATCATTTTCTCAAACTAGAGCATAGTCATTCATGTAATGATGGCAACCTCCGGCTATTCCGGAGGAAATCTTTGGTAATGGGTCTTTTTTTTTTTTTTTTTTTTGTGGGGCCCAGGGGTCCAATTCAGCTGAAGAAAGAATCTTCAAGGAGTCTTCTTGGATTCTTGGGTGAAGATTTTGGCGCCAATACTAAGACTATCATTTTCTCAAACTAGAGCATAGTCATAAAGGCTACCAGCTATATAAATGGTAGAAATTACCCTTGAAATTGAAAAATGACACCTGTTATATTGCTGAAGAAAGAGTCTTCAAGGAGTCTTCAGGGAATCTTGGGTGAGGATTTTGGAGCCAATATGAAGACTATCATTTTCTAAAACTAGAGCATAGTCATTCATGTAATGATGGCCACCTCCGGCGATTCCGGAGGAAATCTTTGGTAAGGGTCCCTTTTTTTTTTTTTGTGGGGCCCAGGGTTCCAATTCAGCTGAAGAAAGAATCTTCAAAGAGTCTTCAGGGATTCTTCGGTGAAGATTTTGGAGCCAACACGAAGACTATCATTTTCTCAAACTAGAGCATAGTCATTCATGTAATGATGGGCACCTGCGGCGATTCCGGAGGAAATCTTTGGTAAAGGGTCCTTTTTTTTTTTTTTTTTTGGGCCCAGGGGTCCAGTTCAGCTAAAGAAAGAATCTTCAAGGAGTCTTCAGGGAATCTTCAGTGAAGATTTTGGCGCCAATACGAAGACTATCATTTTCTCAAACTAGAGCATAGTCATTCATGTAATGATGGCCACCTCCGGCGATTCCGGAGGAAATCTTTGGTAAGGGGTCCTTTTTTTTTTTTTTTGTGGGGCCCAGGGGTCCAATTCAGATGAAGAAAGAATCTTCAAGGAGTCTTCAGGGATTCTTCGGTGAAGATTTTGGCGCCAATACTAAGACTATCATTTTCTCAAACTAGAGCATAGTCATAAAGGCTACCAGCTATATAAATGGTAGAAATTACCCATAAAATTGAAAAATGACACCTGTTATACTGCTGAAGAAAGAGTCCTCAAGGAGTCTTCAGGGAATCTTGGGTGAGGATTTTGGAGCCAATATGAAGACTATCATTTTCTAAAACTAGAGCATAGTCATTCATGTAATGATGACCACCTCCGGCGATTCCGGAGGAAATCTTTGGTAAGGGGTCCTTTTTTGTTTTTTTTTGTGGGGCCCAGGGGTCCAGTTCAGCTGAAGAAAGAATCTTCAAGGAGTCTTCAGGGATTCTTCGGTGAAGATTTTGGAGCCAATACGAAGACTATCATTTTCTCAAACTAGAGCATAGTCATTCATGTAATGATGGCCACCTCCGGCGATTCCGGAGGAAATCTTTGGTAAGGGGTCCTTTTTTTTTTTTTGTGGGGCCCAGGGGTCCAGTTCAGCTGAAGAAAGAATCTTCAAGGAGCCTTCAGGGATTCTTCGGTGAAGATTTTGGCGCCAATACGAAGACTATCATTTTCTCAAACTAGATTATAGTCATTCATGTAATGATGGCTACCTCCGGCGATTCCGGAGGAAATCTTTGGTAAGGGGTCCTTTTTTGTTTTTTTTTTTTTTTTTGTGGGGCCCAGGGGTCCAATTCAGCTGAAGAAAGAATCTTCAAGGAGTCTTCAGGGATTCTTCGTTGAATATTTTGGAGCCAATACGAAGATATCATTTTCTCAAACTAGAGCATAGTCATTCATGTAATGATGGCCACCTCCGGTGATTCCGGAGGAAACCTTTGGTAGGGGGTCCTTTTTTGTTTTTTGTTTTTTTTGTGGGGCCCAGGGGTCCAGTTCAGCTGAAGAAAGAATCTTCAAGGAGTCTTCAGGGATTCTTTGGTGAAGATTTTGGCGTCAATACGAAGACTATCATTTTCTCAAACTAGAGCATAGTCATTCATGTAATGATGGCCACCTCTGGCGATCCCGGAGGAAATCTTTGGTAAGGGGTCCTTTTTTTTTTTTTTTGTGGGGCCCAGGGGTCCAATTCAGCTGAAGAAAGAATCTTCAAGGAGTCTTCAGGGATACTTCGGTGAAGATTTTGGAGCCAATACGAAGACTATCATTTTCTCAAACTAGAGCCTAGTCATTCATGTAATGATGGCCACCTCCGGCGATTCCGGAGGAAATCTTTGGTAAGGGGTCCTTTTTTGTTTTTTTTTTTTGTGGGGCCCAGGAGTCCAATTCAGCTGAGGTAAGAATCTTCAAGGAGTCTTCAGGGATTCTTCGGTGAAGATTTTGGCGCCAATACGAAGACTATCATTTTCTCAAACTAGAGCTTAGTCATTCATGTAATGATGGTGACCTCCGGTGATTCCGGATGAAAACTTTGGTAAGGGGTCCTTTTTAGTTTTTTTTTTTTTTGTGGGGCCCAGGGGTCCAATTCAGCTGAAGAAAGAATCTTCAAGGAGTCTTCAGGGATTCTTCGGTGAAGATTTTGGAGCCTATACGAAGACTATCATTTTCTCAAACTAGAGCATAGTCATTCATGTAATAATGGCCACCTCCAGCGATTCCGGAGGAAATCTTTGGTAGGGGGTCCTTTTTTTTTTTTTTCGTGGGGCCCAGGGGTCCAGTTCAGCTGAAGAAAGAATATTCAAGGAGTCTTCAGGGATTTTTCGGTGAAGATTTTGGCGCCAATACGAAGACTATCATTTTCTCAAACAAGAGTATAGTCATTCATGTAATGATGGCCACCTCCGGCGATTCCGGAGGAAATCTTTGGTAAGGGGTCCTTTTTTTTTTTTTTTTTTTTGTGGGGCCAAGGGGTCCAATTTAGCTGAGGAAAGAATCTTCAAGGAGTCTTCAGGGATTCTTCGGTGAAGATTTTGGCGCCAATACTAAGACTATCATTTTCTCAAACTAGAGCATAGTCATAAAGGCTACCAGCTATATAAATGGTAGAAATAACCCTTGAAATTGAAAAATGACACCTGTTATACTGCTGAAGAAAGAGTCTTCAAGGAGTCTTCAGGGAATCTTGGGTGAGGATTTTGAAGCCAATATGAGGACTATCATTTTCTCAAACTAGAGCATAGTCATTCATGTAATGATGGCCACCTCCAGCGATTCCGGAGGAAATCTTTGGTAAGGGGTCCTTTTTTTTTTTTTTTTTTTTTTTGTGGGGCCCAGGGGTCCAATTCAGCTGAAGAAAGAATCTTCAAAGAGTCTTCAGGGATTCTTCGATGAAGATTTTGGCGCCAATACTAAGACTATCATTTTCTCAAACTAGAGCATAGTCATAAAGGCTACCAACTATATAAATGGTAGAAATTACCCTTGAAATTGAAAAATGACACCTGTTATACTGCTGAAGAAAGAGTCTTCAAGGAGTCTTCAGGGAATCTTGGGTGATGATGTTGGAGCCAATATGAAGACTATCATTTTCTAAAACTAGAGCATAGTCATTCATGTAATGATGGCCACCTCCGGCGATTCCGGAGGAATTCTTTGGTAAGGAGTCCTTTTTTTTTTTTGTTTTTTGTGGGGCCCAGGGGTCCAATTCAGATGAAGAAAGAATCTTCAAAGAGTCTTCAGGGATTCTTCGGTGAAGATTTTGGCGCCAATAAAAAGACTATCATTTTCTCAAACTAGAGCATAGTCATTCATGTAATGATGGCCACCTCCGGCTTTTCCGGAGGAAATCTTTGGTAAGGGGTCCTTTTTTTTTTTTTTGTGCGGCCCAGGGGTCCAGTTCAGCTGAAGAAAGAATCTTCAAGGAGTCTTCAGGGATTCTTCGGTGAAGATTTTGGCGCCAATACGAACACTATCATTTTCTCAAACTAGAGCATAGTCATTCATGTAATGATGGCCACCTCCGGCGATTCCGGAGGAAATCTTTGGTAAGGGGTCCTTTTTTTTGGGGGGGGGGCCCCAGGGGTCCAATTCAGCTGAAAAAAGAATCTTCAAGGAGTCTTCAGGAATTCTTCGGTGAAGATTTTGGCGCCAATACTAAGACTATCATTTTCTCAAACTAGAGCATAGTCATAAAGGCTACCAACTATATAAATGGTAGAAATTACCCTTGAAATTGAAAAATGACACCTGTTATACTGCTGAAGAAAGAGTCTCCAAGGAGTCTTCAGGGAATCTTGGGTGAGGATTTTGGTGCCAAAATGAAGACTATCATTTTCTAAAACTAGAGCATAGTCATTCATGTAATGATGGCCACCTCCGGCGATTCCGGAGGAAATCTTTGGTAAGGGGTCATTTTTTTTTTTTTTTTTTTTTGTGGGGCCCAGGGGTCCAATTCAGCTGAAGAAAGAATCTTCAAGGAGTCTTCAGGGATTCTTCGGTGAAGATTTTGGCGCCAATACGAAGGCTATCATTTTCTCAAACTAGAGCTTAGTCATTCATGTAATGATGGCCACCTCCGGCGATTCCGGAGGAAATATTTGGTAAGGGGTCCTTTTTTGTTTTTTTTTTTTGTAGGGCCCAGGGGTCCAATTCAGCTGAAGAAAGAATCTTCAAGGAGTCTTCAGGGATTCTTCGGTGAAGATTTTGGAGCCAATACGAAGACTATCATTTTCTCAAACTAGAGCATAGTCATTCATGTAATGATGGCCACCTCCGGCGATTCCGGAGGAAATCTTTGGTAGGGGGTCCTTTTTTTTTTCGTGGGGCCCAGGGGTCCAGTTCAACTGAAGAAAGAATCTTCAAGGAGTCTTCAGGGATTCTTCGGTGAAGATTTTGGCGCCAATACGAAGACTATCATTTTCTCAAACTAGAGAATGGTCATTCATGTAATGATGGCCACCTCCGGCGATTCCGGAGGAAATCTTTGGTAAGGGGTCCTTTTTTTTTTTTTTATGGGGCCCAGGGGTCCAGTTCAGTTGAAGAAAGAATCTTCAAGAAGTCTTCAGGGATTCTTTGGTGAAGATTTTGGCGCCAATACGAAGACTATCATTTTCTCAAACTAGAGCATAGTCATTCATGTAATGATGGCCACCTCCGGCGATTCCGGAGGAAATCTTTGGTAAGGGGTCCTATTTTTTTTTTTTTTTTTTGTGTGGCCCAGTGGTCCAATTCAGCTGAAGAAAGAATCTTAAAGGAGTCTTCAGGGATTCTTAGGTGAATATTTTGGAGCCAATACGAAGACTATCATTTTCTCAAACTAGAGCATAGTCATTCATGTAATGATGGCCACCTCCGGCGATTCCGGAGGAAATCTTTGGTAAGGGGTACTTTTTTTTTTTTTTTTTGTGGGGCCCAGGGGTCCAGTTCAGCTGAGGAAAGAATCTTCAAGGAGTCTTCAGGGATTCTTCGGTGAAGATTTTGGCGCCAATACGAAGACTATCATTTTCTCAAACTAGAGCATAGTCATTCATGTAATGATGGCCACCTCCGGTGATTCCGGAGGAAATCTTTGGTAAGGGGTCCTTTTTTTTTTTTTTTTTTTGTGGGGCCCAGTGGTCCAATTCAGCTGAAGAAAGAATCTTCAAGGAGTCTTCAGGGATTCTTCGGTGAATATTTTGGAGCCAATACGAAGATATCATTTTCTCAAACTAGAGCATAGTCATTCATGTAATGATGGCCACCTCCGGTGATTCCGGAGGAAACCTTTGGTAGGGGGTCCTTTTTTGTTTTTTTTTTTTTTTTGTGGGGCCCAGGGGTCCAGTTCAGCTGAAGAAAGAATCTTCAAGGAGTCTTCAGGGATTCTTTGGTGAAGATTTTGCGTCAATACGAAGACTATCATTTTCTCAAACTAGAGCATAGTCATTCATGTAATGATGGCCACCTCCGGCGATTCCGGAGGAAATCTTTGGTAAGGGGTCCTTTTTTGTTTTTTTTTTTGTGGGGCCCAGGAGTCCAATTCAGCTGAAGAAAGAATCTTCAAGGAGTCTTCAGGGATTCTTCGGTGAAGATTTTGGCGCCAATACGAAGACTATCATTTTCTCAAACTAGAGCTTAGTCATTCATGTAATGATGGTGACCTCCGGTGATTCCGGAGGAAAACTTTGGTAAGGGGTCCTTTTTAGTTTTTTTTTGTGGGGCCCAGGGGTCCAATTCAGCTGAAGAAAGAATCTTCAAGGAGTCTTCAGGGATTCTTCGGTGAAGATTTTGGAGCCTATACGAAGACAATCATTTTCTCAAACTAGAGCATAGTCATTCATGTAATGATGGCCACCTCCGGCGATTCCGGAGGAAATCTTTGATAGGGGGTCCTTTTTTTTTTTTTTTTTTCGTGGGGCCCAGGGGTCCAGTTCAGCTGAAGAAATAATATTCAAGGAGTCTTCAGGGATTCTTCGGTGAAGATTTTGGCGCCAATACGAAGACTATCATTTTCTCAAACAAGAGTATAGTCATTCATGTAATGATGGCCACCTCCGGCGATTCCGGAGGAAATCTTTGTTAAGGGGTCCTTTTTTTTTTTTTTTTTTGTGGGGCCAAGGGGTCCAATTTAGCTGAGGAAAAAATCTTCAAGGAGTCTTCAGGGATTCTTCGGTGAAGATTTTGGCGCCAATACTAAGACTATCATTTTCTCAAACTAGAGCATAGTCATAAAGGCTACCAGCTATATAAATGGTAGAAATTACCCTTGGAATTGAAAAATGACACCTGTTATACTGCTGAAGAAAGAGTCTCCAAGGAGTCTTCAGGGAACCTATTGTGAGGATTTTGGTGCCAAAATGAAGACTATCATTTTCTAAAACTAGAGCATAGTCATTCATGTAATGATGGCCACCTCCGGCGATTCCGGAGGAAATCTTTGGTAAGGAGTCCTTTTTTGTTTTTTTTTTGTGGGGCCCAGGGGTCCAATTCAGCTGAAGAAAGAATCTTCAAGGAGTCTTCAGGGATTCTTCGGTGAAGATTTTGGCGCCAATACGAAGACTATCATTTTCTCAAACTAGAGCTTAGTCATTCATGTAATGATGGCCACCTCCGGCGATTCCGGAGGAAATCTTTGGTAAGGGGTCCTTTTTTGTTTTTTTTTTTGTGGGGCCCAGGGGTCCAATTCAGCTGAAGAAAGAATCTTCAAGGAGTCTTTAGGGATTCTTCGGTGAAGATTTTGGAGCCAATACGAAGACTATCATTTTCTCAACCTAGAGCATAGTCATTCATGTAATGATGGCCACCTCCGGCGATTCCAGAGGAAATCTTTGGTAAGGGGGTCCTTTTTTTTTTTCATGGGGCCCAGGGGTCCAGTTCAGCTGAAGAAAGAATCTTCAAGGAGTCTTCAGGGATTCTTCGGTGAAGATTTTGGCGCCAATGCGAAGACTATCATTTTCTCAAACTAGAGCATAGTCATTCATGTAATGATGGCCACCTCCGGCGATTCCGGGGGAAATCTTTGGTAAGGGGTCCTTTTTTTTTTTTTTTTGTGGGGCCCAGGGGTCCAGTTCAGCTGAAGAAAGAATCTTCAAGGAGTCTTCAGGGATTTTTCGGTGAAGATTTTGGCGCCAATACGAAGACTATCATTTTCTCAAACTAGAGCATAGTCATTCATGTAATGATGGCCACCTCCGGCGATTCCGGAGGAAATCTTTGGTAGTGTTTTTTTTTTTTTTTTTTTTGTGGGGCCCAGGGGTCCAGTTCAGCTGAAGAAAGAATCTTCAAGAAGTCTTCAGGGATTCTTCGGTGAAGATTTTGGCGCCAATACGAAGGCTATCATTTTTTCAAACTAGAGCATAGTCATTCATGTAATGATGGCTACCTCCGGCGATTCCGGAGGAAATCTTTGGTAAGGGGTAGTTTTTTGTTTTTTTTTGTGGGGCCCAGGAGTCCAATTCAGCTGAAGAAAGAATATTCAAGGAGTCTTCAGGGATTCTTCGGTGAAGATTTTGGCGCCAATACGAAGACTATCATTTTCTCAAACTAGAGCATAGTCATTCATGTAATGATGGCCACCTCCGGCGATTCCGGAGGAAATCTTTGGTTAGGGGTCCTTTTTTGTTTTTTTTTTGTGGGGCCCAGTGGTCCAATACAGCTGAAGAAAGAATCTTCAAGGAGTCTTCAGGGATTCTTCAGTGAATATTTTGGAGCCAATACGAAGACTATCATTTTCTCAAACTAGAGCATAGTCATTCATGTAATGATGGCCACCTCCGGCGATTCCGGAGGAAATCTTTGGTAAGGGGTCCTTTTTTCTTTTTCTTTTTTTTTTGTGGGGCCCAGGGGTCCAGTTCTGCTGAAGAAAGAATCTTCAAGGAGTCTTCAGGGATTCTTCGGTGAAGATTTTGGCGCCAATACTAAGACTATCATTTTCTCAAACTAGAGCATAGTCATAAAGGCTACCAGCTATATAAATGGTAGAAATTACCCTTGAAATTGAAAAATGACACCTGTTATACTGCTGAAGAAAGAGTCTTCAAGGAGTCTTCAGGGAATCTTGGGTGATGATTCTGGAGCCAATATGAAGAATATCATTTTCTAAAACTAGAGCATAGTCATTCATGTAATGATGGCCACCTCCGGCGATTCCGGAGGAAATCTTTGGTAATGGGTCCTTTTTGTTTTTTTTTGGGGGGGCCCAGGGGTCCAATTCAGCTGAAGAAAGAATCTTCAAAAAGTCTTCAGGGATTCTTCGGTGAAGATTTTGGAGCCAATACGAAGACTATCATTTTCTCAAACTAGAGCATAGTCATTCATGTAATGATGGCCACCTCCGGCGATTCCGGAGGAAATCTTTTGGTAAGGGGTCCTTTTTTTTTTTTTTTTTTTGTGGGGCCCAGGGGTCCAGTTCAGCTGAAGAAAGAATCTTCAAGGAGTCTTCAGGGATTCTTCGGTGAAGATTTTGCGCCAATACGAAGACTATCATTTTCTCAAACTAGAGCATAGTCATTCATGTAATGATGGCCACCTCCTGCGATTCCGGAGGAAATCTTTGGTAAGGGGTCCTTTTTTGTTTTTTTTTTCTGGGGCCCAGGGGTCCAATTTAGCTGAAGAAAGAATCTTCAAGGAGTCTTCAGGGATTCTTCAGTGAAGATTTTGGCGCCAATACGAAGACTATCATTTTCTCAAACTAGAGCTTAGTCATTCATGTAATAATGGCCACCTCCGGCGATTCCGGAGGAAATATTTGGTAAGGGGTCCTTTTTTGTTTTTTTTTTTTGTGGGGCCCAGGGGTCCAATTCAGCTGAAGAAAGAATCTTCAAGGAGTCTTCAGGGATTCTTCAGTGAATATTTTGGAGCCAATATGAAGACTATCATTTTCTCAAACTAGAGCATAGTCATTCATATAATGATGGCCACCTCCGGCGATTCCGGAGGAAATCTTTGGTAAGGGGTCCTTTTTTGTTTTGTTTTTTTTTGTGGGCCCAGGGGTCCAGTTCAGCTGAAGAAAGAATCTTCAAGGAGTCTTCAGGGATTCTTCGGTGAAGATTTTGGCGCCAATACGAAGACTATCATTTTCTCAAACTAGAGCATAGTCATTCATGTAATGATGGCCACCTCCGGCGATTCCGGAGGAAATCTTTGGTAAGGGGTCCTTTTTGTTTTTTTTGGGGGGGGCCCAGGGGTCCAATTCAGCTGAAGAAAGAATCTTCAAAGAGTCTTCAGGGATTCTTCGGTGAAGATTTTGGCGCCAATACGAAGACTATCATTTTCTCAAACTAGAGCATAGTCATTCATGTAATGATGGCCACCTCCGGCGATTGCGGAGGAAATCTTTGGTAGTGTTTTTTTTTTTTTTTTTTTTTTTTTTGTGGGGCCCAGGGGTCCAGTTCAGCTGAAGAAAGAATCTTCAAGGAGTCTTCAGGGATTCTTTGGTGAAGATTTTGGCGCCAATACGAAGACTATCATTTTCTCAAACTAGAGCATAGTCATTCATGTAATGATGGCTACCTCCGGCGATTCCGGAGGAAATCTTTGGTAAGGGGTAGTTTTTTTTTTTTTTTTGTGGGGCCCAGGAGTCCAATTCAGCTGAAGAAAGAATATTCAAGGAGTCTTCAGGGATTCTTTGGTGAAGATTTTGGCGCCAATACGAAGACTATCATTTTTTCAAACTAGAGCATAGTCATTCATGTAATGATGGCTACCTCCGGCGATTCCGGAGGAAATCTTTGGTAAGGGGTCCTTTTTTGTTTTTTTTTTGTGGGGCCCAGTGGTCCAATTCAGCTGAAGAAAAAATCTTCAAGGAGTCTTCAGGGATTCTTCAGTGAATATTTTGGAGCCAATACGAAGACTATCATTTTCTCAAACTAGAGCATAGTCATTCATGTAATGATGGCCACCTCCGGCGATTCCGGAAGAAATCTTTGGTAAGGGGTCCTTTTTTGTTTTGTTTTTTTTTGTGGGGCCCAGGGGTCCAGTTCACCTGAAGAAAGAATCTCCAAGGAGTCTTAAGGGATTCTTCGGGGAAGATTTTGGTGCCAATACGAAGACTATCATTTTCTCAAACTAGAGCATAGTCATTCATGTAATGATGGCCACCTCCGGCGATTCCTGAGGAAAGCTTTGGTAAGGGGTCCTTTTTTTGGGGGGGGGGGCACAGGGGTCCAATTCAGCTGAAGAAAGAATCTTCAAAGAGTCTTCAGGGATTCTTCGGTGAAGATTTTGGCGCAAATACTAAGACTATCATTTTCTCAAACTAGAGCATAGTCATAAAGGCTACCAGCTATATAAATGGTAGAAATTACCCTTGAAATTGAAAAATGACACCTGTTATACTGCTGAAGAAAAAGTCTTCAGGGAATCTTGGGTGAGGATTCTGGAGCCAATATGAAGACTATCATTTTCTAAAACTAGAGCATAGTCATTCATGTAATGATGGCCACCTCCGGCGATTCCGGAGGAAATCTTTGGTAAGGGGTCCTTTTTGGTTTTTTTTGGGAGGGCCCAGGGGTCCAATTCAGCTGAAGAAAGAATCTTCAAAGAGTCTTCGGGGATTCTTCGGTGAAGATTTTGGAGCCAATACGAAGACTATCATTTTCTCAAACTAGAGCATAGTCATTCATGTAATGATGGCCACCTCCGGCGATTCCTGAGGAAAGCTTTGGTAAGGGGTCCTTTTTTTTTTTTTTGTGGGGCCCAGGGGTCCAGTTCAGCTGAAGAAAGAATCTTCAAGGAGTCTTCAGGGATTCTCCAGTGAAGATTTTGGCACCAATACGAAGACTATCATTTTCTCAAACTAGAGCATCGTCATTCATGTAATGATGGCTACCTCCTGCGATTCCGGATGAAATCTTTGGTAAGGGGTCCTTTTTTGTTTTTGTTTTTTTTTGTGGGGCCCAGGGGTCCAGTTCAGCTGAAGAAAGAATCTTCAAGGAGTCTTCAGGGATTCCTCGGTAAAGATTTTGGCGCCAATACGAAGACTATCATTTTCTCAAACTAGAGCATAGTCATTCATGTAATGATGGACACCTCCGGCGATTCCGGAGGAAATCTTTGGTAAGGGTCCTTTTTTTTTTTTTTTTTTGGGGCCCAGTTGTCCAATTCAGCTGAAGAAAGAATCTTCAAGGAGTCTTCAGGGATTCTTCGGTGAATATTTTGGAGCCAATACGAAGACTATCATTTTCTCAAACTAGAGCATAGTCATTCATGTAATGATGGACACCTCCGGCGATTCCGGAGGAAATCTTTGGTAAGGGGTCCTTTTTTGTTTTTTTTTTTTTTTTGTGGGGCCCAGGGGTCCAGTTCACCTGAAGAAAGAATCTTCAGGGAGTCTTCAGGGATTCTTCGGTGAAGATTTTGGCGCCAATACGAAGACTATCATTTTCTCAAACTAGAGCATAGTCATTCATGTAATGATGGCCACCTCCGGCGATTCCGGAGGAAATCTTTGGTAAGGGGTCCTTTTTTGTTTTTTTTTGTGGGGCCCAGGGGTCCAATTTAGCTGAAGAAAGAATCTTCAAGGAGTCTTCAGGGATTCTTCGGTGAAGATTTTGGCGCCAATACGAAGACTATTATTTTCTCAAACTAGAGCTTAGTCATTCATGTAATAATGGCCACCTCCGGCGATTCCGGAGGAAATCTTTGGTAAGGGGTCCTTTTTTGTTTTTTTTTGTGGGTCCCAGGGGTCCAATTCAGCTGAAGAAAGAATCTTCAAGGAGTCTTCAGGGATTCTTCGGTGAAGATTTGGCGCCAATACGAAGACTATCATTTTCTCAAACTAGAGCATAGTCATTCATGTAATGATGGCCACCTCCGGCGATTCTGGAGGAAATCTTTGGTGGTGTTTTTTTTTTTTTTTTTTTTTTTGTGGGGCCCAGGGGTCCAGTTCAGCTGAAGAAAGAATCTTCAAGGAGTCTTCAGGGATTCTTTGGTGAAGATTTTGGCGCCAATACGAAGACTATCATTTTCTCAAACTAGAGCATAGTCATTCATGTAATGATGGCTACCTCCTGCGATTCCGGAGGAAATCTTTGGTAAGGGGTCCTTTTTTGTTTTTTTTTTGTGGGGCCCAGGGGTCCAATTTAGCTGAAGAAAGAATCTTCAAGGAGTCTTCAGGGATTCTTCGGTGAAGATTTTGGCGCCAATACGAAGACTATTATTTTCTCAAACTAGAGCTTAGTCATTCATGTAATAATGGCCACCTCCGGCGATTCCGGAGGAAATCTTTGGTAAGGGGTCCTTTTTTGTTTTTTTTTGTGGGTCCCAGGGGTCCAATTCAGCTGAAGAAAGAATCTTCAAGGAGTCTTCAGGGATTCTTCGGTGAAGATTTGGCGCCAATACGAAGACTATCATTTTCTCAAACTAGAGCATAGTCATTCATGTAATGATGGCCACCTCCGGCGATTCTGGAGGAAATCTTTGGTGGTGTTTTTTTTTTTTTTTTTTTTTTTGTGGGGCCCAGGGGTCCAGTTCAGCTGAAGAAAGAATCTTCAAGGAGTCTTCAGGGATTCTTTGGTGAAGATTTTGGCGCCAATACGAAGACTATCATTTTCTCAAACTAGAGCATAGTCATTCATGTAATGATGGCTACCTCCTGCGATTCCGGAGGAAATCTTTGGTAAGGGGTCCTTTTTTTTTTTTTTTTTTTGGGGGCCCAGTTGTCCAATTCAGCTGAAGAAAGAATCTTCAAGGAGTCTTCAGGGATTCTTCGGTGAATATTTTGGAGCCAATACGAAGACTATCATTTTCTCAAACTAGAGCATAGTCATTCATGTAATGATGGACACCTCCGGCGATTCCGGAGGAAATCTTTGGTAAGGGGTCCTTTTTTTTTTTTTTTTTTTTTTTGTGGGGCCCAGGGGTCCAGTTCACCTGAAGAAAGAATCTTCAAGGAGTCTTCAGGGATTCTTCGGTGAAGATTTTGGCGCCAATACGAAGACTATCATTTTCTCAAACTAGAGCATAGTCATTCATGTAATGATGGCCACCTCCGGCGATTCCGGAGGAAATCTTTGGTAAGGGGTCCTTTTTTGTTTTTTTTTGTAGGGCCCAGGGGTCCAATTTAGCTGAAGAAAGAATCTTCAAGGAGTCTTCAGGGATTCTTCGGTGAAGATTTTGGCGCCAATACGAAGACTATTATTTTCTCAAACTAGAGCTTAGTCATTCATGTAATAATGGCCACCTCCGGCGATTCCGGAGGAAATCTTTGGTAAGGGGTCCTTTTTTGTTTTTTTTTGTGGGTCCCAGGGGTCCAATTCAGCTGAAGAAAGAATCTTCAAGGAGTCTTCAGGGATTCTTCGGTGAAGATTTGGCGCCAATACGAAGACTATCATTTTCTCAAACTAGAGCATAGTCATTCATGTAATGATGGCCACCTCCGGCGATTCTGGAGGAAATCTTTGGTGGTGTTTTTTTTTTTTTTTTTTTTTTTTGTGGGGCCCAGGGGTCCAGTTCAGCTGAAGAAAGAATCTTCAAGGAGTCTTCAGGGATTCTTTGGTGAAGATTTTGGCGCCAATACGAAGACTATCATTTTCTCAAACTAGAGCATAGTCATTCATGTAATGATGGCTACCTCCTGCGATTCCGGAGGAAATCTTTGGTAAGGGGTAGTTTTTTTTTTTTTTTTTGTGGGGCCCAGTGGTCCAATTCAGCTGAAGAAAGAATCTTCAAGGAGTCTTCAGGGATTCTTCAGTGAACATTTTGGAGCCAATACGAAGACTATCATTTTCTCAAACTAGAGCATAGTCATTCATGTAATGATGGCCACCTCCGGCGATTCCGGAGGAAATCTTTGGTAAGGGGTCCTTTTTTGTTTTGTTTTTTTTTGTGGGGCCCAGGGGTCCAGTTCACCTGAAGAAAGAATCTTCAAGGAGTCTTCAGGGATTCTTCGGTGAAGATTTGGGCGCCAATACGAAGATTATCATTTTCTCAAACTAGAGCATAGTCATTCATGTAATGATGGCCACCTCCGGCAATTCCGGAGGAAATCTTTGGTAAGGGGTCCTTTTTTTTTGGGGGGGGGGCCCAGGGGTCCAATTCAGCTGAAGAAAGAATCTTCAAAGAGTCTTCAGGGATTCTTCGGTGAAGATTTTGGAGCCAATACAAAGACTATCATTTTCTCAAACTAGAGCATAGTCATTCATGTAATGATGGCCACCTCCGGCGATTCCGGAGGAAATCTTTGGTAAGGGGTCCTTTTTTTTTTTTTTTTTGTAGGGCGCAGAGGTCCAGTTCAGCTGAAGAAAGAAACTTTAAGGAGTCTTCAGGGATTCTTCAGTGAAGATTTTGGCACAAATACGAAGACTATCATTTTCTCAAACTAGAGCATAGTCATTCATGTAATGATGGCCACCTCCGGCAATTCCGGAGGAAATCTTTGGTAAGGAGTCCTTTTTTGTTTTTTTTTTTGTGGGGCCCAGGGGTCCAATTCAGCTGAAGAAAGAATCTTCAAGGAGTCTTCAGGGATTCTTCGGTGAAGATTTGGGCGCCAATACGAAGACTATCATTTTCTCAAACTAGAGCATAGTCATTCATGTAATGATGGCCACCTCCTGCGATTCCGAATGAAATCTTTGGTAAGGGGTCCTTTTTTGTTTTTTTTGTTTTTTTGTGGGGCCCAGGGGTCCAGTTCAGCTGAAGAAAGAATCTTCAAGGAGTCTTCAGGGATTCCTCGGTGAAGATTTTGGCGCCAATACGAAGACTATCATTTTCTCAAACTAGAGCATAGTCATTCATGTAATGATGGCCACCTCCGGCAATTCCGGAGGAAATCTTTGGTAAGGAGTCCTTTTTTGTTTTTTTTTGTGGGGCCCAGGGGTCCAATTCAGCTGAAGAAAGAATCTTCAAGGAGTCTTCAGGGATTCTTCGGTGAAGATTTGGGCGCCAATACGAAGACTATCATTTTCTCAAACTAGAGCATAGTCAATCATGTAATGATGGCCACCTCCTGCGATTCCGGAGGAAATCTTTGGTAGGGGGTCCTTTTTTTTTTTCGTGGGGCCCAGGGGTCCAGTTCAGCTGAAGAAAGAATCTTCAAGGAGTCTTCAGGAATTCTTCGGTGAAGATTTTGGCGCCAATACGAATACTATCATTTTCTCAAACTAGAGCATAGTCATTCATGTAATGATGGCCACCTCCGGCGATTCTGGAGGAAATCTTTGGTAAGGGGTCCTTTTTTTTTTTTTTTTTTTTTTTTTGTGGGGCCCAGTGGTCCAATTCAGCTGAAGAAAGAATCTTCAAGGAGTCTTCAGGGATTCTTCGGTGAATATTTTGGAGCCAATACGAAGACTATCATTTTCTCAAACTAGAGCATAGTCATTCATGCAATGATGGCAACCTCCGGCGATTCCGGAGGAAATCTTTGGTAAGGGGTCCTTTTATTTTTTTTTTTTTTTGTGGGGCCCAGGGGTCCAGTTCAGCTGAAGAAAGAATCTTCAAGGAGTCTTCAGGGATTCTTCTGTGAAGATTTTGGCGCCAATATGAAGACTATCATTTTCTCAAACTAGAGCATAGTCATTCATGTAATGATGGCTACCTCCGGCGATTCCGGAGGAAATCTTTGGTAAGTGGTAGTTTTTTGTTTTTTTTTGTGGGGCCCAGGAGTCCAATTCAGCTGAAGAAAGAATATTCAAGGAGTCTTCAGGGATTCTTCGGTGAATATTTTGGCGCCAATACGAAGACTATCATTTTCTCAAACTAGAGCATAGTCATTCATGTAATGTTGGCCACCTCCGGCGATTCCGGAGGAAATCTTTGGTAAGGGGTCCTTTTTTCTTTTGTTTTTTTTGTGGGGCCCAGGGGTCCAGTTCAGCTGAAGAAAGAATCTTCATTGAGTCTTCAGGGATACTTCGGTGAAGATTTTGGCGCCAATACGAAGACTATCATTTTCTCAAACTAGAGCATAGTCATTCATGTAATGATGGCCACCTCCGGCGATTCCGGAGGAAATCTTTGGTAAGGGGTCCTTTTTTGTTTTTTTTTTTTTGTGGGGCCCAGGGGTCCAATTCAGCTGAAGAAACAATCTTCAAGAAGTCTTCAGGGATTCTTCGGTGAAGATTTTGGCGCCAATACTAAGACTATCATTTTCTTAAACTAGAGCATAGTCATAAAGGCTACCAGCTATATAAATGGTAGAAATTACCCTTGAAATTGAAAAATGACACCTATTATACTGCTGAAGAAAGAGTCTTCAAGGAGTCTTCAGGGAATCTTGGGTGAGGATTCTGGAGCCAATATGAAGACTATCATTTTCTAAAATTAGAGCATAGTCATTCATGTAATGATGGCCACCTCCGGCGATTCCGGAGGAAATCTTTGGTAAGGGGTCCTTTTTGGTTTTTTTGGGGGGGGGCCCAGGGGTCCAATTCAGCTGAAGAAAGAATCTTCAAAGAGTCTTCGGGGATTCTTCGGTGAAGATTTTGGAGCCAATACGAAGACTATCATTTTCTCAAACTAGAGCATAGTCATTCATGTAATGATGGCCACCTCCGGCGATTCCTGAGGAAAGCTTTGGTAAGGGGTCCTTTTTTTTTGGGAGGGGGGGGGGGGGCCAGGGGTCCAGTTCAGCTGAAGAAAGAATCTTCAAGAAGTCTTCAGGGATTCTCCAGTGAAGATTTTGGCACCAATACGAAGACTATCATTTTCTCAAACTAGAGCATAGTCATTCATGTAATGATGGCTACCTCCTGCGATTCCGGATTAAATCTTTGGTAAGGGGTCCTTTTTTGTTTTTGTTTTTTTTTTTGTGGGGCCCAGGGGTCCAGTTCAGCTGAAGAAAGAATCTTCAAGGAGTCTTCAGGGATTCCTCGGTGAAGATTTTGGCGCCAATACGAAGACTATCATTTTCTCAAACTAGAGCATAGTCATTCATGTAATGATGGCCACCTCCGGCGATTCCGGAGGAAATCTTTGGTAAGGGGTCCTTTTTTGTTTTTTTTGTGGGGCCCAGGGGTCCACTTTAGCTGAAGAAAGAATCTTCAAGGAGTCTTCAGGGATTCTTCGGTGAAGATTTTGGCGCCAATACGAAGACTATTATTTTCTCAAACTAGAGCTTAGTCATTCATGTAATAATGGCCACCTCCGGCGATTCCGGAGGAAATCTTTGGTAAGGGGTCCTTTTTTGTTTTTTTTTTGTGGGTCCCAGGGGTCCAATTCAGCTGAAGAAAGAATCTTCAAGGAGTCTTCAGGGATTCTTCGGAGAAGATTTTGGCGCCAATACGAAGACTATCATTTTCTCAAACTAGAGCATAGTCATTCATGTAATGATGGCCACCTCCGGCGATTCCGGAGGAAATCTTTGGTAGTTTTTTTTTTTTTTTTTTTTTTTTTTTGTGGGGCCCAGGGGTCCAGTTCAGCTGAAGAAAGAATCTTCAAGGAGTCTTCAGGGATTCTTTGGTGAAGATTTTGGCGCCAATACGAAGAGTATCATTTTCTCAAACTAGAGCATAGTCATTCATGTAATGATGGCTACCTCCGGCGATTCCGGAGGAAATCTTTGGTAAGGGGTAGTTTTTTGTTTTTTTTTTGTGGGGCCCAGGCGTCCAATTCAGCTGAAGAAAGAATATTCAAGGAGTCTTCAGGGATTCTTTCGTGAAGATTTTGGTGCCAATACGAAGACTATCATTTTTTCAAACTAGAGCATAGTCATTCATGTAATGATGGCTACCTCCGGCGATTCCGGAGGAAATCTTTGGTAAGGGGTCCTTTTTGGTTTTTTTTTTGTGGGGCCCAGTGGTCCAATTCAGCTGAAGAAAGAATTTTCAAGGAGTCTTCAGGGATTCTTCAGTGAACATTTTGGAGCCAATACGAAGACTATCATTTTCTCAAACTAGAGCATAGTCATTCATGTAATGATGGCCACCTCCGGCGATTCCGGAGGAAATCTTTGGTAAGGGGTCCTTTTTTGTTTTGTTTTTTTTTGTGGGGCCCAGGGGTCCAGTTCACCTGAAGAAAGAATCTTCAAGGAGTCTTCAGGGATTCTTCGGTGAAGATTTGGGCGCCAATACGAAGACTATCATTTTCTCAAACTAGAGCATAGTCATTCATGTAATGATGGCCACCTCCGGCAATTCCGGAGGAAATCTTTGGTAAGGGGTCCTTTTTTTGGGGGGGGGGCACAGGGGTCCAATTCAGCTGAAGAAAGAATCTTCAAGGAGTCTTCAGGGATTCTTCAGTGAAGATTTTGGCGCCAATACTAAGACTATCATTTTCTCAAACTAGAGCATAGTCATAAAGGCTACCAGCTATATAAATGGTAGAAATTACCCTTGAAATTGAAAAATGTCACCTGTTATACTGCTGAAGAAAGAGTCTTCAAGGAGTCTTCAGGGAATCTTGGGTGAGGATTCTGGAGCCAATATGAAGACTATCATTTTCTAAAACTAGAGCATAGTCATTCATGTAATGATGGCCACCTGTGGCGATTCCGGAGGAAATCTTTGGTAAGGGGTCCTTTTTGGTTTTTTTTGGGGGGGCCCAGGGGTCCAATTCAGCTGAAGAAAGAATCTTCAAAGAGTCTTCAGGGATTCTTCGGTGAAGATTTTGGAGCCAATACGAAGACTATCATTTTCTCAAACTAGAGCATAGTCATTCATGTAATGATGGCCACCTCCGGCGATTCCGGAGTAAAGCTTTGGTAAGGGGTCCTTTTTTTTTTTTTTTGTGGGGCCCAGGGGTCCAGTTCAGCTGAAGAAAGAATCTTCAAGGAGTCTTCAGGGATTCTTCAGTGAAGATTTTGGCACCAATACGAAGACTATCATTTTCTCAAACTAGAGCATAGTCATTCATGTAATGATGGCCACCTCCGGCGATTCCGGAGGAAATCTTTGGTAAGGGGTCCTTTTTTGTTTTTTTTGTGGGGCCCAGGGGTCCAATTTAGCTGAAGAAAGAATCTTCAAGGAGTCTTCAGGGATTCTTCGGTGAAGATTTTGGCGCCAATACGAAGACTATTATTTTCTCAAACTAGAGCTTAGTCATTCATGTAATAATGGCCACCTCCGGCGATTCCGGAGGAAATCTTTGGTAAGGGGTCCTTTTTTTTTTTTGTGGGTCCCAGGGGTCCAATTCAGCTGAAGAAAGAATCTTCAAGGAGTCTTCAGGGATTCTTCGGTGAAGATTTTGGCGCCAATACGAAGACTATTATTTTCTCAAACTAGAGCTTAGTCATTCATGTAATAATGGCCACCTCCGGCGATTCCGGAGGAAATCTTTGGTAAGGGGTATTTTTTTGTTTTTTTTTGTGGGTCCCAGGGGTCCAATTCAGCTGAAGAAAGAATCTTCAAGGAGTCTTCAGGTATTCTTCGGTGAAGATTTTGGCGCCAATACTAAGACTATCATTTTCTCAAACTAGAGCATAGTCATAAAGGCTACCAGCTATATAAATGGTAGAAATTACCCTTGAAATTGAAAAATGACACCAGTTATACTGCTGAAGAAAGAGACTTCAAGGAGTCTTCAGGGAATCTTGGGTGAGGATTTTGGAGCCAATATGAAGACTATCATTTTCTAAAACAAGAGCATAGTCATTCATGTAATGATGGCCACCTCCGGCGATTCCGGAGGAAATCTTTGGTAAGGGGTCCTTTTTTTGTTTTTTTTGGGGGGGCCCAGGGGTCCAATTCAGCTGAAGAAAGAATCTTCAAAGAGTCTTCAGGGATTCTTCGGTGAAGATTTTGGAGCCAATACGAAGACTATCATTTTCTCAAACTAGAGCATAGTCATTCATGTAATGATGGCCACCTCCGGCGATTCCGGAGGAAATCTTTGGTAAGGGGTCCTTTTTTTTTTTTTTTTTTGTAGGGCCCAGGGGTCCAGTTCAGCTGAAGAAAGAAACTTTAAGGAGTCTTCAGGGATTCTTCAGTGAAGATTTTGGCACAAATACGAAGACTATCATTTTCTCAAACTAGAGCATAGTCATTCATATAATGATGGCTACCTCCTGTGATTCCGGATGAAATCTTTGGTAAGGGGTCCTTTTTTTTTTTTTTTTTTTTGTGGGGCCCAGGGGTCCAGTTCAGCTGAAGAAAGAATCTTCAAGGAGTCTTCAGGGATTCCTCGGTGAAGATTTTGGCGCCAATACGAAGACTATCATTTTCTCAAACTAGAGCATAGTCATTCATGTAATGATGGCCACCTCCGGCAATTCCGGAGGAAATCTTTGGTAAGGAGTCCTTTTTTTTTTTTTTTTTTTGTGGGGCCCAGGGGTCCAATTCAGCTGAAGAAAGAATCTTCAAGGAGTCTTCAGGGATTCTTCGGTGAAGATTTGGGCGCCAATACGAAGACTATCATTTTCTCAAACTAGAGCATAGTCATTCATGTAATGATGGCTACCTCCGGCGATTCCGGAGGAAATCTTTGGTAAGGGGTAGTTTTTTGTTTTTTTTTGTGGGGCCCAGGAGTCCAATTCAGCTGAAGAAAGAATATTCAAGGAGTCTTCAGGGATTCTTCGGTGAAGATTTTGGAGCCAATACGAAGACTATCATTTTCTCAAACTAGAGCATAGTCATTCATGTAATGATGGCCACCTCCGGCGATTCCAGAGGAAATCTTTGGTAAGGGGTCCTTTTTTTTTTTTTTTTTTTGTGGGGCCCAGGGGTCCAGTTCAACTGAAGAGCAAATCTTCAAGGAGTCTTCAGGGATTCTTCGGTGAAGATTTTGCGCCAATACGAAGACTATCATTTTCTCAAACTACAGCATAGTCATTCATGTAATGATTGCCACCTCCGGCGATTCCGGAAGAAATCTTTGGTAAGGGGTCCTTTTTTTTTTTTTTTTTTTTTTTTTTGTGGGGCCCAGGGGTCCAGTTCAGCTGAAGAAAGAATCTTCAAGGAGTATTCAGGGATTCTTCGGTGAAGATTTTGGAGCCAATACGAAGACTATCATTTTCTCAAACTAGAGCATAGTCATTCATGTAATGATGGCCACCTCCGGCGATTCCGGAGGAAATCTTTGGTAAGGGGTCCTTTTTTGTTTTTGTTTGTGGGGCCCAGGGGTCCAATTCATCTGAAGAAAGAATCTTCAAGGATTCTTCAGGGATTCTTCAGTGAAGATTTTGGCGCCAATACGAAGACTATCATTTTCTCAAACTAGAGCTTAGTCATTCATGTAATAATGGCCACCTCCAGCGATTCCGGAGGAAATCTTTGGTAAGGGGTCTTTTTTTGTTTTTTTTTTGTGGGGCCCAGTGGTTCAATTCAGCTGAAGAAAGAATCTTCAAGGAGTCTTCAGGGATTCTTCGTTGAAGATTTTGGCGCCATTACGAAGTCTATCATTTTCTCAAACTAGATCATAGTCATTCATGTAATGATGGCCACCTCCAGCGATTCCGGAGGAAATCTTTGGTAAGGGTCCTTTTTTTTTTTTGTGGGGCCCAGGGGTCCAGTTCAGCTGAAGAAAGAATCTTCAAGGAGTCTTCAGGGATTCTTCGTTGAAGATTTTGCCACCAATACGAAGACTATCATTTTCTCAAACTAGAGCATAGCCATTCATGTAATGATGGCTACCTCCGGCGATTCCGGAGGAAATCTTTGGTCAGGGGTCCTTTTTTTTTTTTTTTGTGGGGCCCAGGGGTCCAATTCAGCTGAAGAAAGAATCTTCAAAGAGTCTTCAGGGATTCTTTGGTGAAGATTTTGGAGCCAATACGAAGACTATCATTTTCTCAAACTAGAGCATAGTCATTCATATAATGATGGCCACCTCCGGCGATTCCGGAGGAAATCTTTGGTAAGGGGTCCTTTTTTTTTTTTTTTTTTTTTGTGGGGCCCAGGGGTCCAGTTCAGCTGAAGAGCGAATCTTCAAGGAGTCTTCAGGGATTCTTCAGTGAAGATTTTGGCATCAATACGAAGACTATCATTTTCTCAAACTAGAGCATAGTCATTCATGTAATGATGGCTACCTCCTGCAATTCCGGAGGAAATCTTTGGTAAGGGGTCCTTTTTTGTTTTTTTTTTGTGGGGCCCAGGGGTCCAATTCAGCTGAAGAAAGAATCTTCAAAGAGTCTTCAGGGATTCTTCGGTGAAGATTTTGCGCCAATATGAAGACTATCATTTTCTCAAACTAGAGCGTAGTCATTCATGTAATGATGGCCACCTCCGGCGATTCCGGAGGAAATCTTTGGTAAGGGGTCCTTTTTTGTTTTTTTTGTGGGGCCCAGGGGTCCAATTCAGCTGAAGAAAGAATCTTCAAGGAGTCTTCAGGGATTCTTCGGTGAAGATTTTGGCGCCAATACGAAGACTATCATTTTCTCAAACTAGAGCTTAGTCATTCATGTAATGATGGCCACCTCCGGCGATTCTGGAGGAAATCTTTGGTAGGGGGTCCTTTTTTTTTTGTGGGGCCCAGGGGTCCAGTTCAGCTGAAGAAAGAATCTTCAAGGAGTCTTCAGGGATTTTTTGGTGAAGATTTTGGCGCCAATACGAAGATATAATTTTCTCAAACTAGAGCATAGTCATCCATGTAATGATGGCCACCTCCGGTGATTCCGGAGGAAACCTTTGGTAGGGCGTCCTTTTTTTTTTTTTTTTGTGGGGCCCAGGGGTCCAGTTCAGCTGAAGAAAGAATCTTCAAGGAGTCTTCAGGGATTCTTCGGTGAAGATTTTGGCGTCAATACGAAGACTATCATTTTCTCAAACTAGAGCATAGTCATTCATGTAATGATGGCCACCTCTGGCGATCGCGGAGGAAATCTTTGGTAAGGGGTCCTTTTTTTTTTTTTTTTGTGGGGCCCAGGGGTCCAATTCAGCTGAAGAAAGAATCTTCAAGGAGTCTTCAGGGATTCTTCGGTGAAGATTTTGGCGCCAATACTAATACTATCATTTTCTCAAACTAGAGCATAGTCATAAAGGCTATCAGCTATATAAATGGTAGAAATTACCCTTGAAATTGAAAAATGACACCTGTTATACTGCTGAAGAAAGAGTCTTCAAGGAGTCTTCAGGGAATCTTGGGTGAGGATTTTGGAGCCAATATGAGGACTATCATTTTCTAAAACTAGAGCGTAGTCATTCATGTAATGATGGCCACGTCCGGCGATTCCGGAGGAAATCTCTGTAAGGGGTCCTTTTTTGTTTTTTTTTTGTGGGGCCCAGGGGTCGAATTCAGCTGAAGAAAGAATCTTCAAAGAGTCTTCAGGGATTCTTCGGTGAAGATTTTGGCGCCAATACGAAGACTAACATTTTCTCAAACTAGAGCATAGTCATTCATGTAATGATGGCTACCTCCGGCGATTCCGGAGGAAATCTTTGGTAAGGGGTCCTTTTTTTTTGGGGGGGGGGGGGCCCAGGGGTCCAATTCAGCTGAAGAAAGAATCTTCAAGGAGTCTTCAGGGATTCTTCGGTGAATATTTTGGAGCCAATACGAAGATATCATTTTCTCAAACTAGAGCATAGTCATTCATGTAATGATGTCCACCTCCGGTGATTCCGGAGGAAACCTTTGGTAGGGGGTCCTTTTTTTTTTTTTTTTTGTGGGGCCCAGGGGTCCAGTTCAGCTGAAGAAAGAATCTTCAAGGAGTCTTCAGGGATTCTTTGGTGAAGATTTTGGCGTCAATACGAAGACTATCATTTTCTCAAACTAGAGCATAGTCATTCATATAATGAAGGCCACCTCTGGCGATCCCGGAGGAAATCTTTGGTAAGGGGTCCTTTTTTTTTTTTTTTTTTTGTGGGGCCCAGGGGTCCAATTCAGCTGAAAAAAAGAATCTTCAAGGAGTCTTCAGGGATTCTTCGGTGAAGATTTTGGCGCCAATACTAAGACTATCATTTTCTCAAACTAGAGCATGGTCATAAAGGCTACCAGCTATATAAATGGTAGAAATTACCCTTGAAATTGAAAAATGACACCTGTTATACTGCTGAAGAAAGAGTCTTCAAGGAGTCTTCAGGGAATCTTAGGTGAGGATTTTGGAGCCAATATGAGGAGTATCATTTTCTAAAACTAGAGCATAGTCATTCATGTAATGATGGGCACCTCCGGCGATTCCGGAGGAAATCTCTGGTAAGGGGTCCTCTTTTGTTTTTTGTTTTTTTTATGGGGCCCAGGGGTCCAGTTCAGCTGAAGAAAGAATCTTCAAGGAGTCTTCAGATATTCTTCGGTGAAGATTTTGGCGCCAATATGAAGACTATCATTTTCTCAAACTAGAGCATAGTCATTCATGTAATGATGGCCACCTCCGGCGATTCCGGAGGAAATCTTTGGTAAGGGCTCCTTTTTTTTTTTTTTTTTTTGTGGGGCCCAGGAGTCCAATTCAGCTGAAGAAAGAAACTTCAAGGAGTCTTCAGGGATTCTTCGGTGAAGATTTTGGCGCCAATACGAAGACTATCATTTTCTCAAACTAGAGCTTAGTCATTCATGTAATGATGGTGACCTCCAGTGATTCCGGAGGAAATCTTTGGTAAGGGGTCCTTTTTAGTTTTTTTTTTTTTTTGTGGGGCCCAGGGGTCCAATTCAGCTGAAGAAAGAATTTTCAAGGAGTCTTCAGGGATTCTTCGGTGAATATTTTGGAGCCAATACGAAGATATCATTTTCTCAAACTAGAGCATAGTCATTCATGTAATGATTACCACCTCCGGTGATTACGGAGGAAACCTTTGGTAGGGGGTCCTTTTTTGTTTTTTTGTTTTTTTTGTGGGGCCCAGTTGTCCAGTTCAGCTGAAGAAAGAATCTTCAAGGAGTCTTCAGGGATTCTTTGGTGAAGATTTTGGCGTCAATACGAAGACTATCATTTTCTCAAACTAGAGCATAGTCATTCATGTAATGATGGCCACCTCTGGCGATCCCGGAGGAAATCTTTGGTAAGGGGTCCTTTTTTTATTTTTTTTTTTGTGGGGCCCAGGGGTCCAATTCAGCTGAAGAAAGAATCTTCAAGGAGTCTTCAGGGATTCTTCGGTGAAGATTTTGGCGCCAATACTAAGACTATAATTTTCTCAAACTAGAGCATAGTCATAAAGGCTACCAGCTATATAAATGGTAGAAATTACCCTTGAATTTGAAAAATGACACCTGTTATACTGCTGAAGAAAGAGTCTTCAAGGAGTCTTCAGGGAATCTTCGGTGAGGATTTTGGAGCCAATATGAGGACTATCATTTTCTAAAACTAGAGCATAGTCATTCATGTAATGATGGGCACCTCCGGCGATTCCGGAGGAAATCTCTGGTAAGGGGTCCTTTTTTGTTTTTTTGAGTGGGGCCCAGGGGTCCAATTCAGCTGAAGAAAGAATCTTCAAAGAGTCTTCAGGGATTCTTCGGTGAAGATTTTGGAGCCAATACGAAGACTATCATTTTCTCAAACTAGAGCATAGTCATTCATATAATGATGGCCACCTCCGGCGATTCTGGAGGAAATCTTTGGTAAGGGGTCCTTTTTTTTTTTTTTTTTTGTGGGGCCCAGGGGTCCAGTTCAGCTGAAGAGCGAATCTTCAAGGAGTCTTCAGGGATTCTTCAGTGAAGATTTTGGCATCAATACGAAGACTATCATTTTCTCAAACTAGAGCATAGTCATTCATGTAATGATGGCTACCTCCTGCAATTCCGGAGGAAATCTTTGGTAAGGGGTCCTTTTTTGTTTTTTTTTTGTGGGGCCCAGGGGTCCAATTCAGCTGAAGAAAGAATCTTCAAAGAGTCTTCAGGGATTCTTCGGTGAAGATTTTGCGCCAATATGAAGACTATCATTTTCTCAAACTAGAGCATAGTCATAAAGGCTATCAGCTATATAAATGGTAGAAATTACCCTTGAAATTGAAAAATGACACCTGTTATACTGCTGAAGAAAGAGTCTTCAAGGAGTCTTCAGGGAATCTTGGGTGAGGATTTTGGAGCCAATATGAGGACTATCATTTTCTAAAACTAGAGCGTAGTCATTCATGTAATGATGGCCACGTCCGGCGATTCCGGAGGAAATCTCTGTAAGGGGTCCTTTTTTGTTTTTTTTTTGTGGGGCCCAGGGGTCGAATTCAGCTGAAGAAAGAATCTTCAAAGAGTCTTCAGGGATTCTTCGGTGAAGATTTTGGCGCCAATACGAAGACTAACATTTTCTCAAACTAGAGCATAGTCATTCATGTAATGATGGCTACCTCCGGCGATTCCGGAGGAAATCTTTGGTAAGGGGTCCTTTTTTTTTTGGGGGGGGGGGCCCAGGGGTCCAATTCAGCTGAAGAAAGAATCTTCAAGGAGTCTTCAGGGATTCTTCGGTGAATATTTTGGAGCCAATACGAAGATATCATTTTCTCAAACTAGAGCATAGTCATTCATGTAATGATGTCCACCTCCGGTGATTCCGGAGGAAACCTTTGGTAGGGGGTCCTTTTTTTTTTTTTTTTTTGTGGGGCCCAGGGGTCCAGTTCAGCTGAAGAAAGAATCTTCAAGGAGTCTTCAGGGATTCTTTGGTGAAGATTTTGGCGTCAATACGAAGACTATCATTTTCTCAAACTAGAGCATAGTCATTCATATAATGAAGGCCACCTCTGGCGATCCCGGAGGAAATCTTTGGTAAGGGGTCCTTTTTTTTTTTTTTTTTTTTGTGGGGCCCAGGGGTCCAATTCAGCTGAAAAAAAGAATCTTCAAGGAGTCTTCAGGGATTCTTCGGTGAAGATTTTGGCGCCAATACTAAGACTATCATTTTCTCAAACTAGAGCATGGTCATAAAGGCTACCAGCTATATAAATGGTAGAAATTACCCTTGAAATTGAAAAATGACACCTGTTATACTGCTGAAGAAAGAGTCTTCAAGGAGTCTTCAGGGAATCTTAGGTGAGGATTTTGGAGCCAATATGAGGAGTATCATTTTCTAAAACTAGAGCATAGTCATTCATGTAATGATGGGCACCTCCGGCGATTCCGGAGGAAATCTCTGGTAAGGGGTCCTCTTTTGTTTTTTGTTTTTTTTATGGGGCCCAGGGGTCCAGTTCAGCTGAAGAAAGAATCTTCAAGGAGTCTTCAGATATTCTTCGGTGAAGATTTTGGCGCCAATACGAAGACTATCATTTTCTCAAACTAGAGCATAGTCATTCATGTAATGATGGCCACCTCCGGCGATTCCGGAGGAAATCTTTGGTAAGGGCTCCTTTTTTTTTTTTTTTTTTGTGGGGCCCAGGAGTCCAATTCAGCTGAAGAAAGAAACTTCAAGGAGTCTTCAGGGATTCTTCGGTGAAGATTTTGGCGCCAATACGAAGACTATCATTTTCTCAAACTAGAGCTTAGTCATTCATGTAATGATGGTGACCTCCAGTGATTCCGGAGGAAATCTTTGGTAAGGGGTCCTTTTTAGTTTTTTTTTTTTTTTGTGGGGCCCAGGGGTCCAATTCAGCTGAAGAAAGAATTTTCAAGGAGTCTTCAGGGATTCTTCGGTGAATATTTTGGAGCCAATACGAAGATATCATTTTCTCAAACTAGAGCATAGTCATTCATGTAATGATTACCAACTCCGGTGATTACGGAGGAAACCTTTGGTAGGGGGTCCTTTTTTGTTTTTTTGTTTTTTTTGTGGGGCCCAGTTGTCCAGTTCAGCTGAAGAAAGAATCTTCAAGGAGTCTTCAGGGATTCTTTGGTGAAGATTTTGGCGTCAATACGAAGACTATCATTTTCTCAAACTAGAGCATAGTCATTCATGTAATGATGGCCACCTCTGGCGATCCCGGAGGAAATCTTTGGTAAGGGGTCCTTTTTTTATTTTTTTTTTTTGTGGGGCCCAGGGGTCCAATTCAGCTGAAGAAAGAATCTTCAAGGAGTCTTCAGGGATTCTTCGGTGAAGATTTTGGCGCCAATACTAAGACTATCATTTTCTCAAACTAGAGCATAGTCATAAAGGCTACCAGCTATATAAATGGTAGAAATTACCCTTGAATTTGAAAAATGACACCTGTTATACTGCTGAAGAAAGAGTCTTCAAGGAGTCTTCAGGGAATCTTCGGTGAGGATTTTGGAGCCAATATGAGGACTATCATTTTCTAAAACTAGAGCATAGTCATTCATGTAATGATGGGCACCTCCGGCGATTCCGGAGGAAATCTCTGGTAAGGGGTCCTTTTTTGTTTTTTTGAGTGGGGCCCAGGGGTCCAATTCAGCTGAAGAAAGAATCTTCAAAGAGTCTTCAGGGATTCTTCGGTGAAGATTTTGGAGCCAATACGAAGACTATCATTTTCTCAAACTAGAGCATAGTTATTCATATAATGATGGCCACCTCCGGCGATTCCGGAGGAAATCTTTGGTAAGGGGTCCTTTTTTTTTTTTTTTTTTTGTGGGGCCCAGGGGTCCAGTTCAGCTGAAGAGCGAATCTTCAAGGAGTCTTCAGGGATTCTTCAGTGAAGATTTTGGCATCAATACGAAGACTATCATTTTCTCAAACTAGAGCATAGTCATTCATGTAATGATGGCTACCTCCTGCAATTCCGGAGGAAATCTTTGGTAAGGGGTCCTTTTTTTTTTTTTTTTTGTGGGGCCCAGGGGTCCAATTCAGCTGAAGAAAGAATCTTCAAAGAGTCTTCAGGGATTCTTCGGTGAAGATTTTGCGCCAATATGAAGACTATCATTTTCTCAAACTACAGCATAGTCATTCATGTAATGATGGCCACCTCCGGCGATTCCGGAGGAAATCTTTGGTAAGGGGTCCTTTTTTGTTTTTTTTGTGGGGCCCAGGGGTCCAATTCAGCTGAAGAAAGAATCTTCAAGGAGTCTTCAGGGATTCTTCGGTGAAGATTTTGGCGCCAATACGAAGACTATCATTTTCTCAAACTAGAGCTTAGTCATTCATGTAATGATGGCCACCTCCGGCGATTCTGGAGGAAATCTTTGGTAGGGGGTCCTTTTTTTTTTTGTGGGGCCCAGGGGTCCAGTTCAGCTGAAGAAAGAATCTTCAAGGAGTCTTCAGGGATTTTTTGGTGAAGATTTTGGCGCCAATACGAAGATATAATTTTCTCAAACTAGAGCATAGTCATCCATGTAATGATGGCCACCTCCGGTGATTCCGGAGGAAACCTTTGGTAGGGCGTCCTTTTTTTTTTTTTTTTTGTGGGGCCCAGGGGTCCAGTTCAGCTGAAGAAAGAATCTTCAAGGAGTCTTCAGGGATTCTTCGGTGAAGATTTTGGCGTCAATACGAAGACTATCATTTTCTCAAACTAGAGCATAGTCATTCATGTAATGATGGCCACCTCTGGCGATCGCGGAGGAAATCTTTGGTAAGGGGTCCTTTTTTTTTTTTTTGTGGGGCCCAGGGGTCCAATTCAGCTGAAGAAAGAATCTTCAAGGAGTCTTCAGGGATTCTTCGGTGAAGATTTTGGCGCCAATACTAATACTATCATTTTCTCAAACTAGAGCATAGTCATAAAGGCTATCAGCTATATAAATGGTAGAAATTACCCTTGAAATTGAAAAATGACACCTGTTATACTGCTGAAGAAAGAGTCTTCAAGGAGTCTTCAGGGAATCTTGGGTGAGGATTTTGGAGCCAATATGAGGACTATCATTTTCTAAAACTAGAGCGTAGTCATTCATGTAATGATGGCCACGTCCGGCGATTCCGGAGGAAATCTCTGTAAGGGGTCCTTTTTTGTTTTTTTTTTGTGGGGCCCAGGGGTCGAATTCAGCTGAAGAAAGAATCTTCAAAGAGTCTTCAGGGATTCTTCGGTGAAGATTTTGGCGCCAATACGAAGACTAACATTTTCTCAAACTAGAGCATAGTCATTCATGTAATGATGGCTACCTCCGGCGATTCCGGAGGAAATCTTTGGTAAGGGGTCCTTTTTTTTTGGGGGGGGGGGGGGCCAGGGGTCCAATTCAGCTGAAGAAAGAATCTTCAAGGAGTCTTCAGGGATTCTTCGGTGAATATTTTGGAGCCAATACGAAGATATCATTTTCTCAAACTAGAGCATAGTCATTCATGTAATGATGTCCACCTCCGGTGATTCCGGAGGAAACCTTTGGTAGGGGGTCCTTTTTTTTTTTTTTTTTTTGTGGGGCCCAGGGGTCCAGTTCAGCTGAAGAAAGAATCTTCAAGGAGTCTTCAGGGATTCTTTGGTGAAGATTTTGGCGTCAATACGAAGACTATCATTTTCTCAAACTAGAGCATAGTCATTCATATAATGAAGGCCACCTCTGGCGATCCCGGAGGAAATCTTTGGTAAGGGGTCCTTTTTTTTTTTTTTTTTTTGTGGGGCCCAGGGGTCCAATTCAGCTGAAAAAAAGAATCTTCAAGGAGTCTTCAGGGATTCTTCGGTGAAGATTTTGGCGCCAATACTAAGACTATCATTTTCTCAAACTAGAGCATGGTCATAAAGGCTACCAGCTATATAAATGGTAGAAATTACCCTTGAAATTGAAAAATGACACCTGTTATACTGCTGAAGAAAGAGTCTTCAAGGAGTCTTCAGGGAATCTTAGGTGAGGATTTTGGAGCCAATATGAGGAGTATCATTTTCTAAAACTAGAGCATAGTCATTCATGTAATGATGGGCACCTCCGGCGATTCCGGAGGAAATCTCTGGTAAGGGGTCCTCTTTTGTTTTTTGTTTTTTTTTATGGGGCCCAGGGGTCCAGTTCAGCTGAAGAAAGAATCTTCAAGGAGTCTTCAGATATTCTTCGGTGAAGATTTTGGCGCCAATACGAAGACTATCATTTTCTCAAACTAGAGCATAGTCATTCATGTAATGATGGCCACCTCCGGCGATTCCGGAGGAAATCTTTGGTAAGGGCTCCTTTTTTTTTTTTTTTTTTTTTGTGGGGCCCAGGAGTCCAATTCAGCTGAAGAAAGAAACTTCAAGGAGTCTTCAGGGATTCTTCGGTGAAGATTTTGGCGCCAATACGAAGACTATCATTTTCTCAAACTAGAGCTTAGTCATTCATGTAATGATGGTGACCTCCAGTGATTCCGGAGGAAATCTTTGGTAAGGGGTCCTTTTTAGTTTTTTTTTTTTTGTGGGGCCCAGGGGTCCAATTCAGCTGAAGAAAGAATTTTCAAGGAGTCTTCAGGGATTCTTCGGTGAATATTTTGGAGCCAATACGAAGATATCATTTTCTCAAACTAGAGCATAGTCATTCATGTAATGATTACCACCTCCGGTGATTACGGAGGAAACCTTTGGTAGGGGGTCCTTTTTTGTTTTTTTGTTTTTTTTGTGGGGCCCAGTTGTCCAGTTCAGCTGAAGAAAGAATCTTCAAGGAGTCTTCAGGGATTCTTTGGTGAAGATTTTGGCGTCAATACGAAGACTATCATTTTCTCAAACTAGAGCATAGTCATTCATGTAATGATGGCCACCTCTGGCGATCCCGGAGGAAATCTTTGGTAAGGGGTCCTTTTTTTTTTTTTTTTTTTGTGGGGCCCAGGGGTCCAATTCAGCTGAAGAAAGAATCTTCAAAGAGTCTTCAGGGATTCTTCGGTGAAGATTTTGGAGCCAATACGAAGACTATCATTTTCTCAAACTAGAGCATAGTCATTCATGTAATGATGGCCACCTCCGGTGATTCCGTATGAAATCTTTGGTAAGGGGTCCTCTTTTGTTTTTTGTTTTTTTTGTGGGGCCCAGGGGTCCAGTTCAGCTGAAGAAAGAATCTTCAAGGAGTCTTCAGGGATTCTTCGGTGAAGATTTTGGCGCCAATTCGAATACTATCATTTTCTCAAACTAGAGCATAGTCATTCATGTAATGATGGCCACCTCCGGCGATTCCGGAAGAAATCTTTGGTAAGGGCTCCTTTTTTGTTTTTTTTTTGTGGGGCCCAGGAGTCCAATTCAGCTGAAGAAAGAATCTTCAAGGAGTCTTCAGGGATTCTTCGGTGAAGATTTTGGAGCCAATACGAAGACTATCATTTTCTCAAACTAGAGCATAGTCATTCATGTAATGATGGCCACCTCCGGCGATTCCGGAAGAAATCTTTGGTAAGGGGTCCTTTTTTGTTTTTTTTTTGGGGGGCCCAGGGGTCCAATTCAGCTGAAGAAAGAATCTTCAAAGAGTCTTCAGGGATTCTTCGGAAAAAGATTTTGGAGCCAATACGAAGACTATCATTTTCTCAAACTAGAGCATAGTCATAAAGGCTACCAGCTATATAAATGGTAGAAATTACCCTTGAAATTGAAAAATGACACCTGTTATACTGCTGAAGAAAGAGTCTTCAAGGAGTCTTCAGGGAATCTTGGGTGAGGATTCTGGAGTCAATATGAAGACTATCATTTTCTAAAACTAGAGCATAGTCATTCATGTAATGATGGCCACCTCCGGCGATTCCGGAGGAAATCTTTGGTAAGGGGTCCTTTTTTTTTTTTTTTTTTTGTGGGGCCCAGGGGTCCAGTTCAGCTGAAGAAAGAATCTTCAAGGAGTCTTCAGGGATTCTTCGGTGAAGATTTTGCGCCAATACGAAGACTATCATTTTCTCAAACTAGAGCATAGTCATTCATGTAATGATGGCCACCTCCGGCGATTCCGGAGGAAATCTTTGGTAAGGGGTCCTTTTTTGTTTTTTTTTGTGAGGGCCCAGGGGTCCAATTCAGCTGAAGAAAGAATCTTCAAAGAGTCTTCAGGGATTCTTCGGTGAAGATTTTGGAGCCAATACGAAGACTATCATTTTCTCAAACTAGAGCATAGTCATTCATGTAATGATGGCCACCTCCGGCGATTCCGGAGGAAATCTTCGGTAAGGGGTCCTTTTTTGTTTTTTTTGTGGGGCCCAGGGGTCCAATTCAGCTGAAGAAAGAATCTTCAAAGAGTCTTCAGGGATTCTTCGGTGAAGATTTTGGAGCCAATACGAAGACTATCATTTTCTCAAACTAGAGCATAGTCATTCATGTAATGATGGCCACCTCCGGCGATTCCAGAGGAAATCTTTGGTAAGGGGTCCTTTTTTTTTTTTTTGTGGGGCCCAGGGGTCCAGTTCAACTGAAGAAAGAATCTTGAAGGAGTCTTCAGGGATTCTTCAGTGAAGATTTTGGCACCAATACGAAGACTATCATTTTCTCAAACTAGAGCATAGTCATTCATGTAATGATGGCTACCTCCTGCGATTCCGGAGGAAATCTTTGGTAAGGGGTCCTTTTTTTTTATTTTTTTTTGTGGGGCCCCGGGGTCCAGTTCAGCTGAAGAAAGAATCTTCAAGGAGTCTTCAGGGATTCCTCGGTGAAGATTTTGGCGCCAATACGAAGACTATCATTTTCTCAAACTAGAGCATAGTCATTCATGTAATGATGGCCACCTCCGGCGATTCCGGAGGATATCTTTGGTAAGGGGTCATTTTTTTTTTTTGTGGGGCCCAGTGGTCCAATTCAGCTAAAGAAAGAATCTTCAAGGAGTCTTCAGGGATTCTTCGGTGAATATTTTGGAGCCAATACGAAGAATATCATTTTCTCAAACTAGAGCATAGTCATTCATGTAATGATGGCAACCTCCGGCGATTCCGGAGGAAATCTTTGGTAAACGGTTCTTTTTTTTTTTTTTTTTGTGGGGCCCAGGGGTCCAGTTCAGCTGAAGAAAGAATCTTCAAGGAGTCTTCAGGGATTCTTCGGTGAAGATTTTGGCGCCAATACGAAGACTATCATTTTCTCAAACTAGAGCATAGTCATTCATGTAATGATGGCTACCTCCGGCGATTCCGGAGTAAATCATTGGTTAGGGGTTGTTTTTTGTTTTTTTTTGTGGGGCCCAGGAGTCCAATTCAGCTGAAGAAAGAATATTCAAGGAGTCTTCAGGGATTCTTCGGTGAAGATTTTGGCGCCAATACGAAGACTATCATTTTCTCAAACTAGAGCATAGTCATTCATGTAATGATGGCCACCTCCGGCGATTCCGGAGGAAATTTTTGGTAAGGGGTCCTTTTTTCTTTTGTTTTTTTTGTGGGGCCCAGGTGTCCAGTTCAGCTGAAGAAAGAATCTTCAAGGAGTCTTCAGGGATTCTTCGGTGAAGATTTTGGCTCCAATACGAAGACTATCATTTTCTCAAACTAGAGCATAGTCATTCATGTAATGATGGCCACCTCCGGCGATTCCGGAGGAAATCTTAGGTAAGGGGTCCTTTTTTTTTTTTTTTTTTTGTGGGGCCCAGGGGTCCAATTCAGCTGAAGAAAGAATCTTCAAGGAGTCTTCAGGGATACTTCGGAGAAAATTTTAGCGCCAATACTAAGATTATCATTTTCTCAAACTTGAGCATAGTCATAAAGGCTACCAGCTATATAAATGGTAGAAATTACCCTTGAAATTGAAAAATGACACCTGTTATTCTGCTGAAGAAAGAGTCTTCAAGGAGTCTTCAGGGAATCTTGGGTGAGGATTCTGGAGCCAATATGAAGACTATCATTTTCTAAAACTAGAGCATAGTCATTCATGTAATGATGGCCACCTCCGGCGATTCCGGAGGAAATCTTTGGTAAGGGGTCCTTTTTGGTTTTTTTTTTGGGGGGGCCCAGGGGTCCAATTCAGCTGAAGAAAGAATCTTCAAAGAGTCTTCAGGGATTCTTCGGTGAAGATTTTGGAGCCAATACGAAGACTATCATTTTCTCAAACTAGAGCATAGTCATTCATGTAATGATGGCCACCTCCGGCGATTCCGGAGAAAATATTTGGTAAGGGGTCCTTTTTAGTTTTTTTTTTGTGGGGCCCAGGGGTTCAGTTCAGCTGAAGAAAGAATCTTCAAGGAGTCTTCAGGGATTCTTCGGTGAAGATTTTGGTGCCAATACGAAGACTATCATTTTCTCAAACTAGAGCATAGTCATTCATGTAATGATGGCCACCTCCGGCGATTCCAGAGGAAATCTTTGGTAAGGGGTCCTTTTTTGTTTTGTTTTTTTTTTTTTGTGGCGCCCAGGGGGCCAGTTCAGCTGAAGAAAGAATCTTGAAGGAGTCTTCAGGGATTCTTCGGTGAAGATTTTGGCGCCAAAACGAAGACTATCATTTTCTCAAACTAGAGCTTAGTCATTCATGTAATCATGGCCACCTCCGGCTATTCCGGAGGAAATCTTTGGTAAGGGGTCCTTTTTTTTTTTTTTTTTGTCGGGCCCAGGGGTCCAATTCAGCTGAAGAAAGAATCTTCAATGAGTCTTCAGGGATTCTTCGGTGAAGATTTTGGAGCCAATACGAAGACTATCATTTTCTCAAACTAGAGCATAGTCATTCATGTAATGATGGCCACCTCCGGCGATTCCGGAGGAAATCTTTGGTAAGGGGTCCTTTTTTGTTTTTTTTTTGTCGGGCCCAGGGGTCTAATTCAGCTGAAGAAAGAATCTTCAATGAGTCTTCAGGGATTCTTCGGTGAAGATTTTGGAGCCAATACGAAGACTATCATTTTCTCAAACTAGAGCATAGTCATTCATGTAATGATGGCCACCTCCGGCGATTCCGAAGGAAATCTTTGGTAGGGGTACTTTTTTTTTTTTTTGTGGGGCCCAGGGGTCCAGTTCAGCTGAAGAAAGAATCTTCAAGGAGTCTTCAGGGATTTTTCGGTGAAGATTTTGGAGCCAATACGAAGACTATCATTTTCTCAAACTAGAGCATAGTCATTCATGAAATGATGGCCACCTCCGGCGATTCCGGAGGAAATCTTTGGTAAGGGGTCCTTTTTTGTTTTTTTTTTTGTGGGGCCCAGGGGTCCAATTCAGCTGAAGAAAGAATCTTCAAGGAGTCTTCAGGGATTCTTCGGTGAAGATTTTGGAGCCAATACGAAGACTATCATTTTCTCAAACTAGAGCATAGTCATTCATGTAATGATGGCCACCTCCGGCTATTCCGGAGGAAATCTTTGGTAGGGGGTCCTTTTTTTTTCGTGGGGCCCAGGGGTCCAGTTCAGCTAAAGAAAGAATCTTCAAGGAGTCTTCTGGGATTCTTCTGTGAAGATTTTGGCGCCAATACGAAGACTATCATTTTCTCAAACTAGAGCTTAGTCATTCATGTAATCATGGCCACCTCCGGCGATTCCGGAGGAAATCTTTGGTAAGGGGTCCTTTTTTGTTTTTTTTTGTCGGGCCCAGGGGTCCAATTTAGCTGAAGAAAGAATATTCAAGGAGTCTTCAGGGATTCTTCGGTGAAGATTTTGGCGCCAATACGAAGACTATTATTTTTTCAAACTAGAGCATAGTCATTCATGTAATGATGGCCACCTCCGGCGATTCCGGAGGAAATCTTTGGTAAGGTGTCCTTTTTTTTGGGGGGGGGGGGCCCAGGGGTCCAATTCAGCTGAAAAAAGAATCTTCAAGGAGTCTTCAGGGATTCTTCGGTGAAGATTTTGGCGCCAATACTAAGACTATCATTTTCTCAACCTAGAGCATAGTCATAAAGGCTACCAGCTATATAAATGGTAGAAATTACCCTTGAAATTGAAAAATGACACCTGTTATACTGCTGTAGAAAGAGTCTTCAAGGAGTGTTCAGAGAATCTTGGGTGAGGATTTTGGAGCCAAAATGAAGACTATCATTTTCTAAAACTAGAGCATAGTCATTCATGTAATGATGGCCACTTCCGGCGATTCCGGAGGAAATCTTTGGTAAGGGGTCCTTTTTTGTTTTTTTTTTGTGGGGCCCAGGGGTCCAATTCAGCTGAAGTAAGAATATTCAAGGAGTCTTCAGGGATTCTTCGGTGAAGATTTTGGCGCCAATACGAAGACTATCATTTTCTCAAACTAGAGCTTAGTCATTCATGTAATGATGGCCACCTCCGGCGATTCCGGAGGAAATCTTTGGTAAGGGGTCCTTTTTTTTTTTTTTTTTTGTGGGGCCCAGGGGTCCAATTCAGCTGAAAAAAGAATCTTCAAGGAGTCTTCAGGGATTCTTCGGTGAAGATTTTGGAGCCAATACGAAGACTATTATTTTCTCAAAGAAGAGCATAGTCATTCATGTAATAATGGCCCCCTCCGGCGATTCCAGAGGAAAGCTTTGGTAAGGGGTCCTTTTTTTTTTTTTTTTTTTTTGTGGGGCCCAGGGGTCCAGTTCAGCTGAAGAAAGAATCTTCAAGGAGTCTTCAGGGATTCTTCGTTAAAGATTTTGGCGCCAATACGAAGACTATCATTTTCTCAAACTAGAGCATAGTCATTCATGTAATGATGGCTACCTCCGGCGATTCCGGAGGAAATCTTTGGTAAGGGGTAGTTTTTTTTTTTTTGTGGGGCCCAGGAGTCCAATTCAGCTGAAGAAAGAATATTCAAGGAGTCTTCAGGGATTCTTCGGTGAAGATTTTGGCGCCAATACGAAAACTATCATTTTCTCAAACTAGAGCATAGTCATTCATGTAATGGTGGCCACCTCCGGCGATTCCGGGGGAAATCTTTGGTAAGGGGTCCTTTTTTGTTTTTTTTTTTTGTGGGGCCCAGGGGTCCAATTCAGCTGAAGAAAGAATCTTCAAGGAGTCTTCAGGGATTCTTCGGTGAATATTTTGGAGCCAGTACGAAGACTATCATTTTCTCAAACTAGAGTATAGTCATTCATGTAATGATGGCCACCTCCGGCGATTCCGGAGGAAATCTTTGGTAAGGGGTCCTTTTTTGTTTTTTTTTGTGGGGCCCAGGGGTCCAATTCAGCTGAAGAAAGAATATTCAAGGAGTCTTCAGGGATTCTTCGGTGAAGATTTTGGCGCCAATACGAAGACTATCATTTTCCCAAACTAGAGCATAGTCATTCATGTAATGATGGCAACCTCCGGCGATTCCGGAGGAAATCTTTGGTAAGGGTTATTTTTTTTTTTTTTTTGTGGGGCCCAGGGGTCCAGTTCAGCTGAAGAAAGAATCTTTAAGAAGTCTTCAGGGATTCTTCGGTGAAGATTTTGGCGCCAATACGAAGACTATCATTTTCTCAAACTAGAGCATAGTCATTCATGTAATGATGGCTACATCCGGCGATTCCGGAGGAAATCTTTGGTAAGGGGTAGTTTTTTTTTTTTTTGTGGGGCCCAGGAGTCCAATTCAGCTGAAGAAAGAATCTTCAAGGAGTCTTCAGGGATTCTTCGGTGAAGATTTTGGCGCCAATACGAAGACTATCATTTTTTCAAACTAGAGCATAGTCATTCATGTAATGATGGCCACCTCTGGCGATTCCGGAGGAAATCTTTGTTAGGGGGTCCTTTTTTGTTTTTTTTTGTGGGGCCCAGGGGTCCAATTCAGCTGAAGAAAGAATCTTCAAGGAGTCTTCAGGGATTCTTCAGTGAATATTTTGGAGCCAATACGAAGACTATCATTTTCTCAAACTAGAGCATAGTCATTCATGTAATGGTGGCCACCTCCGGCGATTCCGGATGAAATCTTTGGTAAGGGGTCCTTTTTTGTTTTTTTTTTTTGTGGGGCCCAGGGGTCCAATTCAGCTGAAGAAAGAATCTTCAAGGAGTCTTCAAGGATTCTTCGGTGAAGATTTGGCGCCAATACTAAGACTATCATTTTCTCAAACTAGAGCATAGTCATAAAGGCTACCAGCTATATAAATGGTAGAAATTACCCTTGAAATTTAAAAATGACACCTGTTATACTGCTGAAGAAAGAGTCTTCAAGGAGTCTTCAGGGAATCTTGGGTGAGGATTCTGGAGACAATATGAAGACTATCATTTTCTAAAACTAGAGCATAGTCATTCATGTAATGATGGCCACCTCCGGCTATTTCGGAGGAAATCTTTGTATGGGGTCCTTTTTTTTTTTTTTTTTTTTTTTTGTGGGGCCCAGGGGTCCAATTCAGCTGAAGAAAGAATCTTCAAGGAGTCTTCAGGTATTTTTAGGTGAAGATTTTGGCGCCAATACTAAGTCTATCATTTTCTCAAACTAGAGCATAGTCATAAAGGCTACCAGCTATATAAATGGTAGAAATTACCCTTGAAATTGAAAAATGACACCTGTTATACTGCTGAAGAAAGAGTCTTCAAGGAGTCTTCAGGGAATCTTGGGTGAGGATTCTGGAGCCAATATGAAGACTATCATTTTCTAAAACTAGAGCATAGTCATTCATGTAATGATGGCCACCTCCGGCGATTCCGGAGGAAATCTTTGGTAAGGGGTCCTTTTTTGTTTTTTTTTGGGGCCCAGGGGTCCAATTCAGCTGAAGAAAGAATCTTCAAGGAGTCTTCAGGGATTCTTCGGTGAAGATTTTGCGCCAATACGAAGACTATCATTTTCTCAAACTAGAGCATAGTCATTCATGTAATGATGGCCACCTCCGGCGATTCCGGAGGAAATCTTTGGTAAGGGGTCCTTTTTTGTTTTTTTTTGGGGCCCAGGGGTCCAATTCAGCTGAAGAAAGAATCTTCAAGGAGTCTTCAGGGATTCTTCGGTGAAGATTTTGCGCCAATACGAAGACTATCATTTTCTCAAACTAGAGCATAGTCATTCATGTAATGATGGCCACCTCCGGCGATTCCGGAGGAAATCTTTTGTAAGGGGTCCTTTTTTTTTTTTTTTTTTTTTGGTGGGGCCCAGGGGTCCAGTTCAGCTGAAGAAAGAATCTTCAAGGAGTCTTCAGGGATTCTTCGGTGAAGATTTTGGAGCCAATACGAAGACTATCATTTTCTCAAACTAGAGCATAGTCATTCATGTAATGATGGCCACCTCCGGCGATTCCGGAGGAAATCTTTGGTAAGGGGTCTTTTTTTTTTTTTTTTTTTTTGTGGGGCCCAGGGGTCCAGTTCAGCTGAAGAAAGAATCTTCAAGGAGTCTTCAGGGATTCCTCGGTGAAGATTTTGGCGCCAATACGAAGACTGTCATTTTCTCAAACTAGAGCATAGTCATTCATGTAATGTTGGCCACCTCCGGCGATTCCGGATGAAATCTTTGGTAAGGGGTCCTTTTTTGTTTTTTTTTTTCGTGGGGCCCAGGGGTCCAATTCAGCTGAAGAAAGAATCTTCAAGGAGTCTTCAGGGATTCTTCGGTGAAGATTTTGGCGCCAATACGAAGACTATCATTTTCTCAAACTAGAGCTTAGTCATTCATGTAATAATGGCCACCTCCAGCGATTTGGGAGGAAATCTTTGGTAAGGGGTCCTTTTTTTTTTTTTTTTTTTTGTGAGGCCCAGGGGTCCAATTCTGCTGAAGAAAGAATCTTCAAGGAGTCTTCAGGGATTCTTCCGTGAAAATTTTGGAGCCAATACAATGACTATCATTTTCTCAAACTAGAGCATAGTCATTCATGTAATGGTGGTCACCTCCGGCGATTCCGGAGGAAATCTTTGGTAAGGGGTATTTTTTGTTTTTTTTTTTCATGGGGCCCAGGGGTCCAGTTCAACTGAAGAAAGAATCTTCAAGGAGTCTTCAGGGATTCTTCGGTGAAGATTTTGGCACCAATACGAAGACTATCATTTTCTCAAACTAGAGCATAGTCATTCATGTAATGATGGCCACCTCTGGCGATTCCGGAGGAAATCTTTGGTAAGGGGTCCTTTTTTGTTTTTTTGTGGGGCCCAGGGGTCCAATTCAGCTGAAGAAAGAATCTTAAAGGAGTCTTCAGGGATTCTTCGGTGAAGATTTTGGCGCCAATACTAAGAGTATCATTTTCTCAAACTAGAGCATAGTCATAAAGGCTACCCGCTATATAAATGGTAGAAATTACCCTTGAAATTGAAAAATGACACCTGTTATACTGCTGAAGAAAGAGTCTTCAAGGAGTCTTCACTGAATCTTGGGTGAGGATTTTGAAGCCAATATGAAGACTATCATTTTCTAAAACTAGAGCATAGTCATTCATGTAATGATGGCCACCTCCGGCGATTCCGGAGGAAATCTTTGGTAAGGGGTCCTTTTTTGTTTTTTTTTTGTGGGGCCCAGGGGTCCAATTCAGCTGAAGAAAGAATCTTCAAAAAGTCTTCAGGGATTCTTCGGTGAAGATTTTGGAGCCACAACGAAGACTATAATTTTCTCAAACTAGAGCATAGTCATTCATGTAATTATGCCCACCTCCGGCGATTCCGGAGGAAATCTTTGGTAACGGGTCCTTTTTTTTTTTTTTTTTTGTGGGGCCCTGGGGTCCAGTTCAGCTGAAGAAAGAATCTTCAAGGAGTCTTCAGGAATTCTTCAGTGAAGATTTTGGCTCCAATACGAAGACTATCATTTTCTCAAACTAGAGCATATTCATTCATGTAATGATGGCTACCTCCGGCGATTCCGGATGAAATCTTTGGTAAGGGGTCCTTTTTTGTTTTTTTTTTTTGTGGGGCCCAGGGGTCCAATTCAGCTGAAGAAAGAATCTTCAAGGAGTCTTCAGGGATTCTTCTGTGAAGATTTTGGCGCCAACATGAAGACTATCATTTTCTCAAACTAGAGCATAGTCATTCATGTAATGATGGCCACCTCCGGCGATTCTGGAGGAAATCTTTGGTAAGGGGTCCTTTTTTGTTTTTTTTTGTTGGGCCCAGGGGTCCAATTCAGCTGAAGAAAGAATCTTCAAGGAGTCTTCAGGGATTCTTCGGTGAATATTTTGGAGCCAATACGAAGACTATCATTTTATCAAACTAGAGCATAGTCATTCATGTAATGATGGCCACCTCCGGCGATTCCGGAGGAAATCTTTGGTAAGGGGTCCTTTTTTTTTGTGTGTGGGGCCCAGGGGTCCAGTTCAGCTGAAGAAAGAATCTTCAAGGAGTCTTCTGGGATTCTTTGGTGAAGATTTTGGAGCCAATACTAAGACTATCATTTTCTCAAACTAGACTATAGTCATAAAGGCTACCAGCTATATAAATGGTAGAAATTACCCTTGTAATTGAAAAATGACACCTGTTATACTGCTGAAGAAAGAGTCTTCAAGGAGTCTTCATGGAATCTTGGGTGAGGATTTTGGAGCCAATATGAAGACTATCATTTTCTAAAACTAGAGCATAGTCATTCATGTAATGATGGCCACCTCCGGCGATTTCGGAGGAAATCTTTTGTAAGGGGTCCTTTTTTGTTTTTTTTTGGGGGGGCCCAGGGGTCGAATTCAGCTGAAGAAAGAATCTTCAAAGAGTCTTCAGGGATTCTTCGGTGAAGATTTTGGAGCCAATACGAAGACTGTCATTTTCTCAAACTAGAGCATAGTCATTCATGTAATGATGGCCACCTCCGGGGATTCCGGAGGAAATCTTTGGTAGGGGGTCCTTTTTTTTTCGTGGGGCCCAGGGGTCCAGTTCAGCGGAAAAAAGAATCTTCAAGGAGTCTTCAGGGATTCTTCGGTGAAGGTTTTGGCGCCAATACGAAGACTATCATTTTCTCAAACTAGAGCATAGTCATTCATGTAATGATGGCCACCTCCGGCGATTCCAGAGGAAATCTTTGGTAAGGGGTCCTTTTTTGTTTTTTTTTTTTGTGGGGCCCAGTGGTCCAATTCAGCTAAAGAAAGAATCTTCAAGGAGTCTTCAGGGATTCTTCGGTGAATATTTTGGAGCCAATACGAAGACTATCATTTTCTCAAACTAGAGCATAGTCTTTCATGTAATGATGGCCACCTCCGGCGATTCCGGAGGAAATCTTTGGTAGGGAGTCCTTTTTTTTTTTTTTTTTTTTGTGGGGCCCAGGGGTCCAATTCAGCTGAAGAAAGAATCTTCAAGGAGTCTTCAGGGATTCTTCGGTGAAGATTTTGGCACCAATACGAAGACTATCATTTTCTCAAATTAGAGCATAGTCATTCATGTAATGATGGCCACCTCCGGCGATTCCGGAGGAAATCTTTGGTAAGGGGTCCTTTTTTGTTTTTTATTTTTTGTGGGGTCCATGGGTCCAATTCAGCTGAAGAAAGAATCTTCAAGAAGTCTTCAGGGATTCTTCGGTGAAGATTTTGGAGCCAATACGAAGACTATCATTTTCTCAAATTAGAGCATAGTCATTCATGTAATGATGGCCACCTCCGGCGATTCCAGAGGAAATCTTTGGTAAGGGGTCCTTTTTTTTTTTTTGTGGGGCCCAGGGGTCCAGTTCAGCTGAAGAAAGAATCTTCAAGGAGTCTTCAGGGATTCTTCGGTGAAGATTTTGGCGCCAATACGAAGACTATCATTTTCTCAAACTAGAGCATAGTCATTCATGTAGTGATGGCCACCTCCGGCGATTCCGGAGGAAATCTTTGGTAAGGGGTCCTTTTTTGTTTTTTTTTGTGGGGCCCAGGGGTCCAATTCAGCTGAAGAAAGAATCTTCAAGGAGTCTTCAGGGATTCTTCGGTGAAGATTTTGGAGCCAATACGAAGACTATCATTTTCTCAAACTAGAGCATAGTCATTCATGTAATGATGGCTACCTCCGGCGATTCCGGAGGAAATCTTTGGTAGGGGGTCTTTTTTTTTGTGTGTGTGTGGGGCCCATGGGTCCAGTTCAGCTGAAGAAAGAATCTTCAAGGAGTCTTCAGAGATTCCTTGGTGAAGATTTTGGAGCCAATACGAAGACTATCATTTTCTCAAACTAGAGCATAGTCATTCATGTAATGATGGCCACCTCCGGCGATTCCGGAGGAAATCTTTGGTAAGGGGTCCTTTTTTTTTTTTTTTTTTTTTTTCGTGGGGCCCAGGGGTCCAGTTCAGCTGAAGAAAGAATCTTCAAGGAGTCTTCAGGGATTCTTCGGTGAAGATTTTGGCGCCAATACGAAGACTGTCATTTTCTCAAACTAGAGCATAGTCATTCATGTAGTGATGGCCACCTCCGGCGATTCCAGAGGAAATCTTTGGTAAGGGGTCCTTTTTTGTTTTTTTTTTGTGGGGCCCAGGGGTCCAATTCAGCTGAAGAAAGAATCTTCAAGGAGTCTTCAGGGATTCTTCGGTGAAGATTTTGGAGCCTATACGAAGACTATCATTTTCTCAAACTAGAGCATAGTCATTCATGTAATGATGGCCACCTCCGGCGATTCCAGAGGAAATCTTTGGTAGGGGGTCCTTTTTTTTTCGTGGGGCCCAGGGGTCCAGTTCAGCTGAAGAAAGAATCTTCAAGGAGTCTTCAGGGATTCTTCGGTGAAGGTTTTGGCGCCAATACAAAGACTATCATTTTCTCAAACTCGAGCATATTCATTCATGTAATGATGGCCACCTCCGGCGATTCCGGAGGAAATCTTTGGTAGGGGGTATTTTTTGTTTTTTTTTTGTAGGGCCCAGGGGTCCAATTCAGCTGAAGATAGAATATTCAAGGAGTCTTCAGGGATTCTTCGGTGAATATTTTGGAGCCAATACGAAGACTATCATTTTCTCAAACTAGAGTATTGTCATTCATGTAATGATGGCCACCTCAGGCGATTCCGGAGGAAATCTTTGGTAGTGGGTCCTTTTTTTTTTTTTTTCGTGGGGGCCAGGGGTCCAGTTCAGCTGAAGAAAGAATCTTCAAGGAGTCTTCAGGGATTCTTCGGTGAAGACTTTGGCGCCAATACGAAGACTATCATTTTCTCAAACTAGAGCATAGTCATTCATGTAATGATGGCCACCTCCGGCGATTCCGGAGGAAATCTTTGGTAGGGGGTCCTTTTTTTTTCGTGGGGCCCAGGGGTCCAGTTCAGCTGAAGAAATATTCTTCAAGGAGTCTTCAGGGATTCTTCGGTGAAGATTTTGGCACCAATACGAAGACTATCATTTTCTCAAACTAGAGCATAGTCATTCATGTAATGATGGCCACCTCTGGCGATTCCGGAGGAAATCTTTGGTAAGGGGTCCTTTTTTTGTTTTTGTTTTTTTTTTTTGTGGGGCCAAGGGGTCCAATTCAGCTGAAGAAAGAATCTTCAAGGAGTCTTCAGGGATTCTTCGGTGAAGATTTTGGCGCCAATACTAAGACTATCATTTTCTCAAACTAGAGCATAGTCATAAAGGCTACCAGCTATATAAATGGTAGAAATTACCCTTGAAATTGAAAAATGACACCTGTTATACTGCTGAAGAAAGAGTCTTCAAGGAGTCTTCAGGGAATCTTGGGTGATGATTTTGGAGCCAATATGAAGACTATCATTTTCTAAAACTAGAGCATAGTCATTCATGTAATGATGGCCACCTCCGGCGATTCCGGAGGAAATCTTTGGTAAGGGGTCCTTTTTTGTTTTTTTTTTGTGGGGCCCAGGGGTCCAATTCAGCTGAAGAAAGAATCTTCAAAGAGTCTTCAGGGATTCTTCGGTGAAGATTTTGGAGCCAATACGAAGACTATCATTTTCTCAAACAAGAGCATAGTCATTCATGTAATGATGGCCACCTCCGGCGATTCCGGAGGAAATCTTTGGTAAGGGGTCCTTTTTTTGGGGGGGGCGGGGGGGGGGCCCAAGGGTCCAGTTCAGCTGAAGAAAGAATCTTCAAGGAGTCTTCAGGGATTTTTCAGTGAAGATTTTGGCTCCAATACGAAGACTATCATTTTCTCAAACTAGAGCATAGTCATTTATGTAATGATGGCTACCTCCGGCGATTCTGGAGGAAATCTTTGGTAAGGGGTCCTTTTTTTTTTTTTTGTGGGGCCCAGGGGTCCAATTTAGCTGAAGAAAGAATCTTCAAGGAGTCTTCAGGGATTCTTCGGTGAAGATTTTGGCGCCAATACGAAGACTATTATTTTCTCAAACTAGAGCATAGTCATTCATGTAATGATGGCCACCTCCGGCGATTCTGGAGGAAATCTTTGGTAAGGGGTCCTTTTTTTTTTTTTTGTGGGGCCCAGGGGTCCAATTCAGCTGAAGAAAGAATTCTCAAGGAGTCTTCAGGGATTCTTCGGTGAATATTTTGTAGCCAATACGAAGACTATCATTTTACCAAACTAGAGCATAGTCATTCATGTAATGATGGCCACCTCCGGCGATTCCGGAGGAAATCTTTGGTAAGGGGTCCTTTTTTTTTTTTTTTTTTTTTGTGGGGCCCAGGGGTCCAATTCAGCTGAAGAAAGAATCTTCAAGGAGTCTTCAGGGATTCTTCGGTGAAGATTTTGGCACCAATAAGAAGACTATCATTTTCTCAAACTAGAGCATGGTCATTCATGTAATGATGGCCACCTCCGGCGATTCCGGAGGAAATCTTTGGTAAGGGGTCCTTTTTTTTTGTGTGGGTCCCAAGGGTCCAGTTCAGCTGAAGAAAGAATCTTCAAGGAGTCTTCAGGGATTCTTTGGTGAAGATTTTGGAGCCAATACTAAGACTATCATTTTCTCAAACTAGAGTATAGTCATAAAGGCTACCAGCTATATAAATGGTAGAAATTACCCTTGAAATTGAAAAATGACACCTGTTATACTGCTGAAGAAAGAGTCTTCAAGGAGTCTTCAGGGAATCTTGGGTGAGGATTCTGGAGCCAATACGAAGACTATCATTTTCTAAAACTAGAGCATAGTCATTCATGTAATGATGGCCACCTCCGGCGATTCCGGAGGAAATCTTTGGTAAGGGGTCCTTTTTTGTTTTTTTTTGGTGGGCCCAGGGGACCAGTTCAGCTAAAGAAAGAATCTTCAAGGAGTCTTCAGGGATTCTTCTGTGAAGATTTTGGAGCCAATACGAAGACTATCATTTTCTCAAACTAGAGCATAGTCATTCATGTAATGATGGCCACCTCCGGCGATTCCGGAGGAAATCTTTGGTAAGGGGTCCTTTTTTGTTTTTTGTTTTTTTTTTGTGGGGCCCAGGGGTCCAGTTCAGCTGAAGAAAGAATCTTCAAGGAGTCTTCAGGGATTCTTCGGTGAAGATTTTGGCGCCAATACGAAGACTATCATTTTCTCAAACTAGAGCATAGTCATTCATGTAATGATGGCCACCTCCGGCGATTCCGGAGGAAATCTTTGGTAAGGGGTCCTTTTTTGTTTTTTTTGTGGGGCCCAGGGGCCCAATTCAGCTGAAGAAATAATCTTCAAGGAGTCTTCAGGGATTCTTCGGTGAAGATTTTGCGCCAATACGAAGACTATCATTTTCTCAAACTAGAGCTTAGTCATTCATGTAATAATGGCCACCTCCGGCGATTCCGGAGGAAATCTATGGTAAGGGGTCCTTTTTTTTTTTTTTTTTTTTGTGGGCCCCAGGGGTCCAATTCAGCTGAAGAAAGAATCTTCAAGGAGTCTTCAGCGATTCTTCGGTGAAGATTTTGGCGCCAATACGAAGACTATCATTTTCTCAAACTAGAGCATAGTCATTCATGTAATGATGGCCACCTACGGCGATTCCGGAGGAAATCTTTGGTAAGGGGTCCTTTTTTGTTTTTTTTTGTGGGGCCCAGGGGTCCAATTCAGCTGAAGAAAGGATCTTCAAGGAGTCTTCAGGGATTCTTCGGTGAAGATTTTGGCGCCAAATCGAAGAGTATCATTTTCTCAAACTAGAGCTTAGTCATTCATGTAATGATTTCCACCTCCGGCGATTCCGGAGGAAATCTTTGGTAAGGGGTCCTTTTTTGTTTTTTTTTGTCGGGCCCAGGGATCCAATTCAGCTGAAGAAAGAATCTTCAATGAGTCTTCAGGGATTCTTCGGTGAAGATTTTGGAGCCAATACGAAGACTATCATTTTCTAAAACAAGAGCATAGTCATTCATGTAATGATGGCCACCTCCGGCGATTCTGAAGGAAATCTTTGGTAGGGGGTCCTTTTTTTTTTGTGGGGCCCAGGGGTCCAGTTCAGCTGAAGAAAGAATCTTCAAGGAGTCTTCAGGGATTCTTCGGTGAACATTTTGGCGCCAATACGAAGACTATCATTTTCTCAAACTAGAGCATAGTCATTCATGTAATGATGGCCACCTCCGGCGATTCCGAAGGAAATCTTTGGTAAGGGGTCCTTTTTTGTTTTTTTTTGTGGGGCCCAGGTGTCCAATTCAGCTGAAGAAAGAATCTTCAAGGAGTCTTCAGGGATTTTTCGGTGAAGATTTTGGAGCCAATACGAAGACTATCATTTTCTCAAACTAGAGCATAGTCATTCATGTAATGATGGCCACCTCCGGCGATTCCGGAGGAAATCTTTGGTAGGGGGTCCTTCTTTTTTTTTCGTTTCTTCGGTGAAGATTTTGGCGCCAATACGAAGACTATCATTTTCTCAAACTAGAGCTTAGTCATTCATGTAATAATGGCCACCTCCGGCGATTCCGGAGGAAATCTTTGGTAAGGGTTCCTTTTTAGTTTTTTTTTTTTTGTGGGGCCCAGTGGTCCAATTCAGCTGAAGAAAGAATATTCAAGGAGTCTTCAGGGATTCTTCGGTGAAGATTTTGGCGCCAATACGAAGACTATCATTTTCTCAAACTAGAGCATAGTCACTTACGTAATGATGGCTACCTCCTGCGATTCCGGAGGAAATCTTTGGTAAGGGGTCCTTTTTTGTTTTTCTTTTTTTTTTGTGGGGCCCAGGGGTCCAGTTCAGCTGAAGAAAGAATCTTCAAGGAGTCTTCAGGGATTCCTCGGTGAAGATTTTGGCGCCAATACGAAGACTATCATTTTCTCAAACTAGAGCATAGTCATTCATGTAATGATGGCCACCTCCGGCGATTCCAGAGGAAATCTTTGGTAAGGGGTCCTTTTTTGTTTTTTTTTGTGGGGCCCAGTGGTCCAATTCAGCTGAAGAAAGAATCTTCAAGGAGTCTTCAGGGATTCTTCGGTGAATATTTTGGAGCCAATACGAAGACTATCATTTTCTCAAACTAGAGCATAGTCATTCATGTAATGATGGCAACCTCCGGCGATTCCGGAGGAAATCTTTGGTAAGGGTTTTTTTTTTTTTTTTTTTTGTAGGGCCCAGGGGTCCAGTTCAGCTGAAGAAAGAATCTTCAAGGAGTCTTCAGGGATTCTTCGGTGAAGATTTTGGCGCCAATACGAAGCCTATCATTTTCTCAAACTAGAGCATAGTCATTTATGTAATGATGGCTACCTTCGGCGATTCCGGAATAAATCTTTGGTAAGGGGTAGTTTTTTGTTTTTTTTTGTGGGGACCAGGAGTCCAATTCAGCTGAAGAAAGAATATTCAGGGAGTCTTCATGGATTCTTTGGTGAAGATTTTGGCGCCAATACGAAGACTATCATTTTCTCAAACTAGAGCATAGTCATTCATGTAATGATGGCCACCTCCGGCGATTCCGGAGGAAATCTTTGGTAAGGGGTCCTTTTTTGTTTTATTTTTTTGTGGGGCCCAGGGGTCCAGTTCAGCTGAAGAAAGAATCTTCAAGGAGTCTTCAGGGATTCTTCGGTGAAGATTTTGGCGCCAATACGAAGGCTATCATTTTCTCAAACTAGAGCATAGTCATTCATGTAATGATGGCCACCTCCGGCGATTCCGGAGGAAATCTTTGGTAAGGGGTCCTTTTTTTTTTTTTTTTTTTGTGGGGCCCAGGGGTCCAATTCAGCTGAAGAAAGAATCTTCAAGGAGTCTTCAGGGATTCTTCAGTGAAGATTTTGGCGCCAATACTAAGACTATCATTTTCTCAAACTAGAGCATAGTCATAAAGGCCACCAGCTATATAAATGGTAGAAATTACTCTTGAAATTGAAAAATGACACCTGTTATACTGCTGTAGAAAGAGTCTTCAAGGAGTCTTCAGGGAATCTTGGGTGAGGATTCTGGAGCCAATATGAAGACTATCATTTTCTAAAACTAGAGCATAGTCATTCATGTAATGATGGCCACCTCCGGCGATTCTGGAGGAAATCTTTGGTAAGGGGTCCTTTTTTGTTTTTTTTTTGGGGGGGGGCCCAGGGATCCAATTCAGCTGAAGAAAGAATCTTCAAGGAGTCTTCAGGGATTCTTCGGTGAAGATTTTGGAGCCAATACGAAGACTATCATTTTCTCAAACTAGAGCATAGTCATTCATGTAATGATGGCCACCTCCGGCGATTCCGGAGGAAATCTTTGGTAAGGGGTCCTTTTTTGTTTTTTTTTTGTGGGGCCCAGGGGTCCAGTTCAGCTGAAGAAAGAATCTTCAAGGAGTCTTCAGGGATTCTTCGGTGAAGATTTTGGCGCCAATACGAAGACTATCATTTTCTCAAACTAGAGCATAATCATTCATGTAATGATGGCTGCCTCCGGCGATTCCGGAGGAAATCTTTGGTAAGGGGTCCTTTTTTGTTTTTCTTTGTGGCGACCAGGGGTCCAATTCAGCTGAAGAAAGAATCTTCAAGGAGTCTTCAGGGATTCTTCGGTGAAGATTTTGGCGCCAATACGAAGACTATCATTTTCTCAAACTAGAGCTTAGTCATTCATGTAATAATGGCCACCTCCGGCGATTCCGGAGGAAATCTTTGGTAAGGGGTCCTTTTTTGTTTTTTTTTTTGTGGGGCCCAGGGGTCCAATTCAGCTGAAGAAAGAATCTTCAAGGAGTCTTCAGGGATTTTTCGGTGAAGGTTTTGGCGCCAATACGAAGACTATAATTTTCTCGAACTAGAGCATAGTCATTCATGTAATGATGGCCACCTCCGGCGATTCTGGAGGAAATCTTTGGTAGGGGGTCCTTTTTTTTTTCGTGGGGCCCAGGGGTCCAGTTCAGCTGAAGAAAGAATCTTCAACGAGTCTTCAGGGATTCTTTGGTGAAGATTTTGGCACCAATACGAATACTATCTTTTTCTCAAACTAGAGCATAGTCATTCATGTAATGATGGCCACCTCCGGCGATTCCGGAGGAAATCTTTGGTAAGGAGTCCTTTTTTTTTTTTTTTTTTTTGTAGGGCCCAGGGGTCCAGTTCAGCTGAAGAAAGAATCTTCAAGGAGTCTTCAGGGATTCTTCAGTGAAGATTTTGGCACCAATACGAAGACTATCATTTTCTCAAACTAGAGCATAGTCATTCATGTAATGATGGCCACCTCCGGCGATTCCGGAGGAAATCTTTGGTAAGGAGTCCTTTTTTTTTTTTTTTTTTTTTGTGGGGCCCAGGGGTCCAGTTCAGCTGAAGAAAGAATCTTCAACGAGTCTTCAGGGATTCTTCGGTGAAGATTTTGGCACCAATACGAAGACTATCTTTTTCTCAAACTAGAGCATAGTCATTCATGTAATGATGGCCACCTCCGGCGATTCCGGAGGAAATCTTTGGTAAGGAGTCCTTTTTTTTTTTTTTTTGTAGGGCCCAGGGGTCCAGTTCAGCTGAAGAAAGAATCTTCAAGGAGTCTTCAGGGATTCTTCAGTGAAGATTTTGGCACCAATACGAAGACTATCATTTTCTCAAACTAGAGCATAGTCATTCATGTAATGATGGCCACCTCCGGCGATTCCGGAGGAAATCTTTGGTAAGGGGTCCTTTTTTGTTTTTTTTTCGTGGGGACCAGGGGTCCAGTTCAGCTGAAGAAAGAATCTTCAAGGAGTCTTCAGGGATTCTTCGGTGAAGATTTTGGCGCCAATACGAAGACTATCATTTTCTGAAACTAGAGCATAGTGCCAGTTGCGTAGAACAAACTTCTGCCAGTTGCATAGAACAAACTTGTGCCAGTTATGTAGAAGAAACTTTTGCCAGCTGCGTCGAACAAACTTGTGCCAGTTGCGTCGAAGAAACTTGTGCCAGTTACGGCGAACCAACTTGTGCCAGTTTCGTCGAGAAAACTTGTGCCAGTTGCGTCAAATAAACTTGTGACAGTTGCGTCAAACAAACTTGTGCCAGTTGCGTCAAACAAACTTGTGCCAGTTGCATCAAAGAAACTTGTTCCAGTTGCGTCAAACAAACTTGTCCCAATTGAGTCGAAAAAACTTATGCCAGTTGCATCGAACAAACTTGTGCCAGTTGCGTCTAACAAACTTGTGCCAGTTGCGTCAAAAAAACTTGGGCCAGTTTCGTCAAACAAACTTGTGCCAGTGGCATCCAACAAACTTGTGCCAGTTGCGTAGAACAAACTTGTGCCAGTTGCGTCAAACAAACTTGTGCCAATTGCATAGAACAAACTTGTGGCAGTTGCATCAAACAAACTTATGCCAGTTGCGTAAAACAAACTAGTGCCAGTTGCACAGAACAAACTTGTGACAGTTGAGTAGAACAAACTTGTGCCAATTGCGTCAAACAAACCTGTGCCAGTTCGTCGAACAAACTTGTTCCAGTTGCATAGAACAAACTTGTGCCAGTTGCGTCAAACAAACTGGTGCCAGTTGCATCGAACAAACTTGTGCCAGTTGCGTCAAACAAACTTGTGCCAGTTACGGCGAACAAACTTGTGCCACTTGCGTTGAGAAAACTTGTGCCTGTTGCGTCAAATAAACTTGTGCGAGTTGCGTCAAACAAACTTGTGCCAGTTACGGCGAACAAACTTGTGCTAGTTGCGTCAAGAAAAGTTGTGCCAGTTGCGTCAAATAAACTTGTGCCAGTTGCGTCAAACAAACTTGTGCGAGTTGCGTCAAACAAACTTGTGCCAGTTGCGTCAAACAAACTTGTGCCAGTTGCGTCAAACAAACTTGTGCCAGTTGATTCGAAAAAACTTGTGCCAGTTGCGTTGAACAAACTTGTGCCAGTTGCGTCTAACAAACTTGTGCCAGTTGCGTCAAACAAACTTGTGCCAGTTGCGTCAAAAAAACTTGGGCCAGTTGCGTCAAACAAACTTGTGCCAGTGGCAATGAACAAACAAGTGCCAGTTGCGTAGAACAAACTTGTGCCTGTTGCGTCAAGCAAACTTGTGCCAGTTGCGTAGAACAAACTTGTGCCAGTTGCGTAGAACAACCTTGTGCCAGTTGCGTCGAACAAACTTGTGCCAGTTGCGTAGAACAAACTTATAGCAGTTGCGTCAAACAATCTTATGCCAGTTGCGTAGAACAATCTAGTGCCAGTTGCATAGAACAAACTTGTGAAAGTTGCGTCAAACAAACTTCTGCCAATTGCGTCAAACAAACTTGTGCCAGTCGCGTCGAACAAACTTGTGCCAGTTGCGTCAAAGAAACTTGTGCCAGTTGCGTCAAACAAACTTCTGCCAGTTGCGTCAAACAAACTTGTGCCAGTTATGGCGAACAAGATTGTGCCACTTGCGTCGAGAAAACTTGTTCCAGTTGCATCAAATAAACTTGTGCCAGTTACTATAAACTTTTGCCAGTTGCATCAAACAAACTTGTGCCAGTTGCGTCAAACAAACTTGTGCCAGTTGCGTGAAACAAACTTGTGCCAGTTGCGTCAAACAATCTTGTGCCAATTGAGTCGAAAAAAACTTGTGCCAGTTGCATCGAACAAACTTGTGCCAGTTGCTTAGAACAAACTTGTGCCAGTTGCGTCAAATAAACTTTGGCCAGTTGCGTCGAATAAACTTGTGCCAGTTGCATCGAACAAACTAGTGCCAGTTGCATAGAACAAACTTGTGCCAGTTGCGTCAAACAAACTTGTGCCAGTTGCGTAGAACAAACTTGTCCATGTTGCGTAGAACAACCTTGTGCCAGTTGCGTCAAACAAACTTTTGCCAGTTGTGTCAAACAAACTTGTGCCAGTTTCGTCGAACAAATGTGTGCCAGTTGTTTCAAACAAACTTGTGCCAGATGGGTCGAACAAACTTGTGCCAGTTAGGTTAAACAAACTTGTACCAGTTGCGTCGAACAAACTTGTGCCAGTTGCGTCGAACAAACTTGTGGCATTTGCGTCGAACAAGCTTGCGCCAGTTCCGTCGAACAAACTTGTGCCAGTTGCGTCGAACAAACTTGTTACAGTTGCGTAGAACAAACTTGTGCCAGTTGTGTAGAACAAACATGTGCCAGTTGCGTTGAACAACCTTGTGCTAGTTGAGTCGAACAAACTTGTGCTAGTTGGTAGAACAAACTTGTGCCAGTTGCGTCAAACAAACTTGTGCCAGTTGCGTCAAATAAACTTGTACCAATTGAGTCGAAAAAACTTGTGCCTCTTACGTCGAACAAACTTGTGCCAGTTGCGTCTAACAAACTTGTGCCAGTTGCGTCAAACAAACTTGTGCCAGTTGCGTCAAACAAACTTGTGCCAGTTGATTCGAAAAAACTTGTGCCAGTTGCGTTGAACAAACTTGTGCCAGTTGCGTCTAACAAACTTGTGCCAGTTGCGTCAAACAAACTTGTGCCAGTTGCGTCAAAAAAACTTGGGCCAGTTGCGTCAAACAAACTTGTGCCAGTGGCAACGAACAAACAAGTGCCAGATGCGTAGAACAAATTTGTGCCTGTTGCGTCAAGCAAACTTGTGCCAGTTGCGTAGAACAAACTTGTGCCAGTTGCGTAGAACAACCTTGTGCCAGTTGCGTCGAACAAACTTGTGCCAGTTGCGTAGAACAAACTTATAGCAGTTGCGTCAAACAATCTTATGCCAGTTGCGTAGAACAATCTAGTGTCAGTTGCATAGAACAAACTTGTGAAAGTTGCATCAAACAAACTTGTGCCAATTGCGTCAAACAAACTTGTGCCAGTTGCCTCGAACAAACTTGTGCCAGTTGCCTCGAAGAAACTTGTGCCAGTTGCGTCAAACAAACTTCTGCCAGTTGCGTCAAACAAACTTGTGCCAGTTGCGTCGAACAAACTTGTGCCAGTTATGGCGAACAAAATTGTGCCACTTGCGTCGAGAAAACTTGTGCCAGTTGCATCAAATAAATTTGTGCCAGTTACTATAAACTTTTGCCAGTTGCATCAAACAAACTTGTGCCAGTTGCGTGAAACAAACTTGTGCCAGTTACGTCAAACAATCTTGTGCCAATTGAGTCGAAAAAACTTGTGCCAGTTGCATTGAACAAACTTGTGCCAGTTGCTTAGAACAAACTTGTGCCAGTTGCGTCAAATAAACTTTGGCCAGTTGCGTCGAATAAACTTGTGCCAGTTGCATCGAACAAACTTGTGCCAGTTGCGTCAAACAAACTTGTGCCAGTTGAGTAGAACAAACTTGTCCATGTTGCGTAGAACAACCTTGTGCCAGTTGCGTCAAACAAACTTTTGCCAGTTGTGTCAAACAAACTTGTGCCAGTTGCGTCGAACAAACGTGTGCCAGTTGTTTCAAACAAACTTGTGCCAGATGGGTCGAACAAACTTGTGCCAGTTACGTTAAACAAGCTTGTACCAGTTGCGTCGAACAAACTTGTGCCAGTTGCGTCGAACAAACTTGTGGCAGTTGCGTCGAACAAGCTTGCGCCAGTTCCGTCGAACAAACTTGTGCCAGTTGCGTCGAACAAACTTGTTACACTTGCGTAGAACAAACTTGTGCCAGTTGTGTAGAACAATCATGTGCCAGTTGCGTCAAACAAATATGTGCCAGTTGCGTAGAAGAAACTAGTGCCAGTTGCATAGAACAAACTTGTGCCAGATGCATAGAACAAACTTTTGTCATTTGCGTAGAACATACTTGTGCCAGTTGTGTCAAACAACCTTGTGCCAGTTGTGTCAAACAAACTTGTGCCAGTGGTGTAGAACAAATTGTAAGAGTTGCGTAGAACAAACTTTTGCCAGTTGCGTAGAACAAACTTGTGCCAGTTGTGTAGAACAAACTTGTGCCAGTTGCGTCAAACAAACTTGTGCCAGTTGCATAGAACAAATTTGTGCCAGTTGCGTAGAACAAACTTGTGCCAGTTGCATCAAACAAACTTGTGCCAGTTGCGTCAAACAAACTTGTGCCAGTTGCGTCGAACAAACTTGTGCCAGTTGCGTCGAACAAACTTGTGCCAGTTGCGTCGAACAAACTTGTGCCAGTTACGTCGAACAAACTTGTGTCAGTTGCGTCAAACAAACTTGTGCCAGTTGCGTCAAACAAACTTGTGCCAATTGAGTCGAAAAAACTTGTGCCAGTTGCGTCGAACAAACTTGTGCCAGTTGCGTCCAACAAACTTGTGCCAGTTGTGTCAAACAAACTTGTGCAGTTGCGTCGAACAAACTTGTGCCAGTTGCATCGAACAAACTTCTGCCAATTGCGTAGAACAAACTTGTGCCAGTTGCGTCAAACAAACTTGTGCCAGTTGCGTAGAACAAACTTGAGCCAGTTGCGTAGAACAACCTTGTGCCAGTTGCGTCAAACAAACTTGTGCCAGTTGCGTCAAACAAACTTGTGCCAGGTGGTTCGAACAAACTTGTGCTAGTTGCGTCCAACAAACTTGTACTTTTTGCGTCAAACAAACTTGTGACAGTTGCGTCGAACAAACTTGTGCCAGTTGCGTAGAACAAACTTGTGCCAATTGCGTCAAACAAACTTATGCCAGTTGCATAGAACAAATTTGTGCCAGTTGCGTAGAACAACATTGTGCCAGTTGCGTCGAACAAACTTGTGACAGTAGCGTCGAACAAACTTGTGCCAGTTGCGTCGAACAAACTTGTGCCAGTTGCGTAGAACAAACTTGTGCCAGTTGCGTCAATCAAACTTATGCCAGTTGCATAGAACAAACTAGTGCCAGTTGCATAGAACAAACTTGTGCCAGTTGCGTCAAACAAACTTTTGCCAGTTACGTCAAACAAACTTGTGCCAATTGAGTCGAAAAAACTTGTGCCAGTTGAGTCAAACAAATTTGTGCCAGGTGCGTCGAACAAACTTGTGCCAGTTGTGTCAAACAAACTTGTGCCAGTTGGTTCGAACAAACTTGTAACAGTTGCGTCCAACAAACTTGTACCAGTTGCGTCAAAGAAACTTCTGCCAGTTGCGTAGAACAAACTTGTGCCAGTTGCGTAGAAGAAACTTGTGCCAGTTGCGTCAAACAAACTTATGCCAGTTGCATAGAACAAACTAGTGCCAGTTGCATAGAACAAACTTGTGCCAGTTGCGTAGAACAAACTTGTGCCAGTTGCGTCAAACAAACTTGTGCCAGTTGCGTCGAAGAAACTTGTGCCTTGCGTCGAAGAAACTTGTGCCAGTTGCTTCAAACAAACATGTGCCAGTTGCGTCGAACAAACTTGTGCCAGTTGCGTCGAACAAACTTGTCCCTGATATGGCGAACAAACTTGTGCAAGTTGCGTCGAGAAAACTTGTGCCAGTTGCTTCAAAAAAAACTTGTGCCAGTTGCGTCAAACAAACTTGTGCCTCTTGCATCAAACAAACTTGTGCCAGTTGCATCAAACAAACTTGTACCAATTGAGTCGAAAAAACTTGTGCCTGTAACGTCTAACAAACTTGTGCCAGTTGCGTAGAACAAACTTGTGCCAGTTGCGTCGAACAAACTTGTGCCAGTTGCATCAAACAAACTTGTGCCAGTTGCGTAGAACAAACTTGTGCCAGTTGCGTCAAACAAACTTGTGCCAGTTGCGTAGAACAAACTTGTGCCAGTTGCGTAGAAGAACCTTGTGCCAGTTGCGTAGAACAAACTTGTGCCAGTTGCGTCAAACAAACTTGTGCCAGTTGCGTAGAACAAACTTGTGCCAGTTGCGTAGAAGAACCTTGTGCCAGTTGCGTCAAACAAACTTGTGCCAGTTGTGTCAAACAAACTTGTGCCAGTTGCGTTAAACAAACTTGTGTATGTTGCATCGAACAAACTTTTGCCAGTTGCGTCGATAAAACTTGCGCCAGTTGCGTCGAACAAACTTGTGCCAGTTGCGTCGAAAAAACTTGCGCCAGTTGCATCGAACAAACTTGTGCCAGTTGCGTTGAACAAACTTCTGCCAATTGTGTTAAACAAACTTGTGTTAGTTGCGTCGAAGAAACTTGTGCCAGTTGCATAGAACAAACTTGTGCCAGTTACGGCGAACAAACTTGTGCCAGTTTCGTCAAGAAACCTTGTGCCAGTTGCGTCAAATAAACTTGTGCCAGTTGCGTCAAACAAACTTGTGCCAGTTGCATCAAACAAACTTGTTCCAGTTGTGTCAAACAAAACTTGTGCCAGTTGCGTCAAAAAAACTTGGGCCAGTTTCGTCAAAGAAACTTTTGCCAGTGGCATCCAACAAACTTGTGACAGTTGCGTCGAACAAACTTGTGCCAGTTGCGTCAAACAAACTTGTGCCAGTTGCGTAGAACAAACTTGTGCCAGTTGCGTAGAACAACCTTGTGCCAGTTGAGTCGACCAAACTTTTGCTAGTTGGTAGAACAAACTTGTGCCAGTGGCATTCAACAAACTTGTGCCAGTTGCGTCAAACAAACTTATGCCAGTTGCGTAAAACAAACTATTGCCAGTTGCATAGAACAAACTTGTGCCAGTTGAGTAGAACAAACTTGTGCCAATTGCATCAAACAAACTTGTGCCAGTTGCGTCGAACAAACTTGTGCCAGTTGCGTCGAAGAAACTTGTGCCAGTTGCGTCGAAGAAACTTGTGCCAGTTGCGTCAAACAAACTTGTGCCAGTTGCGTCGAACAAACTTGTGCCAGTTGTGTCGAACAAACTTGTGCCAGTTACGGCGAACAAACTTTTGCCACTTGCGTCGAGAAAACTTGTGCCTGTTGCGTCAAATAAACTTGTGCCAGTTGCGTCAAACAAGCTTGTGCCAGTTACGGCGAACAAACTTGTGCTAGTTGCATCGAGAAAAGTTGTGCCAGTTGCGTCAAACAAACTTGTGCCAGTTGCGTCAATCAAACTTGTGCCAGGTGCGATTAACAAACTTGTGCCAGTTGCGTCAAACAAACTTATGCCAATTGATTCGGAAAAACTTGGGCCAGTTGCGTCTAACAAACTTGTGCCAGTTGCGTCACACAAACTTGTGCCAGTTGCGTCAAAAAAACTTGGGCCAGTTGCGTCAAACAAACTTGTGCCAGTGGCATCGAACAAACAAGTGCCAGTTGCGTAGAACAAACTTGTGCCTGTTGTGTCAAGCAAACTTGTGCCAGTTGCGTAGAACAAACTTGTGCCAGTTGCGTAGAACAACCTTGTGCCAGTTGCGTCGAACAAACTTTTGCCAGTTGCATAGAACAAACTTATGCCAGTTGCGTCAAACAAATTTATGCCAGTTGAGTAGAACAATCTAGTGCCAGTTGCGTCTAACAAACTTATGCCAGTTGCGTAGAACAAACGTGTGCCAATTTCGTCAAACAAACTTGTGCCAGTTGCGTCGAACAAACTTGTGCCAGTTGCGTCGAAGAAACTTGTGCCAGTTTCGTCAAACAAACTTGTGCCAGTTGCGTCAAACAAACTTGTGCCAGTTGCGTTGAACAAACTTGTGCCAGTTATGGCGAACAAACTTGTGCCACTTGCGTCGAGAAAACTTGTGCCAGTTGCGTCAAATAAACTTGTGCCAGTTGCTATAAACTTTTGCCAGTTGCATCAAACAAACTTGTGCCAGTTGCATCAAACAAACTTGTGCCAGTTGCGTCAAACAAACTTGTGCCAGTTGCGTCAAACAAACTTGTGCCAATTGAGTCGAAAAAACTTGTGCCAGTTGCGTCGAACAAACTTGTGCCAATTGCTTAGAACAAACTTGTGCCAGTTGCCTCAAACAAACTTGGGCCAGTTGCGTTGAATAAACTTGTGCCAGTTGCATCGAACAAACTAGAGCCAGTTGCATAGAACAAACTTGTGCCAGTTGCGTCAAACAAACTTGTGCCAGTTGCGTAGAACAAAGTTGTGCATGTTGAGTAGAACAACCTTGTGCCAGTTGCGTCAAACAAACTTTTGCCAGTTGCGTCAAACAAACTTGTGCCAGTTGCGTCGAACAAACTTGTGCCAGTTGTGTCAAACAAACTTGTGCCAGATGGGTCGAACAAACTTGTGCCAGTTACGTTAAACAAACTTGTACCAGTTGCGTCGAAGAAACTTGTGCCAGTTGCGTCGAACAAACTTGTGCCAGTTGCGTCGAACAAGCTTGCGCCAGTTCCGTCAAACAAACTTGTGCCAGTTGCGTCGAACAAACTTGTGCCAGTTGTGTTAAACAAACTGGTTACAGTTGCGCAGAACAAACTTGTGCCAGTTGCGTCGAACAAAAGTGTGCCAGTTGGGTAGAACAAACAGGTGCCAGTTGCGTCAAACAAATATGTGCCAGTTGCGTAGAAGAAACTAGTGCCAGTTGCATAGAACAAACTTGTGCCAGATGCATAGAACAAACTTTTGCCATTTGCGTAGAACAAACTTGTGCCCGTTGTGTCAAACAAACTTGTGCCAGTTGTGTACAACAAACTTGTAAGAGTTGCGTAGAACAAACTTGTGCCAGTTGCGTAGAACAAACTTGTGCCAGTTGCGTAGAATAAACTTGTGCCAGTTGCGTCAAACAAACTTGTGCCAGTTGCATAGAACAAATTTGTGCCAGTTGCGTAGAACAAACTTGTGCCAGTTGCATCAAACAAACTTGTGCCAGTTCCATCGAACAAAGTCGTGCCAGTTGCGTCGAACAAACTTGTGCCAGTTGCGTTGAACAAACTTGTGCCAGTTGCGTAGAACAAACTTGTGCCAGTTGCGTAGAACAACCTTGGGCCAGTTGCGTCAAACAAACTTGTGCCAGTTGTGTCACACAAACTTGTGCCAGTTGGTTCGAACAAACTTGTGCCAGTTGCGCCCAACAAACTTGTACCAGTTGCGTCAAACAAACTTGTGACAGTTGCGTCGAACTTACTTGTGCCAGTTGCGTAGAACAAACTTATGCCAGTTGCGTCAAACAAACTTATGCCAGTTACATAGAACAAACTAGAGCCAGTTGCATAGAACAAATTTGTGCCAGTTGCGTAGAACAACATTATGCCAGTTGCGTCGAAAAACTTGTGACAGTAGCGTCGAACAAACTTGTGCCAGTTGCGTCGAACAAACTTGTGCCAGTTGCGTTGAACAAACTTGTGCCAGTTGCGTCGAACAAACTTGTGTCAGTTGCGTCAAACAAACTTGTGCCAGTTGCGTCAAACAAACTTTTGCCAATTGAGTCGAAAAAACTTGTGCCAGTTGCGTCGAACAAACATGTGCCGGTTGCGTCTAACAAACTTGTGCCAGTTGCGTCAAACAAACTTGTGCCAGTTGCGTGGAACAAACTTGTGCCAGTTACATCGAACAAACTTGTGCCAGTTGCGTAGAACAAACTTGTGCCAGTTGCGTCAAACAAACTTGTGCCAGTTGCGTAGAACAAACTTGTGCCAGTTACGTAGAACAACCTTGTGCCAGTTGCGTCAAACAAACTTGTGCCAGTTGCGTCAAACAAACTTGTGCCAGTTGCGTCGAACAAACTTGTGCCAGTTGCGTCAAACAAACTTGTGCCAGTTGGTTCGAACAAACTTGTGCCATTTGCGTCCAACAAACTTGTATCAGTTGCGTCAAACAAACTTGTGCCAGTTGCGTTGAACAAACTTGTGCCAGTTGCGTAGAACAAACTTGTGCCAGTTGCGTCAAACAAACTTATGCCAGTTGCATAGAACAAACTAGTGCCAGTTGCATAGAACAAACTTGTGCCAGTTGCGTAGAACAAACTTGTGCCAGTTGCGTCAAACAAACTTGTGCCAGTTGGGTCGAACAAACTTGTGCCAGTTGCGTCAAAGAAACTTGTGCCAGTTACGGCGAACCAACTTGTGCCAGTTTCGTCGAGAAAACTTGTGCCAGTTGCGTCAAATAAACTTGTGACAGTTGCGTCAAACAAACTTGTGCCAGTTGCGTCAAACAAACTTGTGCCAGTTGCATCAAAGAAACTTGTTCCAGTTGCGTCAAACAAACTTGTCCCAATTGAGTCGAAAAAACTTATGCCAGTTGCATCGAACAAACTTGTGCCAGTTGCGTCTAACAAACTTGTGCCAGTTGCGTCAAAAAAACTTGGGCCAGTTTCGTCAAACAAACTTGTGCCAGTGGCATCCAACAAACTTGTGCCAGTTGCGTAGAACAAACTTGTGCCAGTTGCGTCAAACAAACTTGTGCCAATTGCATAGAACAAACTTGTGGCAGTTGCATCAAACAAACTTATGCCAGTTGCGTAAAACAAACTAGTGCCAGTTGCACAGAACAAACTTGTGACAGTTGAGTAGAACAAACTTGTGCCAATTGCGTCAAACAAACCTGTGCCAGTTCGTCGAACAAACTTGTTCCAGTTGCATAGAACAAACTTGTGCCAGTTGCGTCAAACAAACTGGTGCCAGTTGCATCGAACAAACTTGTGCCAGTTGCGTCAAACAAACTTGTGCCAGTTACGGCGAACAAACTTGTGCCACTTGCGTTGAGAAAACTTGTGCCTGTTGCGTCAAATAAACTTGTGCGAGTTGCGTCAAACAAACTTGTGCCAGTTACGGCGAACAAACTTGTGCTAGTTGCGTCAAGAAAAGTTGTGCCAGTTGCGTCAAATAAACTTGTGCCAGTTGCGTCAAACAAACTTGTGCGAGTTGCGTCAAACAAACTTGTGCCAGTTGCGTCAAACAAACTTGTGCCAGTTGCGTCAAACAAACTTGTGCCAGTTGATTCGAAAAAACTTGTGCCAGTTGCGTTGAACAAACTTGTGCCAGTTGCGTCTAACAAACTTGTGCCAGTTGCGTCAAACAAACTTGTGCCAGTTGCGTCAAAAAAACTTGGGCCAGTTGCGTCAAACAAACTTGTGCCAGTGGCAATGAACAAACAAGTGCCAGTTGCGTAGAACAAACTTGTGCCTGTTGCGTCAAGCAAACTTGTGCCAGTTGCGTAGAACAAACTTGTGCCAGTTGCGTAGAACAACCTTGTGCCAGTTGCGTCGAACAAACTTGTGCCAGTTGCGTAGAACAAACTTATAGCAGTTGCGTCAAACAATCTTATGCCAGTTGCGTAGAACAATCTAGTGCCAGTTGCATAGAACAAACTTGTGAAAGTTGCGTCAAACAAACTTCTGCCAATTGCGTCAAACAAACTTGTGCCAGTCGCGTCGAACAAACTTGTGCCAGTTGCGTCAAAGAAACTTGTGCCAGTTGCGTCAAACAAACTTCTGCCAGTTGCGTCAAACAAACTTGTGCCAGTTATGGCGAACAAGATTGTGCCACTTGCGTCGAGAAAACTTGTTCCAGTTGCATCAAATAAACTTGTGCCAGTTACTATAAACTTTTGCCAGTTGCATCAAACAAACTTGTGCCAGTTGCGTCAAACAAACTTGTGCCAGTTGCGTGAAACAAACTTGTGCCAGTTGCGTCAAACAATCTTGTGCCAATTGAGTCGAAAAAAACTTGTGCCAGTTGCATCGAACAAACTTGTGCCAGTTGCTTAGAACAAACTTGTGCCAGTTGCGTCAAATAAACTTTGGCCAGTTGCGTCGAATAAACTTGTGCCAGTTGCATCGAACAAACTAGTGCCAGTTGCATAGAACAAACTTGTGCCAGTTGCGTCAAACAAACTTGTGCCAGTTGCGTAGAACAAACTTGTCCATGTTGCGTAGAACAACCTTGTGCCAGTTGCGTCAAACAAACTTTTGCCAGTTGTGTCAAACAAACTTGTGCCAGTTTCGTCGAACAAATGTGTGCCAGTTGTTTCAAACAAACTTGTGCCAGATGGGTCGAACAAACTTGTGCCAGTTAGGTTAAACAAACTTGTACCAGTTGCGTCGAACAAACTTGTGCCAGTTGCGTCGAACAAACTTGTGGCATTTGCGTCGAACAAGCTTGCGCCAGTTCCGTCGAACAAACTTGTGCCAGTTGCGTCGAACAAACTTGTTACAGTTGCGTAGAACAAACTTGTGCCAGTTGTGTAGAACAAACATGTGCCAGTTGCGTTGAACAACCTTGTGCTAGTTGAGTCGAACAAACTTGTGCTAGTTGGTAGAACAAACTTGTGCCAGTTGCGTCAAACAAACTTGTGCCAGTTGCGTCAAATAAACTTGTACCAATTGAGTCGAAAAAACTTGTGCCTCTTACGTCGAACAAACTTGTGCCAGTTGCGTCTAACAAACTTGTGCCAGTTGCGTCAAACAAACTTGTGCCAGTTGCGTCAAACAAACTTGTGCCAGTTGATTCGAAAAAACTTGTGCCAGTTGCGTTGAACAAACTTGTGCCAGTTGCGTCTAACAAACTTGTGCCAGTTGCGTCAAACAAACTTGTGCCAGTTGCGTCAAAAAAACTTGGGCCAGTTGCGTCAAACAAACTTGTGCCAGTGGCAACGAACAAACAAGTGCCAGATGCGTAGAACAAACTTGTGCCTGTTGCGTCAAGCAAACTTGTGCCAGTTGCGTAGAACAAACTTGTGCCAGTTGCGTAGAACAACCTTGTGCCAGTTGCGTCGAACAAACTTGTGCCAGTTGCGTAGAACAAACTTATAGCAGTTGCGTCAAACAATCTTATGCCAGTTGCGTAGAACAATCTAGTGTCAGTTGCATAGAACAAACTTGTGAAAGTTGCATCAAACAAACTTGTGCCAATTGCGTCAAACAAACTTGTGCCAGTTGCCTCGAACAAACTTGTGCCAGTTGCCTCGAAGAAACTTGTGCCAGTTGCGTCAAACAAACTTCTGCCAGTTGCGTCAAACAAACTTGTGCCAGTTGCGTCGAACAAACTTGTGCCAGTTATGGCGAACAAAATTGTGCCACTTGCGTCGAGAAAACTTGTGCCAGTTGCATCAAATAAATTTGTGCCAGTTACTATAAACTTTTGCCAGTTGCATCAAACAAACTTGTGCCAGTTGCGTGAAACAAACTTGTGCCAGTTACGTCAAACAATCTTGTGCCAATTGAGTCGAAAAAACTTGTGCCAGTTGCATTGAACAAACTTGTGCCAGTTGCTTAGAACAAACTTGTGCCAGTTGCGTCAAATAAACTTTGGCCAGTTGCGTCGAATAAACTTGTGCCAGTTGCATCGAACAAACTTGTGCCAGTTGCGTCAAACAAACTTGTGCCAGTTGAGTAGAACAAACTTGTCCATGTTGCGTAGAACAACCTTGTGCCAGTTGCGTCAAACAAACTTTTGCCAGTTGTGTCAAACAAACTTGTGCCAGTTGCGTCGAACAAACGTGTGCCAGTTGTTTCAAACAAACTTGTGCCAGATGGGTCGAACAAACTTGTGCCAGTTACGTTAAACAAGCTTGTACCAGTTGCGTCGAACAAACTTGTGCCAGTTGCGTCGAACAAACTTGTGGCAGTTGCGTCGAACAAGCTTGCGCCAGTTCCGTCGAACAAACTTGTGCCAGTTGCGTCGAACAAACTTGTTACACTTGCGTAGAACAAACTTGTGCCAGTTGTGTAGAACAATCATGTGCCAGTTGCGTCAAACAAATATGTGCCAGTTGCGTAGAAGAAACTAGTGCCAGTTGCATAGAACAAACTTGTGCCAGATGCATAGAACAAACTTTTGTCATTTGCGTAGAACATACTTGTGCCAGTTGTGTCAAACAACCTTGTGCCAGTTGTGTCAAACAAACTTGTGCCAGTGGTGTAGAACAAATTGTAAGAGTTGCGTAGAACAAACTTTTGCCAGTTGCGTAGAACAAACTTGTGCCAGTTGTGTAGAACAAACTTGTGCCAGTTGCGTCAAACAAACTTGTGCCAGTTGCATAGAACAAATTTGTGCCAGTTGCGTAGAACAAACTTGTGCCAGTTGCATCAAACAAACTTGTGCCAGTTGCGTCAAACAAACTTGTGCCAGTTGCGTCGAACAAACTTGTGCCAGTTGCGTCGAACAAACTTGTGCCAGTTGCGTCGAACAAACTTGTGCCAGTTACGTCGAACAAACTTGTGTCAGTTGCGTCAAACAAACTTGTGCCAGTTGCGTCAAACAAACTTGTGCCAATTGAGTCGAAAAAACTTGTGCCAGTTGCGTCGAACAAACTTGTGCCAGTTGCGTCCAACAAACTTGTGCCAGTTGTGTCAAACAAACTTGTGCAGTTGCGTCGAACAAACTTGTGCCAGTTGCATCGAACAAACTTCTGCCAATTGCGTAGAACAAACTTGTGCCAGTTGCGTCAAACAAACTTGTGCCAGTTGCGTAGAACAAACTTGAGCCAGTTGCGTAGAACAACCTTGTGCCAGTTGCGTCAAACAAACTTGTGCCAGTTGCGTCAAACAAACTTGTGCCAGGTGGTTCGAACAAACTTGTGCTAGTTGCGTCCAACAAACTTGTACTTTTTGCGTCAAACAAACTTGTGACAGTTGCGTCGAACAAACTTGTGCCAGTTGCGTAGAACAAACTTGTGCCAATTGCGTCAAACAAACTTATGCCAGTTGCATAGAACAAATTTGTGCCAGTTGCGTAGAACAACATTGTGCCAGTTGCGTCGAACAAACTTGTGACAGTAGCGTCGAACAAACTTGTGCCAGTTGCGTCGAACAAACTTGTGCCAGTTGCGTAGAACAAACTTGTGCCAGTTGCGTCAATCAAACTTATGCCAGTTGCATAGAACAAACTAGTGCCAGTTGCATAGAACAAACTTGTGCCAGTTGCGTCAAACAAACTTTTGCCAGTTACGTCAAACAAACTTGTGCCAATTGAGTCGAAAAAACTTGTGCCAGTTGAGTCAAACAAATTTGTGCCAGGTGCGTCGAACAAACTTGTGCCAGTTGTGTCAAACAAACTTGTGCCAGTTGGTTCGAACAAACTTGTAACAGTTGCGTCCAACAAACTTGTACCAGTTGCGTCAAAGAAACTTCTGCCAGTTGCGTAGAACAAACTTGTGCCAGTTGCGTAGAAGAAACTTGTGCCAGTTGCGTCAAACAAACTTATGCCAGTTGCATAGAACAAACTAGTGCCAGTTGCATAGAACAAACTTGTGCCAGTTGCGTAGAACAAACTTGTGCCAGTTGCGTCAAACAAACTTGTGCCAGTTGCGTCGAAGAAACTTGTGCCTTGCGTCGAAGAAACTTGTGCCAGTTGCTTCAAACAAACATGTGCCAGTTGCGTCGAACAAACTTGTGCCAGTTGCGTCGAACAAACTTGTCCCTGATATGGCGAACAAACTTGTGCAAGTTGCGTCGAGAAAACTTGTGCCAGTTGCTTCAAAAAAAACTTGTGCCAGTTGCGTCAAACAAACTTGTGCCTCTTGCATCAAACAAACTTGTGCCAGTTGCATCAAACAAACTTGTACCAATTGAGTCGAAAAAACTTGTGCCTGTAACGTCTAACAAACTTGTGCCAGTTGCGTAGAACAAACTTGTGCCAGTTGCGTCGAACAAACTTGTGCCAGTTGCATCAAACAAACTTGTGCCAGTTGCGTAGAACAAACTTGTGCCAGTTGCGTCAAACAAACTTGTGCCAGTTGCGTAGAACAAACTTGTGCCAGTTGCGTAGAAGAACCTTGTGCCAGTTGCGTAGAACAAACTTGTGCCAGTTGCGTCAAACAAACTTGTGCCAGTTGCGTAGAACAAACTTGTGCCAGTTGCGTAGAAGAACCTTGTGCCAGTTGCGTCAAACAAACTTGTGCCAGTTGTGTCAAACAAACTTGTGCCAGTTGCGTTAAACAAACTTGTGTATGTTGCATCGAACAAACTTTTGCCAGTTGCGTCGATAAAACTTGCGCCAGTTGCGTCGAACAAACTTGTGCCAGTTGCGTCGAAAAAACTTGCGCCAGTTGCATCGAACAAACTTGTGCCAGTTGCGTTGAACAAACTTCTGCCAATTGTGTTAAACAAACTTGTGTTAGTTGCGTCGAAGAAACTTGTGCCAGTTGCATAGAACAAACTTGTGCCAGTTACGGCGAACAAACTTGTGCCAGTTTCGTCAAGAAACCTTGTGCCAGTTGCGTCAAATAAACTTGTGCCAGTTGCGTCAAACAAACTTGTGCCAGTTGCATCAAACAAACTTGTTCCAGTTGTGTCAAACAAAACTTGTGCCAGTTGCGTCAAAAAAACTTGGGCCAGTTTCGTCAAAGAAACTTTTGCCAGTGGCATCCAACAAACTTGTGACAGTTGCGTCGAACAAACTTGTGCCAGTTGCGTCAAACAAACTTGTGCCAGTTGCGTAGAACAAACTTGTGCCAGTTGCGTAGAACAACCTTGTGCCAGTTGAGTCGACCAAACTTTTGCTAGTTGGTAGAACAAACTTGTGCCAGTGGCATTCAACAAACTTGTGCCAGTTGCGTCAAACAAACTTATGCCAGTTGCGTAAAACAAACTATTGCCAGTTGCATAGAACAAACTTGTGCCAGTTGAGTAGAACAAACTTGTGCCAATTGCATCAAACAAACTTGTGCCAGTTGCGTCGAACAAACTTGTGCCAGTTGCGTCGAAGAAACTTGTGCCAGTTGCGTCGAAGAAACTTGTGCCAGTTGCGTCAAACAAACTTGTGCCAGTTGCGTCGAACAAACTTGTGCCAGTTGTGTCGAACAAACTTGTGCCAGTTACGGCGAACAAACTTTTGCCACTTGCGTCGAGAAAACTTGTGCCTGTTGCGTCAAATAAACTTGTGCCAGTTGCGTCAAACAAGCTTGTGCCAGTTACGGCGAACAAACTTGTGCTAGTTGCATCGAGAAAAGTTGTGCCAGTTGCGTCAAACAAACTTGTGCCAGTTGCGTCAATCAAACTTGTGCCAGGTGCGATTAACAAACTTGTGCCAGTTGCGTCAAACAAACTTATGCCAATTGATTCGGAAAAACTTGGGCCAGTTGCGTCTAACAAACTTGTGCCAGTTGCGTCACACAAACTTGTGCCAGTTGCGTCAAAAAAACTTGGGCCAGTTGCGTCAAACAAACTTGTGCCAGTGGCATCGAACAAACAAGTGCCAGTTGCGTAGAACAAACTTGTGCCTGTTGTGTCAAGCAAACTTGTGCCAGTTGCGTAGAACAAACTTGTGCCAGTTGCGTAGAACAACCTTGTGCCAGTTGCGTCGAACAAACTTTTGCCAGTTGCATAGAACAAACTTATGCCAGTTGCGTCAAACAAATTTATGCCAGTTGAGTAGAACAATCTAGTGCCAGTTGCGTCTAACAAACTTATGCCAGTTGCGTAGAACAAACGTGTGCCAATTTCGTCAAACAAACTTGTGCCAGTTGCGTCGAACAAACTTGTGCCAGTTGCGTCGAAGAAACTTGTGCCAGTTTCGTCAAACAAACTTGTGCCAGTTGCGTCAAACAAACTTGTGCCAGTTGCGTTGAACAAACTTGTGCCAGTTATGGCGAACAAACTTGTGCCACTTGCGTCGAGAAAACTTGTGCCAGTTGCGTCAAATAAACTTGTGCCAGTTGCTATAAACTTTTGCCAGTTGCATCAAACAAACTTGTGCCAGTTGCATCAAACAAACTTGTGCCAGTTGCGTCAAACAAACTTGTGCCAGTTGCGTCAAACAAACTTGTGCCAATTGAGTCGAAAAAACTTGTGCCAGTTGCGTCGAACAAACTTGTGCCAATTGCTTAGAACAAACTTGTGCCAGTTGCCTCAAACAAACTTGGGCCAGTTGCGTTGAATAAACTTGTGCCAGTTGCATCGAACAAACTAGAGCCAGTTGCATAGAACAAACTTGTGCCAGTTGCGTCAAACAAACTTGTGCCAGTTGCGTAGAACAAAGTTGTGCATGTTGAGTAGAACAACCTTGTGCCAGTTGCGTCAAACAAACTTTTGCCAGTTGCGTCAAACAAACTTGTGCCAGTTGCGTCGAACAAACTTGTGCCAGTTGTGTCAAACAAACTTGTGCCAGATGGGTCGAACAAACTTGTGCCAGTTACGTTAAACAAACTTGTACCAGTTGCGTCGAAGAAACTTGTGCCAGTTGCGTCGAACAAACTTGTGCCAGTTGCGTCGAACAAGCTTGCGCCAGTTCCGTCAAACAAACTTGTGCCAGTTGCGTCGAACAAACTTGTGCCAGTTGTGTTAAACAAACTGGTTACAGTTGCGCAGAACAAACTTGTGCCAGTTGCGTCGAACAAAAGTGTGCCAGTTGGGTAGAACAAACAGGTGCCAGTTGCGTCAAACAAATATGTGCCAGTTGCGTAGAAGAAACTAGTGCCAGTTGCATAGAACAAACTTGTGCCAGATGCATAGAACAAACTTTTGCCATTTGCGTAGAACAAACTTGTGCCCGTTGTGTCAAACAAACTTGTGCCAGTTGTGTACAACAAACTTGTAAGAGTTGCGTAGAACAAACTTGTGCCAGTTGCGTAGAACAAACTTGTGCCAGTTGCGTAGAATAAACTTGTGCCAGTTGCGTCAAACAAACTTGTGCCAGTTGCATAGAACAAATTTGTGCCAGTTGCGTAGAACAAACTTGTGCCAGTTGTGTCAAACAAACTTGTGCCAGTTCCATCGAACAAACTTGTGCCAGTTGCGTCGAACAAACTTGTGCCAGTTGCGTTGAACAAACTTGTGCCAGTTGCGTAGAACAAACTTGTGCCAGTTGCGTAGAACAACCTTGTGCCAGTTGCGTCAAACAAACTTGTGCCAGTTGCGTCACACAAACTCGTGCCAGTTGGTTCAAACAAACTTGTGCCAGTTGCGCCCAACAAACTTGTACCAGTTGCGTCAAACAAACTTGTGACAGTTGCGTCGAACTTACTTGTGCCAGTTGCGTAGAACAAACTTGTGCCAGTTGCGTCAATCAAACTTATGCCAGTTACATAGAACAAACTAGTGCCAGTTGCATAGAACAAATTTGTGCCAGTTGCGTAGAACAACATTGTGCCAGTTGCGTCGAAAAAACTTGTGACAGTAGCGTCGAACAAACTTGTGCCAGTTGCGTCGAACAAACTTGTGCCAGTTGCATTGAACAAACTTGGGCCAGTTGCGTCGAACAAACTTGTGTCAGTTGCGTCAAACAAACTTGTGCCAGTTGCGTCAAACAAACTTGTGCCAATTGAGTCGAAAAAACTTGTGCCAGTTGCGTCGAACAAACATGTGCCGGTTGCGTCTAACAAACTTGTGCCAGTTGCGTCAAACAAACTTGTGCCAGTTGCGTGGAACAAACTTGTGCCAGTTACATCGAACAAACTTGTGCCAGTTGCGTAGAACAAACTTGTGCCAGTTGCGTCAAACAAACTTGTGCCAGTTGCGTAGAACAAACTTGTGCCAGTTACGTAGAACAACCTTGTGCCAGTTGCGTCAAACAAACTTGTGCCAGTTGCGTCAAACAAACTTGTGCCAGTTGCGTCGAACAAACTTGTGCCAGTTGCGTCAAACAAACTTGTGCCAGTTGGTTCGAACAAACTTGTGCCATTTGCGTCCAACAAACTTGTATCAGTTGCGTCAAACAAACTTGTGCCAGTTGCGTTGAACAAACTTGTGCCAGTTGCGTAGAACAAACTTGTGCCAGTTGCGTCAAACAAACTTATGCCAGTTGCATAGAACAAACTAGTGCCAGTTGCATAGAACAAACTTGTGCCAGTTGCGTAGAACAAACTTGTGCCAGTTGCGTCAAACAAACTTGTGCCAGTTGGGTCGAACAAACTTGTGCCAGTTGCGTCAAAGAAACTTGTGCCAGTTGCGTCAAACAAACATGTGCCAGTTGCGTCGAACAAACTTGTGCCAGTTTCGTCGAACAAACTTGTGCCAGATATTGCGAACAAACTTGTGCAAGTTGCATCGAATAAACTTGTGCCAGTTGCGTAAAAAAAACTTGGGCCAGTTTCGTCAAAGAAACTTTTGCCAGTGGCATCCAACAAACTTGTGACAGTTGCGTCGAACAAACTTGTGCCAGTTGCGTCAAACAAACTTGTGCCAGTTGCGTAGAACAAACTTGTGCCAGTTGCGTAGAACAACCTTGTGCCAGTTGAGTCGACCAAACTTTTGCTAGTTGGTAGAACAAACTTGTGCCAGTGGCATTCAACAAACTTGTGCCAGTTGCGTCAAACAAACTTATGCCAGTTGCGTAAAACAAACTATTGCCAGTTGCATAGAACAGACTTGTGCCAGTTGAGTAGAACAAACTTGTGCCAATTGCATCAAACAAACTTGTGCCAGTTGCGTCGAACAAACTTGTGCCAGTTGCTTCGAAGAAACTTGTGCCAGTTGCGTCGAAGAAACTTGTGCCAGTTGCGTCAAACAAACTTGTGCCAGTTGCGTCGAACAAACTTGTGCCAGTTGTGTCGAACAAACTTGTGCCAGTTACGGCGAACAAACTTTTGCCACTTGCGTCGAGAAAGCTTGTGCCTGTTGCGTCAAATAAACTTGTGCCATTTGCGTCAAACAAGCTTGTGCCATTTAGGGCGAACAAACTTGTGCTAGTTGCATCGAGAAAAGTTGTGCCAGTTACGTCAAACAAACTTGTGCCAGTTGCGTCAATCAAACTTGTGCCAGGTGCGATAAACAAACTTGTGCCAGTTGCGTCAAACAAACTTGTGCCAAATGATTCGGAAAAACTTGTGCCAGTTGCGTTGAACAAACTTGTGCCAGTTGCGTCTAACAAACTTGTGCCAGTTGCGTCACACAAACTTGTGCCAGTTGCGTCAAAAAAACTTGGGCCAGTTGCGTCAAACAAACTTGTGCCAGTGGCATCGAACAAACAAGTGCCAGTTGCGTAGAACAAACTTGTGCCTGTTGTGTCAAGCAAACTTGTGCCAGTTGCATCAAACAAACTTGTGCCAGTTGCATTAAACAAACTTGTGACAGTTGCATCAAACAAACTTGTGCCAGTTCCATCGAACAAAGTCGTGCCAGTTGCGTCGAACAAACTTGTGCCAGTTGCGTTGAACAAACTTGTGCCAGTTGCGTAGAACAAACTTGTGCCAGTTGCGTAGAACAACCTTGGGCCAGTTGCGTCAAACAAACTTGTGCCAGTTGCGTCACACAAACTTGTGCCAGTTGGTTCGAACAAACTTGTGCCAGTTGCGCCCAACAAACTTGTACCAGTTGCGTCAAACAAACTTGTGACAGTTGCGTCGAACTTACTTGTGCCAGTTGCGTAGAACAAACTTATGCCTGTTGCGTCAAACAAACTTATGCCAGTTACATAGAACAAACTAGAGCCAGTTGTATAGAACAAATTTGTGCCAGTTGCGTAGAACAACATTATGCCAGTTGCGTCGAAAAACTTGTGACAGTAGCGTCGAACAAACTTGTGCCAGTTGCGTCGAACAAACTTGTGCCAGTTGCGTTGAACAAACTTGTGCCAGTTGCGTCGAACAAACTTGTGTCAGTTGCGTCAAACAAACTTGTGCCAGTTGCGTCAAACAAACTTTTGCCAATTGAGTCGAAAAAACTTGTGCCAGTTGCGTCGAACAAACATGTGCCGGTTGCGTCTAACAAACTTGTGCCAGTTGCGTCAAACAAACATGTGCCAGTTGCGTGGAACAAACTTGTGCCAGTTACATCGAACAAACTTGTGCCAGTTGCGTAGAACAAACTTGTGCCAGTTGCGTCAAACAAACTTGTGCCAGTTGCGTAGAACAAACTTGTGCCAGTTACGTAGAACAACCTTGTGCCAGTTGCGTCAAACAAACTTGTGCCAGTTGCGTCAAACAAACTTGTGCCAGTTGCGTCGAACAAACTTGTGCCAGTTGTGTCAAACAAACTTGTGCCAGTTGGTTCGAACAAACTTGTGCCATTTGCGTCCAACAAACTTGTATCAGTTGCGTCAAACAAACTTGTGCCAGTTGCGTTGAACAAACTTGTGCCAGTTGCGTAGAACAAACTTGTGCCAGTTGCGTCAAACAAACTTATGCCAGTTGCATAGAACAAACTAGTGCCAGTAGTATAGAACAAACTTGTGCCAGTTGCGTAAAACCAACTTGTGCCAGTTGCATCAAACAAACTTGTACCAATTGAATCGAAAAAACTTGTGCCTGTTACGTCGAACAAACTTGTGGCAGTTGCGTCTAACAAACTTGTGCCAGTTGCGTCGAACAAACTTGTGCCAGTTGCATCAAACAAACTTGTGCCAGTTGCGTAGAACAAACTTGTGCCAGTTGCGTCAAACAAACTTGTGCCAGTTGCGCAAAACAAATTTGTGCCAGTTGCGTAGAAGAACCTTGTGCCAGTTGCGTCAAACAAACTTGTGCCAGTTGCATCAAACAAACTTGTGCCAGTTGCATTAAACAAACTTGTGACAGTTGCATCGAACAAACTTTTGCCAGTTGCGTAGAACAAATTTGTGCCAGTTGCGTCGAAAAAACTTGGACCAGTTGCGTCGAACAAACTTTTGCCAGTTGCGTTGAACAAACTTCTGCCAGTTGTGTCAAACAAACTTGTGTCAGTTACGTAGAACAAACTTGTGCCAGTTGCGTCGAACAAACTTGTGTCAGTTGGGTAGAACAAATTTGTGGCAGTTGCGTCAAACAAACTTGTGCCAGTTGCGTAGAAGAAACTAGTGCCCGTTGCATAGAACAAACTTGTGACAGATGCGTAGAACAAACTTGTGCCAGTTGCGTAGAACAAACTTGTGCCAGTTGCATAGAACAAACTTGTGCCAGTTATGTAGAACAAACTTGTGCCATTTGCGTCAAATAAACTTGTGCCAGTTGCGTCAAACAAACTTGTGCCAGTTGCGTCAAACAAACTTGTGCCAGTTGTGTCAAACAAACTTGTTCCAGTTGCGTCAAACAAACTTGTGCCAAATGAGTCGAAAAAACTTGTGCCAGTTGCTCGAACAAACTTGTGCCAGTTGCGTCAAACAAACTTGTGCCAGTTGCGTCAAAAAAACTTGGGCCAGTTTCGTCGAACAAACTTGTGTCAGTGGCATCCAACAAACTTGTGCCAGTTGCATAGAACAAACTTGTGCCAGTTGCGTCAAACAAACTTGTGCCAGTTGCGTAGAACAAACTTGTGCCAGTTGCGTAGAACAACATTGTGCCAGTTGCATCGAACAAACTTGTGCTAGTTTGTAGAACAATCTTGTGCCAGTTGCGTCAAACAAACTTATGCCAGTTGCGTAAAACAAACTAGTGCCAGTTGCATCGAACAAACTTGTTCTAGTTTAGTAGAACAAACTTGTGCCAATTGCGTCAAACAAACTTGTGCCAGTTCGTCGAACAAACTTGTGCCAGTTGCGTCGAAGAAACTTGTGCCAGTTGCGTCAAACAAACTTGTGCCAGTTGCGTCGAACAAACTTGTGCCAGTTGCGTCGAACAAACTTGTGCCAGATACGGCGAACCAACTTGTGCCACTTGCGTCGAGAAAACTTGTCCCAGTTGCGTCAAATAAACTTGTGCCAGTTGCGTCAAACAAACTTGTGCCAGTTACGGCGAACAAACTTGTGCCAGTTGCGTCGAGAAAAGTTGTGCCAGTTGCGTCAAATAAACTTGTGCCAGTTGCGTCAAACAAACTTGTGCCAGTTGCATCAAACAAACTTGTGCCAGTTGCGTCAAACAAACTTGTGCCAGTTGCGTCAAACAAACTTGTGCCAATTGATTAAAAAAAACTTGTGCCAGTTGCGTTGAACATACTTGTGCCAGTTGCATCTAACAAACTTGTGACAGTTGCGTCAAACAAACTTGTGCCAGTTGCGTCGAACAAACTTGGGCCAGTTGCATCGAACACACTTATGCCAGTTGCATAGAACAAACTTGTGCCAGTTGCGTCAAACAAACTTGTGCCAGTTGAGTAGAACAAACTTGTACATGTTGCGTAGAACAACCTTGTGCCAGTTGCGTCAAACAAACTTGTGCCAGTTGTGTCAAACAAACTTGTCCCAGTTGGGTCGAACAAACTTGTGCCAGTTACGTTAAACAAACTTGTTCCAGTTGCGTCGAACAAACTTGTGCCAGTTGCGTCAAACAAACTTGTGCCAGTTGCGTGGAACAAACTTGCGCCAGTTCCGTCGAACAAACTTGTGCCAGTTACTTAGAACAAACTTGTGCCAGTTGCTTAGAACAAACTTGTGCCAGTTGTGTCAAACAAACTTGTGCCAGTTGCATCAAACAAACTTGTGCCAGTTGCGTCGAACAAACTTGTGCCAGTTGGGTAGAACAAACATGTGCCAGTTGTGTCAAACAAATTTGTGCCAGTTGCATAGAACACACTAGTGCCAGTTGCATAGAACAAACTTGTGCCACATGCGTAGAACAAACATTTGCCATTTGCGTAGAACAATCTTGTGCCAGTTGTGTCAAACAAACCAGTGCCAGTTGTGTACAACAAACTAGTAAGAGTTGCGTAGAACAAACTTGTGCCAGTTGTGTCGAACAAACTTGTGCTAGTTGCGTAAAACAAACTTGTACCAGTTGCATCAAACAAACTTATGCCAGTTGCATAGAACAAACTAGTGCCAGTTGCATAGAACAAACTTGTCCCAGTTGCGTAGAACAAACTAGAGCCAGTTTCGTCAAACAAACTTGTGCCAGTTGCGTCGAAGAAACTTGTGCCAGTTGCGTCGAAGAAACTTGTGCCAGTTGCGTCAAACAAACTTGTGCCATTTACGTCGAACAAACTTGTGCCAGTTGCGTCGAACAAACTTGTGCCAGATATGGCAAACAAACTTTTGCCAGTTGCTTCGAGAAAACTTGTGCCAGTTGCATAAAAAAAAACTTGTGCCAGTTGCGTCAAACAAACTTGTGCCAGTTGCGTCAAACAAACTTTTGCCTCTTGCGTCAAACAAACTTGTGCCAGTTGCGTCAAACAAACTTGTACCAATTGAGTCGAAAAAACTTGTGCCTGTTACGTCGAACAAACTTGTGCCAGTTGCGTCTAACAAACTTGTGCCAGTTGCGTCAAACAAACTTGTGCCAGTTGCGTCAAACAAACTTGTGCCAGTTGCGTAGAACAACATTGTGCCAGTTGCATCGAACAAACTTGTGCTAGTTTGTAGAACAATCTTGTGCCAGTTGCGTCAAACAAACTTATGCCAGTTGCGTAAAACAAACTAGTGCCAGTTGCATCGAACAAACTTGTTCGAGTTTAGTAGAACAAACTTGTGCCAATTGCGTCAAACAAACTTGTGCCAGTTCGTCGAACAAACTTGTGCCAGTTGCGTCGAAGAAACTTGTGCCAGTTGCGTCAAACAAACTTGTGCCAGTTGCGTCGAACAAACTTGTGCCAGTTGCGTCGAACAAACTTGTGCCAGATACGGCGAACCAACTTGTGCCACTTGCGTCGAGAAAACTTGTCCCAGTTGCGTCAAATAAACTTGTGCCAGTTGCGTCAAACAAACTTGTGCCAGTTACGGCGAACAAACTTGTGCCAGTTGCGTCGAGAAAAGTTGTGCCAGTTGCGTCAAATAAACTTGTGCCAGTTGCGTCAAACAAACTTGTGTCAGTTGCATCAAACAAACTTGTGCCAGTTGCGTCAAACAAACTTGTGCCAGTTGCGTCAAACAAACTTGTGCCAGTTGCATCGAACACACTTATGCCAGTTGCATAGAAGAAACTTGTCCCAGTTGCGTAGAACAAACTAGAGCCAGTTTCGTCAAACAAACTTGTGCCAGTTGCGTCGAAGAAACTTGTGCCAGTTGCGTCGAAGAAACTTGTGCCAGTTGCGTCAAACAAACTTGTGCCATTTACGTCGAACAAACTTGTGCCAGTTGCGTCGAACAAACTTGTGCCAGATATGGCAAACAAACTTTTGCCAGTTGCTTCGAGAAAACTTGTGCCAGTTGCATAAAAAAAAACTTGTCCCAGTTGCGTCAAACAAACTTGTGCCAGTTGCGTCAAACAAACTTGTGCCTCTTGCGTCAAACAAACTTGTGCCAGTTGCGTCAAACAAACTTGTACCAATTGAGTCGAAAAAACTTGTGCCTGTTACGTCGAACAAACTTGTGCCAGTTGCGTCTAACAAACTTGTGCCAGTTGCGTCAAACAAACTTGTGCCAGTTGCGTCAAACAAACTTGTGCCAGTTGCGTAGAACAACATTGTGCCAGTTGCATCGAACAAACTTGTGCTAGTTTGTAGAACAATCTTGTGCCAGTTGCGTCAAACAAACTTATGCCAGTTGCGTAAAACAAACTAGTGCCAGTTGCATCGAACAAACTTGATCCAGTTTAGTAGAACAAACTTGTGCCAATTGCGTCAAACAAACTTGTGCCAGTTCGTCGAACAAACTTGTGCCAGTTGCGGTGAAGAAACTTGTGCCAGTTGCGTCAAACAAACTTGTGCCAGTTGCGTCGAACAAACTTGTGCCAGTTGCGTCGAACAAACTTGTGCCAGATACGGCGAAGCAACTTGTGCCACTTGCGTCGAGAAAACTTGTCCCAGTTGCGTCAAATAAACTTGTGCCAGTTGTGTCAAACAAACTTGTGCCAGTTACGGCGAACAAACTTGTGCCAGTTGCGTCGAGAAAAGTTGTGCCAGTTGCGTCAAATAAACTTGTGCCAGTTGCGTCAAACAAACTTGTGCCAGTTGCATCAAACAAACTTGTGCCAGTTGCGTCAAACAAACTTGTGCCAGTTGCGTCAAACAAACTTGTGCCAATTGATTAAAAAAAACTTGTGCCAGTTGCGTTGAACAAACTTGTGCCAGTTGCATCTAACAAACTTGTGACAGTTGCGTCAAACAAACTTGTGCCAGTTGCGTCGAACAAACTTGGGCCAGTTGCATCGAACACACTTATGCCAGTTGCATAGAACAAACTTGTGCCAGTTGCGTCAAACAAACTTGTGCCAGTTGAGTAGAACAAACTTGTACATGTTGCGTAGAACAACCTTGTGCCAGTTGCGTCAAACAAACTTGTGCCAGTTGTGTCAAACAAACTTGTCCCAGTTGGGTCGAACAAACTTGTGCCAGTTACGTTAAACAAACTTGTTCCAGTTGCGTCGAACAAACTTGTGCCAGTTGCGTCAAACAAACTTGTGCCAGTTGCGTGGAACAAACTTGCGCCAATTCCGTCGAACAAACTTGTGCCAGTTGCTTAGAACAAACTTGTGCCAGTTGCTTAGAACAAACTTGTGCCAGTTGTGTCAAACAAACTTGTGCCAGTTGCATCAAACAAACTTGTGCCAGTTGCGTCGAACAAACTTGTGCCAGTTGGGTAGAACAAACATGTGCCAGTTGTGTCAAACAAATTTGTGCCAGTTGCATAGAACACACTAGTGCCAGTTGCATAGAACAAACTTGTGCCACATGCGTAGAACAAACATTTGCCATTTGCGTAGAACAAACTTGTGCCAGTTGTGTCAAACAAACCAGTGCCAGTTGTGTACAACAAACTAGTAAGAGTTGCGTAGAACAAACTTGTGCCAGTTGTGTCGAACAAACTTGTGCCAGTTGCGTAGAACAAACTTGTACCAGTTGCATCAAACAGACTTATGCCAGTTGCATAGAACAAACTAGTGCCAGTTGCATAGAACAAACTTGTCCCAGTTGCGTAGAACAAACTAGAGCCAGTTTCGTCAAACAAACTTGTGCCAGTTGCGTCGAAGAAACTTGTGCCAGTTGCGTCGAAGAAACTTGTGCCAGTTGCGTCAAACAAACTTGTGCCATTTACGTCGAACAAACTTGTGCCAGTTGTGTCGAACAAACTTGTGCCAGATATGGCAAACAAACTTTTGCCAGTTGCTTCGAGAAAACTTGTGCCAGTTGCATAAAAAAAAACTTGTGCCAGTTGCGTCAAACAAACTTGTGCCAGTTGCGTCAAACAAACTTGTGCCTCTTGCGTCAAACAAACTTGTGCCAGTTGCGTCAAACAAACTTGTACCAATTGAGTCGAAAAAACTTGTGCCTGTTACGTCGAACAAACTTGTGCCAGTTGCGTCTAACAAACTTGTGCCAGTTGCGTCAAACAAACTTGTGCCAGTTGCGTCAAACAAACTTGTGCCAGTTGCGTCAAACAAACTTGTGCCAGTTGCGTAGAACAAACTTGTGCCAGTTGCGTCAAACAAACTTGTGCCAGTTGCGTCAAACGAACTTGTGCCAGTTGCGTCAAACGAACTTGTGCCAGTTGCGTCAAACAAACTTGTGCCAGTTGCATAGAACAAACTTGTGCCAGTTGAGTCAAACAAACTTGTGCCAGTTGATTCGAAGAAACTTGTGCCAGTTGCGCCCAACAAACTTGTACCAGTTGCGTCAAACAAACTTGTGCCAGTTGTGTTAAACAAACTTGTTACAGTTGCGCAGAACAAACTTGTGCCAGTTGCGTCGAACAAAAGTGTGCCAGTTGGGTAGAACAAACAGGTGCCAGTTGCGTTAAACAAATATGTGCCAGTTGCGTAGAAGAAACTAGTGCCAGTTGCATAGAACAAACGTGTGCCAGATGCATAGAACAAACTTTTGCCATTTGCGTAGAACAAACTTGTGCCCGTTGTGTCAAACAAACTTGTGCCAGTTGTGTACAACAAACTTGTAAGAGTTGCGTAGAACAAACTTGTGCCAGTTGCGTAGAACAAACTTGTGCCAGTTGCATAGAATAAACTTGTGCCAGTTGCGTCAAACGAACTTGTGCCAGTTGCATAGAACAAATTTGTGCCAGTTGCGTAGAACAAACTTGTGCCAGTTGTGTCAAACAAACTTGTGCCGGTTGCGTCAAACAAACTTGTGCCAGTTCCATCGAACAAACTTGTGCCAGTTGCGTCGAACAAACTTGTGCCAATTGCGTTGAACAAACTTTTGCCAGTTGTGTAGAACAAACTTGTGCCAGTTGCGTAGAACAACCTTGTGCCAGTTGCGTCAAACAAACTTGTGCCAGTTGCGTCACACAAACTCGTGCCAGTTGGTTTGAACAAACTTGTGCCAGTTGCGCCCAACAAACTTGTACCAGTTGCGTCAAACAAACTTTTGCCAGTTGCGTGGAACAAACTTGCGCCAGTTCCATCGAACAAACTTGTGCCAGTTGCGTAGAACAAACTTGTGCCAGTTGCGTAAATCAAAGTTATGCCAGTTACATAGACCAAACTAGTGCCAGTTGCATAGAACAAATTTTTGCCAGTTGCGTAGAACAACATTGTGCCAGTTGCGTCGAAAAAACTTGTGACAGTAGCGTCGAACAAACTTGTGCCAGTTGCGTCGAACAAACTTGTGCCAGTTGCGTTGAACAAACTTGTGCCAGTTGCGTCGAACAAACTTGTGTCAGTTGCGTCAAACAAACTTGTGCCAGTTGCGTCAATCAAACTTGTGCCAATTGAGTCGAAAAAACTTGTGCCAGTTGCGTCGAACAAACTTGTGCCGGTTGCGTCTAACAAACTTGTGCCAGTTGCGTCAAACAAACTTGTGCCAGTTGCGTGGAACAAACTTGTGCCAGTTACATCGAACAAACTTGTGCCAGTTGCGTAGAACAAACTTGTGCCAGTTGCGTCAAACAAACATGTGCCAGTTGCGTAGAACAAACTTGTGCCAGTTACATAGAACAACCTTGTGCCAGTTGCGTCAAACAAACTTGTGCCAGTTGCGTCAAACAAACTTGTGCCAGTTGCGTCGAACAAACTTGTGCCAGTTGTGTCAAACAAACTTGTGCCAGTTGGTTCGAACAAACTTGAGCCAGTTGCGTCCAACAAACTTGTACCAGTTGCGTCAAACAAACTTGTGCCAGTTGCGTTGAACAAACTTGTGCCAGTTGCGTAGAACAAACTTGTGCCAGTTGCGTCAAACAAACTTATGCCAGTTGCATAGAACAAACTATTCCAGTTGCATAGAACAAACTTGTGCCAGTTGCGTAGAACAAACTTGTGCCAGTTGCGTCAAACAAACTTGTGCCAGTTGCGTCGAACAAACTTGTGCCAGTTGCGTCGAAGAAACTTGTGCCAGTTGCGTCAAACAAACATGTGCCAGTTCCGTCGAACAAACTTGTGCCAGTTGCGTCGAACAAACTTGTGCCAGATATTGCGAACAAACTTGTGCAAGTTGTGTCGAATAAACTTGTGCCAGTTGCGTCAAAAAAAACTTGTGCCAGTTGCATCAAACAAACTTGTGCCAGTTTCGTCAAACAAACTTGTGCCTCTTGCGTCAAACAAACTTGTGCCAGTTGCATCAAACAAACTTGTACCAATTGAATCGAAAAAACTTGTGCCTGTTACGTCGAACAAACTTGTGCCAGTTGCGTGTAACAAACTTGTGCCAGTTGCGTCGAACAAACTTGTGCCAGTTGCGTCAAACAAACTTGTGCCAGTTGCGTAGAACAAACTTGTGCCACTTGCGTCAAACAAACTTGTGCCAGTTGCGTCGAACAAATTTGTGCCAGTTGCGTAGAAGAACCTTGTGCCAGTTGCGTCAAACAAACTTGTGCAAGTTGCGTCAAACAAACTTGTGCCAGTTGCGTTAAACAAACTTGTGACAGTTGCATCGAACAAACTTGTGCCAGTTGCGTCGAACAAACTTGTGCCAGTTGCGTCGAAAAAACTTGCGCCAGTTGCGTCGAATAAACTTGTGCCAGTTGCGTTGAACAAACTTCTGCCAGTTGTGTCAAACAAACTTGTGTCAGTTACGTAGAACAAATTTGTGCCAGTTGCGTCAAACAAACTTGTGCCAGTTGCTTAGAACAAACTAGTGCCCGTTGCATAGAACAAACTTGTGCCAGATGCGTAGAACAAACTTGTGCCAGTTGCGTAGAACAAACTTGTGCCAGTTGCATAGAACAAACTTGTGCCAGTAATGTAGAACAAACTTGTGCCATTTGCGTGAAACAAACTTGTGCCAGTTGCGTCGAACAAACTTGTGCCAGTTACGGCGAACAAACTTGTGCCAGTTTCGTCGAGAAAACTTGTGCCAGTTGCGTCAAATAAACTTGTGCCAGTTGCGTCAAACAAACTTGTGCCAGTTGCGTCAAACAAACTTCTGCCAGTTGCGTCAAACAAACTTGTGCCAATTGAGTCGAAAAAACTTGTGCCAGTTGCGTCGAACAAACTTGTGCCAGTTGCGTCTAACAAACTTGTGCCAGTTGCGTCAAAAAAACTTGGGCCAGTTTCGTCGAACAAACTTGTGTCAGTGGCATCCAACAAACTTGTGCCAGTTGCGTCAAACAAACTTGTGCCAGTTGCGTAGAACAAACTTGTGGCAGTTGCGTAGAACAACCTTGTGCCAGTTGCATCGAACAAACTTGTGCTACTTTGTAGAAAAAACTTGTGCCAGTTGCGACAAACAAACTTATGCCAGTTGCGTAAAACAAACTAGTGCCAGTTGCATCGAACAAACTTGTTCCAGTTGAGTAGAACAAACTTGTGCCAATTGCGTCAAACAAACTTGTGCCAGTTCGTCGAACAAACTTGTGCCAGTTGCGTAGAAGAAACTTGCGCCAGTTGCGTCAAACAATCTTGTGCCAGTTGCGTCGAACAAACTTGTGCCAGTTGCGTCGAACAAACTTGTGGCAGATACGGCGAACCAACTTGTGCCACTTGCGTCGAGAAAACTTGTGCCAGTTGCGTCAAATAAACTTGTGCCAGTTGCGTCAAACAAACTTGTGCCAGTTACGGCGAACAAACTTGTGCCAGTTGCGTCGAGAAAAGTTGTGCCAGTTGCGTCAAATAAACTTGTGCCAGTTGCGTCAAACAAACTTGTGCCAGTTGCGTCAAACAAACTTGTGCCAGTTGTGTCAAACAAACTTGTGCCAGTTGCGTCAAAAAAACTTGTGCCAATTGATTAAAAAAAACTTGTGCCAGTTGCGTTGAACAAACTTGTGCCAGTTGCGTCTAACAAACTTGTGCCAGTTGCGTCAAACAAACTTGTGCCAGTTGTGTCGAACAAACTTGTGCCATTTGCATCGAACACACTTATGCCAGTTGCATAGAACAAACTTGTGCCAGTTGCGTAGAACAAACTTGTACATGTTGCGTAGAACAACCTTGTGCCAGTTGCGTCAAACAAACTTGTGCCAGTTGTGTCAAACAAACTTGTGCCAGTTGGGTCGAACAAACTTGTGCCAGTTACGTTAAACAAACTTGTTCCAGTTGCGTCGAACAAACTTGTGCCAGTTGCGTCAAACAAACTTGTGCCAGTTGCGTCGAACAAACTTGCGCCAGTTGCGTCGAACAAACTTGTGCCAGTTGCTTAGAACAAACTTGTGCTAGTTGTGTCAAACAAACTTGTGCCAGTTGCATCAAACAAACTTGTGCCAGTTGCGTCGAACAAACTTGTGCCAGTTGGGTAGAACAAACATGTGCCAGTTGTGTCAAACAAGTTTGTGCCATTTGAGTAGAACACACTAGTGCCAGTTGCATAGAACAAACTTGTGCCAGTTGAGTCGAAAAAACTTGTGCCTGTTACGTCGAACAAACTTGTGCCAGTTGCGTCTAACAAACTTGCGCCAGTTGCGTCAAACAAACTTGTGCCAGTTGCATCAAACAAACTTGTGCCAGTTGCGTCAAACAAACTTGTGCCAGTTGCGTAGAACAAACTTGTGCCAGTTGCGTCAAACAAACTTGTGCCAGTTGCGTCAAACGAACTTGTGCCAGTTGCGTCAAACGAACTTGTGCCAGTTGCGTCAAACAAACTTGTGCCAGTTGCATAGAACAAACTTGTGCCAGTTGAGTCAAACAAACTTGTGCCAGTTGGGTCGAAAAACTTGTGCCAGTTGCGTTAAACAAACTTGTGCCAGTTGCATCGAAAAAACTTTTGCCAGTTGCGTCAAACAAACTTGTCCCAGTTGCGTTGAACAAACTTCTGCCAGTTGTGTCAAACAAACTTGTGTCAGTTGCGTATAACAAACTTGTGCCAGTTGCGTCGAACAAACTTGTGTCAGTTGGGTAGAACAAACTTGTGCCAGTTGCGTCAAACAAACTTGTGCCAGTTGCGTAGAAAAAACTATTGCCAGTTGCATAGAACAAACTTGTGCCAGATGCGTAGAACAAACTTGTGCCAGTTGCGTAGAACAAACTTGTGCCAGTTGCATAGAACAAACTTGTGCCAGTTATGTAGAACAAACTTGTGCCAGTTGCGTCGAACAAACTTGTGCCAGTTGCGTCGAACAAACTTGTGCCAGTTACGGCGAACAAACTTGTGCCAGTTTCGTCGAGAAAACTTGTGCCAGTTGCGTCAAATAAACTTGTGCCAGTTGCATCAAACAAACTTGTGCCAGTTGCGTCAAACAAAGTTGTGCCAGTTGCGTCAAACAAACTTGTTCCAGTTGCGTCAAACAAACTTTTGCCCATTGAGTCAAAAAAACTTGTGCCAGTTGCGTCGAACAAACTTGTGCCAGTTGCGTCTAACAAACTTGTGCCAGTTGCGTCAAAAAAACTTGGGCCAGTTTCGTCAAACAAACTTGTGCCAGTGGCATCCAACAAACTTTTGCCAGTTGCGTCGAACAAACTTGTGCCAGTTGCGTCAAACAAACTTGTGCCAGTTGCGTAGAACAACCTTGTGCCAGTTGCGTAGAACAACCTTGTGCCAGTTGAGTCGAACAAACTTGTGCTAGTTGGTAGAACAAACTTGTGCCAGTTGCGCCAAACAAACTTATGACAGTTGCGTAATACAAACTAGTGCCAGTTACATAGAACAAACTTCTGCCAGTTGAGTAGAACAAACTTGTGCCAATTGCATCAAACAAACTTGTGCCAGTTGCGTCGAACGAACTTGTGGCAGTTGCGTCGAAGAAACTTGTGCCAGTTGCGTCAAACAAACTTGTGCCAGTTGCGTCGAACAAACTTGTGCCAGTTATGTCGAACAAACTTGTGCCAGTTACGGCGAACAAACTTGTGCCACTTGCGTCGAGAAAACTTGTGCCAGTTGCGTCAAATAAACTTGTGCCAGTTGCGTCAAACAAACTTGTGCCAGTTACGGCGAACAAACTTGTGACAGTTGCGTCGAGAAAAGTTGTGCCAGTTGCGTCAAATAAACTTGTGCCAGTTGCGTCAAACAAACTTGTGCCAGTTGCGTCAAACAAACTTGTGCCAGTTGCGTCAAACAAACTTGTCCCAGTTGCGTCAAACAAACTTGTTCCAATTGATTCGAAAAAACTTGTGCCAGTTGCGTTGAACAAACTTGTGCCAGTTGCGTCTAACAAACTTGTGCCAGTTGCGTCAAACAAACTTGTGCCAGTTACGTCGAACAAACTTGTGCCAGATATGGCGAACAAACTTGTGCCAGTTGCTTCGAGAAAACTTGTGCCAGTTGCGTAAAAAAAACTTGTGCCAGTTGCGTCAAAAAAACTTTTGCCAGTTGCGTCAAACAAACTTGTGCCTCTTGCGTCAAACAAACTTGTGCCAGTTGCGTCAAACAAACTTGTACCAATTGAGTCGAAAAAACTTGTGCATGTTACATCGAACACACTTGTGCCAGTTGCGTCTAACAAACTTGTGCCAGTTGCGTCAAAAAAAACTTGTGCCAGTTGCGTCAAACAAACTTGTGCCAGTTGCGTCAAACAAACTTGTGCCAGTTGCGTCAAACAAACTTGTGCCAGTTGCGTAGAAGAACCTTCTGCCAGTTGCGTCAAACGAACTTGTGCCAGTTGCCTTAAACAAACTTTTGCCAGTTGCGTCAAACAAACTTGTGCCAGTTGAGTCAAACAAACTTGTGCCACTTGGGTGGAACAAACTTGTGCCAGTTGCGTTAAACAAGCTTGTGCCAGTTGCATCGAACAAACTTGTGCCAGTTGCGTCGAACAAACTTGTGCCAGTTGCGTAGAACAAACTTGCGCCAGTTACGTCAAACAAACTTGTGCCATTTGTGTTGAACAAACTTCTGCCAGTTGTGTCAAACAAACTTGTGTCAGTTGCGTAGAACAAACATTTGCCATTTGCGTAGAACAAACTTATGCCAGTTGTGTCAAACAAATCTGTGCCAGTTGTGTTCAACAAACTAGTAAGAGTTGCGTAGAACAAACTTGTGCCGGTTGTGTCGAACAAACTTGTGCCAGTTGCGTAGAACAAACTTGTACCAGTTGCGTCAAACAAACTTAGGCCAGTTGCATACAACAAACTAGTGCCAGTTGCATAGAACAAACTTGTCCCAGTTGCGTAGAACAAACTTGTGCCAGTTGCGTCAAACAAACTTGTGCCAGTTTTGTCGAACAAACTTGTGCCAGTTGCGTCGAAGAAACTTGTGCAAGTTGCGTCAAACAAACTTGTGCCATTTGCGTTGAACCAACTTGTGCCAGTTACGTCGAACAAACTTGTGCCAGATATGGCGAACAAACTTGTGCCAGTTGCTTCGAGAAAACTTGTGCCAGTTGCGTAAAAAAAAACTTGTGCCAGTTGCGTCAAACAAACTTGTGCCAGTTGCGTCAAACAAACTTGTGCTTCTTGCGTCAAACAAACTTGTGCCAGTTGCGTCAAACAAACTTGTGCCAATTGAGTCGAAAAAACTTGTGCCTGTTACGTCGAACAAACTTGTGCCAGTTGCATCTAACAAACTTGTGCCAGTTGTGTCAAACAGACTTGTGCCAGTTGCGTCAAACAAACTTGTGCCAGTTGCATCAAACAAATTTGTGACAGTTGCGTAGAACCAACTTGTGCCAGTTGCGTCAAACAAACTTGTGCCAGTTGCGTAGAAGAACCTTGTGCCAGTTGCGTCAAACGAACTTGTGCCAGTTGCCTCAAACATACTTGTGCCAGTTGCGTGGAACAAACTTGTGCCAGTTAAGTCAAACAAACTTGTGCCAGTTGGGTCGAACAAACTTGTGCCAGTTGCGTTAAACAAACTTGTGCCAGTTGCATCGAACAAACTTTTGCCAGTTGCGTCGAACAAACTTGTGCCAGTTGCGTCGAACAAACTTGCACCAGTTACGTCAAACAAACTTGTGCCAGTTGCGTTGAACAAACTTCTACCAGTTATGTCAAACAAACTTGTGTCAGTTGCGTAGAACAAACTTGTGCCAGTTGCGTCAAACAAACTTGTGTCAGTTGCGTAGAACAAACTTGTGCCAGTTGCATAGAACAAACATGTCCCAGTTGCATAGAACAAACTTGTTCCAGATGCGTAGAACAAACTTGTGCCAGTTGCATAGAACAAACTTGTGCCAGTTGCATAGAACAAACTTGTGCCAGTTATGTAGAACAAACTTGTGCCAGTTGCGGCGAACAAACTTGTGCCAGTTACGGCGAACAAACTTGTGCCAGTTTCGTCGAGAAAACTTTTGCCAGTTGCGTCAAATAAACTTGTGCCAGTTGCGTCAAACAAACTTGTGCCAGTTGCGTCAAACAAACTTGTTCCAGTTGCGTCAAACAAACTTGTGCCAGTTGAGTAGAACAAACTTGTGCCAATTGCATCAAACAAACTTGTGCCAGTTGCGTCGAACAAACTTGTGCCAGTAGCGTTGAACAAACTTGTGCCAGTTACGTCAAACAAACTTGTGCCAGCTGCGTCGAACAAACTTGTGCCAGTTGCGTCGAACAAACTTTTGCCAGTTGCGTCAAACAAACTTGTGCCTCTTGCGTCAAACAAACTTGTGCCAGTTGCGTCAAACAAACTTGTACCAATTGAGTCGAAAAAACTTGTGCATGTTACATCGAACAAACTTGTGCCAGTTGCGTCTAACAAACTTGTGCCAGTTGCGTCAAAAAAACTTGTGCCAGTTGCGTCAAACAAACTTGTGCCAGTTGCGTCAAACAAACTTGTGCCAGTTGCGTCAAACAAACTTGTGCCAGTTGCGTAGAAGAACCTTCTGCCAGTTGCGTCAAACGAACTTGTGCCAGTTGCGTTAAACAAACTTTTGCCAGTTGCGTCAAACAAACTTGTGCCAGTTGATTCAAACAAACTTTGGCCACTTGGGTGGAACAAACTTGTGCCAGTTGCGTTAAACAAACTTGTGCCAGTTGCATCGAACAAACTTTTGGCAGTTGCGTCGAACAAACTTGTGCCAGTTGCGTAGAACAAACTTGCGCCAGTTACGTCAAACAAACTTGTGCCATTTGTGTTGAACAAACTTCTGCCAGTTGTGTCAAACAAACTTGTGTCAGTTGCGTAGAACAAACATTTGCCATTTGCGTAGAACAAACTTATGCCAGTTGTGTCAAACAAATCTGTGCCAGTTGTGTTCAACAAACTAGTAAGAGTTGCGTAGAACAAACTTGTGCCGGTTGTGTCGAACAAACTTGTGCCAGTTGCGTAGAACAAACTTGTACCAGTTGCGTCAAACAAACTTAGGCCAGTTGCATACAACAAACTAGTGCCAGTTGCATAGAACAAACTTGTCCCAGTTGCATAGAACAAACTTGTGCCAGTTGCGTCAAACAAACTTGTGCCAGTTGTGTCGAACAAACTTGTGCCAGTTGCGTCGAAGAAACTTGTGCAAGTTGCGTCAAACAAACTTGTGCCATTTGTGTTGAACCAACTTGTGCCAGTTACGTCGAACAAACTTGTGCCAGATATGGCGAACAAACTTGTGCCAGTTGCTTCGAGAAAACTTGTGCCAGTTGCGTAAAAAAAAACTTGTGCCAGTTGCGTCAAACAAACTTGTGCCAGTTGCGTCAAACAAACTTGTGCTTCTTGCGTCAAACAAACTTGTGCCAGTTGCGTCAAACAAACTTGTGCCAATTGAGTCGAAAAAACTTGTGCCTGTTACGTCGAACAATCTTGTGCCAGTTGCATCTAACAAACTTGTGCCAGTTGTGTCAAACAGACTTGTGCCAGTTGCTTCAAACAAACTTGTGCCAGTTGCATCAAACAAATTTGTGACAGTTGCGTAGAACCAACTTGTGCCAGTTGCGTCAAACAAACTTGTGCCAGTTGCGTAGAAGAACCTTGTGCCAGTTGCGTCAAACGAACTTGTGCCAGTTGCCTCAAACATACTTGTGCCAGTTGCGTGGAACAAACTTGTGCCAGTTAAGTCAAACAAACTTGTGCCAGTTGGGTCGAACAAACTTGTGCCAGTTGCGTTAAACAAACTTGTGCCAGTTGCATCGAACAAACTTGTGCCAGATATGGCAAACAAACTTGTGCCAGTTGCGTCGAACAAACTTGCACCAGTTACGTCAAACAAACTTGTGCCAGTTGCGTTGAACAAACTTCTGCCAGTTATGTCAAACAAACTTGTGTCAGTTGCGTAGAACAAACTTGTGCCAGTTGCGTCAAACAAACTTGTGTCAGTTGTGTAGAAGAAACTTGTGCCAGTTGCATAGAACAAACATGTCCCAGTTGCATAGAACAAACTTGTACCAGATGCGTAGAACAAACTTGTGCCAGTTGCATAGAACAAACTTGTGCCAGTTACATAGAACAAACTTGTGCCAGTTATGTAGAACAAACTTGTGCCAGTTGCGGCGAACAAACTTGTGCCAGTTACGGCGAACAAACTTGTGCCAGTTTCGTCGAGAAAACTTGTGCCAGTTGCGTCAAATAAACTTGTGCCAGTTGCGTCAAACAAACTTGTGCCAGTTGCGTCAAACAAACTTGTTCCAGTTGCGTCAAACAAACTTGTGCCAGTTGAGTAGAACAAACTTGTGCCAATTGCATCAAACAAACTTGTGCCAGTTGCGTCGAACAAACTTGTGCCAGTTGCGTTGAACAAACTTGTGCCAGTTGCGTCAAACAAACTTGTGCCAGCTGCGTCAAACAAACTTGTGCCAGTTGCGTCGAACAAACTTGTGCTAGTTACGGCGAACAAACTTGTGCCAGTTGCGTCGAGAAAACTTGTGCCAGTTGCGTCAAATAAACTTGTGCCAGTTGCGTCAAACAAACTTGTGCCAGTTGCGTCAAAGAAACTTGTGCCAGTTGCGTCAAACAAACATGTGCCAGTTGCGTCAAACAAACTTGTGCCAATTGATTCGAAAAAACTTGTGCCAGTTGCGTTGAACAAACTTGTGCCAGTTGCGTCTAACAAACTTGTGCCAGTTGCGTCAAACATATTGTGCCCGTTGCGTCGAACAAACTTGTGCCAGATATGGCGAACAAACTTGTGCCAGTTGCTTCGAGAAAACTTGTGTCAGTTGTGTAAATAAAACTTGTGCCAGTTGCGTCAAAAAAACTTGTGCCAGTTGCGTCAAACAAACTTGTGGCTCTTGCGTCAATCAAACTTATGCCAGTTGCGTCAAACAAACTTGTACCAAATGAGTCGAAAAAACTTGTGCCTGTTACGTCGAACAAACTTGCGCCAGATACGTCAAACAAACTAGTGCCAGTTGCGTTGAACAAACTTCTACCAGTTGTGTCAAACAAACTTGTGTCAGTTACGTAGAACAAACTTGTGCCAGTTGCGTCGAACAAACTTGTGTCAGTTCTGTAGAACAAACTTGTGTCAGTTGCGTCAAACAAACATGTCCCAGTTGCGTAGAACAAACTAGTGCCAGTTGCATAGAACAAACTTGTGCCAGATGCGTAGAACAAACTTGTGCCAGTTGCGTAGAACAAACTTGTGCCAGTTGCATAAAAAAAAACTTGTGCCAGTTGCGTCAAACAAACTTGTGCCAGTTGCGTCAAACAAACTTGTACCAATTGAGTCGAAAAAAACTTGTGCCTGTTACGTCGAACAAACTTGTACCAGTTGCGTCTAACAAACTTGTGCCAGTTGCATCAAACAGACTTGTGCCAGTTACGTCAAACAAACTTGTGCCAGTTGCGTCAAACAAACTTGTGCCAGTTGCGTAGAACAAACATGTGCTTGTTGCGTCAAACAAACTTGTGCCAGTTGCGTAGAAGAACCTTGTGCCAGTTGCGACAAACGAACTTGAGCCAGTTGCGTCAAACAAACTTGTGCCAGTTGCATCGAACAAACTTATGCCAGTTGAGTCAAACAAACTTGTTCCAGTTGGGTCGAACAAACTTGTGCCAGTTGCGTTAAACAAACTTGTGCCAGTTGCATCGAACAAACTTTTGCCAGTTGCATCGAACAAACTTGTGCCAGTTGCGTCGAACAAACTTGCGCCAGTTACGTCAAACAAACTTGTGCCAGTTGCGTTGAACAAACTTCTGCCAGTTGTGTCAAACAAACTTGTGTCAGTTACGTAGAACAAACTTGTGCCAGTTGCGTCGAACAAACTTGTGTCAGTTCTGTAGAACAAACTTGTGCCAGTTGCGTCAAACAAACATGTCCCAGTTGCGTAGAACAAACTAGTGCCAGTTGCATAGAACAAACTTGTGCCAGATGCGTAGAACAAACTTGTGCCAGTTGCGTAGAACAAACTTGTGCCAGTTGCGTCGAACAAACTTGTGCCAGTTATGTAGAACAAACTTGTGCCAGTTGCGTCGAACAAACTTGTGCCAGTTGCGTTGAACAAACTTGTGCCAGTTACGGCGAACAAACTTGTGCCAGTTTCGTCGAGAAAACTTGTGCCAGTTGCGTCAAATAAACTTGTGCCAGTTGCGTCAAACAAACTTGTGCCAGTTGCGTCAAACAAACTTTTGTCAGTTGCGTCAAACAAACTTGTTCCTGTTGCGTCAAACAAACTTGTGCCAATTGAGTCGAAAAAACTTGTGCCAGTTGCGTCGAACAAACTTGTTCCAGTTGCGTCTAACAAACTTGTGCCAGTTGCGTCAAAAAAACTTGGGCCAGTTTCGTCAAACAAACTTGTGCTAGTGGCATCCAACAAACTTGTGCCAGTTGCGTCGAACAAACTTGTGCCAGTTGCGTCAAACAAACTTGTGCCAGTTGCGTAGAACAAACTTGTGCCAGTTGCGTAGAACAACCTTGTGCCAGTTGAGTCGAACAAACTTGTGCTAGTTGGTAGAACAAACTTGTGCCAGTTGTGTCAAACAAACTTATGCCAGTTGCATCGAACAAACTTGTGCCAGTTGCATAGAACAAACTTGTGTCAGTTGAGTAGAACAAACTTGTGCCAATTGCATCAAAGAAACTTGTGCCAGTTGCGTCGAACAAACTTGTGCCAGTTGCGTCGAAGAAACTTGTGCCAGTTGCGTCAAACAAACTTGTGCCAGTTGCGTCGAACAAACTTGTGCCAGTTGCGTCGAACAAACTTGTGCCAGTTACAGCGAACAAACTTGTGCCACTTGCGTCGAGAAAACTTGTGCCAGTTGCGTCAAATAAACTTGTGCCAGTTGCGTCAAACAAACTTGTGCCAGTTACGGCGAACCAACTTGTACCAGTTGCGTCGAGAAAAGTTTTGCCAGTTGCGTCAAATAAACTTGTGCATGTTGCGTCAAACAAACTTGTGCCAGTTGCGTCAAACAAACTTGTGCCAGTTGCGTCAAACAAACTTGTGCCAGTTGCATCAAACAAACTTGTACCAATTGAGTCGAAAAAACTTGTGCCTGTTACGTCGAACAAACTTGTGCCAGTTGCGTCTAACAAACTTGCGCACGTTTCCGTCGAACAAACTTGTGCCAGTTGCGTCAAACAAACTTGTGCCAGTTGCGTAGAACAAACTTGTGCCAGTTGCGTCAAACAAACTTGTGCCAGTTGCGTAGAACAAACTTCTGCCAGTTGCGTAGAAGAACCTTGTGCCAGTTGCGTCAAACAAACTTGTGCCAGTTGCGTCAAACAAACTTGTGCCAGTTGCGTTAAACAAACTTGTGCCAGTTGCATCGAACAAACTTTCGCCAGTTTCGTCGAACAAACTTGTGCCAGTTGCATCGAAAAAACTTGCGCCAGTTGCGTTGAACAAACTTGTGCCAGTTGCGTTGAACAAACTTCTGCCAATTGTGTCAAACAAACTTGTGTCAGTTGCGTAGAACAAACTTGTGCCAGTTGCGTCGAACAAACTTGTGTCAGTTGGGAAGAACAAATTTGTGCCAGTTGCATCAAACAAACTTATGCCAGTTGCATAGAACAAACTAGTGCCAGTTGCATAGAACAAAATTGTGCCAGATGCGTAGAACAAACTTGTGCCAGTTGCGTAGAACAAACTTGTGCCAGTTGCATAGAACAAACTTGTGTCAGTTGAGTAGAACAAACTTGTGCCAATTGCATCAAAGAAACTTGTGCCAGTTGCGTCGAACAAACTTGTGCCAGTTGCGTCGAAGAAACTTGTGCCAGTTGCGTCAAACAAACTTGTGCCAGTTGCGTCGAACAAACTTGTGCCAGTTGCGTCGAACAAACTTGTGCCAGTTACAGCGAACAAACTTGTACCACTTGCGTCGAGAAAACTTGTGCCAGTTGCGTCAAATAAACTTGTGCCAGTTGCGTCAAACAAACTTGTGCCAGTTACGGCGAACCAACTTGTACCAGTTGCGTCGAGAAAAGTTTTGCCAGTTGCGTCAAATAAACTTGTGCATGTTGCGTCAAACAAACTTGTGCCAGTTGCGTCAAACAAACTTGTGCCAGTTGCGTCAAACAAACTTGTGCCAGTTGCATCAAACAAACTTGTACCAATTGAGTCGAAAAAACTTGTGCCTGTTACGTCGAACAAACTTGTGCCAGTTGCGTCTAACAAACTTGCGCACGTTTCCGTCGAACAAACTTGTGCCAGTTGCGTCAAACAAACTTGTGCCAGTTGCGTAGAACAAACTTGTGCCAGTTGCGTCAAACAAACTTGTGCCAGTTGCGTAGAACAAACTTCTGCCAGTTGCGTAGAAGAACCTTGTGCCAGTTGCGTCAAACAAACTTGTGCCAGTTGCGTCAAACAAACTTGTGCCAGTTGCGTTAAACAAACTTGTGCCAGTTGCATCGAACAAACTTTCGCCAGTTTCGTCGAACAAACTTGTGCCAGTTGCATCGAAAAAACTTGCGCCAGTTGCGTTGAACAAACTTGTGCCAGTTGCGTTGAACAAACTTCTGCCAATTGTGTCAAACAAACTTGTGTCAGTTGCGTAGAACAAACTTGTGCCAGTTGCGTCGAACAAACTTGTGTCAGTTGGGAAGAACAAATTTGTGCCAGTTGCATCAAACAAACTTATGCCAGTTGCATAGAACAAACTAGTGCCAGTTGCATAGAACAAAATTGTGCCAGATGCGTAGAACAAACTTGTGCCAGTTGCGTAGAACAAACTTGTGCCATTTGCGTAGAACAAACTTGTGCCAGTTATGTAGAACAAACTTGTGCCATTTGCGTCAAACAAACTTGTGCCAGTTGCGTCGAACAAACTTGTGCCAGTTACGGCGAACAAACTTGTGCCAGTTTCGTCGAGAAAACTTGTGCCAGTTGCGTCAAATAAACTTGTGCCAGTTGCGTCAAACAAACTTGTGCCAGTTGCGTCAAACAAACTTGTGCCAGTTGCGTCAAACAAACTTGTTCCAGTTGCGTCAAACAAACTTGTGCCAATTGAGTCGAAAAAACTTGTGCCAGTTGCGTCGAACAAACTTGTGCCAGTTGCGTCTAACAGACTTGTGCCAGTTGCGTCAAAAAAACTTGGGCCAGTTTCGTCGAACAAACTTGTGTCAGTGGCATCCAACAAACTTGTGGCAGTTGCGTAGAACAAACTTGTGCCAGTTGCGTCAAACAAACTTGTGCCAGTTGCGTAGAACAAACTTGTGCCAATTGCGTAGAACAACCTTGTGCCAGTTGCGTCGAACAAACTAGTGCTGGTTTGTAAAACAAACTTGTGCCAGTTGCGTCAAACAAACTTATGCCAGTTGCGTAAAACAAACTAGTGCCAGTTGCATAGAACAAACTTGTTCCAGTTGAGTAGAACAAACTTGTGCCAATTGCGTCAAACAAACTTGTGCCAGTTCGTCGAACAAACTTGTGCCAGTTGCGTCGAAGAAACTTGTGCCAGTTGCGTCAAACAAACTTGTGCCAGTTGCGTAGAACAAACTTGTGCCAGTTGCATCGAACAAACTTGTGCCAGTTACGGCGAACCAACTTGTGCCACTTGCATCGAGAAAACTTGTGCCAGTTGCGTCAAATAAACTTGTGCCAGTTGCGTTAAACAAACTTGTGCCAGTTGCGTCAAACAAACTTGTTCCAGTTGCGTCAAACAAACTTGTGCCAATTGAGTCGAAAAAACTTGTGCCAGTTGCGTCGAACAAACTTGTGCCAGTTGCGTCTAACAAACTTGTGCCAGTTGCGTCAAAAAAACTTGGGCCAGTTTCGTCAAACAAACATGTGCCAGTGGCATCCAACAAACTTGTGCCAGTTGCCTCGAACAAACTTGTGCCAGTTGCGTCAAACAATACTTGTGCCAGTTGCGTAGAACAAACTTGTGCCAGTTGCGTAGAACAACCTTGTGCCAGTTGAGTCGAAGAAACTTGTGCTAGTTGGTAGAACAAACTTGTGCCAGTTGCGTCAAACAAACTTATGCCAGTTGCGTAAAACAAACTAGTGCCAGTTGCATAGAACAAACTTGTGCCAGTTGAGTAGAACAAACTTGTGCCAATTGCATCAAACAAACTTGTGCCAGTTGCGTCGAACAAACTTGTGCCAGTTGCGTCGAAGAAACTTGGGCCAGTTGCGTCAAACAAACTTGTGCCAGTTGCGTCGAACAAACTTGTGCCAGTTGCGTCGAACAAACTTGTGCCAGTTACGGCGAACAAACTTGTGCCACTTGGGTCGAGAAAAATTGTGCCAGTTGCGTCAAAGAAACTTGTGTCAGTTCTGTAGAACAAACTTGTGCCAGTTGCGTCAAACAAACATGTCCCAGTTGCGTAGAACAAACTAGTGCCAGTTGCATAGAACAAACTTGTACCAGATGTGTAGAACAAACTTGTGCCAGTTGCGTAGAACAAACTTGTGCCAGTTGCGTCGAACAAACTTGTGTCAGTTCTGTAGAACAAACTTGTGTCAGTTGCGTCAAACAAACATGTCCCAGTTGCATAGAACAAACTAGTGCCAGTTGCATAGAACAAACTTGTGCCAGATGCGTAGAACAAACTTGTGCCAGTTGCGTAGAACAAACTTGTGCCAGTTGCATAAAAAAAACTTTTGCCAGTTGCGTCAAACAAACTTGTGCCAGTTGCGCAGAACAAACTTGTACCAGTTGCGTCTAACAAACTTGTGCCAGTTGCGTCAAACAGACTTGTGCCAGTTACGTCAAACAAACTTGTGCCAGTTGCGTCAAACAAACTTGTGCCAGTTGCGTAGAACAAACATGTGCTAGTTGCGTCAAACAAACTTGTGCCAGTTACGTAGAAGAACCTTGTGCCAGTTGCGTCAAACGAACTTGAGCCAGTTGCGTCAAACAAACTTGTGCCAGTTGCATCGAACAAACTTATGCCAGTTGAGTCAAACAAACTTGTTCCAGTTGGGTCGAACAAACTTGTGCCAGTTGCGTTAAACAAACTTGTGCCAGTTGCATCGAACAAACTTTTGCCAGTTGCATCGAACAAACTGGTGCCAGTTGCGTCGAACAAACTTGCGCCAGTTACGTCAAACAAACTTGTGCCAGTTGCGTTGAACAAACTTCTGCCAGTTGTGTCAAACAAACTTGTGTCAGTTACGTAGAACAAACTTGTGCCAGTTGCGTCGAACAAACTTGTGTCAGTTCTGTAGAACAAACTTGTGCCAGTTGCGTCAAACAAACATGTCCCAGTTGCGTAGAACAAACTAGTGCCAGTTGCATAGAACAAACTTGTGCCAGATGCGTAGAACAAACTTGTGCCAGTTGCGTAGAACAAACTTGTGCCAGTTGCGTCGAACAAACTTGTGCCAGTTATGTAGAACAAACTTGTGCCAGTTGCGTCGAACAAACTTGTGCCAGTTGCGTCGAACAAACTTGTGCCAGTTACGGCGAACAAACTTGTGCCAGTTTCGTCGAGAAAACTTGTGCCAGTTGCGTCAAATAAACTTGTGCCAGTTGCGTCAAACAAACTTGTGCCAGTTGCGTCTAACAAACTTTTGTCAGTTGCGTCAAACAAACTTGTTCCTGTTGCGTCAAACAAACTTGTGCCAATTGAGTCGAAAAAACTTGTGTCAGTTGCGTCGAACAAACTTCTGCCTGTTTCGTCTAACAAACTTGTGCCAGTTGCGTCGAACAAACTTGTGCCAGTTGCGTCACAGAAACTTGTGCCAGTTGCGTAGAACAAACTTGTGCCAGTTGCGTAGAACAACCTTGTGCCAGTTGAGTCGAATAAACTTGTGCTACTTGGTAGAACAAACTTGTGCCAGTTGCGTAAAACAAACTAGTGCCAGTTGCATAGAACAAACTTGTGCCAGTTGAGTAGAACAAACTTGTGCCAATTGCATCAAACAAACTTGTGCCAGTTGCGTCGAACAAACTTGTGCCAGTTGCGTTGAACAAACTTGTGCCAGTTGCGTCAAACAAACTTGTGCCAGCTGCGTCGAACAAACTTGTGCCAGTTGCGTCGAACAAACTTGTGCTAGTTACGGCGAACAAACTTGTGCCAGTTGCGTCGAGAAAACTTGTGCCAGTTGCGTCAAATAAACTTGTGCCAGTTGCGTCAAACAAACTTGTGCCAGTTGCGTCAAACAAACTTGTGCCAGTTGCGTCAAACAAACATGTGCCAGTTGCGTCAAACAAACTTGTGCCAATTGATTCGAAAAAACTTGTGCCAGTTGCGTTGAACAAACTTGTGCCAGTTGCGTCTAACAAACTGGTGCCAGTTGCGTCAAACATATTGTGCCCGTTGCGTCGAACAAACTTGTGCCAGATATGGCGAACAAACTTGTGCCAGTTGCGTAGAACAAACTTGTGTCAGTTGTGTAAAAAAAACTTGTGCCAGTTGCGTAAAAAAAACTTGTGCCAGTTGCGTCAAACAAACTTGTGGCTCTTTCGTCAATCAAACTTGTGCCAGTTGCGTCAAACAAACTTGTACCAAATGAGTCGAAAAAACTTGTGCCTGTTACGTCGAACAAACTTGCGCCAGTTACGTCAAACAAACTTGTGCCAGTTGCGTTGAACAAACTTCTACCAGTTGTGTCAAACAAACTTGTGTCAGTTACGTAGAACAAACTTGTGCCAGTTGCGTCGAACAAACTTGTGTCAGTTCTGTAGAACAAACTTGTGTCAGTTGCGTCAAACAAACATGTCCCAGTTGCGTAGAACAAACTAGTGCCAGTTGCATAGAACAAACTTGTGCCAGATGCGTAGAACAAACTTGTGCCAGTTGCGTAGAACAAACTTGTGCCAGTTCCATAAAAAAAAACTTGTGCCAGTTGCGTCAAACAAACTTGTGCCAGTTGCGTCTAACAAACTTGTACCAATTGAGTCGAAAAAAAACTTGTGCCTGTTACGTCGAACAAACTTGTACCAGTTGCGTCTAACAAACTTGTGCCAGTTGCGTCAAACAGACTTGTGCCAGTTACGTCAAACAAACTTGTGCCAGTTGCGTCAAACAAACTTGTGCCAGTTGCGTAGAACAAACATGTGCTAGTTGCGTCAAACAAACTTGTGTCAGTTGCGTAGAAGAACCTTGTGCCAGTTGCGACAAACGAACTTGAGCCAGTTGCGTCAAACAAACTTGTGCCAGTTGCATCGAACAAACTTATGCCAGTTGATTCAAACAAACTTGTTCCAGTTGGGTCGAACAAACTTGTGCCAGTTGCGTTAAACAAACTTGTGCCAGTTGCATCGAACAAACTTTTGCCAGTTGCATTGAACAAACTTGTGCCAGTTGCGTCGAACAAACTTGCGCCAGTTACGTCAAACAAACTTGTGTCAGTTCTGTAGAACAAACTTGTGCCAGTTGCGTCAAACAAACATGTCCCAGTTGCGTAGAACAAACTAGTGCCAGTCGCATAGAACAAACTTGTGCCAGATGCGTAGAACAAACTTGTGCCAGTTGCGTAGAACAAACTTGTGCCAGTTGCGTCGAACAAACTTGTGCCACTTATGTAGAACAAACTTGTGCCAGTTGCGTCGAACAAACTTGTGCCAGTTGCGTCGAACAAACTTGTGCCAGTTACGGCGAACAAACTTGTGCCAGTTTCGTCGAGAAAACTTGTGCCAGTTGCGTCAAATAAACTTGTGCCAGTTGCGTCAAACAAACTTGTGCCAGTTGCGTCAAACAAACTTTTGTCAGTTGCGTCAAACAAACTTGTTCCTGTTGCGTCAAACAAACTTGTGCCAATTGAGTCGAAAAAACTTGTGCCAGTTGCGTCAAACAAACTTGTGCCAGTTGTGTCTAACAAACTTGTGCCAGTTGCGTCAAAAAAACTTGGGCCAGTTTCGTCAAACAAACTTGTGCCAGTGGCATCCAACAAACTTGTGCCAGTTGCGTCGAACAAACTTGTGCCAGTTGCGTCAAACAAACTTGTGCCAGTTGCGTAGAACAAACTTGTGCCAGTTGCGTAGAACAACCTTGTGCCAGTTGAGTCGAACAAACTTGTGCTAGTTGGTAGAACAAACTTGTGCCAGTTGCGTCAAACAAACTTATGCCAGTTGCATCGAACAAACTTGTGCCAGTTGCATAGAACAAACTTGTGTCAGTTGAGTAGAACAAACTTGTGCCAATTGCATCAAAGAAACTTGTGCCAGTTGCGTCGAACAAACTTGTGCCAGTTGCGTCGAAGAAACTTGTGCCAGTTGCGTCAAACAAACTTGTGCCAGTTGCGTCGAACAAACTTGTGCCAGTTGCGTCGAACAAACTTGTGCCAGTTACGGCGAACAAACTTGTGCCACTTGCGTCGAGAAAACTTGTGCCAGTTGCGTCAAATAAACTTGTGCCAATTGCGTCAAACAAACTTGTGCCAGTTACGGCGAACAAACTTGTACCAGTTGCGTCGAGAAAAGTTGTGCCAGTTGCGTCAAATAAACTTGTGCATGTTGCGTCAAACAAACTTGTGCCAGTTGCGTCAAACAAACTTGTGCCAGTTGCGTCAAACAAACTTGTGCCAGTTGCATCAAACAAACTTGTACCAATTGAGTAGAAAAAACTTGTGCCTGTTACGTCGAACAAACTTGTGCCAGTTGCGTCTAACAAACTTGCGCACGGTTCCGTCGAACAAACTTGTGCCAGTTGCGTCAAACAAACTTGTGCCAGTTGCGTAGAACAAACTTGTGCCAGTTGCGTCAAACAAACTTTTGCCAGTTGCGTCAAACAAACTTGTGCCAGTTGCGTAGAACAAACTTGTGCCAGTTGCGTCAAACAAACTTTTGCCAGTTGCGTAGAACAAACTTGTGCCAGTTGCGTAGAAGAACCTTGTGCCAGTTGCGTCAAACAAACTTGTGCCAGTTGCGTTAAACAAACTTGTGCCATTTGCATCGAACAAACTTTCGCCAGTTTCGTCGAACAAACTTGTGCCAGTTGCATCGAAAAAACTTGTGCCAGTTGCGTTGAACAAACTTCTGCCAATTGTGTCAAACAAACTTGTGTCAGTTGCGTAGAACAAACTTGTGCCAGTTGCGTCGAACAAACTTGTGTCAGTTGGGTTGAACAAATTTGTGCCAGTTGCATCAAACAAACTTGTGCCAGTTGCATAGAACAAACTAGTGCCAGTTGCATTGAACAAAATTGTGCCAGATGCGTAGAACAAACTTGTGCCAGTTGCGTAGAACAAACTTGTGCCATTTGCGTAGAACAAACTTGTGCCAGTTATGTAGAACAAACTTGTGCCATTTGCGTCAAACAAACTTGTGCCAGTTGCGTCGAACAAACTTGTGCCAGTTACGGCGAACAAACTTGTGCCAGTTTCGTCAAGAAAACTTGTGCCAGTTGCGTCAAATAAACTTGTGCCAGTTGCGTCAAACAAACTTGTGCCAGTTGCGTCAAACAAACTTGTGCCAGTTGCGTCAAACAAACTTGTTCCAGTTGCGTCAAACAAACTTGTGCCAATTGAGTCGAAAAAACTTGTGCCAGTTGCGTCGAACAAACTTGTGCCAGTTGCGTCTAACAGACTTGTGCCAGTTGCGTCAAAAAAACTTGGGCCAGTTTCGTCGAACAAACTTGTGTCAGTGGCATCCAACAAACTTGTGGCAGTTGCGTAGAACAAACTTGTGCCAGTTGCGTCAAACAAACTTGTGCCAGTTGCGTAGAACAAACTTGTGCCAATTGCGTAGAACAACCTTGTGCCAGTTGCGTCGAACAAACTTGTGCTGGTTTGTAAAACAAACTTGTGCCAGTTGCGTCAAACAAACTTATGCCAGTTGCGTAAAACAAACTAGTGCCAGTTGCATAGAACAAACTTGTTCCAGTTGAGTAGAACAAACTTGTGCCAATTGCGTCAAACAAACTTGTGCCAGTTCGTCGAACAAACTTGTGCTAGTTGCGTCGAAGAAACTTGTGCCAGTTGCGTCAAACAAACTTGTGCCAGTTGCGTAGAACAAACTTGTGCCAGTTGCGTCGAACAAACTTGTGCCAGTTACGGCGAACCAACTTGTGCCACTTGCATCGAGAAAACTTGTGCCAGTTGCGTCAAATAAACTTGTGCCAGTTGCGTTAAACAAACTTGTGCCAGTTGCGTCAAACAAACTTGTTCCAGTTGCGTCAAACAAACTTGTTCCAATTGAGTCGAAAAAACTTGTGCCAGTTGCGTCGAACAAACTTGTGCCAGTTGCATCTAACAAACTTGTGCCAGTTGCGTCAAAAAAACTTGGGCCAGTTTCGTCAAACAAGCTTGTGCCAGTGGCATCCAACAAACTTGTGCCAGTTGCCTCGAACAAACTTGTGCCAGTTGCGTCAAACAAAACTTGTGCCAGTTGCGTAGAACAAACTTGTGCCAGTTGCGTAGAACAACCTTGTGCCAGTTGAGTCGAACAAACTTGTGCTAGTTGCGTAAAACAAACTAGTGCCAGTTGCATAGAACAAACTTGTGCCAGTTGAGTAGAACAAACTTGTGCCAATTGCATCAAACAAACTTGTGCCAGTTGCGTCGAACAAACTTGTGCCAGTTGCGTTGAAGAAACTTGGGCCAGTTGCGTCAAACAAACTTGTGCCAGTTGCGTCGAACAAACTTGTGCCTGTTGCGTCGAACAAACTTGTGCCAGTTACGGCGAACAAACTTGTGCCACTTGCGTCGAGAAAACTTGTGCCAGTTGCGTCAAATAAACTTGTGTCAGTTCTGTAGAACAAACTTGTGCCAGTTGCGTCAAACAAACATGTCCCAGTTGCGTAGAACAAACTAGTGCCAGTTGCATAGAACAAACTTGTGCCAGATGCGTAGAACAAACTTGTGCCAGTTGCGTAGAACAAACTTGTGCCAGTTGCGTCGAACAATCTTGTGTCAGTTCTGTAGAACAAACTTGTGTCAGTTGCGTCAAACAAACATGTCCCAGTTGCATAGAACAAACTAGTGCCAGTTGCATAGAACAAACTTGTGCCAGATGCGTAGAACAAACTTGTGCCAGTTGCGTAGAACAAACTTGTGCCAGTTGCATAAAAAAAAACTTGTGCCAGTTGCGTCAAACAAACTTGTGCCAGTTGCGTAGAACAAACTTGTACCAGTTGCGTCTAACAAACTTGTGCCAGTTGCGTCAAACAGACTTGTGCCAGTTACGTCAAACAAACTTGTGCCAGTTGCGTCAAACAAACTTGTGCCAGTTGCGTAGAACAAACATGTGCTAGTTGCGTCAAACAAACTTGTGCCAGTTGCGTAGAAGAACCTTGTGCCAGTTGCGTCAAATAAACTTGTACCAGTTGCGTCTAACAAACTTGTGCCAGTTGCGTAGAACAAACATGTGCTAGTTGCGTCAAACAAACTTGTGCCAGTTGCGTCAAACAAACTTGTGCCAGTTGCGTAGAACAAACATGTGCTAGTTGCGTCAAACGAACTTGAGCCAGTTGCGTCAAACAAACTTGTGCCAGTTGCATCGAACAAACTTATGCCAGTTGAGTCAAACAAACTTGTTCCAGTTGGTTCGAACAAACTTGTGCCAGTTGCGTTAAACAAACTTGTGCCAGTTGCATCGAACAAACTTTTTCCAGTTGCATCGAACAAACTTGTGCCAGTTGCGTCGAACAAACTTGCGCCAGTTACGTCAAACAAACTTGTGCCAGTTGCGTTGAACAAACTTCTGCCAGTTGTGTCAAACAAACTTGTGTCAGTTACGTAGAACAAACTTGTGCCAGTTGCGTCGAACAAACTTGTGTCAGTTCTGTAGAACAAACTTGTGCCAGTTGCGTCAAACAAACATGTCCCAGTTGCGTAGAACAAACTAGTGCCAGTTGCGAAGAACAAACTTGTGCCAGATGCGTAGAACAAACTTGTGCCAGTTGCGTAGAACAAACTTGTGCCAGTTGCGTCGAACAAACTTGTGCCAGTTATGTAGAACAAATTTGTGCCAGTTGCGTCGAACAAACTTGTGCCAGTTGCGTTGAACAAACTTGTGCCAGTTACGGCGAACAAACTTGTGCCAGTTTCGTCGAGAAAACTTGTGCCAGTTGCGTCAAATAAACTTGTGCCAGTTGCGTCAAACAAACTTGTGCCAGTTGCGTCAAACAAACTTTTGTCAGTTGCGTCAAACAAACTTGTTCCTGTTGCGTCAAACAAACTTGTGCCAATTGAGTCGAAAAAACTTGTGCCAGTTGCGCCGAACAAATTTGTGCCAGTTGCATCAAACAAACTTGTGCCAATTGCGTATAACAAACTTGTGGCAGTTGCGTAGAACAACCTTGTGCCAGTTGAGTCGAACAAACTTGTGCTAGTTGGTAGAACAAACTTGTGCCAGTTGCGTCAAACAAACTTATGCCAGTTGCATCGAACAAACTTGTGCCAGTTGCATAGAACAAACTTGTGTCAGTTGAGTAGAACAAACTTGTGCCAATTGCATCAAACAAACTTGTGCCAGTTGCGTCGAACAAACTTGTGCCAGTTGCGTCGAAGAAACTTGTGCCAGTTGCGTCAAACAAACTTGTGCCAGTTGCGTCGAACAAACTTGTGCCAGTTGCGTCGAACAAACTTGTGCCAGTTACGTCGAACAAACTTGTGCCACTTGCGTCGAGAAAACTTGTGCCAGTTGCGTCAAATAAACTTGTGCCAGTTGCGTCAAACAAACTTGTGCCAGTTACGGCGAACCAACTTGTACCAGTTGCGTCGAGAAAAGTTGTGCCAGTTGCGTCAAATAAACTTGTGCATGTTGCGTCAAACAAACTTGTGCCAGTTGCGTCAAACAAACTAGTGCCAGTTGCGTCAAACAAACTTGTGCCAGTTGCATCAAACAAACTTGTACCAATTGAGTCGAAAAAACTTGTGCCTGTTACGTCGAACAAACTTGTGCCAGTTGCGTCTAACAAACTTGCGCACGGTTGCGTCGAACAAACTTGTGCCAGTTGCATCAAACAAACTTGTGCCAGTTGCGTAGAACAAACTTGTGCCAGTTGCGTCAAACAAACTTGTGCCAGTTGCGTCAAACAAACTTGTGCCAGTTGCGTCAAACAAACTTGTGCCAATTGATTCGAAAAAACTTGTGCCAGTTGCGTCTAACAAACTTGTGCCAGTTGCGTAAAAAAAAAAACTTGTGCCAGTTGCGTCGAACAAACTTGTGCCAGATATGACGAACAAACTTGTGCCAGTTGCGTAAAAAAAAACTTGTGCCAGTTGCGTCAAACAAACTTGTGCCAGTTGCGTCAAACAAACTTGTGCCTCTTGCGTCAAACAAACTTGTGCCAGTTGCGGCAAACAAACTTGTACCAATTGAGTCGTAAAAACTTGTGCCTGTTACGTCGAACAAACTTGTGCCAGTTGCGTCTAACAAACTTGTCCCAGTTGCGTCAAAAAAAAACTTGTGCCAGTTGCGTCAAACAAACTTATGCCAGTTGCGTCAAACAAACTTGTGCCAGTTGCGTCAAACAAACTTGTGCCAGTTGCGTCAAACAAACTTGGGCCAGTTGCGTAGAAGAACCTTGTGCCAGTTGCATCAAACGAACTTGTGCCAGTTGCGTCAAACAAACTTTTGCCAGTTGCGTCAAACAAACTTGTGCCAGTTGAGTCAAACCAACTTGTGCCAGTTGGGTAGAACAAACTTGTGCCAGTTGCGTTAAACAAACTTGTGCCAGTTGCATCGAACAAACTTTTGCCAGTTGCGTCGAACAAACTTGTGCCAGTTGCGTCGAACAAACTTGCGCCAGTTACATCAAACAAACTTGTGCCAGTTGTGTTGAACAAATTTCTGAAAGTTGTGTCAAACAATCTTGTGTCAGTTGCGTAGAACAAACATTTGCCATTTGAGTAGAACAAACTTGTGCAAGTTGTGTCAAACAAACCTGTGCCAGTTGTGTACAACAAACTAGTAAGAGTTGCGTAGAACAAACTTGTGCCAGTTGTGTCGAACAAACTTGTGCCAGTTGCGTAGAACAAACTTGTACCAGTTGCGTCAAACAAACTTATGCCAGTTGCATAGAACAAACTAGTGCCAGTTGCATAGAACAAACTTGTGCCAGTTGCGTAGAACAAACTTGTGCCAGTTGCGTCAAACAAACTTGTGCCAGTTGCGTCGAACAAACTTGTGCCAGTTGCGTCGAAGAAACTTGTGCCAGTTGCGACAAACAAACTTGTGCCATTTGCGTTGAACAAACTTGTGTCAGTTGCGTCGAACAAACTTGTGCCAGATATGGCGAACAAACTTGTGCCAGTTGCTTCGAGAAAACTTGTGCCAGTTGCGTTGAACAACCTTGTGCCAGTTGAGTCGAACAAACTTATGCCAGTTACGGCGAACAAACTTGTTCCACTTGCGTCGAGAAAACTTGTGCCAGTTGCGTCAAATAAACTTGTGCCAGTTGCGTCAAACAAACTTGTGCCAGTTACGGCAAACCAACTTGTGCCAGTTGCATCGAAAAAAGTGGTGCCAGTTGCGTCACATAAACTTGTGCCAGTTGCGTCAAACAAACTTGTGCCAGTTGCGTCAAACAAACTTGAGCCAGTTGCGTCAAACAAACTTGTGCCAGTTGCGTCAAACAAACTTGTGCCAATTGATTCGAAAAAACTTGTGCCAGTTGCGTTGAACAAACTTGTGCCAGTTGCGTCCAACAAACTTGTGCCAGTTGCGTCAAACAAACTTGTGCCAGTTGCGTCGAACAAACTTGTGCCAGTTGCGTCGAAGAAACTTGTGCCAGTTGCGTCAAACAAACTTGTGCCATTTGCGTCGAACAAACTTGTGCCAGTTGTGTCGAACAAACTTGTGCCAGATATGGCGAACAAACTTGTGCCAGTTGCTTCGAGAAAACTTGTGCCAGTTGCGTAAAAAAAAACTTGTGCCAGTTGCGTCAAACAAACTTGTGCCTCTTGCGTCAAACAAACTTGTGCCAGTTGCATCAAACAAACTTGTACCAATTGAGTCGAAAAAACTTGTGCCAGTTACGTCGAACAAACTTGTGCCAGTTGCGCCTAACAAACTTGTGCCAGTCGCGTCAAACAAAGTTGTGCCAGTTGCGAGAAACAAACTTGTGCCAGTTGCGTCAAACAAACTTGTGCCAGTTGCGTAGAACAAAGTTGTGCCAGTTGCGTAGAAGAACCTTGTGCCAGTTGCGTAGAAGAACCTTGTGCCAGTTGCGTGAAACGAACTTGTGCCAGTTGCTTCAAACAAACTTGTGCCAGTTGCGTCGAACAAACTTGTGCCAGTTGAGTCAAACAAACTTGTGCCAGTTGGGTCGAACAAACTTGTGCCAGTTGCGTTAAACAAACTTGTGCCAGTTGCATTGAACAAACTTTTGCCAGTTGCGTCGAACAAACTTGTGACAGTTGCGTCGAACAAACTTGCGCCAGTTACGTCAAACAAACTTGTGCCAGTTGCGTTGAACAAACTTCTGCCAGTTGTGTCAAACAAACTTGTGTCAGTTGCGTAGAACAAACTTGTGCCAGTTGCGTCGAACAAACTTATGTCAGTTGGGTAGAACAAACTTGTGCCAGTTGCGTCAAACAAACTTATGCCAGTTGCGTAGAACAAACTAGTGCCAGTTGCATAGAACAAACTTGTGCCAGATGCGTAGAACAAACTTGTGCCAGTTGCGTAGAACAAACTTGTGCCAGTTGCATAGAACAAACTTGTGCCAGTTATGTAGAACAAACTTGTGCCAGTTGCGTCGAACAAACTTGTGCCAGTTACGGCCAACAAACTTGTGCCAGTTGCGTCAAATAAACTTGTGCCAGTTGCGTCAAACAAACTTGTGCCAGTTGCGTCAAACAAACTTGTGCCTCTTGCGTCAAACAAACTTGTTCCAGTTGCGTCAAACAAACTTGTGATGCTTGAGTCGAAAAAACTTGTTCCAGTTGTGTCGAACAAACTTGTGCCAGTTGCGTCTAACAAACTTGTGCCAGTTGTGTCAAAAAAACTTGTGCCAGTTTCGTCAAACAAACTTGTGCCAGTGGCATCCAACAAACTTGTGCCAGTTGCGTCGAACAAACTTGTGCCAGTTGCGTCAAACAAACTTATGCCAGTTGCGTAGAACAAACTTGTGCCAGTTGCGTAGAACAACGTTGTGCCAGTTGAGTCGAACAAACTTGTGCTAGTTGGTAGAACAAACTTATGCCAGTTGCGTAAAACAAACTAGTGCCAGTTGCATAGAACAAACTTGTGCCAGTTGAGTAGAACAAACTTGTGCCAATTGCATCAAACAAACTTGTGCCAGTTGCGTCGAACAAACTTGTGCCAGTTGCGTCGAAGAAACTTGTGCCAGTTGCGTCAAACAAACTTGTGCCAGTTGCGTCGAACAAACTTGTGCCAGTTGCATAGAACAACCTTGTGCCAGTTGAGTCGAACAAACTTGTGCTAGTTGGTAGAACAAACTTGTGCCAGTTGCGTAAAACAAACTAGTGCCAGTTGCATAGAACAAACTTGTGCCTGTTGAGTAGAACAAACTTGTGCCGATTCCATCAAACAAACTTGTGCCAGTTGCGTCGAACAAACTTGTGCCTGTTGCGTCGAACAAACTTGTGCTAGTTGCGTCAAACAAACTTGTGCCAGTTGCGTCGAACAAACTTGTGCCAGTTGCGTCGAACAAACTTGTGCCAGTTACGGCGAACAAACTTGTGCCACTTGCGTCGAGAAAAGTTGTGCCAGTTGCGTCAAATAAACTTGTGCCAGTTGCGTCAAACAAACTTGTGCCAGTTGTGTCAAACAAACTTGTGCCAGTTGCATCAAACAAACGTGTGCCAGTTGCGTCAAACAAACTTGTGCCAATTGATTCGAAAAAACTTGTGAAAGTTGCGTTGAACAAACTTGTGCCAGTTGCGTCTAACAAACTTGTGCCAGTTGCGTAAAAAAAAAAAAACTTGTGCCAGTTGCGTCGAACAAACTTGTGCCAGATATGACGAACAAACTTGTGCCAGTTGCGTAAAAAAAACTTGTGCCAGTTGCGTCAAACAAACTTGTGCCAGTTGCGTCAAACAAACTTGTGCCTCTTGCGTCAAACATACTTGTGCCAGTTGCGTCAAACAAACTTGTACCAATTGAGTCGAAAAAACTTGTGCCTGTTACGTCGAACAAACTTGTGCCAGTTGCGTCTAACAAACTTGTGCCAGTTGCGTCAAAAAAAACTTGTGCCAGTTGCGTCAAACAAACTTGTGCCAGTTGCGTCGAACAAACTTGTGCCAGTTGCGTCAAACAAACTTGTGCCAGTTGCGTCAAACAAACTTGTGCCAGTTGCGTAGAAGAACCTTGTGCCAGTTGCATCAAACGAACTTGTGCCAGTTGCGTCAAACAAACTTTTGCCAGTTGCGTCAAACAAACTTGTGCCAGTTGTGTCAAACCAACTTGTGCCAGTTGGGTAGAACAAACTTGTGCCAGTTGCGTTAAACAAACTTGTGCCAGTTGCATCGAACAAACTTTTGCCAGTTGCGTCGAACAAACTTGTGCCAGTTGCGTCGAACAAACTTGCGCCAGTTACGTCAAACAAACTTGTGCCAGTTGCGTTGAACAAATTTCTGCCAGTTGTGTCAAACAAACTTGTGTCAGTTGCGTAGAACAAACATTTGCCATTTGAGTAGAACAAACTTGTGCAAGTTGTGTCAAACAAATCTGTGCCAGTTGTGTACAACAAACTAGTAAGAGTAGCGTAGAACAAACTTGTGCCAGTTGTGTCGAACAAACTTGTGCCAGTTGCGTAGAACAAACTTGTACCAGTTGCGTCAAACAAACTTATGCCAGTTGCATAGAACAAACTAGTGCCAGTTGCATAGAACAAACTTGTGCCAGTTGCGTAGAACAAACTTGTGCCAGTTGCGTCAAACAAACTTGTGCCAGTTGCGTTGAACAAACTTGTGCCAGTTGCGTTGAAGAAACTTGTGCCAGTTGCGACAAACAAACTTGTGCCATTTGCTTTGAACAAACTTGTGCCAGTTGCGTCGAACAAACTTGTGCCAGATATGGCGAACAAACTTGTGCCAGTTGCTTCGAGAAAACTTGTGCCCGTTGCGTTGAACAACCTTGTGCCAGTTGAGTCGAACAAACTTGTGCTAGTTGGTAGAACAAACTTGTGCCAGTTGCGTCAAACAAACTTATGCCAGTTGCGTTAAACAAACTAGTGCAAGTTGCATAGAACAAACTTGTGCCAGTTGAGTAGGACAAACTTGTGCCAATTGCATCAAACAAACTTGTGCCAGTTGCGTCGAACAAACTTGTGCCAGTTGCGTCGAAGAAAGTTGTGCCAGTTGCATCAAACAAACTTGTGCCAGTTGCGTCGAACAAACTTTTGCCAGTTGCGTCGAACAAACTTGTGCCAGTTACGGCGAACAAACTTGTGCCACTTGCGTCGAGAAAACTTGTGCCAGTTGCGTCAAATAAACTTGTGCCAGTTGCGTCAAACAAACTTGTGCCAGTTACGGCAAACCAACTTGTGCCAGTTGCGTCGAAAAAAGTGGTGCCAGTTGCGTCAAATAAACTTGTGCCAGTTGCGTCAAACAAACTTGTGCCAGTTGCGTCAAACAAACTTGTGCCAGTTGCGTCAAACAAACTTGTGCCAGTTGCGTCAAACAAACTTGTGCCAATTGATTCGAAAAAACTTGTGCCAGTTGCGTTGAACAAACTTGTGCCAGTTGCGTCTAACAAACTTGTGCCAGTTGCGTCAAACAAACTTGTGCCAGTTGCGTCGAACAAACTTGTGCCAGATATGGCAAACAAACTTGTGCCAGTTGCTTCGAGAAAACTTGTGCCAGTCGCGTAAAAAAAACTTGTGCCAGTTGCGTCGAAAAAACTTGTGCCAGTTGCGTCTAACAAACTTGTGCCAGTTGCGTCAAAAAAACTTGTGCCAGTTTCGTCAAACAAACTTTTGCCAGTTGCGTCAAAGAAACTTGTGCCAGTTGAGTCAAACAAACTTGTGCCAGTTGGGTCGAACAAACTTGTGCCAGTTGCGTTAAACAAACTTGTGCCAGTTGCATCAAACAAACTTTTGCCAGTTGCGTCGAACAAACTTGTGCCAGTTGCGTCGAACAAACTTTCGCCAGTTACGTCAAACAAACTTGTGCCAGTTGCGTTGAACAAACTTCTGCCAGTTGTGTCAAACAAACTTGTGTCAGTTGCGTAGAACAAACATTTGCCATTTGCGTAGAACAAACTTGTGCCAGTTGTGTCAAACAAACCTGTGCCAGTTGTGTACAACAAACTAGTAAGAGTTGCGTAGACCAAACTTGTGCCAGTTGTGTCGAACAAACTTGTGCCAGTTGCGTAGAACAAACTTGTACCAGTTGTGTCAAACAAACTTATGCCAGTTGCATAGAACAAACTAGTGCCGGTTGCATTGAACAAACTCGTCCCAGTTGCGTAGAACAAACTTGTGCCAGTTGCGCCAAACAAAATTGTGCCAGTTGCGTCGAACAAACTTGTGCCAGTTGCGTTGAAGAAACTTGTGCCAGTTGCGTCAAACAAACTTGTGCCATTTGCGTCGAACAAACTTGTGCCAGTTGTGTCGAACAAACTTGTGCCAGATATGGTGAACAAACTTGTGCCAGTTGCTTCGAGAAAACTTGTGCCAGTTGCGTAAAAAAAAACTTGTGCCAGTTGCGTCAAACAAACTTGTGCCAGTTGCGTCAAACAATCTTGTGCCAGTTGCGTCAAACAAACTTGTACCAATTGAGTCAAAAAAACTTGTGCCAGTTACGTCGAACAAACTTGTGCCAGTTGCGTCTAACAAACTTGTGCCAGTCGCGTCAAACAAAGTTGTGCCAGTTGCGACAAACAAACTTGTGCCAGTTGCGTCAAACAAACTTGTGCCAGTTGCGTAGAACAAAGTTGTGCCAGTTGCGTTGAAGAACCTTGTGCCAGTTGCGTAGAAGAACCTTGTGCCAGTTGCGTGAAACAAACTTGTGCCAGTTGCGTCAAACAAACTTGTGTCATTTGCGTCGAACAAACTTGTGCCAGTTGAGTCAAACAAACTTGTGCCAGTTGGGTCGAACAAACTTTTGCCAGTTGCGTCGAACAAACTTGTGACTGTTGCGTCGAACAAACTTGCGCCAGTTACGTCAAACAAACTTGTGCCAGTTGCGTTGAACAAACTTCTGCCAGTTGTGTCAAACAAACTTGTGTCAGTTGCGTAGAACAAACTTGTGCCAGTTGCGTCGAACAAACTTATGTCAGTTGGGTAGAACAAACTTGTGCCAGTTGCGTCAAACAAACTTATGCCAGTTGCGTAAAACAAACTAGTGCCAGTTGCATAGAACAAACTTGTGCCAGATGCGTAGAACAAACTTGTGCCAGTTGCGTAGAACAAACTTGTGCCAGTTGCATAGAACAAACTTGTGCCAGTTATGTAGAACAAACTTGTTCCAGTTGCGTCGAACAAACTTGTGCCAGTTACGGCCAACAAACTTGTGCCAGTTGCGTCAAATAAACTTGTGCCAGTTGCGTCAAACAAACTTGTGCCAGTTGCGTCAAACAGACTTGTGCCAGTTGCGTCAAACAAACTTGTTCCAGTTGCGTCAAACAAACTTGTGCCACTTGAGTCGAAAAAACTTGTTCCAGTTGCGTCGAACAAACTTGTGACAGTTGCGTCTAACAAACTTGTGCCAGTTGTGTCAAAAAAACTTGTGCCTGTTTCGTCAAACAAATTTGTGCCAGTGGCATCCAACAAACTTGTGCCAGTTGCGTCGAACAAACTTGTGCCAGTTGCGTCAAACAAACTTATGCCAGTTGCGTAGAACAAACTTGTGCCAGTTGCGTAGAACAACCTTGTGCCAGTTGAGTCGAACAAACTTGTGCTAGTTGGTAGAACAAACTTGTGCCAGTTGCGTAAAACAAACTAGTGCCAGTTGCATAGAACAAACTTGTGCCAGTTGAGTAGAACAAACTTGTGCCAATTGCATCAAACAAACTTGTGCCAGTTGCGTCGAACAAACTTGTGCCAGTTGCGTCAAACAAACTTGTGCCAGTTGCGTCTAACAAACTTGTGCCAGTTGCGTAGAACAACCTTGTGCCAGTTGAGTCGAACAAACTTGTGCTAGTTGGTAGAACAAACTTGTGCCAGTTGCGTAAAACAAACTAGTGCCAGTTGCATAGAACAAACTTGTGCCAGTTGAGTAGAACAAACTTGTGCCAATTGCATCAAACAAACTTGTGCCAGTTGCGTCGAAGAAACTTGTGCCAGTTGCGTCGAAGAAACTTGTGCCAGTTGCGTCAAACAAACTTGTGCCAGTTGCGCCGAACAAACTTGTGCCAGTTGCGTCGAACAAACTTGTGCCAGTTACGGCGAACAAACTTGTGCCACTTGTGTCGAATAAACTTGTGCCAGTTGCGTCAAATAAACTTGTGCCAGTTGCGTCAAACAAACTTGTGCCAGTTACGGCGAACAAAACTTGTGCCAGCTGCATCGAGAAAAGTTATGCCAGTTGCGTCAAATAAACTTGTGCCAGTTGCGTCAAACAAACTTGTGCCAGTTGCGTCAAACAAACTTGTGCCAGTTGCGTGAAACAAACTTATGCCAGTTGCGTCAAACAAACTTATGCCAATTGATTCAAAAAAACTTGTGCCAGTTGCGTTGAACAAACTTGTGCCAGTTGCGTCTAACAAACTTGTGCCAGTTGCGTCAAAAAAAACTTGTGCCAGTTGCGTCGAACAAACTTGTGCCAGATATGACGAACAAACTTGTGCCAGTTGCTTCGAGAAAACTTGTGCCAGTTGCGTAAAAAAAAACTTGTGCCAGTTGCGTCAAACAAACTTGTGCCAGTTGCGTCAAACAAACTTGTGCCTCTTGCGTCAAACAAACTTGTGCCAGTTGCGTCAAACAAACTTGTACCAACTGAGTCGAAAAAACTTATGCCTGTTACGTCTAACAAACTTGTGCCAGTTATGTAGAACAAACTTGTGCCATTTGCGTCAAACAAACTTGTGCCAGTTGCGTCGAACAAACTTTTGCCAGTTACGGCGAACAAACTTGTGCCAGTTTCGTCGAGAAAACTTGTGCCAGTTGCGTCAAATAAACTTGTGCCAGTTGCGTCAAACAAATTTGTGCCAGTTGCGTCAAAGAAACTTGTGCCAGTTGCGTCAAACAAACTTGTTCCAGTTGCGTAAAAAAAACTTGTTCCAGTTGCATCAAACAAACTTGTGCCAATTGAGTCGAAAAAACTTGTGCCAGTTGCGTCGAACAAACATGTGCCAGTTGCGTCAAAAAAACTTGGGCCAGTTTCGTCGAACAACCTTGTGCCAGTGGCATCCAACAAACTTGTGCCAGTTGCGTAGAACAAACTTGTGCCAGTTGCGTCAAACAAACTTGTGCCAGTTGCGTAGAACAAACTTGTGCCAGTTGCGTAGAACAACCTTGTGCCAGTTGCGTTGAACAAACTTGTGCTAGTTTGTAGAACAAACTTGTGCCAGTTGCGTCAAACAAGCTTATGCCAGTTGCGTAAAACAAACTAGTGCCAGTTGCATAGAACAAACTTGTTCCAGTTGAGTAGAACAAACTTGTGCCAATTGCGTCAAACAAACTTGTACCAGTTCGTCGAACAAACTTGTGCCAGTTGCGTCAAAGAAATTTGTGCCAGTTGCGTCACACAAACTTGTGCCAGTTGTGTCGAACAAACTTGTGCCAGTTGCGTCGAACAAACTTGTGCCAGTCACGGCGAACCAACTTGTGCCACTTGCGGCGAGAAAACTTGTGCCAGTTGCGTCAAATAAACTTGTGCCAGTTGCGTCAAACAAACTTGTGCCAGTTACGGCGAACAAACTTGTGCCAGTTGCGTCGAGAAAAGTTGTGCCAGTTGCGTCAAATAAACTTGTGCCAGTTGCGTCAAACAAACTTTTGCCTCTTGCGTCAAACAAACTTGTGCCAGTTGCGTCAAACAAACTTCTGCCAGTTGCGTCAAACAAACTTGTGCCAATTGATTAAAAAAAACTTGTGCCAGCTGCGTTGAACAAACTTATGCCAATTGCGTCTAAGAAACTTGTGCCAGTTGCGTCAAACAAACTTGTGCCAGTTGCGTCGAACAAAATTGTGCCAGTTGCATCGAACACACTAGTGCCAGTTGCATAGAACAAACTTGTGCCAGTTGCATCAAACAAACTTGTGCCAGTTGCGTAGAACAAACTTGTACATGTTGCGTAGAACAACCTTGTGCCAGTTGCGCCGAACAAACTTGTGCCAGTTGTGTCAAACAAACTGGTGCCAGTTGGTTCGAACAAACTTGTGCCAGTTACGTTAAACAAACTTGTTCCAGTTGCGTTGAACAAACTTGTGTCAGTTGCGTCAAACAAACTTGTGCCAGTTGCGTCGAACAAACTTGCGCCAGTTCCGTCGAACAAACTTGTGCCAGATGCTTAGAACAAACTTGTGCCAGTTGTGTCAAACAAACTTGTGCCAGTTGCATCAAACATACTTGTGCCAGTTGCGTCGAACAAACTTATGCCAGTTGGGTAGAACAAACATGTGACAGTTGTGTCAAACAAATTTGTGCCAGTTGCGTAGAACACACTAGTGCCAGTTGCATAGAACAAACTTGTGCCACATGCGCAGAACAAACATTTGCCATTTGCGTAGAACAAACTTGTGCCAGTTGTGTCAAACAAACCTGTGCCAGTTGTTTACAACAAACTAGTAAGAGTTGCGTAGAACAAACTTGTGCCAGTTGTGTCAAACAAACCTGTGACAGTTTGTACAACAAACTAGTAAGAGTTGCGTAGAACAAACTTGTGCCAGTTGTGTCGAACAAACTTGTGCCAGTTGCGTAGAACAAACTTGTACCAGTTGCGTCAAACAAACTTATGCCAGTTGCATAGAACAAACTAGTGCCAGTTGCATAGAACAAACTTGTCCCAGTTGTGTAGAACAAACTTGTGCCAGTTGCGTGAAACAAACTTGTGCCAGTTGCGTCGAACAAACTTGTGCCAGTTGCGTCGAAGAAACTTGTGCCATTTGCATTGAACAAACTTGTGCCAGTTGCGTCGAACAAACTTGTGCTAGTTGCGTCGAAGAAACTTGTGCCAGTTGCGTCAAACAAACTTGTGCCAGTTGCGTCGAACAAACTTGTGCCAGTTGCGTCGAACAAACTTGTGCCAGTTACGGCGAACAAACTTGTGCCACTTGCGTCGAGAAAACTTGTGCCAGTTGCGTCAAATAAACTTGTGCCAGTTGTGTCAAAAAAAACTTGTGCCAGTTACGGCGAACCAACTTGTGCCAGTTGCGTCGAGAAAAGTTGTGCCAGTTGCGTCAAATGAACTTGTGCCAGTTGCGTCAAACAAACTTGTGCCAGTTGCAGTTCAGCTGAAGAAAGATTCTTCAAGGATTCTTCAGGGATTCTTCGGTGAAGATTTTGGCGCCAATACGAAGACTATCATTTTCTCAAACTAGAGCATAGTCATTCATGTAATGATGGCCACCTCCGGCGATTCCGGAGGAAATCTTTGGTAAGGGGTCATTTTTTCTTTTTTTTTTGGGGGGGGGGGGCACAGGGGTCCAATTCAGCTGAAGAAAGAATCTTCAAGGAGTCTTCAGGGATTCTTCGGTGAAGATGTTGGCGCCAATACTAAGACTATCATTTTCTCAAACTAGAGCATAGTCATAAAGGCTACCAGCTATATAAATGGTAGAAATTACCCTTGAAATTGAAAAATGACACCTGTTATACTGCTGAAGAAAGAGTCTTCAAGGAGTCTTCAGGGAATCTTGGGTGAGGATTCTGGAGCCAATATGAAGACTATCATTTTCTAAAACTAGAGCATAGTCATTCATGTAATGATGGCCACCTCCGGCGATTCCGGAGGAAATCTTTGGTAAGGGGTCCTTTTTGTTTTTTTTTTTTGGCGGGGCCCAGAGGTCCAATTCAGCTGAAGAAAGAATCTTCAAAGAGTCTTCAGGGATTCTTCGGTGAAGATTTTGGAGCCAATACGAAGACTATCATTTTCACAAACTAGAGCATTGTCATTCATGTAATGATGCCCACCTCCGGCGATTCCGGAGGAAATCTTTGGTAAGGGGTCCTTTTTTTTTTTTTTGTGGGGCCCAGGGGTCCAGCTCAGCTGAAGAAAGAATCTTCAAGGAGTCTTCAGGGATTCTTCAGTGAAGATTTTGGCACCAGTACGAAGACTATCATTTTCTCAAACTAGAGCATAGTCATTCATGTAATGATGGCCACCTCCGGCGATTCCAGAGGAAATCTTTAGTAATTGGTCCTTTTTTGTTTTTTTTTTGTGGGGCCCAGGGGTCCAATTTAGCTGAAGAAAGAATCTTCAAGGAGTGTTCAGGGATTCTTCGGTGAAGATTTTGGCGCCAATACGAATACTATTATTTTCTCAAACTAGAGCTTAGTCATTCATGTAATAATGGCCACCTCCGGCTATTCTGGAGGAAATCTTTGGTAAGGGGTCCTTTTTTGTTTTTTTTTGTGGGGCCCAGGGGTCCAATTCAGCTGAAGAAAGAATCTTCAAGGAGTCTTCAGATATTCTTCGGTGAAGATTTTGGCGCCAATACGAAGACTATCATTTTTTCAAACTAGAGCATAGTCATTCATGTAATGATGGCTACCTCCGGCGATTCCGGAGGAAATCTTTGGTAAGGGGTCCTTTTTGTTTTTTTTTTGTGGGGCCCAGTGGTCCAATTCAGCTGAAGAAAGAATCTTCAAGGAGTCTTCAGGGATTCTTCAGTGAATATTTTGGAGCCAATACGAAGACTATCATTTTCTCAAACTAGAGCATAGTCATTCATGTAATGATGGCCACCTCCGGCGATTCAGGAGGAAATCTTTTGTAAGGGGTCCTTTTTTGTTTTGTTTTTTTTTTGTGGGGCCAGGGGTCCAGTTCAGCTGAAGAAAGAATCTTCAAGGAGTCTTCAGGGATTCTTCGGTGAAGATTTTGGCGCCAATACGAAGACTATCATTTTCTCAAACTAGAGCATAGTCATTCATGTAATGATGGCCACCTCCGGCGATTCCGGAGGAAATCTTTGGTAAGGGGTCCTTTTTTCTTTTTTTTTTTTGTGGGGCCAAGGGGTCCAATTTAGCTGAAGAAAGAATCTTCAAGGAGTCTTCAGTGATTCTTCGGTGAAGATTTTGGCGCCAATACTAAGACTATCATTTTCTCAAACTAGAGCATAGTCATAAAGGCTACCAGCTATATAAATGGTAGAAATTACACTTGAAATTGAAAAATGACACCTGTTATACTGCTGAAGAAAGAGTCTTCAAGGAGTCTTCAGGGAATCTTGGGTGAGGATTCTGGAGCCAATATGAAGACTATCATTTTCTAAAACTAGAGCATAGTCATTCATGTAATGATGGTCACCTCCGGCGATTCCGGAGGAAATCTTTGGTATGGGGTCCTTTTTTCTTTTTTTGGGGGGGGCCCAGGGGTCCAATTCAGCTGAAGAAAGAATCTTCAAAGAGTCTTCAGGGATTCTTCGGTGAAGATTTTGGAGCCAATACGAAGACTATCATTTTCTCAAACTAGACCATAGTCATTCATGTAATGATGGCCACCTCCGGCGATTCCGGAGGAAATCTTTGGTAAGGGGTCCTTTTTTTTTTTTTTTGTGGGGCCCAGGGGTCCAGTTCAGCTGAAGAAAGAATCTTCAAGGAGTCTTCAGGGATTCCTCGGTGAAGATTTTGTCGCCAATACGAAGACTATCATTTTCTCAAACTAGAGCATAGTCATTCATGTAATGATGGCCACCTCCGGCAATTCCGGAGGAAATCTTTGGTAAGGGGTCCTTTTTTGTTTTTTTTTTGTGGGGCCCAGTGGTCCAATTCAGCTGAAGAAAGAATCTTCAAGGAGTCTTCAGGGATTCTTCGGTGAATATTTTGGAGCCAATACGAAGACTATCATTTTCTCAAACTAGAGCATAGTCATTCATGTAATGATGGCAACCTCCGGCGATTCCGGAGGAAATCTTTGGTAAGGGGTCCTTTTTTTTCTTTTTTTTTGTGGGGCCCAGGGGTCCAGTTCAGCTGAAGAAAGAATCTTCAAGGAGTCTTCAGGGATTCTTCAGTGAAGATTTTGGCACCAATACGAAGACTATCATTTTCTCAAACTAGAGCATAGTCATTCATGTAATGATGGCCACCTCCGGCGATTCCGGAGGAAATCTTTGGTAAGGGGTCCTTTTTTGTTTTTTTTTTTGTGGGGCCAGGGGTCCAGTTCAGCTGAAGAAAGAATCTTCAAGGAGTCTTCAGGGATTCTTCGGTGAAGATTTTGGCGCCAATACGAAGACTATCATTTTCTCAAACTAGAGCATAGTCATTCATGTAATGATGGCCACCTCCGGCGATTCCGGAGGAAATCTTTGGTAAGGGGTCCTTTTTTCTTTTTTTTTGTGGGGCCAAGGGGTCCAATTTAGCTGAAGAAAGAATCTTCAAGGAGTCTTCAGGGATTCTTCGGTGAAGATTTTGGCGCCAATACTAAGACTATCATTTTCTCAAACTAGAGCATAGTCATAAAGGCTACCAGCTATATAAATGGTAGAAATTACCCTTGAAATTGAAAAATGACACCTGTTATACTGCTGAAGAAAGAGTCTTCAAAGAGTCTTCAGGGAATCTTGGGTGAGGATTTTGGAGCCAATATAAAGACTATCATTTTCTAAAACTAGAGCATAGTCATTCATGCAATGATGGCCACCTCCGGCGATTCCGGAGGAAATCTTTGGAAAGGGGTCATTTTTTGTTTTTTTTTTGTGGGGCCCAGGGGTCCAATTTAGCTGAAGAAAGAATCTTCAAAGAGTCTTCAGGGATTCTTCGGTGAATATTTTGGAGCCAATACGAAGAATATCATTTTCTCAAACTAGAGCATAGTCATTCATGTAATGATGGCCACCTCCGGCGATTCCGGAGGAAATCTTTGGAAAGGGGTCTTTTTTTTTTTTTTTGTGGGGCCCAGGGGTCCAGTTCAGCTGAAGAAAGAATCTTAGAGGAGTATTCAGGGATTCTTCGGTGAAGATTTTGCGCTAATACGAAGACTATCATTTTCTCAAACTAGAGCATAGTCATTCATGTAATGATGGTTACCTCCGGCGATTCCGGAGGAAATCTTTGGTAAGGGGTAGTTTTTTGTTTCTTTTTTTGTGGGGCCCAGGAGTCCAATTTAGCTGAAAAAAGAATCTTCAAGGAGTCTTCAGGGATTCTTCGGTGAAGATTTTTGCGCCAATACGAAGACTATCATTTTCTCAAACTAGAGCATAGTCATTCATGTAATGATGGCCACCTCCGGCGATTCCGGAGGAAATCTTTGGTAAGGGGTCCTTTTTTGTTTTTTTTTTTTGTGGGGCCCAGTGGTCCAATTCAGCTGAAGAAAGAATCTTCAAGGAGTCTTCAGGGATTCTTCGGTGAATATTTTGGAGCCAATACGAAGACTATCATTTTCTCAAACTAGAGCATAGTCATTCATGTAATGATGGCCACCTCCGGCGATTCCGGAGGAAATCTTTGGTAGGGGGTCCTTTTTTTTTTTCGTGGGGCCCAGGGGTCCAGTTCAGCTGAAGAAAGAATCTTCAAGGAGTCTTCAGGAATTCTTCGGTGAAGATTATGGCGCCAATACGAAGACTATCATTTTCTCAAACTAGAGCATGGTCATTCATGTAATGATGGCCACTTCCGGCGATTCCGGAGGAAATCTTTGGTAAGGGGTCCTTTTTTGTTTTTTATTTTTTGTGGGGCCCAGTGGTCCAATTCAGCTGAAGAAAGAATCTTCAAGGAGTCTTTAGGGATTCTTCGGTGAATATTTTGGAGCCAATACGAAGACTATCATTTTCTCAAACTAGAGCATAGTCATTCATGCAATGATGGCAACCTCCGGCGATTCCGGAGGAAATCTTTGGTAAGGGGTCCTTTTTTTTTTTTTTTTGTGGGGCCCAGGGGTCCAGTTCAGCTGAAGAAAGAATCTTCAAGGAGTCTTCAGGGATTCTTCTGTGAAGATTTTGGCGCCAATACGAAGACTATCATTTTCTCAAACTAGAGCATAGTCATTCATGTAATGATGGCTACCTCCGGCGATTCCGGAGGAAATCTTTGGTAAGGGTTAGTTTTTTGTTTTTTTTTTGTTGGGCCCAGGGGTCCAATTCAGCTGAAGAAAGAATCTTCAAGGAGTCTTTAGGGATTCTTCGGTGAATATTTTGGAGCCAATACGAAGACTATCATTTTCTCAAACTAGAGCATAGTCATTCATGCAATGATGGCAACCTCCGGCGATTCCGGAGGAAATCTTTGGTAAGGGGTCCTTTTTTTTTTTTTTTTGTGGGGCCCAGGGGTCCAGTTCAGCTGAAGAAAGAATCTTCAAGGAGTCTTTAGGGATTCTTCGGTGAATATTTTGGAGCCAATACGAAGACTATCATTTTCTCAAACTAGAGCATAGTCATTCATGCAATGATGGCAACCTCCGGCGATTCCGGAGGAAATCTTTGGTAAGGGGTCCTTTTTTTTTTTTTTGTGGGGCCCAGGGGTCCAGTTCAGCTGAAGAAAGAATCTTCAAGGAGTCTTATGGGATTCTTCGGTGAAGATTTTGGCGCCAATACTAAGACTATCATTTTCTCAAACTAGAGCATAGTCATTCATGTAATGATGGCCACCTCCGGCGATTCCGGAGGAAATCTTTGGTAAGGGGTAGTTTTTTTTTTTTTTTTTTTTTGTGGGGCCCAGGAGTCCAATTCAGCTGAAGAAAGAATATTCAAGGAGTCTTCAGGGATTCTTTGGTGAAGATTTTGGCGCCAATACGAAGACTATCATTTTTTCAAACTAGAGCATAGTCATTCATGTAATGATGGCTACCTCCGGCGATTCCGGAGGAAATCTTTGGTAAGGGGTCCTTTTTGTTTTTTTTTTGTGGGGCCCAGTGGTCCAATTCAGCTGAAGAAAGAATCTTCAAGGAGTCTTCAGGGATTCTTCAGTGAATATTTTGGAGCCAATACGAAGACTATCATTTTCTCAAACTAGAGCATAGTCATTCATGTAATGATGGCCACCTCCGGCGATTCAGGAGGAAATCTTTTGTAAGGGGTCCTTTTTTGTTTTGTTTTTTTTTTTGTGGGGCCAGGGGTCCAGTTCAGCTGAAGAAAGAATCTTCAAGGAGTCTTCAGGGATTCTTCGGTGAAGATTTTGGCGCCAATACGAAGACTATCATTTTCTCAAACTAGAGCATAGTCATTCATGTAATGATGGCCACCTCCGGCGATTCCGGAGGAAATCTTTGGTAAGGGGTCCTTTTTTCTTTTTTTTTTTGTGGGGCCAAGGGGTCCAATTTAGCTGAAGAAAGAATCTTCAAGGAGTCTTCAGTGATTCTTCGGTGAAGATTTTGGCGCCAATACTAAGACTATCATTTTCTCAAACTAGAGCATAGTCATAAAGGCTACCAGCTATATAAATGGTAGAAATTACACTTGAAATTGAAAAATGACACCTGTTATACTGCTGAAGAAAGAGTCTTCAAGGAGTCTTCAGGGAATCTTGGGTGAGGATTCTGGAGCCAATATGAAGACTATCATTTTCTAAAACTAGAGCATAGTCATTCATGTAATGATGGTCACCTCCGGCGATTCCGGAGGAAATCTTTGGTATGGGGTCCTTTTTTCTTTTTTTGGGGGGGGCCCAGGGGTCCAATTCAGCTGAAGAAAGAATCTTCAAAGAGTCTTCAGGGATTCTTCGGTGAAGATTTTGGAGCCAATACGAAGACTATCATTTTCTCAAACTAGACCATAGTCATTCATGTAATGATGGCCACCTCCGGCGATTCCGGAGGAAATCTTTGGTAAGGGGTCCTTTTTTTTTTTTTTTGTGGGGCCCAGGGGTCCAGTTCAGCTGAAGAAAGAATCTTCAAGGAGTCTTCAGGGATTCCTCGGTGAAGATTTTGTCGCCAATACGAAGACTATCATTTTCTCAAACTAGAGCATAGTCATTCATGTAATGATGGCCACCTCCGGCAATTCCGGAGGAAATCTTTGGTAAGGGGTCCTTTTTTGTTTTTTTTTGTGGGGCCCAGTGGTCCAATTCAGCTGAAGAAAGAATCTTCAAGGAGTCTTCAGGGATTCTTCGGTGAATATTTTGGAGCCAATACGAAGACTATCATTTTCTCAAACTAGAGCATAGTCATTCATGTAATGATGGCAACCTCCGGCGATTCCGGAGGAAATCTTTGGTAAGGGGTCCTTTTTTTTTTTTTTTTTGTGGGGCCCAGGGGTCCAGTTCAGCTGAAGAAAGAATCTTCAAGGAGTCTTCAGGGATTCTTCAGTGAAGATTTTGGCACCAATACGAAGACTATCATTTTCTCAAACTAGAGCATAGTCATTCATGTAATGATGGCCACCTCCGGCGATTCCGGAGGAAATCTTTGGTAAGGGGTCCTTTTTTGTTTTTTTTTTTTTGTGGGGCCAGGGGTCCAGTTCAGCTGAAGAAAGAATCTTCAAGGAGTCTTCAGGGATTCTTCGGTGAAGATTTTGGCGCCAATACGAAGACTATCATTTTCTCAAACTAGAGCATAGTCATTCATGTAATGATGGCCACCTCCGGCGATTCCGGAGGAAATCTTTGGTAAGGGGTCCTTTTTTCTTTTTTTTTGTGGGGCCAAGGGGTCCAATTTAGCTGAAGAAAGAATCTTCAAGGAGTCTTCAGGGATTCTTCGGTGAAGATTTTGGCGCCAATACTAAGACTATCATTTTCTCAAACTAGAGCATAGTCATAAAGGCTACCAGCTATATAAATGGTAGAAATTACCCTTGAAATTGAAAAATGACACCTGTTATACTGCTGAAGAAAGAGTCTTCAAAGAGTCTTCAGGGAATCTTGGGTGAGGATTTTGGAGCCAATATAAAGACTATCATTTTCTAAAACTAGAGCATAGTCATTCATGCAATGATGGCCACCTCCGGCGATTCCGGAGGAAATCTTTGGAAAGGGGTCATTTTTTTTTTTTTTTTTTGTGGGGCCCAGGGGTCCAATTTAGCTGAAGAAAGAATCTTCAAAGAGTCTTCAGGGATTCTTCGGTGAATATTTTGGAGCCAATACGAAGACTATCATTTTCTCAAACTAGAGCATAGTCATTCATGTAATGATGGCCACCTCCGGCGATTCCGGAGGAAATCTTTGGAAAGGGGTCTTTTTTTTTTTTTTTTTGTGGGGCCCAGGGGTCCAGTTCAGCTGAAGAAAGAATCTTCAAGGAGTATTCAGGGATTCTTCGGTGAAGATTTTGCGCTAATACGAAGACTATCATTTTCTCAAACTAGAGCATAGTCATTCATGTAATGATGGTTACCTCCGGCGATTCCGGAGGAAATCTTTGGTAAGGGGTAGTTTTTTGTTTCTTTTTTTGTGGGGCCCAGGAGTCCAATTTAGCTGAAAAAAGAATCTTCAAGGAGTCTTCAGGGATTCTTCGGTGAAGATTTTTGCGCCAATACGAAGACTATCATTTTCTCAAACTAGAGCATAGTCATTCATGTAATGATGGCCACCTCCGGCGATTCCGGAGGAAATCTTTGGTAAGGGGTCCTTTTTTGTTTTTTTTTTTTGTGGGGCCCAGTGGTCCAATTCAGCTGAAGAAAGAATCTTCAAGGAGTCTTCAGGGATTCTTCGGTGAATATTTTGGCACCAATACGAAGACTATCATTTTCTCAAACTAGAGCATAGTCATTCATGTAATGATGGCCACCTCCGGCGATTCCGGAGGAAATCTTTGGTAGGGGGTCCTTTTTTTTTTCGTGGGGCCCAGGGGTCCAGTTCAGCTGAAGAAAGAATCTTCAAGGAGTCTTCAGGAATTCTTCGGTGAAGATTATGGCGCCAATACGAAGACTATCATTTTCTCAAACTAGAGCATGGTCATTCATATAATGATGGCCACTTCCGGCGATTACGGAGGAAATCTTTGGTAAGGGGTCCTTTTTTGTTTTTTATTTTTTGTGGGGCCCAGTGGTCCAATTCAGCTGAAGAAAGAATCTTCAAGGAGTCTTTAGGGATTCTTCGGTGAATATTTTGGAGCCAATACGAAGACTATCATTTTCTCAAACTAGAGCATAGTCATTCATGCAATGATGGCAACCTCCGGCGATTCCGGAGGAAATCTTTGGTAAGGGGTCCTTTTTTTTTTTTTTTGTGGGGCCCAGGGGTCCAGTTCAGCTGAAGAAAGAATCTTCAAGGAGTCTTCAGGGATTCTTCTGTGAAGATTTTGGCGCCAATACGAAGACTATCATTTTCTCAAACTAGAGCATAGTCATTCATGTAATGATGGCTACCTCCGGCGATTCCGGAGGAAATCTTTGGTAAGGGTTAGTTTTTTGTTTTTTTTTTGTTGGGCCCAGGGGTCCAATTCAGCTGAAGAAAGAATCTTCAAGGAGTCTTTAGGGATTCTTCGGTGAATATTTTGGAGCCAATACGAAGACTATCATTTTCTCAAACTAGAGCATAGTCATTCATGCAATGATGGCAACCTCCGGCGATTCCGGAGGAAATCTTTGGTAAGGGGTCCTTTTTTTTTTTTTTTTGTGGGGCCCAGGGGTCCAGTTCAGCTGAAGAAAGAATCTTCAAGGAGTCTTTAGGGATTCTTCGGTGAATATTTTGGAGCCAATACGAAGACTATCATTTTCTCAAACTAGAGCATAGTCATTCATGCAATGATGGCAACCTCCGGCGATTCCGGAGGAAATCTTTGGTAAGGGGTCCTTTTTTTTTTTTTTTTGTGGGGCCCAGGGGTCCAGTTCAGCTGAAGAAAGAATCTTCAAGGAGTCTTATGGGATTCTTCGGTGAAGATTTTGGCGCCAATACGAAGACTATCATTTTCTCAAACTAGAGCATAGTCATTCATGTAATGATGGCCACCTCCGGCGATTCCGGAGGAAATCTTTGGTAAGGGGTACTTTTTTTTTTTTTTTTTTGTGGGGCCCAGGGGTCCAATTCAGCTGAAGAAAGAATCTTCAAAGAGTCTTCAGGGATTCTTCGGTGAAGATTTTGGAGCCAATACGAAGACTATCATTTTCTCAAACTAGAGCATAGTCATTCATGTAATGATGGCCACCTCCGGCGATTCCGGAGGAAATCTTTGGTAAGGGGTCCTTTTTTGTGTTTTTTTTTTTTTTTGTGGGGCCCAGGGGTCCAGTTCAGCTGAAGAAAGAATCTTCAAGGAGTCTTCAGGGATTCTTTGGTGAAGATTTTGGCGCCAATACGAAGACTATCATTTTCTCAAACTAGAGCATAGTCATTCATGTAATCATGGCCACCTCCGGCGATTCTGGAGGAAATATTTGGTAAGGGGTCCTTTTTTGTTTTTCTTGAGGGGGCCCAGGGGTCCAATTCAGCTGAAGAAAGAATCTTCAAGCAGTCTTCAGGGATTCTTCGGTGAAGATTTTGGAGCCAATACGAAGACTATCATTTTCTCAAACTAGAGCATAGTCATTCATGTAATGATGGCCACCTCCGGCGATTCCGGAGGAAATCTTTGGTAAGGGGTCCTTTTTTTTTTTTTTTTTTTTTGGGGGGCCCAGGGGTCCAGTTCAGCTGAAGAAAGAATCTTCAAGGAGTATTCAGGGATTCTTCGGTGAAGATTTTGGAGCCAATACGAAGACTATCATTTTCTCAAACTAGAGCATAGTCATTCATGTAATGATGGCCACCTCCGGCGATTCCGGAGGAAATCTTTGGTAAGGGGTCCTTTTTTGTTTTTGTTTGTGGGGCCCAGGGGTCCAATTCATCTGAAGAAAGAATCTTCAAGGATTCTTCAGGGATTCTTCGGTGAAGATTTTGGCGCCAATACGAAGACTATCATTTTCTCAAACTAGAGCTTAGTCATTCATGTAATAATGGCCACCTCCGGCGATTCCGGAGGAAATCTTTGGTAAGGGGTCTTTTTTTGTTTTTTTTTTGTGGGGCCCAGGGGTTCAATTCAGCTGAAGAAAGAATTTTCAAGGAGTCTTCAGGGATTCTTCGGTGAACATTTTGGCGCCAATACGAAGTCTATCATTTTCTCAAACTAGATCATAGTCATTCATGTAATGATGGCCACCTCCAGCGATTCCGGAGGAAATCTTTGGTAAGGGGTCCTTTTTTTTTTTTTCGTGGGGCCAAGGGGTCCAGTTCAGCTGAAGAAAGAATCATCAAGGAGTCTTCAGGGATTCTTCGTTGAAGATTTTGGCACCAATACGAAGACTATCATTTTCTCAATCTAGAGCATAGTCATTCATGTAATGATGGCCAGCTCCGGCGATTCCGGAGGAAATCTTTGGTAAGGGGTCCTTTTTTTTTTTTTTGTGGGGCCCAGGGGTCCAATTCAGCTGAAGAAAGAATCTTCAAAGAGTCTTCAGGGATTCTTCGGTGAAGATTTTGGAGCCAATACGAAGACTATCATTTTCTCAAACTAGAGCATAGTCATTCATGTAATGATGGCCACCTGCGGCGATTCCGGGGGAAATCTTTGGTAAGGGATCCTTTTTTTTTTTTTTTTTGTGGGGCCCAGGGGTCCAGTTCAGCTGAAGAGCGAATTTTCAAGGAGTCTTCAGGGATTCTTCGGTGAATATTTTGCGCCAATACGAAGACTATCATTTCCTCAAACTAGAGCATAGTCATTCATGTAATGATGGCCACCTCCGGCGATTCCGGAGGAAATCTTTGGTAAGGGGTCCTTTTTTGTTTTTTTTGGGGGGCCCAGGGGTCCAATTCAGCTGAAGAAAGAATCTTCAAGGAGTCTTCAGGGATTCTTCGGTGAAGATTTTGGAGCCAATACGAAGACTCATTTTCTCAAACTAGAGCATAGTCATTCATGTAATGATGGCCACCTCCGGCGATTCCGGAGGAAATCTTTGGTAAGGGGTCCTTTTTTTTTTTTTTTTTTTTTTTGGTGGGGCCCAGGGGTCCAGTTCAGCTGAAGAAAGAATCTTCAAGGAGTATTCAGGGATTCTTCGGTGAAGATTTTGGAGCCAATACAAAGACTATCATTTTCTCAAACTAGAGCATAGTCATTCATGTAATGATGGCCACCTCCGGCGATTCCGGAGGAAATCTTTGGTAAGGGGTCCTTTTTTTGTTTTTGTTTGTGGGGCCCAGGGGTCCAATTCATCTGAAGAAAGAATCTTCAAGGATTCTTCAGGGATTCTTCGGTGAAGATTTTGGCGCCAATACGAAGACTATCATTTTCTCAAAATAGAGCTTAGTCATTCATGTAATAATGGCCACCTCCGGCGATTCCGGAGGAAATCTTTGGTAAGGGGTCTTTTTTTGTTTTTTTTTTTTTGTGGGGCCCAGGGGTTCAATTCAGCTGAAGAAAGAATCTTCAAGGAGTCTTCAGGGATTCTTCGGTGAAGATTTTGGCGCCAATACGAAGTCTATCATTTTCTCAAACTAGATCATATTCATTCATGTAATGATGGCCACCTCCAGCGATTCCGGAGGAAATCTTTGGTAACGGGTCCTTTTTTTTTTTTTCGTGGGGACCAGGGGTCCAGTTCAGCTGAAGAAAGAATCTTCAAGGAGTCTTCAGGGATTCTTCGTTGAAGATTTTGGCACAAATACGAAGACTATCATTTTCTCAAACTAGAGCATAGTCATTCATGTAATGATGGCCACCTCCGGCGATTCCGGAGGAAATCTTTGGTAAGGGGTCCTTTTTTGTTTTTTTTTGTGGGGCCCAGGGGTCCAATTCAGCTGAAGAAAGAATCTTCAAAGAGTCTTCAGGGATTCTTCGATGAAGATTTTGGAGCCAATACGAAGACAATCATTTTCTCAAACTAGAGCATAGTCATTCATGTAATGATGGCCACCTCTGGCGATTCCGGAGGAAATCTTTGGTAAGGGGTCCTTTTTTTTTTTTTTTTTTTTTGTGGGGCCCAGGGGTCCAGTTCAGCTGAAGAGCGAATCTTCAAGAAGTCTTCAGGGATTCTTCAGTGAAGATTTTGGCAACAATACGAAGACTATCATTTTCTCAAACTAGAGCATAGTCATTCATGTAATGATGGCTACCTCCTGCAATTCCGGAGGAAATCTTTGGCAAGGGGTCCTTTTTTGTTTTTTTTTTTTGTGGGGCCCAGGGGTCCAATTCAGCTGAAGAAAGAATCTTCAAGGAGTCTTCAGGGATTCTTCGGTGAAGATTGTGGCGCCAATACGAAGACTATCATTTTCTCAAACTAGAGCATAGTCATTCATGTAATGATGGCCACCTCCGGCGATTCCGGAGGAAATCTTTGGTAAGGGGTCCTTTTTTGTTTTTTTTTGTGGGGCCCAGGGGTCCAATTCAGCTGAAGAAAGAATCTTCAAGGAGTCTTCAGGGATTCTTCGGTGAATATTTTGAAGCCAATACGAAGACTATCATTTTCTCAAACTTGAGCATAGACATTCATGTAATGATGGCCACCTCCGGCGATTAAGGAGGAAATCTTTGGTAAGGGGTCCTTCTTTGTTTTTTTTTTTTGTGGGGCCCAAGGGTTCAGTTCAGCTGAAGAAAGAATCTTCAAGGAGACTTCAGGGATTCTTCGGTGAAGATTTTGGCACCAATACGAAGACTATCATTTTCTCAAACTAGAGCATAGTCATTCATGTAATGATGGCCACCTCCGACAATTCTGGAGGAAATCTTTGGTAAGGGGTCCTTTTTTGTTTTGTTTTTTTGTGGGGTCCAGGGGTCCAATTCAGCTGAAGAAAGAATCTTCAAGGAGTCTTCAGGGATTCTTCGGTGAAGATTTTGGCGCCAATACTAAGATTATCATTTTCTCAAACTAGAGCATAGTCATAAAGGCTACCAGCTATATAAATGGTAGAAATTACCCTTGAAACTGAAAAATGACACCTGTTATACTGCTGAAGAAAGAGTCTTCAAGGAGTCTTCAGGGAATCTTGGGTGAGGATTCTGGAGCCAATATGAAGACTATCATTTTCTAAAATTAGAGCATAGTCATTCATGTAATGATGGCCACCTCCGGCGATTCCGGAGGAAATCTTTGGTAAGGGGTCCTTTTTTTTTTTTTTTTTTTTTGTGGGGCCCAGGGGTCCAATTCAGCTGAAGAAAGAATCTTCAAAGAGACTTCAGGGATTCTTCGGTGAAGATTTTGGAGCCAATACGAAGACTATCATTTTCTCAAACTAGAGCATAGTCATTCATGTAATGATGGCCACCTCCGGCGATTCCGGAGGAAATCTTTGGTAAGGGGTCCTTTTTTGTGTTTTTTTTTTTTTGTGGGGCCCAGGGGTCCAGTTCAGCTGAAGAAAGAATCTTCAAGGAGTCTTCAGGGATTCTTCGGTGAAGATTTTGCGCCAATACGAAGACTATCATTTTCTCAAACTAGAGCATAGTCATTCATGTAATGATGGCAACCTCCGGCGATTCCGGAGGAAATATTTGGTAAGGGGTCCTTTTTTGTTTTTTTGGGGGGGGCCCAGGGGTCCAATTCAGCTGAAGAAAGAATCTTCAAGGAGTCTTCAGGGATTCTTCGGTGAAGATTTTGGAGCCAATACGAAGACTATCATTTTCTCAAACTAGAGCATAGTCATTCATGTAATGATGGCCACCTCCGGTGATTCCGGAGGAAATCTTTGGTAAGGGGTCCTTTTTTTTTTTTTTTTTTTGTGGGGCCCAGGGGTCCAGCTCAGCTGAAAAAAGAATCTTCAAGGAGTATTCAGGGATTCTTCGGTGAAGATTTTGGCGCCAATACGAAGACTATCATTTTCTCATACTAGAGCATAGTCATTCATATAATGATGGCCACCTCCGGCGATTCCGGAGGAAATCTTTGGTAAGGGGTCCTTTTTTGTTTTTTTTTTGTGGGGCCCAGGGGTAAATTCATCTGAAGAAAGAATCTTCAAGGATTCTTCAGGGATTCTTCTGTGAAGATTTTGGCGCCAATACGAAGACTATCATTTTCTCAAACTAGAGCTTAGTCATTCATGTAATAATGGCCACCTCCGGCGATTCCGGAGGAAATCTTTGGTAAGGCGTCTTTTATTGTTTTTTTTTTTGTGGGGCCCTGAGGTTCAATTCAGCTGAAGAAAGAATCTTCAAGGAGTCTTCAGGGACTCTTCGGTGAAGATTTTGGCGCCAATACGAAGTCTATCATTTTCTCAAACTAGATCATAGTCATTCATGTAATGATGGCCACCTCCAGCGATTCCGGAGGAAATCTTTGGGAAGGGGTCCTTTTTTTTTTTTGTGGGGCCTAGGGGTCCAGTTGAGCTGAAGAAAGAATCTTCAAGGAGTCTTCAGGGATTCTTCGTTGAAGATTTTGGCACAAATACGAAGACTATCATTTTCTCAAACTAGAGCATAGTCATTCATGTAATGATGGCCACCTCCGGCGATTCCGGAGGAAATCTTTGGTAAGGGGTCCTTTTTTGTTTTTTTTTGTGGGGCCCAGGGGTCCAATTCAGCTGAAGAAAGAATATTCAAAGAGTCTTCAGGGATTCTTCGATGAAGATTTTGGAGCCAATACGAAGACAATCATTTTCTCAAACTAGAGCATAGTCATTCATGTAATGATGGCCACCTCTGGCGATTCCGGAGGAAATCTTTGGTAAGGGGTCCTTTTTTTTTTTTTTTTTTTTTTGTGGGGCCCAGGGGTCCAGTTCAGCTGAAGAGCGAATCTTCAAGAAGTCTTCAGGGATTCTTCAGTGAAGATTTTGGCAACAATACGAAGACTATCATTTTCTCAAACTAGAGCATAGTCATTCATGTAATGATGGCTACCTCCTGCAATTCCGGAGGAAATCTTTGGCAAGGGGTCCTTTTTTGTTTTTTTTTTTTGTGGGGCCCAGGGGTCCAATTCAGCTGAAGAAAGAATCTTCAAGGAGTCTTCAGGGATTCTTCGGTGAAGATTGTGGCGCCAATACGAAGACTATCATTTTCTCAAACTAGAGCATAGTCATTCATGTAATGATGGCCACCTCCGGCGATTCCGGAGGAAATCTTTGGTAAGGGGTCCTTTTTTGTTTTTTTTTGTGGGGCCCAGGGGTCCAATTCAGCTGAAGAAAGAATCTTCAAGGAGTCTTCAGGGATTCTTCGGTGAATATTTTGAAGCCAATACGAAGACTATCATTTTCTCAAACTTGAGCATAGACATTCATGTAATGATGGCCACCTCCGGCGATTAAGGAGGAAATCTTTGGTAAGGGGTCCTTTTTTGTTTTTTTTTTGTGGGGCCCAAGGGTCCAGTTCAGCTGAAGAAAGAATCTTCAAGGAGACTTCAGGGATTCTTCGGTGAAGATTTTGGCACCAATACGAAGACTATCATTTTCTCAAACTAGAGCATAGTCATTCATGTAATGATGGCCACCTCCGACAATTCTGGAGGAAATCTTTGGTAAGGGGTCCTTTTTTGTTTTGTTTTTTTGTGGGGTCCAGGGGTCCAATTCAGCTGAAGAAAGAATCTTCAAGGAGTCTTCAGGGATTCTTCGGTGAAGATTTTGGCGCCAATACTAAGATTATCATTTTCTCAAACTAGAGCATAGTCATAAAGGCTACCAGCTATATAAATGGTAGAAATTACCCTTGAAACTGAAAAATGACACCTGTTATACTGCTGAAGAAAGAGTCTTCAAGGAGTCTTCAGGGAATCTTGGGTGAGGATTCTGGAGCCAATATGAAGACTATCATTTTCTAAAATTAGAGCATAGTCATTCATGTAATGATGGCCACCTCCGGCGATTCCGGAGGAAATCTTTGGTAAGGGGTCCTTTTTTTTTTTTTTTTTTTTTTGTGGGGCCCAGGGGTCCAATTCAGCTGAAGAAAGAATCTTCAAAGAGACTTCAGGGATTCTTCGGTGAAGATTTTGGAGCCAATACGAAGACTATCATTTTCTCAAACTAGAGCATAGTCATTCATGTAATGATGGCCACCTCCGGCGATTCCGGAGGAAATCTTTGGTAAGGGGTCCTTTTTTGTGTTTTTTTTTTTTTTGTGGGGCCCAGGGGTCCAGTTCAGCTGAAGAAAGAATCTTCAAGGAGTCTTCAGGGATTCTTCGGTGAAGATTTTGCGCCAATACGAAGACTATCATTTTCTCAAACTAGAGCATAGTCATTCATGTAATGATGGCAACCTCCGGCGATTCCGGAGGAAATATTTGGTAAGGGGTCCTTTTTTGTTTTTTTTGGGGGGGCCCAGGGGTCCAATTCAGCTGAAGAAAGAATCTTCAAGGAGTCTTCAGGGATTCTTCGGTGAAGATTTTGGAGCCAATACGAAGACTATCATTTTCTCAAACTAGAGCATAGTCATTCATGTAATGATGGCCACCTCCGGTGATTCCGGAGGAAATCTTTGGTAAGGGGTCCTTTTTTTTTTTTTTTTTTGTGGGGCCCAGGGGTCCAGCTCAGCTGAAAAAAGAATCTTCAAGGAGTATTCAGGGATTCTTCGGTGAAGATTTTGGCGCCAATACGAAGACTATCATTTTCTCATACTAGAGCATAGTCATTCATGTAATGATGGCCACCTCCGGCGATTCCGGAGGAAATCTTTGGTAAGGGGTCCTTTTTTGTTTTTTTTTTTTGTGGGGCCCAGGGGTAAATTCATCTGAAGAAAGAATCTTCAAGGATTCTTCAGGGATTCTTCTGTGAAGATTTTGGCGCCAATACGAAGACTATCATTTTCTCAAACTAGAGCTTAGTCATTCATGTAATAATGGCCACCTCCGGCGATTCCGGAGGAAATCTTTGGTAAGGCGTCTTTTATTGTTTTTTTTTTTGTGGGGCCCTGAGGTTCAATTCAGCTGAAGAAAGAATCTTCAAGGAGTCTTCAGGGATTCTTCGGTGAAGATTTTGGCGCCAATACGAAGTCTATCATTTTCTCAAACTAGATCATAGTCATTCATGTAATGATGGCCACCTCCAGCGATTCCGGAGGAAATCTTTGGGAAGGGGTCCTTTTTTTTTTTTTGTGGGGCCTAGGGGTCCAGTTCAGCTGAAGAAAGAATCTTCAAGGAGTCTTCAGGGATTCTTCATTGAAGATTTTGGCACCAATACAAAGACTATCATTTTCTCAAACTAGAGCATAGTCATTCATGTAATGGTGGCCACCTCCGGCGATTCCGGAGGAAATCTTTGGTAAGGGGTCCTTTTTTGTTTTTTTTTGTGGGGCCCAGGGGTCCAATTCAGCTGAAAAAAGAATCTTCAAAGAGTCTTCAGGGATTCTTCGGTGAAGATTTTGGAGCCAATACGAAGACTATCATTTTCTCAAACTAGAGCATAGTTATTCATGTAATTATGGCCACCTCCGGCGATTCCGGAGGAAATCTTTGGTAAGGGGTCCTTTTTTTTTTTTTTTTGTGGGGCCCAGGGGTCCAGTTCAGCTGAAGAGAGAATCTTCAAGGAGTCTTTAGGGATTCTTCAGTGAAGATTTTGGCACCAATATGAAGACTATCATTTTCTCAAACTAGAGCATAGTCGTTCATGTAATGATGGCTACCTCCTGCAATTCCAGAGGAAATCTTTGGTAAGGGGTCCTTTTTTTGTTTTTTTTTTGTGGGGCCCAGGGGTCCAATTCATCTGAAGAAAGAATCTTCAAGGAGTCTTCAGGGATTCTTCGGTGAAGATTTTGGCGCCAATACGAAGACTATCATTTTCTCAAACTAGAGCATAGTCATTCATGTAATGGTGGCCACCTCCGGCGATTCCGGAGGAAATCTTTGGTAAGGGGTAGTTTTTTGTTTTTTTTTGTGGGGCCCAGGGGTCCAATTCAGCTGAAGAATGAATCTTCAAGGAGTCTTCAGGGATTCTTCGGTGAATATTTTGAAGCCAATATGAAGACTACCATTTTCTCAAACTAGAGCATAGTCATTCATATAATGATGGCCACCTCCGGCAATTCCGGAGGAAATCTTTGGTAAGGGGTCCTTTTTTTTTTTTTTTTTTTTTTTGTGGGGCCCAGGGGTCCAGTTCAGCTGAAGAAAGAATCTTCAAGGAGTCTTCAGGGATTCTTCGGTGAAGATTTTGGCACCAATACGAAGACTATCATTTTCTCAAACTAGAGCATAGTCATTCATGTAATGATGGCCACCTCCGACGATTCCGGAGGAAATCTTTGGTAAGGGGTCCTTTTTTGTTTTTTTTTTGTGGGGCTCAGGGGTCCAATTCAGCTGAAGAAAGAATCTTCAAGGAGTCTTCAGGGATTCTTCAGTGAAGATTTTGGCGCCAATACTAAGACTATCATTTTCTCAAACTAGAGTATAGTCATAAAGGCTACCAGCTATATAAATGGTAGAAATTACCCTTGAAATTGAAAAATGACACCTGTTATACTGCTGAAGAAAGAGTCTTCAAGGAGTCTTCAGGGAATCTTGGGTGAGGATTTTGGAGCCAATATGAAGACTATCATTTTCTAAAACTAGAGCATAGTCATTCATGTAATGATGGCCACCTCCGGCGATTCCGGAGGAAATCTTTGGTAAGGGGTCCTTTTTTGTTTTTTTTTTTTGTGGGGCCCAGGGGTCCAATTCAGCTGAAGAAAGAATCTTCAAAGAGTCTTCAGGGATTCTTCGGTGAAGATTTCGGAGCCAATACGAAGACTATCATTTTCTCAAACTAGCGCATAGTCATTCATGTAATGATGGCCACCTCCGGCAATTCCGGAGGAAATCTTTGGTTACGGGTCCCTTTTTTTTTTTTTTTTTGTGGGGCCCAGGGGTCCAGTTCAGCTGAAGAAAGAATCTTCAAGGAGTCTTCAGGGATTCTTCGGTGAAGATTTTGGCGCCAAAACGAAGATTATCATTTTCTCAAACTAGAGCATAGTCATTCATGTAATGATGGCCACCTCCAGCGATTCCGGAGGAAATCTTTGGTAAGGGGTCCTTTTTTGTTTTTTTTTTGTGGGGCCCAGGGGTCGAATTCAGCTGAAGAAAGAATCTTCAAGGAGTCTTCAGGGATTCTTCGGTGAAGATTTTGGCGCCAAAACGAAGATTATCATTTTCTCAAACTAGAGCATAGTCATTCATGTTATGATGGCCACCTCCAGCGATTCCGGAGGAAATCTTTGGTAAGGGGTCCTTTTTTGTTTTTTTTTTGTGGGGCCCAGGGGTCGAATTCAGCTGAAGAAAGAATCTTCAAGGAGTCTTCAGGGATTCTTCGGTGAAGATTTTGGCGCCAATACGAAGACTATCATTTTCTCAAACTAGAGCATAGTCATTCATGTAATGATGGCCACCTCTGGCGATTCCGGAGGAAATCTTTGGTAGGGGGTCCTTTTTTTTTTGTGGGGCCCAGGGGTCCAGTTCAGCTGAAGAAAGAATCTTCAAGGAGTCTTCAGGGATTCTTCGGTGAAGATTTTGGCACCAATACAAAGACTATCATTTTCTCAAACTAGAGCATAGTCATTCATGTAATGATGGCCACCTCCGGCGATTCCGGAGGAAATCTTTGGTAAGGGGTCCTTTTTTTTTTTTTTTTTTTTGTGGGGCCCAGGGTTCCAGTTCAGCTGAAGAAAGAATCTTCAAGGAGTCTTCAGGGATTCTTCGGTGAAGATTTTGGCGCCAATACGAAGACTATCATTATCTCAAACTAGAGCATAGTCATTCATGTAATCATGGCCACCTCCAGCGATTCCGGAGGAAATCTTTGGTAAGGGGTCCTTTTTTGTTTTTTTTTGTGGGGCCCAGGGGTCCAATTCAGCTGAAGAAAGAATCTTCAAGGAGTCTTCAGGGATTCTTCGGTGAAGATTTTGGCGCCAATACGAAGACTATCATTTTCTCAAACTAGAGCATAGTCATTCATATAATAATGGCCACCTCCGGCGATTCCGGAGGAAATCTTTGGTAAGGGGTACTTTTTTGTTTTTTTTTGTGGGGCCCTGGGGTCCAGTTCAGCTGAAGAAAGAATCTTCAAGGAGTCTTCAGGGATTCTTCTGTGAATATTTTGGAGCCAATACGAAGACTATAATTTTCTCAAACTAGAGCATAGTCATTCATGTAATGATGGCCACCTCCGGCGATTCCGGAGGAAATCTTTGGTAAGGGGTCCTTTTTTTTTTTTTTTGTGGGGCCCAGGGGTCCAGTTCAGCTGAAGAAAGAATCTTCAAGGAGTCTTCAGGGATTCTTCGGTGAAGATTTTGGCGCCAATACGAAGACTATCATTTTCTCAAACTAGAGCATAGTCATTCATGTAATGATGGCCACCTCCGTCGATTCCGGAGGAAATCTTTGGGAAGGGGTCCTTTTTTGTTTTGTTTTTTTGTGGGGTCCAGGGGTCCAATTCAGATGAAGAAAGAATCTTCAAGGAGTCTTCAGGGATTCTTCGGTGAAGATTTTGGCGCCAATACTAAGACTATCATTTTCTCAAACTAGAGCATAGTCATACAGGCTACTAGCTATATAAATGGTAGAAATTACCCTTGAAATTGAAAAATGACACCTGTTATACTGCTGAAGAAAGAGTCTTCAAGGAGTCTTCAGGGAATCTTGGGTGAGGATTTTGGAGCCAATATGAAGACTATCATTTTCTAAAACTAGAGCATTGTCATTCATGTAATGATGGCCACCTCCGGCGATTCCGGAGGAAATCTTTGGTAAGGGGTCCTTTTTTTTTTTTGTGGGGCCCAGGGGTCCAATTCAGCTGAAGAAAGAATCTTCAAAGAGTCTTCAGGGATTCTTCGGTGAAGAATTTGGAGCCAATACGAAGACTATCATTTTCTCAAACTAGAGCATAGTCATTCATGTAATGATGGCCACCTCCGGCGATTCCGGAGGAAATCTTTGGTAAGGGATGCTTTTTTTTTTTTTTTTTTTAGTGGGGCCCAGGGGTCCAGTTCTGCTGAAGAAAGAATCTTCAATGAGTCTTCAGGGATTCTTCGGTGAAGATTTTGCGCCAACACGAAGACTATCATCTTCTCAAACTAGAGCATAGTCATTCATGTAATGATGGCCACCTCCGGCGATTCCGGAGGAAATCTTTGGTAAGGGGTCCTTTTTTTTTTTTTTTTTTTTTTTGTGGGGCCCAGGGGTCCAGTTCAGCTGAAGAAAGAATCTTCAAGGAGTCTTCAGGGATTCCTCGGTGAAGATTTTGGCGCCAATACGAAGACTATCATTTTCTCAAACTAGAGCATAGTCATTCATGTAATGATGGCCACCTCCGGCGATTCCGGAGGAAATCTTTGGTAAGGGGTCCTTTATTTTTGTTTTGTGGGGCCAGTGGTCCAATTCAGCTGAAGGAAGAATCTTCAAGGAGTGATCAGGGATTCTTCGGTGAATATTTTGGAGCCAATACGAAGACTATCATTTTCTCAAACTAGAGCATAGTCATTCATGTAATAATGGCCACCTCCGGCGATTCCGGAGGAAATCTTTGGTAGTGTTTTTTTTTTTTTTTTGTGGGGCCCAGGGGTCCAGTTCAGCTGAAGAAAGAATCTTCAAGGAGTCTTCAGGGATTCTTCGGTGAATATTTTGGCGCCAATACGAAGACTATCATTTTTTCAAACTAGAGCATAGTCATTCATGTAATGATGGCCAACTCAGGCGATTCCGGAGGAAATCTTTGGTAAGGGGTAGTTTTTTTTTTTTTTTGTGGGGCCCAGGAGTCCAATTCAGCTGAAGAAAGAATATTCAAGGAGTCTTCAGGGATTCTTCGGTGAAGATTTTGGCGCCAATACGAAGACTATCATTTTCTCAAACTAGAGCATAGTCATTCATGTAATGATGGCCACCTCCGGCGATTCCGGAGGAAATCTTTGGTAAGGGGTCCTTTTTTTTTTTTTTTGTGGGCCCAGTGGTCCAATTCAGCTGAAGAAAGAATCTTCAAGGAGTCTTCAGGGATTCTTCGGTGAATATTTTGGAGCCAATACGAAGACTATCATTTTCTCAAACTAGATCATAGTCATTCATGTAATGATGGCCACCTCCGGCGATTCCCGAGGAAATCTTTGGTAGTTTTTTTTTTTTTTTTTTTTTTTTTTGTGGGGCCCAGGGGTCCAATTCAGCTGAAGAAAGAATCTTCAATTAGTCTTCAGGGATTCTTTGGTGAAGATTTTGGCGCCAATACGAAGACTATCATTTTTTCAAACTAGAGCATAGTCATTCATGTAATGATGGCTACCTCCGGCGATTCCGGAGGAAATCTTTGGTAAGGGGTAGTTTTTTGTTTTTTTTTGTGGGGCCCAGGAGTCCAATTCAGCTGAAGAAAGAATATTCAAGGAGTCTTCAGGGATTCTTCGGTGAAGATTTTGCCGCCAATACGAAGACTATCATTTTCTCAAACTAGAGCATAGTCATTCATGTAATGATGGCCACCTCCGGCGATTCCGGAGGAAATCTTTGGTAAGGGGTCCTTTTTTGTTTTTTTTTTTGTGGGGCCCAGTGGTCCAATTCAGCTGAAGAAAGAATCTTCAAGGAGTCTTCAGGGATTCTTCAGTGAATATTTTGGAGCCAATACGAAGACTATCATTTTCTTAAACTAGAGCACAGTCATTCATGTAATGATGGCCACCTCCGGCGATTCCGGAGGAAATCTTTGGTAAGAGTTCCTTTTTTGTTTTGTTTTTTTGGGGGGGCCCAGGGGTCCAGTTCAGCTGAAGAAAGAATCTTCAAGGAGTCTTCAGGGATTCTTCGGTGAAGATTTTGGCGCCAATACTAAGACTATCATTTTCTCAAACTAGAGCATAGTCATTCATGTAATGATGGCCACCTCCGGCGATTCCGGAGGAAATCTTTGGTAAGGGGTCCTTTTTTTTGGGGGGGGGGGGCCCAGGGGTCCAATTCAGCTGAAAAAAGAATCTTCAAGGAGTCTTCAGGGATTCTTCGGTGAAGATTTGGGCGCCAATACTAAGACTATCATTTTCTCAAACTAGAGCATAGTCATAAAGGCTACCAGCTATATAAATGGTAGAAATTACCCTTGAAATTGAAAAATGACACCTGTTATACTGCTGAAGAAAGAGTCTCCAAGGAGTCTTCAGGGAATCTTGGGTGAGGATTTTGGTGCCAAAATGAAGACTATAATTTTCTAAAACTAGAGCATAGTCATTCATGTAATGATGGCCACCTCCGGCGATTCCGGAGGAAATCTTTGGTAAGGGGTCCTTTTTTGTTTTTTTTTGTGGGGCCCAGGGGTCCAGTTCAGCTGAAGAAAGAATCTTCAAGGAGTCTTCAGGGATTCTTCGGTGAATATTTTGGCGCCAATACGAAGACTATCATTTTTTCAAACTACAGCATAGTCATTCATGTAATGATGGCCAACTCAGGCGATTCCGTAGGAAATCTTTTGTAAGGGGTAGTTTTTTGTTTTTTTTTGTGGGGCCCAGGAGTCCAATTCAGCTGAAGAAAGAATATTCAAGGAGTCTTCAGGGATTCTTCGGTGAAGATTTTGGCGCCAATACGAAGACTATCATTTTCTCAAACTAGAGCATAGTCATTCATGTAATGATGGCCACCTCCGGCGATTCCGGAGGAAATCTTTGGTAAGGGGTCCTTTTTTTTTTTTTTTTTGTGGGGCCCAGTGGTCCAATTCAGCTGAAGAAAGAATCTTCAAGGAGTCTTCAGGGATTCTTCGGTGAATATTTTGGAGCCAATACGAAGACTATCATTTTCTCAAACTAGAGCATAGTCATTCATGTAATGATGGCCACCTCCGGCGATTCCCGAGGAAATCTTTGGTAGTTTTTTTTTTTTTTTTTTTTTTGTGGGGCCCAGGGGTCCAATTCAGCTGAAGAAAGAATCTTCAATTAGTCTTCAGGGATTCTTTGGTGAAGATTTTGGCGCCAATACGAAGACTATCATTTTTTCAAACTAGAGCATAGTCATTCATGTAATGATGGCTACCTCCGGCGATTCCGGAGGAAATCTTTGGTAAGGGGTAGTTTTTTGTTTTTTTTTGTGGGGCACAGGAGTCCAATTCAGCTGAAGAAAGAATATTCAAGGAGTCTTCAGGGATTCTTCGGTGAAGATTTTGCCGCCAATACGAAGACTATCATTTTCTCAAACTAGAGCATAGTCATTCATGTAATGATGGCCACCTCCGGCGATTCCGGAGGAAATCTTTGGTAAGGGGTCCTTTTTTGTTTTTTTTTGTGGGGCCCAGTGGTCCAATTCAGCTGAAGAAAGAATCTTCAAGGAGTCTTCAGGGATTCTTCAGTGAATATTTTGGAGCCAATACGAAGACTATCATTTTCTTAAACTAGAGCACAGTCATTCATGTAATGATGGCCACCTCCGGCGATTCCGGAGGAAATCTTTGGTAAGAGTTCCTTTTTTTTTTTTTTTTTTTTGGGGGGGGCCCAGGGGTCCAGTTCAGCTGAAGAAAGAATCTTCAAGGAGTCTTCAGGGATTCTTCGGTGAAGATTTTGGCGCCAATACTAAGACTATCATTTTCTCAAACTAGAGCATAGTCATAAAGGCTACCAACTATATAAATGGTAGAAATTACCCTTGAAATTGAAAAATGACACCTGTTATACTGCTGAAGAAAGAGTCTTCAAGGAGTCTTCAGGGAATCTTGGGTGATGATTTTGGAGCCAATATGAAGACTATCAATTTCTAAAACTAGAGCATAGTCATTCATGTAATGATGGCCACCTCCGGCGATTCCGGAGGAAATCTTTGGTAAGGGGTCCTTTTTTTTTTTTGTGGGGCCCATTGGTCCAATTCAGCTGAAGAAAGAATCTTCAAAGAGTCTTCAGGGATTCTTCGGTGAAGATTTTGGCGCCAATACAAAGACTATCATTTTCTCAAACTAGAGCATAGTCATTCATGTAATGATGGCCACCTCCGGCGATTCCGGAGGAAATCTTTGGTAGGGGGTCCTTTTTATTTTTTTTTCGTGGGGCCCAGGGGTCCAGTTCAGCTGAAGAAAGAATCTTCAAGGAGTCTTCAGGGATTCTTCGGTGAAGATTTTGGCGCCAATACGAACACTATCATTTTCTCAAACTAGAGCATAGTCATTCATGTAATGATGGCCACCTCCGGCGATTCCGGAGGAAATCTTTGGTAAGGGGTCCTTTTTTTTGGGGGGGGGGCCCAGGGGTCCAATTCAGCTGAAAAAAGAATCTTCAAGGAGTCTTCAGGGATTCTTCGGTGAAGATTTGGGCGCCAATACTAAGACTATCATTTTCTCAAACTAGAGCATAGTCATAAAGGCTACCAGCTATATAAATGGTAGAAATTACCCTTGAAATTGAAAAATGACACCTGTTATACTGCTGAAGAAAGAGTTTCCAAGGAGTCTTCAGGGAATCTTGGGTGAGGATTTTGGTGCCAAAATGAAGACTATCATTTTCTAAAACTAGAGCATAGTCATTCATGTAATGATGGCCACCTCCGGCGATTCCGGAGGAAATCTTTGGTAAGGGGTCCTTTTTTGTTTTTTTTTTGTGGGGCCCAGGGGTCCAGTTCAGGTGAAGAAAGAATCTTCAAGGAGTCTTCAGGGATTCTTCGGTGAATATTTTGGCGCCAATACGAAGACTATCATTTTTTCAAACTAGAGCATAGTCATTCATGTAATGATGGCCAACTCAGGCGATTCCGGAGGAAATCTTTGGTAAGGGGTAGTTTTTTGTTTTTTTTTGTGGGGCCCAGGAGTCCAATTCAGCTGAAGAAAGAATATTCAAGGAGTCTTCAGGGATTCTTCGGTGAAGATTTTGGCGCCAATACGAAGACTATCATTTTCTCAAACTAGAGCATAGTCATTCATGTAATGATGGCCACCTCCGGCGATTCCGGAGGAAATCTTTGGTAAGGGGTAGTTTTTTTTTTTTTTTTTTTTGTGGGGCCCAGGAGTCCAATTCAGCTGAAGAAAGAATATTCAAGGAGTCTTCAGGGATTCTTTGGTGAAGATTTTGGCGCCAATACGAAGACTATCATTTTTTCAAACTAGAGCATAGTCATTCATGTAATGATGGCTACCTCCGGCGATTCCGGAGGAAATCTTTGGTAAGGGGTCCTTTTCGTTTTTTTTTTGTGGGGCCCAGTGGTCCAATTCAGCTGAAGAAAGAATCTTCAAGGAGTCTTCAGGGATTCTTCAGTGAATATTTTGGAGCCAATACGAAGACTATCATTTTCTTAAACTAGAGCACAGTCATTCATGTAATGATGGCCACCTCGGGCGATTCCGGAGGAAATCTTTGGTAAGGGGTCCTTTTTTGTTTTTTTTTTGGGGGGGGGGGCCCAGGGGTCCAGTTCAGCTGAAGAAAGAACCTTCAAGGAGTCTTCAGGGATTCTTCGGTGAAGATTTTGGCGCCAATACTAAAACTATCATTTTCTCAAACTAGAGCATAGTCATAAAGGCTACCAACTATATAAATGGTAGAAATTACCCTTGAAATTGAAAAATGACACCTGTTATACTGCTGAAGAAAGAGTCTTCAAGGAGTCTTCAGGGAATCTTGGGTGATGATTTTGGAGCCAATATGAAGACTATCATTTTCTAAAACTAGAGCATAGTCATTCATGTAATGATGGCCACCTCCGGCGATTCCGGAGGAAATCTTTGGTAAGGGGTCCTTTTTTGTTTTTTTTTTGTGGGGCCCAGGGGTCCAATTCAGCAGAAGAAAGAATCTTCAAGGAGTCTTCAGGGATTCTTCGGTGAAGATTTTGGAGCCAATACGAAGACTATCATTTTCTCAAACTAGAGCATAGTCATTCATGTAATGATGGCCACCTCCGGCGATTCCGGAGGAAATCTTTGGTAGGGGGTCCTTTTCTTTTTTTTGTGGGGCCCAGGGGTCCAGTTCAGCTGAAGAAAGAATCTTCAAGGAGTCTTCTGGGATTCTTCGGTGAAGATTTTGGCGCCAATACGAAGACTATCATTTTCTCAAACTAGAGCTTTGTCATTCATGTAATGATGGCCACCTCCGGCGATTCCGGAGGAAATCTTTGGTAAGGGGTCTTTTTTTTTTTTTTTTTTGTGGGGCCCAGGGGTCTAATTCAGCTGAAGAAAGAATCTTCAAGGAGTCTTCAGGGATTCTTCGGTGAAGATTTTGGAGCCAATACAAAGACTATAATTTTCTCAAACTAGAGCATAGTCATTCATGTAATGATGGCCACCTCCGGCGATTCCGGAGGAAATCTTTGGTAGGGGGTCCTTTTTTTTTTTCGTGGGGCCCAGGGGTCCAGTTCAGCTGAAGAAAGAATCTTCAAGGAGTCTTCAGGGATTCTTCGGTGAAGATTTTGGCGCCAATACTAAGACTATCATTTTCTCAAACTAGAGCATAGTCATTCATATAATGATGGCCACCTCCGGCGATTCCGGAGGAAATCTTTGGTAAGGGGTCCTTTTTTTTTTTTTTTTTGTGGGGCCCAGGGGTCCAGTTCAGCTGTAGAAAGAATCTTCAAGGAGTCTTCAGGGATTCTTCGGTGAAGATTTTGGCGCCAATACGAAGACTATCATTTTCTCAAACTAGAGCATAGTCATTCATGTAATGATGGCCACCTCCGGCGATTCCGGAGGAAATCTTTGGTAAGGGGTCCTATTTTGTTTTTTTTTTGTGGGGCCCAGTGGTCCAATTCAGCTGAAGAAAGAATCTTCAAGGAGTCTTCAGGGATTCTTCGGTGAATATTTTGGAGCCAATGCGAAGACTATCATTTTCTCAAACTAGAGCATAGTCATTCATGTAATGATGGCCACCTCCGGCGATTCCGGAGGAAATTTTTGGTTTCGGGTCCTTTTTTTTTTTTTTTTTTTTTTTTTGTGGGGCCCAGGGGTCCAGTTCAGCTGAAGAAAGAATCTTCAAGGAGTCTTCATGGATTCTTCGGTGAAGATTTTGGCGCCAATACGAAGACTATCATTTTCTCAAACTAGAGCATAGTCATTCATGTAATGATGGCTACCTCCGGCGATTCCGGAGGAAATCTTTGGTAAGGGGTAGTTTTTTTTTTTTTTTTTTTTTGTGGGGCCTAGGAGTCCAATTCAGCTGAAGAAAGAATCTTCAAGGAGTCTTCAGGGATTCTTCGGTGAATATTTTGGCGCCAATACGAAGACTATCATTTTCTCAAACTAGAGCCTAGTCATTCATGTAATGATGGCCACCTCCGGCGATTCCGGAGGAAATCTTTGGTAAGGGGTCCTTTTTTTTTTTTTTTTTTGTGGGCCCAGCGGTCCAATTCAGCTGAAGGAAGAATCTTCAAGGAGTCTTCAGGGATTCTTCGGTGAATATTTTGGAGCCAATACGAAGACTATCATTTTCTCAAACTAGAGCATAGTCATTCATGTAATGATGGCCACCTCCGGCGATTCCGGAGGAAATCTTTGGTAAGGGGTCCTTTTTTTTTTTTTTTTTTTGTGGGGCCCTGGGGTCCAGTTCAGCTGAAGAAAGAATCTTCAAGGAGTCTTCAGGGATTCTTCGGTGAAGATTTTGGCGCCAATACGAAGACTATCATTTTCTCAAACTAGAGCATAGTCATTCATGTAATGATGGCCACCTCCAGCGATTCCGGAGGAAATCTTTGGGAAGGGGTCCTTTTTTGTTTTGTTTTTTTGTGGGGTCCAGGGGTCCAATTCAGCTGAAGAAAGAATCTTCAAGGAGTCTTCAGGGATTCTTCAGTGAAGATTTTGGCGCCAATACTAAGACTATCATTTTCTCAAACTAGATCATAGTCATAAAGGCTACCTCCTATATAAATGGTAGAAATTACCCTTTAAATTGAAAAATGACACCTGTTATACTGCTGAAGAAAGAGTCTACAAGGAGTCTTCAGAGAATCTTGGGTGAGGATTCTGGAGCCAATATAAAGACTATCATTTTCTAAAACTAGAGCATAGTCATTCATGTAATGATGGCCACCTCCGGCGATTCCGGAGGAAATCTTTTGTAAGGGGTCCTTTTTGTTTTTTTTTTTGGGGGGGGGGGGCCCAGGGGTCCAATTCAGCTGAAGAAAGAATCTTCAAAGAGTCTTCAGGGATTCTTCGGTGAAGATTTTGGAGCCAATACGAAGACTATCATTTTCTCAAACTAGAGCATAGTCATTCATGTAATGATGGCCACCTCCGGCGATTCCGGAGGAAAGCTTTGGTAAGGGGTCCTTTTTTTTTTTGTGGGGCCCAGGGGTCCAGTTCAGCTGAAGAAAGAATCTTCAAGGAGTCTTCAGGGATTCTTCGGTGAAGATTTTGCGCCAACACGAAGACTATCATTTTCTCAAACTAGAGCATAGTCATTCATGTAATGATGGCCACCTCCGGCGATTCCGGAGGAAATCTTTGGTAGGGGGTCCTTTTTTTTTTTTCGTGGGGCCCAGGGGTCCAGTTCAGCTGAAGAAAGAATCTTCAAGGAGTCTTCAGGGATTCTTCGGTGAAGATTTTGGCGCCAATACGAAGACTATCATTTTCTCAAACTAGAGCATAGTCATTCATATAATGATGGCCACCTCCGTCGATTCCGGAGGAAATCTTTGGTAAGGGGTCCTTTTTTTTTTTTTTTTTTTGTGGGGCCCAGGGGTCCAGTTCAGCCGAAGAAAGAATCTTGAAGGAGTCTTCAGGGATTCTTCGGTGAAGATTTTGGCGCCAATACTAAGACTATCATTTTCTCAAACTAGAGCATAGTCATAAAGGCTACCAGCTATATAAATGGTAGAAATTACACTTGAAATTGAAAAATGACACCTGTTATACTGCTGAAGAAAGAGTCTTCAAGGAGTCTTCAGGGAATCTTGGGTGAGGATTCTGGAGCCAATATGAAGACTATCATTTTCTAAAACTAGAGCATAGTCATTCAAGTAATGATGGCCACCTCCGGCGATTCCGGAGGAAATCTTTGGTGAGGGGTACTTTTTTGTTTTTTTTTTTTGTGGGGCCCAGGGGTCCAATTCAGCTGAAGAAAGAATCTTCAAAGAGTCTTCAGGGATTCTTCGGTGAAGATTTTGGCGCCAATACGAAGACTATCATTTTCTCAAACTAGAGCATAGTCATTCATGTAATGATGGCCACCTCCGGCGATTCCGGAGGAAATCTTTGGTAAGGGGTCCTTTTTTCTTTTTTTTTGGGGGGGGGGGGGCGCACAGGGGTCCAATTCAGCTGAAGAAAGAATCTTCAAGGAGTCTTCAGGGATTCTTCGGTGAAGATTTTGGCGCCAATACTAAGACAATCATTTTCTCAAACTAGAGCATAGTCATAAAGGCTTCCAGCTATATAAATGGTAGAAATTACCCTTGAAATTGAAAAATGACACCTGTTATACTGCTGAAGAAAGAGTCTTCAAGGAGTCTTCAGGGAATCTTGGGTGAAGATTCTGGAGCCAATATGAAGACTATCATTTTCTAAAAGTAGAGCATAGTCATTCATGTAATGATGGCTACCTCCAGCGATTCCGGAGGAAATCTTTGGTAAGGGGTCCTTTTTGTTTTTTTTTGGCGGGGCCCATGGGTCCAATTCATCTGAAGAAAGAATCTTCAAAGAGTCTTCAGGGATTCTTCGGTGAAGATTTTGGAGCCAATACGAAGACTATCATTTTCTCAAACTAGAGCATAGTCATTCATGTAATGATGGCCACCTCCGGCGATTCCGGAGGAAATCTTTGGTAAGGGGTCCTTTTTTTTTTTTCTTTTTTTTTGTGGGGCCCAGGGGTCCAGTTCAGCTGAAGAAACAATCTTCAAGGAGTCTTCAGGGATTCTTCAGTGAAGATTTTGGCACCAATACGAAGACTATCATTTTCTCAAACTAGAGCATAGTCATTCATGTAATGATGGCCAAATCCGGCGATTCCGGAGGAAATCTTTGGTAAGGGGTCCTTTTTTGTTTTTTTTTTTTTTGTGGGGCCCAGGGGTCCAATTTAGCTGAAGAAAGAATCTTCAAGGAGTCTTCAGGGATTCTTCGGTGAAGATTTTGGCGCCAATACGAAGACTATTATTTTCTCAAACTAGAGCTTAGTCATTCATGTAATAATGGCCACCTCCGGCGATTCCGGAGGAAATCTTTGGTAAGGGGTCCTTTTTTGTTTTGTTTTTTTGTGGGGCCCAGGGGTCCAATTCAGCTGAAGAAAGAATCTTCAAAGAGTCTTCAGGGATTCTTCGGTGAAGATTTTGTAGCCAATACGAAGACTATCATTTTCTCAAACTATAGCATAGTCATTCATGTAATGATGGCCACCTCCGGCAATTCCGGAGGAAATCTTTGGTAGTGTTTTTTTTTTTTTTTTTTTTTTTTTGTGGGGCCCAGGGATCTAGTTCAGCTGAAGAAAGAATCTTCAAGGAGTCTTCAGGGATTCTTTGGTGAAGATTTTGGCGCCAATACGAAGACTATCATTTTTTCAAACTAGAGCATAGTCATTCATGTAATGATGGCTACCTCCGGCGATTCCGGAGGAAATCTTTGGTAAGGGGTAGTTTTTTTTTTTTTTTGTGGGGCCAAGGAGTCCAATTCAGCTGAAGAAAGAATATTCAAGGAGTCTTCAGGGATTCTTTGGTGAAGATTTTGGCGCCAATACGAAGACTATCATTTTCTCAAACGAGAGTATAGTCATTCATGTAATGATGGCCACCTCCGGCGATTCCGGAGGAAATCTTTGGTAAGGGGTCCTTTTGTGTTTTTTTTTTTTTGTGGGGCCCAGGGGTCCAATTTAGCTGAAGAAAGAATCTTCAAAGAGTCTTCAGGGATTCTTCGGTGAAGATTTTGGAGCCAATACGAAGACTATCATTTTCTCAAACTAGTGCATAGTCATTCATGTAATGATGGCCACCTCCGGCGATTCCGGAGGAATTCTTTGGTAAGGGGTCCTTTTTTGTTTTTTTGTTTTTTTTTGTGGGGCCCAGGGGTCCAATTCAGCTGAAGAAACAATCTTCAAGGAGCCTTCAGGGATTCTTCGGTGAAGATTTTGGCGCCAATACGAAGACTATCATTTTCTCAAACTAGAGCATAGTCATTCATGTAATGATGGACACCTCCGGCGATTCCAGAGGAAATCTTTGGTAAGGGGTCCTTTTTTGTTTTTTTTTTTTTTTTTTGTTGGGCCCAGGGGATCAATTCAGCTGAAGAAAGAATCTTCAAGGAGTCTTCAGGGATTCTTCGGTGAAGATTTTGGAGCCAATACGAAGACTATCATTTTCTCAAACTAGAGCATAGTCATTCATGTAATGATGGCCACCTCCGGCGATTCCGGAGGAATTCTTTGGTGAGGGGTCCTTTTTTGTTTTTTTGTTTTTTTTTTTTTGTTGGGCCCAGGGGTCCAATTCAGCTGAAGAAACAATCTTCAAGGAGCCTTCAGGGATTCTTCGGTGAAGATTTTGGCGCCAATACGAAGACAATAATTTTCTCAAACTAGAACATAGTCATTCATGTAATGATGGACACCTCCGGCGATTCCAGAGGAAATCTTTGGTAAGGGGTCCTTTTTTTTTTATTTTTTGTGGGGCCTAGGGGTCCAGTTCAGCTGAAGAAAGAATCTTCAAGGAGTCTTCAGGGATTCTTCGGTGAAGATTTTGGCACCAATACGAAGATTATCATTTTCTCAAACTAGAGCATACTCATTCATGTAATGATGGCCACCTCCAGCGATTCCGGAGGAAATCTTTGGTAAAGGGGCCTTTTTTGTTTTTTTTTGTGGGCCCAGGGGTCCAATTCAGCTGAAGAAAGAATCTTCAAGGAGTCTTCAGGGATTCTTCGGTGAAGATTTTGGCACCAATACGAAGACTATCATTTTCTCAAACTAGAGCCTAGTCATTCATGTAATGATGGCCACCTCCGGCGATTCCGGAGGAAATCTTTGGTAGGGAGTCCTTTTTTTTTTTGTGGGGCCCAGGGGTCCAGTTCAGCTGAAGAAAGAATCTTCAAGGAGTCTTCAGGGATTCTTCGGTGAAGATTTTGGCGCCAATACGAAGACTATCATTTTCTCAAACTAGATCATAGTCATTCATGTAATGATAGCCACCTCCGGCGATTCCGGAGGAAATCTTTGGTAAGGGGTCCTTTTTTGTTTTTTTTTTGTGGGGCCCAGTGGTCCAATTCAGCTGAAGAAAGAATCTTCAAGGAGTCTTCAGGGATTCTCCGGTGAATATTTTGGAGCTAATACGAAGACTATCATTTTCTCAAACTAGAGCATAGTCATCCATGCAATGATGGCCACCTCCGGCGATTCCGGAGGAAATCTTTGGTAAGGGGTCTTTTTTTTTTTTTTTTTTTGTGGGGCCCAGGGGTCCAGTTCAGCTGAAGAAAGAATCTTCAAGGAGTCTTCAGGGATTCTTCTGTGAAGATTTTGGCGCCAATATGAAGACTATCATTTTCTCAAACTAGAGCATAGCCATTCATGTAATGATGGCTACCTCCGGAGATTCCGGAGGAAATCTTTGGTAAGGGGTAGTTTTTTGTTTTTTTTTTGTGGGGCCCAGGAGTCCAATTCAGCTGAAGAAAGAATATTCAAGGAGTCTTCAGGGATTCTTCAGTGAATATTTTGGCGCCAATACGAAGACTATCATTTTCTCAAACTAGAGCATAGTCATTCATGTAATGATGGCCACCTCCGGCGATTCCGGAGGAAATCTTTGGTAAGGGGTCCTTTTTTCTTTTGTTTTTTTTGTGGGGCCCAGGGGTCCAGTTCAGCTAAAGAAAGAATCTTCAAGGAGTCTTCAGGGATTCTTCGGTGAAGATTTTGGCGCCAATACGAAGACTCTCATTTTCTCAAACTAGAGCATAGTCATTCATGTAATGATGGCCACCTCCGGCGATTCCGGAGGAAATCTTTGGTAAGGGGTCCTTTTTTTTTTTTTTTTTTTGTGGGGCCCAGGGGTCCAATTCAGCTGAAGAAAGAATCTTCAAGAAGTCTTCAGGGATTCTTCGGTGAAGATTTTGGCGCCATTACTAAGACTATCATTTTCTCAAACTAGAGCATAGTCATAAAGGCTACCAGCTATATAAATGGTAGAAATTACCCTTGAAATTGAAAAATGACACCTGTTATACTGCTGAAGAAAGAGTCTTCAAGGAGTCTTCAGGGAATCTTGGGTGAGGATTCTGGAGCCAATATGAAGACTATCATTTTCTAAAACTAGAGCATAGTCATTCATGTAATGATGGCCACCTCCGGCGATTCCGGAGGAAATCTTTGGTAAGGGGTACTTTTTTGTTTTTTTTCTTTGTGGGGCCCAGGGGTCCAATTCAGCTGAAGAAAGAATCTTCAAAGAGTCTTCAGGGATTCTTCGGTGAAGATTTTGGCGCCAATACGAAGACTATCATTTTCTCAAACTAGAGCATAGTCATTCATGTAATGATGGCCACCTCCGGCGATTCCGGAGGAAATCTTTGGTAAGTTGTCCTTTTTTCTTTTTTTTTGGGGGGGGGGGGGCACAGGGGTCCAATTCAGCTGAAGAAAGAATCTTCAAGGAGTCTTCAGGGATTCTTCAGTGAAGATTTTGGCGCCAATACTAAGACAATCATTTTCTCAAAATAGAGCATAGTCATAAAGGCTACCAGCTATATAAATGTTAGAAATTACCCTTGAAATTGAAAAATGACACCTGTTATACTGCTGAAGAAAGAGTCTTCAAGGAGTCTTCAGGGAATCTTGGGTGAAGATTCTGGAGCCAATATGAAGACTATCATTTTCTCAAACTAGAGCATAGTCATTCATGTAATGATGGCTACCTCCGGCGATTCCGGAGGAAATCTTTGGTAAGGGGTCCTTTTTGGTTTTTTTTGGCGGGGCCCATGGGTCCAATTCATCTGAAGAAAGAATCTTCAAAGAGTCTTCAGGGATTCTTCGGTGAAGATTTTGGAGCCAATATGAAGACTATCATTTTCTCAAACTAGAGCATAGTCATTCATGTAATGATGGCCACCTCCGGCGATTCCGGAGGAAATCTTTGGTAAGAGGTCCTTTTTTTTTTTTTCTTTTTTTTTTGTGGGGCCCAGGGGTCCAGTTCAGCTGAAGAAACAATCTTCAAGGAGTCTTCAGGGATTCTTCAGTGAAGATTTTGGCACCAATACGAAGACTATCATTTTCTCAAACTAGAGCATAGTCATTCATGTAATGATGGCCACCTCCGGCGATTCCGGAGGAAATCTTTGGTAAGGGGTCCTTTTTTTTTTTTTTTTTTGTGGGGCCCAGGGGTCCAATTTAGCTGAAGAAAGAATCTTCAAGGAGTCTTCAGGGATTCTTCGGTGAAGATTTTGGCGCCAATACGAAGACTATTATTTTCTCAAACTAGAGCTTAGTCATTCATGTAATAATGGCCACCTCCGGCGATTCCGGAGGAAATCTTTGGTAAGGGGTCCTTTTTTGTTTTGTTTTTTTGTGGGGCCCAGGGGTCCAATTCAGCTGAAGAAAGAATCTTCAAAGAGTCTTCAGGGATTCTTCGGTGAAGATTTTGTAGCCAATACGAAGACTATCATTTTCTCAAACTAGAGCATAGTCATTCATGTAATGATGGCCACCTCCGGCGATTCCGGAGGAAATCTTTGGTAGTGTTTTTTTTTTTTTTTTTTTTTGTGGGGCCCAGGGGTCCAGTTCAGCTGAAGAAAGAATCTTCAAGGAGTCTTCAGGGATTCTTTGGTGAAGATTTTGGCGCCAATACGAAGACTATCATTTTCTCAAACTATAGCATAGTCATTCATGTAATGATTTCCACCTCCGGCGATTCCGGAGGAATTCTTTGGTAAGGGGTCCTTTTTTGTTTTTTTGTTTTTTTTTGTGGGGCCCAGGGGTCCAATTCAGCTGAAGAAAGAATCTTCAAGGAGTCTTCAGGGATTCTTCGGTGAAGATTTTGGAGCCAATACGAAGACTATCATTTTCTCAAACTAGAGCATAGTCATTCATGTAATGATGGACACCTCCGGTGATTCCAGAGGAAATCTTTGGTAAGGGGTCCTTTTTTGTTTTTGTTTTTTTTGTTGGGCCCAGGGGATCAATTCAGCTGAAGAAAGAATCTTCAAGGAGTCTTCAGGGATTCTTCGGTGAAGATTTTGGCACCAATACGAAGACTATCATTTTCTCAAACTAGAGCATAGTCATTCATGTAATGATGGCCACCTCCGGCGATTCCGGAGGAAATCTTTGGTAAGGGGTCCTTTTTTTTTTTTTTTTTTGTGGGGCCCAGGGGTCCAATTTAGCTGAAGAAAGAATCTTCAAGGAGTCTTCAGGGATTCTTCGGTGAAGATTTTGGCGCCAATACGAAGACTATTATTTTCTCAAACTAAAGCTTAGTCATTCATGTAATAATGGCCACCTCCGGCGATTCCGGAGGAAATCTTTGGTAAGGGGTCCTTTTTTGTTTTGTTTTTTTGTGGGGCCCAGGGGTCCAATTCAGCTGAAGAAAGAATCTTCAAAGAGTCTTCAGGGATTCTTCGGTGAAGATTTTGTAGCCAATACGAAGACTATCATTTTCTCAAACTAGAGCATAGTCATTCATGTAATGATGGCCACCTCCGGCGATTCCGGAGGAAATCTTTGGTAGTGTTTTTTTTTTTTTTTTTTTTTTGTGGGGCCCAGGGGTCCAGTTCAGCTGAAGAAAGAATCTTCAAGGAGTCTTCAGGGATTCTTTGGTGAAGATTTTGGCGCCAATACGAAGACTATCATTTTTTCAAACTAGAGCATAGTCATTCATGTAATGATGGCTACCTCCGGCGATTCCGGATGAAATCTTTGGTAAGGGGTAGTTTTTTGTTTTTTTTTGTGGGGCCCAGGAGTCCAATTCAGCTGAAGAAAGAATATTCAAGGAGTCTTCAGGGATTCTTTGGTGAAGATTTTGGCGCCAATACGAAGACTATCATTTTCTCAAACGAGAGTATAGTCATTCATGTAATGATGGCCACCTCCGGCGATTCCGGAGGAAATCTTTGGTAAGGGGTCCTTTTTTTTTTTTTTTTTTTTTGTGGGGCCCAGGGGTCCAATTTAGCTGAAGAAAGAATCTTCAAAGAGTCTTCAGGGATTCTTCGGTGAAGATTTTGGAGCCAATACGAAGATTATCATTTTCTCAAACTAGAGCATAGTCATTCATGTAATGATGGCCACCTCCGGCGATTCCGGAGGAATTCTTTGGTATGGGGTCCTTTTTTGTTTTTTTGTTTTTTTTTTTTGTGGGGCCCAGGGGTCCAATTCAGCTGAAGAAACAATCTTCAAGGAGCCTTCAGGGATTCTTCGGTGAAGATTTTGGCGCCAATACGAAGACTATCATTTTCTCAAACTAGAGCATAGTCATTCATGTAATGATGGACACCTCCGGTGATTCCAGAGGAAATCTTTGGTAAGGGGTCCTTTTTTGTTTTTTTTTTTTTTTTTTGTTGGGCCCAGGGGATCAATTCAGCTGAAGAAAGATTCTTCAAGGAGTCTTCAGGGATTCTTCGGTGAATATTTTGGAGCCAATACGAAGACTATCATTTTCTCAAACTAGAGCATAGTCATTCATGTAATGATGGCTACCTCCGGCGATTCCGGAGGAAATCTTTGGTAAGGGGTCCTTTTTTGTTTTTTTTTTGTGGGGCCCAGTGGTCCAATTCAGCTGAAGAAAGAATCTTCAAGGAGTCTTCAGGGATTCTTCAGTGAGTATTTTGGACCCAATACGAAGACTATCATTTTCTCAAAATAGAGCATAGTTATTCATGTAATGATGGCCACCTCCGGCGATTCCGGAGGAAATCTTTGGTAAGGGGTCCTTTTTGGTTTTTTTTGGCGGGGCCCATGGGTCCAATTCATCTGAAGAAAGAATCTTCAAAGAGTCTTCAGGGATTCTTCGGTGAAGATTTTGGAGCCAATATGAAGACTATCATTTTCTCAAACTAGAGCATAGTCATTCATGTAATGATGGCCACCTCCGGCGATTCCGGAGGAAATCTTTGGTAAGAGGTCCTTTTTTTTTTTCTTTTTTTTTTGTGGGGCCCAGGGGTCCAGTTCAGCTGAAGAAACAATCTTCAAGGAGTCTTCAGGGATTCTTCAGTGAAGATTTTGGCACCAATACGAAGACTATCATTTTCTCAAACTAGAGCATAGTCATTCATGTAATGATGGCCACCTCCGGCGATTCCGGAGGAAATCTTTGGTAAGGGGTCCTTTTTTTTTTTTTTTTTTTGTGGGGCCCAGGGGTCCAATTTAGCTGAAGAAAGAATCTTCAAGGAGTCTTCAGGGATTCTTCGGTGAAGATTTTGGCGCCAATACGAAGACTATTATTTTCTCAAACTAGAGCTTAGTCATTCATGTAATAATGGCCACCTCCGGCGATTCCGGAGGAAATCTTTGGTAAGGGGTCCTTTTTTGTTTTGTTTTTTTGTGGGGCCCAGGGGTCCAATTCAGCTGAAGAAAGAATCTTCAAAGAGTCTTCAGGGATTCTTCGGTGAAGATTTTGTAGCCAATACGAAGACTATCATTTTCTCAAACTAGAGCATAGTCATTCATGTAATGATGGCCACCTCCGGCGATTCCGGAGGAAATCTTTGGTAGTGTTTTTTTTTTTTTTTTTTTTGTGGGGCCCAGGGGTCCAGTTCAGCTGAAGAAAGAATCTTCAAGGAGTCTTCAGGGATTCTTTGGTGAAGATTTTGGCGCCAATACGAAGACTATCATTTTCTCAAACTATAGCATAGTCATTCATGTAATGATGGCCACCTCCGGCGATTCCGGAGGAATTCTTTGGTAAGGGGTCCTTTTTTGTTTTTTTGTTTTTTTTTTGTGGGGCCCAGGGGTCCAATTCAGCTGAAGAAAGAATCTTCAAGGAGTCTTCAGGGATTCTTCGGTGAAGATTTTGGAGCCAATACGAAGACTATCATTTTCTCAAACTAGAGCATAGTCATTCATGTAATGATGGACACCTCCGGTGATTCCAGAGGAAATCTTTGGTAAGGGGTCCTTTTTTGTTTTTGTTTTTTTTGTTGGGCCCAGGGGATCAATTCAGCTGAAGAAAGAATCTTCAAGGAGTCTTCAGGGATTCTTCGGTGAAGATTTTGGCACCAATACGAAGACTATCATTTTCTCAAACTAGAGCATAGTCATTCATGTAATGATGGCCACCTCCGGCGATTCCGGAGGAAATCTTTGGTAAGGGGTCCTTTTTTTTTTTTTTTTTTGTGGGGCCCAGGGGTCCAATTTAGCTGAAGAAAGAATCTTCAAGGAGTCTTCAGGGATTCTTCGGAGAAGATTTTGGCGCCAATACGAAGACTATTATTTTCTCAAACTAAAGCTTAGTCATTCATGTAATAATGGCCACCTCCGGCGATTCCGGAGGAAATCTTTGGTAAGGGGTCCTTTTTTGTTTTGTTTTTTTGTGGGGCCCAGGGGTCCAATTCAGCTGAAGAAAGAATCTTCAAAGAGTCTTCAGGGATTCTTCGGTGAAGATTTTGTAGCCAATACGAAGACTATCATTTTCTCAAACTAGAGCATAGTCATTCATGTAATGATGGCCACCTCCGGCGATTCCGGAGGAAATCTTTGGTAGTGTTTTTTTTTTTTTTTTTTTTTTGTGGGGCCCAGGGGTCCAGTTCAGCTGAAGAAAGAATCTTCAAGGAGTCTTCAGGGATTCTTTGGTGAAGATTTTGGCGCCAATACGAAGACTATCATTTTTTCAAACTAGAGCATAGTCATTCATGTAATGATGGCTACCTCCGGCGATTCCGGATGAAATCTTTGGTAAGGGGTAGTTTTTTGTTTTTTTTTGTGGGGCCCAGGAGTCCAATTCAGCTGAAGAAAGAATATTCAAGGAGTCTTCAGGGATTCTTTGGTGAAGATTTTGGCGCCAATACGAAGACTATCATTTTCTCAAACGAGAGTATAGTCATTCATGTAATGATGGCCACCTCCGGCGATTCCGGAGGAAATCTTTGGTAAGGGGTCCTTTTTTTTTTTTTTTTTTTTTGTGGGGCCCAGGGGTCCAATTTAGCTGAAGAAAGAATCTTCAAAGAGTCTTCAGGGATTCTTCGGTGAAGATTTTGGAGCCAATACGAAGATTATCATTTTCTCAAACTAGAGCATAGTCATTCATGTAATGATGGCCACCTCCGGCGATTCCGGAGGAATTCTTTGGTATGGGGTCCTTTTTTGTTTTTTTGTTTTTTTTTTGTGGGGCCCAGGGGTCCAATTCAGCTGAAGAAACAATCTTCAAGGAGCCTTCAGGGATTTTTCGGTGAAGATTTTGGCGCCAATACGAAGACTATCATTTTCTCAAACTAGAGCATAGTCATTCATGTAATGATGGACACCTCCGGTGATTCCAGAGGAAATCTTTGGTAAGGGGTCCTTTTTTTTTTTTTTTTTTTTTTTTGTTGGGCCCAGGGGATCAATTCAGCTGAAGAAAGATTCTTCAAGGAGTCTTCAGGGATTCTTCGGTGAATATTTTGGAGCCAATACGAAGACTATCATTTTCTCAAACTAGAGCATAGTCATTCATGTAATGATGGCTACCTCCGGCGATTCCGGAGGAAATCTTTGGTAAGGGGTCCTTTTTTGTTTTTTTTTTGTGGGGCCCAGTGGTCCAATTCAGCTGAAGAAAGAATCTTCAAGGAGTCTTCAGGGATTCTTCAGTGAGTATTTTGGACCCAATACGAAGACTATCATTTTCTCAAACTAGAGCATAGTTATTCATGTAATGATGGCCACCTCCGGCGATTCCGGAGGAAATCTTTGGTAAGGGGTCCTTTTTTGTTTTGTTTTTTTTGTGGGGCCCAGGGGTCCAGTTCAGCTGAAGAAAGAATCTTCAAGGAGTCTTCAGGGATTCTTCAGTGAAGATTTTGGCGCCAATACGAAGACTATCATTTTCTCAAACTAGAGCATAGTCATTCATGTAATGATGGCCACCTCCGGCGATTCCGGAGGAAATCTTTGGTAAGGGGTCCTTTTTTCTTTTTTTTGGGGGGGGGGCACAGGGGCCCAATTCAGCTGAAGAAAGAATCTTCAAGGAGTCTTCAGGGATTCTTCGGTGAAGATTTTGGCGCCAATACTAAGACTATCATTTTCTCAAACTAGAGCATAGTCATAAAGGCTACCAGCTATATAAATGGTAGAAATTACCCTTGAAATTGAAAAATGACACCTGTTATACTGCTGAAGAAAGAGTCTTCAAGGAGTCTTCAGGGAATCTTGGGTGAGGATTCTGGAGCCAATATGAAGACTATCATTTTCTAAAACTAGAGCATAGTCATTCATGTAATGATGGCCACCTCCGGCGATTCCGGAGGAAATCTTTGGTAAGGGGTCCTTTTTGGTTTTTTTGGGGGGGGGCCCAGGGGTCCAATTCAGCTGAAGAAAGAATCTTCAAAGAGTCTTCAGGGATTCTTCGGTGAAGATTTTGGAGCCAATACGAAGGCTATCATTTTCTCAAACTAGAGCACAGTCTTTCATGTAATGATGGCCACCTCCGGCGATTCCGGAGGAAAGCTTTAGTAAGGGGTCCTTTTTTTTTTTTTGTGGGGCCCAGGGGTCCAGTTCAGCTGAAGAAAGAATCTTCAAGGAGTCTTCAGGGATGCTCCAGTGAAGATTTTGGCACCAATACGAAGACTATCATTTTCTCAAACTAGAGCATAGTCATTCATGTAATGATGGCCACCTCCGGCGATTCCGGAGGAAATCTTTGGTAAGGGGTCCTTTTTCGTTTTTTTTTGTGGGGCCCAGGTGTCCAATTCAGCTGAAGAAAGAATCTTCAAGGTGTCTTCAGGGATTCTTCTGTGAAGATTCTGGCGCCAATACGAAGACTATCATTTTCTCAAACTAGAGCATAGTCATTCATGTAATGATGGCCACCTCCGGCGATTCCGGAGGAAATCTTTGGTAGTGTTTTTTTTTTTTTTTTTTTTTTTGTGGGGCCCAGGGGTCCAGTTCAGCTGAAGAAAGAATCTTCAAGGAGTCTTCAGGGATTCTTTGGTGAAGGTTTTGGCGCCAATACGAAGACTATCATTTTTTCAAACTAGAGCATAGTCATTCATGTAATGATGGCCACCTCCGGCGATTCCGGAGGAAATCATTGGTAAGGGGTCCTTTTTTGTTTTTTTTTTGTGGGGCCCAGGTGTCCAATTCAGCTGAAGAAAGAATCTTCAAGGAGTCTTCAGGGATTCTTCTGTGAAGATTTTGGCGCCAATATGAAGACTATCATTTTCTCAAACTAGAGCATAGTCATTCATGTAATGATGGCCACCTCCGGCGATTTCGGAGGAAATGTTTGGTAAGGGGTAGTTTTTTGTTTTTTTTTGTGGGCCCAGGAGTCCAATTCAGTTGAAGAAAGAATCTTCAAGGAGTCTTCAGAGATTCTTCGGTGAAGATTTTGGCGCCAATACTAAGACTATCATTTTCTCAAACTAGAGCATAGTCATTCATGTAATGATGGCCACCTCCGGCGATTCCGGAGGAAATCTTTGGTAAGGGGTCCTTTTTTTTTTGTGGGGCCCGGGGGTCCAGTTCAGCTGAAGAAAGAATCTTCAAGGAGTCTTCAGGGATTCCTCGGTGAAGATTTTGGCGCCAATACGAAGACTATCATTTTCTCAAACTAGAGCATAGTCATTCATGTAATGATGGCCACCTCCGGCGATTCCGGAGGAAATCTTTGGTAAGGGGTCCTTTTTTGTTTTTTTTTTTGTGGGGCCCAGTGGTCCAATTCAGCTGAAGAAAGAATCTTCAAGGAGTCTTCAGGGATTCTTCGGTGAATATTTTGGAGCCAATACGAAGACTATCATTTTCTCAAACTAGAGCATAGTCATTCATGTAATGATGGCCACCTCCGGCGATTCCGGAGGAAATCTTTGATAAGGGGTCCTTTTTTGTTGTTTTTTTTTTTTTTTGTGGGGCCCAGGGGTCCAATTCAGCTGAAGAAAGAATCTTCAAGGAGTCTTCAGGGATTCTTGGGTGAAGATTTTGGCGCCAATACGAAGACTATCATTTTCTCAAACTAGAGCATAGTCATTCATGTAATGATGGCCACCTCCGGCGATTCCGGAGGAAATCTTTGGTAAGGGGTCCTTTTTTTGTTTTTTTTTGTGGGGCCAAGTGGTCCAATTCAGCTGAAGAAAGAATCTTCAAGGAGTCTTCAGGGATTCTTCGGTGAATATTTTGGAGCCAATACGAAGACTATAATTTTCTCAAACTAGAGCATAGTCATTCATGTAATGATGGCCACCTCCGGCGATTCCGGAGGAAATCTTTGATATGGGGTCCTTTTTTGTTGTTTTTTTTTTTTTTGTGGGGCCCAGGGGTCCAATTCAGCTGAAGAAAGAATCTTCAAGGAGTCTTCAGGGATTCTTCGGTGAAGATTTTGGCGCCAATACGAAGACTATCATTTTCTCAAACTAGAGCATAGTCATTCATGTAATGATGGCCACCTCCGGCGATTCCGGAGGAAATCTTTGGTAAGGGGTAATTTTTTTTTTTTTTTGTGGGGCCCAGGAGTCCAATTCAGCTGGAGAAAGAATATTCAAGGAGTCTTCAGGGATTCTTCGGAGTAGATTTTGGCGCCAATACGAAGACTATCATTTTCTCAAACTAGAGCATAGTCATTCATGTAATGATGGCCACCTCCGGCGATTCCGGAGGAAATCTTTGGTAAGGGGTCCTTTTTTGTTTTTTTTTTTTTGTGGGGCCCAGGGGTTCAATTCAGCTGAAGAAAGAATCTTCAAGGAGTCTTCAGGGATTCTTGGGTGAAGATTTTGGCGCCAATACGAAGACTATCATTTTCTCAAACTAGAGCATAGTCATTCATGTAATGATGGCCACCTCCGGCGATTCCGGAGGAAATCTTTGGTAAGGGGTCCTTTTTTTGTTTTTTTTTGTGGGGCCAAGTGGTCCAATTCAGCTGAAGAAAGAATCTTCAAGGAGTCTTCAGGGATTCTTCGGTGAATATTTTGGAGCCAATACGAAGACTATAATTTTCTCAAACTAGAGCATAGTCATTCATGTAATGATGGCCACCTCCGGCGATTCCGGAGGAAATCTTTGATATGGGGTCCTTTTTTGTTGTTTTTTTTTTTTTTTGTGGGGCCCAGGGGTCCAATTCAGCTGAAGAAAGAATCTTCAAGGAGTCTTCAGGGATTCTTCGGTGAAGATTTTGGCGCCAATACGAAGACTATCATTTTCTCAAACTAGAGCATAGTCATTCATGTAATGATGGCCACCTCCGGCGATTTCGGAGGAAATCTTTGGTAAGGGGTAATTTTTTTTTTTTTTTTGTGGGGCCCAGGAGTCCAATTCAGCTGGAGAAAGAATATTCAAGGAGTCTTCAGGGATTCTTCGGAGTAGATTTTGGCGCCAATACGAAGACTATCATTTTCTCAAACTAGAGCATAGTCATTCATGTAATGATGGCCACCTCCGGCGATTCCGGAGGAAATCTTTGGTAAGGGGTCCTTTTTTGTTTTTTTTTTTTGTGGGGCCCAGGGGTTCAATTCAGCTGAAGAAAGAATCTTCAAGGAGTCTTCAGGGATTCTTCGGTGAAGATTTTGGCGCCAATACTAAGACTATCATTTTCTCAAACTAGAGCATAGTCATAAAGGCTACCAGCTATATAAATGGTAGAAATTACCCTTGAAATTGAAAAATGACACCTGTTATACTGCTGAAGAAAGAGTCTTCAAGGAGTCTTCTGGGAATCTTGGGTGAGGATTCTGGAGCCAATATGAAGACTATCATTTTCTAAAACTAGAGCATAGTCATTCATGTAATGATGGCCACCTCCGGCGATTCCGGAGGAAATCTTTGGTAAGGGGTCGTTTTTTTTTGGGGGGGGGGTGGGGCAGGGGTCCAATTCAGCTGAAGAAAGAATCTTCAAAGAGTCTTCAGGGACTCTTCGGTGAAGATTTTGGAGCCAATACGAAAACTATCATTTTCTCAAACTAGAGCATAGTCATTCATGAAATGATGGCCACCTCCGGCGATTCCGGAGGAACTCTTTGGTAAGGGGTACTTTTTTTTTTTTTTTTTTTTGTGGGGCCCAGGGGTCCAGTTCAGCTGAAGAAAGTATCTTCAAGGAGTCTTCAGGGATTCTTCAGTGAAGATTTTGCGCCAATACGAAGACTATCATTTTCTCAAACTAGAGCATAGTCATTCATGTAATGATGGGCACCTCCGGCGATTCCGGAGGAAATCTTTGGTAAGGCGTCCTTTTTTTTTTTTTTGTGGGGCCCAGGGGTACAGTTCAGCTGAAGAAAGAATCTTCAAGGAGTCTTCAGGGATTCTTCGGTGAAGATTTTGGCGCCAATACGAAAACTATCATTTTCTCAAACTAGAGCATAGTCATTCATGTAATGATGGCCACCTCCGGCGATTCCGGAGGAAATCTTTGGTAAGGGGTCCTTTTTTGTTTTTTTTTGTGGGTCCCAGGGGTCCAATTTAGCTGAAGAAAGAATCTTCAAGGAGTCTTCAGGGATTCTTCGGTGAAGATTTTGGCGCCAATACGAAGACTATCATTTTCTCAAACTAGAGCATAGTCATTCATGTAATGATGGCCACCTCCGGCGATTCCTGAGGAAATCTTTGGTAGGGGGTCCTTTTTTTTTTCGTGTTGCCCAGGGGTCCAGTTCAGCTGAAGAAAGAATCTTCAAGGAGTCTTCAGGGATTCTTCGGTGAAGATTTTGGCACCAATACGAAGACTATCATTTTCTCAAACTAGAGCTTAGTCATTCATGTAATGATGGCCACCTCCGGCGATTCTGGAGGAAATCTTTGGTAAGGGGTTCTTTTTTGTTTTTTCTTGTGGGTCCCAGGGGTCCAATTTAGCTGAAGAAAGAATCTTCAAGGAGTCTGCAGGGATTCTTCGGTGAAGATTTTGGCGCCAATACGAAGACTATCATTTTCTCAAACTAGAGCATAGTCATTCATGTAATGATGGCCACCTCCGGCGATTCCGGAGGAAATCTTTGTTAGGGGGTCCTTTTTTTTTAGTGGGGCCCAGGGGTCCAGTTCAGCTGAAGAAAGAATCTTCAAGGAGTCTTCAGGGATTCTTCGGTGAATATTTTGGAGCCAATACGAAGACTGTCATTTTCTCAAACTAGAGCATAGTCATTCATGTAATGTTGGCCACCTTTGGCGATTCCGGAGGAAATCTTTGGTAACGGGTCCTTTTTTTTTTTTTTTTTTTTGTGGGGCCCAGGGGTCCAGTTCAGCTGAAGAAAGAATCTTCAAGGAGTGTTCAGGGATTCTTCGGTGAATATTTTGGAGCCAATACGAAGACTATCATTTTCTCAAACTAGAGCATAGTCATTCCTGTAATGATGGCCACCTCCGGCGATTCCGGAGGAAATCTTTGGTAAGGGTTTTTTTTTTTTGTGGGGCCCAGGGGTCCAGTTCAGCTGAAGAAAGAATCTTCAAGGAGTCTTCAGGGATTCTTTGGTGAAGATTTTGGCGCCAATACGAAGACTATCATTTTCTCAAACTAGAGCATAGTCATTCATGTAATGATGGGTACCTCCGGCGATTCCGGAGGAAATCTTTGGTAAGGGGTAGTTTTTTGTTTTTTTTTTTGTGGGGCCCAGGAGTCCAATTCAGCTGAAGAAAGAATATTCAAGGAGTCTTCAGGGATTCTTCGGTGTAGATTTTGGCGCCAATACGAAGACTATCATTTTCTCAAACTAGAGCATAGTCATTCATGTAATGATGGCCACCTCCGGCGATTCCGGAGGAAATCTTTGGTAAGGGGTCCTTTTTTGTTTTTTTTTTTTTTTGTGGGGCCCAAGGGTCCAATTCAGCTGAAGAAAGAATCTTCAAGGAGTCTTCAGTTATTCTTCTTTGAAGATTTTGGCGCCAATACTAAGACTATCATTTTCTCAAACTAGAGCATAGTCATAAAGGCTACCAGCTATATAAATGGTAGAAATTACCCTTGAAATTGAAAAATGACACCTGTTATACTGCTGAAGAAAGAGTCTTCAAGGAGTCTTCAGGGAATCTTGGGTGAGGATTCTGGAGCCAATATGAAGACTATCATTTTCTAAAAGTAGAGCATAGTCATTCATGTAATGATGGCCACCTCCGGCGATTCCGGAGGAAATCTTTGGTAAGGGGTCCTTTTTGTTTTTTTTTGTGGGGCCCAGGGGTCCAATTCAGCTGAAGAAAGAATCTTCAAAGAGTGTTCAGGGATTCTTCGGTGAAGATTTTGGCGCCAATACGAAGACTATCATTTTCTCAAACTAGAGCATAGTCATTCATGTAATGATGGCCACCTCCGGCGATTCCGGAGGAACTCTTTGGTAAGGGGTCCTTTTTTGTTTTTGTTTTTTTTTTGGGGGGGCCCAGGGGTCCAGTTCAGCTGAAGAAAGAATCTTCAAGGAGTCTTCAGGGATTCTTCGGTGAAGATTTTGCACCAATAGGAAGACTATCATTTTCTCAAACTAGAGCATAGTCATTCATGTAATGATGGCCACCTCCGGCGATTCCGGAGGAAATCTTTGGTAAGGGGTCCTTTTTTGTTTTTTTGGGGGGGGGGGCTCAGGGGTCCAATTCAGCTGAAGAAAGAATCTTCAAGGAGTCTTCAGGGATTCTTCGGTGAAGATTTTGGAGCCAATACGAAGACAATCATTTTCTCAAACTAGAGCATAGTCATTCATGTAATGATGGCCACCTCCGGCGATTCCGGAGGAAATCTTTGGTAAGGGGTCCTTTTTTTTTTTTTTTTTTGTGGGGCCCAGGGGTCCTGTTCAGCTGGAGAAAGAATCTTCAAGGAGTTTTCAGGGATTCTTCGGTGAAGATTTTGGCGCCAATACGAAGACTATCATTTTCTCAAACTAGAGCATAGTCATTCATGTAATGATGGCCACCTCCGGCGATTCCGGAGGAAATCTTTGGTAAGGGTTCCTTTTTTGTTTTTTTTTGTGGGTCCCAGGGGTCCAATTTAGCTGAAGAAAGAATCTTCAAGGAGTCTTCAGGGATTCTTCGGTGAAGATTTTGGCGCCAATACGAAGACTATCATTTTCTCAAACTAGAGCTTAGTCATTCATGTAATAATGGCCACCTCCGGCGATTCCCAAGGAAATCTTTGGTAAGGGGTCCTTTTTTGTTTTTTTTTGTGGGGCCCATGGGTCCAATTCAGCTGAAGAAAGAATCTTCAAGGAGTCTTCAGGGATTCTTCGGTGAAGATTTTGGCGCCAATACGAAGACTATCATTTTCTCAAACTAGAGCTTAGTCATTCATGTAATGATGGCCACCTCCGGCGATTCCGGAGGAAATCTTTGGTAGGGGGTCCTTTTTTTTTTTTCGTGGGGCCCAGGGGTCCAGTTCAGCTGAAGAAAGAATCTTCAAGGAGTCTTCAGGGATTCTTCGGTGAAGATTTTGGCACCAATACGAAGTCTATCATTTTCTCAAACTAGAGCTTAGTCATTCATGTAATGATGGCCACCTCCGGCGATTCCGGAGGAAATCTTTGGTAAGGGGTCCTTTTTTTTTTTTTTGTGGGGCCCAGGGGTCCAGTTCAGATGAAGAAAGATTCTTCAAGGAGTCTTCAGGGATTCTTCAGTGAAGATTTTGGCACCAATACGAAGTCTATCATTTTCTCAAACTAGAGCATAGTCATTCATGTAATGATGGCTACCTCCTGCAATTCCGGAGGAAATCTTTGGTAAGGTGCCCTTTTTTTTTTTTTTTTTGTGGGGCCCAGGGGTCCAGTTCAGCTGAAGAAAGAATCTTCAAGGAGTCTTCAGGGATTCCTCGGTGAAGATTTTGGCGCCAATACGAAGACTATCATTTTCTCAAACGAGAGCATAGTCATTCATGTAATGATGGCCACCTCCGGCGATTCCGGAGGAAATCTTTGGTAAGGGGTCCTCTTTTTTTTTTTTTTTTGTGGGGCCCAGTGGTCCAATTCAGCTGAAGAAAGAATCTTCAAGGAGTCTTCAGGGATTCTTCGGTAAATATTTTGGAGCCAATACGAAGACTGTCATTTTCTCAAACTAGAGCATAGTCATTCATGTAATGATGGCCACCTCCGGCGATTCCGGAGGAAATCTTTGGTAAGGGTCCTTTTTTTTTTTTTGTGGGGCCCAGGGGTCCAGTTCAGCTGAAGAAAGAATCTTCAAGGAGTCTTCAGGGATTCTTCGGTGAAGATTTTGGCGCCAATACGAAGACTATCATTGTCTCAAACTGGAGCATAGTCATTCATGTAATGATGGCCACCTCCGGCGATTCCGGAGGAAATCTTTGGTAAGGGGTCCTTTTTTGTTTTTTTTGTGGGTCCCAGGGGTCCTATTTAGCTGAAGAAAGAATCTTCAAGGAGTCTTCAGGGATTCTTGGGTGAAGATTTTGGCGCCAATACGAAGACTATCATTTTCTCAAACTAGAGCTTAGTCATTCATGTAATAATGGCCACCTCCGGCGATTCCGGAGGAAATCTTTGGTAAGGGGTCCTTTTTTGTTTTTTTTTGTGGGGCCCAGGGGACCAATTCAGCTGAAGAAAGAATCTTCAAGGAGTCTTCAGGGATTCTTCGGTGAAGATTTTGGCACCAATACTAAGACTATCATTTTCTCAAACTAGAGCATAGTCATAAAGGCTATCAGCTATATAAATGGTAGAAATTACCCTTGAAATTGAAAAATGACACCTGTTATACTGCTGAAGAAAGAGTCTTCAAGGAGTCTTCAGGGAATCTTGGGTGAGGATTTTGGAGCCAATATGAGGACTATCATTTTCTAAAACTAGAGCGTAGTCATTCATGTAATGATGGCCACCTCCGGCGATTCCGGAGGAAATCTCTGGTAAGGGGTCCTTTTTTGTTTTTTTTTTTTTGTGGGGCCCAGGGGTCGAATTCAGCTGAAGAAAGAATCTTCAAAGAGTCTTCAGGGATTCTTCGGTGAAGATTTTGGAGCCAATACGAAGACTATCATTTTCTCAAACTAGAGCATAGTCATTCATGTAATGATGGCCACCTCCGGCGATTCCGGAGGAAATCTTTGGTAAGGGGTCCTTTTTTGTTTTGTTTTTTTGTGGGGCCCAGGGGTCCAATTCAGCTGAAGAAAGAATCTTCAAAGAGTCTTCAGGGATTCTTCGGTGAAGATTTTGTAGCCAATACGAAGACTATCATTTTCTCAAACTAGAGCATAGTCATTCATGTAATGATGGCCACCTCCGGCGATTCCGGAGGAAATCTTTGGTAGTGTTTTTTTTTTTTTTTTTTTTTTTTGTGGGGCCCAGGGGTCCAGTTCAGCTGAAGAAAGAATCTTCAAGGAGTCTTCAGGGATTCTTTGGTGAAGATTTTGGCGCCAATACGAAGACTATCATTTTTTCAAACTAGAGCATAGTCATTCATGTAATGATGGCTACCTCCGGCGATTCCGGAGGAAATCTTTGGTAAGGGGTAGTTTTTTGTTTTTTTTTGTGGGGCCCAGGAGTCCAATTCAGCTGAAGAAAGAATATTCAAGGAGTCTTCAGGGATTCTTTGGTGAAGATTTTGGCGCCAATACGAAGACTATCATTTTCTCAAACGAGAGTATAGTCATTCATGTAATGATGGCCACCTCCGGCGATTCCGGAGGAAATCTTTGGTAAGGGGTCCTTTTTTTTTTTTTTGTGGGGCCCAGGGGTCCAATTTAGCTGAAGTAAGAATCTTCAAAGAGTCTTCAGGGATTCTTCGGTGAAGATTTTGGAGCCAATACGAAGATTATCATTTTCTCAAACTAGAGCATAGTCATTCATGTAATGATGGCCACCTCCGGCGATTCCGGAGGAAATCTTTGGTAGTGTTTTTTTTTTTTTTTTTTTTTTTTTGTGGGGCCCAGGGGTCCAGTTCAGCTGAAGAAAGAATCTTCAAGGAGTCTTCAGGGATTCTTTGGTGAAGATTTTGGCGCCAATACGAAGACTATCATTTTTTCAAACTAGAGCATAGTCATTCATGTAATGATGGCTACCTCCGGCGATTCCGGAGGAAATCTTTGGTAAGGGGTAGTTTTTTGTTTTTTTTTGTGGGGCCCAGGAGTCCAATTCAGCTGAAGAAAGAATATTCAAGGAGTCTTCAGGGATTCTTTGGTGAAGATTTTGGCGCCAATACGAAGACTATCATTTTCTCAAACGAGAGTATAGTCATTCATGTAATGATGGCCACCTCCGGCGATTCCGGAGGAAATCTTTGGTAAGGGGTCCTTTTTTTTTTTTTTTTGTGGGGCCCAGGGGTCCAATTTAGCTGAAGTAAGAATCTTCAAAGAGTCTTCAGGGATTCTTCGGTGAAGATTTTGGAGCCAATACGAAGATTATCATTTTCTCAAACTAGAGCATAGTCATTCATGTAATGATGGCCACCTCCGGCGATTCCGGAGGAATTCTTTGGTATGGGGTCCTTTTTTGTTTTTTTGTTTTTTTTTGTGGGGCCCAGGGGTCCAATTCAGCTGAAGAAACAATCTTCAAGGAGCCTTTAGGGATTCTTCGGTGAAGATTTTGGCGCCAATACGAAGACTATCATTTTCTCAAACTAGAGCATAGTCTTTCATGTAATGATGGACACCTCCGGTGATTCCAGAGGAAATCTTTGGTAAGGGGTCCTTTTTTGTTTTTTTTTTTTTTTTGTTGGGCCCAGGGGATCAATTCAGCTGAAGAAAGAATCTTCAAGGAGTCTTCAGGGATTCTTCGGTGAAGATTTTGGAGCCAATACGAAGACTATCATTTTCTCAAACTAGAGCATAGTCATTCATGTAATGATGGCTACCTCCGGCGATTCCGGAGGAAATCTTTGGTAAGGGGTCCTTTTTTGTTTTTTTTTTTTTTGTGGGGCCCAGTGGTCCAATTCAGCTGAAGAAAGAATCTTCAAGGAGTCTTCAGGGATTCTTCAGTGAGTATTTTGGACCCAATACGAAGACTATCATTTTCTCAAACTAGAGCATAGTCATTCATGTAATGATGGCCACCTCCGGCGATTCCGGAGGAAATCTTTGGTAAGGGGTCCTTTTTTGTTTTGTTTTTTTTGTGGGGCCCAGGGGTCCAGTTCAGCTGAAGAAAGAATCTTCAAGGAGTCTTCAGGGATTCTTCGGTGAAGATTTTGGCGCCAATACGAAGACTATCATTTTCTCAAACTAGAGCATAGTCATTCATGTAATGATGGCCACCTCCGGCGATTCCGGAGGAAATCTTTGGTAAGGGGTCCTTTTTTCTTTTTTTTGGGGGGGGGCACAGGGGTCCAATTCAGCTGAAGAAAGAATCTTCAAGGAGTCTTCAGGGATTCTTCGGTGAAGATTTTGGCGCCAATACTAAGACTATCATTTTCTCAAACTAGAGCATAGTCATAAAGGCTACCAGCTATATAAATGGTAGAAATTACCCTTGAAATTGAAAAATGACACCTGTTATACTGCTGAAGAAAGAGTCTTCAAGGAGTCTTCAGGGAATCTTGGGTGAGGATTCTGGAGCCAATATGAAGACTATCATTTTCTAAAACTAGAGCATAGTCATTCATGTAATGATGGCCACCTCCGGCGATTCCGGAGGAAATCTTTGGTAAGGGGTCCTTTTTGTTTTTTTTTTGGGGGGCCCAGGGGTCCAATTCAGCTGAAGAAAGAATCTTCAAAGAGTCTTCAGGGATTCTTCGGTGAAGATTTTGGAGCCAATACGAAGGCTATCATTTTCTCAAACTAGAGCACAGTCTTTCATGTAATGATGGCCACCTCCGGCGATTCCGGAGGAAAGCTTTAGTAAGGGGTCCTTTTTTTTTTTTTGTGGGGCCCAGGGGTCCAGTTCAGCTGAAGAAAGAATCTTCAAGGAGTCTTCAGGGATGCTCCAGTGAAGATTTTGGCACCAATACGAAGACTATCATTTTCTCAAACTAGAGCATAGTCATTCATGTAATGATGGCCACCTCCGGCGATTCCGGAGGAAATCTTTGGTAAGGGGTCCTTTTTTGTTTTTTTTTGTGGGGCCCAGGTGTCCAATTCAGCTGAAGAAAGAATCTTCAAGGTGTCTTCAGGGATTCTTCTGTGAAGATTCTGGCGCCAATACGAAGACTATCATTTTCTCAAACTAGAGCATAGTCATTCATGTAATGATGGCCACCTCCGGCGATTCCGGAGGAAATCTTTGGTAGTGTTTTTTTTTTTTTTTTTTTTTTTTTGTGGGGCCCAGGGGTCCAGTTCAGCTGAAGAAAGAATCTTCAAGGAGTCTTCAGGGATTCTTTGGTGAAGGTTTTGGCGCCAATACGAAGACTATCATTTTTTCAAACTAGAGCATAGTCATTCATGTAATGATGGCCACCTCCGGCGATTCCGGAGGAAATCATTGGTAAGGGGTCCTTTTTTGTTTTTTTTTTGTGGGGCCCAGGTGTCCAATTCAGCTGAAGAAAGAATCTTCAAGGAGTCTTCAGGGATTCTTCTGTGAAGATTTTGGCGCCAATACGAAGACTATCATTTTCTCAAACTAGAGTATAGTCATTCATGTAATGATGGCCACCTCCGGCGATTTCGGAGGAAATGTTTGGTAAGGGGTAGTTTTTTGTTTTTTTTTGTGGGCCCAGGAGTCCAATTCAGTTGAAGAAAGAATCTTCAAGGAGTCTTCAGAGATTCTTCGGTGAAGATTTTGGCGCCAATACTAAGACTATCATTTTCTCAAACTAGAGCATAGTCATTCATGTAATGATGGCCACCTCCGGCGATTCCGGAGGAAATCTTTGGTAAGGGGTCTTTTTTTTTTTTTTTGTGGGGCCCAGGGGTCCAGTTCAGCTGAAGAAAGAATCTTCAAGGAGTCTTCAGGGATTCCTCGGTGAAGATTTTGGCGCCAATACAAAGACTATCATTTTCTCAAACTAGAGCATAGTCATTCATGTAATGATGGCCACCTCCGGCGATTCCGGAGGAAATCTTTGGTAAGGGGTCCTTTTTTGTTTTTTTTTTGTGGGGCCCAGTGGTCCAATTCAGCTGAAGAAAGAATCTTCAAGGAGTCTTCAGGGATTCTTCGGTGAATATTTTGGAGCCAATACGAAGACTATCATTTTCTCAAACTAGAGCATAGTCATTCATGTAATGATGGCCACCTCCGGCGATTCCGGAGGAAATCTTTGATAAGGGGTCCTTTTTTGTTGTTTTTTTTTTTTTTGTGGGGCCCAGGGGTCCAATTCAGCTGAAGAAAGAATCTTCAAGGAGTCTTCAGGGATTCTTGGGTGAAGATTTTGGCGCCAATACGAAGACTATCATTTTCTCAAACTATAGCATAGTCATTCATGTAATGATGGCCACCTCCGGCGATTCCGGAGGAAATCTTTGGTAAGGGGTCCTTTTTTTTTTTTTTTTTGTGGGGCCCAGGGGTCCAATTCAGCTGAAGAAAGAATCTTCAAGGAGTCTTCAGGGATTCTTCGGTGAAGATTTTGGCGCCAATACTAAGACTATCATTTTCTCAAACTAGAGCATAGTCATTCATGTAATGATGGCCACCTCCGGCGATTCCAGAGGATATCTTTGGTAAGGGGTCCTTTTTTTTTTTGTGGGGCCCAGGGGTCCAGTTCAGCTGAAGAAAGAATCTTCAAGGAGTCTTCAGGGATTCCTCGGTGAAGATTTTGGCGCCAATACGAAGACTATCATTTTCTCAAACTAGAGCATAGTCATTCATGTAATGATGGCCACCTCCGGCGATTCCGGAGGAAATCTTTGGTAAGGGGTCCTTTTTTTTTTTTTTTGTTGGGCCCAGGGGTCCAGTTCAGCTGAAGAAAGAATCTTCAAGGAGTCTTCAGGGAATCCTCGGTGAAGATTTTGGCTCCAATACGAAGACTATCATTTTCTCAAACTAGAGCATAGTCATTCATGTAATGATGGCCACCTCCGGCGATTCCGGAGGAAATCTTTGGTAAGGGGTCCTTTTTTGTTTTTTTTTGTGGGGCCCAGTGGTCCAATTCTGCTGAAGAAAGAATCTTCAAGGAGTCTTCAGGGATTCTTCGGTGAATATTTTGGAGCCAATACGAAGACTATCATTTTCTCAAACTAGAGCATAGTCATTCATGTAATGATGGCCACCTCCGGCGATTCCGGAGGAAATCTTTGATATGGGGTCCTTTTTTGTTGTTTTTTTTTTTTTTGTGGGGCCCAGGGGTCCAATTCAGCTGAAGAAAGAATCTTCAAGGAGTCTTCAGGGATTCTTCGGTGAAGATTTTGGCGCCAATACGAAGACTATCATTTTCTCAAACTAGAGCATAGTCATTCATGTAATGATGGCCACCTCCGGCGATTCCGGAGGAAATCTTTGGTAAGGGGTAATTTTTTTTTTTTTTTTGTGGGGCCCAGGAGTCCAATTCAGCTGGAGAAAGAATATTCAAGGAGTCTTCAGGGATTCTTCGGAGTAGATTTTGGCGCCAATACGAAGACTATCATTTTCTCAAACTAGAGCATAGTCATTCATGTAATGATGGCCACCTCCGGCGATTCCGGAGGAAATCTTTGGTAAGGGGTCCTTTTTTTTTTTTTTTTTTGTGGGGCCCAGGGGTTCAATTCAGCTGAAGAAAGAATCTTCAAGGAGTCTTCAGGGATTCTTCGGTGAAGATTTTGGCGCCAATACTAAGACTATCATTTTCTCAAACTAGAGCATAGTCATAAAGGCTACCAGCTATATAAATGGTAGAAATTACCCTTGAAATTGAAAAATGACACCTGTTATACTGCTGAAGAAAGAGTCTTCAAGGAGTCTTCTGGGAATCTTGGGTGAGGATTCTGGAGCCAATATGAAGACTATCATTTTCTAAAACTAGAGCATAGTCATTCATGTAATGATGGCCACCTCCGGCGATTACGGAGGAAATCTTTGGTAAGGGGTCGTTTTTTTTTTTGGGGGGGGGTGGGGCAGGGGTCCAATTCAGCTGAAGAAAGAATCTTCAAAGAGTCTTCAGGGACTCTTCGGTGAAGATTTTGGAGCCAATACGAAAACTATCATTTTCTCAAACTAGAGCATAGTCATTCATGTAATGATGGCCACCTCCGGCGATTCCGGAGGAACTCTTTGGTAAGGGGTACTTTTTTTTTTTTTTTTTTTTGTGGGGCCCAGGGGTCCAGTTCAGCTGAAGAAAGTATCTTCAAGGAGTCTTCAGGGATTCTTCAGTGAAGATTTTGCGCCAATACGAAGACTATCATTTTCTCAAACTAGAGCATAGTCATTCATGTAATGATGGCCACCTCCGGCGATTCCGGAGGAAATCTTTGGTAAGGGGTCCTTTTTTTTGGGGGGGGGGTCCTGGGGTCCAATTCAGCTGAAGAAAGAATCTTCAAGGAGTCTTCAGGGATTCTTTGGTGAAGATTTTGGAGCCAATACGAAGACTATCATTTTCTCAAACTAGAGCATAGTCATTCATGTAATGATGGGCACCTCCGGCGATTCCGGAGGAAATCTTTGGTAAGGCGTCCTTTTTTTTTTTTTTGTGGGGCCCAGGGGTCCAGTTCAGCTGAAGAAAGAATCTTCAAGGAGTCTTCAGGGATTCTTCGGTGAAGATTTTGGCGCCAATACGAAAACTATCATTTTCTCAAACTAGAGCATAGTCATTCATGTAATGATGGGCACCTCCGGCGATTCCGGAGGAAATCTTTGGTAAGGCGTCCTTTTTTTTTTTTTGTGGGGCCCAGGGGTCCAGTTCAGCTGAAGAAAGAATCTTCAAGGAGTCTTCAGGGATTCTTCGGTGAAGATTTTGGCGCCAATACGAAAACTATCATTTTCTCAAACTAGAGCATAGTCATTCATGTAATGATGGCCACCTCCGGCGATTCCGGAGGAAATCTTTGGTAAGGGGTCCTTTTTTGTTTTTTTTTTGTGGGTCCCAGGGGTCCAATTTAGCTGAAGAAAGAATCTTCAAGGAGTCTTCAGGGATTCTTCGGTGAAGATTTTGGCGCCAATACGAAGACTATCATTTTCTCAAACTAGAGCATAGTCATTCATGTAATGATGGCCACCTCCGGCGATTCCTGAGGAAATCTTTGGTAGGGGGTCCTTTTTTTTTTCGTGTTGCCCAGGGGTCCAGTTCAGCTGAAGAAAGAATCTTCAAGGAGTCTTCAGGGATTCTTCGGTGAAGATTTTGGCACCAATACGAAGACTATCATTTTCTCAAACTAGAGCTTAGTCATTCATGTAATGATGGCCACCTCCGGCGATTCCGGAGGAAATCTTTGGTAAGGGGTTCTTTTTTGTTTTTTCTTGTGGGTCCCAGGGGTCCAATTTAGCTGAAGAAAGAATCTTCAAGGAGTCTGCAGGGATTCTTCGGTGAAGATTTTGGCGCCAATACGAAGACTATCATTTTCTCAAACTAGAGCATAGTCATTCATGTAATGATGGCCACCTCCGGCGATTCCGGAGGAAATCTTTGTTAGGGGGTCCTTTTTTTTTAGTGGGGCCCAGGGGTCCAGTTCAGCTGAAGAAAGAATCTTCAAGGAGTCTTCAGGGATTCTTCGGTGAATATTTTGGAGCCAATACGAAGACTGTCATTTTCTCAAACTAGAGCATAGTCATTCATGTAATGATGGCCACCTCCGGCGATTCCGGAGGAAATCTTTGGTAACTGGTCCTTTTTTTTTTTTTTTTTTTTGTGGGGCCCAGGGGTCCAGTTGAGCTGAAGAAAGAATCTTCAAGGAGTCTTCAGGGATTCTTCGGTGAAGATTTTGCGCCAATACGAAGACTATCATTTTCTCAAACTAGAGCATAGTCATTCATGTAATGATGGCCACCTCCGGCGATTCCGAAGGAAATCTTTGGTAAGGGGTCCATTTTTGTTTATTTGGGGGGGCCCAGGGGTCCAATTCAGCTGAAGAAAGAATCTTCAAGGAGTCTTCAGGGATTCTTCGGTGAATATTTTGGAGCCAATACGAAGACTATCATTTTCTTAAACTAGAGCATAGTCATTCATGTAATGATGGCCACCTCCGGCGATTCCAGAGGAAATCTTTGGTAAGGGGTCCTTTTTTTTTTTTTTTTTTTTTGTGGGGCCCAGGGGTCCAGTTCAGCTGAAGAAAGAATCTTCAAGGAGTCTTCAGGGATTCCTCGGTGAAGATTTTGGCACCAATACGAAGACTATCATTTTCTTAAACTAGAGCATAGTCATTCATGTAAAGATGGCCACCTCCGGCGATTCTGGAGGAAATCTTTGGTAAGGGGTCCTTTTTTGTTTTTTTTTTTTTGTGGGGCCCAGTGGTCCAATTCAGCTGAAGAAAGAATCTTCAAGGAGTGTTCAGGGATTCTTCGGTGAATATTTTGGAGCCAATACGAAGACTATCATTTTCTCAAACTAGAGCATAGTCATTCCTGTAATGATGGCCACCTCCGGCGATTCCGGAGGAAATCTTTGGTAAGGGTTTTTTTTTTTTTGTGGGGCCCAGGGGTCCAGTTCAGCTGAAGAAAGAATCTTCAAGGAGTCTTCAGGGATTCTTTGGTGAAGATTTTGGCGCCAATACGAAGACTATCATTTTCTCAAACTAGAGCATAGTCATTCATGTAATGATGGGTACCTCCGGCGATTCCGGAGGAAATCTTTGGTAAGGGGTAGTTTTTTGTTTTTTTTTTTTTGTGGGGCCCAGGAGTCCAATTCAGCTGAAGAAAGAATATTCAAGGAGTCTTCAGGGATTCTTCGGTGTAGATTTTGGCGCCAATACGAAGACTATCATTTTCTCAAACTAGAGCATAGTCATTCATGTAATGATGGCCACCTCCGGCGATTCCGGAGGAAATCTTTGGTAAGGGGTCCTTTTTTGTTTTTTTTTTTTTGTGGGGCCCAAGGGTCCAATTCAGCTGAAGAAAGAATCTTCAAGGAGTCTTCAGTTATTCTTCGGTGAAGATTTTGGCGCCAATACTAAGACTATCATTTTCTCAAACTAGAGCATAGTCATAAAGGCTACCAGCTATATAAATGGTAGAAATTACCCTTGAAATTGAAAAATGACACCTGTTATACTGCTGAAGAAAGAGTCTTCAAGGAGTCTTCAGGGAATCTTGGGTGAGGATTCTGGAGCCAATATGAAGACTATCATTTTCTAAAAGTAGAGCATAGTCATTCATGTAATGATGGCCACCTCCGGCGATTCCGGAGGAAATCTTTGGTAAGGGTTCCTTTTTGTTTTTTTTTTGTGGGGCCCAGGGGTCCAATTCAGCTGAAGAAAGAATCTTCGAAGAGTGTTCAGGGATTCTTCGGTGAAGATTTTGGAGCCAATACGAAGACTATCATTTTCTCAAACTAGAGCATAGTCATTCATGTAATGATGGCCACCTCCGGCGATTCCGGAGGAACTCTTTGGTAAGGGGTCCTTTTTTGTTTTTGTTTTTTTTTTGGGGGGGCCCAGGGGTCCAGTTCAGCTGAAGAAAGAATCTTCAAGGTGTCTTCAGGGATTCTTCGGTGAAGATTTTGCACCAATAGGAAGACTATCATTTTCTCAAACTAGAGCATAGTCATTCATGTAATGATGGCCACCTCCGGCGATTCCGGAGGAAATCTTTGGTAAGGGGTCCTTTTTTGTTTTTTGGGGGGGGGCTCAGGGGTCCAATTCAGCTGAAGAAAGAATCTTCAAGGAGTCTTCAGGGATTCTTCGGTGAAGATTTTGGAGCCAATACGCAGACAATCATTTTCTCAAACTAGAGCATAGTCATTCATGTAATGATGGCCACCTCCGGCGATTCCGGAGGAAATCTTTGGTAAGGGGTCCTTTTTTTTTTTTTTTTTTTTGTGGGGCCCAGGGGTCCAGTTCAGCTGGAGAAAGAATCTTCAAGGAGTCTTCAGGGATTCTTCGGTGAAGATTTTGGCGCCAATACGAAGACTATCATTTTCTCAAACTAGAGCATAGTCATTCATGTAATGATGGCCACCTCCGGCGATTCCGGAGGAAATCTTTGGTAAGGGTTCCTTTTTTGTTTTTTTTTGTGGGTCCCAGGGGTCCAATTTAGCTGAAGAAAGAATCTTCAAGGAGTCTTCAGGGATTCTTCGGTGAAGATTTTGGCGCCAATACGAAGACTATCATTTTCTCAAACTAGAGCTTAGTCATTCATGTAATAATGGCCACCTCCGGCGATTCCCGAGGAAATCTTTGGTAAGGGGTCCTTTTTTGTTTTTTTTTGTGGGGCCCATGGGTCCAATTCAGCTGAAGAAAGAATCTTCAAGGAGTCTTCAGGGATTCTTCGGTGAAGATTTTGGCGCCAATACGAAGACTATCATTTTCTCAAACTAGAGCATAGTCATTCATGTAATGATGGCCACCTCCGGCGATTCCGGAGGAAATCTTTGGTAGGGGGTCCTTTTTTTTTCGTGGGGCCCAGGGGTCCAGTTCAGCTGAAGAAAGAATCTTCAAGGAGTCTTCAGGGATTCTTCGGTGAAGATTTTGGCACCAATACGAAGTCTATCATTTTCTCAAACTAGAGCTTAGTCATTCATGTAATGATGGCCACCTCCGGCGATTCCGGAGGAAATCTTTGGTAAGGGGTCCTTTTTTTTTTTTTGTGGGGCCCAGGGGTCCAGTTCAGATGAAGAAAGATTCTTCAAGGAATCTTCAGGGATTCTTCAGTGAAGATTTTGGCACCAATACGAAGTCTATCATTTTCTCAAACTAGAGCATAGTCATTCATGTAATGATGGCTACCTCCTGCAATTCCGGAGGAAATCTTTGGTAAGGTGTCCTTTTTTTTTTTTTTTTGTGGGGCCCAGGGGTCCAGTTCAGCTGAAGAAAGAATCTTCAAGGAGTCTTCAGGGATTCCTCGGTGAAGATTTTGGCGCCAATACGAAGACTATCATTTTCTCAAACTAGAGCATAGTCATTCATGTAATAATGGCCACCTCCGGCGATTCCGGAGGAAATCTTTGGTAAGGGGTCCTTTTTTTTTTTTTGTGGGGCCCAGTGGTCCAATTCAGCTGAAGAAAGAATCTTCAAGGAGTCTTCAGGGATTCTTCGGTGAATATTTTGGAGCCAATACGAAGACTGTCATTTTCTCAAACTAGAGCATAGTCATTCATGTAATGATGGCCACCTCCGGCGATTCCGGAGGAAATCTTTGGTAAGGGTCCTTTTTTTTTTTTGTGGGGCCCAGGGGTCCAGTTCAGCTGAAGAAAGAATCTTCAAGGAGTCTTCAGGGATTCTTCGGTGAAGATTTTGGCGCCAATACGAAGACTATCATTGTCTCAAACTGGAGCATAGTCATTCATGTAATGATGGCCACCTCCGGCGATTCCGGAGGAAATCTTTGGTAAGGGGTCCTTTTTTGTTTTTTTTGTGGGTCCCCGGGGTCCTATTTAGCTGAAGAAAGAATCTTCAAGGAGTCTTCAGGGATTCTTGGGTGAAGATTTTGGCGCCAATACGAAGACTATCATTTTCTCAAACTAGAGCTTAGTCATTCATGTAATAATGGCCACCTCCGGCGATTCCGGAGGAAATCTTTGGTAAGGGGTCCTTTTTTGTTTTTTTTTTGTGGGGCCCAGGGGACCAATTCAGCTGAAGAAAGAATCTTCAAGGAGTCTTCAGGGATTCTTCGGTGAAGATTTTGGCGCCAATACTAAGGCTGTCATTTTCTCAAACTAGAGCATAGTCATAAAGGCTATCAGCTATATAAATGGTAGAAATTACCCTTGAAATTGAAAAATGACACCTGTTATACTGCTGAAGAAAGAGTCTTCAAGGAGTCTTCAGGGAATCTTGGGTGAGGATTTTGGAGCCAATATGAGGACTATCATTTTCTAAAACTAGAGCGTAGTCATTCATGTAATGATGGCCACCTCCGGCGATTCCGGAGGAAATCTCTGGTAAGGGGTCCTTTTTTGTTTTTTTTTTTTTGTGGGGCCCAGGGGTCGAATTCAGCTGAAGAAAGAATCTTCAAAGAGTCTTCAGGGATTCTTCGGTGAAGATTTTGGAGCCAATACGAAGACTATCATTTTCTCAAACTAGAGCTTAGTCATTCATGTAATGATGGCCACCTCCGGCGATTCCGGAGGAAATCTTTGGTAAGGGGTCCTTTTTTTTTTTTTTTGGGGGGGGGGGGCCCAGGGGTCCATTTCAGCTGAAGAAAGAATCTTCAAGGAGTCTTCAGGGATGCTTGGGTGAAGATTTTGGAGCCAATACGAAGACTATCATTTTCTCAAACTAGAGCATAGTCATTCATGTAATGATGGCCACCTCCGGCGATTCCGGAGGAAATCTTTGGTAAGGGGTCCTTTCTTTTTTTTTTTTGTGGGGCCCAGGGGCCCAATTCAGCTGAAGAAAGAATCTTCAAGGAGTCTTCAGAGATTCTTCGGTGAAGATTTTGGCGCCAATACTAAGACTATCATTTTCTCAAAGTAGAGCATTGTCATTCATATAATGATGGCCACCTCCGGTGATTCCGGAGGAAATCTTTGGTAAGGGGTCCTTTTTTTTTGTGGGGCCCAGGGGTCCAGTTCAGCTGAAGAAAGAATCTTCAAGGAGTCTTCAGGGATTCCTCGGTGAAGATTTTGGCGCCAATACGAAGACTATCATTTTCTCAAACTAGAGCCTAGTCATTCATGTAATGATGGCCACCTCCGGCGATTCCGGAGGAAATCTTTGGTAAGGGGTCTTTTTTTTTTTTTTTTTTTGTGGGGCCCAGGGGTCCAGTTCAGCTGAATAAAGAATCTTCAAGGAGTCTTCAGGGATTCTTCGGTGAAGATTTTGCGCCAATACGAAGACTATCATTTTCTCAAACTAGAGCCTAGTCATTCATGTAATGATGGCCACCACCGGCGATTCCGGAGGAAATCTTTGGTAAGGGGTCCATTTTTGTTTATTTGGGGGGGCCCAGGGGTCCAATTCAGCTGAAGAAAGAATCTTCAAGGAGTCTTCAGGGATTCTTCGGTGAAGATTTTGGAGCCAATACGAAGACTATCATTTTCTTAAACTAGAGCATAGTCATTCATGTAATGATGGCCACCTCCGGCGATTCCGGAGGAAATCTTTGGTAAGGGGTCCTTTTTTTATTTTTTTTGTGGGGCCCAGGGGTCCAGTTCAGCTGAAGAAAGAATCTTCAAGGAGTCTTCAGGGATTCCTCGGTGAAGATTTTGGAGCCAATACGAAGACTATCATTTTCTCAAACTAGAGGATAGTCATTCATGTAATGATGGCCACCTCCGGCGATTCCGGAGGAAATCTTTGGTAAGGGGTCCTTTTTTGTTTTTTTTTGTGGGGCCCAGTGGTCCAATTCAGCTGAAGAAAGAATCTTCAAGGAGTGTTCAGGGATTCTTCGGTGAATATTTTGGAGCCAATACGAAGACTATCATTTTCTCAAACTAGAGCATAGTCATTCCTGTAATGATGGCCACCTCCGGCGATTCCGGAGGAAATCTTTGGTAAGGTTTTTTTTTTTTTTTTTTTTTTTGTGGGGCCCAGGGGTCCAGTTCAGCTGAAGAAAGAATCTTCAAGGAGTCTTCAGGGATTCTTTGGTGAAGATTTTGGCGCCAATACGAAGACTATCATTTTCTCAAACTAGAGCATAGTCATTCATGTAATGATGGGTACCTCCGGCGATTCCGGAGGAAATCTTTGATAAGGGGTAGTTTTTTGTTTTTTTTTTGTGGGGCCCAGGAGTCCAATTCAGCTGAAGAAAGAATATTCAAGGAGTCTTCAGGGATTCTTCGGTGTAGATTTTGGCGTCAATACGAAGACTATCATTTTCTCAAACTAGAGCATAGTCATTCATGTAATGATGGCCACCTCCGGCGATTCCGGAGGAAATCTTTGGTAAGGGGTCCTTTTTTTTTTTTTTTTTTTTTTGTGGGGCCCAGGGGTCCAATTCAGCTGAAGAAAGAATCTTCAAGGAGTCTTCAGGGATTCTTCGGTGAAGATTTTGGCGCCAATACTAAGACTATCATTTTCTCAAACTAGAGCATAGTCATAAAGGCTACCAGCTATATAAATGGTAGAAATTACCCTTGAAATTGAAAAATGACACCTGTTATACTGCTGAAGAAAGAGTCTTCAAGGAGTCTTCAGGGAATCTTGGGTGAGGATTCTGGAGCCAATATGAAGACTATCATTTTCTAAAAGTAGAGCATAGTCATTCATGTAATGATGGCCACCTCCGGCGATTCCGGAGGAAATCTTTGGTAAGGGGTCCTTTTTGTTTTTTTTTTGTGGGGCCCAGGGGTCCAATTCAGCTGAAGAAAGAATCTTCAAAGAGTCTTCAGGGATTCTTCGGTGAAGATTTTGGAGCCAATACGAAGACTATCATTTTCTCAAACTAGAGCATAGTCATTCATGTAATGATGGCCACCTCCAGCGATTCCGGAGGAACTCTTTGGTAAGGGGTCCTTTTTTGTTTTTGTTTTTTTTTTTGTGGGGCCCAGGGGTCCAGTTCAGCTGAAGAAAGAATCTTCAAGGAGTCTTCAGGGATTCTTTGGTGAAGATTTTGCGCCAATAGGAAGACTATCATTTTCTCACACTAGAGCATAGTCATTCATGTAATGATGGCCACCTCCGGCGATTCCGGAGGAAATCTTTGGTAAGGGGTCCTTTTTTTTTTTTTGTGGGGCCCAGGGGTCCTTTTCAGCTGAAGAAAGAATCTTCAAGGAGTCTTCAGGGATTCTTCGGTGAAGATTTTGGCGCCAATACGAAGACTATCATTTTCTCAAACTAGAGCATAGTCATTCATGTAATGATGGCTACCTCCGGCGATTCCGGAGGAAATCTTTGGTAAGGGGTCCTTTTTTGTTTTTTTGGGGGGGCCCAGGGGTCCAATTCAGCTGAAGAAAGAATCTTCAAGGAGTCTTCAGGGATTCTTCGGTGAAGATTTTGGAGCCAATACGAAGACAATCATTTTCTCAAACTAGAGCATAGTCATTCATGTAATGATGGCCACCTCCGGCGATTCCGGAGGAAATCTTTGGTAGGGGGTCCTTTTTTTTTTTCGTGGGGCCCAGGGGTCCAGTTCAGCTGAAAAAAGAATCTTCAAGAAGTCTTCAGGGATTCTTCGGTGAAGATTTTGGCACCAATACGAAGACTATCATTTTCTCAAACTAGAGCTTAGTCATTCATGTAATGATGGCCACCTCCGGCGATTCCGGAGGAAATCTTTGGTAAGGGGTCCTTTTTTTTTTTTTTTTTTTGTGGGGCCCAGGGGTCCAATTCAGCTGAAGAAAGAATATTCAAGGAGTCTTCAGGGATTCTTCGGTGTAGATTTTGGCGCCAATACGAAGACTATCATTTTCTCAAACTAGAGCATAGTCATTCATGTAATGATGGCCACCTCCGGCGATTCCGGAGGAAATCTTTGGTAAGGGGTCCTTTTTTTTTTTTTTTTTTTTTTTTTTGTGGGGCCCAGGGGTCCAAATCAGCTGAAGAAAGAATCTTCGAGGAGTCTTCAGGGATTCTTGGGTGAAGATTTTGGCGCCAATACGAAGACTATCATTTTCTCAAACTAGAGCATAGTCATTCATGTAATGATGGCCACCTCCGGCGATTCCGGAGGAAATCTTTGGTAAGGGGTCCTTTTTTTTTTTTTTTTTTTGTAGGGCCCAGGGGTCCAATTCAGCTGAAGAAAGAATCTTCAAGGAGTCTTCAGGGATTCTTAGGTGAAGATTTTGACGCCAATACTAAGACTATCATTTTCTCAAACTAGAGCATAGTCATAAAGGCTACCAGCTATATAAATGGTAGAAATTACCCTTGAAATTGAAAAATGACACCTGTTATACTGCTGAAGAAAGAGTCTTCAAGGAGTCTTCAGGGAATCTTGGGTGAGGATTCTGGAGCCAATATGAAGACTATCATTTTCTAAAACTAGAGCATAGTCATTCATGTAATGATGGCCACCTCCGGCGATTCCGGAGGAAATCTTTGGTAAGGTTTCCTTTTTGTTTTTTTTGGGGGCCCAGGGGTCCAATTCAGCTGAAGAAAGAATCTTCAAAGAGTATTCTGGGATTCTTCGGTGAAGATTTTGGAGCCAATACGAAGACTATCATTTTCTCAAACTAGAGCATAGTCATTAATGTAATGATGGCCACCTCCAGCGATTCCGGAGGAACTCTTTGGTAAGGGGTCCTTCTTTTTTTTTTTTTTTTTTTTTTTTGTGGGGCCCAGGGGTCCAGTTCAGCTGAAGAAAGAATCTTCAAAGGAATCTTCAGGGATTCTTCGGTGAAGATTTTGCGCCAATACGAAGACTATCATTTTCTCAAACTAGAGCATAGTCATTCATGTAATGATGGCCACCTCCGGCGATTCCGGAGGAAATCTTTGGTAAGGGGTCCTTTTTTGTTTTTTTTTGGGGGGCCCAGGGGTCCAATTCAGCTGAAGAAAGAATCTTCAAGGAGTCTTCAGGGATTCTTCGGTGAAGATTTTGGAGCCAATACGAAGACAATCATTTTCTCAAACTAGAGCATAGTCATTCATGTAATGATGGCCACCTCCGGCGATTCCGGAGGAAATCTTTGGTAAGGGGTCATTTTTTGTTTTTTTTTGTGGGGCCCAGTGGTCCAATTCAGCTGAAGAAAGAATATTCAAGGAGTCTTCAGGGATTCTTCGGTGTAGATTTTGGCGCCAATACGAAGACTATCATTTTCTCAAACTAGAGCATAGTCATTCATGTAATGATGGCCAAGTCGGGCGATTCCGGAGGAAATCTTTGGTAAGGGGTCCTTTTTTTTTTTTTTTTTTTGTGGGGCCCAGGGGTCCAGTTCAGCTGAAGAAAGAATCTTCAAGGAGTCTTCAGGGATTCTTCGGGGAAGATTTTGGCGCCAATACGAAGACTATCATTTTCTCAAATTAGAGCATAGTCATTCATGTAATGATGGCTACCTCCGGCAATTCCGGAGGAAATGTTTGGTAAGGGGTAGTTTTTTGTTTTTTTTTGTGGGGCCCAGGAGTCCAATTCAGTTGAAGAAAGAATATTCAAGGAGTCTTCAGGGATTCTTCAGTGAAGATTTTGGCACCAATACGAAGACTATCATTTTCTCAAACTAGAGCATAGTCATTCATGTAATGATGGCCACCTCCGGCGATTCCGGAGGAAATCTTTGGTAGGGTTTTTTTTTTTTTTTTTGTGGGGCCCAGTGGTCCAATTCAGCTGAAGAAAGAATCTTCAAGGAGTCTTCAGGGATTCTTCGGTGAATATTTTGGAGCCAATACGAAGACTATAATTTTCTCAAACTAGAGCATAGTCATTCATGTTATGATGGCCACCTCCGGCGATTCCGGAGGAAATCTTTGGTAAGGGGTCCTTTTTTTTTTTTTTTTTTTTTGTGGGGCCCAGGGGTCCAGTTCAGCTGAAGAAAGAATCTTCAAGGAGTCTTCAGGGATTCTTGGTTGAAGATTTTGGCGCCAATACTAAGACCATCATTTTCTCAAACTAGAGCATAGTCATAAAGGCTACCAGCTATATAAATGGTAGAAATTACCCTTGAAATTGAAAAATGACACCTGTTATACTGCTGAAGAAAGAGTCTTCAAGGAGTCTTCAGGGAATCTTGGGGGAGGATTTTGGAGCCAATATGAAGACTATCATTTTCTAAAAGTAGAGCATAGTCATTCATGTAATGATGGCCACCTCCGGCGATTCCGGAGGAAATCTTTGGTAAGGGGTCCTTTTTTTTTTTTTTTTTTTTTTTTTGTGGGGCCCAGGGTTCCAATTCAGCTGAAGACAGAATCTTCAAAGAGTCTTCAGGGATTCTTCGGTGAAGATTTTGGAGCCAATACGAAGACTATCATTTTCTCAAACTAGAGCATAGTCATTCATGTAATGATGGCCACCTCCGGTGATTCCGGAGGAAATCTTTGGTAAGGGGTCCTTTTTTTTTTTTGTGGGGCCCAGGGGTCCAGTTCAGCTGAAGAAAGAATCTTCAAGGAGTCTTCAGGGATTCTTCGGTGAAGATTTTGGCGTCAATACGAAGACTATCATTTTCTCAAACTAGAGCATAGTCATTCATGTAATGATGGCCACCTCTGGCGATCCCGGAGGAAATCTTTGGTAAGGGGTCCTTTATTTTTTTTTTTTTTGTGGGGCCCAGGGGTCCAATTCAGCTGAAGAAAGAATCTTCAAGGAGTCTTCAGGGATTCTTCGGTGAAGATTTTGGCGCCAATACTAAGACTATCATTTTCTCAAACTAGAGCATAGTCATAAAGGCTATCAGCTATATAAATGGTACAAATTACCCTTGAAATTGAAAAATGACACCTGTTATACTGCTGAAGAAAGAGTCTTCAAGGAGTCTTCAGGGAATCTTGGGTGAGGATTTTGGAGCCAATATGAGGACTATCATTTTCTAAAACTAGAGCGTAGTCATTCATGTAATGATGGCCACCTCCGGCGATTCCGGAGGAAATCTCTGGTAAGGGGTCCTTTTTTGTTTTTTTTTTTGTGGGGCCCAGGGGTCGAATTCAGCTGAAGAAAGAATCTTCAAAGAGTCTTCAGGGATTCTTCGGTGAATATTTTAGAGCCAATACGAAGACTATCATTTTCTCAAACTAGAGCATAGTCATTCATGTAATGATGGCCACCTCCGGCGATTCCGGAGGAAATCTTTGGTAAGGGGTCCTTTTTTTTTTTTTTTTTTTGTGGGGCCCAGGGGTCCATTTCAGCTGAAGAAAGAATCTTCAAGGAGTCTTCAGGGATTCTTGGGTGAAGATTTTGGAGCCAATACGAAGACTATCATTTTCTCAAACTAGAGCATAGTCATTCATGTAATGATGGCCACCTCCGGCGATTCCGGAGGAAATCTTTGGTAAGGGGTCCTTTCTTTTTTTTTTTTTTGTGGGGCCCAGGGGTCCAGTTCAGCTGAAGAAAGAATCTTCAAGGAGTCTTCAGGGATTCTTCGGTGAAGATTTTGGCGTCAATACGAAGACTATCATTTTCTCAAACTAGAGCATAGTCATTCATGTAATGATGGCCACCTCCGGCGATTCCGGAGGAAATCTTTGGTAAGTGGTCCTTTTTGTTTTTTTTGTGGGTCCCAGGGGTCCAATTTAGCTGAAGAAAGAATCTTCAAGGAGTCTTCAGGGAATCTTCGGTGAAGATTTTGGCGCCAATACGAAGACTATCATTTTCTCAAACTAGAGCATAGTCATTCATGTAATGATGTCCACCTCCGGCGATTCCGGAGGAAATCTTTGGTGAGGGGTCCTTTTTTGTTTTTTTTTGTGGGGCCCAGGGGTCCAGTTCAGCTGAAGAAAGAATCTTCAAGGAGTCTTCAGGGATTCTTCAGTGAAGATTTTGGCACAAATACGAAGACTATCATTTTCTCAAACTTGAGCATAGTCATTCATGTAATGATAGCTACCTCCTGCGATTATGGAGGAAATCTTTGGTGAGGGGTCCTTTTTTGTTTTGTTTTTTTTTGTGGGGCCCAGGGGTCCAGTTCAGCTGAAGAAAGAATCTTCAAGGAGTCTTCAGGGATTCCTCGGTGAAGATTTTGGCGCCAATACGAAGACTATCATTTTCTCAAACTAGAGCAAGGTCATTCATGTAATGATGGCCACCTCCGGCGATTCCGGAGGAAATCTTTGGTAAGGGGTCCTTTTTTGTTTCTTTTATGGGGCCCAGTGGTCCAATTCAGCTGAAGAAAGAATCTTCAAGGAGTGTTCAGGGATTCTTCGGTGAATAGTTTGGAGCCAATACGAAGACTGTCATTTTCTCAAACTAGAGCATAGTCATTTTTGTAATGATGGCCACCTCCGGCGATTCCGGAGGAAATCTTTGGTGAGGGTTTTTTTTTTTTTTTTTTTTTGTGGGGCCCAGGGGTCCAATTCAGCTGAAGAAAGAATCCTCAAGGAGTCTTCAGGGATTCTTCGGTGTAGATTTTGGCGCCAATACGAAGACTATCATTTTCTCAAACTAGAGCATAGTCATTCATGTAATGATGGCCACCTCCGGCGATTCCGGAGGAAATCTTTGGTAAGGGGTCCTTTTTTGTTTTTTTTTTATGGGGCCCAGTGGTCCAATTCAGCTGAAGAAAGAATCTTCAAGGAGTCTTCAGGGATTCTTGGGTGAAGATTTTGGAGCCAATACGAAGACTATCATTTTCTCAAACTAGAGCATAGTCATTCATGTAATGATGGCCACCTCCGGCGATTCCGGAGGAAATCTTTGGTAAGGGGTCCTTTTTTTTTTTTTTTTTTTTTGTGGGGCCCAGGGGTCCAATTCAGCTGAAGAAAGAATCTTCAAGGAGTCTTCAGGGATTCTTCGGTAAAGATTTTGGCGCCAATACGAAGACTATCATTTTCTCAAACTAGAGCATAGTCATTCATGTAATGATGGCCACCTCCGGCGATTCCGGAGGAAATCTTTGGTAAGGGGTCCTTTTTTTTTTTTTTTTTTTGTGGGGCCCAGGGGTCCAATTCAGCTGAAGAAAGAATCTTCAAGGAGTCTTCAGGGATTCTTCGGTGAAGATTTTGGCGCCAATACTAAGACTATCATTTTCTCAAACTAGAGCATAGTCATAAAGGCTACCAGCTATATAAATGGTAGAAATTACCCTTGAAATTGAAAAATGACACCTGTTATACTGCTGAAGAAAGAGTCTTCATGGAGTCTTCAGGGAATCTTGGGTGAGGATTCTGGAGCCAATATGAAGACTATCATTTTCTCAAACTAGAGCATAGTCATTCATGTAATGATGGCCACCTCCGGCGATTCCGGAGGAACTCTTTGGTAAGGGGTCCTTTTTTGTTTTTTTTTGTGGGGCTCAGGGGTCCAATTCAGCTGAAGAAAGAATCTTCAAGGAGTCTTCAGGGATTCTTCGGTGAAGATTTTGCGCCAATACGAAGACTATCATTTTCTCAAACTAGAGCATAGTCATTCATGTAATGATGGCCACCTCCGGCGATTCCGGAGGAAATCTTTGGTAAGAGGTCCTTTTTTGTTTTTTTTGGGGGGGCCCAGGGGTCCAATTCAGCTGAAGAAAGAATCTTCAAGGAGTCTTCAGGGATTCTTCGGTGAAGATTTTGGAGCCAATACGAAGACTATCATTTTCTCAAACTAGAGCATAGTCATTCATGTAATGATGGCCACCTCCGGCAATTCCGGAGGAAATCTTTGGTAAGGGGTCCTTTTTTTTTTTTTTTTGTGGGCCCAGGGGTCCAGTTCAGCTGAAGAAAGAATCTTCAAGGAGTCTTCAGGGATTCTTCGGTGAAGATTTTGGCGCCAATACGAAGACTATCATTTTCTCAAACTAGAGCATAGTCATTCATGTAATGATGGCCACCTCCGGCGATTCCGGAGGAAATCTTTGGTAAGGGGTCCTTTTTTGTTTTTTTTTGTGGGGCCCAGGGGTCCAATTTAGCTGAAGAAAGAATCTTCAAGGAGTCTTCAGGGATTCTTCGGTGAAGATTTTGGCGCCAATACGAAGACTATCATTTTCTCAAACTAGAGCTTAGTCATTCATGTAATAATGGCCACCTCCGGCGATTCCGGAAGAAATCTTTGGTAAGGGGTCCTTTTTTGTTTTTTTTTTTGCGGGGCCCAGGGGTCCAATTCAGCTGAAGAAAGAATCTTCAAGGAGTCTTCAGGGATTCTTCGGTGAAGATTTTGGCGCCAATACGAAGACTATCATTTTCTCAAACTAGAGCATAGTCATTCATGTAATGATGGCCACCTCCGGCGATTCCGGAGGAAATCTTTGGTAGGGGTCCTTTTTTTTTTTCGTAGGGCCCAGGGGTCCAGTTCAGCTGAAGAAAGAATCTTCAAGGAGTCTTCAGGGATTCTTCGGTGAAGATTTTGGTACCAATACGAAGACTATCATTTTCTCAAACTAGAGCTTAGTCATTCATGTAATGATGGCCACCTCCGACGATTCCTGAACAAATCTTTGGTAAGGGTTCCTTTTTTTTGGGGGGGGGGCCCAGGGGTCCAGTTCAGATGAAGAAAGAATCTTCAAGGAGTCTTCAGGGATTCTTCAGTGAAGATTTTGGCACCAATACGAAGTCTATCATTTTCTCAAACTAGAGCATAGTCATTAATATAATGATGGCTACCTCCGGCGATTCCGGAGGAAATCTTTGGTAAGGGGTCCTTTTTTTTTTTTTTTTTTTTTGTGGGGCCCAGGGGTCAAGTTCAGCTGAAGAAAGAATCTTCAAGGAGTCTTCAGGGATTCCTCGGTGAAGATTTTGGCGCCAATATGAAGACTATCATGTTCTCAAACTAGAGCATAGTCATTCATGTAATGATGGCCACCTCCGACGATTCCGGAGGAAATCTTTGGTAAGGGGTCCTTTTTGTTTTTTTTTTGTGGGGCCCAGTGGTCCAATTCAGCTGAAGAAAGAATCTTCAAAGAGTCTTCAGGGATTCTTCGGTGAATATTTTGGAGCCAATACGAAGACTGTCATTTTCTCAAACTAGAGCATAGTCATTCATGTAATGATGGCCACCTCCGGCGATTCCGGAGGAAATCTTTGGTAAGGGGTCCTTTTTTTTTTTTTTTTGTGGGGCCCAGGGGTCCAGTTCAGCTGAAGAAAGAATCTTCAAGGAGTCTTCAGGGATTCTTCGGTGAAGATTTTGCGCCAATACGAAGACTATCATTTTCTCAAACTAGAGCATAGTCATTCATGTAATGATGGCCACCTCCGGCGATTCCGGAGGAAATCTTTGGTAAGGGGTCCATTTTTGTTTTTTTGGGGGGCCCAGGGGTCCAATTCAGCTGAAGAAAGAATCTTCAAGGAGTCTTCAGGGATTCTTCGGTGACGATTTTGGAGCCAATACGAAGACTATCATTTTCTTAAACTAGAGCATAGTCATTCATGTAATGATGGCCACCTCCGGCGATTCCGGAGGAAATCTTTGTTAAGGGGTCCTTTTTTGTTTTTTTGTTTTTTTGTGGGGCCCAGGGGTCCAGTTCAGCTGAAGAAAGAATCTTCAAGGAGTCTTCAGGGATTCCTCGGTGAAGATTTTGGCACCAATACGAAGACTATCATTTTCTCAAACTAGAGCATAGTCATTCATGTAATGATGGCCACTTCCGGCGATTCCGGAGGAAATCTTTGGTAAGGGGTCCTTTTTTGTTTTTTTTTGTGGGGCCCAGTTGTCCAATTCAGCTGAAGAAAGAATCTTCAAGGAGTGTTCAGGGATTCTTCGGTGAATATTTTGGAGCCAATACGAAGACTATCATTTTCTCAAACTAGAGCATAGTCATTCATGTAATGATGGCCACCTCCGGCGATTCCGGAGGAAATCTTTGGTAAGGGTTTTTTTTTTTTTTTTGTGGGGCCCAGGGGTCCAGTTCAGCTGAAGAAAGAATCTTCAAGGAGTCTTCAGGGATTCTTTGGTGAAGATTTTGGCGCCAATACGAAGACTATCATTTTCTCAAACTAGAGCATAGTCATTCATGTAATGATGGCTACCTCCGGCGATTCCGGAGGAAATCTTTGGTAAGGGGTAGTTTTTTGTTTTTTTTTTTTGTGGGGCCCAGGAGTCCAATTCAGCTGAAGAAAGAATATTCAAGGAGTCTTCAGGGATTCTTCGGTGTAGATTTTGGCGCCAATACGAAGACTATCATTTTCTCAAACTAGAGCATAGTCATTCATGTAATGATGGCCACCTCCGGCGATTCCGGAGGAAATCTTTGGTAAGGGGTCCTTTTTTTTTTTTTTTTTTGTGGGGCCCAGGGGTCCAATTCAGCTGAAGAAAGAATCTTCAAGGAGTCTTCAGGGATTCTTCGGTGAAGATTTTGGCGCCAATACTAAGACTATCATTTTCTCAAACTAGAGCATAGTCATAAAGGCTACCAGCTATATAAATGGTAGAAATTACCCTTGAAATTGAAAAATGACACCTGTTATACTGCTGAAGAAAGAGTATTCAAGGAGTCTTCAGGGAATCTTGGGTGAGGATTCTGGAGCCAATATGAAGACTATCATTTTGTAAAACTAGAGCATAGTCATTCATGTAATGATGGCCACCTCCGGCGATTCCGGAGGAAATCTTTGGTAAGGGGTCCTTTTTGTTTTTTTTGGGGGGGGCCCAGGGGTCCAATTCAGCTGAAGAAAGAATCTTCAAAGAGTCTTCAGGGATTCTTCGGTGAAGATTTTGGAGCCAATACAAAGACTATCATATTCTCAAACTAGAGCATAGTCATTCATGTAATGATGGCCAACTCCAGCGATTCCGGAGGAACTCTTTAGTAAGGGGTCCTTTTTTGTTTTTTTTTGTTTTTTTGTGGGGCCCAGGGGTCCAGTTCAGCTGAAGAAAGAATCTTCAAGGAGTCTTCAGGGATTCTTCGGTGAAGATTTTGCGCCAATACGAAGACTATCATTTTCTCAAACTAGAGCATAGTCATTCATGTAATGATGGCCACCTCCGGCGATTCCGGAGGAAATCTTTGGTAAGGGGTCCTTTTTTGTTTTTTTTGGGGGGCCCAGGGGTCCAATTCAGCTGAAGAAAGAATCTTCAAGGAGTCTTCAGGGATTCTTCGGTGAAGATTTTGGAGCCAATACGAAGACAATCATTTTCTCAAACTAGAGCATAGTCATTCATGTAATGATGGCCACCTCCGGCGATTCCGGAGGAAATCTTTGGTAAGGGGTCCTTTTTTTTTTTTTGTCGGGCCCAGGGGTCCACTTCAGCTGAAGAAAGAATCTTCAAGGAGTCTTCAGGGATTCTTCGGTGAAGATTTTGGCGCCAATACGAAGACTATCATTATCTCAAACTAGAGCATAGTCATTCATGTAATGATGGCCACCTCCGGCGATTCCGGAGGAAATCTTTGGTAAGGGATCCTTTTTTGTTTTTTTTTGTGGGTCCCAGGGGTCCAATTTAGCTGAAGAAAGAATCTTCAAGGAGTCTTCAGGGATTCTTCGGTGAAGATTTTGGCGCCAATACGAAGACTATCATTTTCTCAAACTAGAGCTTAGTCATTCATGTAATGATGGCCACCTCCGGCGATTCCGGAGGAAATCTTTGGTAAGGGGTCCTTTTTTTTTTTTTTTTTGTGGGGCCCAGGGGTCCAATTCAGCTGAAGAAAGAATCTTCAAGGAGTCTTCAGGGATTCTTGGGTGAAGATTCTGGCGCCAATACGAAGACTATCATTTTCTCAAACTAGAGCATAGTCATTCATGTAATGATGGCCACATCCGGCGATTCCGGAGGAAATCTTTGGTAAGGGGTCCTTTTTTTTTTTTTGTGGGGCCCAGGGATCCAATTCAGCTGAAGAAAGAATCTTCAAGGAGTCTTAAGGGATTCTTCAGTGAAGATTTTGGCGCCAATACTAAGACAATCATTTTCTCAAACTAGAGCATAGTCATAAAGGCTACCAGCTATATAAATGGTAGAAATTACCCTTGAAATTCAAAAATGACACCTGTTATACTGCTGAAGAAAGAGTCTTCAAGGAGTCTTCAGGGAATCTTGGGTGAGGATTCTGGTAGCCAATATGAAGACTATCATTTTCTAAAACTAGAGCATAGTCATTCATGTAATGATGGCCACCTCCGGCGATTCCGGAGGAAATCTTTGGTAAGGGGTCCTTTTTTGTTTTTTTTGTTGGGCCCAGGGGTCCAATTCTGCTGAAGAAAGAATCTTCAAGGAGTCTTCAGGGATTCTTCGGTGAAGATTTTGGAGCCAATACGAAGAAAATCATTTTCTCAAACTAGAGCATAGTCATTCATGTAATGATGGCCACCTCCGGCGATTCCGGAGGAAATCTTTGGTAAGGGGTCCTTTTTTGTTTTTTTTTGTGGGGCCCAGTGGTCCAATTCAGCTGAAGAAAGAATATTCAAGGAGTCTTCAGGGATTCTTCGGTGTAGATTTTGGCGCCAATACGAAGACTATCATTTTCTCAAACTAGAGCATAGTCATTCATGTAATGATGGCCAAGTCCGGCGATTCTGGAGGAAATCTTTGGTAAGGGGGCCTTTTTTTTTTTTTTGTGGGGCCCAGGGGTCCAGTTCAGCTGAAGAAAGAATTTTCAAGGAGTCTTCAGGGATTCTTCGGGGACGATTTTGGCGCCAATAAGAAGACTATCATTTTCTCAAACTAGAGCATAGTCATTCATGTAATGATGGCTACCTCCGGCGATTCCGGAGGAAATGTTTGGTAAGGGGTAGTTTTTTGTTTTTTTTTGTGGGGCCCAGGAGTCCAATTCAGTTGAAGAAAGAATATTCAAGGAGTCTTCAGGGATTCTTCAGTGAAGATTTTGGCACCAATACGAAGACTATCATTTTCTCAAACTAGAGCATAGTCATTCATGTAATGATGGCCACCTCCGGCGATTCCGGAGGAAATCTTTGGAAAGGGTTTTTTTTTGTTTTTTTTTGTGGGGCCCAGTGGTCCAATTCAGCTGAAGAAAGAATCTTCAAGGAGTCTTCAGGGATTCTTCGGTGAATATTTTGGAGCCAATACGAAGACTATCATTTTCTCAAACTAGAGCACAGTCATTCATGTTATGATGGCCACCTCCGGCGATTCCGGAGGAAATCTTTGGTAAGGGGTCCTTTTTTTTTTTTTTTTTTTTTTTTGTGGGGCCCAGGGGTTCAGTTCAGCTGAAGAAAGAATCTTCAAGGAGTCTTCAGGGATTCTTGGTTGAAGATTTTGGCGCCAATACTAAGACCATCATTTTCTCAAACTAGAGCATAGTCATAAAGGCTACCAGCTATATAAATGGTAGAAATTACCCTTGAAATTGAAAAATGACACCTGTTATACTGCTGAAGAAAGAGTCTTCAAATAGTCTTCAGGGAATCTTGGGTGAGGATTTTGGAGCCAATATGAAGACTATCATTTTCTAAAACTAGAGCATAGTCATTCATGTAATGATGGCCACCTCCGGCGATTCCGGAGGAAATCTTTGGTAAGGGGTCCTTTTTTGTTTTTTTTTTTTGTGGGGCCCAGTGGTCCAATTCAGCTGAAGAAAGAATCTTCAAAGAGTCTTCAGGGATTCTTCGGTGAAGATTTTGGAGCCAATACGAAGACTATCATTTTCTCAAACTAGAGCATAGTCATTCATATAATGATGGCCAACTCCGGTGATTCCGGAGGAAATCTTTGGTAAGGGGTCCTTTTTTGTTTTTTTTTTTTTGTGGGGCCCAGGGGTCCAGTTCAGCTGAAGAAAGAATCTTCAAGGAGTCTTCAGGGATTTTTTGGTGAAGATTAAGGCACCAATACGAAGATATAATTTTCTCAAACTAGAGCTGTCATTCATGTAATGATGGCCACCTCCGGTGATTCTGGAGGAAATCTTTGGTAGGGGGTCCTTTTTTTTTTTTTTTTTTGTGGGGCCCAGGGGTCCAGTTCAGCTGAAGAAAGAATCTTCAAGGAGTCTTCAGGGATTCTTCGGTGAAGATTTTGGCGCCAATACTAAGACTATCATTTTCTCAAACTAGAGCATAGTCATAAAGGCTATCAGCTATATAAATGGTAGAAATTACCCTTGAAATTGAAAAATGACACCTGTTATACTGCTGAAGAAAGAGTCTTCAAGGAGTCTTCAGGGAATCTTGGGTGAGGATTTTGGAGCCAATATGAGGACTATCATTTTCTAAAACTAGAGCGTAGTCATTCATGTAATGATGGCCACCTCCGGCGATTCCGGAGGAAATCTCTGGTAAGGGGTCCTTTTTTGTTTTTTTTTTTTGTGGGGCCCAGGGGTCGAATTCAGCTGAAGAAAGAATCTTCAAAGAGTCTTCAGGGATTCTTCGGTGAAGATTTTGGAACCAATACGAAGACTATCATTTTCTCAAACTAGAGCATAGTCATTCATGTAATGATGGCCACCTCCGGCGATTCCGGAGGAAATCTTTGGTAAGGGGTCCTTTTTTTTTTTTGTGGGGCCCAGGGGTCCATTTCAGCTGAAGAAAGAATCTTCAAGGAGTCTTCAGGGATTCTTGGGTGAAGATTTTGGAGCCAATACGAAGACTATCATTTTCTCAAACTAGAGCATAGTCATTCATGTAATGATGGCCACCTCCGGCGATTCCGGAGGAAATCTTTGGTAAGGGGTCCTTTTTTTTTTTTGTGGGGCCCAGGGGTCCAGTTCAGCTGAAGAAAGAATCTTCAAGGAGTCTTCAGGGATTCCTCGGTGAAGATTTTGGCGCCAATACGAAGACTATCATTTTCTCAAACTAGAGCCTAGTCATTCATGTAATGATGGCCACCTCCGGCGATTCCGGAGGAAATCTTTGGTAAGGGGTCCTTTTTTGTTTTTGTTTTTTTGTGGGGCCCAGTGGTCCAATTCAGCTGAAGAAAGAATCTTCAAGGAGTCTTCAGGGATTCTTCGGTGAATATTTTGGAGCCAATACGAAGACTATCATTTTCTCAAACTAGAGCATAGTCATTCATGTAATGATGGCCACCTCCGGCGATTCCGGGGGAAATCTTTGATAAGGGGTCCTTTTTTGTTGTTTTTTTTTTTGTGGGGCCTAGGGGTTCAATTCAGCTGAAGAAAGAATCTTCAAGGAGTCTTCAGGGATTCTTGGGTGAAGATTTTGGCGCCAATACGAAGACTATCATTTTCTCAAACTAGAGCATAGTCATTCATGTAATGATGGCCACCTCCGGCGATTCCGGAGGAAATCTTTGGTAAGGGGTCCTTTTTTTTTTTTTTGTGGGGCCCAGGGGTCCAATTCAGCTGAAGAAAGAATCTTCAAGGAGTATTCAGGGATTCTTCGGTGAAGATTTTGGCGCCAATACGAAGACTATCATTTTCTCAAACTAGAGCATAGTCATTCATGTAATGATGGCCACCTCCGGCGATTCCGGAGGAAATCTTTGGTAAGGGGTCCTTTTTTTTTTTTTTTTTGTGGGGCCCAGGGGTCCAATTCAGCTGAAGAAAGAATCTTCAAGGAGTCTTCAGGGATTCTTCGGTGAAGATTTTGGCGCCAATACTAAGACTATCATTTTCTCAAACTAGAGCATAGTCATTCATGTAATGATGGCCACCTCCGGCGATTCCGGAGTAAATCTTTGGTAAGGGGTTCTTTTTTTTTTTTTTGTGGGGCCCAGGGGTCCAGTTCAGCTGAAGAAAGAATCTTCAAGGAGTCTTCAGGGATTCCTCGGTGAAGATTTTGGCGCCAATACGAAGACTATCATTTTCTCAAACTAGAGCATAGTCATTCATGTAATGATGGCCACCTCCGGTGATTCCGGAGGAAATCTTTGGTAAGGGGTCCTTTTTTTGTGTGTGTGGGGCCCAGGGGTCCAGTTCAGCTGAAGAAAGAATCTTCAAGGAGTCTTCAGGGATTCCTCGGTGAAGATTTTGGCGCCAATACGAAGACTATCATTTTCTCAAACTAGAGCATAGTCATTCATGTAATGATGGCCACCTCCGGCGATTCCGCAGGAAATCTTTGGTAAGGGGTCCTTTTTTGTTTTTTTTTTGTGGGGCCCAGTGGTCCAATTCAGCTGAAGAAAGAATCTTCAAGGAGTCTTTAGGGATTCTTCGGTGAATATTTTGGAGCCAATACGAAGACTATCATTTTCTCAAACTAGAGTATAGTCATTCATGTAATGATGGCCACCTCCGGCGATTCCGGAGGAAATCTTTGATAAGGGGTCCTTTTTTTTTTTTTTTTTTTTTTGTGGGGCCCAGGGGTCCAATTCAGCTGAAGAAAGAATCTTCAAGGAGTCTTCAGGGATTCTTGGGTGAAGATTTTGGCGCCAATACGAAGACTGTCATTTTCTCAAACTAGAGCATAGTCATTCATGTAATGATGGCCACCTCCGGCGATTCCGGAGTAAATCTTTGGTAAGGGGTAGTTTTTTGTTTTTTTTTGTGGGGCCCAGGAGTCCAATTCAGCTGAAGAAAGAATATTCAAGGAGTCTTCAGGGATTTTTCGGTGTAGATTTTGGAGCCAATACGAAGACTATCATTTTCTCAAACTAGAGCATAGTCATTCATGTAATGATGGCCACCTCCGGCGATTCCGGAGGAAATCTTTGGTAAGGGGTCCTTTTTTTTTTTTTTTGTGGGGCCCAGGGGTCCAATTCAGCTGAAGAAAGAATCTTCACGGAGTCTTCAGGGATTCTTCGGTGAAGATTTTGGCGCCAATACTAAGACTATCATTTTCTCAAACTAGAGCATAGTCATAAAGGCTACCAGCTATATAAATGGTAGAAATTACCCTTGAAATTGAAAAATGACACCTGTTATACTGCTGAAGAAAGAGTCTTCAAGGAATCTTCAGGGAATCTTGGGTTAGGATTCTGGAGCCAATATGAAGACTATCATTTTCTAAAACTAGAGCATAGTCATTCATGTAATGATGGCCACCTCCGGCGATTCCGGAGGAAATCTTTGGTAAGGGGTCGTTTTTTTTTTGGGGGGGGGGCCCAGGGGTCCAATTCAGCTGAAGAAAGAATCTTCAAAGAGTCTTCAGGGACTCTTCGGTGAAGATTTTGGAGCCAATACAAAGACTATCATTTTCTCAAACTAGAGCATAGTCATTCATGTAATGATGGCCACTTCCGGCGATTCCGAAGGAACTCTTTGGTAAGGGGTCCTTTTTTTTTTTTTTTTTGTGGGGCCCAGGGGTCCAGTTCAGCTGAAGAAAGAATCTTCAAGGAGTCTTCAGGGATTCTTCGGTGAAGATTTTGCGCCAATACGAAGACTATCATTTTCTCAAACTAGAGCATAGTCATTCATGTAATGATGGCCACCTCCGGCGATTCCGGAGGAAATCTTTGGTAAGGGGTCCTTTTTTGTTTTTTTTTGGGGGGGGCCCAGGGGTCCAATTTAGCTGAAGAAAGAATCTTCAAGGAGTCTTCAGGGATTCTTCGGTGAAGATTTTGGAGCCAATAAGAAGACTATCATTTTCTCAAACTAGATCATAGTCATTCATGTAATGATGGCCACCTCCGGCGATTCCGGAGGAAATCTTTGGTAGGGGGTCCTTTTTTTTTCGTGGGGCCCAGGGGTCCAGTTCAGCTGAAGAAAGAATCTTCAAGGAGTCTTCAGGGATTCTTCGGTGAAGATTTTGGCACCAATACGAAGACTATCATTTTCTCAAACTAGAGCTTAGTCATTCATGTAATGATGGCCACCTCCGGCGATTCTGGAGGAAATCTTTGGTAAGGGTTCCTTTTTTTTGGGGGGGGGGGGCCCATTGGTCCAGTTCAGATGAAGAAAGAATCTTCAAGGAGTCTTCAGGGATTCTTCAGTGAAGATTTTGGCACCAATACGAAGTCTATCATTTTCTCAAACTAGAGCATAGTCATTCATGTAATGATGGCTACCTCCTGCGTTTCCGGAGGAAATCTTTGGTTAGGGGTCCTTTTTTTTTTTTTTTTTTTGTGGGGCCCAGGGGTCCAGTTCTGCTGAAAAAAGAATCTTCAAGGAGTCTTCAGGGATTTCTCGGTGAAGATTTTGGCGCTAATACGAAGACTATCATTTTCTCAAACTAGAGCATAGTCATTCATGTAATGATGGCCACTTCCGGCGATTCCGGAGGAACTCTTTAGTAAGCTGTACTTTTTTCTTTCTTTTTTTTTTGTGGGGCCCAGGGGTCCAGTTCAGCTGAAGAAAGAATCTTCAAGGAGTCTTCAGGGATTCTTCGGTGAAGATTTTGCGCCAATACGAAGACTATCATTTTCTCAAACTAGAGCATAGTCATTCATGTAATGATGGCCAACTCCGGCGATTCCGGAGGAAATCTTTGGTAAGGGGTCCTCTTTTTTTTTTGGGGGGGGGGGGGGCCCAGGGGTCCAATTTAGCTGAAGAAAGAATCTTCAAGGAGTCTTCAGGGATTCTTCGGTGAAGATTTTGGAGCCAATAAGAAGACTATCATTTTCTCAAACTAGAGCATAGTCATTCATGTAATGATGGCCACCTCCGGCGATTCCGGAGGAAATCTTTGGTAGGGGGTCCTTTTTTTTTTCGTGGGGCCCAGGGGTCCAGTTCAGCTGAAGAAAGAATCTTCAAGGAGTCTTCAGGGATTCTTCGGTGAAGATTTTGGAGCCAATACGAAGACTATCATTTTCTCAAACTAGAGCTTAGTCATTCATGTAATGATGGCCACCTCCGGCGATTCTGGAGGAAATCTTTGGTAAGGGTTCCTTTTTTTTGGGGGGGGGGCCCATTGGTCCAGTTCAGATGAAGAAAGAATCTTCAAGGAGTCTTCAGGGATTCTTCAGTGAAGATTTTGGCACCAATACGAAGTCAATCATTTTCTCAAACTAGAGCATAGTCATTCATGTAATGATGGCTACCTCCTGCGATTCCGGAGGAAATCTTTGGTAAGGGGTCCTTTTTTTTTTTTTTTTTTTTGTGGGGCCCAGGGGTCCAGTTCTGCTGAAAAAAGAATCTTCAAGGAGTCTTCAGGGATTCCTCGGTGAAGATTTTGGCGCTAATACGAAGACTATCATTTTCTCAAACTAGAGCATAGTCATTCATGTAATGATGGCCACCTCCGGCGATTCCGGAGGAAATCTTTGGTAAGGGGTCCTTTTTGTTTTTTTTTTTTGTGGGGCCCAGGGGTCCAATTCAGCTGAAGAAAGAATCTTCAAGGAGTCTTCAGAGATTTTTCGGTGAAGATTTTGGCGCCAATACTAAGACTATCATTTTCTCAAAGTAGAGCATAGTCATTCATGTAATGATGGCCACCTCCGGCGATTCCGGAGGAAATCTTTGGTAAGGGGTCCTTTTTTTTTTTTGTGGGGCCCAGGGGTCCAGTTCAGCTGAAGAAAGAATCTTCAAGGAGTCTTCAAGGATTCCTCGGTGAAGATTTTGGCGCCAACACGAAGACTATCATTTTCTCAAACTAGAGCATAGTCATTCATGTAATGATGGCCACCTCCGGCGATTCCGGAGGAAATCTTTGGTAAGAGGTCCTTTTTTGTTTTTTTTTTTGTGGGGCCCAGTGGCCCAATTCAGCTGAAGAAAGAATCTTCAAGGAGTCTTCAGGGATTCTTTGGTGAATATTTTGGAGCCAAAACGAAGACTATCATTTTCTCAAACTAGAGCATAGTCATTCATGTAATGATGGCCACCTCCGGCGATTCCGGAGGAAATCTTTTATTAGGGGTCCTTTTTTGTTGTTGTTTTTTTTTTGTGGGGCCCAGGGGTCCAATTCAGCTGAAGGAAGAATCTTCAAGGAGTCTTCAGGGATTCTTGGGTGAAGATTTTGGCGCCAATACGAAGACTATCATTTTCTCAAACTAGAGCATAGTCATTCATGTAATGATGGCCACCTCCGGCGATTCCGGAGGAAATCTTTGGTAAGGGGTCCTTTTTTTTTTTTTTTTTGTGGGGCCCAGGGGTCCAATTCAGCTGAAGAAAGAATCTTCAAGGAGTCTTCAGGGATTCTTCGGTGAAGATTTTGGCGCCAATACTAAGACTATCATTTTCTCAAACTAGAGCATAGTCATTCATGTAATGATGGCCACCTCCGGCGATTCCGGAGGAAATCTTTGGTAAGGGGTCCTTTTTTTTTTTTGTGGGGCCCAGGGGTCCAGTTCAGCTGAAGAAAGAATCTTCAAGGAGTCTTCAGGGATTCCTCGGTGAAGATTTTGGCGCCAATACTAAGACTATCATTTTCTCAAACTAGAGCATAGTCATAAAGGCTACCATCTATATAAATGGTAGAAATTACCCTTGAAATTGAAAAATGACACCTGTTATACTGCTGAAGAAAGAGTCTTCAAGGAGTCTTCAGGGAATCTTGGGTGAGGATTCTGGAGCCAATATGAAGACTATCATTTTCTAAAACTAGAGCATAGTCATTCATGTAATGATGGCCACCTCCGGCGATTCCGGAGGAAATCTTTGGTATGGGGTCGTTTTTTTTGGGGGGGGGCCCAGGGGTCCAATTCAGCTGAAGAAAGAATCTTCAAAGAGTCTTCAGGGATTCTTCGGTGAAGATTTTGGAGCCAATACGAAGACTATCATTTTCTCAAACTAGAGCATAGTCATTCATGTAATGATGGCCACCTCCGGCGATTCCGGAGGAAATCTTTGGTAAGGGGTCCTTTTTTGTTTTTTTTTGTGGGGCCCAGTGGTCCAGTTCAGCTGAAGAAAGAATCTTCAAGGAGTCTTCAGGGATTCTTCGGTGAAGATTTTGGCGCCAATACGAAGACTATCATTTTCTCAAACTAGAGCATAGTCATTCATGTAATGATGGCCACCTCCGGCGATTCCGGAGGAAATCTTTGGTAAGGGGTCCTTTTTTGTTTTTTTTGTGGGTCCCAGGGGTCCAATTTAGCTGAAGAAAGAATCTTCAAGGAGTCTTCAGGGATTCTTTGGTGAAGATTTTGGCGCCAATACGAAGACTATCATTTTCTCAAACTAGAGCTTAGTCATTCATGTAATAATGGCCACCTCTGGCGATTCCCGAGGAAATCTTTGGTAAGGGGTCCTTTTTTGTTTTTTTTTTTTGTGGGGCCCAGGGGTCCAATTCAGCTGAAGAAAGAATCTTCAAGGAGTCTTCAGGGATTCTTCGGTGAAGATTTTGGCACCAATACGAAGACTATCATTTTCTCAAACTAGAGCATAGTCATTCACGTAATGATGGCCACGTCCGTCGATTCCGGAGGAAATCTTTGGTAAGGGGTCCTTTTTTTTTTTTTTTTTGGTGGGCCCAGGGGTCCAGTTCAGCTGAAGAAAGAATCTTCAAGGAGTCTTCAGGGATTCCTCGGTGAAGATTTTGGCACCAATACGAAGACTATCATTTTCTCAAACTAGAGCTTAGTCATTCATGTAATGATGGCCACCTCCGGCGATTCCGGAGGAAATCTTTGGTAAGGGGTCCTTTTTTTTTTTTTTTTTTTTTTTGTGGGGCCCAGGGGTCCAGTTCAGCTGAAGAAAGAATCTTCAAGGAGTCTTCAGGGATTCCTCGGTGAAGATTTTGGCGCCAATACGAAGACTATCATTTTCTCAAACTAGAGCATAGTCATTCATGTAATAATGGCCACCTCCGGCGATTCCGGAGGAAATCTTTGGTAAGGGGTCCTTTTTTGTTTTTTTTTGTGGGGCCCAGGGGTCCATTTCAGCTGAAGAAAGAATCTTCAAGGAGTCTTCAGGGATTCTTGGGTGAAGATTTTGGAGCCAATACGAAGACTATCATTTTCTCAAACTAGAGCATAGTCATTCATGTAATGATGGCCACCTCCGGCGATTCCGGAGGAAATCTTTGGTAAGGGGTCCTTTTTTTTTTTTTTTTGTGGGGCCCAGGGGTCCAATTCAGCTGAAGAAAGAATCTTCAAGGAGTCTTCAGAGATTCTTCTGTGAAGATTTTGGCGCCAATACTAAGACTATCATTTTCTCAAAGTAGAGCATAGTCATTCATGTAATGTTGGCCACCTCCGGCGATTCCGGAGGAAATCTTTGGTAAGGGGGCCTTTTTTTTTTTGTGGGGCCCAGGGGTCCAGTTCAGCTGAAGAAAGAATCTTCAAGGAGTCTTCAGGGATTCCTCGGTGAAGATTTTGGCGCCAATACGAAGACTATCATTTTCTCAAACTAGAGCCTAGTCATTCATGTAATGATGGCCACCTCCGGCGATTCCGGAGGAAATCTTTGGTAAGGGGTCCTTTTTTGTTTTTGTTTTTTTGTGGGGCCCAGTGGTCCAATTCAGCTGAAGAAAGAATCTTCAAGGAGTCTTCAGGGATTCTTCGGTGAATATTTTGGAGCCAATACGAAGACTATCATTTTCTCAAACTAGAGCATAGTCATTCATGTAATGATGGCCACCTCCGGCGATTCCGGGGGAAATCTTTGATAAGGGGTCCTTTTTTTTTTTTTTTTTTTTTTTTGTGGGGCCTAGGGGTTCAATTCAGCTGAAGAAAGAATCTTCAAGGAGTCTTCAGGGATTCTTGGGTGAAGATTTTGGCGCCAATACGAAGACTATCATTTTCTCAAACTAGAGCATAGTCATTCATGTAATGATGGCCACCTCCGGCGATTCCGGAGGAAATCTTTGGTAAGGGGTCCTTTTTTTTTTTTTTGTGGGGCCCAGGGGTCCAATTCAGCTGAAGAAAGAATCTTCAAGGAGTCTTCAGGGATTCTTCGGTGAAGATTTTGGCGCCAATACTAAGAATATCATTTTCTCAAACTAGAGCATAGTCATTCATGTAATGATGGCCACCTCCGGCGATTCCGGAGGAAATCTTTGGTAAGGGGTCCTTTTTTGTTTTTTTTTTTTGTGGGGCCTAGTGGTCCAATTCAGCTGAAGAAAGAATCTTCAAGGAGTCTTCAGGGATTCTTCGGTGAATATTTTGGAGCCAATACGAAGACTATCATTTTCTCAAACTAGAGCATAGTCATTCATGTAATGATGGCCACCTCCGGCGATTCCGGAGGAAATCTTTGATAAGGGGTCCTTTTTTTTTTTTTTTTTTTTTTTTGTGGGGCCCAGGGGTCCAATTCAGCTGAAGAAAGAATCTTCAAGGAGTCTTCAGGGATTCTTGGGTGAAGATTTTGGCGCCAATACGAAGACTGTCATTTTCTCAAACTAGAGCATAGTCATTCATGTAATGATGGCCACCTCCGGCGATTCCGGAGTAAATCTTTGGTAAGGGGTAGTTTTTTGTTTTTTTTTGTGGGGCCCAGGAGTCCAATTCAGCTGAAGAAAGAATATTCAAGGAGTCTTCAGGGATTTTTCGGTGTAGATTTTGGAGCCAATACGAAGACTATCATTTTCTCAAACTAGAGCATAGTCATTCATGTAATGATGGCCACCTCCGGCGATTCCGGAGGAAATCTTTGGTAAGGGGTCGTTTTTTTTTTTTTTTGTGGGGCCCAGGGGTCCAATTCAGCTGAAGAAAGAATCTTCAAGGAGTCTTCAGGGATTCTTCGGTGAAGATTTTGGCGCCAATACTAAGACTATCATTTTCTCAAACTAGAGCATAGTCATAAAGGCTACCAGCTATATAAATGGTAGAAATTACCCTTGAAATTGAAAAATGACACCTGTTATACTGCTGAAGAAAGAGTCTTCAAGGAGTCTTCAGGGAATCTTGGGTTAGGATTCTGGAGCCAATATGAAGACTATCATTTTCTAAAACTAGAGTATAGTCATTCATGTAATGATGGCCACCTCCGGCGATTCCGGAGGAAATCTTTGGTAAGGGGTCGTTTTTTTTTGGGGGGGGGGCCCAGGGGTCCAATTCAGCTGAAGAAAGAATCTTCAAAGTGTCTTCAGGGACTCTTCGGTGAAGATTTTGGAGCCAATACGAAGACTATCATTTTCTTAAACTAGAGCATAGTCATTCATGTAATGATGGCCACTTCCGGCGATTCCGGAGGAACTCTTTGGTAAGGGGTACTTTTTTTTTTTTTTTTTTTGTGGGGCCCAGGGGTCCAGTTCAGCTGAAGAAAGAATCTTCAAGGAGTCTTCAGGGATTCTTCGGTGAAGATTTTGCGCCAATACGAAGACTATCATTTTCTCAAACTAGAGCATAGTCATTCATGTAATGATGGCCACCTCCGGCGATTCCGGAGGAAATCTTTGGTAAGGGGTCCTTTTTTGTTTTTTTTGGGGGGGGGCCCAGGGGTCCAATTTAGCTGAAGAAAGAATCTTCAAGGAGTCTTCAGGGATTCTTCGGTGAAGATTTTGGAGCCAATAAGAAGACTATCATTTTCTCAAACTAGAGCATAGTCATTCATGTAATGATGGCCACCTCCGGCGATTCCGGAGGAAATCTTTGGTAGGGGGTCCTTTTTTTTTCGTGGGGCCCAGGGGTCGAGTTCAGCTGAAGAAAGAATCTTCAAGGAGTCTTTAGGGATTCTTCGGTGAAGATTTTGGCACCAATACGAAGACTATCATTTTCTCAAACTAGAGCTTAGTCATTCATGTAATGATGGCCACCTCCGGCGATTCTGGAGGAAATCTTTGGTAAGGGTTCCTTTTTTTGGGGGGGGGGGGCCCATTGGTCCAGTTCAGATGAAGAAAGAATCTTCAAGGAGTCTTCAGGGATTCTTCAGTGAAGATTTTGGCACCAATACGAAGTCTATCATTTTCTCAAACTAGAGCATAGTCATTCATGTAATGATGGCTACCTCCTGCGATTCCGGAGGAAATCTTTGGTAAGGGGTCCTTTTTTTTTTTTTTTTTTTTTGTGGGGCCCAGGGGTCCAGTTCTGCTGAAAAAAGAATCTTCAAGGAGTCTTCAGGGATTCCTCGGTGAAGATTTTGGCGCTAATACGAAGACTATCATTTTCTCAAACTAGAGCATAGTCATTCATGTAATGATGGCCACTTCCGGCGATTCCGGAGGAACTCTTTGGTAAGGGGTACTTTTTTCTTTTTTTTTTTTTGTGGGGCCCAGGGGTCCAGTTCAGCTGAAGAAAGAATCTTCAAGGAGTCTTCAGGGATTCTTCGGTGAAGATTTTGCGCCAATACGAAGACTATCATTTTCTCAAACTAGAGCATAGTCATTCATGTAATGATGGCCACCTCCGGCGATTCCGGAGGAAATCTTTGGTAAGGGGTCCTTTTTTGTTTTTTTTTTGGGGGGGGCCCAGGGGTCCAATTTAGCTGAAGAAAGAATCTTCAAGGAGTCTTCAGGGATTCTTCGGTGAAGATTTTGGAGCCAATAAGAAGACTATCATTTTCTCAAACTAGAGCATAGTCATTCATGTAATGATGGCCACCTCCAGCGATTCCGGAGGAAATCTTTGGTAGGGGGTCCTTTTTTTTTCGTGGGGCCCAGGGGTCCAGTTCAGCTGAAGAAAGAATCTTCAAGGAGTCTTCAGGGATTCTTCGGTGAAGATTTTGGCACCAATACGAAGACTATCATTTTCTCAAACTAGAGCTTAGTCATTCATGTAATGATGGCCACCTCCGGCGATTCTGGAGGAAATCTTTGGTAAGGGTTCCTTTTTTTTGGGGGGGGGGCCCATTGGTCCAGTTCAGATGAAGAAAGAATCTTCAAGGAGTCTTCAGGGATTCTTCAGTGAAGATTTTGGCACCAATACGAAGTCAATCATTTTCTCAAACTAGAGCATAGTCATTCATGTAATGATGGCAACCTCCTGCGATTCCGGAGGAAATCTTTGGTAAGGGGTCCTTTTTTTTTTTTTTTTTTTTTTTTGTGGGGCCCAGGGGTCCAGTTCTGCTGAAAAAAGAATCTTCAAGGAGTCTTCAGGGATTCCTCGGTGAAGATTTTGGCGCTAATACTAAGACTATCATTTTCTCAAACTAGAGCATAGTCATTCATGTAATGATGGCCACCTCCGGCGATTCCGGAGGAAATCTTTGGTAAGGGGTCCTTTTTGTTTTTTTTTTTTTGTGGGGCCCAGGGGTCCAATTCAGCTAAAGAAAGAATCTTCAAGGAGTCTTCAGAGATTTTTCGGTGAAGATTTTGGCGCCAATACTAAGACTATCATTTTCTCAAAGTAGAGCATAGTCATTCATGTAATGATGGCCACCTCCGGCGATTCCGGAGGAAATCTTTGGTAAGGGGTCCTTTTTTTTTTTGTGGGGCCCAGGGGTCCAGTTCAGCTGAAGAAAGAATCTTCAAGGAGTCTTCAAGGATTCCTCGGTGAAGATTTTGGCGCCAATACGAAGACTATCATTTTCTCAAACTAGAGCATAGTCATTCATGTAATGATGGCCACCTCCGGCGATTCCGGAGGAAATCTTTGGTAAGAGGTCCTTTTTTGTTTTTTTTTTTTGTGGGGCCCAGTGGTCCAATTCAGCTGAAGAAAGAATCTTCAAGGAGTCTTCAGGGATTCTTCGGTGAATATTTTGGAGCCAATACGAAGACTATCATTTTCTCAAACTAGAGCATAGACATTCATGTAATGATGGCCACCTCTGGCGATTCCGGAGGAAATCTTTGGTAATGGGTAGTTTTTTGTTTTTTTTTTGTGGGGCCCAGGGTTCCAATTCAGCTGAAGAAAGAATCTTCAAAGAGTCTTCAGGGATTCTTCGGTGAAGATTTTGGCACCAATACGAAGACTATCATTTTCTCAAACTAGAGCTTAGTCATTCATGTAATGATGGCCACCTCTGGCGATTCCGGAGGAAATCTTTGGTAAGGGTTCCTTTTTTTTGGGGGGGGGGGAGGGGCCCATTGGTCCAGTTCAGATGAAGAAAGAATCTTCAAGGAGTCTTCAGGGATTCTTCAGTGAAGATTTTGGCACCAATACGAAGTCTATCATTTTCTCAAACTAGAGCATAGTCATTCATGTAATGATGGCTACCTCCTGCGATTCCGGAGGAAATCTTTGGTAAGGGGTCCTTTTTTTTTTTTTTTTTTTTTTGTGGGGCCCAGGGGTCCAGTTCTGCTGAAAAAAGAATCTTCAAGGAGTCTTCAGGGATTCCTCGGTGAAGATTTTGGCGCTAATACGAAGACTATCATTTTCTCAAACTAGAGCATAGTCATTCATGTAATGATGGCCACTTCCGGCGATTCCGGAGGAACTCTTTGGTAAGGGGTACTTTTTTCTTTTTTTTTTTTTGTGGGGCCCAGGGGTCCAGTTCAGCTGAAGAAAGAATCTTCAAGGAGTCTTCAGGGATTCTTCGGTGAAGATTTTGCGCCAATACGAAGACTATCATTTTCTCAAACTAGAGCATAGTCATTCATGTAATGATGGCCACCTCCGGCGATTCCGGAGGAAATCTTTGGTAAGGGGTCCTTTTTTGTTTTTTTTTGGGGGGGGCCCAGGGGTCCAATTTAGCTGAAGAAAGAATCTTCAAGGAGTCTTCAGGGATTCTTCGGTGAAGATTTTGGAGCCAATAAGAAGACTATCATTTTCTCAAACTAGAGCATAGTCATTCATGTAATGATGGCCACCTCCGGCGATTCCGGAGGAAATCTTTGGTAGGGGGTCCTTTTTTTTTTCGTGGGGCCCAGGGGTCCAGTTCAGCTGAAGAAAGAATCTTCAAGGAGTCTTCAGGGATTCTTCGGTGAAGATTTTGGCACCAATACGAAGACTATCATTTTCTCAAACTAGAGCTTAGTCATTCATGTAATGATGGCCACCTCCGGCGATTCTGGAGGAAATCTTTGGTAAGGGTTCCTTTTTTTTTGGGGGGGGGGCCCATTGGTCCAGTTCAGATGAAGAAAGAATCTTCAAGGAGTCTTCAGGGATTCTTCAGTGAAGATTTTGGCACCAATACGAAGTCAATCATTTTCTCAAACTAGAGCATAGTCATTCATGTAATGATGGCTACCTCCTGCGATTCCGGAGGAAATCTTTGGTAAGGGGTCCTTTTTTTTTTTTTTTTTTTTTTTGTGGGGCCCAGGGGTCCAGTTCTGCTGAAAAAAGAATCTTCAAGGAGTCTTCAGGGATTCCTCGGTGAAGATTTTGGCGCTAATACTAAGACTATCATTTTCTCAAACTAGAGCATAGTCATTCATGTAATGATGGCCACCTCCGGCGATTCCGGAGGAAATCTTTGGTAAGGGGTCCTTTTTGTTTTTTTTTTTTTGTGGGGCCCAGGGGTCCAATTCAGCTAAAGAAAGAATCTTCAAGGAGTCTTCAGAGATTTTTCGGTGAAGATTTTGGCGCCAATACTAAGACTATCATTTTCTCAAAGTAGAGCATAGTCATTCATGTAATGATGGCCACCTCCGGCGATTCCGGAGGAAATCTTTGGTAAGGGGTCCTTTTTTTTTTTTGTGGGGCCCAGGGGTCCAGTTCAGCTGAAGAAAGAATCTTCAAGGAGTCTTCAAGGATTCCTCGGTGAAGATTTTGGCGCCAATACGAAGACTATCATTTTCTCAAACTAGAGCATAGTCATTCATGTAATGATGGCCACCTCCGGCGATTCCGGAGGAAATCTTTGGTAAGAGGTCCTTTTTTGTTTTTTTTTTTGTGGGGCCCAGTGGTCCAATTCAGCTGAAGAAAGAATCTTCAAGGAGTCTTCAGGGATTCTTCGGTGAATATTTTGGAGCCAAAACGAAGACTATCATTTTCTCAAACTAGAGCATAGTCATTCATGTAATGATGGCCACCTCCGGCGATTCCGGAGGAAATCTTTTATTAGGGGTCCTTTTTTGTTGTTGTTTTTTTTTTTGTGGGGCCCAGGGGTCCAATTCAGCTGAAGGAAGAATCTTCAAGGAGTCTTCAGGGATTCTTGGGTGAAGATTTTGGCGCCAATACGAAGACTATCATTTTCTCAAACTAGAGCATAGTCATTCATGTAATGATGGCCACCTCCGGCGATTCCGGAGGAAATCTTTGGTGAGGGGTCCTTTTTTTTTTTTTTTTTGTGGGGCCCAGGGGTCCAATTCAGCTGAAGAAAGAATCTTCAAGGAGTCTTCAGGGATTCTTCGGTGAAGATTTTGGCGCCAATACTAAGACTATCATTTTCTCAAACTAGAGCATAGTCATTCATGTAATGATGGCCACCTCCGGCGATTCCGGAGGAAATCTTTGGTAAGGGGTCCTTTTTTTTTTTGTGGGGCCCAGGGGTCCAGTTCAGCTGAAGAAAGAATCTTCAAGGAGTCTTCAGGGATTCCTCGGTGAAGATTTTGGCGCCAATACTAAGACTATCATTTTCTCAAACTAGAGCATAGTCATAAAGGCTACCATCTATATAAATGGTAGAAATTACCCTTGAAATTGAAAAATGACACCTGTTATACTGCTGAAGAAAGAGTCTTCAAGGAGTCTTCAGGGAATCTTGGGTGAGGATTCTGGAGCCAATATGAAGACTATCATTTTCTAAAACTAGAGCATAGTCATTCATGTAATGATGGCCACCTCCGGCGATTCCGGAGGAAATCTTTGGTATGGGGTCGTTTTTTTTTTGGGGGGGGGGGGCCCAGGGGTCCAATTCAGCTGAAGAAAGAATCTTCAAAGAGTCTTCAGGGATTCTTCGGTGAAGATTTTGGAGCCAATAGGAAGACTATCATTTTCTCAAACTAGAGCATAGTCATTCATGTAATGATGGCCACCTCCGGCGATTCCGGAGGAAATCTTTGGTAAGGGGTCCTTTTTTGTTTTTTTTGGGGGGCCCAGGGGTCCAATTCAGCTGAAGAAAGAATCTTCAAGGAGTCTTCAGGGATCCTTCGGTGAAGATTTTGGAGCCAATACGAAGACAATCATTTTCTCAAACTAGAGCATAGTCATTCATGTAATGATGGCCACCTCCGGCGATTCCGGAGGAAATCTTTGGTAAGGGGTCCTTTTTTTTTTTTTTTGTGGGGCCCAGGGGTCCAGTTCAGCTGAAGAAAGAATCTTCAAGGAGTCTTCAGGGATTCTTCGGTGAAGATTTTGGCGCCAATACGAAGACTATCATTTTCTCAAACTAGAGCATAGTCATTCATGTAATGATGGCCACCTCCGGCGATTCCGGAGGAAATCTTTGGTAAGGGGTCCTTTTTTGTTTTTTTGTGGGTCCCAGGGGTCCAATTTAGCTGAAGAAAGAATCTTCAAGGAGTCTTCAGGGATTCTTCGGTGAAGATTTTGGCGCCAATACGAAGACTATCATTTTCTCAAACTAGAGCTTAGTCATTCATGTAATAATGGCCACCTCTGGCGATTCCCGAGGAAATCTTTGGTAAGGGGTCCTTTTTTGTTTTTTTTTTGTGGGGCCCAGGGGTCCAATTCAGCTGAAGAAAGAATCTTCAAGGAGTCTTCAGGGATTCTTCGGTGAAGATTTTGGCACCAATACGAAGACTATCATTTTCTCAAACTAGAGCATAGTCATTCATGTAATGATGGCCACGTCCGTCGATTCCGGAGGAAATCTTTGGTAAGGGGTCCTTTTTTTTTTTTTTTTTTGGTGGGCCCACGGGTCCAGTTCAGCTGAAGAAAGAATCTTCAAGGAGTCTTCAGGGATTCCTCGGTGAAGATTTTGGCACCAATACGAAGACTATCATTTTCTCAAACTAGAGCTTAGTCATTCATGTAATGATGGCCACCTCCGGCGATTCCGGAGGAAATCTTTGGTAAGGGGTCCTTTTTTTTTTTTTTTTTTGTGGGGCCCAGGGGTCCAGTTCAGCTGAAGAAAGAATCTTCAAGGAGTCTTCAGGGATTCCTCGGTGAAGATTTTGGCGCCAATACGAAGACTATCATTTTCTCAAACTAGAGCATAGTCATTCATGTAATGATGGCCACCTCCGGCGATTCCGGAGGAAATCTTTGGTAAGGGGTCCTTTTTTTTTTTTTTTTTTTTGTGGGGCCCAGGGGTCCAGTTCAGCTGAAGAAAGAATCTTCAAGGAGTCTTCAGGGATTCTTCAGTGAAGATTTTGGCACCAATACGAAGACTATCATTTTCTCAAACTAGAGCATAGTCATCCATGTAATGATGGCCACCTCCGGCGATTCCGGAGGAAATCTTTGGTAAGGGTTTTTTTTTTTTTTTTTTTTTTGTGGGGCCCAGTGGTCCAATTCAGCTGAAGAAAGAATCTTCAAGGAGTCTTCAGGGATTCTTCGGTGAATATTTTGGAGCCAATACGAAGACTATCATTTTCTCAAACTAGAGCATAGTCATTCATGTAATGATGGCCACCTCTGGCGATTCCGGAGGAAATCTTTGGTAAGGGGTCGTTTTTTTTTTTGTTTTTTTTTGTGGGGCCCAGGGGTCCAATTCAGCTGAAGAAAGAATCTTCAAGGAGTCTTCAGGGATTCTTGGTTGAAGATTTTGGCGCCAATACTAAGACTATCATTTTCTCAAAAGAGAGCATAGTCATAAAGGCTACCAGCTATATAAATGGTAGAAATTACCCTTGAAATTGAAAAATGACACCTATTTATTGCTGAAGAAAGAGTTTTCAAGGAGTCTTCAGGGAATCTTGGGTGAGGATTTTGGAGCCAATATGAAGACTATCATTTTCTAAAACTAGAGCATAGTCATTCATGTAATGATGGCCACCTCCGGCGATTCCGGAGGAAATCTTTGGTAAGGGGTCCTTTTTTGTTTTTTTTTTTGTGGGGCCCAGGGTTCCAATTCAGCTGAAGAAAGAATCTTCAAAGAGTCTTCAGGGATTCTTCGGTGAAGATTTTGGCACCAATACGAAGACTATCATTTTCTCAAACTAGAGCTTAGTCATTCATGTAATGATGGCCACCTCTGGCGATTCCGGAGGAAATCTTTGGTAAGGGTTCCTTTTTTTTGGGGGGGGGGAGGGGCCCATTGGTCCAGTTCAGATGAAGAAAGAATCTTCAAGGAGTCTTCAGGGATTCTTCAGTGAAGATTTTGGCACCAATACGAAGTCTATCATTTTCTCAAACTAGAGCATAGTCATTCATGTAATGATGGCAACCTCCTGTGATTCCGGAGGAAATCTTTGGTAAGGGGTCCTTTTTTTTTTTTTTTTTTTTTTTTGTGGGGCCCAGGGGTCCAGTTCTCCTGAAAAAAGAATCTTCAAGGAGTCTTCAGGGATTCTTCGGTGAAGATTTTGTCGCCAATACGAAGACTATCATTTTCTCAAACTAGAGCATAGTCATTCATGTAATGATGGCCACCTCCGGCGATTCCGGAGGAAATCTTTGGTAAGGGGTCCTTTTTGTTTTTTTTTTTTTTGTGGGGCCCAGTGGTCCAATTCAGCTGAAGAAAGAATCTTCAAGGAGTCTTCAGTGATTCTTCGGTGAATATTTTGGAGCCAATACGAAGACTGTCATTTTCTCAAACTAGAGCATAGTCATTCATGTAATGATGGCCACCTCCGGAGATTCCGGAGGAAATCTTTGGTAAGGGGTCCTTTTTTTTTTTTTTGTGGGGCCCAGGGGTCCAGTTCAGCTGAAGAAAGAATCTTCAAGGAGTCTTCAGGGATTCTTCGGTGAAGATTTTGCGCCAATACGAAGACTATCATTTTCTCAAACTAGAGCATAGTCATTCATGTAATGATGGCCACCTCCGGCGATTCCGGAGGAAATCTTTGGTAAGGGGTCCATTTTTGTTTTTTTGGGTGGGCCCAGGGGTCCAATTCAGCTGAAGAAAGAATCTTCAAGGAGTCTTCAGGGATTCTTCGGTGAAGATTTTGGAGCCAATACGAAGACTATCATTTTCTCAAACTAGAGCATAGTCATTCATGTAATGATGGCCACCTCCGGCGATTCCGGAGGAAATCTTTGGTAAGGGGTCCTTTTTTTTTTTTTTTTTTTTTTTGTGGGGCCCAGGGGTCCAGTTCAGCTGAAGAAAGAATCTTCAAGGAGTCTTCAGGGATTCCTCGGTGAAGATTTTGGCACCAATACGAAGACTATCATTTTCTCAAACTAGAGCATAGTCATTCATGTAATGATGGCCACCTCCGGCGATTCCGGAGGAAATCTTTGGTAAGGGGTCCTTTTTTGTTTTTTTTTGTGGGGCCCAGTGGTCCAATTCAGCTGAAGAAAGAATCTTCAAGGAGTGTTCAGGGATTCTTCGGTGAATATTTTGGAGCCAATACGAAGACTATCATTTTCTCAAACTAGAGCATAGTCATTCATGTAATGATGGCCACCTCCGGCGATTCCGGAGGAAATCTTTGGCAAGGTTTTTTTTTTTTTTTTTTTTTTTTTTTTGTGGGGCCCAGGGGTCCAGTTCAGCTGAAGAAAGAATCTTCAAGGAGTCTTCAGGGATTCTTTGGTGAAGATTTTGGCGCCAATACGAAGATTATCATTTTCTCAAACTAGAGCATAGTCATTCATGTAATGATGGGTACCTCCGGCGATTCCGGAGGAAATCTTTGGTAAGGGGTAGTTTTTTTTTTTTTTTTTGTGGAGCCCAGGAGTCCAATTCAGCTGAAGAAAGAATATTCAAGGAGTCTTCAGGGATTCTTCGGTGTAGATTTTGGCGCCAATACGAAGACTATCATTTTCTCAAACTAGAGCATAGTCATTCATGTAATGATGGCCACCTCCGGCGATTCCGGAGGAAATCTTTGGTAAGGGGTCCTTTTTTTTTTTTTTTTTGTGGGGCCCAGGGGTCCAATTCAGCTGAAGAAAGAATCTTCAAGGAGTCTTCAGGGATTCTTCGGTGAAGATTTTGGCGCCAATACTAATACTATCATTTTCTCAAACTAGAGCATAGTCATAAAGGCTACCAGCTATATAAATGGTAGAAATTAAGCTTGAAATTGAAAAATGACACCTGTTATACTGCTGAAGAAAGAGTCTTCAAGGAGTCTTCAGGGAATCTTGGGTGAGGATTCTGGAGCCAATATGAAGACTATCATTTTCTAAAACTAGAGCATAGTCATTCATGTAATGATGGCCACTTCCGGCGATTCCGGAGGAACTCTTTGGTAAGGGGTACTTTTTTCTTTTTTTTTTTTTGTGGGGCCCAGGGGTCCAGTTCAGCTGAAGAAAGAATCTTCAAGGAGTCTTCAGGGATTCTTCGGTGAAGATTTTGCGCCAATACGAAGACTATCATTTTCTCAAACTAGAGCATAGTCATTCATGTAATGATGGCCACCTCCGGCGATTCCGGAGGAAATCTTTGGTAAGGGGTCCTTTTTTGTTTTTTTTTGGGGGGGGCCCAGGGGTCCAATTTAGCTGAAGAAAGAATCTTCAAGGAGTCTTCAGGGATTCTTCGGTGAAGATTTTGGAGCCAATAAGAAGACTATCATTTTCTCAAACTAGAGCATAGTCATTCATGTAATGATGGCCACCTCCGGCGATTCCGGAGGAAATCTTTGGTAGGGGGTCCTTTTTTTTTTCGTGGGGCCCAGGGGTCCAGTTCAGCTGAAGAAAGAATCTTCAAGGAGTCTTCAGGGATTCTTCGGTGAAGATTTTGGCACCAATACGAAGACTATCATTTTCTCAAACTAGAGCTTAGTCATTCATGTAATGATGGCCACCTCCGGCGATTCTGGAGGAAATCTTTGGTAAGGGTTCCTTTTTTTTGGGGGGGGGGGCCCATTGGTCCAGTTCAGATGAAGAAAGAATCTTCAAGGAGTCTTCAGGGATTCTTCAGTGAAGATTTTGGCACCAATACGAAGTCAATCATTTTCTCAAACTAGAGCATAGTCATTCATGTAATGATGGCTACCTCCTGCGATTCCGGAGGAAATCTTTGGTAAGGGGTCCTTTTTTTTTTTTTTTTTTTTTTTTGTGGGGCCCAGGGGTCCAGTTCTGCTGAAAAAAGAATCTTCAAGGAGTCTTCAGGGATTCCTCGGTGAAGATTTTGGCGCTAATACTAAGACTATCATTTTCTCAAACTAGAGCATAGTCATTCATGTAATGATGGCCACCTCCGGCGATTCCGGAGGAAATCTTTGGTAAGGGGTCCTTTTTGTTTTTTTTTTTTTTGTGGGGCCCAGGGGTCCAATTCAGCTAAAGAAAGAATCTTCAAGGAGTCTTCAGAGATTTTTCGGTGAAGATTTTGGCGCCAATACTAAGACTATCATTTTCTCAAAGTAGAGCATAGTCATTCATGTAATGATGGCCACCTCCGGCGATTCCGGAGGAAATCTTTGGTAAGGGGTCCTTTTTTTTTTTTGTGGGGCCCAGGGGTCCAGTTCAGCTGAAGAAAGAATCTTCAAGGAGTCTTCAAGGATTCCTCGGTGAAGATTTTGGCGCCAATACGAAGACTATCATTTTCTCAAACTAGAGCATAGTCATTCATGTAATGATGGCCACCTCCGGCGATTCCGGAGGAAATCTTTGGTAAGAGGTCCTTTTTTGTTTTTTTTTTTTGTGGGGCCCAGTGGTCCAATTCAGCTGAAGAAAGAATCTTCAAGGAGTCTTCAGGGATTCTTCGGTGAATATTTTGGAGCCAAAACGAAGACTATCATTTTCTCAAACTAGAGCATAGTCATTCATGTAATGATGGCCACCTCCGGCGATTCCGGAGGAAATCTTTTATTAGGGGTCCTTTTTTGTTGTTGTTTTTTTTTTTGTGGGGCCCAGGGGTCCAATTCAGCTGAAGGAAGAATCTTCAAGGAGTCTTCAGGGATTCTTGGGTGAAGATTTTGGCGCCAATACGAAGACTATCATTTTCTCAAACTAGAGCATAGTCATTCATGTAATGATGGCCACCTCCGGCGATTCCGGAGGAAATCTTTGGTGAGGGGTCCTTTTTTTTTTTTTTTTTGTGGGGCCCAGGGGTCCAATTCAGCTGAAGAAAGAATCTTCAAGGAGTCTTCAGGGATTCTTCGGTGAAGATTTTGGCGCCAATACTAAGACTATCATTTTCTCAAACTAGAGCATAGTCATTCATGTAATGATGGCCACCTCCGGCGATTCCGGAGGAAATCTTTGGTAAGGGGTCCTTTTTTTTTTTTTGTGGGGCCCAGGGGTCCAGTTCAGCTGAAGAAAGAATCTTCAAGGAGTCTTCAGGGATTCCTCGGTGAAGATTTTGGCGCCAATACTAAGACTATCATTTTCTCAAACTAGAGCATAGTCATAAAGGCTACCATCTATATAAATGGTAGAAATTACCCTTGAAATTGAAAAATGACACCTGTTATACTGCTGAAGAAAGAGTCTTCAAGGAGTCTTCAGGGAATCTTGGGTGAGGATTCTGGAGCCAATATGAAGACTATCATTTTCTAAAACTAGAGCATAGTCATTCATGTAATGATGGCCACCTCCGGCGATTCCGGAGGAAATCTTTGGTATGGGGTCGTTTTTTTTTGGGGGGGGGGGCCCAGGGGTCCAATTCAGCTGAAGAAAGAATCTTCAAAGAGTCTTCAGGGATTCTTCGGTGAAGATTTTGGAGCCAATAGGAAGACTATCATTTTCTCAAACTAGAGCATAGTCATTCATGTAATGATGGCCACCTCCGGCGATTCCGGAGGAAATCTTTGGTAAGGGGTCCTTTTTTGTTTTTTTGGGGGGGCCCAGGGGTCCAATTCAGCTGAAGAAAGAATCTTCAAGGAGTCTTCAGGGATCCTTCGGTGAAGATTTTGGAGCCAATACGAAGACAATCATTTTCTCAAACTAGAGCATAGTCATTCATGTAATGATGGCCACCTCCGGCGATTCCGGAGGAAATCTTTGGTAAGGGGTCCTTTTTTTTTTTTTTGTGGGGCCCAGGGGTCCAGTTCAGCTGAAGAAAGAATCTTCAAGGAGTCTTCAGGGATTCTTCGGTGAAGATTTTGGCGCCAATACGAAGACTATCATTTTCTCAAACTAGAGCATAGTCATTCATGTAATGATGGCCACCTCCGGCGATTCCGGAGGAAATCTTTGGTAAGGGGTCCTTTTTTGTTTTTTTGTGGGTCCCAGGGGTCCAATTTAGCTGAAGAAAGAATCTTCAAGGAGTCTTCAGGGATTCTTCGGTGAAGATTTTGGCGCCAATACGAAGACTATCATTTTCTCAAACTAGAGCTTAGTCATTCATGTAATAATGGCCACCTCTGGCGATTCCCGAGGAAATCTTTGGTAAGGGGTCCTTTTTTGTTTTTTTTTTTGTGGGGCCCAGGGGTCCAATTCAGCTGAAGAAAGAATCTTCAAGGAGTCTTCAGGGATTCTTCGGTGAAGATTTTGGCACCAATACGAAGACTATCATTTTCTCAAACTAGAGCATAGTCATTCATGTAATGATGGCCACGTCCGTCGATTCCGGAGGAAATCTTTGGTAAGGGGTCCTTTTTTTTTTTTTTTTTGGTGGGCCCACGGGTCCAGTTCAGCTGAAGAAAGAATCTTCAAGGAGTCTTCAGGGATTCCTCGGTGAAGATTTTGGCACCAATACGAAGACTATCATTTTCTCAAACTAGAGCTTAGTCATTCATGTAATGATGGCCACCTCCGGCGATTCCGGAGGAAATCTTTGGTAAGGGGTCCTTTTTTTTTTTTTTTTTTTGTGGGGCCCAGGGGTCCAGTTCAGCTGAAGAAAGAATCTTCAAGGAGTCTTCAGGGATTCCTCGGTGAAGATTTTGGCGCCAATACGAAGACTATCATTTTCTCAAACTAGAGCATAGTCATTCATGTAATGATGGCCACCTCCGGCGATTCCGGAGGAAATCTTTGGTAAGGGGTCCTTTTTTTTTTTTTTTTTTTTGTGGGGCCCAGGGGTCCAGTTCAGCTGAAGAAAGAATCTTCAAGGAGTCTTCAGGGATTCTTCAGTGAAGATTTTGGCACCAATACGAAGACTATCATTTTCTCAAACTAGAGCATAGTCATCCATGTAATGATGGCCACCTCCGGCGATTCCGGAGGAAATCTTTGGTAAGGGTTTTTTTTTTTTTTTTTTTTTGTGGGGCCCAGTGGTCCAATTCAGCTGAAGAAAGAATCTTCAAGGAGTCTTCAGGGATTCTTCGGTGAATATTTTGGAGCCAATACGAAGACTATCATTTTCTCAAACTAGAGCATAGTCATTCATGTAATGATGGCCACCTCTGGCGATTCCGGAGGAAATCTTTGGTAAGGGGTCGTTTTTTTTTTTTGTTTTTTTTTTGTGGGGCCCAGGGGTCCAATTCAGCTGAAGAAAGAATCTTCAAGGAGTCTTCAGGGATTCTTGGTTGAAGATTTTGGCGCCAATACTAAGACTATCATTTTCTCAAAAGAGAGCATAGTCATAAAGGCTACCAGCTATATAAATGGTAGAAATTACCCTTGAAATTGAAAAATGACACCTATTTATTGCTGAAGAAAGAGTTTTCAAGGAGTCTTCAGGGAATCTTGGGTGAGGATTTTGGAGCCAATATGAAGACTATCATTTTCTAAAACTAGAGCATAGTCATTCATGTAATGATGGCCACCTCCGGCGATTCCGGAGGAAATCTTTGGTAAGGGGTCCTTTTTTGTTTTTTTTTTTGTGGGGCCCAGGGTTCCAATTCAGCTGAAGAAAGAATCTTCAAAGAGTCTTCAGGGATTCTTCGGTGAAGATTTTGGCACCAATACGAAGACTATCATTTTCTCAAACTAGAGCTTAGTCATTCATGTAATGATGGCCACCTCTGGCGATTCCGGAGGAAATCTTTGGTAAGGGTTCCTTTTTTTTGGGGGGGGGGGGGGAGGGGCCCATTGGTCCAGTTCAGATGAAGAAAGAATCTTCAAGGAGTCTTCAGGGATTCTTCAGTGAAGATTTTGGCACCAATACGAAGTCTATCATTTTCTCAAACTAGAGCATAGTCATTCATGTAATGATGGCAACCTCCTGTGATTCCGGAGGAAATCTTTGGTAAGGGGTCCTTTTTTTTTTTTTTTTTTTTTTTGTGGGGCCCAGGGGTCCAGTTCTCCTGAAAAAAGAATCTTCAAGGAGTCTTCAGGGATTCTTCGGTGAAGATTTTGTCGCCAATACGAAGACTATCATTTTCTCAAACTAGAGCATAGTCATTCATGTAATGATGGCCACCTCCGGCGATTCCGGAGGAAATCTTTGGTAAGGGGTCCTTTTTGTTTTTTTTTTTTTTGTGGGGCCCAGTGGTCCAATTCAGCTGAAGAAAGAATCTTCAAGGAGTCTTCAGTGATTCTTCGGTGAATATTTTGGAGCCAATACGAAGACTGTCATTTTCTCAAACTAGAGCATAGTCATTCATGTAATGATGGCCACCTCCGGAGATTCCGGAGGAAATCTTTGGTAAGGGGTCCTTTTTTTTTTTTTTTGTGGGGCCCAGGGGTCCAGTTCAGCTGAAGAAAGAATCTTCAAGGAGTCTTCAGGGATTCTTCGGTGAAGATTTTGCGCCAATACGAAGACTATCATTTTCTCAAACTAGAGCATAGTCATTCATGTAATGATGGCCACCTCCGGCGATTCCGGAGGAAATCTTTGGTAAGGGGTCCATTTTTGTTTTTTTGGGTGGGCCCAGGGGTCCAATTCAGCTGAAGAAAGAATCTTCAAGGAGTCTTCAGGGATTCTTCGGTGAAGATTTTGGAGCCAATACGAAGACTATCATTTTCTCAAACTAGAGCATAGTCATTCATGTAATGATGGCCACCTCCGGCGATTCCGGAGGAAATCTTTGGTAAGGGGTCCTTTTTTTTTTTTTTTTTTTTTTTTGTGGGGCCCAGGGGTCCAGTTCAGCTGAAGAAAGAATCTTCAAGGAGTCTTCAGGGATTCCTCGGTGAAGATTTTGGCACCAATACGAAGACTATCATTTTCTCAAACTAGAGCATAGTCATTCATGTAATGATGGCCACCTCCGGCGATTCCGGAGGAAATCTTTGGTAAGGGGTCCTTTTTTGTTTTTTTTTGTGGGGCCCAGTGGTCCAATTCAGCTGAAGAAAGAATCTTCAAGGAGTGTTCAGGGATTCTTCGGTGAATATTTTGGAGCCAATACGAAGACTATCATTTTCTCAAACTAGAGCATAGTCATTCATGTAATGATGGCCACCTCCGGCGATTCCGGAGGAAATCTTTGGCAAGGTTTTTTTTTTTTTTTTTTTTTTTTTTGTGGGGCCCAGGGGTCCAGTTCAGCTGAAGAAAGAATCTTCAAGGAGTCTTCAGGGATTCTTTGGTGAAGATTTTGGCGCCAATACGAAGATTATCATTTTCTCAAACTAGAGCATAGTCATTCATGTAATGATGGGTACCTCCGGCGATTCCGGAGGAAATCTTTGGTAAGGGGTAGTTTTTTGTTTTTTTTTTGTGGGGCCCAGGAGTCCAATTCAGCTGAAGAAAGAATATTCAAGGAGTCTTCAGGGATTCTTCGGTGTAGATTTTGGCGCCAATACGAAGACTATCATTTTCTCAAACTAGAGCATAGTCATTCATGTAATGATGGCCACCTCCGGCGATTCCGGAGGAAATCTTTGGTAAGGGGTCCTTTTTTTTTTTTTTTTTGTGGGGCCCAGGGGTCCAATTCAGCTGAAGAAAGAATCTTCAAGGAGTCTTCAGGGATTCTTCGGTGAAGATTTTGGCGCCAATACTAATACTATCATTTTCTCAAACTAGAGCATAGTCATAAAGGCTACCAGCTATATAAATGGTAGAAATTAAGCTTGAAATTGAAAAATGACACCTGTTATACTGCTGAAGAAAGAGTCTTCAAGGAGTCTTCAGGGAATCTTGGGTGAGGATTCTGGAGCCAATATGAAGACTATCATTTTCTAAAACTAGAGCATAGTCATTCATGTAATGATGGCCACCTCCGGCGATTCCGGAGGAAATCTTTGGTAAGGGGTCCTTTTTGTTTTTTTTGGGGGGGGCCCAGGGGTCCAATTCAGCTGAAGAAAGAATCTTCAAAGAGTCTTCAGGGATTCTTCGGTGAAGATTTTGGAGCCAATACGAAGACTATCATTTTCTCAAACTAGAGCATAGTCATTCATGTAATGATGGCCACCTCCGGCGATTCCGGAGGAACTCTTTGGTAAGGGGTCCTTTTTTGTTTTTGTTTTTTTTTTTGTGGGGCCCAAGGGTCCAGTTCAGCTGAAGAAAGAATCTTCAAGGAGTCTTCAGGGATTCTTCGGTGAAGATTTTGCGCCAATACGAAGACTATCATTTTCTCAAACTAGAGCATAGTCATTAATGTAATGATGGCTACCTCCGGCGATTCCGGAGGAAATCTTTGGTAAGGGGTCCTTTTTTGTTTTTTTTGGGGGGGCCCAGGGGTCCAATTCAGCTGAAGAAAGAATCTTCAAGGAGTCTTCAGGGATTCTTCGGTGAAGATTTTGGAGCCAATACGAAGACAATCATTTTCTCAAACTAGAGCATAGTCATTCATGTAATGATGGCCACCTCCGGCGATTCCGGAGGAAATCTTTGGTAAGGGGTCCTTTTTTTTGTTTTTTTTGTGGGTCCCAGGGGTCCAATTTAGCTGAAGAAAGAATCTTCAAGGATTCTTCAGGGATTCTTCGGTGAAGATTTTGGCGCCAATACGAAGACTATCATTTTCTCAAACTAGAGCTTAGTCATTCATGTAATAATGGCCACCTCCGGCGATTCCCGAGGAAATCTTTGGTAAGGGGTCCTTTTTTATTTTTTTTTGTGGGACCCAGGGGTCCAATTCAGCTGAAGAAAGAATCTTCAAGGAGTATTCAGGGATTCTTCGGTGAAGATTTTGGCGCCAATACGAAGACTATCATTTTCTCAAACTAGAGCATAGTCATTCATGTAATGATGGCCACCTCCGGCGATTCCGGAGGAAATCTTTGGTAGGGGGTCCTTTTTTTTTCGTGGGGCCCAGTGGTCCAGTTCAGCTGAAGAAAGAATCTTCAAGGAGTCTTCAGGGATTCTTCGGTGAAGATTTTGGCACCAATACGAAGACTATCATTTTCTCAAACTAGAGCTTAGTCATTCATGTAATGATGGCCACCTTCGGCGATTCCGGAGGAAATCTTTGGTAAAGGGTCCTTTTTTTTTTTTTTTTGTGGGGCCCAGGGGTCCAGTTCAGCTGAAGAAAGAATCTTCAAGGAGTCTTCAGGGATTCCTCGGTGAAGATTTTGGCGCCAATACGAAGACTATCATTTTCTCAAACTAGAGCATAGTCATTCATGTAATGATGGCCACCTCCGGCGATTCCGGAGGAAATCTTTGGTAAGGGGTCCTTTTTTTGTTTTTTTTTTGTGGGGCCCAGTGGTCCAATTCAGCTGAAGAAAGAATCTTCAAGGAGTCTTCAGGGATTCTTCAGTGAAGATTTTGGAGCCAATACGAAGACTGTCATTTTCTCAAACTAGAGCATAGTCATTCATGTAATGATGGCCACCTCCGGCGATTCCGGAGGAAATCTTTGGTAAGGGGTCCTTTTTTTTTTTTTGTGGGGCCCAGGGGTCCTTTTCAGCTGAAGAAAGAATCTTCAAGGAGTCTTCAGGGATTCTTCGGTGAAGATTTTGGCGCCAATACGAAGACTATCATTTTCTCAAACTAGAGCATAGTCATTCATGTAATGATGGCTACCTCCGGCGATTCCGGAGGAAATGTTTGGTAAGGGGTAGTTTTTTGTTTTTTTTTGTGGGGCCGAGGAGTCCAATTCAGCTGAAGAAAGAATATTCAAGGAGTGTTCAGGGATTCTTCAGTGAAGATTTTTGCACCAATACGAAGACTATCATTTTCTCAAACTAGAGCATAGTCATTCATGTAATGATGGCCACCTCCGGCGATTCCAATGGAAATCTTTGGTAAGGTTTTTTTTTTTTTTTTTTTTTTTTGTGGGGCCCAGTGGTCCAATTTAGCTGAAGAAAGAATCTTCAAGGAGTCTTCAGGGATTCTTCGGTGAATATTTTGGAACCAATATGAAGACTATCATTTTCTCAAACTAGAGCATAGTCATTCATGTAATGATGGCCACCTCCGGCGATTCCGGAGGAAATCTTTGGTAAGGGGTCTTTTTTTTTTTTTTTTTTTTTTGTGGGGCCCAGGGGTCCAATTCAGCTGAAGAAAGAATCTTCAAGGAGTCTTCAGGGATTCTTCGGTGAAGATTTTGGCGCCAATACTAAGACTATCATTTTCTCAAACTAGAGCATAGTCATTCATGTAATGATGGCCACCTCCGGTGATTCCGGAGGAAATCTTTGGTAAGGGGTACTTTTTTTTTTTTGTGGGGCCCAGGGGTCCAGTTCAGCTGAAGAAAGAATCTTCAAGGAGTCTTCAGGGATTCCTCGGTGAAGATTTTGGCGCCAATACGAAGACTATCATTTTCTCAAACTAGAGCATAGTCATTCATGTAATGATGGCCACCTCCGGCGATTCCGGAGGAAATCTTTGGTAAGGGGTCCTTTTTTCTTTTTTTTTGTGGGGCCCAGTGGTCCAATTCAGCTGAAGAAAGAATCTTCAAGGAGTCTTCAGGGATTCTTCGGTGAATATTTTGGAGCCAATACGAAGACTATCATTTTCTCAAACTAGAGCATAGTCATTCATGTAATGATGGCCACCTCAGGCGATTCCGGAGTAAATCTTTGGTAAGGGGTAGTTTTTTTGTTTTTTTTTGTGGGGCCCAGGAGTCCAATTCAGCTGAAGAAAGAATATTCAAGGAGTCTTCAGGGATTCTTCGGTGTAGATTTTGGCGCCAATACGAAGACTATCATTTTCTCAAACTAGAGCATAGTCATTCATGTAATGATGGCCACCTCCGGCGATTCCGGAGGAAATCTTTGGTAAGGGGTCCTCTTTTTTTTTTTTTTGTGTGGGGCCCAGGGGTCCAATTCAGCTGAAGAAAGAATCTTCAAGGAGTCTTCAGGGATTCTTCGGAGAAGATTTTGGCGCCAATACTAAGACTATCATTTTCTCAAACTAGAGCATAGTCATAAAGGCTACCAGCTATATAAATGGTAGAAATTACCCTTGAAATTGAAAAATGACACCTGTTATACTGCTGAAGAAAGAGTCTTCAAGGAGTCTTCAGGGAATCTTGGGTGAGGATTCTGGAGCCAATATGAAGACTATCATTTTCTAAAACTAGAGCATAGTCATTCATGTAATGATGGCCACCTCCGGCGATTCCGGAGGAAATCTTTGGTAAGGGGTCGTTTTTTTTGTGGGGGGGGGCCCAGGGGTCCAATTCAGCTGAAGAAAGAATCTTCAAAGAGTCTTCAGGGACTCTTCGGTGAAGATTTTGGAGCCAATACGAAGACTATCATTTTCTCAAACTAGAGCATAGTCATTCATGTAATGATGGCCACTTCCGGTGATTCCGGAGGAACTCTTTGGTAAGGGGTACTTTTTTCTTTTTTTTTTTTGTGGGGCCCAGGGGTCCAGTTCAGCTGAAGAAAGAATCTTCAAGGAGTCTTCAGGGATTCTTCATTGAAGATTTTGCGCCAATACGAAGACTATCATTTTCTCAAACTAGAGCATAGTCATTCATGTAATGATGGCCACCTCCGGCGATTCCGGAGGAAATCTTTGGTAAGGGGTCATTTTTTTTGGGGGGGGGGGCCCAGGGGTCCAATTTAGCTGAAGAAAGAATCTTCAAGGAGTCTTCAGGGATTCTTCAGTGAAGATTTTGGAGGCAATACGAAGACTATCATTTTCTCAAACTAGAGCATAGTCATTCATGTAATGATGGCCACCTCCGGCGATTCCGGAGGAAATCTTTGGTAGGGGGTCCTTTTTTTTTTCGTGGGGCCCAGGGGTCCAGTTCAGCTGAAGAAAGAATCTTCAAGTAGTCTTCAGGGATTCTTCGGTGAAGATTTTGGCACCAATACGAAGACTATCATTTTCTCAAACTAGAGCTTAGTCATTCATGTAATGATGGCCACCTCCGGCGATTCTGGAGGAAATCTTTGGTAAGGGTTCCTTTTTTTAGGGGGGGGGGGCCCATTGGTCCAGTTCAGATGAAGAAAGAATCTTCAAGGAGTCTTCAGGGATTCTTCAGTGAAGATTTTGGCACCAATACGAAGTCTATCATTTTCTCAAACTAGAGCATAGTCATTCATGTAATGATGGCTACCTCCTGCGATTCCGGAAGAAATCTTTGGTAAGGGGTTCTTTTTTTTTTTTTTTTTTGTGGGGCCCAGGGGTCCAGTTCTGCTGAAAAAAGAATCTTCAAGGAGTCTTCAGGGATTCCTCGGTGAAGATTTTGGCGCTAATACGAAGACTATCATTTTCTCAAACTAGAGCATAGTCATTCATGTAATGATGGCCACCTCCGGCGATTCCGGAGGAAATCTTTGGTAAGGGGTCCTTTTTTTTTTTTTTGTGGGGCCCAGGGGTCCAATTCAGCTGAAGAGAGAATCTTCAAGGAGTCTTCAGAGATTCTTCGGTGAAGATTTTGGCGCCAATACTAAGACTATCATTTTCTCAAAGTAGAGCATAGGCATTCATGTAATGATGGCCACCTCCGGCGATTCCGGAGGAAATCTTTGGTAAGGGGTCCTTTTTTTTTTTTGTGGGGCCCAGGGGTCCAGTTCAGCTGAAGAAAGAATCTTCAAGGAGTCTTCAGGGATTCCTCGGTGAAGATTTTGGCGCCAATACGAAGACTATCATTTTCTCAAACTAGAGCATAGTCATTCATGTAATGATGGCCACCTCTGGCGATTCCGGAGGAAATCTTTGGTAAGGGGTCCTTTTTTGTTTTTTTTTTTGTGGGGCCCAGTGGTCCAATTCAGCTGAAGAAAGAATCTTCAAGGAGTCTTCAGGGATTCTTCGGTGAATATTTTGGAGCCAATACGAAGACTACCATTTTCTCAAACTAGAGCATAGTCATTCATGTAATGATGGCCACCTCCGGCGATTCCGGAGGAAATCTTTGATAAGGGGTCCTTTTTTGTTGTTGTTTTTTTTTTTTGTGGGGCCCAGGGGTCCAATTCAGCTGAAGAAAGAATCTTCAAGGAGTCTTCAGGGATTCTTGGGTGAAGATTTTGGCGCCAATACGAAGACTATCATTTTCTCAAACTAGAGCATAGTCATTCATGTAATGATGGCCACCTCCGGCGATTCCGGAGGAAATCTTTGGTAAGGGGTACTTTTTTTTTTTTTTTTGTGGGGGCCCAGGGGTCCAATTCAGCTGAAGAAAGAATCTTCAAGGAGTCTTCAGGGATTCTTCGGTGAAGATATTGGCGCCAATACTAAGACTATCATTTTCTCAAACTAGAGCATAGTCATTCATGTAATGATGGCCACCTCCGGCGATTCCGGAGGAAATCTTTGGTAAGGGGTCCTTTTTTTTTTTTTTTTGTGGGGCCCAGGGGTCCAGTTCAGCTGAAGAAAGAATCTTCAAGGAGTCTTCAGGGATTCCTCGGTGAAGATTTTGGCGCCAATACTAAGACTATCATTTTCTCAAACTAGAGCATAGTCATAAAGGCTACCAGCTATATAAATGGTAGAAATTACCCTTGAAATTGAAAAATGACACCTGTTATACTACTGAAGAAAGAGTCTTCAAGGAGTCTTCAGGGAATCTTGGGTGAGGATTCTGGAGCCAATATGAAGACTATCATTTTCTAAAACTAGAGCACAGTCATTCATGTAATGATGGCCACCTCCGGCGATTCCGGAGGAAATCTTTGGTAAGGGGTCCTTTTTTTTGGGGGGGGGGGGTCCCAGGGGTCCAATTTAGCTGAAGAAAGAATCTTCAAAGAGTCTTCAGGGACTCTTCGGTGAAGATTTTGGAACCAATACGAAGACTATCATTTTCTCAAACTAGAGCATAGTCATTCATGTAATGATGGCCACCTCCGGCGATTCCGGAGGAAATCTTTGGTAAGGGGTCCTTTTTTGTTTTTTTGGGGGGGGCCCAGGGGTCCAATTCAGCTGAAGAAAGAATCTTCAAGGAGTCTTCAGGGATTCTTCGGTGAAGATTTTGGAGCCAATACGAAGACAATCATTTTCTCAAACTAGAGCATAGTCATTCATGTAATGATGGCCACCTCCGGCGATTCCGGAGGAAATCTTTGGTAAGGGGTCCTTTTTTTTTTTTTTTTTTGTGGTGCCCAGGGGTCCAGTTCAGCTGAAGAAAGAATCTTCAAGGAGTGTTCAGGGATTCTTCGGTGAAGATTTTGGCGCCAATACGAAGACTATCATTTTCTCAAACTAGAGCATAGTCATTCATGTAATGATGGCCACCTCCGGCGATTCCGGAGGAAATCTTTGGTAAGGGGTCCTTTTTTGTTTTTTTTGTGGGTCCCAGGGGTCCAATTTAGCTGAAGAAAGAATCTTCAAGGAGTCTTCAGGGATTCTTCGGTGAAGATTTTGGCGCCAATACGAAGACTATCATTTTCTCAAACTAGAGCTTAGTCATTCATGTAATAATGGCCACCTCCTGCGATTCCCGAGGAAATCTTTGGTAAGGGGTCCTTTTTTGTTTTTTTTTTGTGGGGCCTAGGGGTCCAATTCAGCTGAAGAAAGAATCTTCAAGGAGTCTTCAGGGATTCTTCGGTGAAGATTTTGGCACCAATACGAAGACTATCATTTTCTCAAACTAGAGCATAGTCATTCATGTAATGATGGCCACCTCCGGCGATTCCAGAGGAAATCTTTGGTAGGGGGTCCTTTTTTTTTCGTGGGGCCCAGGGGTCCAGTTCAGCTGAAGAAAGAATCTTCATGGAGTCTTCAGGGATTCTTCGGTGAAGATTTTGGCACCAATACGAAGACTATCATTTTCTCAAACTAGAGCATAGTCATTAATGTAATGATGGCCACCTCCGGCGATTCCGGAGGAAATCTTTGGTAGGGGGTCCTTTTTTTTTCGTGGGGCCCAGGGGTTCAGTTCAGCTGAAGAAAGAATCTTCAAGGAGTCTTCAGGGATTCTTCGGAGAAGATTTTGACACCAATACGAAGACTATCATTTTCTCAAACTAGAGCTTAGTCATTCATGTAATGATGGCCACCTCCGGCGATTCCGGAGGAAATCTTTGGTAAGGGGTCCTTTTTTTTTTTTTTTTTTGGTGGCCCAGGGGTCCAGTTCAGCTGAAGAAAGAATCTTCAAGGAGTCTTCAGGGATTCCTCGGTGAAGATTTTGGCACCAATACGAAGACTATCATTTTCTCAAACTAGAGCTTAGTCATTCATGTAATGATGGCCACCTCCGGTGATTCCGGAGGAAATCTTTGGTAAGGGGTCCTTTTTTTTTTTTTTTTGTGGGGCCCAGAGGTCCAATTCAGCTGAAGAAAGAATCTTCAAGGAGTCTTCAGGGATTCCTCGGTGAAGATTTTGGCGCCAATACGAAGACTATCATTTTCTCAAACTAGGGCATAGTCATTCATGTAATAATGGCCACCTCCGGCGATTCTGGAGGAAGTCTTTGGTAAGGGGTCCTTTTTTGTTTTTTTTTTGTGGGGCCCAGTGGTCCAATTCAGCTGAAGAAAGAATCTTCAAGGAGTCTTCAGGGATTTTTCGGTGAATATTTTGGAGCCAATACGAAGACTGTCATTTTCTCAAACTAGAGCATAGTCATTCATGTAATGATGGCCACCTCCGGCGATTCCGGAGGAAATCTTTGGTAAGGGATCCTTTTTTTTTTTTTTGTGGGGCCCAGGGGTCCTTTTCAGCTGAAGAAAGAATCTTCAAGGAGTCTTCAGGGATTCTTCAGTGAAGATTTTGGCGCCAATACGAAGACTATCATTTTCTGAAACTAGAGCATAGTCATTCATGTAATGATGGCTACCTCCGGCGATTCCGGAGGAAATGTTTGGTAAGGGGTAGTTTTTTGTTTTTTTTTTTGTGGGGCCCAGGAGTCCAATTCAGCTGAAGAAAGAATATTCAAGGAGTCTTCAGGGATTCTTCAGTGAAGATTTTGGCACCAATACGAAGACTATCATTTTCTCAAACTAGAGCATAGTCATTCATGTAATGATGGCCACCTCCGGCGATTCCGGAGGAAATCTTTGGTAAGGGTTTTTTTTTTTTTTTTTTTGTGGGGCCCAGTGGTCCAATTCAGCTGAAGAAAGAATCTTCAAGGAGTCTTCAGGGATTCTTCGGTGAATATTTTGGAGCCAATACGAAGACTATCATTTTCTCAAACTAGAGCATAGTCATTCATGTAATGATGGCAACCTGCGGCGATTCCGGAGGAAATCTTTGGTAATGGGTCCTTTTTTGGGTTTCTTTGTGGGGCCCACGGGTCCAATTCAGCTGAAGAAAGAATCTTCAAAGAGTCTTCAGGGATTCTTCGGTGAATATTTTGGAGCCAATACGAAGACTATCATTTTCTCAAACTAGAGCATAGTCATTCATGTAATGATGGCCACCTCCGGCGATTCCGGAGGATATCTTTGGTAAGGGGTCCTTTTTTGTTTTTTTTGCTTTTTTTGTGGGGCCCAGGGGTCCAATTCAGCTGAAGAAAGAATCTTCAAGAAGTCTTCAGGGATTCTTCGGTGAAGATTTTGGAGCCAATACGAAGACTATCATTTTCTCAAACTAGAGCATAGTCATTCATGTAATGATGGCCACCTCCGGCGATTCCGGAGGAAATCTTTGGTAAGGGGTCCTTTTTTGTTTTTTTTTTGTGGGGACCAGGGGTCCAATTCAGCTGAAGAAAGAATCTTCAAGGAGTCTTCAGCGATTTTTCGGTGAAGATTTTGGCGCCAATGCGAAGACTATCATTTTCTCAAACTAGAGCATAGTCATTCATGTAATGATGGCCACCTCCGGCGATATCGGAGGAAATCTTTTGTAAGGGGTCCTTTTTTGTTTTTTTTTGTGGGGCCCAGGGGTACAATTCAGCTGAAGAAAGAATCTTCAAGGAGTCTTCAGGGATTCTTCGGTGAAGATTTTGGCACCAATACGGAGACTATTATTTTCTCAATCTAGAGCATAGTCATTCATGTAATGATTGCCACCTCCGGCGATTCCGGAGGAAATCTTTGGTAAGGGGTCCTTTTTTGGGTTTGTTTGTGGGGCCCAGAGGTCCAATTCAGCTGAAGAAAGAATCTTCAAGGAGTCTTCAGGGATTCTTCGGTGAAGATTTTGGTGCCAATACGAAGACTATCATTTTCTCAAACTAGAGTATAGTCATTCATGTAATGATGGCCACCTCTGGCGATTCCGGAGGAAATCTTTGGTAAGGGGTCCTTTTTTTGTTTTTTTTTGTGGGGCCCAGGGGTCCAATTCAGGTGAAGAAAGAATCTTCAAGGAGTCTTCAGGGATTCTTCGGTGAAGATTTTGGAGCCAATACGAAGACTATCATTATCTCAAACTAGAGCATAGTCATTCATGTAACGATGGCCACCTCCGGCGATTCCAGAGGAAATCTTTGGTAAAGGGTCCTTTTTTGTTTTTTTGTTTTTTTTTTGTGGGGCCGAGGGGTCCAATTCAGCTGAAGAAAGAATCTTCAAGGAGTCTTCAGGGATTCTTCGGTGAAGATTTTGGCGCCAATACGAAGACAATCATTTTCTCAAACTAGAGCATAGTCATTCATGTAATGATGGCCACCTCCGGCGATTCCGGAGGAAATCTTTGGTAAGGGGTCCTTTTTTGTTTTTTTTTTTGGGGACCAGGGGTGCAGTTCAGCTGAAGAAAGAATCTTCAAGGAGTCTTCAGGGATTCTTCGGTGAAGATTTTGCGCCAATACGAAGACTATCATTTTCTCAAACTAGAGCATAGTCATTCATGTAATGATGGCCACCTCCGGCGATTCCGGAGGAAATCTTTGGTAAGGCGTCCTTTTTTGTTTTTTTTTATGGGGCCCAGGGGTCCAATTCAGCTAAAGCAAGAATCTTCAAGTAGTCTTCAGGGATTCTTCAGTGAAAATTTTGGAGCCAATACGAAGACTATCATTTTCTCAAACTAGAGCATATTCATTCATGTAATGATGGCCACCTCCGGCGATTCCGGAGGAAATCTTTGGTAAGGGGTCCTTTTTTTTTTTTTTTTTTGTGGGGCCCAGGGGTCCAGTTCATCTGAAGAAAGAATCTTCAAGGAGTCTTCAGGGATTCTTCGGTGAAGATTTTGGCGCCAATACGAACACTATCATTTTCTCAAACTAGAGCATAGTCATTCATGTAATGATGGCCACCTCCGGCGATTCCGGAGGAAATCTTTGGTAAGGGGTCCTTTTTTTTGGGGGGGGGGGTTCCAGGGGTCCAATTCAGCCGAAGAAAGAATCTTCAAGGAGTCTTCAGGGATTCTTCGGTGAAGATTTTGGCGCCAATACGAAGACTATCATTTTCTCAAACTAGAGCATAATCGTTCATGTAATGATGGCCACCTCCGGCGATTCCGGAGGAAATCTTTGGTAAGGGGTCCTTTTTTTTTTTTTTTTTTTTGTGGGGCCCAGGGGTCCAATTCAGCTGAAGAAAGAATCTTCAAGGAGTCTTCAGGGATTCTTCGGTGAAGATTTTGGCGCTTATACAAAGACTATTATTTTCTCAAACTAGAGCATAGTCATTCATGTAATGATGGCCACCTCGGGCGATTCCGGAGGAAATCTTTGGTAAGGGGTCCTTCTTTTTTTTTTTTTTTGTGGGTTCCAGGGGTCCAATTCAGCTAGAGAAAGAACCTTCAAGGAGTCTTCAGGGATTTTTCGGTGAAGATTTTGGCACCAATACGAAGACTATCATTTTCTCAAACTAGAGCATAGTCTTAAAGGCTACCAGCTATATAAATGGTAGAAATTACCCTGGAAATTGAAAAATGACACCTGTTATACTGCTGAAGAAAGAGTCTTCAAGGAGTCTTTAGGGAATCTTGGGTGAGGAATTTGGAGCCAATATGAAGACTATCATTTTCTCAAACTAGAGCATAGTCATTCATGTAATGATGGCCATCTCCGGCGATTCCGGAGGAAATGTTTGGTAAGTGGTCCTTTTTTTTTTTTTTTTTTTTGTGGGGCCCAGGGGTCCAATTCAGCTGAAGAAAGAATCTTCAAGTAGTCTTCAGGTTTTCTTCGATGAAGATTTTGGCACCAATACGAAGACTATCTTTTTCTCAAACTAGAGCATAGTCATTTATGTAATGATGGCCAACTCCGGCGATTCCGGAGGAAATCTTTAGTATGGAGTCCTTTTTTGGGTTTGTTTGTGGGGCCCAGGGGTCCAATTCAGCTGAAGAAAGAATCTTCAAAGAGTCTTCAGGGATTCTTCGGTGAAGATTTTGGAGCCAATACGAAGACTATCATTTTCTCAAACTAGAGCATAGTCATTCATGTAATGATGGCCACCTCCGGCGATTCCGGAGGATATCTTTGGTAAGGGGTCCTTTTTTGGTTTTTGTTTTTTTTTTTGGGCCCCAGGGGTCCAATTCAGCTGAAGAAAGAATCTTCAAGAAGTCTTCAGGGATTCTTCGGTGAAGATTTTGGAGCCAATACGAAGACTATCATTTTCTCAAACTAGAGCATAGTCATTCATGTAATGATGGCCACCTCCGGCGATTCCGGAGGAAATCTTTGGTAAGGGGTCCTTTTTTTTTTTTTTTTTTGTGGGGCCCAGGTGTCCAATTCAGCTGAAGAAAGAATCTTCAAGGAGTCTTCAGGGATTCCTCGGTGAAGATTTTGGCGCCAATACTAAGACTATCATTTTCTCAAACTAGAGCATAGTCATAAAGGCTACCAGCTATATAAATGGTAGAAATTACCCTTGAAATTGAAAAATGACACCTGTTATACTACTGAAGAAAGAGTCTTCAAGGAGTCTTCAGGGAATCTTGGGTGAGGATTCTGGAGCCAATATGAAGACTATCATTTTCTAAAACTAGAGCACAGTCATTCATGTAATGATGGCCACCTCCGGCGATTCCGGAGGAAATCTTTGGTAAGGGGTCCTTTTTTTTGGGGGGGGGCCCAGGGGTCCAATTCAGCTGAAGAAAGAATCTTCAAAGAGTCTTCAGGGACTCTTCGGTGAAGATTTTGGAGCCAATACGAAGACTATCATTTTCTCAAACTAGAGCATAGTCATTCATGTAATGATGGCCACCTCCGGCGATTCCGGAGGAAATCTTTGGTAAGGGGTCCTTTTTTGTTTTTTTGGGGGGGGCCCAGGGGTCCAATTCAGCTGAAGAAAGAATCTTCAAGGAGTCTTCAGGGATTCTTCGGTGAAGATTTTGGAGCCAATACGAAGACAATCATTTTCTCAAACTAGAGCATAGTCATTCATGTAATGATGGCCACCTCCGGCGATTCCGGAGGAAATCTTTGGTAAGGGGTCCTTTTTTTTTTTTTTTTTGTGGGGCCCAGGGGTCCAGTTCAGCTGAAGAAAGAATCTTCAAGGAGTCTTTAGGGATTCTTCGGTGAAGATTTTGGCGCCAATAAGAAGACTATCATTTTCTCAAACTAGAGCATAGTCATTCATGTAATGATGGCCACCTCCGGCGATTCCGGAGGAAATCTTTGGTAAGGGGTCCTTTTTTGTTTTTTTTTGTGGGTCCCAGGGGTCCAATTTAGCTGAAGAAAGAATCTTCAAGGAGTCTTCAGGGATTCTTCGGTGAAGATTTTGGCGCCAATACGAAGACTATCATTTTCTCAAACTAGAGCTTAGTCATTCATGTAATAATGGCCACCTCCGGCGATTCCCGAGGAAATCTTTGGTAAGGGGTCCTTTTTTGTTTTTTTTTTGTGGGGCCCAGGGGTCCAATTCAGCTGAAGAAAGAATCTTCAAGGAGTCTTCAGGGATTCTTCGGTGAAGATTTTGGCACCAATACGAAGACTATCATTTTCTCAAACTACAGCATAGTCATTCATGTAATGATGGCCACCTCCGGCGATTCCAGAGGAAATCTTTGGTAGGGGGTCCTTTTTTTTTTCGTGGGGCCCAGGGGTCCAGTTCAGCTGAAGAAAGAATCTTCATGGAGTCTTCAGGGATTCTTCGGTGAAGATTTTGGCACCAATACGAAGACTATCATTTTCTCAAACTAGAGCATAGTCATTAATGTAATGATGGCCACCTCCGGCGATTCCGGAGGAAATCTTTGGTAGGGGGTCCTTTTTTTTTTCGTGGGGCCCAGGGGTCAAGTTCAGCTGAAGAAAGAATCTTCAAGGAGTCTTCAGGGATTCTTCGGTGAAGATTTTGACACCAATACGAAGACTATCATTTTCTCAAACTAGAGCTTAGTCATTCATGTAATGATGGCCACCTCCGGCGATTCCGGAGGAAATCTTTGGTAAGGGGTCCTTTTTTTTTTTTTTGTGGGGCCCAGAGGTCCAATTCAGCTGAAGAAAGAATCTTCAAGGAGTCTTCAGGGATTCCTCGGTGAAGATTTTGGCGCCAATACGAAGACTATCATTTTCTCAAAGTAGGGCATAGTCATTCATGTAATAATGGCCACCTCCGGCGATTCCGGAGGAAGTCTTTGGTAAGGGGTCCTTTTTTTTTTTTTTTTTTGTGGGGCCCAGTGGTCCAATTCAGCTGAAGAAAGAATCTTCAAGGAGTCTTCAGGGATTTTTCGGTGAATATTTTGGAGCCAATACGAAGACTGTCATTTTCTCAAACTAGAGCATAGTCATTCATGTAATGATGGCCACCTCCGGCGATTCCGGAGGAAATCTTTGGTAAGGGGTCCTTTTTTTTTTTTTGTGGGGCCCAGGGGTCCTTTTCAGCTGAAGAAAGAATCTTCAAGGAGTCTTCAGGGATTCTTCAGTGAAGATTTTGGCGCCAATACGAAGACTATCATTTTCTGAAACTAGAGCATAGTCATTCATGTAATGATGGCTACCTCCGGCGATTCCGGAGGAAATGTTTGGTAAGGGGTAGTTTTTTGTTTTTTTTTTGTGGGGCCCAGGAGTCCAATTCAGCTGAAGAAAGAATATTCAAGGAGTCTTCAGGGATTCTTCAGTGAAGATTTTGGCACCAATACGAAGACTATCATTTTCTCAAACTAGAGCATAGTCATTCATGTAATGATGGCCACCTCCGGCGATTCCGGAGGAAATCTTTGGTAAGGGTTTTTTTTTTTTTTTTTTTGTGGGGCCCAGTGGTCCAATTCAGCTGAAGAAAGAATCTTCAAGGAGTCTTCAGGGATTCTTCGGTGAATATTTTGGAGCCAATACGAAGACTATCATTTTCTCAAACTAGAGCATAGTCATTCATGTAATGATGGCAACCTGCGGCGATTCCGGAGGAAATCTTTAGTAATGGGTCCTTTTTTGGGTTTCTTTGTGGGGCCCACGGGTCCAATTCAGCTGAAGAAAGAATCTTCAAAGAGTCTTCAGGGATTCTTCGGTGAATATTTTGGAGCCAATACGAAGACTATCATTTTCTCAAACTAGAGCATAGTCATTCATGTAATGATGGCCACCTCCGGCGATTCCGGAGGATATCTTTGGTAAGGGGTCCTTTTTTGTTTTTTTTGCTTTTTTTGTGGGGCCCAGGGGTCCAATTCAGCTGAAGAAAGAATCTTCAAGAAGTCTTCAGGGATTCTTCGGTGAAGATTTTGGAGCCAATACGAAGACTATCATTTTCTCAAACTAGAGCATAGTCATTCATGTAATGATGGCCACCTCCGGCGATTCCGGAGGAAATCTTTGGTAAGGGGTCCTTTTTTGTTTTTTTTTGTGGGGACCAGGGGTCCAATTCAGCTGAAGAAAGAATCTTCAAGGAGTCTTCAGCGATTTTTCGGTGAAGATTTTGGCGCCAATGCGAAGACTATCATTTTCTCAAACTAGAGCATAGTCATTCATGTAATGATGGCCACCTCCGGCGATTCCGGAGGAAATCTTTTGTAAGGGGTCCTTTTTTGTTTTTTTTTGTGGGGCCCAGGGGTACAATTCAGCTGAAGAAAGAATCTTCAAGGAGTCTTCAGGGATTCTTCGGTGAAGATTTTGGCACCAATACGAAGACTATTATTTTCTCAATCTAGAGCATAGTCATTCATGTAATGATGGCCACCTCCGGCGATTCCGGAGGAAATCTTTGGTAAGGGGTCCTTTTTTGGGTTTGTTTGTGGGGCCCAGAGGTCCAATTCAGCTGAAGAAAGAATCTTCAAGGAGTCTTCAGGGATTCTTCGGTGAAGATTTTGGCGCCAATACGAAGACTATCATTTTCTCAAACTAGAGTATAGTCATTCATGTAATGATGGCCACCTCTGGCGATTCCGGAGGAAATCTTTGGTAAGGGGTCCTTTTTTTGTTTTTTTTTGTGGGGCCCAGGGGTCCAATTCAGGTGAAGAAAGAATCTTCAAAGAGTCTTCAGGGATTCTTCGGTGAAGATTTTGGAGCCAATACGAAGACTATCATTATCTCAAACTAGAGCATAGTCATTCATGTAACGATGGCCACCTCCGGCGATTCCAGAGGAAATCTTTGGTAAGGGGTCCTTTTTTGTTTTTTTGTTTTTTTTTTTGTGGGGCCGAGGGGTCCAATTCAGCTGAAGAAAGAATCTTCAAGGAGTCTTCAGGGATTCTTCGGTGAAGATTTTGGCGCCAATACGAAGACAATCATTTTCTCAAACTAGAGCATAGTCATTCATGTAATGATGGCCACCTCCGGCGATTCCGGAGGAAATCTTTGGTAAGGGGTCCTTTTTTGTTTTTTTTTTTTGTGGGGACCAGGGGTGCAGTTCAGCTGAAGAAAGAATCTTCAAGGAGTCTTCAGGGATTCTTCGGTGAAGATTTTGCGCCAATACGAAGACTATCATTTTCTCAAACTAGAGCATAGTCATTCATGTAATGATGGCCACCTCCGGCGATTCCGGAGGAAATCTTTGGTAAGGCGTCCTTTTTTGTTTTTTTTTATGGGGCCCAGGGGTCCAATTCAGCTAAAGCAAGAATCTTCAAGTAGTCTTCAGGGATTCTTCAGTGAAAATTTTGGAGCCAATACGAAGACTATCATTTTCTCAAACTAGAGCATATTCATTCATGTAATGATGGCCACCTCAGGCGATTCCGGAGGAAATCTTTGGTAAGGGGTCCTTTTTTTTTTTTTTTTTTTTGTGGGGCCCAGGGGTCCAGTTCATCTGAAGAAAGAATCTTCAAGGAGTCTTCAGGGATTCTTCGGTGAAGATTTTGGCGCCAATACGAAGACTATCATTTTCTCAAACTAGAGCATAGTCATTCATGTAATGATGGCCACCTCCGGCGATTCCGGAGGAAATCTTTGGTAAGGGGTCCTTTTTTTTTGGGGGGTGGGGTTCCAGGGGTCCAATTCAGCTGAAGAAAGAATCTTCAAGGAGTCTACAGGGATTCTTCGGTGAAGATTTTGGCGCCAATACGAAGACTATCATTTTCTCAAACTAGAGCATAATCGTTCATGTAATGATGGCCACCTCCGGCGATTCCGGAGGAAATCTTTGGTAAGGGGTCCTTTTTTGTTTTTTTTTTTTTTTGTGGGGCCCAGGGGTCCAATTCAGCTGAAGAAAGAATCTTCAAGGAGTCTTCAGGGATTCTTCGGTGAAGATTTTGGCGCTTATACAAAGACTATTATTTTCTCAAACTAGAGCATAGTCATTCATGTAATGATGGCCACCTCGGGCGATTCCGGAGGAAATCTTTGGTAAGGGGTCCTTCTTTTTTTTTTTTTTTGTGGGTTCGAGGGGTCCAATTCAGCTAGAGAAAGAACCTTCAAGGAGTCTTCAGGGATTTTTCGGTGAAGATTTTGGCACAAATACGAAGACTATCATTTTCTCAAACTAGAGCATAGTCATAAAGGCTACCAGCTATATAAATGGTAGAAATTACCCTGGAAATTGAAAAATGACACCTGTTATACTGCTGAAGAAAGAGTCTTCAAGGAGTCTTCAGGGAATCTTGGGTGAGGAATTTGGAGCCAATATGAAGACTATCATTTTCTCAAACTAGAGCATAGTCATTCATGTAATGATGGCCATCTCCGGCGATTCCGGAGGAAATGTTTGGTAAGTGGTCCTTTTTTTTTTTTTTTTTTTTGTGGGGCCCAGGGGTCCAATTCAGCTGAAGAAAGAATCTTCAAGTAGTCTTCAGGTTTTCTTCGATGAAGATTTTGGCACCAATACGAAGACTATCTTTTTCTCAAACTAGAGCATAGTCATTTATGTAATGATGGCCACCTCCGGCGATTCCGGAGGAAATCTTTAGTAAGGAGTCCTTTTTTGGGTTTGTTTGTGGGGCCCAGGGGTCCAATTCAGCTGAAGAAAGAATCTTCAAAGAGTCTTCAGGGATTCTTCGGTGAAGATTTTGGAGCCAATACGAAGACTATCATTTTCTCAAACTAGAGCATAGTCATTCATGTAATGATGGCCACCTCCGGCGATTCCGGAGGATATCTTTGGTAAGGGGTCCTTTTTTGGTTTTTGTTTTTTTTTTTGGGCCCCAGGAGTCCAATTCAGCTGAAGAAAGAATCTTCAAGAAGTCTTCAGGGATTCTTCGGTGAAGATTTTGGAGCCAATACGAAGACTATCATTTTCTCAAACTAGAGCATAGTCATTCATGTAATGATGGCCACCTCCGGCGATTCCGGAGGAAATCTTTGGTAAGGGGTCCTTTTTTTTTTTTTTTTTTTTTTTGTGGGGCCCAGGTGTCCAATTCAGCTGAAGAAAGAATCTTCAAGGAGTCTTCAGGGATTCTTCTGTGAAGATTTAGGTGCCAATACAAAGACTATCATTTTCTCAAACTAGAGCATAGTCATTCATGTAATGATGGCCACCTCCGGCGATTCCGGAGGCAACCTTTGGTAAGGGGTCCTTTTTTTTTTTTTTTTTTTTTTTTTGTGGGGCCCAGGGGTCCAATTCAGCTGAAGAAAGAATCTTCAAGGAGTCTTCAGGGATTCTTCGGTGAAGATTTTGGCACCAATACGAAGACTATCATTTTCTCAAACTAGATTATAGTCATTCATGTAATGATGGCTACCTCTGGCGATTCCGGAGGAAATCTTTGGTAAGGGGTCCTTTTTTTTTTTTTTGTGGGGCCCAGGGGTCCAATTCAGCTGAAGAAAGAATCTTCAAAGAGCCTTCAAGGATTCTTCTGTGAAGATTTTGGAGCCAATACGAAGACTATCATTTTCTCAAACTAGAGCATAGTCATTCATGTAATGATGGCCACCTCTGGCGATTCCGGAGGATATCTTTGGTAAGGGGTCCTTTTTTGGTTTTTGTTTTTTTTGTGGGGCCCAGGGGTCCAATTCAGCTGAAGAAAGAATCTTCAAGAAGTCTTCAGGGATTCTTCGGTGAAGATTTTGGAGCCAATACGAAGACTATCATTTTCTCAAACTAGAGCATATTCATTCATGTAATGTTGGCCACCTCCGGCGATTCAGGAGGAAATCTTTGGTAAGGGGTACTTTTTTGTTTTTTTTTGTGGGGCCCAGGGGTCCAATTCAGCTGAAGAAAGAATCTTCAAGGAGTCTTCAGGGATTCTTCGGTGAAGATTTTGGCGCCAATACGAAGACTATCATTTTCTCAAACTAGAGCATAGTCATTCATGTAATGATGGCCACCTCCGGCGATTCAGGAGGAAATCTTTGGTAAGGGGTCCTTTTTTTTTTTGTGGGGCCCAGGGGTCCAATTCAGCTGAAGAAAGAATCTTCAAGGAGTCTTCAGGGATTCTTCGGTGAAGATTTTGGCGCCAATACGAAGACTATCATTTTCTCAAACTAGAGCATTGTCATTCATGTAATGATGGCCACCTCCGGCGATTCCGGAGGAAATCTTTGGTAAGGGGTCCTTTTTTGGGTTTGTTTGTGGGGCCCAGGGGTCCAATTCAGCTGAAGAATGAATCTTTAAGGAGTCTTCAGGGATTCTTAGGTGAAGATTTTGGCGCCAATACGAAGACTATCATTTTCTCAAATTAGAGCATAGTCGTTCATGTAATGATGGCCACCTCCGGCGATTCCGGAGGAAATCTTTGGTAAGGGGTCCTTTTTTTTTTTTTTTTTTTTTTTGTGGGGCCCTGGGGTCCAATTCAGTTGAAGAAAGAATCTTCAAGTAGTCTTCAGGGAGTCTTCGGTGAAGATTTTGGCACCAATACGAAGACTATCATTTTCTCAAACTAGAGCATAGTCATTCATGTAATGATGGCCACCTCTGGCAATTCCGGAAGAAATCTTTGGTAAGGGGTCCTTTTTTGGGTTTGTTTGTGGGGCCCACGGGTCTAATTCAGCTGTAGAAAGAATCTTCAAAGAGTCTTCAGGGATTCTTCGGTGAAGATTTTGGAGCCAATACGAAGACTATCATTTTCTCAAACTAGAGCATAGTCATTCATGTAATGATGGCCACCTCCGGCGATTCCGGAGGATATCTTTGGTAAGGGGTCCTTTTTTGTTTTTTATGTTTTTTTTTGTGGGGCCCAGGGGTCCAATTCAGCTGAAGAAAGAATCTTCAAGAAGTCTTCAGGGATTCTTTGTTGAAGATTTTGGAGCCAATACGAAGACTATCATTTTCTCAAACTAGAGCATAGTCATTCATGTAATGATGGCCACCTCCGGCGATTCCGGAGGAAATCTTTGGTAAAGGGTCCTTTTTTGTTTTTTTTTGTGGGGACCAGGGGTCCAATTCAGCTGAAGAAAGAATCTTCAAGGAGTCTTCAGCGATTTTTCGGTGAAGATTTTGGCGCCAATACGAAGACTATCATTTTCTCAATCTAGAGCATAGTCATTCATGTAATGATGGCCACCTCCGGCGATTCCGGAGGAAATCTTTGGTAAGGGGTCCTTTTTTGGGTTTGTTTGTGGGGCCCAGAGGTCCAATTCAGCTGAAGAAAGAATCTTCAAGGAGTCTTCAGGGATTCTTCGGTGAAGATTTTGGCGCCAATACGAAGACTATCATTTTCTCAAACTAGATTATAGTCATTCATGTAATGATGGCCACCTCTGGCGATTCCGGAGGAAATCTTTGGTAAGGGGTCCTTTTTTGTTTTTTTTTTTGTGGGGCCAAGGGGTCCAATACAGGTGAAGAAAGAATCGTCAAAGAGTCTTCAGGGATTCTTCGGTGAAGATTTTGGAACCAATACGAAGACTATCATTTTCTCAAACTAGAGCATAGTCATTCATGTAATGGTGGCCACCTCCGGCGATTCCGGAGGAAATCTTTGGTAAGGGGTCCTTTTTTCTTTTTTTTTTTTTTTTGTGGGGCCCAGGGGTCCAATTCAGCTGAAGAAATAATCTTCAAGGAGTCTTCAAGGATTCTTCAGTGAAGATTTTGGCGCCAATACGAAGACTATCATTTTCTCAAACTAGAGCATAGTCATTCAAGTAATGATGGCCACCTCCGGCGATTCCGGAGGAAATCTTTGGTAAGGGGTCCTTTTTTTTTTGTGGGGCCCAGGGGTCCAATTCAGCTGAAGAAAGAATCTTCAACGAGTCTTCAGGGATTCTTCGGTGAAGATTTTGCGCCAATACGAAGACTATGATTTTCTCAAACTAGAGCATAGTCATTCATGTAATGATGGCCACCTCCGGCGATTCCGGAGGAAATCTTTGGTAAGGGGTCTTTTTTTTTTGTGGGGCTCAGGGGTCCAATTCAGCTGAAGAAAGAATCTTCAACGAGTCTTCAGTGATTCTTCGGTGAAGATTTTGCGCCAATACGAAGACTATCATTTTCTCAAACTAGAGCATAGTCATTCATGTAATATTGGCCACCTCCGGCGATTCCGGAGGAAATCTTTGGTAAGGGGTGCTTTTTTGGGTTTGTTTGTGGGGGCCCAGGGGTCCAATTCAGCTGAAGAATGAATCTTCAAGGAGTCTTCGGGGATTCTTCGGTGAAGATTTTGGCACCAATACGAAGACTATCATTTTCTCAAACTAGAGCATAGTCATTCATGTAATGATGGCCACCTCCGGCGATTCCGGAGGAAATCTTTGGTAAGGGGTACTTTTTTGGGTATGTTTGTGGGGCCCAGGGGTCCAATTCAGCTGAAGAAAGAATCTTCAAGGAGTCTTCAGGGATTCTTCGGTGAAGATTTTGGCACCAATACGAAGACTATCATTTTCTCAAACTAGAGCATAGTCATTCATGTAATGATGGCCACCTCCGGCGATTCCGGAGGAAATCTTTGGTAAGGGGTACTTTTTTGGGTATGTTTGTGGGGCCCAGGGGTCCAATTCAGCTGAAGAAAGAATCTTCAAGGAGTCTTCATGGATTCTTCGGTGAAGATTTTGGGGCAATACGAAGACTATCATTTTCTCAAACTAGAGCATAGTCATTCATATAATGATGGCCACCTCCGGCGATTCCGAAGGAAATCTTTGGTAAGGGGCCTTTTTTTTTTTTTTGTGGGGACCAGGGGTCCAATTCAGCTGAAGAAAGAATCTTCAAGGAGTCTTCAGGGATTCTTCGGTGAAGATTTTGGCGCCAATACGAAGACTATCATTTTCTCAAACTTGAACATTGTCAGTCATGTAATGATGGCCACCTCCGGCGATTCCGGAGGAAATCTTTGGTAAGGAGTCCTTTTTTGTTTATTTTTTTTGTGGGGCCCAGGGGTCCAATTCAGCTGAAGAAAGATTCTTCAAGGAATCTTCAGGGATTCTTCGGTGAAGATTTTTTCGCCAATACGAAGACTATCATTTTCTCAAACTAGAGCATAGTCATTCATGTAATGATGGCCACCTCGGGCGATTCCGGAGGAAATCTTTGGTAAGGGGTCCTTTTTTTTGGGGGGGGGGGTTCCAGGGGTCCAATTCAGCTGAAGAAAGAATCTTCAAGGAGTCTTCAGTGATTCTTTGGTGACGATTTTGGCGCCAATACGAAGACTATCATTTTCTCAAACTAGAGCATAATCGTTCATGTAATGATGGCCACCTCCGGCGATTCCGGAGGAAATCTTTGGTAAGGGGTCCTTTTTTGTGTGTTTTTTTTCTGGGGCCCAGGTGTCCAATTCAGCTGAAGAAAGAATCTTCAAGGAGTCTTCAGGGATTCTTCGGTGAAGATTTTGGCGCCAATACAAAGTCTATCATTTTCTAAAACTAGAGCATAGTCATTCATGTAATGATGGCCACCTCCGGCGATTCCGGAGGAAATCCTTGGTAAGGGGTCCTTTTTTGTTTTTTTTTTTTTTGTGGGGCCCAGGGGTCCAATTCAGCTGAAGAAAGAATCTTCAAAGAGTCTTCAGGGATTCTTCAGTGAAGATTTTGGAGCCAATACGAAGACTATCATTTTCTCAAACTAGAGCATAGTCATTCATGTAATGATGGCTAGCTTCGGCGATTCCTGAGGAAATCTTTGGTAAGGGGTCCTTTTTTTTTGGGGGGGGGTTCCAGGGGTCCAATTCAGCTGAAGAAAGAATCTTCAAGGAGTCTTCAGGGATTCTTCGGTGAAGATGTTGGCGCCAATACGAAGACTATCATTTTCTCAAACTAGAGCATAGTCATTCATGTAATGATGGCCACCTTCGGCGATTCCGGAGGAAATCTTTGGTAAGGGGTCCTTTTTTGGGTTTGTTTGTGGGGCCCAGGGGTCCAATTCAGCTGAAGAAAGAATCTTCAAAGAATCTTCAAGGAGTCTTCAGGGATTCTTCGGTGAAGATTTTGCGTAGAACAAACTTGTGCCAGTTGCATAGAACAAACTTGTGCCAGTTATGTAGAAGAAACTTGTGCCTGTTGCGTCAAACAAACTTGTGCCAGTTGCATCGAACAAACTTGTGCCAGTTACGGCGAACAAACTTGTGCCAGTTTCGTCGAGAAAACTTGTGCCAGTTGCCTCAAATAAACTTGTGCCAGTTGCGTCAAACAAACTTGTGCCAGTTGCATCAAACAAACTTGTACCAGTTGCGTCAAACTAACTTGTTCCAGTTGCGTCAAACAAACTTGTGCCAATTGAGTCGAAAAAACTTGTGCCAGTTGCGTTGAACAAACTTGTGCCAGTTGCGTCAAACAAACTTGTGCCAGTTGCATAGAACAAATTTGTGCCAGTTGCATAGAACAAACTTGTGCCAGTTGCGTTAAATAAACTTGTGCCAGTTGAGTCAAACAAACTTGTGCCAGTTGCGTCGAACAAAATTGTGCCAGTTGCGTCGAACAAACTTGTGCCAGTTGCGTCGAACAAACTTGTGCCAGTTGCGTAGAACAAACTTGTGCCAGTTGCGTCGAACAAACTTGTGTCAGTTGCGTCAAACAAACTTGTGCCAGTTGCGTCAAACAAACTTGTGCCAGTTGCGTCTAACAAACTTGTGCCAGTTGCGTGAAAAAAACTTGGGCCAGTTTCGTCGAACAAACTTGTGCCAGTGGCATCCAACAAACTTGTGCCAGTTGCGTAGAGCAAACTTGTGCCAGTTGCATCAAACAAACTTGTGCCAGTTGCGTAGAACAAACTTGTGCCAGTTGCGTCAAACAAACTTGTACCAGTTGCGTCAAACAAACTTGTGCCAATTGGTTCGAATTGGTAGAACAAACTGGGGCCAGTTGCATCAAACAAACTTATGCCAGTTGCGTAAAACAAACTTGTGCCAGTTGCATAGAACAAACTTGTGACAGTTGAGTAGAACAAACTTGTGCCAATTGCGTCAAACAAACTTGTGCCAGTTCGTCGAACAAACTTGTGCCAGTTGCGTCGAACAAACTTGTGCCAGTTGCGTCAAACAAACTTGTGCCAGTTGCGTCGAACAAACTTGTGCCAGTTGCATCAAACAAACTTGTGCCAGTAACGGCGAACAAACTTGTGCCACTTGCGTCGAGAAAACTTGTGCCTGTTGCGTCAAATAAACTTGTGCCAGTTGCGTCAAACAAACTTGTGCCAGTTACGGCGAACAAACTTGTGCTAGTTGCGTCGAGAAAAGTTGTGCCAGTTGCGTCAAATAAACTTGTGCCAGTTGCGTCAAACAAACTTGTGCCAGTTGCGTCAAACAAATTTGTGCCAGTTGCGTCAAACAAACTTGTACCAGTTGCGTCAAACAAACTTGTGCCAATTGATTCGAAAAAACTTGTGGCAGTTGCGTTGAACAAACTTGTGCCAGTTGCGTCTAACAAACTTGTGCCAGTTGCATCAAACAAACTTGTGCCAGTTGCGTCAAAAAAACTTGGTCCAGTTGCGTCAAACAAGCTTGTGCCAGTGGCATCGAACACACTAGTACCAGTTGCGTAGAACAAACTTGTGCCAGTTGCGTCAAGCAAACTTGTGCCAGTTGCGTAGAACAAACTTGTGCCAGTTGCGTAGAACAACCTTGTGCCATTTGCGTTGAACAAACTTGTACCAGTTGCGTAGAACAAACTTTTGCCAGTTGCGTCAAACAAACTTATGCAAGTTGCGTAGAACAATCTAGTGCCGGTTGCATAGAACAAACTTGTGCCAGTTGCATAGAACAAACTTGTGCCAATTGCGTCAAACAAACTTGTGCCAGTTGCATCTAAGAAACTTGTGCCAGTTGCGTCAAACAAACTTGTGCCAGTTGCCTCAAACAAACTTGTGCCAGTTGCGTCGAACAAACTTGTGCCAGTTATGGCGAACAAACTTGTGCCACTTGCGTCGAGAAAACTTGTGCCAGATGCGTCAAATAAACTTGTGCCAGTTGCGTCAAACAAACTTGTGCCAGTTGCATCAAACAAACTTCTGCCAGTTGCGTCAAACAAACTTGTGCAAGTTGCGTCAAACAAACTTGTGCCAGTTGCGTTAAACAAACTTGTGCCAATTGAGTCGAACAAACTTGTGCCAGTTGCTTAGAACAAACTTGTGCCAGTTGCGTCAAACAAACTTGGGCCAGTTGCGTTGAATAAACTTGTGCCAGTTGCATCGAACAAACTAGTGCCGGTTGCATAGAACAAACTTGTGCCAGTTGCGTCAAACAAACTTGTGCCAGTTGCGTAGAACAACCTTATGCCAGTTGCGTCAAACAAACTTTTGCCAGTTGCATCAAACAAACTTGTGCCAGTTGCGTCGAACAAACTTGTGCCAGTTGTGTCACACAAACTTGGGCCAGATGGGTCGAACAAACTTGTGCCAGTTACGTTAAACAAACTTGTACCAGTTGCGTCGAATAATCTTGTGCCAGTTGCGTCGAACAAACTTGTGCCAGTTGCGTCGAACAAGCTTGCACCAGTTCCGTCGAACAAACTTGTGCCAGTTGCGTCGAACAAACTTGTGCCAGTTGTGTCAAACAACCTTGTTACAGTTACGTAGAACAAACTTGTGCCAGTTGCGTCGAAAAAAATTGTGCCAGTTGGGTAGAACAAACATGTGCCAGTTGCGTCAAACAAATATGTGCCAGTTGCATAGAACAAACTTGTGCCAGATGCATAGAACAAACTTATGCCATTTGCGTAGAACAAACTTGTGCCTGTTGTCTCAAACAAACTTGTGCCAGTTGTGTACAACAAACTTGTAAGTGTTGCGTAGAACAAACTTGTGCCAGTTGCGTAGAACAAACTTGTGCCAGTTGCGTAGAACAAACTTGTGCCAGTTGCGTCAAACAAACTTGTACCAGTTGCATAGAACAAATTTGTGCCAGTTGCATAGAACAAACTTGTGCCAGTTGCGTCAAATAAACTTGTGCCAGTTGAGTCAAACAAACTTGTGCCAGTTGCGTCGAACAAAATTGTGCCAGTTGCGTCGAACAAACTTGTGCCAGTTGCGTCGAACAAACTTGTGCCAGTTGCGTAGAACAAACTTGTGCCAGTTACGTCGAACAAACTTGTGTCAGTTGCGTCAAACAAACTTGTGCCAGTTTGCGTCAAACAAACTTGTGCCAATTGAGTCGAAAAAACTTGTGCCAGTTGCGTCAAACAAACTTGTGCCAGTTGCGTCTAACAAACTTGTGCCAGTTGCGTCAAACAAACTTGTGCCAGTTGCGTCGAACAAACTTGTGCCAGTTGCGTAGAACAAAATTGTGCCAGTTGCGTCAAACAAACTTGTGCCAGTTGCGTAGAACAAACTTGTGTCAGTTGCGTAGAACAACCTTGTGCCAGTTGCGTCAAACAAACTTGTGCCAGTTGCGTCAAACATACTTGTGCCAGTTGGTTCAAACAAACTTATGCCAGTTGCGTCCAACAAACTTGTACCAGTTGCGTCAAACAAACTTATGCCAGTTGCATAGAAGAAACTAGTGCCAGTTGCATAGAACAAATTTGTGCCAGTTGAGTAGAACAACATTGTGCCAGTTGCGTCAAACAAACTTGTGACAGTAGCGTCGAACAAACTTGTGCCAGTTGCGTCGAACAAACTTGTGCCAGTTGCGTCGAACAAACTTGTGCCAGTTGCGTTGAACAAACTTGTGCCAGTTGCATCAAACAAACTTGTGCCAATTGAGTCGAAAAAACTTGTGCCAGTTGCGTCGAACAAACTTGTGCCAGTTGCGTCTAACAAACTTGTGCCGGTTGCGTCAAACAAACTTGTGCCAGTTGCGTCGAACAAACTTGTGCCAGTTGCATTGAACAAACTTGTGCCAGTTGCGTAAAACAAACTTGTGCCAGTTACGTCAAACAAACTTGTGCCAGTTGCGTAGAACAAACTTGTGCCAGTTGCGTAGAACAACCTTGTGCCAGTTGCGTAGAACAAACTTGTGCCAGTTGCATAGAACAACCTTGTGCCAGTTGCGTCAAACAAACTTGTGCCAGTTGCGTCAAACAAACTTGTGCCAGTTGCGTGGAACAAACTTGTGCCAGTTGTGTCAAACAAACTTGTGCCAGTTGCGTAGAACAACCTTGTGCCAGTTCCGTCAAACAAACTTGTGCCAGTTGCGTCAAACAAACTTGTGCCAGTTGCGTGGAACAAACTTGTGCCAGTTGTGTCAAACAAACTTGTGCCAGTTGGTTCGAACAACCTTGTGCCAGTTGCGTAGAACAAACTTGTGCCAGTTGCGTCCAACAAACTTGTGCCAGTTGCGTCAAACAAACTTGTGCCAGTTGCGTCGAACAAACTTGTGCCAGTTGCGTCAAACAAACTTATGCCAGTTGCATAGAACAAAATAGTGCCAGTTGCATAGAACAAACTTGTGCCAGTTGCGTAGAACAAACTTGTGCCAGTTGCGTCAAACAAACTTGTGCCAGTTGCGTCGAACAAACTAGTGATAGTTGCGTGAAGAAACTTGTGCCAGTTGCATCAAACAAACATGTGCCAGTTGCGTCGAACAAACTTGTGCCAGATATGGCGAAAAAACTTGTGCAAGTTGCGTCGAGAAAACTTGTGCCAGTTACGTCAAAAAAAACTTGTGCCAGTTGCGTCAAACAAACTTGTGCCAGTTACGTCAAACAAACTTGTGCCTCTTGCGTCAAACAAACTTGTGCCAGTTGCATCAAACAAACTTGTACCAATTGAGTCGAAAAAACTTGTGCCGGTTACGTCGAACAAACTTGTGCCAGTTGCGTCTAACAAACTTGTGCCAGTTGCATCGAACAAACTTGTGCCAGTTGCGTCAAACAAACTTGTGCCAGTTGCGTAGAACAAACTTGTGCCCGTTGCGTCAAACAAACTTGTGCCAGTTGCGTAGAACAAACTTGTGCCAGTTGCGTAGAAGAACCTTGTGGCAGTTGCGTCAAACAAACTTGTGCCAGTTGCATCAAACAAACTTATGCCAGTTGCGTTAAACAAACTTGTGCCAGTTGCATCGAACAAACTTTTGCCAGTTGCGTAGAACAAACTTGTGCCAGTTGTGTTGAACAAACTTCTGCCAATTGTGTCAAACAAACTTGTGTCAGTTGCGTAAAACAAACTTGTGCCAGTTGCGTCGAACAAACTTGTGTCAGTTGGGTAGAACAAATTTGTGCCAGTTGCGTCAAACAAACTTGTGCCAGTTGCGTAGAAAAAACTAGTGCCAGTTGCATAGAACAAACTTTTGCCAGATGCGTAGAACAAACTTGTGCCAGTTGTGTAGAACAAAGTTGTGCCAGTTGCATAGAACAAACTTGTGCCAGTTATGTAGAACAAACTTGTGCCAGTTGCGTTAAACAAACTTGTGCCAGTTGTGTCAAACAAACTTGTGCCAGTTACGGCGAACAAACTTGTGCCAGTTTCGTCGAGAAAACTTGTGCCAGTTGCGTCAAATAAACTTGTGCCATTTGCGTCAAACAAACTTGTGCCAGTTGCGTCAAACAAACTTGTGCCAGTTGTGTCAAAAAACTTGTTCCAGTTGCGTCAAACAAAATTGTACCAGTTGCGTCGAACAAACTTGTGCCAGTTGGTTCGAACAAACTTGTGCCAGTTGCGTCCAACAAACTTGTGCCAGTTGCGTCAAACAAACTTGTGCCAGTTGCGTCAAACAAACTTGTGCCAGTTGCGTCGAACAAACTTGTGCCAGTTGTGTCAAACAAACTTGTGCCAGTTGGTTCGAACAACCTTGTGCCAGTTGCGTATAACAAACTTGTGCCAGTTGCGTCAAACAAATTTGTGCCAGTTGCGTCGAACAAACTTGTGCCAGTTGCGTAGAACAAACTTGTGCCAGTTGCGTCAAACAAACTTATGCCAGTTGCATAGAACAAACTAGTGCCAGTTGCATAGAACAAACTTGTGCCAGTTGCGTAGAACAAACTTGTGCCAGTTGCGTCAAACAAACTTGTGCCAGTTGCGTCGAATAAACTTGTGCCAGTTGCGTGAAGAAACTTGTGCCAGTTGAATCAAACAAACATGTGCCAGTTGCGTCGAACAAACTTGTGCCAGATATGGCGAACAAACTTGTGCAAGTTGCGTCGAGAAAACTTGTGCCAGTTGCGTCAAAAAAAACTTGTGCCAGTTGCGTCAAACAAACTTGTGCCAGTTACGTCAAACAAACTTGTGCCTCTTGCGTCAAACAAACTTGTGCCAGTTGCATCAAACAAACTTGTACCAATTGAGTCGAAAAAACTTGTGCCTGTTACGTCGAACAAACTTGTGCCAGTTGCGTCTAACAAACTGGTGCCAGTTGCGTCGAACAAACTTGTGCCAGTTGTGTCAAACAAACTTGTGCCAGTTGCGTAGAACAAACTTGTGCCCGCTGCGTCAAACAAACTTGTGCCAGTTGCGTAGAACAAACTTGAGCCAGTTGCGTAGAAGAACCTTGTGGCAGTTGCGTCAAACAAACTTGTGCCAGTTGCGTCAAACAAACTTGTGCCAGTTGCGTTAAACAAACTTGTGCCAGTTGCACCGAACTAACTTTTGCCAGTTGCGTCGAACAAACTTGTGCCAGTTGCGTCGAAAAAACTTGCGCCAGTTGCGTCGAACAAACTTGTGCCAGTTGCGTTGAACAAACTTCTGCCAATTGTGTCAAACAAACTTGTGTCAGTTGCGTAGAACAAACTTGTGCCTGTTGCGTCGAACAAACTTGTGTCAGTTGGGTAGAACAAATTTGTGCCAGTTGCGTCAAACAAACTTGTGCCAGTTGCGTAGAACAAACTAGTGCCAGTTGCATAGAACAAACTTGTGCCAGATGCGTAGAACAAACTTGTGCCAGTTGTGTAGAACAAACTTGTGCCAGTTGCATAGAACAAACTTGTGCCATTTATGTAGAACAAACTTGTGCCAGTTGCGTTAAACAAACTTGTGCCAGTTGTGTCAAACAAACTTGTGCCAGTTACGGCGAACAAACTTGTGCCAGTTTCGTCGAGAAAACTTGTGCCAGTTGCGTCAAATAAACTTGTGCCATTTGCGTCAAACAAACTTGTGCCAGTTGCGTCAAACAAACTTGTGCCAGTTGCGTCAAACAAACTTGTTCCAGTTGCGTCAAACAAACTTGTGCCAATTGAGTCGAAAAAACTTGTGCCAGTTGCGTCGAACAAACTTGTGCCAGTTGCGTCTAACAAACTTGTGCCAGTTGCGTCAAAAAAATTTGGGCCAGTTTCGTCAAACAAATTGTGTCAGTGGCATCTAACAAACTTGTGCCAGTTGCGTAGAACAAACTTGTGCCAGTTGCATCAAACAAACTTGTGCCAGTTGCGTAGAACAAACTTGTGCCAGTTGCGTAGAACAACCTTGTGCCAGTTGCGTCGAACAAACTTGTGCTAGTTTGTAGAACAAACTTGTGCCAGTTGCGTCAAACAAACTTATGCCAGTTGCATAAAACAAACTAGTGCCTGTTGCTTAGAACAAACTTGTGACAGTTGAGTAGAACAAACTTGTGCCAATTGCGTCAAACAAACTTGTGCCAGTTCGTCGAACAAACTTGTGCCAGTTGCGTGGAAGAAACTTGTGCCAGTTGCGTCAAACAAACTTGTGCCAGTTGCGTCGAACAAACTTGTGCCAGTTGCGTCGAACAAACTTGTGCCAGTTACGGCGAACCAACTTGTGCCACTTGCGTCGAGAAAACTTGTGCCAGTTGTGAAAAAATAAACTTGTGCCAGTTGCGTCAAACAAACTTGTGCCAGTTACGGCGAACAAACTTGTGCCAGTTGCATCGAGAAAAGTTGTGCCAGTTGCGTCAAATAAACTTGTGCCAGTTGCGTCAAACAAACTTGTGCCAGTTGCGTCAAAGAAACTTGTGCCAGTTGCGTCAAACAAACTTGTGCCAGTTGCGTCAAACAAACTTGTGCCAATTGATTAAAAAAAACTTGTGCCAGTTGCGTTGAACAAACTTGTGCCAGTTGCGTCTAACAAACTTGTGCCAGTTGCGTCAAACAAACTTGTGCCAGTTGCGTCGAACAAACTTGTGCTAGTTGCATTGAACACACTAGTGCCAGTTGCATAGAACAAACTAGTGGCAGTTGAATCAAACAAACTTGTGCCAGTTGCGTCGAAAAAACTTGCACCAGTTGCATCGAACAAACATGTGCCAGTTGCGTTGAACAAACTTCTGCCAATTGTGTCAAACAAACTTGTGCCAGTTACATCAAACAAACTTATGCCAGTTGCATAAAACAAACTAGTGCCAGTTGCATAGAACAAACTTGTTCCAGTTGAGTAGAACAAACTTGTGCCAATTGCGTCAAACAAACTTGTGCCAGTTCATCGAACAAACTTGTGCCAGTTGCGTCGAAGAAACTTGTGCCTGTTGCGTCAAACAAACTTGTGCCAGTTGCGTCAAACAAACTTGTGCCAGTTGCGTCGAACAAACTTGTGCCAGTTACGGCGAACCAACTTGTGCCACTTGCGTCGAGAAAACTTGTGCCAGTTGCGTCAAATAAACTTGTGCCAGTTGCGTCAAACAAACTTGTGCCAGTTACGGCGAACAAACTTGTGCCAGTTGCATCGAGAAAAGTTGTGCCAGTTGCGTCAAACAAACTTGTGACAGTTGCGTCAAACAAACTTGTGCCAGTTGCGTCAAACAAACTTGTGCCAATTGATTAAAAAAAACTTGTGCCAGTTGCGTTGAACAAACTTGTGATAGTTGCGTCTAACAAACTTGTGCCAGTTGCGTCAAACAAACTTGTGCCAGTTGCGTCGAACAAACTTGTGCCAGTTGCATCGAACACACTAGTGCCAGTTGCATAGAACAAACTTGTGCCAGTTGCATCGAACACACTAGTGCCAGTTGCATAGAACAAACTTGTGCCACTTGTGTCAAACAAACTTGTGCCAGTTGGGTCGAACAAACTTGTGCCAGTTACGTTAAACAAACTTGTTCCAGTTGCGTCGAACAAACTTGTGCCAGTTGCGTCGAACAAACTTGTGCCATTTGCGTCGAACCAACTTGCGCCAGTTGCGTCGAACAAACTTGTGCCAGTTGCTTAGAACAAACTTGTGCCAGATGTGTCAAACAAACTTGTGCCAGTTGCATCAAACAAACTTGTGCCAGTTGCGTCGAACAAACTTGTGCCAGTTGGGTAGAACAAACATGTGTCAGTTGTGTCAAACAAATTTGTGCCAGTTGCGTAGAACACACTAGTGCCAGTTGCATAGAACAAAATTTTGCCAGATGGGTAGAACAAACATTTGCCATTTGCGTAGAACAAACTTGTGCCAGTTGTGTCAAACAAACCTGTGCCAGTTGTGTACAACAAACTAGTAAGAGTTGCGTAGAACAAACTTGTGCCAGTTGTGTCGAACAAACTTGTGCCAGTTGCATAGAACAAACTTGTACCAGTTGCGTCAAACAAACTTATGCCAGTTGCATAGAACAAACTAGTGCCAGTTGCATAGAACAAACTTGTGCCAGTTGCGTAGAACAAACTTGTGCCAGTTGCGTCAAACAACCTTGTGCCAGTTGCGTAGAAAAAACTTGTGCCAGTTGCGTAGAAGACCCTTGTGCCAGTTGCGTCAAACAAACTTGTGCCAGTTGCGTCAAACAAACTTGTGCCAGTTGCGTTAAAGAAACTTGTGCCAGTTGCATCGAACAAACTTTTGCCAGTTGCGTCGAACAAACTTGTGCCAGTTGCATCAAACAAACTTGCGCCAGTTGCGTCAAACAAACTTGTGCCAGTTGGGTTGAACAAACTTCTGCCAATTGTGTCAAACAAACTTGTGCCAGTTGCATCAAACAAACTTATGCCAGTTGCATAAAACAAACTAGTGCCAGTTGCATAGAACAAACTTGTTCCAGTTGAGTAGAACAAACTTGTGAGAATTGCGTCAAACAAAATTGTGCCAGTTCGTCGAACAAACTTGTGCCAGTTGCGTCGAAGAATCTTGTGCCAGTTGCGTCAAACAAACTTGTGCCAGTTGCGTCGAACAAACTTGTGCCAGTTGCGTCGAACAAACTTGTGCCAGTTACGGTGAACCAACTTTTGCCACTTGCGTCGAGAAAACTTGTGCCAGTTGCGTCAAATAAACTTGTGCCAGTTGCGTCAAACAAACTTGTGCCAGTTACGGCGAACAAACTTTTGCCAGTTGAGTCGAGAAAAGTTGTGCCAGTTGCGTCAAACAAACTTGTGCCAGTTGCATCAAACAATCTTGTGCCAGTTGCGTCAAACAAACTTGTGCCAGTTGCGTCAAACAAACTTGTGACAATTGATTAAAAAAAACTTGTGCCAGTTGCGTTGAACAAACTTGTGCCAGTTGCGTCTAACAAACTTGTGCCAGTTGCGTCAAACAAACTTGTGCCAGTTGCGTCGAACAAACTTGTGCCAGTTGCATCGAACACACTAGTGCCAGTTGCATAGAACAAACTTGTGCCAGTTGCGTCAAACAAACTTGTGCCAGTTGCGTAGAACAAACTTGTGCCAGTTGCGTCAAACAAACTTGTGCCAGTTGTGTCAAACAAACTTGTGCCAGTTGGGTCGAACATACTTGTGCCAGTTACGTTAAACAAACTTGTTCCAGTTGCATCGAACAAACTTGTGCCAGTTGCGTCGAACAAACTTGTGCCAGTTGCGCCGAACAAACTTGTGCCAGTTGCGTCAAACAAACTTGTGCCAGTTGCGTCAAACAAACTTGTGCCAGTTGCGTCAAACAAACTTGTGCCAGTTGCTTCAAACAAACTTGTGCCAGTTGCGTCAAACAAACTTGTGCCAGTTGCGTAGAACAACCTTGTGCCAGTTGCGTCAAACAAACTTGTGCCAGTTGTGTCAAACAAACTTGTGCCAGTTGGGTCGAACATACTTGTGCCAGTTACGTTAAACAAACTTGTTCCAGTTGCATCGAACAAACTTGTGCCAGTTGCGTCGAACAAACTTGTGCCAGTTGCGCCGAACAAACTTGCGCCAGTGCCGTCGAACAAACTTGTGCCATTTGCGCCAAACAAACTTGTGCCAGTTGTGTCAAACAAACTTGTACCAGTTGCATCAAACAAACTTGTGCCAGTTGCGTCGAACAAACTTGTGCCAGTTGGGTAGAACAAACATGTGCCAGTTGTGTCAAACAAATTTGTGCCAGTTGCGTAGAACACACTAGTGCCAGTTGCATAAAACAAACTTGTGCCAGATGGGTAGAACAAACATTTGCCATTTGCGTAGAACAAACTTGTGCCAGTTGTGTCAAACAAACCTGTGCCAGTTGTGTACAACAAACTAGTAAGAGTTGCGTAGAACAAACTTGTGCCAGTTGTGTCGAACAAACTTGTGCCAGTTGCGTAGAACAAACTTGTACCAGTTGCGTCAAACAAACTTATGCCAGTTGCATAGAACAAACTAGTGCCAGTTGCATAGAACAGACTTGTGCCAGTTGCGTAGAACAAACTTGTGCCAGTTGCGTCAAACAACCTTGTGCCAGTTGCGTCGAACAACCTTGTGCCAGTTGCGTCGAAAAAACTTGTGCCAGTTGCGTCAAACAAACTTGTGCCAGATATGGCGAACAAACTTGTCCCAGTTGCTTCGAGAAAACTTGTGCCAGTTGCGTAAAAAAAAACTTGTGCCAGTTGCGTCAAACAAACTTGTGCCAGTTGCATCAAACAAACTTGTGCCTCTTGCGTCAAACAAACTTGTGCCAGTTGCGGCAAACAAACTTGTACCAATTGAGTCGAAAAAACTTGTGCCTGTTACGTCGAACAAACTTGTGCCAGTTGCGTCTAACAAACTTGTGCCAGTTGCGTCAAACAAACTTGTGCCAGTTACGTCAAACAAACTTGTGCCAGTTGCGTCAAACAAACTTGTGCCAGTTGTGTCAAACAAACTTGTGCCAGTTGCGTCAAACAAACTTGTGCCAGTTGCGTCAAACAGACTTGTGCCATTTGCTTAGAAGAACCTTGTGCCAGTTGCGTCAAACGAACTTGTGCCAGTTGCGTCAAAAAAACTTGTGCCAGTTGCGTCAAAGAAACTTGTGCCAGTTGCGTCAAACAAACTTGTGCCAGTTGGGTCGAACAAACTTGTGCCAGTTGCGTTAACCAAACTTGTGCCAGTTGCATCGAACAAACTTTTGCCAGTTGTGTCGAACAAACTTGTGCCAGTTGCGTCAAACAAACTTGCGCCAGTTGCGTAGAACAAACTTGTGCCAGTTGCATAGAACAAACTTCTGCCAGATGCGTAGAACAAACTTGTGCCAGTTGCATAAAACAAACTTGTGCCAGTTATGTAGAACAAACTTGTGCTAGTTGCGTCGAACAAACTTGTGCCAGTTGCGTCGAACAAACTTGTGCCAGTTACGGCGAACAAACTTGTGCCAGTTTCGTCGAGAAAACTTGTGCCAGTTGGGTCAAATAAACTTGTGCCAGTTGCGTCAAACAAACTTGTGCCAGTTGCGTCAAACAAACTTGTGCCAGTTGCGTCAAACAAACTTGTTCCAGTTGCGTCAAACAAACTTGTGCCAATTGAGTCGAAAAAACTTGTGCCAGTTGCGTCGAACAAACTTGTGCCAGTTGCGTCTAACAAACTTGTGCCAGTTGCGTCAAAAAAATTTGGCCCAGTTTCGTCAAACAAACTTGTGCCAGTGGCATCCAACAAACTTGTGCCAGTTGCGTCGAACAAACTTGTGAAAGTTGCGTCAAACAAACTTGTGCCAGTTGCGTAGAACAAACTTGTGCCAGTTGCGTAGAACAACCTTGTGCCAGTTGAGTCGAACAAACTTGTGCTAGTTGGTAGAACAAACTTGTGCCAGTTGCTTCAAACAAACTTATGCCAGTTGCGTAAAACAAACTAGTGCCAGTTGCATAGAACAAACTTGTGCCAGTTGAGTAGAACAAACTTATGCCATTTGCATCAAACAATCTTGTGCCAGTTGCGTCGAACAAACTTGTGCCAGTTGCGTCGAAGAAACTTGTGCCAGTTGCGTCAAACAAACTTGTGCCAGTTGCGTCGAACAAACTTGTGCCAGTTGCGTCAAACAAACTTGTGCCAGTTACGGCGAACAAACTTGTGCCAGTTACGGCGAACAAACTTGTGCCACTTGCGTCGAGAAAACTTGTGCCAGTTGCGTCAAATAAACTTGTGCCAGTTGCGTCAAACAAACTTGTGCCAGTTGCGTCGAGAAAAGTTGTGGCAGTTGCGTCAAATAAACTTGTGCCAGTTGCGTCAAACAAACTTGTGCCAGTTGCATCAAACAAACTTGTGCCAGTTGCGTCAAACAAACTTGTGCCAGTTGCGTCAAACAAACTTGTGCCAATTGATTAAAAAAAACTTGTGCCAGTTGCGTTTAACTAACTTGTGCCAGTTGCGTCAAACAAACTTGTTCCAGTTGCGTCAAACAAACTTGTGCCAATTGAGTCGAAAAAACTTGTGCCAGTTGCATCGAACAAACTTGTGCCAGTTGCGTCTAACAAACTTGTGCCAGTTGAGTCAAAAAAATTTGGGCCAGTTTCGTCGAACAAACTTGTGTCAGTGGCACCCAACAAACTTGTGCCAGTTGCGTAGAACAAACTTGTGCCAGTTGCATCAAGCAAACTTGTGCCAGTTGCGTAGAACAAACTTGTGCCAGTTGCGTAGAACAACCTTGTGCCAGTTGTGTCGAACAAACTTGTGCTCTTTTGTAGAACAAACTTGTGCCAATTGCGTCAAACAAACTTATGCCAGTTGCATAAAACAAACTAGTGCCTGTTGCTGAGAACAAACTTGTGACAGTTGAGTAGAACAAACTTGTGCCAATTGCGTCAAACAAACTTGTGCCAGTTCGTCGAACGAACTTGTGCCAGTTGCGTGGAAGAAACTTGTGCCAGTTGCGTCAAACAAACTTGTGCCAGTTGCATCGAACAAACTTGTGCCAGTTGCGTCGAACAAACTTGTGCCAGTTACGGAGAACCAACTTGTGCCACTTGCGTCGAGAAAACTTGTGCCAGTTGCGAAAAAATAAACTTGTGCCAGTTGCGTCAAACAAACTTGTGCCAGTTACGGCGAACAAACTTGTGCCAGTTGCGTCGAAAAAAGTTGTGCCAGTTGCGTCAAATAAACTTGTGCCAGTTGCGTCAAAGAAACTTGTGCCAGTTGCGTCAAAGAAACTTGTGCCAGTTGCGTCAAACAATCTTGTGCCAGTTGCGTCAAACAAACTTGTGCCAATTGATTAAAAAAAACTTGTGCCAGTTGCGTTGAACAAACTTGTGCCAGTTGCGTCTAACAAACTTGTGCCAGTTGCGTCTAACAAACTTGTGCCAGTTGCGTCCCACAAACTTGTGCTAGTTGCATCGAACACACTAGTGCCAGTTGCATAGAACAAACTTGTGCCAATTGCGTCAAACAAACTTGTGCCAGTTGCGTCAAAAAAACTTGCACCAGTTGCACCAAACAAACTTGTGCCAGTTGCGTTGAACAAACTTCTGCCAATTGTGTCAAACAAACTTGTGCCAGTTGCGTCAAACAAACTTATGCCAGTTGCATAAAACAAACTAGTGCCAGTTGCATAGAACAAACTTGTTCCAGTTGAGTAGAACAAACTTGTGCCAATTGCGTCAAACAAACTTGTGCCAGTTCGTCGAACAAACTTGTGCCAGTTGTGTCGATGAATCTTGTGCTAGTTGCGTCAAACAAACTTGTGCCAGTTGCGTCGAACAAACTTGTGCCAGTTGCGTCGAACAAACTTGTGCCAGTTGCGTCAAATAAACTTGTGCCAGTAGCGTCAAACAAACTTCTGCCAGTTACGGCGAACAAACTTGTGCCAGTTGAGTCGAGAAAAGTTGTGCCAGTTGCGTCAAACAAACTTGTGCCAGTTGCATCAAACAAACTTGTGCCAGTTGCGTCAAAAAAACTTGTGCCAGTTGCGTCAAACAAACTTGTGCCAATTGATTAAAAAAAACTTGTGCCAGTTGCGTTGAACAAACTTGTGCCAGTTGCGTCTAACAAACTTGTGCCAGTTGCGTCAAACAAACTTGTGCCAGTTGCGCCGAACAAACTTGTGCCAGTTGCATCGAACTCACTAGTGCCAGTTGCATAGAACAAACTTGTGCCAGTTGCGTCAAACAAACTAGTGATAGTTGCGTGAAGAAACTTGTGCCAGTTGCATCAAACAAACATGTGCCAGTTGCGTCGAACAAACTTGTGCCAGATATGGCGAAAAAACTTGTGCAAGTTGCGTCGAGAAAACTTGTGCCAGTTACGTCAAAAAAAACTTGTGCCAGTTGCGTCAAACAAACTTGTGCCAGTTACGTCAAACAAACTTGTGCCTCTTGCGTCAAACAAACTTGTGCCAGTTGCATCAAACAAACTTGTACCAATTGAGTCGAAAAAACTTGTGCCGGTTACGTCGAACAAACTTGTGCCAGTTGCGTCTAACAAACTTGTGCCAGTTGCATCGAACAAACTTGTGCCAGTTGCGTCAAACAAACTTGTGCCAGTTGCGTAGAACAAACTTGTGCCCGTTGCGTCAAACAAACTTGTGCCAGTTGCGTAGAACAAACTTGTGCCAGTTGCGTAGAAGAACCTTGTGGCAGTTGCGTCAAACAAACTTGTGCCAGTTGCGTCAAACAAACTTATGCCAGTTGCGTTAAACAAACTTGTGCCAGTTGCATCGAACAAACTTTTGCCAGTTGCATAGAACAAACTTGTGCCAGTTGTGTTGAACAAACTTCTGCCAATTGTGTCAAACAAACTTGTGTCAGTTGCGTAAAACAAACTTGTGCCAGTTGCGTCGAACAAACTTGTGTCAGTTGGGTAGAACAAATTTGTGCCAGTTGCGTCAAACAAACTTGTGCCAGTTGCGTAGAAAAAACTAGTGCCAGTTGCATAGAACAAACTTTTGCCAGATGCGTAGAACAAACTTGTGCCAGTTGTGTAGAACAAACTTGTGCCAGTTGCATAGAACAAACTTGTGCCAGTTATGTAGAACAAACTTGTGCCAGTTGCGTTAAACAAACTTGTGCCAGTTGTGTCAAACAAACTTGTGCCAGTTACGGCGAACAAACTTGTGCCAGTTTCGTCGAGAAAACTTGTGCCAGTTGCGTCAAATAAACTTGTGCCATTTGCGTCAAACAAACTTGTGCCAGTTGCGTCAAACAAACTTGTGCCAGTTGTGTCAAAAAACTTGTTCCAGTTGCGTCAAACAAAATTGTACCAGTTGCGTCGAACAAACTTGTGCCAGTTGGTTCGAACAAACTTGTGCCAGTTGCGTCCAACAAACTTGTGCCAGTTGCGTCAAACAAACTTGTGCCAGTTGCGTCAAACAAACTTGTGCCAGTTGGTTCGAACAACCTTGTGCCAGTTGCGTATAACAAACTTGTGCCAGTTGCGTCAAACAAATTTGTGCCAGTTGCGTCGAACAAACTTGTGCCAGTTGCGTAGAACAAACTTGTGCCAGTTGCGTCAAACAAACTTATGCCAGTTGCATAGAACAAACTAGTGCCAGTTGCATAGAACAAACTTGTGCCAGTTGCGTAGAACAAACTTGTGCCAGTTGCGTCAAACAAACTTGTGCCAGTTGCGTCGAATAAACTTGTGCCAGTTGCGTGAAGAAACTTGTGCCAGTTGAATCAAACAAACATGTGCCAGTTGCGTCGAACAAACTTGTGCCAGATATGGCGAACAAACTTGTGCAAGTTGCGTCGAGAAAACTTGTGCCAGTTGCGTAAAAAAAAACTTGTGCCAGTTGCGTCAAACAAACTTGTGCCAGTTACGTCAAACAAACTTGTGCCTCTTGCGTCAAACAAACTTGTGCCAGTTGCATCAAACAAACTTGTACCAATTGAGTCGAAAAAACTTGTGCCTGTTACGTCGAACAAACTTGTGCCAGTTGCGTCTAACAAACTGGTGCCAGTTGCGTCGAACAAACTTGTGCCAGTTGCGTCAAACAAACTTGTGCCAGTTGCGTAGAACAAACTTGTGCCCGCTGCGTCAAACAAACTTGTGCCAGTTGCGTAGAACAAACTTGTGCCAGTTGCGTAGAAGAACCTTGTGGCAGTTGCGTCAAACAAACTTGTGCCAGTTGCGTCAAACAAACTTGTGCCAGTTGCGTTAAACAAACTTGTGCCAGTTGCACCGAACTAACTTTTGCCAGTTGCGTCGAACAAACTTGTGCCAGTTGCGTCGGAAAAACTTGCGCCAGTTGCGTCGAACAAACTTGTGCCAGTTGCGTTGAACAAACTTCTGCCAATTGTGTCAAACAAACTTGTGTCAGTTGCGTAGAACAAACTTGTGCCAGTTGCGTCGAACAAACTTGTGTCAGTTGGGTAGAACAAATTTGTGCCAGTTGCGTCAAACAAACTTGTGCCAGTTGCGTAGAACAAACTAGTGCCAGTTGCATAGAACAAACTTGTGCCAGATGCGTAGAACAAACTTGTGCCAGTTGTGTAGAACAAACTTGTGCCAGTTGCATAGAACAAACTTGTGCCATTTATGTAGAACAAACTTGTGCCAGTTGCGTTAAACAAACTTGTGCCAGTTGTGTCAAACAAACTTGTGCCAGTTACGGCGAACAAACTTGTGCCAGTTTCGTCGAGAAAACTTGTGCCAGTTGCGTCAAATAAACTTGTGCCATTTGCGTCAAACAAACTTGTGCCAGTTGCGTCAAACAAACTTGTGCCAGTTGCGTCAAACAAACTTGTTCCAGTTGCGTCAAACAAACTTGTGCCAATTGAGTCGAAAAAACTTGTGCCAGTTGCGTCGAACAAACTTGTGCCAGTTGCGTCTAACAAACTTGTGCCAGTTGCGTCAAAAAAATTTGGGCCAGTTTCGTCAAACAAACTTGTGTCAGTGGCATCTAACAAACTTGTGCCAGTTGCGTAGAACAAACTTGTGCCAGTTGCATCAAACAAACTTGTGCCAGTTGCGTAGAACAAACTTGTGCCAGTTGCGTAGAACAACCTTGTGCCAGTTGCGTCGAACAAACTTGTGCTAGTTTGTAGAACAAACTTCTGCCAGTTGCGTCAAACAAACTTATGCCAGTTGCATAAAACAAACTAGTGCCTGTTGCTTAGAACAAACTTGTGACAGTTGAGTAGAACAAACTTGTGCCAATTGCGTCAAACAAACTTGTGCCAGTTCGTCGAACAAACTTGTGCCAGTTGCGTGGAAGAAACTTGTGCCAGTTGCGTCAAACAAACTTGTGCCAGTTGCGTCGAACAAACTTGTGCCAGTTGCGTCGAACAAACTTGTGCCAGTTACGGCGAACCAACTTGTGCCACTTGCGTCGAGAAAACTTGTGCCAGTTGTGAAAAAATAAACTTGTGCCAGTTGCGTCAAACAAACTTGTGCCAGTTACGGCGAACAAACTTGTGCCAGTTGCATCGAGAAAAGTTGTGCCAGTTGCGTCAAATAAACTTGTGCCAGTTGCGTCAAACAAACTTGTGCCAGTTGCGTCAAAGAAACTTGTGCCAGTTGCGTCAAACAAACTTGTGCCAGTTGCGTCAAACAAACTTGTGCCAATTGATTAAAAAAAACTTGTGCCAGTTGCGTTGAACAAACTTGTGCCAGTTGCGTCTAACAAACTTGTGCCAGTTGCGTCAAACAAACTTGTGCCAGTTGCGTCGAACAAACTTGTGCTAGTTGCATTGAACACACTAGTGCCAGTTGCATAGAACAAACTTGTGGCAGTTGGATCAAACAAACTTGTGCCAGTTGCGTCGAAAAAACTTGCACCAGTTGCATCGAACAAACATGTGCCAGTTGCGTTGAACAAACTTCTGCCAATTGTGTCAAACAAACTTGTGCCAGTTACATCAAACAAACTTATGCCAGTTGCATAAAACAAACTAGTGCCAGTTGCATAGAACAAACTTGTTCCAGTTGAGTAGAACAAACTTGTGCCAATTGCGTCAAACAAACTTGTGCCAGTTCATCGAACAAACTTGTGCCAGTTGCGTCGAAGAAACTTGTGCCTGTTGCGTCAAACAAACTTGTGCCAGTTGCGTCAAACAAACTTGTGCCAGTTGCGTCGAACAAACTTGTGCCAGTTACGGCGAACCAACTTGTGCCACTTGCGTCGAGAAAACTTGTGCCAGTTGCGTCAAATAAACTTGTGCCAGTTGCGTCAAACAAACTTGTGCCAGTTACGGCGAACAAACTTGTGCCAGTTGCATCGAGAAAAGTTGTGCCAGTTGCGTCAAACAAACTTGTGACAGTTGCGTCAAACAAACTTGTGCCAGTTGCGTCAAACAAACTTGTGCCAATTGATTAAAAAAAACTTGTGCCAGTTGCGTTGAACAAACTTGTGACAGTTGCGTCTAACAAACTTGTGCCAGTTGCGTCAAACAAACTTGTGCCAGTTGCGTCGAACAAACTTGTGCCAGTTGCATCGAACACACTAGTGCCAGTTGCATAGAACAAACTTGTGCCAGTTGCATCGAACACACTAGTGCCAGTTGCATAGAACAAACTTGTGCCACTTGTGTCAAACAAACTTGTGCCAGTTGGGTCGAACAAACTTGTGCCAGTTACGTTAAACAAACTTGTTCCAGTTGCGTCGAACAAACTTGTGCCAGTTGCGTCGAACAAACTTGTGCCATTTGCGTCGAACCAACTTGCGCCAGTTGCGTCGAACAAACTTGTGCCAGTTGCTTAGAACAAACTTGTGCCAGATGTGTCAAACAAACTTGTGCCAGTTGCATCAAACAAACTTGTGCCAGTTGCGTCGAACAAACTTGTGCCAGTTGGGTAGAACAAACATGTGTCAGTTGTGTCAAACAAATTTGTGCCAGTTGCGTAGAACACACTAGTGCCAGTTGCATAGAACAAACTTGTGCCAGATGGGTAGAACAAACATTTGCCATTTGCGTAGAACAAACTTGTGCCAGTTGTGTCAAACAAACCTGTGCCAGTTGTGTACAACAAACTAGTAAGAGTTGCGTAGAACAAACTTGTGCCAGTTGTGTCGAACAAACTTGTGCCAGTTGCATAGAACAAACTTGTACCAGTTGCGTCAAACAAACTTATGCCAGTTGCATAGAACAAACTAGTGCCAGTTGCATAGAACAAACTTGTGCCAGTTGCGTAGAACAAACTTGTGCCAGTTGCGTCAAACAACCTTGTGCCAGTTGCGTAGAAAAAACTTGTGCCAGTTGCGTAGAAGACCCTTGTGCCAGTTGCGTCAAACAAACTTGTGCCAGTTGCGTCAAACAAACTTGTGCCAGTTGCGTTAAAGAAACTTGTGCCAGTTGCATCGAACAAACTTTTGCCAGTTGCGTCGAACAAACTTGTGCCAGTTGCATCAAACAAACTTGCGCCAGTTGCGTCAAACAAACTTGTGCCAGTTGGGTTGAACAAACTTCTGCCAATTGTGTCAAACAAACTTGTGCCAGTTGCATCAAACAAACTTATGCCAGTTGCATAAAACAAACTAGTGCCAGTTGCATAGAACAAACTTGTTCCAGTTGAGTAGAACAAACTTGTGAGAATTGCGTCAAACAAAATTGTGCCAGTTCGTCGAACAAACTTGTGCCAGTTGCGTCGAAGAATCTTGTGCCAGTTGCGTCAAACAAACTTGTGCCAGTTGCGTCGAACAAACTTGTGCCAGTTGCGTCGAACAAACTTGTGCCAGTTACGGTGAACCAACTTTTGCCACTTGCGTCGAGAAAACTTGTGCCAGTTGCGTCAAATAAACTTGTGCCAGTTGCGTCAAACAAACTTGTGCCAGTTACAGCGAACAAACTTTTGCCAGTTGAGTCGAGAAAAGTTGTGCCAGTTGCGTCAAACAAACTTGTGCCAGTTGCATCAAACAATCTTGTGCCAGTTGCGTCAAACAAACTTGTGCCAGTTGCGTCAAACAAACTTGTGACAATTGATTAAAAAAAACTTGTGCCAGTTGCGTTGAACAAACTTGTGCCAGTTGCGTCTAACAAACTTGTGCCAGTTGCGTCAAACAAACTTGTGCCAGTTGCGTCGAACAAACTTGTGCCAGTTGCATCAAACACACTAGTGCCAGTTGCATAGAACAAACTTGTGCCAGTTGCGTCAAACAAACTTGTGCCAGTTGCGTAGAACAAACTTGTGCCAGTTGCGTCAAACAAACTTGTGCCAGTTGTGTCAAACAAACTTGTGCCAGTTGGGTCGAACATACTTGTGCCAGTTACGTTAAACAAACTTGTTCCAGTTGCATCGAACAAACTTGTGCCAGTTGCGTCGAACAAACTTGTGCCAGTTGCGCCGAACAAACTTGTGCCAGTTGCGTCAAACAAACTTGTGCCAGTTGCGTCAAACAAACTTGTGCCAGTTGCGTCAAACAAACTTGTGCCAGTTGCGTCAAACAAACTTGTGCCAGTTGCGTCAAACAAACTTGTGCCAGTTGCATAGAACAACCTTGTGCCAGTTGCGTCAAACAAACTTGTGCCAGTTGTGTCAAACAAACTTGTGCCAGTTGGGTCGAACATACTTGTGCCAGTTACGTTAAACAAACTTGTTCCAGTTGCATCGAACAAACTTGTGCCAGTTGCGTCGAACAAACTTGTGCCAGTTGCGCCGAACAAACTTGCGCCAGTGCCGTCGAAAAAACTTGTGCCATTTGCGCCAAACAAACTTGTGCCAGTTGTGTCAAACAAACTTGTACCAGTTGCATCAAACAAACTTGTGCCAGTTGAGTCGAACAAACTTGTGCCAGTTGGGTAGAACAAACATGTGCCAGTTGTGTCAAACAAATTTGTGCCAGTTGCGTAGAACACACTAGTGCCAGTTGCATAAAACAAACTTGTGCCAGATGGGTAGAACAAACATTTGCCATTTGCGTAGAACAAACTTGTGCCAGTTGTGTCAAACAAACCTGTGCCAGTTGTGTACAACAAACTAGTAAGAGTTGCGTAGAACAAACTTGTGCCAGTTGTGTCGAACAAACTTGTGCCAGTTGCGTAGAACAAACTTGTACCAGTTGCGTCAAACAAACTTATGCCAGTTGCATAGAACAAACTAGTGCCAGTTGCATAGAACAGACTTGTGCCAGTTGCGTAGAACAAACTTGTGCCAGTTGCGTCAAACAACCTTGTGCCAGTTGCGTCGAACAACCTTGTGCCAGTTGCGTCGAAAAAACTTGTGCCAGTTGCGTCAAACAAACTTGTGCCAGATATGGCGAACAAACTTGTCCCAGTTGCTTCGAGAAAACTTGTGCCAGTTGCGTAAAAAAAAACTTGTGCCAGTTGCGTCAAACAAACTTGTGCCAGTTGCATCAAACAAACTTGTGCCTCTTGCGTCAAACAAACTTGTGCCAGTTGCGGCAAACAAACTTGTACCAATTGAGTCGAAAAAACTTGTGCCTGTTACGTCGAACAAACTTGTGCCAGTTGCGTCTAACAAACTTGTGCCAGTTGCGTCAAACAAACTTGTGCCAGTTACGTCAAACAAACTTGTGCCAGTTGCGTCAAAAAAACTTGTGCCAGTTGTGTCAAACAAACTTGTGCCAGTTGCGTCAAACAAACTTGTGCCAGTTGCGTCAAACAGACTTGTGCCATTTGCTTAGAAGAACCTTGTGCCAGTTGCGTCAAACGAACTTGTGCCAGTTGCGTCAAAAAAACTTGTGCCAGTTGCGTCAAAGAAACTTGTGCCAGTTGCGTCAAACAAACTTGTGCCAGTTGGGTCGAACAAACTTGTGCCAGTTGCGTTAACCAAACTTGTGCCAGTTGCATCGAACAAACTTTTGCCAGTTGTGTCGAACAAACTTGTGCCAGTTGCGTCAAACAAACTTGCCCCAGTTACGTCAAACAAACTTGTGCCAGTTGCGTTGAACAAACTTCTGCCAGTTGTGTCAAACAAACTTGTGTCAGTTGCGTAGAACAAACTTGTGCCAGTTGCTTCGAACAAACTTGTGTCAGTTGGGTAGAACAAACTTGTGCCAGTAGCGTCAAACAAACATGTCCCAGTTGCGTAGAACAAACTTGTGCCAGTTGCATAGAACAAACTTCTGCCAGATGCGTAGAACAAACTTGTGCCAGTTGCATAAAACAAACTTGTGCCAGTTATGTAGAACAAACTTGTGCCAGTTGCGTCGAACAAACTTGTGCCAGTTGCGTCGAACAAACTTGTGCCAGTTACGGCGAACAAACTTGTGCCAGTTTCGTCGAGAAAACTTGTGCCAGTTGGGTCAAATAAACTTGTGCCAGTTGCGCCTCCAAACTTGTGCCAGTTGCGTCAAACAAACTTGTGCCAGTTGCGTCAAACAAACTTGTTCCAGTTGCGTCAAAGAAACTTGTGCCAATTGAGTCGAAAAAACTTGTGCCAGTTGCGTCGAACAAACTTGTGCCAGTTGCGTCTAACAAACTTGTGCCAGTTGCGTCAAAAAAATTTGGCCCAGTTTCGTCAAACAAACTTGTGCCAGTGGCATCCAACAAACTTGTGCCAGTTGCGTCGAACAAACTTGTGAAAGTTGCGTCAAACAAACTTGTGCCAGTTGCGTAGAACAAACTTGTGCCAGTTGCGTAGAACAACCTTGTGCCAGTTGAGTCGAACAAACTTGTGCTAGTTGGTAGAACAAACTTGTGCCAGTTGCTTCAAACAAACTTATGCCAGTTGCGTAAAACAAACTAGTGCCAGTTGCATAGAACAAACTTGTGCCAGTTGAGTAGAACAAACTTATGCCATTTGCATCAAACAATCTTGTGCCAGTTGCGTCGAACAAACTTGTGCCAGTTGCGTCGAAGAAACTTGTGCCAGTTGCGTCAAACAAACTTGTGCCAGTTGCGTCGAACAAACTTGTGCCAGTTGCGTCAAACAAACTTGTGCCAGTTACGGCGAACAAACTTGTGCCAGTTACGGCGAACAAACTTGTGCCACTTGCTTCGAGAAAACTTGTGCCAGTTGCGTCAAATAAACTTGTGCCAGTTGCGTCAAACAAACTTGTGCCAGTTACGGCGAACAAACTTGTGCCAGTTGCGTCGAGAAAAGTTGTGGCAGTTGCGTCAAATAAACTTGTGCCAGTTGCGTCAAACAAACTTGTGCCAGTTGCATGAAACAAACTTGTGCCAGTTGCGTCAAACAAACTTGTGCCAGTTGCGTCAAACAAACTTGTGCCAATTGATTAAAAAAAACTTGTGCCAGTTGCGTTTAACTAACTTGTGCCAGTTGCGTCAAACAAACTTGTTCCAGTTGCGTCAAACAAACTTGTGCCAATTGAGTCGAAAAACCTTGTGCCCGTTGCGTCGAACAAACTTGTGCCAGTTGCGTCTAACAAACTTGTGCCAGTTGAGTCAAAAAAATTTGGGCCAGTTTCGTCGAACAAACTTGTGTCAGTGGCACCCAACAAACTTGTGCCAGTTGCGTAGAACAAACTTGTGCCAGTTGCATCAAACAAACTTGTGCCAGTTGCGTAGAACAAACTTGTGCCAGTTGCGTAGAACAACCTTGTGCCAGTTGTGTCGAACAAACTTGTGCTAGTTTGTAGAACAAACTTGTGCCAATTGCGTCAAACAAACTTATGCCAGTTGCATAAAACAAACTAGTGCCTGTTGCTTAGAACAAACTTGTGACAGTTGAGTAGAACAAACTTGTGCCAATTGCGTCAAACAAACTTGTGCCAGTTCGTCGAACGAACTTGTGCCAGTTGCGTGGAAGAAACTTGTGCCAGTTGCGTCAAACAAACTTGTGCCAGTTGCATCGAACAAACTTGTGCCAGTTGCGTCGAACAAACTTGTGCCAGTTACGGAGAACCAACTTGTGCCACTTGCGTCGAGAAAACTTGTGCCAGTTGCGAAAAAATAAACTTGTGCCAGTTGCGTCAAACAAACTTGTGCCAGTTACGGCGAACAAACTTGTGCCAGTTGCGTCGAAAAAAGTTGTGCCAGTTGCGTCAAATAAACTTGTGCCAGTTGCGTCAAAGAAACTTGTGCCAGTTGCGTCAAAGAAACTTGTGCCAGTTGCGTCAAACAATCTTGTGCCAGTTGCGTCAAACAAACTTGTGCCAATTGATTAAAAAAAACTTGTGCCAGTTGCGTTGAACAAACTTGTGCCAGTTGCGTCTAACAAACTTGTGCCAGTTGCGTCTAACAAACTTGTGCCAGTTGCGTCCCACAAACTTGTGCTAGTTGCATCGAACACACTAGTGCCAGTTGCATAGAACAAACTTGTGCCAATTGCGTCAAACAAACTTGTGCCAGTTGCGTCAAAAAAACTTGCACCAGTTGCACCAAACAAACTTGTGCCAGTTGCGTTGAACAAACTTCTGCCAATTGTGTCAAACAAACTTGTGCCAGTTGCGTCAAACAAACTTATGCCAGTTGCATAAAACAAACTAGTGCCAGTTGCATAGAACAAACTTGTTCCAGTTGAGTAGAACAAACTTGTGCCAATTGCGTCAAACAAACTTGTGCCAGTTCGTCGAACAAACTTGTGCCAGTTGCGTCGATGAATCTTGTGCTAGTTGCGTCAAACAAACTTGTGCCAGTTGCGTCGAACAAACTTGTGCCACTTGCGTCGAACAAACTTGTGCCAGTTGCGTCAAATAAACTTGTGCCAGTAGCGTCAAACAAACTTCTGCCAGTTACGGCGAACAAACTTGTGCCAGTTGAGTCGAGAAAAGTTGTGCCAGTTGCGTCAAACAAACTTGTGCCAGTTGCATCAAACAAACTTGTGCCAGTTGCGTCAAAAAAACTTGTGCCAGTTGCGTCAAACAAACTTGTGCCAATTGATTAAAAAAAACTTGTGCCAGTTGCGTTGAACAAACTTGTGCCAGTTGCGTCTAACAAACTTGTGCCAGTTGCGTCAAACAAACTTGTGCCAGTTGCGCCGAACAAACTTGTGCCAGTTGCATCGAACTCACTAGTGCCAGTTGCATAGAACAAACTTGTGCCAGTTGCATCAAACAAACTTGTGCCAGTTGCGTCGAACAAACTTGTGCCAGTTACGGCGAACAAACTTGTGCCAGTTTCGTCGAGAAAACTTGTGCCAGTTGGGTCAAATAAACTTGTGCCAGTTGCGTCAAACAAACTTGTGCCAGTTGCGTCAAACAAACTTGTGCCAGTTGCGTCAAACAAACTTGTTCCAGTTGCGTCAAACAAACTTGTGCCAATTGAGTCGAAAAAACTTGTGCCAGTTGCGTCGAACAAACTTGTGCCAGTTGCGTCTAACAAACTTGTGCCAGTTGCGTCAAAAAAATTTGGCCCAGTTTCGTCAAACAAACTTGTGCCAGTGGCATCCAACAAACTTGTGCCAGTTGCGTCGAACAAACTTGTGAAAGTTGCGTCAAACAAACTTGTGCCAGTTGCGTAGAACAAACTTGTGCCAGTTGCGTAGAACAACCTTGTGCCAGTTGAGTCGAACAAACTTGTGCTAGTTGGTAGAACAAACTTGTGCCAGTTGCTTCAAACAAACTTATGCCAGTTGCGTAAAACAAACTAGTGCCAGTTGCATAGAACAAACTTGTGCCAGTTGAGTAGAACAAACTTATGCCATTTGCATCAAACAATCTTGTGCCAGTTGCGTCGAACAAACTTGTGCCAGTTGCGTCGAAGAAACTTGTGCCAGTTGCGTCAAACAAACTTGTGCCAGTTGCGTCGAACAAACTTGTGCCAGTTGCGTCAAACAAACTTGTGCCAGTTACGGCGAACAAACTTGTGCCACTTGCGTCGAGAAAACTTGTGCCAGTTGCGTCAAATAAACTTGTGCCAGTTGCGTCAAACAAACTTGTGCCAGTTACGGCGAACAAACTTGTGCCAGTTGCGTCGAGAAAAGTTGTGGCAGTTGCGTCAAATAAACTTATGCCAGTTGCGTCAAACAAACTTGTGCCAGTTGCATCAAACAAACTTGTGCCAGTTGCGTCAAACAAACTTGTGCCAGTTGCGTCAAACAAACTTGTGCCAATTGATTAAAAAAAACTTGTGCCAGTTGCGTTGAACTAACTTGTGCCAGTTGCGTCAAACAAACTTGTGCCAGTTGCGTCAAACAAACTTATTCCAGTTGCGTCAAACAAACTTGTGCCAATTGAGTCGAAAAAACTTGTGCCAGTTGCGTCGAACAAACTTGTGCCAGTTGCGTCTAACAAACTTGTGCCAGTTGAGTCAAAAAAATTTGGGCCAGTTTCGTCGAACAAACTTGTGTCAGTGGCACCCAACAAACTTGTGCCAGTTGCGTAGAACAAACTTGTGCCAGTTGCATCAAACAAACTTGTGCCAGTTGCGTAGAACAAACTTGTGCCAGTTTCGTAGAACAACCTTGTGCCAGTTGTGTCGAACAAACTTGTGCTAGTTTGTAGAACAAACTTGTGCCAGTTGCGTCAAACAAACTTATGCCAGTTGCATAAAACAAACTAGTGCCTGTTGCTTAGAACAAACTTGTGACAGTTGAGTAGAACAAACTTGTGCCAATTGCGTCAAACAAACTTGTGCCAGTTCGTCGAACGAACTTGTGCCAGTTGCGTGGAAGAAACTTGTGCCAGTTGCGTCAAACAAACTTGTGCCAGTTGCATCGAACAAACTTGTGCCAGTTGCGTCGAACAAACTTGTGCCAGTTACGGAGAACCAACTTGTGCCACTTGCGTCGAGAAAACTTGTGCCAGTTGCGAAAAAATAAACTTGTGCCAGTTGCGTCAAACAAACTTGTGCCAGTTACGGCGAACAAACTTGTGCCAGTTGCATCGAAAAAAGTTGTGCCAGTTGCGTCAAATAAACTTGTGCCAGTTGCGTCAAAGACACTTGTGCCAGTTGCGTCAAAGAAACTTGTGCCAGTTGCGTCAAACAATCTTGTGCCAGTTGCGTCAAACAAACTTGTGCCAATTGATTAAAAAAAACTTGTGCCAGTTGCGTTGAACAAACTTGTGCCAGTTGCGTCTAACAAACTTGTGCCAGTTGCGTCTAACAAACTTGTGCCAGTTGCGTCCCACAAACTTGTGCTAGTTGCATCGAACACACTAGTGCCAGTTGCATAGAACAAACTTGTGCCAATTGCGTCAAACAAACTTGTGCCAGTTGCGTCGAAAAAACTTGCACCAGTTGCACCAAACAAACTTGTGCCAGTTGCGTTGAACAAACTTCTGCCAATTGTGTCAAACAAACTTGTGCCAGTTGCGTCAAACAAACTTATGCCAGTTGCATAAAACAAACTAGTGCCAGTTGCATAGAACAAACTTGTTCCAGTTGAGTAGAACAAACTTGTGCCAATTGCGTCAAACAAACTTGTGCCAGTTCGTCGAACAAACTTGTGCCAGTTGCGTCGAAGAATCTTGTGCTAGTTGCGTCAAACAAACTTGTGCCAGTTGCGTCGAACAAACTTGTGCCAGTTGCGTCGAACAAACTTGTGCCAGTTGCGTCAAATAAACTTGTGCCAGTAGCGTCAAACAAACTTCTGCCAGTTACGGCGAACAAACTTGTGCCAGTTGAGTCGAGAAAAGTTGTGCCAGTTGCGTCAAACAAACTTGTGCCAGTTGCATCAAACAAACTTGTGCCAGTTGCGTCAAAAAAACTTGTGCCAGTTGCGTCAAACAAACTTGTGCCAATTGATTAAAAAAAACTTGTGCCAGTTGCGTTGAACAAACTTGTGCCAGTTGCGTCTAACAAACTTGTGCCAGTTGCGTCAAACAAACTTGTGCCAGTTGCGCCGAACAAACTTGTGCCAGTTGCATCGAACACACTAGTGCCAGTTGCATAGAACAAACTTGTGCCAGTTGCGTCAAACAAACTTGTGCCAGTTGCGTAGAACAAACTTGTACATGTTGCGTACAACAACCTTGTGCCAGTTGCGTCAAACAAACCTGTGCCAGTTGTGTCAAACAAACTTGTGCCAGTTGGGTCGAACAAACTTGTGCCAGTTACGTTAAACAAACTTGTTCCAGTTGCATCAAACAAACTTGTGCCAGTTGCGTCAAACAAACTTGTGCCAGTTGCGCCGAACAAACTTATGCCAGTTCCGTTGAACAAACTTGTGCCAGTTGCTTAGAACAAACTTGTGCCAGTTGTGTCAAACAAACTTGTACCAGTTGCATCAAACAAACTTGTGCCAGTTGCGTCGAACAAACTTGTGCCAGTTGGGTAGAACAGACATGTGCCAGTTGTGTCAAAAAAATTTGTGCCAGTTGCGTAGAAAACACTAGTGCCAGTTGCATAGAGCAAACTTGTGCCAGATGGGTAGAACAAACATTTGCCATTTGCGTAGAACAAACTTGTGCCAGTTGTGTCAAACAAACCTGTGCCAGTTGTGTACAACAAACTAGTAAGAGTTGCGTAGAACAAACTTGTGCCAGTTGCGTAGAACAAACTTGTGCCAGATGGGTAGAACAAACATTTGCCATTTGCGTAGAACAAACTTGTGCCAGTTGTGTCAAACAAACCTGTGCCAGTTGTGTACAACAAACTAGTAAGAGTTGTGTAGAACAAACTTGTGCCAGTTGCGTAGAACAAACTTGTACCAGTTGCGTCAAACAAACTTATGCCAGTTGCATAGAACAAACTAGTGCCAGTTGCATAGAACAAACTTGTGCCAGTTGCGTCAAACAACCTTGTGCCAGTTGCGTCGAACAACCTTGTGCCAGTTGCGTCGAAGAAACTTGTGCCAGTTGCGGCAAACAAACTTGTGCCAGATATGGCGAACAAACTTGTGCCAGTTGCTTCGAGAAAACTTGTGCCAGTTGCGTCGAACAAACTTGTGCCAGTTGCGTCAAACAAACTTGTGCCAGTTGCATCAACCAAACTTGTGCCTCTTGCTTCAAACAAACTTGTGCCAGTTGCGGCAAACAAACTTGTACCAGTTGCGTCTAACAAACTTGTGCCAGTTGCGTCAAACAAACTTGTGCCAGTTATGTCAAACAAACTTGTGCCAGTTGCGTCAAACAAACTTGTGCCAGTTGCGTCAAACAAACTTGTGCCAGTTGCGTCAAACAAACTTGTGCCAGTTGCGTAGAAGAACCTTGTGCCAGTTGCGTCAAACGAACTTGTGCCAGTTGCGTCAAACAAACTTGTGCCAGTTGCGTCAAAGAAACTTGTGCCAGTTGCGTCAAACAAACTTGTGCCAGTTGGGTCGAACAAACTTGTGCCAGTTGCGTTAAACAAACTTGTGCCAGTTGCATCGAACAAACTTTTGCCAGTTGTGTCGAACAAACTTGTGCCAGTTGCGCCGAACAAACTTGCGCCAGTTACGTCAAACAAACTTGTGCCAGTTGCGTCAAACAAACTTCTGGCAGTTGTGTCAAACAAACTTGTGTCAGTTGCGTAGAACAAACTTGTGCCAGTTGCGTCAAACAAACTTGTGTCAGTTGGGTAGAACAAACTTGTGCCAGTTGCGTCAAACAAACATGTCCCAGTTGCGTAGAACAAACTAGTGCCAGTTGCATAGAACAAACTTGTACCAGTTGCGTCGAACAAACTTGCGCCAGTTACGTCAAACAAACTTGTGCCAGTTGCGTCAAACAAACTTCTGGCAGTTGTGTCAAACAAACTTGTGTCAGTTGCGTAGAACAAACTTGTGCCAGTTGCGTCAAACAAACTTGTGTCAGTTGGGTAGAACAAACTTGTGCCAGTTGCGTCAAACAAACATGTCCCAGTTGCGTAGAACAAACTAGTGCCAGATGAGTAGAACAAACTTGTGCCAGTTGCGTAGACCAAACTTGTGCCAGTTGCATAAAACAAACTTGTGCCAGTTATGTAGAACAAACTTGTGCCTGTTGCGTCGAACAAACTTGTGCCAGTTGCATCGAACAAACTTGTGCCAGTTACGGCGAACAAACTTGTGCCAGTTTCGTCGAGAAAACTTGTGCCAGTTGTGTCAAATAAACTTGTGCCAGTTGCGTCAAACAAACTTGTGCCAGTTGCGTCAAACAAACTTGTGCCAGTTGCGTCAAACAAACTTGTGCCAGTTATGTCAAACAAACTTGTGCCAATTGAGTCGAAAAAACTTGTGCCAGTTGCGTCGAACAAACTTGTGCCAGTTGCGTCTAACAAACTTGTGCCAGTTGCGTCAAACAAACTTGTGCCAGTTATGTCAAACAAACTTGTGCCAATTGAGTCGAAAAAACTTGTGCCTGTTACGTCGAACAAACTTGTGCCAGTTGCGTCTAACAAACTTGTGCCAGTTGCGTCAAACAAACTTGTGCCAGTTATGTCAAACAAACTTGTGCCAGTTGCGTCAAACAAACTTGTGCCAGTTGCGTCAAACAAACTTGTGCCAGTTGCGTCAAACAAACTTGTGCCAGTTGCGTAGAAGAACCTTGTGCCAGTTGCGTCAAACGAACTTGTGCCAGTTGCGTCAAACAAACTTGTGCCAGTTGCGTCAAAGAAACTTGTGCCAGTTGCGTCAAACAAACTTGTGCCAGTTGGGTCGAACAAACTTGTGCCAGTTGCGTTAAACAAACTTGTGCCAGTTGCATCGAACAAACTTTTGCCAGTTGTGTCGAACAAACTTGTGCCAGTTGCGCCGAACAAACTTGCGCCAGTTACGTCAAACAAACTTGTGCCAGTTGCGTCAAACAAACTTCTGGCAGTTGTTTCAAACAAACTTGTGTCAGTTGCGTAGAACAAACTTGTGCCAGTTGCGTCAAACAAACTTGTGTCAGTTGGGTAGAACAAACTTGTGCCAGTTGCGTCAAACAAACATGTCCCAGTTGCGTAGAACAAACTAGTGCCAGTTGCATAGAACAAACTTGTACCAGTTGCGTCGAACAAACTTGCGCCAGTTACGTCAAACAAACTTGTGCCAGTTGCGTCAAACAAACTTCTGGCAGTTGTGTCAAACAAACTTGTGTCAGTTGCGTAGAACAAACTTGTGCCAGTTGCGTCAAACAAACTTGTGTCAGTTGGGTAGAACAAACTTGTGCCAGTTGCGTCAAACAAACATGTCCCAGTTGCGTAGAACAAACTAGTGCCAGATGAGTAGAACAAACTTGTGCCAGTTGCGTAGACCAAACTTGTGCCAGTTGCATAAAACAAACTTGTGCCAGTTATGTAGAACAAACTTGTGCCTGTTGCGTCGAACAAACTTGTGCCAGTTGCATCGAACAAACTTGTGCCAGTTACGGCAAACAAACTTGTGCCAGTTTCGTCGAGAAAACTTGTGCCAGTTGTGTCAAATAAACTTGTGCCAGTTGCGTCAAACAAACTTGTGCCAGTTGCGTCAAACAAACTTGTGCCAGTTGCGTCAAACAAACTTGTTCCAGTTGCGTCAAACAAACTTGTGCCAATTGAGTCGAAAAAACTTGTGCCAGTTGCGTCGAACAAACTTGTGCCAGTTGCGTCTAACAAACTTGTGCCAGTTGCGTCAAAAAAATTTGGGCCAGTTTCGTCAAACAAACTTGTGCCAGTGGCATCCAACAAACTTGTGCCAGTTGCGTCGAACAAACTTGTGAAAGTTGCGTCAAACAAACTTGTGCCAGTTGCGTAGAACAAACTTGTGCCAGTTGCGTAGAACAACCTTGTGCCGGTTGAGTCGAACAAACTTGTGCTAGTTGGTAGAACAAACTTGTGCCAGTTGCTTCAAACAAACTTATGCCAGTTGCGTAAAACAAACTAGTGCCAGTTGCATAGAACAAACTTGTGCCAGTTGAGTAGAACAAACTTATGCCAATTGCATCAAACAATCTTGTGCCAGTTGAGTCGAACAAACTTGTGCCAGTTGCGTCGAAGAAACTTGTGCCAGTTGCGTCAAACAAAGTTGTGCCAGTTGCGTCGAACTAACTTGTGCCAATTGCGTCAAACAAACTTGTGCCAGTTACGGCGAACAAACTTGTGCCACTTGCGTCGAGAAAACTTGTGCCAGTTGCGTCAAATAAACTTGTGCCAGTTGCGTCAAACAAACTTGTGCCAGTTATGGCGAACAAACTTGTGCCAGTTGCGTCGAGAAAAGTTGTGCCAGTTGCGTCAAATAAACTTGTGCCAGTTGCGTCAAACAAACTTGTGCCAGTTGCATCAAACAAACTTGTGCCAGTTGCGTCAAACAAACTTGTGCCAGTTGCGTCAAACAAACTTGTGCCAATTGATTCGAAAAAACTTGTGCCAGTTGCGTTGAACAAACTTGTGCCAGTTGCGTCTAACAAACTTGTGCCAGTTGCGTCGAAGAAACTTGTGCCAGCTGCGTCAAATAAACTTGTGCCAGTTGCGTCAAACAAACTTGTGCCAGTTACGGCGAACAAACTTGTGCCAGTTGCGTGGAGAAAAGTTGTGCCAGTTGCGTCAAATAAACTTGTGCCAGTTGTGTCAAACAAACTTGTGCCAGATGCGTCAAACAAACCTGTGCCAGTTGCGTCAAACAAACTTGTGCCAGTTGCGTCAAACAAACTTGTGCCAATTGATGAAAAAAAACTTGTACCAGTTGCGTTGAACAAACTTGTGCCAGTTGCGTCTAATAAACTTGTGCCAGTTGTGTCAAACAAACTAGTGCCAGTTGCATAGAACAAACTTGTGCCAGTTGCGTCAAACAAACTTGTGCCAGTTGCGTAGAACAAACTTGTACATGGTGCGTAGAACAACCTTGTGCCAGTTGCGTCAAACAAACTCGTGCCAGTTGTGTCAAACAAACTTGTGCCTCTTGCGTCAAACAAACTTGTGCCAGTTGCGTCAAACAAACTCGTACCAGTTGAGTCGAAAAAACTTGTGCCAGTTACGTCGAACAAACTTGAGCCAGTTGCTTCTAACAAACTTGTGCCAGTTGCGTCAAACAAACTTGTGCCAGTTGAGTCAAACAAACTTGTGTCAGTTGCGACAAACAAATTTGTGACAGTTGCGTAGAACAAAGTTGTGCCAGTTGCGTCCAACAAACGTGTGCTAGTTGCGTAGAAGAACCTTGTGCCAGTTGCGTCAAACGAACTTGTGCCAGTTGCGTCAAACAAACTTTTGCCAGTTGCGTCGAACAAACTTGTGCCAGTTGCGTCGAACAAACTTGCGACAGTTGCGTCAAACAAACTTGTGCCAGTTGCGTTGAACAAACTTCTGCCAGTTGTGTCAAACAAACTTGTGTCTGTTGCGTAGAACAAACTTGTGCCAGTTGCGTCGAACAAACTTGTTTCACTTGGGTAGAACAAAGTTGTGCCAGTTGCGTCAAACAAACTTGTGCCAGTTGCGTAGAACAAACTAGTGCCAGTTGCATAGAGCAAACTTGTGCCAGATGCGTAGAACAAACTTGTGCCAGTTGCGTAAAACAAACTTGTGCCAGTTGCATAGAACAAACTTGTGCCAGTTATGTAGAACAAACTTGTCCCAGTTGCGTCGAACAAACTTGTGCCAGTTGTGTTGAACAAACTTGTGCCAGTTGCGTCAAAAAAACTTGGGCCAGTTTAGTCGAACAAACTTGTGCCAGTGGCATCCAACAAACTTGTGCCAGTTGCGTCTAACAAACTTGTGCCAGTTGCGTAGAACAACCTTGTGCCAGTTGCGTAAAACAAACTAGTGCCAGTTGTATAGAACAAACTTGTGCCAGTTGAGTAGAACAAACTTGTGCCAATTGCATCAAACAAACTTGTGCCAGTTGCGTCGAAGAAACTTGTGCCAGTTGCGTCGAAGAAACTTGTGCCAGTTGCGTCAAACAAACTTGAGCCAGTTGCATCAAACAAACTTGTGCCAGTTGAGGCGAACAAACTTGTGCCAGTTACGGCGAATAAACTTGTGCCACTTGCGTCGAGAAACTTGTGCCAGTTGCGTCAAATAAACTTGTGCTAGTTGCGTCGAACAAACTTGTGCCAGTTACGGCGAACAAACTTGTGCCACTTGCGTCGAGAAACTTGTGCCAGTTGCGTCAAATAAACTTGTGCCAGTTGCGTCAAATAAATTTGTGCCAGTTACGGCGAACAAACTTGTGCCAGTTGCATCGAGAAAAGTTGTGCCAGTTGCGTCAAATAAACTTGTGCCAGTTGCGTTAAACAAACTTGTGCCAGTTGCGTCAAACAAACTTGTGCCAGTTGCATCAAACAAACTTGTGCCAGTTGCGTCAAACAAACTTGTGCCAGTTGATTCGAAAAAACTTGTGCCAGTTGCGTTGAACAAACTTGTGCCAGTTGCGTCAAACAAACTTGTGCCAGTTGCGTAGAACAAACTTGTACGTGTTGCGTAGAACAACCTTGTGCCAGTTGCATCAAACAAACTTGTGCCAGTTGCGTCAAACAAACTTGTGCAAGTTGCGTCTAACAAACTTTTGCCAGTTGTGTGAAACAAACTTGTGCCAGTTGCGTCAAACAAACTTGTGCCAGTAAAGTTAAAAAAACTTGTACCAGTTGTGTTGTACAAATTTGTGCCAGTTGCATCGAACAAACTTTTGCTAGTTGCGTCGAACAAACTTGCGCCAGTTCCGTCGAAACAAACTTGTGCCAGTTGTGTCAAACAAACTTGTGCCAGTTGTGTAAAAAAAATTTGTGCCAGTTGCGTCGAACCAACTTGTGCCAGTTGGGTAGAACAAACATGGGCGAGTTGCGTCAAACAAATTTGTCCCAGTTTCGTAGAACAAACTAGTGCCAGTTGCATAGAACAAACTTGTGCCAGATGCGTAGAACAAACTTTTGCCATTTGCGTAGAACAAACTTGTGCCAGTTGTGTCAAACAAACTTGTGCCAGTTGTGTACAACAAATATATGCCAGTTATGTAGAACAAACTTGTACCTGTTGCATCAAACAAACTTGTGCCAGTTGCGTCAAACAAACATGTGCCAATTGCATAGAACAAACTTGTGCCAGTTGCATAGAACAACCTTGTGCTAGTTGCGTCAAACAAACTTGTGCCAGTTGCGTCAAACAAACTTGTGCCAGTTGCGTCAAACAAACTTGTGCCAGTTGCGTCAAACAAACTTGTGCCAGTTATGTCAAACAAACTTGTGCCAATTGAGTCGAAAAAACTTGTGCCAGTTGCGTCGAACAAACTTGTGCCAGTTGCGTCTAACAAACTTGTGCCAGTTGCGTCAAACAAACTTGTGCCAGTTATGTCAAACAAACTTGTGCCAGTTGCGTCAAACAAACTTGTGCCAGTTGCGTCAAACAAACTTGTGCCAGTTGCGTCAAACAAACTTGTGCCAGTTGCGTAGAAGAACCTTGTGCCAGTTGCGTCAAACGAACTTGTGCCAGTTGCGTCAAACAAACTTATGCCAGTTGCGTCAAAAAAACTTGTGCCAGTTGCGTAAAAAAAACTTGGGCCAGTTGCGTCGAACAAATTTGTACCAGTGGCATCGAACAAACTTATGCTAGTTGCGTAAAAAAAACTTGTGCCAGATGCGTCAAGCAAACTTGTGCCAGTTGTGTAGAACAAACTTGTGCCAGTTGCGTAGAACAACCTTGTGCCAGTTGCGTCGAACAAACTTGTGCCAGTTGCGTAGAACAATCTTGTGCCAGTTGTGTCAAACAAACTTATGCCAGTTGCGTAGAACAAACTAGTGCCAGTTGCATAGAACAATCTTGTGCCAGTTGCGTAAAACAAACTTGTGCCAATTGCGTCGAACAAACTTGTGCCAGTTGCGTCGAACAAACTTGTGCCAGTTTCGTCAAAGAAACTTTTGCCAGTTGCATCAAACAAACTTGTGCCAGTTGCGTCGAACAAACTTGTGCCAGTTGCGTCGAACAAACTTGTGCCAGTTACGGCGAACAAACTTTTGTCTTTTGTGTCGAGAAAACTTGTGCCAGTTGTGTCAAACAAACTTGTGCCAGTTATGTCAAACAAACTTGTGCCAGTGGCATCAAACAAACTTGTGCCAGTTGTGTCAAACAAACTTGTGCCAATTGAGTCGAAAAAACTTGTGCCAGTTGCGTCGAAAAAACTTGTGCCAGTTGCGTCTAACAAACTTGTGCCAGTTGCGTCAAACAAACTTGTGCCAGTTGCGTCGAACAAACTTGTGCCAGTTGCATCAAACAAACTAGTGCCAGTTGCATAGAACAAACTTGTGCCAGTTGCGTAGAACAAACTTGTGCATGTTGCATCGAACAAACTTGTGCCAGTTGCATCAAACAAACTAGTGCCAGTTGCGTCAAACAAACTTGTGCCAGTTGCGTAGAACAAACTTGTGCCAGTTACGTCAAACAAACTTTTGCAGTTGCATCAAACAAACTTATGCCAGTTTTGTCAAACAAACTTGTGCCAGTTGCGTCGAACAAACTTGTGCCAGTTGGGTAGAACAAACATAGGCGAGTTGCGTCAAACAAATTTGTCCCAGTTTCGTAGAACAAACTAATGCCAGTTGCATAGAACAAACTTGTGCCAGATGCGTAGAACAAACTTTTGCCATTTGCGTAGAACAAACTTGTGCCAGTTGTGTCAAACAAACTTGTGCCAGTTATGTACAACAAATATGTGCCAGTTATGTAGAACAAACTTGTACCTGTTGCATCAAACAAACTTGTGCCAGTTGCATCAAACAAACATGTGCCAATTGCATAGAACAAACTTGTGCCAGTTGCATAGAACAACCTTGTGCTAGTTGCGTCAAACAAACTTGTGCCAGTTGCGTCAAACAAACTTGTGCCAGTTGCGTCAAACAAACTTGTGCCAGTTGCGTCGAACAAACTTGTGCTAGTTGCGTCGAACAAACTTGTGCCAGTTGTGTCGAACAAACTTGTGCCAGTTGCGTCGAACAAACTTGTGCCAGTTACGGCGAACAAACTTTTGTCTTTTGTGTCGAGAAAACTTGTGCCAGTTGCGTCAAACAAACTTGTGCCAGTTATGTAGAACAAACTTGTGCCTGTTGCGTCGAACAAACTTGTGCCAGTTGCATCGAACAAACTTGTGCCAGTTACGGCGAACAAACTTGTGCCAGTTTCGTCGAGAAAACTTGTGCCAGTTGTGTCAAATAAACTTGTGCCAGTTGCGTCAAACAAACTTGTGCCAGTTGCGTCAAACAAACTTGTGCCAGTTGCGTCAAACAAACTTGTTCCAGTTGCGTCAAACAAACTTGTGCCAATTGAGTCGAAAAAACTTGTGCCAGTTGCGTCGAACAAACTTGTGCCAGTTGCGTCTAACAAACTTGTGCCAGTTGCGTCAAAAAAATTTGGGCCAGTTTCGTCAAACAAACTTGTGCCAGTGGCATCCAACAAACTTGTGCCAGTTGCGTCGAACAAACTTGTGAAAGTTGCGTCAAACAAACTTGTGCCAGTTGCGTAGAACAAACTTGTGCCAGTTGCGTAGAACAACCTTGTGCCAGTTGAGTCGAACAAACTTGTGCTAGTTGGTAGAACAAACTTGTGCCAGTTGCTTCAAACAAACTTATGCCAGTTGCGTAAAACAAACTAGTGCCAGTTGCATAGAACAAACTTGTGCCAGTTGAGTAGAACAAACTTATGCCAATTGCATCAAACAATCTTGTGCCAGTTGAGTCGAACAAACTTGTGCCAGTTATGTCGAAGAAACTTGTGCCAGTTGCGTCAAACAAAGTTGTGCCAGTTGCGTCTAACAAACTTGTGCCAGTTGTGTCAAACAAACTAGTGCCAGTTGCATAGAACAAACTTGTGCCAGTTGCGTCATACAAACTTGTGCCAGTTGCGTAGAACAAACTTGTACATGGTGCGTAGAACAACCTTGTGCCAGTTGCGTCAAACTATCTCGTGCCAGTTGTGTCAAACAAACTTGTGCCTCTTGCGTCAAACAAACTTGTGCCAGTTGCGTCAAACAAACTCGTACCAGTTGAGTCGAAAAAACTTGTGCCAGTTACGTCGAACAAACTTGAGCCAGTTGCTTCTAACAAACTTGTGCCAGTTGCGTCAAACAAACTTGTGCCAGTTGAGTCAAACAAACTTGTGTCAGTTGCGACAAACAAATTTGTGACAGTTGCGTAGAACAAACTTGTGCCAGTTGCGTCCAACAAACGTGTGCTAGTTGCGTAGAAGAACCTTGTGCCAGTTGCGTCAAACGAACTTGTGCCAGTTGCGTCAAACAAACTTTTGCCAGTTGCGTCGAACAAACTTGTGCCAGTTGCGTCGAACAAACTTGCGACAGTTGCGTCAAACAAACTTGTGCCAGTTGCGTTGAACAAACTTCTGCCCGTTGTGTCAAACAAACTTGTGTCTGTTGCGTAGAACAAACTTGTGCCAGTTGCATCGAACAAACTTGTTTCACTTGGGTAGAACAAAGTTGTGCCAGTTGCGTCAAACAAACTTGTGCCAGTTGCGTAGAACAAACTAGTGCCAGTTGCATAGAGCAAACTTGTGCCATATGCGTAGAACAAACTTGTGCCAGTTGCGTAAAACAAACTTGTGCCAGTTGCATAGAACAAACTTGTGCCAGTTATGTAGAACAAACTTGTCCCAGTTGCGTCGAACAAACTTGTGCCAGTTGTGTTGAACAAACTTGTGCCAGTTACGTCAAAAAAACTTGGGCCAGTTTAGTCGAACAAACTTGTGCCAGTGGCATCCAACAAACTTGTGCCAGTTGCGTCTAACAAACTTGTGCCAGTTGCGTAGAACAACCTTGTGCCAGTTGCGTAAAACAAACTAGTGCCAGTTGTATAGAACAAACTTGTGCCAGTTGAGTACAACAAACTTGTGCCAATTGCATCAAACAAACTTGTGCCAGTTGCGTCGAACAAACTTGTGCCAGTTGCGTCGAAGAAACTTTTGCCAGTTGCGTCAAACAAACTTGAGCCAGTTGCATCAAACAAACTTGTGCCAGTTGAGGCGAACAAACTTGTGCCAGTTACGGCGAATAAACTTGTGCCACTTGCGTCGAGAAACTTGTGCCAGTTGCGTCAAATAAACTTGTGCCAGTTGCGTCGAACAAACTTGTGCCAGTTACGGCAAACAAACTTGTGCCACTTGCGTCGAGAAACTTGTGCCAGTTGCGTCAAATAAACTTGTGCCAGTTGCGTCAAATAAATTTGTGCCAGTTACGGCGAACAAACTTGTGCCAGTTGCATCGAGAAAAGTTGTGCCAGTTGCGTCAAATAAACTTGTGCCAGTTGCGTTAAACAAACTTGTGCCAGTTGCGTCAAACAAACTTGTGCCAGTTGCGTCAAACAAACTTGTGCCAGTTGCGTCAAACAAACTTGTGCCAGTTGATTCGAAAAAACTTGTGCCAGTTGCGTTGAACAAACTTGTGCCAGTTGCGTCAAACAAACTTGTGCCAGTTGCGTAGAACAAACTTGTACGTGTTGCGTAGAACAACCTTGTGCCAGTTGCGTCAAACAAACTTGTGCCAGTTGCGTCAAACAAACTTGTGCAAGTTGCGTCTAACAAACTTTTGCCAGTTGTGTGAAACAAACTTGTGCCAGTTGCGTCAAACAAACTTGTGCCAGTAAAGTTAAAAAAACTTGTACCAGTTGTGTTGTACAAATTTGTGCCAGTTGCATCGAACAAACTTTTGCTAGTTGCGTCGAACAAACTTGCGCCAGTTCCGTCGAAACAAACTTGTGCCAGTTGATTAGAGCAAACTTGTGCCAGTTGTGTCAAACAAACTTGTGCCAGTTGTTTCAAACAAACTTGTGCCAGTTGCGTCAAAAAAACTTGTGCCAGTTGCGTCAAAAAAACTTGGGCCAGTTGCGTCGAACAAATTTGTGCCAGTGGCATCGAACAAACTTATGCTAGTTGCGTAAAAAAAACTTGTGCCAGATGCGTCAAGCAAACTTGTGCCAGTTGTGTAGAACAAACTTGTGCCAGTTGCGTAGAACAACCTTGTGCCAGTTGCGTCGAACAAACTTGTGCCAGTTGCGTAGAACAAACTTGTGCCAGTTGTGTCAAACAAACTTATGCCAGTTGCGTAGAACAAACTAGTGCCAGTTGCATAGAACAAACTTGTGCCAGTTGCGTAAAACAAACTTGTGCCAATTGCGTCGAACAAACTTGTGCCAGTTGCGTCGAACAAACTTGTGCCAGTTTCGTCAAAGAAACTTTTGCCAGTTGCATCAAACAAACTTGTGCCAGTTGCGTCGAACAAACTTGTGCCAGTTGCGTCGAACAAACTTGTGCCAGTTACGGCGAACAAACTTTTGTCTTTTGTGTCGAGAAAACTTGTGCCAGTTGCGTCAAACAAACTTGTGCCAGTTATGTCAAACAAACTTGTGCCAGTGGCATCAAACAAACTTGTGCCAGTTGTGTCAAACAAACTTGTGCCAATTGAGTCGAAAAAACTTGTGCCAGTTTCGTCGAACAAACTTGTGCCAGTTGCGTCTAACAAACTTGTGCCAGTTGCGTCAAACAAACTTGGGCCAGTTGCGTCGAACAAACTTGTGCCAGTTGCATCAAGCAAACTAGTGCCAGTTGCATAGAACAAACTTGTGCCAGTTGCGTAGAACAAACTTGTGCATGTTGCATCGAACAAACTTGTGCCAGTTGCATCAAACAAACTAGTGCCAGTTGCGTCAAACAAACTTGTGCCAGTTGCGTGGAACAAGCTTGTGCATGTTGCGTAGAACAAACTTGTGCCAGTTACGTCAAACAAACTTTTGCAGTTGCATCAAACAAACTTATGCCAGTTTTGTCAAACAAACTTGTGCCAGTTGGGTCGAACAAACTTGTGCCAGTTACGTTAAACAAACTTGTACCAGTTACATCGAACAAACTTGTGCCAGTTGCGTCGAACAAACTTGTGCCAGTTGCGTCGAACAAACTTGTGCTAGTTCCGTCGAACAAACTTGTGCCAGTTGCTTAAAACAAACTTGTGCCAGTTGTGTCAAACAAACTTCTGCCAGTTTCGCAGAACAAACTTGTACCAGTTGCGTCGAACAAACTTGTGCCAGTTGGGTAGAACAAACATGTGCCAGTTGCGTCAAACAAATTTGTGCCAGTTGCCTAGAACAAACTAGTGCCAGTTGCATAGAACAAACATGTCCCAGATGCGTAGAACAAACTTTTGCCATTTGCGTAGAACAAACTTGTGCCAGTTGTGTCAAACAAACTTGTGCCAGTTGTGTACAACAAACTAGTAAGAGTTGCTTAGAACAAACTTGTGCCAGTTGCGTAGAACAAACTTGTGCCAGTTGCGTGGAACAAACTTGTGCCTGTTGCGTCAAACAAACTTGTGCCAGTTGCATAGAACAAACTTGTGCCAGTTGCGTAGAACAACCTTATGCCAATTGCGTCAAACAAACTTGTGCCAGTTGCGTCAAACAAACTTGTGCCAGTTGCTTCAAACAAACTTGTGCCAGTTGTGTCAAACAAACTTGTGCCAGTTGCGTCAAACAAACTTGTGCCAGTTGCGCCAAACAAACTTGTGCCAGTTGCGTCAACCAAACTTGTGCCAGTTTCGTCAAACAAACTTGTACAAGTTGCGAAAACAAACTTGTGCCAGTTGCGTCAAACAAACTTGTGCCAGATATGTTGAACAAACTTGTGCCATTTGCGTCGAACAAACTTGTGCCAGATGTGTTGAACAAACTTGTGCCAGTTGCATCGAACAAACTTGTGCCAGTTGCGTCGAACAAACTTGTGCCAGTTGCGTCGAACAAACTTGTGCCAGTTGCGTCGAACAAACTTGTGCCAGTTGCATCGAACAAACTTGTGCCAGTTGCGTAGAACAAACTTGTGCCAGTTGCGTCCAACAATCTTGTGCCAGTTGTGTAGAACAAACTTGTGCCAGTTGCATCAAACAAACTTATGCCAGTTGCGTAGAACAAACTAGTGCCAGTTGCATGCAACAAACTTGTGCCAGTTGCGTATAACAAACTTGTGCCAGTTGCGTAGAACAAACTTGTGATAGTTGCGTAGAACAAACTTGTGCCAGTTGCATAGAACAAACTTGTGCCAGTTGCGTCAAACAAACTTGTGCCAGTTGCGTTGAGAAAACTTGTGCCAGTTGCGTTGAGAAAACTTGTGCCAGTTGCGTCAAACAAACTTGTGACAGTTGCGTCGAACAAACTTGTGCCAGTTACGGCGAACAAACTTGTGCCAGTTGCGTCGAGAAAACTTGTGCCAGTTGCGTCAAATAAACTTGTGCCAGTTGCGTCAAACAAACTTGTGCCAGTTGCGTCAAACAATCTTGTGCCAGTTGCGTCAAACAAACTTGTGCCAGTTGCGTCAAACAAACTCGTGCCAATTGAGTCGAAAAAACTTGTGCCAGTTATCTCGAACAAACTTGTGCCAGTTGCATCTAACAAACTTGTGCCAGTTGCGTCAAACAAACTTGGGCCAGTTGCGTCGAACAAACTTGTGCCAGTTGCGTCAAACAAACTTCTGCCAGTTGCATAAAAAAAACTTGTGCCAGTTGCATCAAACAAACTTGTGCCAGTTGCGTAGAACAAACATGTGCCAGTTGAGTAGAACATCCTTGTGCCAGTTGCGTCAAACAAACTTGTGCCAGTTGTGTCAAACAAACTTGTGCCAGTTGCGTCAAACAAACTTGTGCCAGTTGCGTCAAACAAAGTTGTGCCAGTTGCGTCGAACAAACTTGTGCCAGTTGTGTTAAACAAACTTGCGCCAGTTGCATCGAACAAACTTTTGCCAGTTGCGTCGAACAAACTTGTGCCAGTTGTGTTGAACAAACTTGCGCCAGTTGCGTCAAACAAACATGTGCCAGTTGCGTTCAACAAACTTCTGCCAGTTGTGTCAAACAAACTTGTGTCAGTTGCGTAGAACAAACTTGTGCCAGTTGCGTCGAAGAAATTTGTGTCAGTTGGGTAGAACAAACTTGTGCCAGTTGCGTCAAACAAACTTGTGCCAGATGCGTAGAACAAACTAGTGCCAGTTGGATAGAACAAACTTGTGCCAGTTGGATAGAACAAACTAGTGCCAGTTGGATAGAACAAACTTGTGCCAGTTGGATAGAACAAACTAGTGCCAGTTGGATAGAACAAACTAGTGCCAGTTGGATAGAACAAACTTTTGCCAGATGCGTAGAATAAACTTGTGCCAGTTGCGTAAAACAAACTTGTGCCAGTTGCGTAGAACAAACTTGTGCCAGTTGCGTAGAACAAACTTGTGCCAGTTGCGTCAAACAAACTTGTGCCAGTTGCGTCGAACATACTTGTGCCAGTTGCGTCGAACAAACTTGTGCCAGTTACATTAAAGAAACTTGTGCCAGCTGCATTTAGAAAACTTGTGCCAGTTGCGTCAAAAAAAACTTTTGCCAGTTGCCTCAAACAAACTTGTGCCAGTTGCGTCACACAAACTTGTGCCTCTTGCGTCAAACAAACTTGTGCCAGTTGCGTCAAAAAAACTTGTGCGAATTGACTCGAAAAAACTTGTGCCTGTTACGTCGAACAAACTTGTGCCAGTTGCGTCTAACAAACTTGTGCTAGTTGCGTCAAACAAACTTGTGCCAGTTGCGTCGAACAAACTTGTGCCAGTTGCGTCAAACAAACTTGTGCCAGTTGCGTAGAACAAACTTGTGCCAGTTGCGTAGAAGAACCTTGTGCCAGTTGCGTCAAACAAACTTGTGCCAGTTGCGTCAAACAAACTTGTGCCAGTTGCGTCAAACAAACTTGTGCCAGTTACGCCAAACAAACTTGTGACTTTTCCGTCAAACAAACTTGTGGCAGTTGAGTCAAACAAACTTGTAAAAGTTGTGAAAACAAACTTATGCCAGTTGCGTCAAACATTTCTGTGCCAGATGTGTTGAACAAACATGTGCCAGTTGCATCGAACAAACTTGTGCCAGTTGCATCGAACAAACTTGTGACAGTTGCGTTGAACAAACTTGTGCCAGTTGCGTCGAACAAACTTGTGCCAGTTGCATAGAACAAATTAGTGCCAGTTGCGTCAAACAAACTTGTGCCAGTTGCTTCGAACAAACTTGTGCCTGTGGCGTCGAACAAACTTGTTCCAGTTACGGCGAAGAAACTTGTGCCAGTTGCGTCGAGAAAACTTTTGCCAGTTGCGTCAAAAAAACTTGTGCCAGTTGCGTCAAACAAACTTATGCCAGTTGCGTCGAACAAACCTGTGAAAGTTATGGCGAACAAACTTGTGCCAGTTGCGTCGAGAAAACTTGTGCCAGTTGCGTCGAGAAAACTTGTGCCAGTTGCGTCAAATAAACTTGTGCCAGTTGCGTCAAACAAACTTGTGTAAGTTGCGCCAAACAAACTTGTGCCAGTTGCGTCGAACAAACTTGTGCCAGTTGCGTCGAAGAAACTTGTGCCAGTTGCGTCAAACAAACTTGTGCCAGTTGCGTCGAACATACTTGTGCCAGTTGCGTCGAACAAACTTGTGCCAGTTACATTAAACAAACTTGTGCCAGTTGTGTCGAGAAAACTTGTTCCAGTTGCGTCAAAAAAAACTTGTGCCATTTGCGTCAAACAAACTTGTGCCAGTTGCGTTACACAAACTTGTGCCTCTTGACTCGAAAAAACTTGTGCCTGTTACGTCGAACAAACTTGTGCCAGTTGCGCCTAACAAACTTGTGCCAGTTGCGTCAAACAAAGTTGTGCCAGTTGTGTCGAACAAACTTGCGCTAGTTGCGTCAAACAAACTTGTGCCAGTTGCGTAGAACAAACTTGTGCCAGTTGCGTAGAAGAACCTTGTGCCAGTTGCGTAGAAGAACCTTGTGCCAGTTGCGTCAAACAAACTTGTGCCAGTTGCGTCAAACAAACTTGTGCCCGTTGCGTCGAACAAACTTGTGCCAGTTGCATCAAACAAACCTTTGCCAGTTGCGCCAAACAAACTTGTGACAGTTACGTCAAACGAACTTGTGCCAATTGAGTCAAATAAACTTGTACAAGTTGCGAAAACAAACTTACGCCAGTTGCGTCAAACAATCTTGTGCCAGATGTGTTGACCAAACATGTGCCAGTTGCATCGAACAAACTTGTGCCAGTTGCGTCGAACAAACTTGTGCCAGTTGCGTCGAAAAAACTTGTGCCAGTTGCGTCGAACAAACTTGTGCCAGTTGCGTCGAACAAACTTGTGCCAGTTGCGTCAAACAAACTTGAGCCAGTTGCGTCCAACAAACTTGTGCCAGTTGCGTCGAACAAACTTGTGCCAGATGTGTTGAACAAACTTGTGCCAGTTGCATATAACAAACTTGTGCCAGTTGCGTCAAACAAACTTATGCCAGTTGCGTAGAACAAACTAGTGCCAGTTTCATACAACAAACTTGTGCCAGTTGCGTAGAACAAACTTGTGCCAGTTGGGTAGAACAAACTTGTGCCAGTTGCATAGAACAAATTAGTGCCAGTTGCTTCGAACAAACTTGTGCCAGTTACGTAGAACAAACTTGTGCCAGTTGCGTCGAGAAAAAATGTGCCAGTTGAGTTAAAAAAACTTGTGCCAGTTGCGTCAAACAACCTTGTGCCAATTGCATCGAACAAACCTGTGCCAGTTACGGCGAACAAACTTGTGCCAGTTGCATCGAGAAAACTTGTGCCAGTTGCGTCAAATAAACTTGTGCCAGTTGCGTCAAACAAAATTGTGCCAGTTGCGTCAAACAAACTTGTGCCAGTTGTGTCAAACAAACTTGTGCCAATTGAGTCGAAAAAACTTGTGCCAGTTATCTCGAACAAACTTGTGCCAGTTGCGTCTAACAAACTTGTGCCAGTTGCGTCAAACAAACTTGTGCCAGTTGCATCGATCAAACTTGTGCCAGTTGCATCGATCAAACTTCTGCCAGTTGCATCGATCAAACTTGTGCCAGTTGCATGAAACAAACTTGTGCCAGTTGCGTAGAACAAACTTGTGCCAGTTTTCATAGAACAACCTTGTGGCAGTTGCGTCAAACAAACTTGTGCCGGTTGTGTCAAACAAACTTGTGCCAGTTGCGTCAAACAAACTTGTGCCAGTTGGGTCGAACAAACTTGTGCCAGTTGCGTTAAACAAACTTGTGCCAGTTGCATCGAACAAACTTGTGCCAGTTGCGTCGAAAAAACTTGTGCCAGTTGCGTCGAACAAACTTGCGCCAGTTGCGTCAAACAAACTTGTGCCAGTTGCATTGAACAAACTTATGCCAGTTGTGTCAAACAAACTTGTGTCAGTTGCATAGAACAAACTTGTGCCAGTTGCGTCGAACAAACTTGTGTCAGTTGGGTAGAACAAACTTGTGCCAGTTGCGTGAAACAAACTTGTGCCAGTTGCGTAAAACAAACTAGTGTCAGTTGGATAGAACAAACTTGTGCCAGATGCATAGAATAAACTTGTGCCAGTTGCGTAGAACAAACTTGTGCCAGTTGCGTAGAACAAACTTGTGCCAATTACGTAGAACAAACTTGTGCCAGTTCAATAGAACAAACTTGTGCCAGATGCGTAGAACAAACTTGTGCCAGTTGCGTAGAACAAACTTGTGCCAGTTGCGTAGAACAAACTTGTGCCAGTTGCGTAGAACAAACTTGTGCCAGTTGCGTAGAACAAACTTGTGCCAGTTGTGTAGAACAAACTTGTGCAAGTTGCATAGAACAAACTTGTGCCAGTTGTGTAGAACATACTTTTGCCACTTGCGCCGAGAAAAGTTGTGCCAGTTGCGTCAAATAAACTTGTGCCTGTTGCGTCAAACAAACTTGTGCCAGTTGAGTCAAACAAACTTGTGACAGTTGCGTCAAACAAACTTGTGCCAGTTGCGTCAAACAAACTTGTGCCAATTGAGTTGAAGAAATTTGTGCCAGTTGTGTCTAACAAACTTGTGCCAGTTGCGTCTAACAAACTTGTGCCAGTTGCGTCAAACATACTTGGGCTAGTTGCGTCGAACAAACTTGTGCCAGTTGCGCCAAACAAACTTGTGCCAGTTGCGTCAAACAAACTTGTGCCAGTTGCGTCAAACAAACTTGTACAAGTTGCGAAAACAAACTTGTGCCAGTTGGGACAAACAAACTTGTGCCAGATGTGTTGAACAAACTTGTGCCAGTTGCATATAACAAACTTGTGCCAGTTGCGTAAAACAAACTTGTGCCAGTTGCGTAGAACAAACTTGTGCCAGTTGCATAGAACAAACTTGTGCCAGTTGCGTCAAACAAACTTGTGCCAGTTGCTTCGAACAAACTTGTGCCAGTGGCATCGAACAAACTTGTGCCAGTTACGGCGAACAAACTTGTGCCAGTTGCATCGAGAAAACTTGTGCCAGTTGCGTCAAAAAAACTTGTGCCAGTTGCGTCAAACTAACTTGTGCCAGTTGCGTCGAACAAACTTGTGCCAGGTACGGTGAACAAACTTGTGCCAGTTGCGTCGAGAAAACTTGTGCCAGTTGCGTCAAATAAACTTGTGCCAGTTGCGTCAAACAAACTTGTGCCAGTTGCGTCAAACAAACTTGTGCCAGTTGCGTCAAACCAACTTGTGCCAGTTGCGTCAAACAAACTTGTGCCAATTGAGTCGAAAAAACTTGTGCCAGTTACCTCGAACAAACTTGTGCCAGTTACGTCTAACAAACTTGTGCCAGTTGCGTCAAAGAAACTTGGGCCAGTTGCGTTGAACAAACTTGTGCCAGTTGTGTTAAAACAAACTTCTGCCAGTTGCATCAAAAAAACTTGTGCCAGTTGCAACAAACAAACTTGTGCCAGTTGCATAGAACAAACATGTGCCAGTTGCGTAGAACATCCTTGTGCCAGTTGCGTCAAACAAACTTGTGCCAGTTGTGTCAAACAAACTTGAGCCAGTTGTGTCAAACAAACTTGTGCCAGTTGGGTAGAACAAACTTGTGCCAGTTGTGTTAAAGAAACTTGTGCCAGTTGCATCGAACAAACTTGTGCCAGTTGCCTCGAACAAAAACAAACTTGTGCCAGTTGCGTCGAACAAACTTGCGACAGTTGCGTCAAACAAACTTGTGCCAGTTGCGTTGAACAAACTTTTGATAGTTGTGTCAAACAAACTTGTGTCAGTTGGGTAGAACAAACTTGTGCCAGTTGCGTCAAACAAACTTGTGCCAGTTGCGTAGAACAAACTTGTGCCAGTTGGAGAGAACAAACTTTTGCCAGTAGCGTAGAACAAACTTGTGCCAGTAGCGTAGAACAAACTTGTGCCAGTTGCGTAGAACAAACTTGTGCCAGTAGCGTAGAACAAACTTGTGCCAGTAGCGTAGAACAAACTTGTGCCAGTTGCGTAGAACGAACTGGTGCCAGTTGCATAGAACAAACTTGTGCCAGATGCGTAGAACAAAGTTTTGCCAGTTGCGTAGAACAAACTTGTGCCAGTTGCGTAGAACAAACTTGTGCCAGTTGCGTAGAACAAACTTGTGCCAGTTGCGTTGAACGAAGTTTGCAAGTAACATAGAACAAACTAGTGCCAGTTGTGTAGAACATACTTGTGCCAGTTGCGTCGAGAAAAGTTGTGCCAGTTGCGTCAAATAAACTTGTGCCAGTTGTGCTAAACAAACTTGTGCCAGTTGAGTCAAACAAACTTGTGACAGTTGCGTCAAACAAACTTGTACCAGTTGCGTCAAACAAACTTGTGCCAATTGAGTCGAAGAAACTTGTGCCAGTTGCGTCGAACAAACTTGTGCCAGTTGCATCTAACAAACTTGTGCCAGTTGCGTCTAACAAACTTGGGCCAGTTGCGGTGAACAAACTTGTGCCAGTTGCATCGAACAAACTTGTGCCAGTTGCGTAGAACAAACTTGTGCCAGTTGAATCAAACAAACTTGTGCCAGTTGCATAGAACAAACTTGTGCCAGTTGCGTAGAACAACCTCGTGCCAGTTGCGTCAAACAAACTTGTGCCAGTTGCGTCAAACAAACTTGTGCCAGTTGCCTCGAACAAACTTGTGCCAGTTGTGTCAAACAAACTTTTGCTAGTTGGTTCGAACAAACTTGTGCCAGTTGCGTCGAAGAAACTTTTACCAGTTGCGTCGAACAAATTTGTTCTAGTTGCATCGAACAAACTTGTACCAGTTGCATTGAACAAACTTGTGCCAGTTGCGTCAAACAAACTTATGCCAGTTGCATAGAACAAACTAGTGCCAGTTGCATAGAACAAACTTGTGCCAGTTGCGTCGAAGAAACTTAAGCCAGTTGCATCGAACAAACTTGTGCCAGTTACGTCGAACAAACTTGTGCCAGTTGCGTCAAACAAACTTGTGCCAGTTGCGTCAAACAAACTTGTGCCAGTTGCGCCAAAGAAACTTGTGCCAGTTGCGTCAAACAAACTTGTGCCAGTTGCGTCAAACAAACTTGTACAAGTTGCGAAAACTAACTTGTGCAAGTTGCGTCAAACAAACTTGTGCCAGATGTGTTGAACAAACTTGTGCCAGTTGCGTCAAACAAACTTGTGCCAGTTGCGTCAAACAAACTTGTCCCAGATGCGTCGAACAAACTTGTGCCAGTTGTGTCGAACAAATTTGTGCCAGTTGCGTCGAACAAACTTGTGCCAGTTGCGTCCAACAAAATTGTGCCAGTTGCGTAGAACAAACTTGTGCCAGTTGCGTCCAACAAACTTGTGCCAGTTGCGTAGAACAAACTTGTGCCAGCTACGTCAAACAAACTTATGCCAGTTGCGTAGAACAAACAAGTGCCAGTTGCATACAACAAACTTGTGCCAGTTGCGTAGAACAAACTTGTGCCAGTTGCGCAGAACAAACTTGTGCCAGTTGCGTAGAACAAACTTGTGCCAGTTGCATAGAACAAACTTGTGCCAGTTGCGTCGAACAAACTTGTGCCAGTTGCTTCGAACAAACTTGTGCCAGTGGCAGCGAACAAACTTGTGCCAGTTACGGCGAACAAACTTGTGCCAGTTGCGTCGAGAAAAATTGTGCCAGTTACGTCAAAAAAACTTGTGCCAGTTGCGTCATACAAACTTGTGCCAGTTGCGTCGAACAAACTTGTGCCAGTTACGGCGAACAAACTTATGCCAGTTGCGTCAAGAAAACTTGTGCCAGTTGCGTCAAATAAACTTGTGCCAGTTGCGCCAAACAAACTTGTGCCAGTTGCGTCAAATAAACTTGTGCCAGTTGTGTCAAACAAACTTGTGTCAGTTGCATAGAACAAACTTGTGTCAGTTGGGTAGAACAAACTTGTGCCAGTTGCGTCAAACAAACTTGTGCCAGTTGCGTTGAACAAACTTCTGCCAGTTGTGTCAAACAAACTTGTGTCAGTTGCATAGAACAAACTTGTGTCAGTTGGTAGAACAAACTTGTGCCAGTTGCGTCAAACAAACTTGTGCCAGTTGCGTCAAACAAACTTGTGCCAGTTGCGTCGAACAAACTTGTGCCAGTTGTGTAAAACAAACTTGTGCCAGTTGGTTCGAACAAACTTGTGAGAGTTGCGTCCAACAAACTTGTACCAGTTGAGTCAAACAAACTTGTGCCAGATGCATAGACCAAACTTGTGCCAGTTGCGTAGAACAAACTTGTGCCAATTGCGTCAAACAAACTTATGCCAGTTGCATAGAACAAACTAGTGCCAGTTGCATAGAACAAACTTGTGCCAGTTGCGTAGAACAAACTTGTGCCAGTTGTGTCGAAGAAACCTGTGCCAGTTGCATCAAACAAACATGTGCCAGTTGCGTCGAACAAACTTGTGCCAGTTGCGTCAAACAAACTTGTGCCAGATATGGCAAACAAACTTGTGCCAGTTGCGTCGAGAAAACTTGTGCCAGTTGCGTCAAAAAAAACTTGTGCCAGTTGCGTCAAACAAACTTGTGCCAGTTGCGTCAAACAAACTTGTGCCTCTTGCGTCAAACAAACTTGTGCCAGTTGCGTCTAACAAACTTGTGCAAGTTGCGTCGAACAAACTTGTGCCAGATGCGTCAAACAAACTTGTGCCAATTGTGTAGAACAAACTTGTGCCAGTTGCGTCAAACAAACTTGTGCCATTTGCGTAGAACTAACTTGTGCCAGTTGCGTAGAATAACCTTGTGCCAGTTGCGTCAAACAAACTTGTGCCAGTTGCGTCAAACAAACTTGTGCCAGTTGCATCAAACAAACTTGTGCCAGTTGCGTCAAACAAACTTGTGCCAGTTGGGTCGAACAAACTTCTGCCAGTTGCGTTAAACAAACTTGTGCTAGTTGCATCGAACAAACTTTTGCCAGTTGCGTCGAACAAACTTGTGCCAGTTGCGTCGAACAAACTTGCGCCAGTTGCGTCGAACAAACTTGTGCCAGTTGCGTTCAACAAACTTCTGCCAATTGTGTCAAATAAACTTGTGTCAGTTGCGTAGAACAAACTTGTGCCAGTTGCGTCGAACAAACTTGTGTCAATTGGGTAGAACAAATTTGTGCCAGTTGCGTCAAACAAACTTGTGCCAGTTGCGTAGAACAAACTAGTGCCAGTTGCATAGAACAAACTTGTGCCAGATACGTAGAACAAACTTGTGCCAGTTGCGTAGAACAAACTTGTGCCAGTTGCATAGAACAAACTTGTGCCAGATGCGTAGAACAAACTTGTGCCAGTTGCGTAGAACGAACTTGTGCCAGTTGCATAGAACAAACTTGTGATAGTTTTGTAGAACAAACTTGTGCCAGTTGCGTCAAACAAACTTGTGCCAGTTGCGTCAAACAAACTTGTGCCAGTTACGGCGAACAAACTTGTGCCAGTTTCGTCGAGAAAACTTGTGCCAGTTGCGTCAAATAAACTTGTGCCAGTTGCATCAAACAAACTTGTTCTAGTTAGTAGAACAAACTTGTGCCAGTTGCGTCAAACAAACTTATGCCAGTTGCGTAAAACAAACTAGTGCCAGTTGCATAGAACAAACTTGTGCCAGTTGAGTAGAACAAACTTGTGCCAATTGCATCAAACAAACTTGTGCCAGTTGCGTCGAAGAAACTTGTGCCAGTTGCGTCGAAGAAAGTTGTGCCAGTTGCGTCAAACAAACTTGTGCCAGTTGCGTCGAACAAACTTGTGCCAGTTGCGTCGAACAAACTTGTGCCAGTTACGGCGAACAAACTTGTGCCATTTGCGTAGAGAAACTTGAGCCAGTTGCATCAAATAAACTTGTGCCAGTTGCGTCAAACAAACTTGTGCCAGTTACGGCGAACAAACTTGTACCAGTTGCGTCGAGAAAAGTTGTGCCAGTTGCGTCAAATAAACTTGTGCCAGTTGCGTCAAACAAACTTGTGCTAGTTGCGTCAAACAAACTTGTGCCCGTTGCATCAAACAAACTTGTGTCAGTTGCCTCAAACAAACTTGTGCCAATTGATTCGAAAAAACTTGTGCCAGTTGCTTTGAACTAACTTGTGCCAGTTGCGTCTAACAAACTTGCGCCAGTTGCGTCAAACAAACTTGTGCCAGTTGCGTTGAACAAACTACTGATAGTTTTGTCAAAAAAACTTGTGCCAGTTGCGTCAAATACACTTGTGCCAGTTGCGTCAAACAAACTTGTGCCAGTTGCGTCAAACAAACTTGTGCCAGTTGCGTCAAACAAACTTGTGCCAATTGAGTCGAAAAAACTTGTGCCAGTTACCTCGAACAAACTTGTGCCAGTTGCGTCTAACAAACTTGTGCCAGTTGTGTCAAACAAACTTGGGCCAGTTGCGTCGAACAAACTTGTGCCAGTTGCGTCAAACAAACTTCTGCCAGTTGCATCAAAAAAACTTGTGCCAGTTGCAACAAACAAACTTGCGCCAGTTGTGTAGAACAAACATGTGCCAGTTGCGTAGAACATCCTTGTGCCAGTTGCGTCAAACAAACTTGTGCCAGTTGTGTCAAACAAACTTGTGCCAGTTGCGTCAAACAAACTTGGGCCAGTTGCGTCAAACAAACTTGTGCCAGTTAGGTCGAACAAACTTGTGCCAGTTGTGTTAAACAAACTTGTGCCAGTTGCATCGAACAAACTTGTGCCAGTTGCCTCGAACAAACTTGTGCCAGTTGCGTCGAACAAACTTGCGCCAGTTGCGTCAAACAAACTTGTGCCAGTTGCGTTGAACAAACTACTGATAGTTGTGTCAAACAAACTTGTGTCAGTTGGGTAGAACAAACTTGTGCCAGTTGCGTCAAACAAACTTGTGCCAGTTGCGTAGAACAAACTAGTGCCAGTTTGATAGAACAAACTTGTGCCAGATGCGTAGAATAAACTTGTGCCAGTTGCATAGAGCAAACTTTTGACAGTAGCGTAGAACAAACTTGTGCCAGTTGCGTAGAACAAACTTGTGATAGTTGCATAGAACAAACTTGTGCCAGATGCGTAGAACAAACTTGTGCCAGTTGCATAGAACAAACTTGTGCCAATTGCGTAGAACAAACTTGTGCCAGTTGCGTAGAACAAACTTGTGCCAGTTGCGTAGAACAAACTTGTGCCAGTTGCGTAGAACGAAGTTTGCAAGTAACATAGAACAAACTTTTGCCAGTCGTGTAGAACATACTTGTGCCAGTTGCGTCGAGAAAAGTTGTGCCAGTTGCGTCAAATAAACTTGTGCCAGTTGTGCTAAACAAACTTGTACCAGTTGAGACAAACAAAGTTGTGACAGTTGCGTTAAACAAAATTGTACCAGTTGCGTCAAACAAACTTGTGCCAATTGAGTCGAAGAAACTTGTGCCAGATGCGTCGAACAAACTTGTGCTAGTTGCGTCTAACAAACTTGTGCCAGTTGCGTCAAACAAACTTGGGCCAGTTGCGGTGAACAAACTTGTGCCAGTTGCGTCGAAGAAACTTTTACCAGTTGCGTAGAACAAACTTGTGCCAGTTGCGTAGAACAAACTTGTGCCAGTTGCGTCAAACAAACTTATGCCAGTTGCATAGAACAAACTAGTTCCAGTTGCATAGAACAAACTTGTGCCAGTTGCGTAGAACAAACTTGTGCCAGTTGCATCAAACAACTTGTGCCAGTTGCGTCGAACAAACTTGTGCCAGTTGCGTCGAAGAAACTTGTGCCAGTTGCGTCAAACAAACTTGTGCCAGTTACGTCGAACATACTTGTGCCAGTTGCGTCGAACACACTTGTGCCAGTTACACTAAACAAACTTGTGTCAGTTGCGTCGAGAAAACTTGTGCCAGTTGCGTCATAAAAAACTTTTGCCAGTTGCGTCAAACAAACTTGTGCCAGTTGCGTCACACAAACTCTTGCCTCTTGCGTCAAACAAACTTGTGCCAGTTGCGTCGAACAAAACTTGTGCCAGTTGCGTCAAACAAACTTGTGCCAGTTGCGTAGAACAAACTTGTGCCAGTTGCGTACATGAACCTTGTGCCAGTTCGTCAAACAAACTTGTGCCAGTTGCGTCAAACAAACTTGTGCCAGTTGCGTCGAACAAACTTGTGCCAGTTGCGTCAAACAAACTTGTGCCAGTTGCGCCAAACAAACTTGTGACAGTTCCGTCAAACAAACTTGTGCCAGTTGCGTCAAACAAACTTGTACAAGTTGCGAAAACAAACAATGTCAGTTGCGTCAAACAATCTTGTGCCAGATGTGTTGAACTAACATGTGCCAGTTGCATCGAACAAACTTGTGCCAGTTGCGTCGAACAAACTTGTGCCAGTTGCGTCGAACAAACTTGTGCCAGCTGTGTCCAACAAACTTGTGCCAGTTGCGTAGAACAAACTTGTGCCAGTTGCGTCAAACAAACTTATGCCAGTTGTGTAGAACAAACTAGTGCCAGTTGCATACAACAAACTTGTGCCAGTTGCGTAGAACAAACTTGTGCCAGTTGCGTAGAACAAACTTGTGCCAGTTGCATAGAACAAATTAGTGCCAGATGCGTCAAACAAACTTGTGCCAGTTGCGTCGAACAAACTTGTGCCAGTGGCGTCGAACAAACTTGTGCCAGTTACGGCGAACAAACTTGTGCCAGTTGCGTCGAGAAAACTTGTGCCAGTTGCGTCAAAAAGACTTGTGCCAGTTGCGTCAAACAAACTTGTGCCAGTTGCGTCGAACAAACCTGTGCCAGTTACGGCGAACAAACTTGTGCCAGTTGCGTCGAGAAAACTTGTGGCTGTTGCGTCAAATAAACTTGTGCCAGTTGCGTAGAACAAACTTGTGCAAGTTGCGTCAAACAAACTTGTGCCAGTTGCGTCAAACAAACTTCTGCCAATTGAGTCGAAAAAACTTGTTCCAGTTACATCGAACAAACTTGTGCCAGTTGGGTCTAACAAACTTGTGCCAGTTGCTTCAAACAAACTTGGGCCAGTTGCGCCGAACAAACTTGTGCCAGTTGCGTCAAACAAACTTCTGCCAGTTGCATCAAACAAACTTGTGCCAGTTGCATCAAACAAACTTGTGCCAGTTGCGTAGAACATACTTGTGCCAGTTTCGTAGAACAACCTTGTGCCAGTTGCGTCAAACAAACTTGTGCCAGTTGTGTCAAACAAGCTTGTGCCAGTTGCGTCAAACAAACTTATGCCAGTTGCGTCAAACAAACTTGTGCCAGTTGGGTCGAACAAACTTGTGCCAGTTGCGTTAAACAAACTTGTGCCAGTTGCATCGAACAAACTTGTGCCAGTTGCGTCGAACAAACTTGCGCCAGTTGCGTCAAACAAACTTGTGCCAGTTGCGTTGAACAAACTTCTGCCAGTTGTGTCAAACAAACTTGTGTCAGTTGCATCGAACAAACTTGTGCCAGTTGCGTCGAACAAACTTGTGCCAATTGTGTCGAACAAACTTGCGCCAGTTGCGTCAAACAAACTTGTGCCAGTTGCTTTGAACAAACTTCTGCCAGTTGTGTCAAACAAACTTGTGTCAGTTGCATAGAACAAACTTGTGTCAGTTGGGTAGAACAAACTTGTGCCAGTTGCGTCAAACAAACTTGTGCCAGTTGCGTCGAACAAACTTGTGCCAGTTGTGTAAAACAAACTTGTGCCAGTTGGTTCGAACAAACTTGTGAGAGTTGCGTCCAAAAAACTTGTGCCAGTTGCGTCAAACAAACTTGTGCCAGATGCATAGAACAAACTTTTGCAAGTTGCGTAGAACTAACTTGTGCCAATTGCGTCAAACAAACTTATGCCAGTTACATAGAACAAACTAGTGCCAGTTGCATAGAACAAACTTGTGCCAGTTGAGTAGAACAAACTTGTGCCAGTTGTGTCGAAGAAACCTGTGCCAGTTGCGTCAAACAAACATGTGCCAGTTGCGTCGAACAAACTTGTGCCAGTTGCGTCGAACAAACTTTTGCCAGATATGGCGAACAAACTTGTGCCAGTTGCGTCGAGAAAACTTGTGCCAGTTGCGTCAAAAAAAACTTGTGCCAGTTGCGTCAAACAAACTTGTGCCAGTTGCGTCAAACAAACTTGTGCCTCTTGCGTCAAACAAACTTATGCCAGTTGAGTCTAACAAACTTGTGCAAGTTGCGTCGAACAAACGTGTGCCAGTTGCGTCAAACAAACTTGTGCCAGTTGTGTAGAACAAACTTGTGCCAGTTGCGTCAAACAAACTTGTGCCATTTGCGTAGAACAAACTTGTGCCAGTTGCGTCAAACAAACTTGTGCCAGTTGCGTCAAACAAACTTGTGCCAGTTGCGTCAAACAAACTTGTGCCAGTTGAGTCAAACAAACTTGTGCCAGTTGCGTCAAAGAAACTTGTGCCAGTTGGGTGGAACAAACTTGTGCCAGTTGCGTTAAACAAACTTGTACTAGTTGCATCGAACAAACTTTTGCCAGTTGCGTCGAATAAACTTGTGCCAGTTGCGTCGAACAAACTTGCGCCAGTTGTGTCGAACAAACTTGTGCCAGTTGCGTTCAACAAACTTCTGCCAATTGTGTCAAACAAACTTGCGTCAGTTGCGTAGAACAAACTTGTGCCAGTTGCGTCGAACAAACTTGTGTCAATTGGGTAGAACAAATTTGTGCCAGTTGCGTGCAACAAACTTGTGCCAGTTGCGTAGAACAAACTAGTGCCAGATGCGTAGAACAAACTTGTGCCAGTTGCGTAGAACAAACTTGTGCCAGTTGCGTAGTACAAACTTGTGCCAGTTGCATAGAACAAACTTGTGCCAGTTATGTAGAACAAACTTGTGCCAGTTGCATAGAACAAACTTGTGCCAGTTGCGTCAAACAAACTTGTGCCAGTTACGGCGAACAAACTTGTGCCAGTTTCGTCGAGAAAACTTGTGCCAGTTGCGTCAAATAAACTTGTGCCAGTTGCGTCAAACAAACTTGTGCCAGTTGCGTCAAACAAACTTGTGCCAGTTGCATCAAACAAACTTGTTCCAGTTGCGTCAAACAAACTTGTGCCAATTGAGTCGAAAAAACTTGTGCCAGTTGCGTTGAACAAACTTGTGCCAGTTGCGTCTGACAAACTTGTGCCAGTTGCGTCAAAAAAACTTGGGCTAGTTTCGTCGAACAAACTTGTGTCAGTGGCATCCAACAAACTTGTGCCAGTTGCGTAGAACAACCTTGTGCCACTTGCGTGAAACAAACTTGTGCCAATTGTGTAAAACAAACTTGTGCCAGTTGCGTAGAACAACCTTGTGCCAGTTGCGTCGAACAAACTTGTGCTAGTTTGTAGAACAAACTTGTGCCAGTTGCGTCAAACAAACTTATGCCCGTTGCATAAAACAAACTAGTGCCAGTTGCATAGAACAAACTTGTGCCAGTTGAGTAGAACAAACTTGTGCCAATTGCGTCAAACAAACTTGTGCCAGTTCGTCGAACAAACTTGTGCCAGTTGCGTCGAACAAACTTGTGCCAGTTGCGTCAAACAAACTTGTGCCAGTTGCGTCGAACAAACTTGTGCCAGTTGCGTCGAACAAACTTGTGCCAGTTACGGCGAACCAACTTGTGCCACTTTCGTCGAGAAAACTTGTGCCAGTTGCGTCAAATAAACTTGTGCCAGTTGCGTCAAACAAACTTGTGCCAGTTACGGCGAACAAACTTGTGCCAGTTGCGTCAAGAAAACTTGTGCCAGTTGCGTCAAATAAACTTGTGCCAGTTGCGTCAAACAAACTTGTGCCAGTTGCGTCAAACAAACTTGTGCCAGTTGCGTCAAACAAACTTGTGCCAATTGATTAAAAAAAACTTGTGCCAGTTGCGTTGAACAAACTTGTGCCAGTTGCATCTAACAAACTTGTGGCAGTTGCATCAAACAAACTTGTGCCAGTTACGTCGAACAAACTTGTGCCAGTGGCATCGAACAAACTAGTGCCAGTTGCATAGATTAAACTTGTGCCAGTTGCGTCAAAAAAACTTGTGCCAGTTGCGTAGAACAAACTTGTACATGTTGCGTAGAACAACCTTGTGCCAGTTGCGTCAAACAAACTTGTGAGAGTTGTGTCAAACAAACTTGTGACAGTTGTGTCGAACAAACTTGTGCCAGTTACGTTAAACAAACTTGTTCTAGTTGCGTCGAACAAACTTGCGCCAGTTGCGTCGAACAAACTTGTGCCAGTTGCGTCGAACAAACTTGCGTCAGTTCCGTCGAACAAACTTGTGCCAGTTGCTTAGAACAAACTTGTGCCAGTTGTGTCAAACAAAATTGTGCCAGTTGCGTAGAACAAACTTGTTCTAGTTGCGTCGAACAAACTTGCGCCAGTTGCGTCGAACAAACTTGTGCCAGTTGCGTCGAACAAACTTGCGTCAGTTCCGTCGAACAAACTTGTGCCAGTTGCTTAGAACAAACTTGTGCCAATTGTGTCAAACAAACTTGTGCCAGTTGCGTAGAACAAACTTGTGCCAGTTACGTCGAACAAACTTGTGCCAGTTGGGTAGAACAAACATGTGCCAGTTGTGACAAACAAATTTGTGCCAGTTGCGTAGAACACACTAGTGCCAGTTGCATAGAACAAACTTGTGCCAGATGCGTAGAACAAACATTTGCCATTTGCTAAAAACAAACTTGTGCCAGTTGTGTCAAAAAAACTTGTGCCAGTTGTGTACAACAAACTAGTAAGAGTTGCGTAGAACAAACTTGTGCCAGTTGTGTAGAACAAACTAGTACCAGTTACATCAAACAAACTTATGCCAGTTGCATAGAACAAACTAGTGCCAGTTGCATAGAACAAACTCGTGCCAGTTGCGTAGAACAAACTTGTGCCAGTTGCGTCGAACAAACTTGTGCCAGTTGCGTCGAAGAAACTTGTGCCAGTTGCGTCAAACAAACTTGTGCCAATTGATTAAAAAAAACTTGTGCCAGTTGCGTTGAACAAACTTGTGCCAGTTGCATCTAACAAACTTGTGGCAGTTGCATCAAACAAACTTGTGCCAGTTACGTCGAACAAACTTGTGCCAGTGGCATCGAACAAACTAGTGCCAGTTGCATAGATTAAACTTGTGCCAGTTGCGTCAAAAAAACTTGTGCCAGTTGCGTAGAACAAACTTGTACATGTTGCGTAGAACAACCTTGTGCCAGTTGCGTCAAACAAACTTGTGAGAGTTGTGTCAAACAAACTTGTGACAGTTGTGTCGAACAAACTTGTGCCAGTTACGTTAAACAAACTTGTTCTAGTTGCGTCGAACAAACTTGCGCCAGTTGCGTCGAACAAACTTGTGCCAGTTGCGTCGAACAAACTTGCGTCAGTTCCGTCGAACAAACTTGTGCCAGTTGCTTAGAACAAACTTGTGCCAGTTGTGTCAAACAAAATTGTGCCAGTTGCGTAGAACAAACTTGTTCTAGTTGCGTCGAACAAACTTGCGCCAGTTGCGTCGAACAAACTTGTGCCAGTTGCGTCGAACAAACTTGCGTCAGTTCCGTCGAACAAACTTGTGCCAGTTGCTTAGAACAAACTTGTGCCAATTGTGTCAAACAAACTTGTGCCAGTTGCGTAGAACAAACTTGTGCCAGTTACGTCGAACAAACTTGTGCCAGTTGGGTAGAACAAACATGTGCCAGTTGTGACAAACAAATTTGTGCCAGTTGCGTAGAACACACTAGTGCCAGTTGCATAGAACAAACTTGTGCCAGATGCGTAGAACAAACATTTGCCATTTGCTAAAAACAAACTTGTGCCAGTTGTGTCAAAAAAACTTGTGCCAGTTGTGTACAACAAACTAGTAAGAGTTGCGTAGAACAAACTTGTGCCAGTTGTGTAGAACAAACTAGTACCAGTTACATCAAACAAACTTATGCCAGTTGCATAGAACAAACTAGTGCCAGTTGCATAGAACAAACTCGTGCCAGTTGCGTAGAACAAACTTGTGCCAGTTGCGTCGAACAAACTTGTGCCAGTTGCGTCGAAGAAACTTGTGCCAGTTGCGTCAAACAAACTTGTGCCATTTGCGTCGAACAAACTTGTGCCAGTTGTGTCGAACAAACTTGTGCCAGATATGGCGAACAAACTTGTGCCAGTTGCTTCGAGAAAACTTGTGCCAGTTGCATAAAAAAAAACTTGTGCCAGTTGCGTCAAACAAACTTGTGCCAGTTGCGTCAAACAAACTTGTGCCTCTTGCATCAAACAAACTTGTGCCAGTTGCGTCAAACAAACTTGTACCAGTTGAGTCGAAAAAACTTGTGCCTGTTACGTCGAACAAACTTGTGCCAGTTGCGTCTAACAAACTTGTGCCAGTTGCGTCAAACAAACTTTTGCCAGTTGCGTCAAACAAACTTGTGCCAGTTGCGTCAAACAAACTTGTGCCAGTTGCGTAGAACAAACTTGTGCCAGTTGCGTCAAACAAACTTGTGCCAGTTGCGTAGAAGAACCTTGTGCCAGTTGCGTCAAACGAACTTGTGCCAGTTGCGTCAAACAAACTTTTGCCGGTTGCGTCGAACAAACTTGTGCCAGTTGCGTCGAACAAACTTCCAACAGTTGCGTCAAACAAACTTGTGCCAGTTGCGTTGAACAAACTTCTGCCAGTTGTGTCAAACAAACTTGTGTCAGTTGCGTAGAACAAACTTGTGCCATTTGCGTCGAACAAACTTGTGTCAGTTAGGTAGAACAAACTTGTGCAAGTTGCATCAAACAAACTTGTGCCAGTTGCGTAGAACAAACTAGTGCCAGTTGCATAGAACAAACTTGTGCCAGATGCGTAGAACAAACTTGTGCCAGTTGCGTAGAGCAAACTTGTGCTAGTTGCATAGAACAAACTTGTGCCAGTTATGTAGAACAAACTTGTGCCAGTTGCGTCGAACAAACTTGTGCCAGTTGTGTCGAACAAACTTGTGCCAGTTGCATCAAAAAAACTTGGGCCAGTTTCGTCGAACAAACTTGTGCCAGTGGCATCCAACAAACTTGTGCCAGTTGCATCGAACAAACTTGTGCCAGTTCCGTCAAACAAACTTGTGCCAGTTGCATAGAACAAACTTGTGCCAATTGCGTCGAACAACCTTGTGCCAGTTGCGTCGAACAAACTTGTGCTAGTTGTGTCAAACAAACTTGTGCCAGTTGCGTCAAACAAACTTATGCCAGTTGCGTAAAACAAACTAGTGCCAGTTGCATAGAACAAACTTGTGCCAGTTGAGTAGAACAAACTTTTGCCAGTTGCATCAAACAAACTTGTGCCAGTTGCGTCGAAGAAACTTGTGCCAGTTGCGTCGAAGAAACTTGTGCCAGTTGCGTCAAACAAACTTGTGCCAGTTGCGTCGAACAAACTTGTGCCAGTTGCGTCGAACAAACTTGTGCCAGTTACGGCGAACAATCTTGTGCCATTTGCGTAGAGAAACTTGAGCCAGTTGCATCAAATAAACTTGTGCCAGTTGCGTCAAACAAACTTGTGCCACTTACGGCGAACAAACTTGTGCCAGTTGCGTCGAGAAAAGTTGTGCCAGTTGCGTCAAATAAACTTGTGCCAGTTGCGTCAAACAAACTTGTGCTAGTTGCGTCAAACAAACTTGTGCCAGTTGCGTCAAACAAACTTGTGCCAGTTGCCTCAAACAAACTTGTGCCAATTGATTCAAAAAAACTTGTGCCAGTTGCTTTGAACAAACTTGTGCCAGTTGCGTCTAAGAAACTTGTGCCAGGTGCTTAGAACAAACTTGTGCCAGTTGCGTCGAACAAACTTGTGCCAGTTGCATCGAACAAACTAGTAATAGTTACATAAAACAAACTTGTGCCAGTTGCGTCAAACAAACTTGTGCCACTTGCGTAGAACAAACTTGTACATGTTGCGTAGAAAAATCTTGTGCCAGTTGCGTCGAGAAAACTTGTGCCAGTTGCGTCAAACAAACTTGTGCCAGTTGCATCGAACAAACTTGTGCCAGTCGTGTGAAACAAACTTTTGCCAGTTGGGTCGAACAAACTTGTGCCAGTTACGTTAAACAAACTTGTACCAGTTTCGTCGTACAAATTTGTGCCAGTTGCGTCGAACAAACTTGTGCCAGTTGCGTCGAACAAACTTGCGCCAGTTCCGTCGAACAAACTTGTGCCAGGTGCTTAGAACAAACTTGTGCCAGTTGTTTCAAACAAACTTGTGCCAGTTGTGTAGAACAAATTTGTGCCAGTTGCGTCGAACAAACCTGTGCCAGTTGGGTAGAACAAACATGTGCCAGTTACGTCAAACAAATTTGTGCCAGTTGCGTAGAACAAAATAGTGCCAGTTGCATAGAACAAACTTGTGCCAGATGCGTAGAACAAGTTTTTGCCATTTGCGTTGAACAAACTTGTGCCAGTTGTGTCAAACAAACTTGTGCCAGTTGTGTACAACAAACTTGTGCCAGTTATGTAGAACAAAATTCTGCCTGTTGCATCATACAAACTTGTGCCAGTTGTGTCAAACAAACTTGTTCCAGTTGTATAGAACAGACTTGTGGCAGTTGCATAGAACAACCTTGTGCCAGTTGCGTCAAACAAACTTGTGCCAGTTGCGTAAAATAAACTTGTGCCAGTTGCATCAAACAAACTTGTGCCAGTTGCGTCAAACAAACTTGTGCCAGTTGCGTCAAACAAACTTGTTCCAGTTGCGCCAAACAAACTTGTGCCAATTGAGTCGAAAAAACTTGTGCCTGTTGCGTCTAACAAACTTGTGCCAGTTGCGTCAAAAAAACTTAGGCCAGTTTCGTCGAACAAACTTGTGTCAGTTGCATCCAACAAACTTGTGCCAGTTGCGTAGAACAATCTTGTGCCAGTTGCATCAAACAAACTTGTGCCAGTTGCGTCGAACAAACTTGTGCCAGTTGCGTCGAGGAAACTTGTGAAAGGTTGCGTCAAACAAACTTGTGCCAGTTGCGTCGAACATACTTGTGCCAGTTGCGTCGAACAAACTTGTGCCAGTTACATTAAACAAACTTGTGCCAGTTGCGTCGAGAAAACTTGTGCCAGTTGCGTCAAAAAAAACTTGTGCCAGTTGCGTCAAACAAACTTGTGCTAGTTGCGTCACACAAACTTGTGCCTCTTGCGTCAAACAAACTTGTGCCAGTTGCGTCAAACAAACTTGTACCAATTGACTCGAAAAAACTTGTGCCTGTTACGTCGAACAAACTTGTGCCAGTTGCGCCTAACAAACTTGTGCCAGTTGCGTCAAACAAACTTGTGCCAGTTGTGTCGAACAAACTTGTGCCAGTTGCGTCAAACAAACTTGTGCCAGTTGCGTAGAACAAACTTGTGCCAGTTGCGTAGAACAAACTTGTGCCAGTTGCGTAGAAGAACCTTGTGCCAGTTGCGTCAAACAAACTTGTGCCAGTTGCGTCAAACAAACTTGTGCCAGTTGCGTCAAACAAACTTGTGCCAGTTGCGCCAAACAAACTTGTGACAGTTCTGTCAAACAAACTTGTGCCAGTTGCGTCAAACAAACTTGTACAAGTTGCGAAATCAAACTTATGCCAGTTGCGTCAAACAATCTTGTGCCAGATGTGTTGAACAAACATGTGCCATTTGCATCGAACAAACTTGTGCCAGTTGCGTCGAACAAACTTTTGCCAGTTGCGTCGAACAAACTTGTGCCAGTTGCGTCGAACAAACTTTTGCCGGTTGCGTAGAAGAAACTAGTGCCAGTTGCGTGCAACAAACTTGTGCCAGTTGCGTAGAACAAACTTGTGCCAGTTGCGTCAAACAAAATTATGCCAGTTGCGTAGAACAAACTGGTGCCAGTTGCATAGAACAAACTTGTGCCAGTTGCGTAGAACAAACTTGTGCCAGTTGCGTAGAACAAACTTGTGCCAGTTGCATAGAACAAATTAGTGCCAGTTGCGTCAAACAAACTTGTGCCAGTTGCTTCGAACAAACTTGTGTCAGTGGCGTCGAACAAACTTGTGCCAGTTACGGCGAACAAACTTGTGCCAGTTGCGTCGAGAAAACTTGTGCCAGTTGCGTCAAAAAAACTTGTGCCAGTTGCATCAAACAAACTTGTGCCAGTTGCGTCGAACAAACCTGTGCCAGTTACGGCGAACAAACTTGTGCCAGTTGCGTCGAGAAAACTTGTGCCAGTTGTGTCAAATAAACTTGTGCCAGTTGCGTCAAACAAACTTGTGCAAGTTGCGTCAAACAAACTTGTGCCAATTGCGTCAAACAAACTTATGCCAATTGAGTCGAAAAAACTTGTGCCAGTTACGTCGAACAAACTTGTGCCAGTGGCATCCAACAAACTTGTGCCAGTTGCATCGAACAAACTTGTGCCAGTTGCGTCAAACAAACTTGTGCCAGTTGCGTAGAACAAACTTGTGCCAGTTGAGTAGAACAACCTTGTGCCAGTTGCGTTGAACAAACTTGTGCTAGTTAGTAGAACAAACTTGTGCCAGTTGCGTCAAACAAACCTATGCCAGTTGCGTAAAACAAACTAGAGCCAGTTGCATAGAACAAACTTGTGCCAGTTGAGTAGAACAAACTTGTGCCAATTCCATCAAACAAACTTGTGCCAGTTGCGTCGAAGAAACTTGTGCCAGTTGTGTCAAACAAACTTGTGCCAGTTGCGTCAAAGAAACTTGTGCCAGTTGCGTCGAACAAACTTGTGCCAGTTACGGCGAACAAACTTGTGCCATTTGTGTCGAGAAACTTGAGCCAGTTGCATCAAATAAACTTGTGCCAGTTGCGTCAAACAAACTTGTGCCAGTTACGGCGAACAAACTTGTGCCAGTTGCGTTGAGAAAAGTTGTGCCAATTGCGTCAAATAAACTTGTGCCAGTTGCGTCAAACAAACTTGTGCTAGTGGCGTCAAACATACTTGTGCCAGTTGCGTCAAACAAACTTGTGCCAGTTGCCTCAAACAAACTTGTGCCAATTGATTCGAAAAAACTTGTGCCAGTTGCTTTGAACAAACTTGTGCCAGTTGCGTCTAAGAAACTTGTGCCAGTTGCGTCAAACAAACTTGTGCCAGTTGCGTCGAACAAACTTGTGCCAGTTGCATCGAACAAACTAGTAATAGTTGCATAAAACAAACTTGTGCCAGTTGCGTCAAACAAACTTGTGCCAGTTGCGTAGAACAAACTTGTACATGTTGCGTAGAAAAATCTTGTGTCAGTTGCGTCAAACAAATTTGTGCCAGTTGCGTCAAACAAACTTGTGCCAGTTGCATCGAACAAACTTGTGCCAGTCGTGTGAAACAAACTTTTGCCAGTTAGGTCGAACAAACTTGTGCCAGTTACGTTAAACAAACTTGTACCAGTTGCGTCGTACAAATTTGCACCAGTTGCGTTGAACAAACTTGTGCCAGTTGCGTCGAACAAACTTGCGCCAGTTCCGTCGAACAAACTTGTGCCAGGTGCTTTGAACAAACTTGTGCCACTTGTGTCAAACAAACTTGTGCCAGTTGTGTAGAACAAACTTGTGCCAGTTGCGTCGAACAAACTTGTGCCAGTTGGGTAGAACAAACATGTGCCAGTTGCGTCAAACAAATTTGTGCCAGTTGTGTAGAACAAACTAGTGCCAGTTACATAGAACAAACTTGTGCCAGATGCGTAGAACAAACTTTTGCCATTTGCGTTGAACAAACTTGTGCCAGTTGTGTCAAACAAACTTGTGCCAGTTGTGTTCAACAAACTTGTACCAGTTATGTAGAACAAAATTCTGCCTGTTGCATCAAACAAACTTATGCCATTTGCGTCAAACAAACTTGTGCCAGTTGTATAGAACAAACTTGTGCCAGTTGCATAGAACAACCTTGTGCCAATTGCGTCAAACAAATTTGCGCCAGTTGCATCAAACAAACTTGTGCCAGTTGCGTCAAACAAACTTGTGCCAGTTGCGTCGAACAAACTTGTGCCATTTGCATAGAACAAACTTGTGCCAGTTGCATAGAACAAACTTGTGCCAGTTATGTAGAACAAACTTGTGCCAGTTGCGTCAAACAAACTTGTGCCAGTTGCGTTGAACAATCTTATGCCAGTTACAGCGAACAAACTTGTGCCAGTCTCATCGAGAAAACTTGTGCCAGTTGCGTAAAATAAACTTGTGCCAGTTGCATCAAACAAACTTGTGCCAGGTGCGTCAAACAAACTTGTGCCAGTTGCGTCAAACAAACTTGTTCCAGTTGCGCCAAACAAACTTGCGCCAATTGAGTCGAAAAAACTTGTGCCAGTTGCGTCGAACAAACTTGTGCCTGTTGCGTCTTACAAACTTGTGCCAGTTGCGTCAAAAAAAATTAGGCCAATTTCGTCGAACAAACTTGTGTCAGTTGCATCCAACAAACTTGTGCCAGTTGCGTAGAACAATCTTGTGCCAGTTGCATCAAACAAACTTGTACCAGTTGCGTAGAACAAACTTGTGCCAGTTGCGTCACACAAACTTATGCCAGTTGCATAGAACAAACTAGTGCCAGTTGCATAGAACAAACTTGTGCCAGTTGCGTCGAACAAACTTCTGCCACTTGCGTCGAAGAAACTTGTGAAAGGTTGCGTCAAACAAACTTGTGCCAGTTGCGTCAAACATACTTGTGCCAATTGTGTCGAACAAACTTGTGCCAGTTACATTAAACAAACTTGTGCCAGTTGCGTCGAGAAAACTTGTGCCAGTTGCGTCAAAAAAACCTTGTGCCTGTTGCGTCAAACAAACTTTTGCCAGTTGCGTCACACAAACTTGTGCCAGTTGCGTCAAACAAACTTGTGCCAGTTGCGTCAAACAAACTTGTGCAAATTGACTCGAAAAAACTTGTGCCTGTTACGTCGAACAAACTTGTGCCAGTTGCGTCTAACAAACTTGTGCCAGTTGCGTCAAACAAACTTGTGCCAGTTGCGTCGAACAAACTTGTGCCAGTTGCGTCAAACAAACTTGTGCCAGTTGCGTAGAACAAACTTGTGCCAGTTGCGTAGAAGAACCTTGTGCCAGTTGCGTCAAACAAACTTGTGCCAGTTGCCTCAAACAAACTTGTGCCAGTTGTGTCGGACAAACTTGTGCCAGTTGCGTCAAACAAACTTGTGCCTGTTGCGCCAAACAAACTTGTGACAGTTCTGTCAAACAAACTTGTGCCAGTTGCGTCAAACAAACTTGTACAAGTTGCGAAAACAAACTTATGCCAGTTGCGTCAAACAATCTTGTGACAGATGTGTTGAACAAACATGTGCCATTTGCATCGAACAAACTTGTGCCAGTTGCGTCGAACAAACTTGTGCCAGTTGCGTCGAACAAACTTGTGCCAGTTGCGTTGAACAAACTTGTGCCGGTTGCGTAGAACAAACTTGTGCCAGTTGCGTGCAACAAACTTGTGCCAGTTGCGTAGAACAAACTTGTGCCAGTTGCGTCAAACAAACTTATGCCAGTTGCGTAGAACAAACTAGTGCCAGTTGCATACAACAAACTTGTGCCAGTTGCGTAGAACAAACTTGTGCCAGTTGCGTAGAACAAACTTGTGCCAGTTGCATAGAGCAAATTAGTGCCAGATGCGTCAAACAAACTTGTGCCAGTTGCTTCGAACAAACTTGTGCCAGTGGCGTCGAACAAACTTGTGCCAGTTACGTTGAACAAACTTGTGCCAGTTGCGTCGAGAAAACTTGTGCCAGTTGCGTCAAAAAAATTTGTGCCAGTTGCATCAAACAAACTTGTCCCAGTTGCGTCGAACAAACCTGTGCCAGTTACGGCGAACAAACTTGTGCCAGTTGCGTCGAGAAAACTTGTGCCAGTTGCGTCAAATAAACTTGTGCCAGTTGCGTCAAACAAACTTGTGCAAGTTGCGTCAAACAAACTTGTGCCAATTGCGTCAAACAAACTTATGCCAATTGAGTCGAAAAAACTTGTGCCAGTTACGTCGAACAAACTTGTGCCAGTGGCATCCAACAAACTTGTGCCAGTTGCATCGAACAAACTTGTGCCAGTTGCGTAGAACAACCTTGTGCCAGTTGCGTCAAACAAACTTGTGCTAGTTAGTAGAACAAACTTGTGCCAGTTGCGTCAAACAAACCTATGCCAGTTGCGTAAAACAAACTAGAGCCAGTTGCATAGAACAAACTTGTGCCAGTTGAGTAGAACAAACTTGTGCCAATTCCATCAAACAAACTTGTGCCAGTTGCGTCGAAGTAACTTGTGCCAGTTGCGTCGAAGAAACTTGTGCCAGTTGCGTCAAACAAACTTGTGCCAGTTGCGTCGAACAAACTTGTGCCAGTTGCGTCGAACAAACTTGTGCCAGTTACGGCGAACATACTTGTGCCATATGTGTCGAGAAACTTGAACCAGTTGCATCAAATAAACTTGTGCCAGTTGCGTCAAACAAACTTGTGCCAGTTACGGCGAACAAACTTGTGCCAGTTGCGTCGAGAAAAGATCCCAGGCGCAAGTTGCGTCAAATAAACTTGTGCCAGTTGCGTCAAACAAACTTGTGCTATTTGCGTCAAACAAACTTGTGCAAGTTGCGTCAAACAAACTTGTGCCAGTTGCCTCAAACAAACTTTTGCCAATTGATTCGAAAAAACTTGTGCCAGTTGCTTTGAACAAACTTGTGCCAGTTGCGTCTAAGAAACTTGTGCCAGTTGCGTCAAACAAACTTGTGCCAGTTGCGTCGAACAAACTTGTGCCAGTTGCATCGAACAAACTAGTAATAGTTGCATAAAACAAACTTGTGCCAGTTGCGTCAAACAAACTTGTGCCAGTTGCGTAGAACAAACTTGTACATGTTGCGTAGAAAAATCTTGTGCCAGTTGCGTCAAACAAACTTGTGCCAGTTGCGTCAAACAAACTTGTGCCAGTTGCATCGAGCAAACTTGTGCCAGTCGTGTGAAACAAACTTTTGCCAGTTGGGTCGAACAAACTTGTGCCAGTTACGTTAAACAAACTTGTCCCAGTTGCGTCGTACAAATTTGTGCCAGTTGCGTCGAACAAACTTGTGCCAGTTGCGTTGAACAAACTTGCGCCAGTTCCGTCGAACAATCTTGTGCCAGGTGCTTAGAACAATCTTGTGCCACTTGTATCAAACAAACTTGTGCCAGTTGTGTAGAACAAACTTGTGCCAGTTGCGTCGAACAAACTTGTGCCAGTTGTGTAGAACAAACATGTGCCAGTTGCGTCAAACAAATGTGTGCCAGTTGCGTAGAACAAACTAGTGCCAGTTGCATAGAACAAAATTGTGCCAGATGCGTAGAACAAACTTTTGCCATTTGCGTTGAACAAACTTGTGCCAGTTGTGTCAAACAAACTTGTGCCAGTTGTGTACAACAAACTTGTGCCAGTTATGTAGAACAAAATTCTGCCTGTTGCATCAAACAAACTTTTGCCAGTTGCGTCAAACAAACTTGTGCCAGTTGTATAGAACAAACTTGTGCCAGTTGCATAGAACAACCTTGTGCCACTTGCGTCAAACAAACTTGTGCCAGTTGCATCAAACAAACTTGTGCCAGTTGCGTCAAACAAACTTGTGCCAGTTGCGTAGAACAAACTTGTGCCAGTTGCGTAAAACAAACTTGTGCCAGTTGCATAGAACAAACTTGTGCCAGTTATGTAGAACAAACTTGTGTCAGTTGCGTCAAACAAACTAGTGCCAGTTGCGTCGAACAAACTTATGCCAGTTACAGCGAACAAACTTGTGCCAGTTTCATCGAGAAAACTTGTGCCAGTTGCGTAAAATAAACTTGTGCCAGTTGCATCAAACAAACTTGTGCCAGTTGCGTCAAACAAACTTGTGCCAGTTGCGTCAAACAAACTTGTTCCAGTTGCGCCAAACAAACTTGTGCCAATTGAGTCGAAAAAACTTGTGCCAGTTGCGTCGAACAAACTTGTGCCAGTTGCGTCTAACAAACTTGTGCCAGTTGCGTCAAAAAAACTTAGGCCAGTTTCGTCGAACAAACTTGTGTCAGTTCCATCCAACAAACTTGTGCCAGTTGCGTAGAACAATCTTGTGCCAGTTGCATCAAACAAACTTGTACCAGTTGCGTAGAACAAACTTGTGCCAGTTGCGTCACACAAACTTATGCCAGTTGCATAGAACAAACTAGTGCCAGTTGCATAGAACAAACTTGTGCCAGTTGCGTAGAACAAACTTGTGCCAGTTGCGCCAAACAAACTTGTGCCAGTTGCGTCGAACAAACTTATGCCAGTTGCGTCGAAGAAACTTGTGCCAATTGCGTCAAACAAACTTGTGCCAGTTACGTCGAACATACTTGTGCCAGTTGCGTCGAACAAACTTGTGCCAGTTACATTAAACAAACTTGTGCCAGTTGCGTCGAGAAAACTTGTGCCAGTTGCGTCAAAAAAAACTTGTGCCAGTTGCGTCAAACAAACTTGTGCCAGTTGCGTCACACAAACTTGTGCCAGTTGCGTCGAACAAACCTGTGCCAGTTACGGTGAACAAACTTGTGCTAGTTGCGTCGAGAAAATTGTGCCAGTTGCGTCAAATAAACTTGTGCCAGTTGCGTCAAACAAACTTGTGCAAGTTGCGCCAAACAAACTTGTGCCAATTGCGTCAAACAAACTTATGCCAATTGAGTAGAAAAAACTTGTGCCAGTTACGTCGAACAAACTTGTGCCAGTTGCGTCAAACAAACTTGGGCCAGTTGCGCCGAACAAACTTGTGCCAGTTGTGTCAAACAAACTTCTGCCAGTTGCGTCAAACAAACTTGTGCCAGTTGCGTCAAAGAAACTTGTGCCAGTTGGGTCGAACAAACTTGTGCCATTTGCGTTAAACAAACCTCTGCCAGTTGCATCGAACAAACTTGAGTCAGTTGCGTCAAACAAACTTGTGCCAGTTGCGTTGAACAAACTTGTGCCAGTTGTGTCAAACAAACTTGTGTCAGTTGCGTAGAACAAACTTGTTCCAGTTGCGTTGAACAAACTTGTGTCAGTTGGGTAGAACAAACTTGTGCCAGTTGCGTGAAACAAACTTGTGCCAGTTGCGTAAAACAAACTAGTATCAGTTGGATAGAACAAACTTGTTCCAGATGCGTAGAATAAACTTGTGCCAGTTGCGTCAAACAAACTTGGGCCAGTTGCGCCGAACAAACTTGTGCCAGTTGCGTCAAACAAACTTCTGCCAGTTGCATCAAACAAACTTGTGCCAGTTACATCAAACAAACTTGTGTCAGTTGCGAAGAACAAACTTGTGCCAGTTTCGTAGAACAGCCTTGTGCCAGTTGCATCAAACAAACTTGTGCCAGTTGTGTCAAACAAGCTTGTGCCAGTTGCGTCAAACAAACTTGTGCCAGTTGCATCGAACAAACTTGTGCCAGTTGTGTCGAACAAACTTGTGCCAGTTGCGTTAAACAAACCTCTGCCAGTTGCATCGAACAAACTTGACCCAGTTGCGTCAAACAAACTTGTGCCAGTTGCATTGAACAAACTTGTGCCAGTTTTGTCAAACAAACTTGTGTCAGTTGCGTAGAACAAACTTGTGCCAGTTGCGTTGAACAAACTTGTGTCAGTTGGGTAGAACAAACTTGTGCCAGTTGCGTGAAACAAACTTGTGCCAGTTGCGTAAAACAAATTAGTGTCAGTTGGATAGAACAAACTTGTTCCAGATGCGTAGAATAAACTTGTGCCAGTTGCGTAGAACAAACTTGTGCCAGTTGCGTCGAACAAACTTGTGCCAGTTACGTAGAACAAACTTGTGCCAGATGCGTAGAACAAACTTGTGCCAGTTGCGTAGAACAAACTTGTGCCAGTTGCGTAGAACAAACTTGTGCCAGTTGCGTAGAACAAACTTGTGACAGTTGCGTAGAACAAACTTGTGCCAGTTGCGTAGAACAAACTTGTGCTAGTTGCGTAGAACAAACTTGTGCAAGTTGCATACAACAAACTTGTGCCAGTTGCTTCGAACAAACTTGTGCTAGTGGCGTCGAACAAACTTGTGCCAGTTACGGTGAACAAACTTGTGCCAGTTGCGTCGAGAAAACTTGTGCCAGTTGCGTCAAAAATACTTGTGCCAGTTGCATCAAACAAACTTGTGCCAGTTGCGTCGAACAAACCTGTGCCAGTTACGACGAACAAACTTGTGCCAGTTGCGTCGAGAAAACTTGTGCCAGTTGCGTCAAATAAACTTGTGCCAGTTGCGTCAAACAAACTTGTGCAAGTTGCGTCAAACAAACTTGTGCCAATTGCGTCAAACAAACTTATGCCAATTAAGTCGAAAAAACTTGTGCCAGTTACGTTGAACAAACTTGAGCCAGTGGCATCCAACAAACTTGTGCCAGTTGCATCGAACAAACTTGTGCCAGTTGCGTCAAACAAACTTGTGCCAGTTGCGTAGAACAAACTTGTGCCGGTTGCGTAGAACAACCTTGTGCCAGTTGCGTCGAACAAACTTGTGCTAGTTAGTAGAACAAACTTCTGCCAGTTGCGTCAAACAAACCTATGACAGTTGCGTAAAACAAACTAGTGCCAGTTGCATAGAACAAACTTGTGCCAGTTGAATAGAACAAACTTGTGCCAATTCCATCAAACAAACTTGTGCCAGTTGCGTCGAAGAAACTTGTGCCAGTTGCGTCGAAGAAACTTGTGCCAGTTGCGTCAAACAAACTTGTGCCAGTTGCGTCGAACAAACTTGTGCCAGTTGCGTCGAACAAACTTCTGCCAGTTACGGCGAACAAACTTGTGCCATTTGTGTCGAGAAACTTGAGCCAGTTGCATCAAATAAACTTGTGCCAGTTGCGTCAAACAAACTTGTGCCAGTTACGGCGAACAAACTTGTGCCAGTTGCGTCGAGAAAAGTTGTGCCAGTTGCGTCAAATAAACTTGTGCCAGTTGCGTCAAACAAACTTGTGCTAGTTGCGTCAAACAAACTTGTGCCAGTTGCGTCAAACAAACTTGTGCCAGTTGCCTCAAACAAACTTGTGCCAATTGATTCGAAAAAACTTATGCCAGTTGCTTTGAACAAACTTGTGCCAGTTGCGTCTAAGAAACTTGTGCCAGTTGCGTCAAACAAACTTGTGCCAGTTGCGTCGAACAAACTTGTGCCAGTTGCATCGAACAAACTAGTAATAGTTGCATAAAACAAACTTGTGCCAGTTGCGTCAAACAAACTTGTGGAAGTTGCGTAGAACAAACTTGTACATGTTGCTTAGAAAAATCTTGTGCCAGTTGCGTCAAACAAACTTGTGCCAGTTGCGTCAAACAAACTTGTGCCAGTTGCATCGAACAAACTTGTGCCAGGCGTGTGAAACAAACTTTTGCCAGTTGGGTCGAACAAACTTGTGCCAGTTACGTTAAACAAACTTGTACCAGTTGCATCGTACAAATTTGTGCCAGTTGCGTCGAACAAACTTGTGCCAGTTGCGTCGAACAAACTTGCGCCAGTTCCGTCGAACAAACTTGTGCCAGGTGCTTAGAAGAAACTTGTGCCACTTGTGGCAAACAAACTTGTGCCAGTTGTGTAGAACAAACTTGTGCCAGTTGCGTCGAACAAACTTGTGCCAGTTGGGTAGAACAAACATGTGCCAGTTGCATCAAACAAATTTGTGCCAGTTGCGTAGAACAAACTAGTGCCAGTTGCATAGAACAAACTTGTGCCAGATGCGTAGAACAAACTTTTGCCATTTGCGTTGAACAAACTTGTGCCAGTTGTGTCAAACAAACTTGTGCCAGTTGTGTACAACAAACTTGTACCAGTTATGTAGAACAAAATTCTGCCTGTTGCATCAAACAAACTTGTGCCAGTTGTATAGAACAAACTTGTGCCAGTTGCATAGAACAACCTTGTGCCAGTTGCGTCAAACAAACTTGCGCCAGTTGCATCAAACAAACTTGTGCCAGTTGCGTCAAACAAACTTGTGCCACTTGCGTCGAACAAACCTGTGCCAGTTGAGTAGAACAAACATGTGCCAGTTGCATAGAACAAACTTGTGCCAGTTATGTAGAACAAACTTGTGCCACTTGCATCAAACAAACTTGTGCCAGTTGCGTCGAACAAACTTATGCCAGTTACAGCGAACAAACTTGTGCCAGTCTCATCGAGAAAACTTGTGCCAGTTGTGTAAAATCAACTTGTGCCAGTTGCATCAAACAAACTTGTGCCAGTTGCGTCAAACAAACTTGTGCCAGTTGCGTCAAACAAACTTGTTCCAGTTGCGCCAAACAAACTTGTGCCAATTGAGTCGAAAAAACTTGTGCCATTTGCGTCGAACAAACTTGTGCCTGTTGCGTCTAACAAACTTGTGCCAGTTGCGTCAAAAAAACTTAGGCCAGTTTCGTCGAACAAACTTGTGTCAGTTGCATCCAACACACTTGTGCCAGTTGCGTAGAACAATCTTGTGCCAGTTGCATCAAACAAACTTGTACCAGTTGCGTAGAACAAACTTGTGCCAGTTGCATCACACAAACTTTTGCCAGTTGCATAGAACAAACTAGTGCCAGTTGCATAGAACAAACTTGTGCCAGTTGCGTAGAACAAACTTGTGCCAGTTGCGCCAAACAAACTTGTGCCAGTTGCGTCGAACAAACTTGTGCCAGTTGCGTCGAAGAAACTTGTGAAAGGCTGCGTCAAACAAACTTGTGCTAGTTGCGTCGAACATACTTGTGCCAGTTGCGTCGAACAAACTTGTGCCAGTTACATTAAACAAACTTGTGCCAGTTGCGTCGAGAAAACTTTTGCCAGTTGCGTCAAAAAAAAACTTGTGCCAGTTGCGTCAAACAAACTTGTGCCAGTTGCGTCACACAAACTTGTGCCTCTTGCGTCAAACAAACTTGTGCCAGTTGCGTCAAACAAACTTGTGCCAATTGACTCGAAAAAACTTGTGCCTGTTACGTCGAACAAACTTGTGCCAGTTGCGTCTAACAAACTTGTGCCAGTTGCGTCAAACAAACTTGTGCCAGTTGTGTCGAACAAACTTGTGCCAGTTGCGTCAAACAAACTTGTGCCAGTTGCGTAGAACAAACTTGTGCCAGTTGCGTAGAAGAACCTTGTGCCAGTTGCGTCAAACAAACTTGTGCCAGTTGCGTCAAACAAACTAGTGCCAGTTGCGTCGGACAAACTTATGCCAGTTGCGTCAAACAAACTTGTGCCAGTTGCGCCAAACAAACTTGTGACAGTTCTGTCAAACAAACTTGTGCCAGTTGCGTCAAACAAACTTGTACAAGTTGCAAAAACAAACTTATGCCAGTTGCGTCAAACAATCTTGTGCCAGATGTGTTGAACAAACATGTGCCATTTGCATCGAACAAACTTGTGCCAGTTGCGTCGAACAAACTTGTGCCTGTTGCGTCGAACAAACTTGTGCCAGTTGCATCGAACAAACTTGTGCCGGTTGCGTAGAAGAAACTTGTGCCAGTTGCGTGCAACAAACTTGTGCCAGTTGCGTAGAACAAACTTGTGCCAGTTGCGTCAAACAAACTTATGCCAGTTGCGTAGAACAAACTAGTGCCAGTTGCATACAAAAAACTTGTGCCAGTTGCGTAGAACAAACTTGTGCCAGTTGCGTACAACAAACTTGTGCCAGTTGCATAGAACAAATTAGTGCCAGATGCGTCAAACAAACTTGTGCCAGTTGCTTCAAACAAACTTGTGCCAGTGGCGTTGAACAAACTTGTGCCAGTTACGACGAACAAACTTGTGCCAGTTGCGTCGAGAAAACTTGTGCCAGTTGCGTCAAAAAAACTTGTGCCAGTTGCATCAAACAAACTTGTGCCAGTTGCGTCGAACAAACCTGTGCCAGTTACGGCGAACAAACTAGTGCCAGTTGCGTCGAGAAAACTTGTGCCAGTTGCGTCAAATAAACTTGTGCCAGTTGCGTCAAACAAACTTGTGCAAGTTGCGTCAAACAAATTTGTGCCAATTGCGTCAAACAAACTTATGCCAATTGAGTCGAAAAAACTTGAGCCAGTTACGTCGAACAAACTTGTGCCAGTGGCATCCAACAAACTTGTGCCAGTTGCATCGAACAAACTTGTGCCAGATGCGTCAAACAAACTTGTGCCAGTTGCTTAGAACAAACTTGTGCCAGTTGCGAACAACAACCTTGTGCCAGTTGCGTCGAACAAACTTGTGCTAGTTAGTAGAACAAACTTGTGCCAGTTGCGTCAAACAAACCTATGCCAGTGCGTAAAACAAACTAGTGCCAGTTGCAAAGAACAAACTTGTGCCAGTTGAGTAGAATAAACTTGTGCCAATTCCATCAAACAAACTTGTGCCAGTTGCGTCGAAGAAACTTGTGCCAGTTGCGTCGAAGAAACTTGTGCCAGTTGCGTCAAACAAACTTGTGCCAGTTGCGTCGAACAAACTTGTGCCAGTTGCGTCGAACAAACTTGTGCCAGTTACAGCGAACAAACTTGTGCCATTTGTGTCGAGAAACTTGAGCCAGTTGCATCAAATAAACTTGTGCCAGTTGCGTCAAACAAACTTGTGCCAGTTACGGCGAACAAACTTGTGCCAGTTGCGTCGAGAAAAGTTGTGCCAGTTGCGTCAAATAAACTCGTGCCAGTTGCGTCAAACAAACTTGTGCTATTTGCGTCAAACAAACTTGTGCCAGTTGCGTCAAACAAACTTGTGCCAGTTGCCTCAAACAAACTTGTGCCAATTGATTCGAAAAAACTTGTGCCAGTTGCTTTGAACAAACTTGTGCCAGTTGCATCTAAGAAACTTCTGCCAATTGCGTCAAACAAACTTGTGCCAGTTGCGTCGAACAAACTTGTGCCAGTTGCATCGAACAAACTAGTAATAGTTGCATAAAACAAACTTGTGCCAGTGGCATCCAACAAACTTGTGCCAGTTGCATCGAACAAACTTGTGCCAGTTGCGTCAAACAAACTTGTGCCAGTTGCTTAGAACAAACTTGTGCCAGTTGCGTAGAACAACCTTGTGCCAGTTGCGTCGAACAAACTTGTGCTAGTTAGTAGAACAAACTTGTGCCAGTTGCGTCAAACAAACCTATGCCAGTGCGTAAAACAAACTACTGCCAGTTGCATAGAACAAACTTGTGCCAGTTGAGTAGAATAAACTTGTGCCAATTCCATCAAACAAACTTGTGCCAGTTGCGTCGAAGAAACTTGTGCCAGTTGCGTCGAAGAAACTTGTGCCAGTTGCGTCAAACAAACTTGTGCCAGTTGCGTCGAACAAACTTGTGCCAGTTGCGTCGAACAAACATGTGCCAGTTACAGCGAACAAACTTCTGCCATTTGTGTCGAGAAACTTGAGCCAGTTGCATCAAATAAACTTGTGCCAGTTGCGTCAAACAAACTTGTGCCAGTTACGGCGAAGAACTTGTGCCAGTTGCATCGAGAAAAGTTGTGCCAGTTGCGTCAAATAAACTTGTGCCAGTTGCGTCAAACAAACTTGTGCTATTTGCGTCAAACAAACTTTTGCCAGTTGCGTCAAACAAACTTGTGCCAGTTGCCCCAAACAAACTTGTGCCAATTGATTCGAAAAAACTTGTGCCAGTTGCTTTGAACAAACTTGTGCCAGTTGCGCCTAAGAAAATTCTGCCAGTTGCGTCAAACAAACTTGTGCCAGTTGCGTCGAACAAACTTGTGCCAGTTGCATCGAACAAACTAGTAATAGTTGCATAAAACAAACTTGTGCCAGTTGCGTCAAACAAACTTGTGCCAGTTGCGTAGAACAAACTTGTACATGTTGCGTAGAAAAATCTTGTGCCAGTTGCGTCAAACAAACTTTTGCCAGTTGCGTCAAACAAACTTGTGCCAGTTGCATCGAACAAACTTGTGCCAGTCGTGTGAAACAAACTTTTGCCAGTTGGGTCGAACAAACTTGTGCCAGTTACGTTAAACAAACTTGTACCAGTTGCGTCGTACAAATTTGTGCCAGTTGCGTCGAACAAACTTGTGCCAGTTGCGTTGAACAAACTTGTGCCAGTTCCGTCGAACAATCTTGTGCCAGGTGCTTAGAACAATCTTGTGCCAGTTGCATCAAACAAACTTGTACCAGTTGCGTAGAACAAACTTGTGCCAGTTGTGTAGAACAAACTTGTGCCAGTTTCGTCGAACAAACTTGTGCCAGTTGGGTAGAACAAACATGTGCCAGTTGCGTCAAACAAATGTCTGCCAGTTGCGTAGAACAAACTAGTGCCAGTTGCATAGAACAAACTTTTGCCATTTGCGTTGAACAAACTTGTGCCAGTTGTGTCAAACAAACTTGTGCCAGTTGTGTACAACAAACTTGTGCCAGTTATGTAGAACAAAATTCTGCCTGTTGCATCAAACAAATTTGTGCCAGTTGCGTCAAACAAACTTGTGCCAGTTGTATAGAACAAACTTGTGCCAGTTGCATAGAACAACCTTGTGCCACTTGCGTCAAACAAATTTGTGCCAGTTGCATCAAACAAACTTGTGCCAGTTGCGTCAAACAAACTTGTGCCAGTTGCGTAGAACAAACTTGTGCCAGTTGCGTAGAACAAACTTGTGCCAGTTGCATAGAACAAACTTGTGCCAGATATGTAGAACAAACTTGTGTCATTTGCGTCAAACAAACTTGTGCCAGTTGCGTCGAACAAACTTATGCCAGTTACAGTGAACAAACTTGTGCCAGTTTCATCGAGAAAACATGTGCCAGTTGCGTAAAATAAACTTGTGCCAGTTGCATCAAACAAACTTGTGCCAGTTGCGTCAAACAAACTTGTGCAAGTGCGTCAAACAAACTTGTTCCAGTTGCGCCAAACAAACTTGTGCCAATTAAGTCGAAAAAACTTGTGCCAGTTGCGTCGAACAAACTTGTGCCAGTTGCGTCTAACAAACTTGTGCCAGTTGCGTAAAAAAAACTTAGGCCAGTTTCGTCGAACAAACTTGTGTCATTTGCATCCAACAAACTTGTGCCAGTTGCGTAGAACAATCTTGTGCCAGTTGCATCAAACAAACTTGTACCAGTTGCGTAGAACAAACTTGTGCCAGTTGCGTCACACAAACTTATGCCAGTTGCATAGAACAAACTAGTGCCAGTTGCATAGAACAAACTTGTGCCAGTTGCATAGAACAAACTTGTGCCAGTTGCGCCAAACAAACTTGTGCTAGTTGCGTCGAACAAACTTGTGCCAGTTGCGTCGAAGAAACTTGTGCCAGTTGCGTCAAACAAACTTGTGCCAGTTGCGTCGAACATACTTGTGCCAGTTGCGTCGAACAAACTTGTGCCAGTTACATTAAACAAACTTGTGCCAGTTGCGTCGAGAAAACTTGTGCCAGTTGCGTCAAAAAAAACTTGTGCCAGTTGCGTCAAACAAACTTGTGCCAGTTGCGTCACACAAACATGTGCCTCTTGCGTCAAACAAACTTATGCCAGTTGCGTCAAACAAACTTGTGCCAATTGACTCGAAAAAACTTGTGCCTGTTACGTCGAACAAACTTGAGCCAGTTGCGTCTAACAAACTTGTGCCAGTTGCGTCAAACAAACTTGTGCCAGTTGTGTCGAACAAACTTGTGCCAGTTGCGTCACACAAACTTGTGCCAGTTGCGTAGAACAAACTTGTGCCAGTTGCGTAGAAGAACCTTGTGCCAGTTGCGTCAAACAAACTTGTGCCAGTTGCGTCAAACAAACTTGTGCCAGTTGCGTCGGACAAACTTGTGCCAGTTGCGTCAAACAAACTTGTGCCAGTTGCGCCAAACAAACTTGTGACAGTTCTGTCAAACAAACTTGTGCCAGTTGCGTCAAACAAACTTGTACAAGTTGCGAAAACAAACTTATGCCAGTTGCGTCAAACAATCTTTTGCCAGACGTGTTGAACAAACATGTGCCATTTGCATCGAACAAACTTGTGCCAGTTGCGTCGAACAAACTTGTGCCAGTTGCGTCGAACAAACTTGTGCCAGTTGCGTCGAACAAACTTGTGCCGGTTGCGTAGAAGAAACTTGTGCCAGTTGCGTGCAACAAACTTGTGCCAGTTGCGTAGAACAAACTTGAGCCAGTTGCGTCAAACAAGCTTATGCCAGTTGCGTAGAACAAACTAGTGCCAGTTGCATACAACAAACTTGTGCCAGTTGCGTAGAACAAACTTGTGCCAGTTGCGTAGAACAAACTTGTGCCAGTTGCATAGAACAAATTAGTGCCAGTTGCGTCAAACAAACTTGTGCCTGTTTCTTCGAACAAACTTGTGCCAGTGGTGTCGAACAAACTTGTGCCAGTTACGGCGAACAAACTTGTGCCACTTGCGTCGAGAAAACTTGTGCCAGTTGCGTCAAAAAAACTTGTGCCAGTTGTATCAAACAAACTTGTGCCAGTTGAGTCGAACAAACCTGTGCCAGTTACGGCGAACAAACTTGTGCCAGTTGCGTCGAGAAAACTTGTGCCAGTTGCGTCAAATAAACTTGTGCCAGTTGCGTCAAACAAACTTGTGCAAGTTGCGTCAAACAAACTTGTGCGAATTGCGTCAAACAAACTTATGCCAATTGAGTCGAAAAAACTTGTGCCAGTTACGTCGAACAAACTTGTGCCAGTTGCGTCTAACAAACTTGTGCCAGTTGCGTCAAACAAACTTGGGCCAGTTGCGCCGAACAAACTTGTGCCAGTTGCGTCAAACAAACTTATGCCAGTTGCATACAACAAACTAGTGCCAGTTGCATAGAACAAACTTGTGTCAGTTGCGTAGAACAAACTTGTGCCAGTTTCGTAGAACAACCTTGTGCCAGTTGCATCAAACAAACTTGTGCCATTTGTGTCAAACAAGCTTGTGCCAGTTGAGTCAAACAAACTTGTGCCAGTTGCGTCAAACAAACTTGTGCCAGTTGGGTCGAAGAAACTTGTGCCAGTTGCGTTAAACAAACCTCTGCCAGTTGCATCGAACAAACTTGTGCCAGATGTGTCGAAGAAGCTTGTGCCAGTTGCGTCGAACAAACTGGAGACAGTTGCGCCAAACAAACTTGTGCCAGTTGCGTTGAACAAACTTGTGCCAGTTGTGTCAAACAAACTTGTGTCAGTTGCGTAGAACAAACTTGTGCCAGTTGCGTTGAACAAACTTGTGTCAGTTGGGTAGAACAAACTTGTGCCAGTTGCATGAAACAAACTTGTGCCAGTTACGTAAAACAAACTAGTGTCAGTTGGATAGAACAAACTTGTGCCAGAAGCGTAGAATAAACTTGTGCCAGTTGCGTAGAACAAACTTGTGCCAGTTGCGTAGAACAAACTTGTGCCAGTTACGTAGAACAAACTTCTGCCAGTTGCATAGAAAAAACTTGTGCCAGATGCGTAGAACAAACTTGTGCCAGTTGCGTAGAACAAACTTGTGCCAGTTGCGTAGAACAAACTTGTGCCAGTTGCGTAGAACAAACTTGTGACAGTTGCATAGAACAAACTTGTGCCAGTTGCGTAGAACAAACTTGTGCTAGTTGCGTAGAACAAACTTGTGCAAGTTGCATAGAACAAACTTGTGCCAGTTGTGTAGAACATACTTGTGCCAGTTGCGCGGAGAAAAGTTGTGCCAGTTGCGTCAAATAAACTTGTGCCAGTTGCGTCAAACAAACTTGTGCCAGTTGAGTCAAACAAACTTGTGACAGTTGTGTCAAACAAACTTGTGCCAGTTGCGTCAAACAAACTTGTGCCAATTGTGTCGAAGAAACTTGTGCCAGTTGCGTCGAACAATCTTGTGCCAGTTGCGTCTAACAAACTTTTGCCAGTTGCGTCAAACAAACTTGGGCTAGTTGCGTCGAACAAACCTGTGCCACTTGCATCGAACAAACTTGTGCCAGTTGCGTAGAACAAACTTGTGCCAGTTGCGTCAAACAAACTTGTGCCAGTTGCGTAGAACAAACTTGTGCCAGTTGTATAGAACAACCTTGTGCCAGTTGCGTCAAACAAACTTGTGCCAGTTGCGTCAAACAAACTTGTGCCAGTTGCGTCGAACAAAATTGTGCCAGTTGTGTCAAACAAATGTGCCAGTTGGTTCGAACAAACTTGTGTCAGTTGCGTCCAACAAACTTCTACCAGTTGCGTCAATCAAACTTGTGCCAGTTGCGTCGAACAAACTTGTACCAGTTGCGTAGGACAAACTTGTCCCAGTTGTGTCAAACAAACTTATGCCAGTTGCATATAACAAACTAGTGCCAGTTGCATAGATCAAACTTGTACGAGTTGCGTAGAACAAACTTGTGCCAGTTGCGTCAAACAAACTTGTGCCAGTTGCGTCGAACAAAGTTGCGCCAGTTGCGTCGAACAAACTTGTGCCAGTTGTGTACAACAAACTTGTGCCAGTTATGTAGAACAAACTTGTGCCTGTTGCGTCAAACAAACTTGTGCCAGTTGCGTCAAACAAACTTGTGCCAGTTGCATAGAACAAACTTGTGCCAGTTGCATAGAACAACCTTGTGCCAGTTGCGTCAAACAAACTTGTGCCAGTTGCGTCAAACAAACTTGTGCCAATTGCGTCAAACAAACTTATGCCAGTTGCGTCGAACAAACTTGTGCCAGTTGGGTCGAACAAACTTGTGCCAGTTGCGTCCAACAAACTTGTGCCAGTTGCGTCAAACAAACTTGTGCTAGTTGCGTCAAAAAAACTTGTGCCAGTTGCGTCAAAAAAACTTGGGCCAGTTGCGTCGAACAAACTTGTGCCACGGGCATCGAACAAACTTATGCCAGTTGCGTAAAAAAAACTTGTGCCAGTTGCGTCAAGCAAACTTGTGCCAGTTGTGTAGAACAAACTTGTGCCAGTTGCGTAGAACAACCTTGTGCCAGTTGCGTCGAACAAACTTGTGCCAATTGCTTAGAACAAACTTGTGCCAGTTGCGTCAAACAAACTTATGCCATTTGCGTAGAACAAACTAGTGCCAGTTGCATAGAACAAACTTGTGCCAGTTGCGTAGAACAAACTTGTGACAATTGCGTCAAACAAACTTGTGCCAGTTGCGTCGAACAAACTTGTGCCAGTTTCGTCAAAGAAACTTGTGCCAGTTGCATCAAACAAAATTGTGCCAGTTGCGTCGAACAAACTTGTGCCAGTTGCGTCGAACAAACTTGTGCCAGTTACGGCGAACAAACTTGTGCCAGTTGCGTCGAGAAAACTTGTGCCAGTTGCGTCAAATAAACTTGTGCCAGTTGCGTCAAACAAACTTGTGCCAGTTACGTCAAACAAACTTGTGCCAGTGGCGTCAAACAAACTTGTGCCAGTTGTGTCAAACAAACTTCAGCCAACTGAGTCGAAAAAACTTGTGCCAGTTGCATCGAACAAACTTGTGGCAGTTGTGTCTAACAAACTTGTGCCAGTTGCGTCAAACAAACTTGGACCAGTTGCGTCGAACAAACTTGTGCCAGTTGCATCAAACAAACTAGTGCCAGTTCCATAGAACAAACTTGTGCCAGTTGCGTCAAACAAACATGTGCCAGTTGCGTAGAACAAACTTGTGCATGTTGCGTAGAACAAACTTGTGCCAGTTGCGTCAAACAAACTTTTGCCAGTTGCGTCAAACAAACTTGTGCCAGTTGCGTCGAACAAACTTGTGCCAGTTGCATCAAACAAACTTGTGCCTGTAGGGTCGAAGAAACTTGTGCCAGTTACGTTAAACAAACTTGTACCAGTTGCATCGAAAAACATTGTTCCAGTTGCGTCGAACAAACTTGTGCCAGTTGCGTCGAAAAAACTTGCGCCAGTTCCGTCGAACAAACTTGTGCCAGTTGCTTAGAACAAACTTGTGCCAGTTGTGTCAAATAAACTTGTGCCAGTTGCGTAGAACAAACTTGTGCCAGTTGCGTCGAACAAACTTTTGCCAGTTGTGTAGAACAAACATGTGCCAGTTGCGTCAAACAAATTTGTGCCAGTTGCCTACAACAAACTAGTGCCAGTTGCAGAGAACAAACGTGTCCCAGATGCGTAGAACAAACTTTTGCCATTTGCGTTGAACAAACTTGTGCCAGTTGTGTCAAACAAACTTGTGCCAGTTGTGTACAACAAACTAGTCAGAGTTGCGTAGAACAAACTTGTGCCAGTTGCGTAGAACAAACTTGTGCCAGTTTCGTGGAACAAACTTGTGCCAGTTGCGTCAAACAAACTTGTGTCAGTTGCATAGAACAAACTTGTGCCAGTTGCGTAGAACAACCTTGTGCCAGTTGCGTCAAACAAACTTGTGCCAGTTGCGTCAAACAAACTTGTGCCAGTTGGGTCGAACAAACTTGTGCCAGTTGAGTCAAACAAACTTGTGCCAGTTGCGTCAAACAAACTTGTGCCAGTTGCACCAAAGAAACTTGTGCCAGTTGCATCAAACAAACTTGTGCCAGTTGCGTGAAACAAACTTGTTCAAGTTGCGAAAACAAACTTGTGCCAGTTGCGTCAAACAAACTTGTGCCAGATGTGTTGAACAAACTTGTGCCAGTTGCGTCGAACAAACTTGTGCCAGTTGCGTCAAACAAACTTGTGCCAGTTGCGTCAAACAAACTTGTGCCAGTTGCGTCGAACAAATTTGTGCCAGTTGCGTCGAACAAACTTGTGCCAGTTGCGTCCAACAAAATTGTGCCAGTTGCGTAGAACAAACTTGTGCCAGTTGCGTCCAACAAACTTGTGCCAGTTGCGTAGAACAAACTTGTGCCAGTTGCGTCAAACAAACTTATGCCAGTTGCGTAGAACAAACTTGTGCCAGATGCATAGAACAAACTTGTGCCAGTTGCGTCAAACAAACTTGTGCCAGTTGCGTAGAACAAACTTGTGCCAGTGGCGGCGAACAAACTTGTGCCAGTTACGGCGAAGAAACTTGTGCCAGTTGCGTCGAGAAAAATTGTGCCCCTTACGTCAAAAAAACTTGTGCCAGTTGCGTCATACAAACTTGTGCCAGTTGCGTCGAACAAACTTGTGCCAGTTACGGCGAACAAACTTGTGCCAGTTGCGTCAAACAAACTTGTGCCATTTGCGTCAAACAAACTTGTGCCAGTTGCGTCAAACAAACTTGTGCCAATTGAGTCGAAAAATCTTGTGCCAGTTACCTCGAACAAACTTGTGCCAGTTGCGTCTAACAAACTTATGCCAGTTGCGTCAAACAAACTTGGGCCAGTTGTGTCGAACAAACTTTTGCCAGTTGCGTCAAACAAACTTCTGCCAGTTGCATCAAAAAAACTTGTGCCAGTTGCAACAAACAAACTTGTGCCAGTTGCGTAGAACAAACATGTGCCAGTTGCGTAGAACATCCTTGTGCCAGTTGCGTCAAACAAACTTGTGCCAGTTGTGTCAAACAAACTTGTGCCAGTTGCGTCAACCAAACTTGTGCCAGTTGCGTCAAACAAACTTGTGCCAGTTGGGTTGAACAAACTTGTGCCAGTTGTGTTAAACAAGCTTGTGCCAGTTGTATCGAACAAACTTGTGCCAGTTGCCTCGAACAAACTTGTGCCAGTTGCGTCGAACAAACTTGCGCCAGTTGCATCAAACAAACTTGTGCCAGTTGCGTTGAACAAACTTCTGATAGTTGTGTCAAACAAACTTGTGTCAGTTGGGTAGAACAAACTTGTGCCAGTTGAGTCAAACAAACTTGTGCCAGTTGCGTAGAACAAACTAGTGCCAGTTGGATAGAACAAACTTGTGCCAGATGCGTAGAATAAACTTGTGCCAGTTGCGTAGAACAAACTTTTGCCAGTAGCATAGAACAAACTTGTGCCAGTTGCGTAGAACAAACTTGTGCCAGTTGCATAGAACAAACTTGTGCCAGATGCGTAGAACAAACTTGTGCCAGTTGCGTAGAGCAAACTTGTGCCAGTTGCGTAGAACAAACTTGTGCCAGTTGCGTAGAACAAACTTGTGCCAGTTGCGTAGAACAAACTTGTGCCAGCTGCGTAGAACGAAGTTTGCAAGTAACATAGAACAAACTTGTGCCAGTTGTGTAGAACATACTTGTGCCAGTTGCGTCGAGAAAAGTTGTGCCAGTGGGTCAAATAAACTTGTGCCAGTTGTGCTAAACAAACTTGTGCCAGTTGAGTCAAACAAACTTGTGACAGTTGCGTCAAACAAACTTGTGCCAGGTGCGTCAAACAAACTTGTGCCATTTGAGTCGAAGAAACTGGTGCCAGTTGCGTCGAACAATCTTGTGCCAGTTGCGTCTAACAAACTTGTGCCAGTTGCGTCAAACAAACTTGGACCAGTTGCGGTGAACAAACTTGTGCCAGTTGCATCGAACAAACTTTTGCCAGTTGCGTAGAACAAACTTGTGCGAGTTGCGTCAAACAAACTTCTGCCAGTTGCTTAGAACAAACTTCTGCCAGTTGTGTAGAACAACCTTGTGCCAGTTGCGTCAAACAAATTTGTGCCAGTTGCGTCAAACAAACTTGTGCCAGTTGCGTCGAACAAACTTGTGCCAGTTGTGTCAAACAAACTTTTGCCAGTTAGTTCGAACAAACTTGTGCCAGTTGCGTCGAAGAAACTTTTACCAGTTGCGTTGAACAAACTTGTGCCAGTTGCGTCGAACAAACTTGTACCAGTTGCGTAGAACATACTTGTGCCAGTTGCGTCAAACAAACTTATGCCAGTTGCATAGAACAAACTAGTGCCAATTGCATAGAACAAACTTGTGCCAGTTGCGTAGAACAAACTTGTGCCAGTTGCATGAAACAAACTTGTGATAGTTGTGTCAAACAAACTTGTGCGAGTTACGTCGAACATACTTGTGCCAGTTGCGTCGAACACACTTCTGCCAGTTACATTAAACAAACTTGTGTCAGTTGCGTCGAGAAAACTTGTGCCAGTTGCGTCAAAAAAAACTTGTGCCAGTTGCGTCAAACAAACTTGTGCCAGTTGACTCACACAAACTTGGGCCTTTTGCGTCAAACAAACTTGTGCCAGTTGCGTCGAACAAACTTGTGCCAGTTGCGTCAAACAAACTTGTGCCAGTTGCGTAGAACAAACTTGTGCCAGTTGCGTAGATGAAGCTTGTGCCAGTTGCGTCAAACAAACTTGTGCCAGTTGCGTCAAACAAACTTGTGCCAGTTGCGTCGAACAAACTGATGCCAGTTGCGTCAAACAAACTTGTGCCAGTTGCGCCAAACAAACTTGTGACAGTTCCGTCAAACAAACTTGTGCCAGTTGCGTCAAACAAACTTGTACAAGTTGCGAAAACAAACTTATGCCAGTTGTGTCAAACAATCTTTTGCCAGATGTGTTGAACAAACATGTGCCAGTTGCATCGAACAAACTTGTGCCAGTTGCGTCGAACAAACTTGTGCCAGTTGCGTCGAACAAACTTGTGCCAGTTGCGTCGAACAAACTTGTGCCAGTTGCATAGAACAAACTTGTGCCAGTTGCGTCAAACAAACTTGAGCCAGTTGTGTCCAACAAACTTGTGACAGTTGCGTAGAAGAAACTTGTGCCAGTTGTGTCCAACAAACTTGTGCCAGTTGCGTAGAACAAACTAGTGCCAGTTGCATACAACAAACTTGTGCCAGTTGCGTAGAACAAACTTGTGCCGGTTGCATAGAAAAAACTTGTGCCAGTTGCATAGAACAAATTAGTGCCAGATGCGTCAAACAAACTTGTGCCAGTTGCTTCGAACAAACTTGTGCCAGTGGCGTTGAACAAAGATGTGCCAGTTACGGCGAACAAACTTGTGCCAGTTGCGTCGAGAAAACTTGTGCCAGTTGCGTCAAAAAGACTTGTGCCAGTTGCGTCAAACAAACTTGTGCCAGTTGCGTCGAACAAACCTGTGCCAGTTATGTTGAACAAACTTGTGCCAGTTGCGTAGAGAAAACTTGTGCCAGTTGCGTGAAATAAACTTGTGCCAGTTACGTCAAACAAACTTGTGCAAGTTGCGTCAAACAAACTTGTGCCAGTTGCGTCAAACAAACTTCTGCCAATTGAGTCGAAAAAACTTGTTCCAGTTACATCGAACAAACTTGTGCCAGTTTTGTCTAACAAACTTGTGCCTGTTGCTTCAAACAAACTTGGGCCAGTTGCGCCGAACAAACTTGTGCCAGTTGCGTCAAACAAACTTCTACCAGTTGCATCAAACAAACTTGTGCCAGTTGCATCAAACAAACTTGTGCCAGTTGCGTAGAACAAACTTGTGCCAGTTTCGTAGAACAACCTTGTGCCAGTTGCGTCAAACAAACTTGTGCCAGTTGTGTCAAACTAGCTTGTGCCAGTTGCGTCAAACAAACTTGTGCCAGTTGCGTCAAACAAACTTGTGCCAGTTAGGTCGAACAAACTTGTGCCAGTTGCGTTAAACAAACTTGTGACAGTTGCATCAAACAAACTTGTGTCAGTTGCGTCGAACAAACTTGTGCCAGTTGCGTCGAACAAACTTGCGCCAGTTGCGTCAAACAAACTTGTGCCAGTTGCGTTGAACAACCTTCTGCCAGTTGTGTCAAACAAACTTGTGTCAGTTGCATAGAACAAACTTGTGCCAGTTGCGTCAAACAAACTTGAGCCAGTTGTGTCCAACAAACTTGTGACAGTTGCGTAGAAGAAACTTGTGCCAGTTGTGTCCAACAAACTTGTGCCAGTTGCGTAGAACAAACTAGTGCCAGTTGCATACAACAAACTTGTGCCAGTTGCGTAGAACAAACTTGTGCCGGTTGCATAGAAAAAACTTGTGCCAGTTGCATAGAACAAATTAGTGCCAGATGCGTCAAACAAACTTGTGCCAGTTGCTTCGAAAAAACTTGTGCCAGTGGCGTTGAACAAAGATGTGCCAGTTACGGCGAACAAACTTGTGCCAGTTGCGTCGAGAAAACTTGTGCCAGTTGCGTCAAAAAGACTTGTGCCAGTTGCGTCAAACAAACTTGTGCCAGTTGCGTCGAACAAACCTGTGCCAGTTATGTTGAACAAACTTGTGCCAGTTGCGTAGAGAAAACTTGTGCCAGTTGCGTGAAATAAACTTGTGCCAGTTACGTCAAACAAACTTGTGCAAGTTGCGTCAAACAAACTTGTGCCAGTTGCGTCAAACAAACTTCTGCCAATTGAGTCGAAAAAACTTGTTCCAGTTACATCGAACAAACTTGTGCCAGTTTTGTCTAACAAACTTGTGCCTGTTGCTTCAAACAAACTTGGGCCAGTTGCGCCGAACAAACTTGTGCCAGTTGCGTCAAACAAACTTCTACCAGTTGCATCAAACAAACTTGTGCCAGTTGCATCAAACAAACTTGTGCCAGTTGCGTAGAACAAACTTGTGCCAGTTTCGTAGAACAACCTTGTGCCAGTTGCGTCAAACAAACTTGTGCCAGTTGTGTCAAACTAGCTTGTGCCAGTTGCGTCAAACAAACTTGTGCCAGTTGCGTCAAACAAACTTGTGCCAGTTAGGTCGAACAAACTTGTGCCAGTTGCGTTAAACAAACTTGTGACAGTTGCATCAAACAAACTTGTGTCAGTTGCGTCGAACAAACTTGTGCCAGTTGCGTCGAACAAACTTGCGCCAGTTGCGTCAAACAAACTTGTGCCAGTTGCGTTGAACAACCTTCTGCCAGTTGTGTCAAACAAACTTGTGTCAGTTGCATCGAACAAACTTGTGCCAGTTGCGTCGAACAAACTTGTGCCAATTGCGTCGAACAAACTTGCGCCAGTTGCGTTAAACAAACTTGTGACAGTTGCATCAAACAAACTTGTGTCAGTTGCGTCGAACAAACTTGTGCCAGTTGCGTCGAACAAACTTGCGCCAGTTGCGTCAAACAAACTTGTGCCAGTTGCGTTGAACAACCTTCTGCCAGTTGTGTCAAACAAAATTTTGTCAGTTGCATCGAACAAACTTGTGCCAGTTGCATCGAACAAACTTGTGCCAATTGCGTCGAACAAACTTGCGCCAGTTGCGTCAAACAAACTTGTGCCAGTTGCGTTGAACAAACTTCTGCCAGTTGTGTCAAACAAACTTGTGTCAGTTGCATATAACAAACTTGTGTCAGTTGGGTAGAACAAACTTTTGCCAGTTGCGTCAAACAAACTTGTGCCAGTTGCGTCAAACAAACTTGTGCCAATTGTGTCAAACAAACTTGTGCCAGTTGCGTCGAACAAACTTGTGTCAATTGGGTAGAACAAATTTGTGCCAGTTGCGTCAAACAAACTTGTGCCAGTTGCGTAGAACAAACTAGTGCCAGTTGCATAGAACAAACTTGTGCCAGATGCGTAGAACAAACTTGTGCCTGTTGCGTAGAACAAACTTGTGCCAGTTGCATAGAACAAACTTGTGCCAGTTATGTCCAACAAACTTGTGCCAGTTGCGTCAAACAAACTTGTGCCAGTTGCGTCAAACAAACTTGTGCCAGTTACTGCGAACAAACTTGTGCCAGTTTCGTCGAGAAAACTTGTGCCAGTTGCGTCAAAAAAACTTGTGCCAGTTGCGTCAAACAAACTTGTGAAGTTGCGTCAAACAAACTTGTGCCAGTTGCGTCAAACAAACTTGGGCCAGTTGCGGTGAACAAACTTGTGCCAGTTGCATCGAACAAACTTGTGCCAGTTGCGTAGAACAAACTTGTGCCAGTTGCGTCAAAAAAAACTTGTGCCAGTTGCGTAGAACAAACTTCTGCCAGTTGTGTAGAACAACCTTGTGCCAGTTGCGTCAAACAAACTTGTGCCAGTTGTGTCAAACAAACTTGTGCCAGTTGCGTTGAACAAACTTGTGCCAGTTGTGTCAAACAAACTTTTGCTAGTTAGTTCGAACAAACTTGTGCCAGATGCGTTACAGAAACTTTTACCAGTTGCGTCGAACAAACTTGTGCCAGTTGCGTCGAACAAACTTGTACCAGTTGCGTCGAACAAACTTGTGCCAGTTACATAGAACAAACTAGTGCCAGTTGCATAGAACAAACTTGTGCCAGTTGCGTTGAACAAACTTGTGCCAGTTGCATGAAACAAACTTATGCCAGTTACGTCGAACAAACTTGTGCCAGTTGCGTTGAAGAAACTTGTGCCAGTTGCGTCAAACAAACTTGTGCCAGTTACGTCGAACATACTTGTGCCAGTTGCGTCGAACACACTTGTGCCAGTTACATTAAACAAACTGTGTCAGTTGCGTCGAGAAAACTTGTGCCAGTTGCGTCAAAAAAAACTTGTGCCAGTTGCGTCGAACAAACTTGTGCCAGTTGCGTCAAACAAACTTGTGCCAGTTGAGCCAAACAAACTTGTGACAGTTCCATCAAACAAACTTGTGCCAGTTGCGTCAAGCAAACTTGTACAGGTTGCGAAAACAAACTTATGCCAGTTGTGTCAAACAATCTTGTGCCAGATGTAGTGAACAAACATGTGCCAGTTGCATCGAACAAACTTGTGCCAGTTGCGTCGAACAAACTTGTGCCAGTTGCGTCGAACAAACTTGTGCCAGTTGCGTCGAACAAACTTGTGCCAGTTGCATCGAACAAACTTGTGCCAGTTGCGTCAAACAAACTTGAGCGAGTTGCGTCCAACAAACTTGTGCCAGTTGCGTAGAACAAACTAGTGCCAGTTGCATACAACAAACTTGTGCCAGATGAGTAGAACAAACTTGTGCCAGTTGCATAGAACAAATTAGTGCCAGATGCGTCAAACAAACTTGTGACAGTTGCTTCGAACAAACTTGTGCCAGTGGCGTCAAACAAACTTGTGCCAGTTGCGTCAAGAAAACTTGTGCCAGTTGCGTCAAAAAGACTTGTGCCAGTTGCGTCAAACAAACTTGTGCCAGTTGCGTTGAACAAACCTGTGCCAGTTACGGCGAACAAACTTGTGCCAGTTGTGTCGAGAAAACTTGTGCCAGTTGCGTCAAATAAACTTGTGCCAGTTGCGTCAAACAAACTTGTGCAAGTTGCGTCAAACAAAATTGTGCCAGTTGCGTCAAACAAACTTCTGCCAATTAAGTCGAAAAAACTTGTTCCTGTTACATCAAACAAACTTGTGCCAGTTGCGTCTAACAAACTTGTGCCAGTTGCTTCAAACAAACTTGGGCCAGTTGCGCCGAACAAACTTGTGCCAGTTGCGTCAAACAAACTTCTGCCAGTTGCATCAAACAAACTTGTGCCAGTTGCATCAAACAAACTTGTGCCAGTTGCGTAGAACAAACTTGTGCCAGTTTCGTAGAACAACCTTGTGCCAGTTGCGTCAAACAAACTTGTGCCAGTTGTGGCAAACAAGCTTGTGCCAGTTGTGGCAAACAAGCTTGTGCCAGTTGCGTCAAACAAACTTGTGCCAGTTGCGTCTGTGCCAGTTGCGTCAAACAAACTTGTGCCAGTTGCGTTAAACAAACTTGTGCCAGTTGCATCAAACAAACTTGTGCCAGTTGCGTCGAACAAACTTGTGCCAGTTGCGTCGAACAAACTTGCGCCAGTTGCGTCAAACAAACTTGTGCCAGTTGCGTTGAACAAAATTCTGCCAGTTGTGTCAAACAAACTTGTGTCAGTTGCATCGAACAAACTTGTGCCAGTTGCGTCGAACAAACTTGTGCCAATTGCGTCGAACAAACTTGTGCCAGTTGCGTCAAACAAACTTGTGCCAGTTGCGTTGAACAAACTTCTGCCAGTTATGTCAAACAAACTTGTGTCAGTTGCATAGAACAAACTTTTGTTAGTTGGGTAGAACAAACTTGTGCCAGTTGCGTCAAACAAACTTGTGCCAGTTGCGTCGAACAAACTTGTGCCAGTTGTTTAAAACAAACTTGTGCCAGTTGGTTCGAACAAACTTGTGAGAGTTGCGTCCAACAAACTTGTACCAGTTGCATCAAACAAACTTGTGCCAGATGCGTAGAACAAACTGGTGCCAATTGCGTAGAACAAACTTGTGCCAGTTGCGTAGAACAAACTTGTGCCAGTTGCATAGAACAAACTTGTGCCAGTTGCGTCGAACAAACTTGTGCCAGTTGTGTCGAAGAAACTTGTGCCATTTGCGTCAAACAAACATGTGCCAGTTGCGTCGAACAAACTTGTGCCAGTTGCGTCGAACAAACTTGTGCTGATATGGCGAACAAACTTGTGCCAGTTGCGTCGAGAAAACTTGTGCCAGTTGCGTCAAAAAAAACTTGTGCCAGTTGCGTCAAACAAACTTGTGCCAGTTGCGTCAAGAAAACTTGTGCCTCTTGCGTCAAACAAACTTGTGCCAGTTGCATCAAACAAACTTGTACCAATTGAGTCGAAAAAACTTGTGCCTGTTACGTCGAACAAACTTGTGCCAGTTGCGTCTAACAAACTTATGCAAGTTGCGTAGAACAAACTTCTGCCAGTTGCGTAGAACAACCTTGTGCCAGTTGCGTCAAACAAACTAGTGCCAGTTGCGTCAAACAAACTTGTACCAGTTGCGTTGAACAAACTTGTGCCAGTTGTGTCAAACAAACTTTTGCTAGTTAGTTCGAACAAACTTGTGCCAGTTGCGTCGAAGAAACTTTTACCAGTTGCGTCGAACAAACTTGTGCCAGTTGCGTCGAACAAACTTGTACCAGTTGCGTAGAACAAACTTGTGCCAGTTGCGTCAAACAAACTTATGCCAGTTACATAGAACAAACTAGTGCCAGTTGCATAGAACAAAACTTGTGCCAGTTGCGTAGAACAAACATGTGCCAGTTGCATGAAACAAACTTATGCCAGTTACGTCGAACAAACTTGTGCCAGTTGCTTCGAAGAAACTTGTGCCAGTTGCGTCACACAAACTTGTGCCAGTTACGTCGAACATACTTGTGCCAGTTGCGTCGAACACACTTGTGCCAGTTACATTAAACAAACTTGTGTCAGTTGCGTCGAGAAAACTTGTGCCAGTTGCGTCAAAAAAAACTTGTGCCAGTTGCGTCGAACAAACTTGTGCCAGTTGCGTCAAACAAACTTGTGCCAGTTGCGTCAAACAAACTTGTGACAGTTCCATCAAACAAACTTGTGCCAGTTGCGTCAAACAAACTTGTACAAGTTGCGAAAACAAACTTATGCCAGTTGTGTTAAACAATCTTGTGCCAGATGTGTTGAACAAACATGTGCCAGTTGCATCGAACAAACTTGTGCCAGTTGCGTCGAACAAACTTGTGCCAGTTGCGTAAAACAAACTTGAGCCAGTTGCGTCGAACAAACTTGTGCCAGTTGCGTCGAACAAACTTGTGCCAGTTGCGTCAAAGAAACTTGAGCCAGTTGCGTCCAACAAACTTGTGCCAGTTGCGTAGAAGAAACTTCTGCCAGTTGCGTAGAACAACCTTGTGCCAGTTGCGTCAAACAAACTTGTGCCAGTTGCGTCAAACAAACTTGTACCAGTTGCGTTGAACAATCTTGTGCCAGTTGTGTCAAACAAACTTTTGCTAGTTAGTTCGAACAAACTTTTGCCAGTTGCGTCGTAGAAACTTTTACCAGTTGCGTCGAACAAACTTGTGCCAGTTGCGTCGAACAAACTTGTACCACCTGCGTAGAACAAACTTGTGCCCGTTGCGTCAAACAAACTTATGCCAGTTACATAGAACAAACTAGTGCCAATTGCATAGAACAAACTTGTGCCAGTTGCGTAGAACAAACTTGTGCCAGTTGCATGAAACAAACTTATGCCAGTTACGTCGAACAAACTTGTGCCAGTTGCTTCAAAGAAACTTGTGCCAGTTGCGTCACACAAACTTGTGCCAGTTACGTCGAACATACTTGTGCCAGTTGCGTCGAACACACTTGTGCCAGTTACATTAAACAAACTTGTGTCAGTTGCGTCGAGAAAACTTGTGCCAGTTGCGTCAAAAAAAACTTGTGCCAGTTGCGTCGAACAAACTTGTGCCAGTTGCGTCAAACAAACTTGTGCCAGTTGCGTCAAACAAACTTGTGACAGTTCCATCAAACAAACTTGTGCCAGTTGCGTCAAACAAACTTGTACAAGTTGCGAAAACAAACTTATGCCAGTTGTGTTAAACAATCTTGTGCCAGATGTGTTGAACAAACATGTGCCAGTTGCATCGAACAAACTTGTGCCAGTTGCGTCGAACAAACTTGTGCCAGTTGCGTCGAACAAACTTGTGCCAGTTGCGTCGAACAAACTTGTGCCAGTTGCGTCGAACAAACTTGTGCCAGTTGCGTCTAACAAACTTGAGCCAGTTGCGTCCAACAAACTTGTGCCAGTTGCGTAGAAGAAACTTGTGCCAGTTGCGTCCAACAAACTTGTGCCAGTTGCATCGAACAAACTAGTGCCAGTTGTATACAACAAACTTGTGCCAGATGCGTAGAACAAACTTGTGCCAGTTGCGTAGAACAAACTTGTGCCAGTTGCATAGAACAAATTAGTGCCAGATGCGTCAAACAAACTTGTGCCAGTTGCTTCGAACAAACTTGTGCCAGTGGCGTCAAACAAACTTGTGCCAGTTGCGTCAAGAAAACTTGTGCCAGTTGCGTCAAAAAGACTTGTGCCAGTTGCGTCAAACAAACTTGTGCCAGTTGCGTCGAACAAACCTGTGCCAGTTACGGCGAACAAACTTGTGCCAGTTGTGTCGAGAAAACTTGTGCCAGTTGCGTCAAATAAACTTGTGCCAGTTGCGTCAAACAAACTTGTGCAAGTTGTGTCAAACAAAATTGTGCCAGTTGCGTCAAACAAACTTCTGCCAATTAAGTCGAAAAAACTTGTTCCAGTTACATCGAACAAACTTGTGCCAGTTGCGTCTAACAAACTTGTGCCAGTTGCTTCAAACAAACTTGGGCCAGTTGAGCCGAACAAACTTGTGCCAGTTGCGTCAAACAAACTTCTGCCAGTTGCATCAAACAAACTTGTGCCAGTTGCATCAAACAAACTTGTGCCAGTTGCATCAAACAAACTTGTGCCAGTTTCGTAGAACAACCATGTGCCAGTTGCGTCAAACAAACTTATGCCAGTTGTGTCAAACAAGCTTTTGCCAGTTGCGTCAAATAAACTTGTGCCAGTTGTGTCTGTGCCAGTTGCGCCAAACAAACTTGTGCCAGTTGCGTTAAACAAACTTGTGCCAGTTGCATCAAACAAACTTGTGCCAGTTGCGTCGAACAAACTTGTGCCAGTTGCGTAAAACAAACTTGCGCCAGTTGCGTCAAACAAACTTGTGCCAGTTGCGTTGAAAAAAATTCTGCCAGTTGTGTCAAACAAACTTGTGTCAGTTGCATCGAACAAACTTGTGCCAGTTGCGTCGAAGAAACTTGTGCCAATTGCGTCGAACAAACTTGTGCCAGTTGCGTTGAACAAACTTCTGCCAGTTATGTCAAACAAACTTGTGTCAGTTGCATAGAACAAACTTGTGTCAGTTGGGTAGAACAAACTTGTGCCAGTTGCGTCAAACAAACTTGTGCCAGTTGCGTCAAACAAACTTGTGCCAGTTGTTTAAAACAAACTTGTGCCAGTTGGTTCGAACAAACTTGTGAGAGTTGCGTCCAACAAACTTGTACCAGTTGCGTCAAACAAACTTGTGCCAGATGCGTAGAACAAACTTGTGCCAATTGAGTCGAAAAAACTTGTGTCTGTTACGTCGAACAAACTTGTGCCAGTTGCGTCTAACAAACTTGTGCCAGTTGCGTTGAACAAACTTCTGCCAGTTATGTCAAACAAACTTGTGTCAGTTGCATAGAACAAACTTGTGTCAGTTGGGTAGAACAAACTTGTGCCAGTTGCGTCAAACAAACTTGTGTCAGTTGCGTCGAACAAACTTGTGCCAGTTGTTTAAAACAAACTTGTGCCAGTTGGTTCGAACAAACTTGTGAGAGTTGCGTCCAACAAACTTGTACCAGTTGTGTCAAACAAACTTGTGCCAGATGCGTAGAACAAACTTGTGCCAATTGAGTCGAAAAAACTTGTGTCTGTTACGTCGAACAAACTTGTGCCAGTTGCGTCTAACAAACTTGTGCAAGTTGCGTCGAACAAACTTGTGCCAGTTGCGTCAAACAAACTTGTGCCAGTTGTGTAGAACAAACTTGTGCCAGTTGCGTCAAACAAACTTGTGCCATTTGCGTAGAACAAACTTGTGCCAGTTGCGTAGAAGAACCTTGTGCCAGTTGCCTCAAACAAACTTGTGCCAGTTGCGTCAAACAAACTTGTGCCAGTTGCGTCAAACAAACTTGTGCCAGTTGCGTCAAACAAACTTGTGCCAGTTGGGTCGAACAAACTTGTGCCAGTTGCGTTAAACAAACTTGTGCCCGTTGTGTCTGTGCCAGTTGCGTCAAACAAACTTGTGCCAGTTGCGACAAACAAACTTGTGCCAGTTGTGTAGAACAAACTTGTGCCAGTTGCGTCAAACAAACTTGTGCCATTTGCGTAGAACAAACTTGTGCCAGTTGCGTAGAAGAACCTTGTGCCAGTTGCGTCAAACAAACTTGTGCCAGTTGCGTGAAACAAACTTGTGCCAGTTGCGTCAAACAAACTTGTGCCAGTTGCGTCAAACAAACTTGTGCCAGTTGGGTCGAACAAACTTGTGCCAGTTGCGTTAAACAAACTTGTGCTAGTTGCATCGAACAAACTTTTGCCAGTTGCGTCGAACAAACTTGTGCCAGTTGCGTCGAACAAACTTGCACCAGTTGCATCGAACAAACTTGTGCCAGTTGAGTTGAACAAACTTCTGCCAATTGTGTCAAACAAACTTTTGTCAGTTGCGTAGAACAAACTTGTGCCAGTTGCGTCGAACAAACTTGTGTCAATTGGGTAGAACAAATTTGTGCCTGTTGCGTGAAACAAACTTGTGCCAGTTGCGTAGAACAAACTAGTGCCAGTTGCATAGAACAAACTTGTGCCAGATGCGTAGAACAAACTTGTGCCTATTGCGTAGAACAAACTTGTGCCAGTTGCATAGAACAAACTTGTGCCAGTTATGTAGAACAAACTTGTGCCAGTTGCGTCAAACAAACTTGTGCCAGTTGCATCAACCAAACTTGTGCCAGTTACTGCGAACAAACTTGTGCCAATTTCGTCGAGAAAACTCGTGCCAGTTGCGTCAAATAAACTTGTGCCAGTTGCGTCAAACAAACTTGTGCCAGTTGAGTCAAACAAACTTGTGCCAGTTGCGTCAAACAAACTTGTTCCAGTTGCGTCAAAAAACTTGTGCCAATTGAGTCGAAAAAACTTGTGCAAGTTGCGTCGAACAAACTTGTGCCAGTTGTGTCTGGCAAACTTGTGCCAGTTGCGTCAAAAAAACTTGGGCCAGTTTCGTCGAACAAACTTGTGTCAGTGGCATCCAACAAACTTGTGCCAGTTGCGTGAAAGAAACTTGTGCCAGTTGCGTAAAACAAACTTGTGCCAGTTGCGTAGAACAACCTTGTGCCAGTTGCGTCGAATAAACTTGTGCCAATTGCGTCAAACGAACTTGTGCCAGTTTGTCGAACAAACTTGTGCCAGTTTGTCGAGCAAACTTGTGCCAGTTGCGTCGAAGAAACTTGTGCCAGTTGCGTCAAACAAACTTGTGCCAGTTGCGTCGAACAAACTTGTGCCAGTTGCGTTGAACAAACTTGTGCCAGTTACGGCGAACCAACTTGTGCTACTTGCGTCGAGAAAACTTGTGCCAGTTGCATCAAATAAACTTGTGCCAGTTGCGTCAAACAAACTTGTGCCAGTTACGGCAAACAAACTTGTGCCAGTTGCATCGAGAAAAGTTGTGCCAGTTACGTCAAATAAACTTGTGCCAGTTGCGTCAAACAAACTTGTGCCAGTTGCGTCAAACAAACTTGTACCAGTTGCGTCAAACAAACTTGTGCCAGTTGCGTCAAACAAACTTGTGCCAATTGATTAAAAAAAACTTGTGCCAGTTGCGTTGAAAAAACTTGTGCCACTTGCGTCTAACAAACTTGTGCCAGTTCCGTCAAACAAACTTGTGCCAGTTGCGTCGAACAAACTTGTGCCAGTGGCATCGAACAAACTAGTGCCAGTTGCATAGAACAAACTTGTGCCAGTTGTGTCAAACAAACTTGTGCCAGTTATGTAGAACAAACTTCTGCCTGTTGCATCAAACAAACTTGTGCCAGTTGCGTCAAACAAACTTGTGCCAGTTGTATAGAACAAACTTGTGCCAGTTGCATAGAACAACCTTGTGCCAGTTGCATCAAACAAAATTGTGCCAGTTGCATCAAACAAACTTGTGCCAGTTGCGTCAAACAAACTTGTGTCAGTTGCGTCGAACAAACTTTTGCCAGTTGCGTAGAACAAACTTGTGCCAGTTGCAGAGAACAAACTTGTGCCAGTTATGTAGAACAAACTTGTGCCAGTTGCGTCAAACAAACTTGTGCCTGTTGCGTCAAACAAACTTATGCCAGTTGCATAAAACAAACTAGTGCCAGTTGCACAGAACAAACTTGTTCCAGTTGAGTAGAACAAACTTGTGCCAATTGCGTCAAACAAACTTGTGGAGGTTCGTCGAACAAACTTGTGCTAGTTGCGTCGAAGAAACTTGTGCCAGTTGCGTCAAACAAACTTTTGCCAGTTGCGTCGAACAAACTTGTGCCAGTTGCGTCGAACAAACTTGTGCCAGTTACGGCGAACTAACTTGTGCCACTTGTGTCAAGAAAACTTGTGCGAGTTGCGTCAAATAAACTTGTGCCAGTTGCGTCAAACAAACTTGTGGTAGTTACGGCGAACAAACTTGTGCCAGTTGCATCGAGAAAAGTTGTGCCAGTTGCGTCAAATAAACTTGTGCCAGTTGCGTCAAACAAACTTTTGCCAGTTGCGTCAAACAAACTTGTGCCAGTTGCGTCAAACAAACTTGTGCCAGTTGCGTCAAATAAACTTGTGCCAATTGATTAAAAAAAACTTGTGCCAGTTGCGTTGAACAAACTTGTGCCAGTTACGTCTAACAAACTTGTGCCAGCTGCGTCAAACAAACTTGTGCCAGTTGCGTCGAACAAACTTGTGCCAGTTGCGTCGAACACACTAGTGCCAGTTGCGTCAAACAAACTTGTGCCAGTTGCGTCAAACAAACTTGTGCCAATTGATTAAAAAAAACTTGTGCCAGTTACGTCAAATAAACTTGTGCCAGTTGCGTCGAACAAACTTGTGCTAGTTGCATAGAACAAACTTGTGCCAGTTGCGTCAAACAAACTTGTGCCAGTTGCGTAGAACAAACTTGTACATGTTGCGTAGAACAACCTTGTGCCAGTTGCGTCAAACAAACTTGTGCCAGTTGTGTCAAACAAACTTGTGCCAGTTGGGTCGAACAAACTTGTGCCAGTTATGTTAAACAAACTTGTTCCAGTTGCGTCGAACAAACTTGTGCCAGTTGCGTCGAACAAACTTTGCCAGTTGCATCGAACAAACTTGTGCCAGTTGCATCGAACAAACTTTTGCCAGTTGCTTAGAACAAACTTGTGCCAGTTGTGTCAAACAAACTTGTGCCAGTTGCATCAAACAAACTTGTGCCAGTTATGTCGAACAAACTTGTGCCAGGTGGGTAGAACAAACATTTGCCAGTTGTGTCAAACAAATTTGTGCCAGTTGCGTAGAACACACTAGTGCCAATTGCATAGAACAAACTTGTGCCAGATGCGTAGAACAAACATTTGTCATTTGCATAGAACAAACTTGTGCCAGTTGTGTCAAACAAACCTGTGCCAGTTGTGTACAACAAACTAGTAAGAGTTGCGTAGAACAAACTTGTGCCAGTTGTGTCGAACAAACTTGTGCCAGTTGCGTAGAACAAACTTGTACCAGTTGCGTCAAGCAAACTTATGCCAGTTGCATAGAACAAACTAGTGCTAGTTGCATAGAACAAACTTGTGCCAGTTGCGTAGAACAAACTTGTGCCAGTTGCGTCAAACAAACTTGTGCCAGTTGCGTCGAACAAACTTGTGCCAGTTGCGTCGAAGAAACTTGTGCCAGTTGCCTCAAACAAACTTGTGCCATTTGCGTTGAACAAACTTGTGCCAGTTGAGTCGAACAAACTTGTGCCAGATATGGCGAACAAACTTGTGCCAGTTGCTTCGAGAAAACTTGTGCCAGTTGCGTAAAAAAAAACTTGTGCCAGTTGTGCCAAACAAACTTGTGCCAGTTGCGTCAAACAAACTTGTGCCTCTTGTGTCAAACAAACTTGTGCCAGTTGCGTCAAACAAACTTGTACCAATTGAGTCGAAAAATTTGTGCCTGTTACGTCGAACAAACTTGTGCCAGTTGCGTCTAACAAACTTGTGCCAGTTGCGTCAAACAAACTTGTGCCAGTTGCGTAGAACAACCTTGTGCCTGTTGCGTCAAACAAACTTCTGCCAGTTGCGTCAAACAAACTTGTGCCAGTTGCGTCGAACAAACTTGTGCCAGTTGTGTCAAACAAACTTTTGCTAGTTAGTTCGAACAAACTTGTGAAAGTTGCATCGAAGAAACTTCTACCAGTTGCGTCGAACAAACTTGTGCCAGTTGCGTCGAACAAAGTTGTACCAGTTGCGTAGAACAAACTTGTGCCAGTTGCGTCAAACAAACTTATGCCAGTTGCATAGAACAAACTAGTGCCAGTTGCATAGAACAAACTTGTGCCAGTTGCGTAGAACAAACTTGTGCCAGCTGCATGAAACAAACTTTTGCCAGTTGCGTCGAACAAACTTGTGCCAGTTGCGTCGAAGAAACTTGTGCCAGTTGCGTCAAACAAACTTGTGCCAGTTACGTCGAACATACTTATGCCAGTTGCGTCGAACACACTTGTGCCAGTTACATTAAACAAACTTGTGTCAGTTGCGTCGAGAAAACTTGTGCCAGTTGCGTCAAAAAAAACTTGTGCCAGTTGCGTCAAACAAACTTGTGCCAGTTGCATCACACAAACTTGTGCCTCTTGCGTCAAACAAACTTGTGCCAGTTGCGTCGAACAAACCTGTGCCAGTTGCGTCAAACAAACTTGTGCCAGTTGCGTAGAACAAACTTGTGCCAGTTGCGTCAAACAAACTTGTGCCAGTTGCGCCAAACAAACTTGTGACAGTTCCATCAAACAAACTTGTGCCAGTTGCGTCAAACAAACTTGTACAAGTTGCGAAAACAAACTTGTGCCAGTTGTGTCAAACAATCTTGTGCCATATGTGTTGAACAAACATGTGCCAGTTGCATCGAACAAACTTGTGCCAGTTGCGTCGAACAAACTTGTGCCAGTTGCGTCGAACAAACTTGTGCCAGTTGCGTCGAACAAACTTGTGCCAGTTGCGTCGAACAAACTTGTGCCAGTTGCGTCAAACAAACTTGAGCCACTTGCGTCCAACAAACTTGTGCCAGTTGCGTAGAAGAAACTTGTGCCAGTGGCGTCCAACAAACTTGTGCCAGTTGCGTAGAACAAACTAGTGCTAGTTGCATACAACAAACTTGTGCCAGTTGCGTAGAACAAACTTGTGCCAGTTGCGTAGAACAAACTTGTGCCAGTTGCATAGAACAAATTAGTGCCAGATGCGTGAAACAAACTTGTGCCAGTTGCTTCGAACAAACTTGTGCCAGTGGCATCGAACAAACTTGTGCCAGTTACGGCAAACCAACTTGTGCCAGTTGCGTCGAGAAAACTTGTGCCAGTTGCGTCAAAAAGACTTGTGCCAGTTGCGTCAAACAAACTTGTGCCAGTTGCGTCGAACAAACCTGTGCCAGTTACGGCGAACAAACTTGTGCCAGTTGCGCCAAGAAAACTTGTGCCAGTTACGTCAAATAAACTTGTGCCAGTTGCGTCAAACAAACTTGTGCAAGTTGCGTCAAACAAACTTGTGCCAGTTGCGTCAAACAAACTTCTGCCAATTAAGTCGAAAAAACTTGTTCCAGTTACATCGAACAAACTTGTGCCAGTTGCGTCTAACAAACTTGTGCCAGTTGCTTCAAACAAACTTGGGCCAGTTGCATCAAACAAACTTGTGCCAGTTGCACCAAACAAACTTGTGCCAGTTGCGTAGAACAAACTTGTGCCCGTTTCGTAGAACAACCTTGTGCCAGTTGCGTCAAACAAACTTGTGCCAGTTGTGTCAAACAAGCTTGTGCCAGTTGCGTCAAACAAACTTGTGCCAGTTGCGTCAAACAAACTTGTGCCAGTTGCGTTAAACAAACTTGTGCCATTTGCATCAAACAAACTTGTGCCAGTTGTGTCGAACAAACTTGTGCCAGTTGCGTCGAACAAACTTCCGCCAGTAGCGTCAAACAAACTTGTGCCAGTTGCGTTGAACAAACTTCTGCCAGTTGTGTCAAACAAACTTGTGTCAGTTGCATCGAACAAACTTGTGCCAGTTGCGTCGAACAAACTTGTGCCAATTGCGTCGAACAAACTTGCGCCAGTTTGCTCAAACAAACTTGTGCCAGTTGCGTTGAACAAACTTCTGCCAGTTATGTCAAACAAACTTGTGTCAGTTGCATAGAACAAACTTGTGTTAGTTGGGTAGAACAAACTTGTGCCAGTTGCGTCAAACAAACTTGTGCCAGTTGCGTCGAACAAACTTGTGCCAGTTGTGTAAAACAAACTTGTGCCAGTTGGTTCGAACAAACTTGTGAGAGTTGCGTCCAAGAAACTTGTACCAGTTGCGTCAAACAAACTTGTGCCAGATGCGTAGAACAAACTTGTGCCAATTGCGTAGAACAAACTTGTACCAGTTGTGTCAAACAAACTTATGCCAGTTGCATAAAACAAACTAGTGCCAAGTGCATAGAACAAACTTGTGCCAGTTGCGTAGAACAAACTTGTGCCAGTTGCATAGAACAACCTTCTGCCAGTTGCGTCGAACAAACTTGTGCCAGTTGTGTCGAAGAAACTTGTGCCAGTTGCGTCAAACAAACATGTGCCAGTTGCGTCGAACAAACTTGTGCCAGTTGCGTCGAACAAACTTGTGCCAGATATGGCGAACAAACTTGTGCCAGTTGCGTCGAGAAAACTTGTGCCAGTTGCGTCAAAAAAAACTTGTGCCAGTTGCGTCAAACAAACTTGTGCCAGTTGCGTCAAACAAACTTGTGCCTCTTGCGTCAAACAAACTTGTGCCAGTTGCGTCAAACAAACTTGTACCAATTGAGTCGAAAAAACTTGTGCCTGTTACGTCGAACAAACTTGTGCCAGTTGCGTCTAACAAACTTGTGCAAGTTGCGTCGAACAAACTTGAGCCAGTTGCATCAAAAAAACTTGTGCCAGTTGTGTAAAACAAACTTGTGCCAGTTGCGTCAAACAAACTTGTGCCATTTGCGTAGAACAAACTTTTGCCAGTTGCGTAGAAGAACCTTGTGCCAGTTGCGTCAAACAAACTTGTGCCAGTTGCGTCAAACAAACTTGTGCCAGTTGCGTCAAACAAACTTGTGCCAGTTGTGTCAAACAAACTTGTGCCAGTTGGGTCGAACAAACTTGTGCCAGTTGCGTTAAACAAACTTGTGCTAGTTGCATCGAACAAACTTTTGCCAGTTGCGTCGAACAAACTTGTGCCAGTTGCGTCGAACAAACTTGCGCCAGTTGCGTCGAACAAACTTGTGCCAGTTGCGTTGAACAAACTTCTGCCAATTGTGTCAAACAAACTTTTGTCAGTTGCGTAGAACAAACTTGTGCCAGTTGCGTTGAATAAACTTGTGTCAATTGTGTAGAACAAATTTGTGCCAGTTGCGTGAAACAAACTTGTGCCAGTTCCATAGAACAAACTAGTGCCAGTTGCATAGAACAAACTTGTGCCAGATGCGTAGAACAAACTTGTGCCTGTTGCGTAGAACAAACTTGTGCCAGTTGCATAGAACAAACTTGTGCCAGTTATGTAGAACAAACTTGTGCCAGTTGCGTAGAACAACCTTGTGCCAGTTGCGTGAAAGAAACTTGTGCCAGTTGCATAAAACAAACTTGTGCCAGTTGCGTAGAACAACCTTGTGCCAGTTGCGTCGAACAAACTTGTGCTAGTTTGTAGAACAAACTTGTGCCAGTTGCATCAAACAAACTTATGCCAGTTGCGTAAAACAAACTAGTGCCAGTTGCATAGAACAAACTTGTGCCAATTGAGTAGAACAAAATTGTGCCAATTGCGTCAAACGAACTTGTGCCAGTTCGTCGAACAAACTTGTGCCAGTTGCGTCGAAGGAACTTGTGCCAGTTGCGTCAAACTAACTTGTGCCAGTTGCGTCGAACAAACTTGTGCCAGTTGCGCCGAACAAACTTGTGCCAGTTACGGCGAACCAACTTGTGCCACTTGCGTCGAGAAAACTTGTGCCAGTTGCATCAAATAAACTTGTGCCAGTTGCGTCAAACAAACTTGTGCCAGTTACGGCGAACAAACTTGTACCAGTTGCATCGAGAAAAGTTGTGCCAGTTATGTCAAATAAACTTGTGCCAGTTGCGTCAAACAAACTTGTGCCAGTTGCGTCAAACAAACTTGTGCCAGTTGCGTCAAACAAACTTGTGCCAGTTGCGTCAAACAAACTTGTGCCAATTGATTAAAAAAAAACTTGTGCCAGTTGCGTATAACAAACTTGAGCCAGTTGCGTCTAACAAACTTGTGCCAGTTGCGTCAAACAAACTTGTGCCAGTTGCGTCGAACAAACTTGTGCCAGTGGCATCGAACAAACTCGTGCCAGTTGCATAGAACAAACTTGTGCCAGTTGCGTCAAACAAACTTGTGCCAGTTGCGTCAAACAAACTTATGCCTCTTGTGTCAAACAAACTTGTGCCAGTTGCGTCAAACAAACTTGTACCAATTGAGTCGAAAAAACTTGTGCCTGTTACGTCGAACAAACTTGTGCCAGTTGCGTCTAACAAACTTGTGCCAGTTGCGTAGAACAAACTTGTGCCAGTTGCGTCAAACAAACTTGTGCCAGTTGCGTAGAAGAACCTTGTGCCAGTTGCGTCAAACGAACTTGTGCCAGTTGCGTCAAACAAACTTGCGCCAGTTGCGTCAAACAAACTAGTGCCAGTTGCATAGAACAAACTTGTGCCAGTTGGGTCGAACAAACTTGTGCCAGTTATGGCGAACAAACTAGTGCCAGTTTCGTTGAGAAAACTTGTGCCAGTTGCGTCAAATAAACTTGTGCCAGTTGGGTCGAACAAACTTGTGCCAGTTATGGCGAACAAACTTTTGCCAGTTATGTAGAACAAACTTGTGCCAGTTGCGTCGAACAAACTTGTGCCAGTTGCGTCGATCAAACTTGTGCCAGTTATGGCAAACAAACTAGTGCCAGTTTCGTTGAGAAAACTTGTGCCAGTTGCGTCAAATAAACTTGTGCCAGTTGCGTCAAACAAACTTTTGCCAGTTGCGTCAAACAAACTTGTGCCAGTTGCGTCAAACAAACTTGTTCCAGTTGCGTCAAACAAACTTGTGCCAATTGAGTCGAAGAAACTTGTGCCAGTTGCGTCGAACAAACTTGTGCCAGTTGCGTCTAACAAACTTGTGCCAGTTGCGTCAAAAAACTTGGGCCAGTTTCGTCAAACAAACTTGTGCCAGTGGCATCCAACAAACTTGTGCCAGTTGCGTCGAACAAACTTGTGCCAGTTGTGTCAAACAAACTTGTGCAGGTATGTAGAACAAACTTGTGCCAGTTGCGTAGAACAACCTTGTGCCAGTTGAGTCGAACAAACTTGTGCTAGTTAGTAGAACAGACTTGTGTCAGTTGCGTCAAACAAACTTATGCCAGTTGCGTAAAACAAACTAGTGCCAGTTGCACAGAACAAACTTGTGCCAGTTGAGTAGAACAAACTTTTGCCAATTGCATCAAACAAACTTGTGCCAGTTGCGTCGAACAAACTTGTGCCAGTTGCGTTGAAGAAACTTGTGAGAGTTGCGTCAAAGAAACTTTTGCCAGTTGCGTCGAACAAACTTGTGCCAGTTGCGTTGAACAAACTTGTGCCAGTTACGGCGAACCAACTTGTGCCACTTGCATCGAGAAAACTTGTGCCAGTTGTGTTAAATAAACTTGTGCCAGTTGCATCAAACAAACTTGTGCCAGTTACGGCGAACAAACTTGTGCCAGTTGCATCGAGAAAAGTTGTGCCAGTTGCGTCAAATAAACTTGTGCCAGTTGCGTCAAACAAACTTGTGCCAGTTGCGTCAAACAAACTTGTGCCAGTTGCGTCAAACAAACTTGTGCCAATTGATTAAAAAAAACTTGTGCCAGTTGCGTTGAACAAACTTGTGCCAGTTGCGTCTAACAAACTTGTGCCAGTTGCATCAAACAAACTTGTGCCAGTTGCGTCGAACAAACTTGTGCCAGTTGCATCGAACAAATTTGTGCCGGTTGCATAGAACAAACTTGTGCCAGTTGCGTCAAACAAACTTGTGCCAGTTGCGTAGAACAAACTTGTACAAGTTGCGTAGAACAACCTTGTGCCAGTTGCGTAGAACAAACTTGTACATGTTGCGTAGAACAACCTTGTGCCAGTTGCGTCAAACAAACTTGTGCCAGTTGCGTCAAACAAACTTGTGCCAGTTACGGCGAACAAACTTGTGCCACTTGTGTGAAACAAACTTGTGCCAGTTGGGTCGAACAAACTTGTGCCAGTTACGTTAAACAAACTTGTACCAGTTGCGTCGTACAAAATTGTACCAGTTGCGTCGAACAAACTATGTGCCAGTTGCGTCGAACAAACTTGGGCCAGTTCCATCAAACAAACTTGTGCAAGTTGCTTAGAACAAACTTGTGCCAGTTTTGTCAAACAAACTTGTGCCAGTTGTGTAGAACAAACTTGTGCCAGTTGCGTCGAACAAACTTGTGCCAGTTGGGTAGAACAAACATGTGCCAGTTGCGTCAAACAAATTTGTGCCAGTTGCGTAGAACAAACTAGTGCCAGTTGCATAGAACATACTTGTGCCAGATGCGTACAACAAACTTTTGCCATTTGCGTAGAACAAACTTGTGCCAGTTGTGTCAAACAAACTTGTGCCAGTTGTGTACAAAAAACTTGTGCCAGTTATGTAGAACAAACTTGTGCCTGTTGCATCAAACAAACTTGTGCCACATCAAACAAACTTGTGCCAGTTGCATAGAAAAAACTTGTGCCAGTTGCATAGAACAACCTTGTGCCAGTTGCGTCAAACAAACTTGTGACAGTTGCGTCAAACAAACTTGTGCCAGTTGCGTCAAAAAAACTTGTGCCAGTTGCGTCAAAAAAACTTGGGCCAGTTACGTCGAACAAACTTGTGCCAGTTGCATCGAACAAACTTGTGCCAGTTGCGTAGAACAAACTTGTGCCAGTTGCGTCAAACAAACTTGTGCCAGTTGCGTAGAACAAACTTGTGCCAGTTGCGTAGAACAACCTTGTGCCAGTTGCCTCCAACAAACTTGTGCAGGTTGCGTCAAACTAACTTGTGCCAGTTGCGTCGAACAAACTTGGGCCAGTTGTGTCAAACAAACTTGTGCCATTTGGTTCGAACAAACTTGTGCCAGTTGATTCCAACAAACTTGTACCAGTTGCGTCAAACAAACTTGTACCAGTTATGTCGAACAAACTTGTGCCAGTTGCGTAGAACAAACTTGTGCCAGTTGCGTCAAACAAACTTATGCCAGTTGCACAGAACAAACTAGTGCTAGTTGCATAGAACAAATTTGTGCCAGTTGCGTAGAACAACATAGTGCCAGTTGCATCGAACAAACTTGTGACAGTAGCGTCGAACAAACTAGTGCCAGTTGCGTCGAACAAACTTCTGCCAGTTGCGTCGAACAAACTTGTGCCAGTTGCGTCGAACAAACTTGTCAGTTGCGTCAAACAAACTTGTGCCAGTTGCGTCAAACAAACTTGTGCCAATTAAGTCGAAAAAACTTGTGCCAGATGCGCCGAACAAACTTGTGCCAGTTGCGTCTAACAAACTTGTGCCAGTTGCGTCAAACAAATTTGTGCCAGTTGCGTCAAACAACCTTGGGCCTGTTGCGGTGAATAAACTTGTGCCAGTTGCATCGAACAAACTTGTGCCAGTTGCGTAGAACAAACTTGTGCCAGTTGCGTCAAACAAAATTGTGCCAGTTGCGTAGAACAAACTTCTGCCAGTTGCGTAGAACAACCTTGTGCCTGTTGCGTCAAACAAACTTCTGCCAGTTGCGTCAAACAAACTTGTGCCAGTTGCGTCGAACAAACTTGTGCCAGTTGTGTCAAACAAACTTTTGCTAGTTAGTTCGAACAACCTTGTGCCAGTTGCGTCGAAGAAACTTCTACCAGTTGCGTCGAACAAACTTGTGCCAGTTGCGTCGAACAAAGTTGTACCAGTTGCGTAGAAGAAACTTGTGCCAGTTGCGTCAAACAAACTTATGCCAGTTGCATAGAACAAACTAGTGCCAGTTGCATAGAACAAACTTGTGCCAGTTGCGTAGAACAAACTTGTGCCAGCTGCATGAAACAAACTTGTGCCAGTTGCGTCGAACAAACTTGTGCCAGTTGCGTCGAAGAAACTTGTGCCAGTTGCGTCAAACAAACTTGTGCCAGTTACGTCGAACATACTTATGCCAGTTGCGTCGAACACACTTGTGCCAGTTACATTAAACAAACTTGTGTCAGTTGCGTCGAGAAAACTTGTGCCAGTTGCGTCAAAAAAAACTTGTGCCAGTTGCGTCAAACAAACTTGTGCCAGTTGCGTCACACAAACTTGTGCCTCTTGCGTCAAACAAACTTGTGCCAGTTGCGTCGAACAAACTTGTGCCAGTTGCGTCAAACAAACTTGTGCCAGTTGCGTAGAACAAACTTGTGCCAGTTGCGTAGATGAACATTGTGCCAGTTGCGTCAAACAAACTTGTGCCAGTTGCGTCGAACAAACTTGTGCCAGTTGCGTCAAACAAACTTGTGCCAGTTGCGCCAAACAAACTTGTGACAATTCCATCAAACAAACTTGTGCCAGTTGCGTCAAACAAACTTGTACAAGTTGCGAAAACAAACTTGTGCCAGTTGTGTCAAACAATCTTGTGCCATATGTGTTGAACAAACATGTGCCAGTTGCATCGAACAAACTTGTGCCAGTTGCGTCGAACAAACTTGTGCCAGTTGCGTCGAACAAACTTGTGCCAGTTGCGTCGAACAAACTTGTGCCAGTTGCGTCGAACAAACTTGTGCCAGTTGCGTCAAACAAACTTGAGCCACTTGCGTCCAACAAACTTGTGCCAGTTGCGTAGAAGAAACTTGTGCCAGTTGCGTCCAACAAACTTGTGCCAGTTGCGTAGAACAAACTAGTGCTAGTTGCATACAACAAACTTGTGCCAGTTGCGTAGGACAAACTTGTGCCAGTTGCGTAGAACAAACTTGTGCCAGTTGCATAGAACAAATTAGTGCCAGATGCGTCAAACAAACTTGTGCCAGTTGCTTCGAACAAACTTGTGCCAGTGGCATCGAACAAACTTGTGCCAGTTACGGCGAACAAACTTGTGCCAGTTGCGTCGAGAAAACTTGTGCCAGTTGCGTCAAAAAGACTTGTGCCAGTTGTGTCAAACAAACTTGTGCCAGTTGCGTCGAACAAACCTGTGCCAGTTACGGCGAACAAACTTTTGCCAGTTGCGTCAAGAAAACTTGTGCCAGTTACGTCAAATAAACTTGTGCCAGTTGCGTCAAACAAACTTGTGCAAGTTGCGTCAAACAAACTTGTGCCAGTTGCGTCAAACAAACTTCTGCCAATTAAGTCGAAAAAACTTGTTCCAGTTACATCGAACAAACTTGTGCCAGTTGCGTCTAACAAACTTGTGCCAGTTGCTTCAAACAAACTTGGGCCAGTTGCATCAAACAAACTTGTGCCAGTTGCACCAAACAAACTTGTGCCAGTTGCGTAGAACAAACTTGTGCCAGTTTCGTAGAACAACCTTGTGCCAGTTGCGTCAAACAAACTTGTGCCAGTTGTGTCAAACAAGCTTGTGCCAGTTGCGTCAAACAAACTTGTGCCAGTTGCGTCAAACAAACTTGTGCCAGTTGCGTTAAACAAACTTGTGCCATTTGCATCAAACAAACTTGTGCCAGTTGTGTCGAACAAACTTGTGCCAGTTGCGTCGAACAAACTTCCGCCAGTAGCGTCAAACAAACTTGTGCCAGTTGCGTTGAACAAACTTCTGCCAGTTGTGTCAAACAAACTTGTGTCAGTTGCATCGAACAAACTTGTGCCAGTTGCGTCGAACAAACTTGTGCCAATTGCGTCGAACAAACTTGCGCCAGTTTGCTCAAACAAACTTGTGCTAGTTGCGTTGAACAAACTTCTGCCAGTTATGTCAAACAAACTTGTGTCAGTTGCATAGAACAAACTTGTGTTAGTTGGGTAGAACAAACTTGTGCCAGTTGCGTCAAACAAACTTGTGCCAGTTGGTTCGAACAAACTTGTGAGAGTTGCGTCCAACAAACTTGTACCAGTTGCGTCAAACAAACTTGTGCCAGATGCGTAGAACAAACTTGTGCCAATTGCGTAGAACAAACTTGTGCCAGTTGCGTCAAACAAACTTGTGCCAGTTGCGTCAAACAAACTTGTGCCAGTTGCGTAGAAGAACCCTGTGCCAGTTGCGTAGAACAAACTTGTGCCAGTTGCGTCAAACAAACTTGTGCCAGTTGCGTAGAAGAACCTTGTGCCAGTTGCGTCAAACGAACTTGTGCCAGTTGCGTCAAACAAACTTGCGCCAGTTGCGTCAAACAAACTAGTGCCAGTTGCATAGAACAAACTTGTGCCAGTTGGGTCGAACAAACTTGTGCCAGTTATGGCGAACAAACTAGTGCCAGTTTCGTTGAGAAAACTTGTGCCAGTTGCGTCAAATAAACTTGTGCCAGTTGGGTCGAACAAACTTGTGCCAGTTATGGCGAACAAACTTTTGCCAGTTATGTAAAACAAACTTGTGCCAGTTGCGTCGAACAAACTTGTGCCAGTTGCATCGAACAAACTTGTGCCAGTTATGGCAAACAAACTAGTGCCAGTTTCGTTGAGAAAACTTGTGCCAGTTGCGTCAAATAAACTTGTGCCAGTTGCGTCAAACAAACTTTTGCCAGTTGCGTCAAACAAACTTGTGCCAGTTGCGTCAAACAAACTTGTTCCAGTTGCGTCAAACAAACTTGTGCCAATTGAGTCGAAGAAACTTGTGCCAGTTGCGTCGAACAAACTTGTGCCAGTTGCGTCTAACAAACTTGTGCCAGTTGCGTCAAAAAACTTGGGCCAGTTTCGTCAAACAAACTTGTGCCAGTGGCATCCAATAAACTTGTGCCAGTTGCGTCGAACAAACTTGTGCCAGTTGTGTCAAACAAACTTGTGCAGGTATGTAGAACAAACTTGTGCCAGTTGCGTAGAACAACCTTGTGCCAGTTGAGTCGAACAAACTTGTGCTAGTTAGTAGAACAGACTTGTGTCAGTTGCGTCAAACAAACTTATGCCAGTTGCGTAAAACAAACTAGTGCCAGTTGCACAGAACAAACTTGTTCCAGTTGAGTAGAACAAACTTTTGCCAATTGCATCAAACAAACTTGTGCCAGTTGCGTCGAACAAACTTGTGCCAGTTGCGTTGAAGAAACTTGTGCCAGTTGCGTCAAAGAAACTTTTGCCAGTTGCGTCGAACAAACTTGTGCCAGTTGCGTTGAACAAACTTGTGCCAGTTACGGCGAACCAACTTGTGCCACTTGCGTCGAGAAAACTTGTGCCAGTTGTGTTAAATAAACTTGTGCCAGTTGCATCAAACAAACTTGTGCCAGTTACGGCGAACAAACTTGTGCCAGTTGCATCGAGAAAAGTTGTGCCAGTTGCGTCAAATAAACTTGTGCCAGTTGCGTCAAACAAACTTGTGCCAGTTGCGTCAAACAAACTTGTGCCAGTTGCGTCAAACAAACTTGTGCCAATTGATTAAAAAAAACTTGTGCCAGTTGCGTTGAACAAACTTGTGCCAGTTGCGTCTAACAAACTTGTGCCAGTTGCATCAAACAAACTTGTGCCAGTTGCGTCGAACAAACTTGTGCCAGTTGCATCGAACAAATTTGTGCCGGTTGCATAGAACAAACTTGTGCCAGTTGCGTCAAACAAACTTGTGCCAGTTGCGTAGAACAAACTTGTACAAGTTGCGTAGAACAACCTTGTGCCAGTTGCGTAGAACAAACTTGTACATGTTGCGTAGAACAACCTTGTGCCAGTTGCGTCAAACAAACTTGTGCCAGTTGCGTCAAACAAACTTGTGCCAGTTACGGCGAACAAACTTGTGCCACTTGTGTGAAACAAACTTGTGCCAGTTGGGTCGAACAAACTTGTGCCAGTTACGTTAAACAAACTTGTACCAGTTGCGTCGTACAAAATTGTACCAGTTGCGTCGAACAAACTATGTGCCAGTTGCGTCGAACAAACTTGGGCCAGTTCCATCAAACAAACTTGTGCAAGTTGCTTAGAACAAACTTGTGCCAGTTGTGTCAAACAAACTTGTGCCAGTTGTGTAGAACAAACTTGTGCCAGTTGCGTCGAACAAACTTGTGCCAGTTGGGTAGAACAAACATGTGCCAGTTGCGTCAAACAAATTTGTGCCAGTTGCGTAGAACAAACTAGTGCCAGTTGCATAGAACATACTTGTGCCAGATGCGTACAACAAACTTTTGCCATTTGCGTAGAACAAACTTGTGCCAGTTGTGTCAAACAAACTTGTGCCAGTTGTGTACAAAAAACTTGTGCCAGTTATGTAGAACAAACTTGTGCCTGTTGCATCAAACAAACTTGTGCCACATCAAACAAACTTGTGCCAGTTGCATAGAAAAAACTTGTGCCAGTTGCATAGAACAACCTTGTGCCAGTTGCGTCAAACAAACTTGTGACAGTTGCGTCAAACAAACTTGTGCCAGTTGCGTCAAAAAAACTTGTGCCAGTTGCGTCAAAAAAACTTGGGCCAGTTACGTCGAACAAACTTGTGCCAGTTGCATCGAACAAACTTGTGCCAGTTGCGTAGAACAAACTTGTGCCAGTTGCGTCAAACAAACTTGTGCCAGTTGCGTAGAACAAACTTGTGCCAGTTGCGTAGAACAACCTTGTGCCAGTTGTGTCAAACAAACTTGTGCAGGTTGCGTCAAACTAACTTGTGCCAGTTGCGTCGAACAAACTTGGGCCAGTTGTGTCAAACAAACTTGTGCCATTTGGTTCGAACAAACTTGTGCCAGTTGATTCCAACAAACTTGTACCAGTTGCGTCAAACAAACTTGTACCAGTTATGTCGAACAAACTTGTTCCAGTTGCGTAGAACAAACTTGTGCCAGTTGCGTCAAACAAACTTATGCCAGTTGCACAGAACAAACTAGTGCTAGTTGCATAGAACAAATTTGTGCCAGTTGCGTAGAACAACATAGTGCCAGTTGCATCGAACAAACTTGTGACAGTAGCGTCGAACAAACTAGTGCCAGTTGCGTCGAACAAACTTCTGCCAGTTGCGTCGAACAAACTTGTGCCAGTTGCGTCGAACAAACTTGTCAGTTGCGTCAAACAAACTTGTGCCAGTTGCGTCAAACAAACTTGTGCCAATTAAGTCGAAAAAACTTGTGCCAGATGCGCCGAACAAACTTGTGCCAGTTGCGTCTAACAAACTTGTGCCAGTTGCGTCAAACAAACTTGTGCCAGTTGCGTCAAACAAACTTGGGCCTGTTGCGGTGAATAAACTTGTGCCAGTTGCATCGAAGAAACTTGTGCCAGTTGCGTAGAACAAACTTGTGCCAGTTGCATCAAACAAACTTGTGCCAGTTGCGTAGAACAAACTTCTGCCAGTTGCGTAGAACAACCTTGTGCCTGTTGCGTCAAACAAACTTCTGCCAGTTGCGTCAAACAAACTTGTGCCAGTTGCGTCGAACAAACTTGTGCCAGTTGTGTCAAACAAACTTTTGCTAGTTAGTTCGAACAACCTTGTGCCAGTTGCGTCGAAGAAACTTCTACCAGTTGCGTCGAACAAACTTGTGCCAGTTGCGTCGAACAAAGTTGTACCAGTTGCGTAGAACAAACTTGTGCCAGTTGCGTCAAACAAACTTATGCCAGTTGCATAGAACAAACTAGTGCCAGTTGCATAGAACAAACTTGTGCCAGTTGCGTAGAACAAACTTGTGCCAGCTGCATGAAACAAACTTGTGCCAGTTGCGTCGAACAAACTTGTGCCAGTTGCGTCGAAGAAACTTGTGCCAGTTGCGTCAAACAAACTTGTGCCAGTTACGTCGAACATACTTATGCCAGTTGCGTCGAACACACTTGTGCCAGTTACATTAAACAAACTTGTGTCAGTTGCGTCGAGAAAACTTGTGCCAGTTGCGTCAAAAAAAACTTGTGCCAGTTGCGTCAAACAAACTTGTGCCAGTTGCGTCACACAAACTTGTGCCTCTTGCGTCAAACAAACTTGTGCCAGTTGCGTCGAACAAACTTGTGCCAGTTGCGTCAAACAAACTTGTGCCAGTTGCGTAGAACAAACTTGTGCCAGTTGCGTAGATGAACATTGTGCCAGTTGCGTCAAACAAACTTGTGCCAGTTGCGTCGAACAAACTTGTGCCAGTTGCGTCAAACAAACTTGTGCCAGTTGCGCCAAACAAACTTGTGACAATTCCATCAAACAAACTTGTGCCAGTTGCGTCAAACAAACTTGTACAAGTTGCGAAAACAAACTTGTGCCAGTTGTGTCAAACAATCTTGTGCCATATGTGTTGAACAAACATGTGCCAGTTGCATCGAACAAACTTGTGCCAGTTGCGTCGAACAAACTTGTGCCAGTTGCGTCGAACAAACTTGTGCCAGTTGCGTCTAACAAACTTGTGCCAGTTGCGTCGAACAAACTTGTGCCAGTTGCGTCAAACAAACTTGAGCCACTTGCGTCCAACAAACTTGTGCCAGTTGCGTAGAAGAAACTTGTGCCAGTTGCGTCCAACAAACTTGTGCCAGTTGCGTAGAACAAACTAGTGCTAGTTGCATACAACAAACTTGTGCCAGTTGCGTAGAACAAACTTGTGCCAGTTGCGTAGAACAAACTTGTGCCAGTTGCATAGAACAAATTAGTGCCAGATGCGTCAAACAAACTTGTGCCAGTTGCTTCGAACAAACTTGTGCCAGTGGCATCGAACAAACTTGTGCCAGTTACGGCGAACAAACTTGTGCCAGTTGCGTAGAACAAACTTGTGCCAGTTGCGTCAAAAAGACTTGTGCCAGTTGTGTCAAACAAACTTGTGCCAGTTGCGTCGAACAAACCTGTGCCAGTTACGGCGAACAAACTTTTGCCAGTTGCGTCAAGAAAACTTGTGCCAGTTACGTCAAATAAACTTGTGCCAGTTGCGTCAAACAAACTTGTGCAAGTTGCGTCAAACAAACTTGTGCCAGTTGCGTCAAACAAACTTCTGCCAATTAAGTCGAAAAAACTTGTTCCAGTTACATCGAACAAACTTGTGCCAGTTGCGTCTAACAAACTTGTGCCAGTTGCTTCAAACAAACTTGGGCCAGTTGCATCAAACAAACTTGTGCCAGTTGCACCAAACAAACTTGTGCCAGTTGCGTAGAACAAACTTGTGCCAGTTTCGTAGAACAACCTTGTGCCAGTTGCGTCAAACAAACTTGTGCCAGTTGTGTCAAACAAGCTTGTGCCAGTTGCGTCAAACAAACTTGTGCCAGTTGCGTCAAACAAACTTGTGCCAGTTGCGTTAAACAAACTTGTGCCATTTGCATCAAACAAACTTGTGCCAGTTGTGTCGAACAAACTTGTGCCAGTTGCGTCGAACAAACTTCCGCCAGTAGCGTCAAACAAACTTGTGCCAGTTGCGTTGAACAAACTTCTGCCAGTTGTGTCAAACAAACTTGTGTCAGTTGCATCGAACAAACTTGTGCCAGTTGCGTCGAACAAACTTGTGCCAATTGCGTCGAACAAACTTGCGCCAGTTTGCTCAAACAAACTTGTGCTAGTTGCGTTGAACAAACTTCTGCCAGTTATGTCAAACAAACTTGTGTCAGTTGCATAGAACAAACTTGTGTTAGTTGGGTAGAACAAACTTGTGCCAGTTGCGTCCAACAAACTTGTACCAGTTGCGTCAAACAAACTTGTGCCAGATGCGTAGAACAAACTTGTGCCAATTGCGTAGAACAAACTTGTGCCAGTTGCGTCAAACAAACTTGTGCCAGTTGCGTCAAACAAACTTGTGCCAGTTGCGTAGAAGAACCCTGTGCCAGTTGCGTAGAACAAACTTGTGCCAGTTGCGTCAAACAAACTTGTGCCAGTTGCGTAGAAGAACCTTGTGCCAGTTGCGTCAAACGAACTTGTGCCAGTTGCATCGAACAAACTTGCGCCAGTTGCGTCAAACAAACTAGTGCCAGTTGCATAGAACAAACTTGTGCCAGTTGGGTCGAACAAACTTGTGCCAGTTATGGCGAACAAACTAGTGCCAGTTTCGTTGAGAAAACTTGTGCCAGTTGCGTCAAATAAACTTGTGCCAGTTGGGTCGAACAAACTTGTGCCAGTTATGGCGAACAAACTTTTGCCAGTTATGTAGAACAAACTTGTGCCAGTTGCGTCGAACAAACTTGTGCCAGTTGCGTCGAACAAACTTGTGCCAGTTATAGCAAACAAACTAGTGCCAGTTTCGTTGAGAAAACTTGTGCCAGTTGCGTCAAATAAACTTGTGCCAGTTGCGTCAAACAAACTTTTGCCAGTTGCGTCAAACAAACTTGTGCCAGTTGCGTCAAACAAACTTGTTCCAGTTGCGTCAAACAAACTTGTGCCAATTGAGTCGAAGAAACTTGTGCCAGTTGCGTCGAACAAACTTGTGCCAGTTGCGTCTAACAAACTTGTGCCAGTTGCGTCAAAAAACTTGGGCCAGTTTCGTCAAACAAACTTGTGCCAGTGGCATCCAATAAACTTGTGCCAGTTGCGTCGAACAAACTTGTGCCAGTTGTGTCAAACAAACTTGTGCAGGTATGTAGAACAAACTTGTGCCAGTTGCGTAGAACAACCTTGTGCCAGTTGAGTCGAACAAACTTGTGCTAGTTAGTAGAACAGACTTGTGTCAGTTGCGTCAAACAAACTTATGCCAGTTGCGTAAAACAAACTAGTGCCAGTTGCACAGAACAAACTTGTTCCAGTTGAGTAGAACAAACTTTTGCCAATTGCATCAAACAAACTTGTGCCAGTTGCGTCGAACAAACTTGTGCCAGGTGCGTTGAAGAAACTTGTGCCAGTTGCGTCAAAGAAACTTTTGCCAGTTGCGTCGAACAAACTTGTGCCAGTTGCGTTGAACAAACTTGTGCCAGTTACGGCGAACCAACTTGTGCCACTTGCGTCGAGAAAACTTGTGCCAGTTGTGTTAAATAAACTTGTGCCAGTTGCATCAAACAAACTTGTGCCAGTTACGGCGAACAAACTTGTGCCAGTTGCATCGAGAAAAGTTGTGCCAGTTGCGTCAAATAAACTTGTGCCAGTTGCGTCAAACAAACTTGTGCCAGTTGCGTCAAACAAACTTGTGCCAGTTGCGTCAAACAAACTTGTGCCAATTGATTAAAAAAAACTTGTGCCAGTTGCGTTGAACAAACTTGTGCCAGTTGCGTCTAACAAACTTGTGCCAGTTGCATCAAACAAACTTGTGCCAGTTGCGTCGAACAAACTTGTGCCAGTTGCATCGAACAAATTTGTGCCGGTTGCATAGAACAAACTTGTGCCAGTTGCGTCAAACAAACTTGTGCCAGTTGCGTAGAACAAACTTGTACAAGTTGCGTAGAACAACCTTGTGCCAGTTGCGTAGAACAAACTTGTACATGTTGCGTAGAACAACCTTGTGCCAGTTGCGTCAAACAAACTTGTGCCAGTTGCGTCAAACAAACTTGTGCCAGTTACGGCGAACAAACTTGTGCCACTTGTGTGAAACAAACTTGTGCCAGTTGGGTCGAACAAACTTGTGCCAGTTACGTTAAACAAACTTGTACCAGTTGCGTCGTACAAAATTGTACCAGTTGCGTCGAACAAACTATGTGCCAGTTGCGTCGAACAAACTTGGGCCAGTTCCATCAAACAAACTTGTGCAAGTTGCTTAGAACAAACTTGTGCCAGTTGTGTCAAACAAACTTGTGCCAGTTGTGTAGAACAAACTTGTGCCAGTTGCGTCGAACAAACTTGTGCCAGTTGGGTAGAACAAACATGTGCCAGTTGCGTCGAACAAACTAGTGCCAGTTGCATAGAACATACTTGTGCCAGATGCGTACAACAAACTTTTGCCATTTGCGTAGAACAAACTTGTGCCAGTTGTGTCAAACAAACTTGTGCCAGTTGTGTACAAAAAACTTGTGCCAGTTATGTAGAACAAACTTGTGCCTGTTGCATCAAACAAACTTGTGCCACGTCAAACAAACTTGTGCCAGTTGCATAGAAAAAACTTGTGCCAGTTGCATAGAACAACCTTGTGCCAGTTGCGTCAAACAAACTTGTGACAGTTGCGTCAAACAAACTTGTGCCAGTTGCGTCAAAAAAACTTGTGCCAGTTGCGTCAAAAAAACTTGGGCCAGTTACGTCGAACAAACTTGTGCCAGTTGCATCGAACAAACTTGTGCCAGTTGCGTAGAACAAACTTGTGCCAGTTGCGTCAAACAAACTTGTGCCAGTTGCGTAGAACAAACTTGTGCCAGTTGCGTAGAACAACCTTGTGCCAGTTGCGTCAAACAAACTTGTGCAGGTTGCGTCAAACTAACTTGTGCCAGTTGCGTCGAACAAACTTGGGCCAGTTGTGTCAAACAAACTTGTGCCATTTGGTTCGAACAAACTTGTGCTAGTTGATTCCAACAAACTTGTACCAGTTGCGTCAAACAAACTTGTACCAGTTATGTCGAACAAACTTGTGCCAGTTGCGTAGAACAAACTTGTGCCAGTTGCGTCAAACAAACTTATGCCAGTTGCACAGAACAAACTAGTGCTAGTTGCATAGAACAAATTTGTGCCAGTTGCGTAGAACAACATAGTGCCAGTTGCATCGAACAAACTTGTGACAGTAGCGTCGAACAAACTAGTGCCAGTTGCGTCGAACAAACTTCTGCCAGTTGCGTCGAACAAACTTGTGCCAGTTGCGTCGAACAAACTGGTCAGTTGCGTCAAACAAACTTGTGCCAGTTGCGTCAAACAAACTTGTGCCAATTAAGTCGAAAAAACTTGTGCCAGATGCGCCGAACAAACTTGTGCCAGTTGCGTCTAACAAACTTGTGCCAGTTGCATCAAACAAACTTGTGCCAGTTGCGTCAAACAAACTTGGGCCTGTTGCGGTGAATAAACTTGTGCCAGTTGCATCGAACAAACTTGTGCCAGTTGCGTAGAACAAACTTGTGCCAGTTGCGTCAAACAAACTTGTGCCAGTTGCGTAGAACAAACTTCTGCCAGTTGCGTAGAACAACCTTGTGCCTGTTGCGTCAAACAAACTTCTGCCAGTTGCGTCAAACAAACTTGTGCCAGTTGCGTCGAACAAACTTGTGCCAGTTGTGTCAAACAAACTTTTGCTAGTTAGTTCGAACAACCTTGTGCCAGTTGCGTCGAAGAAACTTCTACCAGTTGCGTCGAACAAACTTGTGCCAGTTGCGTCGAACAAAGTTGTACCAGTTGCGTAGAACAAACTTGTGCCAGTTGCGTCAAACAAACTTATGCCAGTTGCATAGAACAAACTAGTGCCAGTTGCATAGAACAAACTTGTGCCAGTTGCGTAGAACAAACTTGTGCCAGCTGCATGAAACAAACTTGTGCCAGTTGCGTCGAACAAACTTGTGCCAGTTGCGTCGAAGAAACTTGTGCCAGTTGCGTCAAACAAACTTGTGCCAGTTACGTCGAACATACTTATGCCAGTTGCGTCGAACACACTTGTGCCAGTTACATTAAACAAACTTGTGTCAGTTGCGTCGAGAAAACTTGTGCCAGTTGCGTCAAAAAAAACTTGTGCCAGTTGCGTCAAACAAACTTGTGCCAGTTGCGTCACACAAACTTGTGCCTCTTGCGTCAAACAAACTTGTGCCAGTTACGTCGAACAAACTTGTGCCAGTTGCGTCAAACAAACTTGTGCCAGTTGCGTAGAACTAACTTGTGCCAGTTGCGTAGATGAACATTGTGCCAGTTGCGTCAAACAAACTTGTGCCAGTTGCGTCGAACAAACTTGTGCCAGTTGCGTCAAACAAACTTGTGCCAGTTGCGCCAAACAAACTTGTGACAGTTCCATCAAACAAACTTGTGCCAGTTGCGTCAAACAAACTTGTACAAGTTGCGAAAACAAACTTGTGCCAGTTGTGTCAAACAATCTTGTGCCATATGTGTTGAACAAACATGTGCCAGTTGCATCGAACAAACTTGTGCCAGTTGCGTCGAACAAACTTGTGCCAGTTGCGTCGAACAAACTTGTGCCAGTTGCGTCGAACAAACTTGTGCCAGTTGCGTCGAACAAACTTGTGCCAGTTGCGTCAAACAAACTTGAGCCACTTGCGTCCAACAAACTTGTGCCAGTTGCGTAGAAGAAACTTGTGCCAGTTGCGTCCAACAAACTTGTGCCAGTTGCGTAGAACAAACTAGTGCTAGTTGCATACAACAAACTTGTGCCAATTGCGTAGAACAAACTTGTGCCAGTTGCGTAGAACAAACTTGTGCCAGTTGCATAGAACAAATTAGTGCCAGATGCGTCAAACAAACTTGTGCCAGTTGCTTCGAACAAACTTGTGCCAGTGGCATCGAACAAACTTGTGCCAGTTACGGCGAACAAACTTGTGCCAGTTGCGTCGAGAAAACTTGTGCCAGTTGCGTCAAAAAGACTTGTGCCAGTTGTGTCAAACAAACTTGTGCCAGTTGCGTCGAACAAACCTGTGCCAGTTACGGCGAACAAACTTTTGCCAGTTGCGTCAAGAAAACTTGTGCCAGTTACGTCAAATAAACTTGTGCCAGTTGCGTCAAACAAACTTGTGCAAGTTGCGTCAAACAAACTTGTGCCAGTTGCGTCAAACAAACTTCTGCCAATTAAGTCGAAAAAACTTGTTCCAGTTACATCGAACAAACTTGTGCCAGTTGCGTCTAACAAACTTGTGACAGTTGCTTCAAACAAACTTGGGCCAGTTGCATCAAACAAACTTGTGCCAGTTGCACCAAACAAACTTGTGCCAGTTGCGTAGAACAAACTTGTGCCAGTTTCGTAGAACAACCTTGTGCCAGTTGCGTCAAACAAACTTGTGCCAGTTGTGTCAAACAAGCTTGTGCCAGTTGCGTCAAACAAACTTGTGCCAGTTGCGTCAAACAAACTTGTGCCAGTTGCGTTAAACAAACTTGTGCCATTTGCATCAAACAAACTTGTGCCAGTTGTGTCGAACAAACTTGTGCCAGTTGCGTCGAACAAACTTCCGCCAGTAGCGTCAAACAAACTTGTGCCAGTTGCGTTGAACAAACTTCTGCCAGTTGTGTCAAACAAAATTGTGTCAGTTGCATCGAACAAACTTGTGCCAGTTACGTCGAACAAACTTGTGCCAATTGCGTCGAACAAACTTGCGCCAGTTTGCTCAAACAAACTTGTGCCAGTTGCGTTGAACAAACTTCTGCCAGTTATGTCAAACAAACTTGTGTCAGTTGCATAGAACAAACTTGTGTTAGTTGGGTAGAACAAACTTGTGCCAGTTGCGTCAAACAAACTTGTGCCAGTTGCGTCGAACAAACTTGTGCCAGTTGTGTAAAACAAACTTGTGCCAGTTGGTTCGAACAAACTTGTGAGAGTTGCGTCCAACAAACTTGTACCAGTTGCGTCAAACAAACTTGTGCCAGATGCGTAGAACAAACTTGTGCCAATTGCGTAGAACAAACTTGTGCCAGTTGCGTCAAACAAACTTATGCCAGTTGCATAAAACAAACTAGTGCCAAGTGCATGGAACAAACTTGTGCCAGTTGCGTAGAACAAACTTGTGCCAGTTGCATAGAACAACCTTGTGCCAGTTGCGTCGAACAAACTTGTGCCAGTTGTGTCGAAGAAACTTGTGCCAGTTGCGTCAAACAAACATGTGCCAGTTGCGTCGAACAAACTTGTGCCAGTTGCGTCGAACAAACTTGTGCCAGATATGGCGAACAAACTTGTGCCAGTTGCGTCGAGAAAACTTGTGCCAGTTGCGTCAAAAAAAACTTGTGCCAGTTGCGTCAAACAAACTTGTGCCAGTTGCGTCAAACAAACTTGTGCCTCTTGCGTCAAACAAACTTGTGCCAGTTGCGTCAAACAAACTTGTACCAATTGAGTCGAAAAAACTTGTGCCTGTTACGTCGAACAAACTTGTGCCAGTTGCGTCTAACAAACTTGTGCAAGTTGCGTCGAACAAACTTGTGCCAGTTGCATCAAACAAACTTGTGCCAGTTGTGTAAAACAAACTTGTGCCAGTTGCGTCAAACAAACTTGTGCCATTTGCGTAGAACAAACTTTTGCCAGTTGCGTAGAAGAACCTTGTGCCAGTTGCGTCAAACAAACTTGTGCCAGTTGCGTCAAACAAACTTGTGCCAGTTGCGTCAAACAAACTTGTGCCAGTTGTGTCAAACAAACTTGTGCCAGTTGGGTCGAACAAGCTTGTGCCAGTTGCGTTAAACAAACTTGTGCTAGTTGCATCGAACAAACTTTTGCCAGTTGCGTCGAACAAACTTGTGCCAGTTGCGTCGGACAAACTTGCGCCAGTTGCGTCGAACAAAATTGTGCCAGTTGCGTTGAACAAACTTCTGCCAATTGTGTCAAACAAACTTTTGTCAGTTGCGTAGAACAAACTTGTGCCAGTTGCGTTGAAGAAACTTGTGTCAATTGTGTAGAACAAATTTGTGCCAGTTGCGTGAAACAAACTTGTGCCAGTTCCATAGAACAAACTAGTGCCAGTTGCATAGAACAAACTTGTGCCAGATGCGTAGAACAAACTTGTGCCTGTTGCGTAGAACAAACTTGTGCCAGTTGCATAGAACAAACTTGTGCCAGTTATGTAGAACAAACTTGTGCCAGTTGCGTCAAACAAACTTGTGCCAGTTGCGTCAAACAAACTTGTGCCAGTTACTGCGAACAAACTTGTGCCAGTTACTGCGAACAAACTTGTTCCAGTTTCGTCGAGAAAACTTGAGCCAGTTGCGTCAAATAAACTTGTGCCAGTTGCGTCAAACAAACTTGTGCCAGTTGCGTCAAACAAACTTGTGCCAGTTGCGTCAAACAAACTTGTTCCAGTTGCGTGAAACAAACTTGTGCCAATTGAGTAGAAAAAACTTGTGTTAGTTGCGTCGAACAAACTTGTGCCAGTTGCGTCTGGCAAACTTGTGCCAGTTGCGTCAAAAAAACTTGGGCCAGTTTCGTCGAACAAACTTGTGTCAGTGGCATCCAACAAACTTGTGCCAGTTGCGTAGAACAACCTTGTGCCAGTTGCGTGAAAGAAACTTGTGCCAGTTGCGTGAAAGAAACTTGTGCCAGTTGCGTAGAACAACCTTGTGCCAGTTGCGTCGAAAAAACTTGTGCTAGTTTGTAGAACAAACTTGTGCCAGTTGCATCAAACAAACTTATGCCAGTTGCGTAAAACAAACTAGTGCCAGTTGCATAGAACAAACTTGTGCCAATTGAGTAGAACAAAATTGTGCCAATTGCGTCAAACGAACTTGTGCCAGTTCGTCGAACAAACTTGTGCCAGTTGCGTCGAAGAAACTTGTGCCAGTTGCGTCAAACTAACTTGTGCCAGTTGCGTCGAACAAACTTGTGCCAGTTGCGCCGAACAAACTTGTGCCAGTTACGGCGAACCAACTTGTGCCACTTGCGTCGAGAAAACTTGTGCCAGTTGCATCAAATAAACTTGTGCCAGTTGCGTCAAACAAACTTGTGCCAGTTACGGCGAACAAACTTGTACCAGTTGCATCGAGAAAAGTTGTGCCAGTTATGTCAAATAAACTTGTGCCAGTTGCGTCAAACAAACTTGTGCCAGTTGCGTCAAACAAACTTGTGCCAGTTGCGTCAAACAAACTTGTGCCAGTTGCGTCAAACAAACTTGTGCCAATTGATTAAAAAAAACTTGTGCCAGTTGCGTTGAACAAACTTGTGCCAGTTGCGTCTAACAAACTTGTGCCAGTTGCGTCAAACAAACTTGTGCCAGTTGCGTCGAACAAACTTGTGCCAGTGGCATCGAACAAACTCGTGCCAGTTGCATAGAACAAACTTGTGCCAGTTGCGTCAAACAAACTTGTGCCAGTTGCGTCAAACAAACTTATGCCTCTTGTGTCAAACAAACTTGTGCCAGTTGCGTCAAACAAACTTGTACCAATTGAGTCGAAAAAACTTGTGCCTGTTACGTCGAACAAACTTGTGCCAGTTGCGTCTAACAAACTTGTGCCAGTTGCGTAGAACAAACTTGTGCCAGTTGCGTCAAACAAACTTGTGCCAGTTGCGTAGAAGAACCTTGTGCCAGTTGCGTCAAACGAACTTGTGCCAGTTGCGTCAAACAAACTTGCGCCAGTTGCGTCAAACAAACTAGTGCCAGTTGCATAGAACAAACTTGTGCCAGTTGGGTCGAACAAACTTGTGCCAGTTATGGCGAACAAACTAGTGCCAGTTTCGTTGAGAAAACTTGTGCCAGTTGCGTCAAATAAACTTGTGCCAGTTGGGTCGAACAAACTTGTGCCAGTTATGGCAAACAAACTTTTGCCAGTTATGTAGAACAAACTTGTGCCAGTTGCGTCGAACAAACTTGTGCCAGTTGCGTCGAACAAACTTGTGCCAGTTATGGCAAACAAACTAGTGCCAGTTTCGTTGAGAAAACTTGTGCCAGTTGCGTCAAATAAACTTGTGCCAGTTGCGTCAAACAAACTTTTGCCAGTTGCGTCAAACAAACTTGTGCCAGTTGCGTCAAATAAACTTGTTCCAGTTGCGTCAAACAAACTTGTGCCAATTGAGTCGAAGAAACTTGTGCCAGTTGCGTCGAACAAACTTGTGCCAGTTGCGACTAACAAACTTGTGCCAGTTGCGTCAAAAAACTTGGGCCAGTTTCGTCAAACAAACTTGTGCCAGTTGCGTCGAACAAACTTGTGCCAGTTGTGTCAAACAAACTTGTGCAGGTATGTAGAACAAACTTGTGCCAGTTGCGTAGAACAACCTTGTGCCAGTTGAGTCGAACAAACTTGTGCTAGTTAGTAGAACAGACTTGTGTCAGTTGCGTCAAACAAACTTATGCCAGTTGCGTAAAACAAACTAGTGCCAGTTGCACAGAACAAACTTGTGCCAGTTGAGTAGAACAAACTTTTGCCAATTGCATCAAACAAACTTGTGCCAGTTGCGTCGAACAAACTTGTGCCAGTTGCATTGAAGAAACTTGTGCCAGTTGCGTCAAAGAAACTTTTGCCAGTTGCGTCGAACAAACTTGTGCCAGTTGCGTTGAACAAACTTGTGCCAGTTACGGCGAACCAACTTGTGCCACTTGCGTCGAGAAAACTTGTGCCAGTTGTGTTAAATAAACTTGTGCCAGTTGCATCAAACAAACTTGTGCCAGTTACGGCGAACAAACTTGTGCCAGTTGCATCGAGAAAAGTTGTGCCACTTGCGTCAAATAAACTTGTGCCAGTTGCGTCAAACAAACTTGTGCCAGTTGCGTCAAACAAACTTGTGCCAGTTGCGTCAAACAAACTTGTGCCAATTGATTAAAAAAAACTTGTGCCAGTTGCGTTGAACAAACTTGTGCCAGTTGCGTCTAACAAACTTGTGCCAGTTGCATCAAACAAACTTGTGCCAGTTGCGTCGAACAAACTTGTGCCAGTTGCATCGAACAAATTTGTGCCAGTTGCATAGAACAAACTTGTGCCAGTTGCGTCAAACAAACTTGTGCCAGTTGCGTAGAACAAACTTGTACAAGTTGCGTAGAACAACCTTGTGCCAGTTGCGTAGAACAAACTTGTACATGTTGCGTAGAACAACCTTGTGCCAGTTGCGTCAAACAAACTTGTGCCAGTTGCGTCAAACAAACTTGTGCCAGTTACGGCGAACAAACTTGTGCCACTTGTGTGAAACAAACTTGTGCCAGTTGGGTCGAACAAACTTGTGCCAGTTACGTTAAACAAACTTGTACCAGTTGCGTCGTACAAAATTGTACCAGTTGCGTCGAACAAACTATGTGCCAGTTGCGTCGAACAAACTTGGGCCAGTTCCATCAAACAAACTTGTGCAAGTTGCTTAGAACAAACTTGTGCCAGTTGTGTCAAACAAACTTGTGCCAGTTGTGTAGAACAAACTTGTGCCAGTTGCGTCGAACAAACTTGTGCCAGTTGGGTAGAACAAACATGTGCCAGTTGCGTCAAACAAATTTGTGCCAGTTGCGTAGAACAAACTAGTGCCAGTTGCATAGAACATACTTGTGCCAGATGCGTACAACAAACTTTTGCCATTTGCGTAGAACAAACTTGTGCCAGTTGTGTCAAACAAACTTGTGCCAGTTGTGTACAAAAAACTTGTGCCAGTTATGTAGAACAAACTTGTGCCTGTTGCATCAAACAAACTTGTGCCACGTCAAACAAACTTGTGCCAGTTGCATAGAAAAAACTTGTGCCAGTTGCATAGAACAACCTTGTGCCAGTTGCGTCAAACAAACTTGTGACAGTTGCGTCAAACAAACTTGTGCCAGTTGCGTCAAAAAAACTTGTGCCAGTTGCGTCAAAAAAACTTGGTCCAGTTACGTCGAACAAACTTGTGCCAGTTGCATCGAACAAACTTGTGCCAGTTGCGTAGAACAAACTTGTGCCAGTTGCGTCAAACAAACTTGTGCCAGTTGCGTAGAACAAACTTGTGCCAGTTGCGTAGAACAACCTTGTGCCAGTTGCGTCAAACAAACTTGTGCAGGTTGCGTCAAACTAACTTGTGCCAGTTGCGTCGAACAAACTTGGGCAAGTTGTGTCAAACAAACTTGTGCCATTTGGTTCGAACAAACTTGTGCCAGTTGATTCCAACAAACTTGTACCAGTTGCGTCAAACAAACTTGTACCAGTTATGTCGAACAAACTTGTGCCAGTTGCGTAGAACAAACTTGTGCCAGTTGCGTCAAACAAACTTATGCCAGTTGCACAGAACAAACTAGTGCTAGTTGCATAGAACAAATTTGTGCCAGTTGCGTAGAACAACATAGTGCCAGTTGCATCGAACAAACTTGTGACAGTAGCGTCGAACAAACTAGTGCCAGTTGCGTCGAACAAACTTCTGCCAGTTGCGTCGAACAAACTTGTGCCAGTTGCGTCGAACAAACTTGTGTCAGTTGCGTCAAACAAACTTATGCCAGTTGCGTCAAACAAACTTGTGCCAATTAAGTCGAAAAAACTTGTGCCAGATGCGCCGAACAAACTTGTGCCAGTTGCATCTAACAAACTTGTGCCAGTTGAGTCAAACAAACTTGTGCCAGTTGCGTCGAACAAACTTTTGCCAGTTGCATCGAACAAAATTGTGCCAGTTGCGTAGATGAACCTTGTGCCAGTTGCGTCAAACAAACTTGTGCCAGTTGCGTAGAACAAACTTGTGCCAGTTGCGTAGAACAACCTTGTGCCAGTTGCGTCAAACAAACTTGTGCCAGTTGCGTCAAACAAACTTGTGCCAGTTGTGTCAAACATACTTGTGCCAGTTGCGTCAAACAAACTTGTGCCAGTTGCGTAGAACAAACTAGTGCCAGTTCCATAGAACAAACTTGCGCCAGATGCATAGAACAAACTTGTGCCAGGTGGGTAGAACAAACTTGTGCCAGTTGCGTCAAACAAACTTGTGCCAGTTGGGTCAAACAAACTTGTGCCAGTTGCGTAGAACAAACTTGTGCCAGTTGCGTAGAACAACCTTGTGCCTGTTGCATCGAACAAACTTGTGCCAGTTGCGTCGAACAAACTTGTGCCCTTGGCATCGAACAAACTAGTGCCAGTTGCATAGAACAAACTTGTGCCTGTTGTGTCAAACAAACTTGTGCCAGTTGTGCACAACAAACTTGTGCCAGTTGCGAAGAACAAACTTCTGCCTGTTGCATCAAACAAAATTGTGCCAGTTGCGTCAAACAAACTTGTGCCAGTTGTATAGAACAAACTTGTGCCAGTTGCATAGAACAACCTTGTGCCAGTTGCATCAAACAAACTTGTGCCAGTTGCATCAAACAAACTTGTGCCAGTTGCGTCAAACAAACTTGTGTCAGTTGCGTCGAACAAACTTATGCCAGTTGCGTAGAACAAACTTGTACCAGTTGCATAGAACAAACTTGTGCCAGTTATGTAGAACAAACTTGTGCCAGTTGCGTCAAACAAACTTGTGTCAGTTGCGTCAAACAAACTTATGCCAGTTGCGTAAAACAAACTAGTGCCAGTTGCATAGAACAAACTTGTTCCAGTTGAGTAGAACAAACTTGTGCCAATTGCGTCAAACAAACTTGTGCCGGTTCATCGAAGAAACTTGTGCCAGTTGCGTCGAAGAAACTTGTGCCAGTTGCGTCAAAAAAACTTTTGCCAGTTGCGTCGAACAAACTTGTGCCAGTTGCGTCGAACAAACTTGTGTCAGTTGCGTCAAACAAACTTGTGCCAGTTGCGTCAAACAAACTTGTGCCAATTGAGTCGAAAAAACTTGTGCCAGATGCGCCGAACAAACTTGTGCCAGTTGCATCTAACAAACTTGTGCCAGTTGAGTCAAACAAACTTGTGCAAGTTGCGTCGAACAAACTTGTGCCAGTTGCATCGAACAAACTTGTGCCAGTTGCGTAGAACAAACTTGTGCCAGTTGCGTCAAACAAACTTGTGCCAGTTGTGTAGAACAAACTTGTGCCAGTTGCGTAGAACAACCTTGTGCCAGTTGTGTCAAACAAACTTGTGCCAGTTGCGTCAAACAAACTTGTGCCAGTTGTGTCAACCAAACTTGTGCCAGTTGGTTCGAACAAACTTGTGCCATTTGCGTCCAACAAACTTGTACCAGTTGCGTCAAACAAACTTGTGCCAGTTGCGTCGAACAAACTTGTGCCAGTTGCGTAGAACAAACTGGTGCCTGTTGCGTCAAACAAACTTATGCCAGTTGCATAGAACAAACTTGTGCCAGTTGTGTCGAACAAACTTGTGTCAGTTGGGTAGAACAAATTTGTGCCAGTTGCGTCAAACAAACTTGTGCCAGTTGCGTAGAACAAACTAGTGCCAGTTCCATAGAACAAACTTGCGCCAGATGTGTAGAACAAACTTGTGCCATTTGCGTAGAACAAACTTGTGCCAGTTGCGTCAAACAAACTTGTGCCATTTGCGTCAAACAAACTTGTGCCAGTTGCGTAGAACAAACTTGTACAAGTTGCGTAGAACAACCTTGTGCCAGTTGCGTAGAACAAACTTGTACATGTTGCGTAGAACAACCTTGTGCCAGTTGCGTCAAACAAACTTGTGCCAGTTGCGTCAAACAAACTTGTGCCAGTTACGGCGAACAAACTTGTGCCACTTGTGTGAAACAAACTTGTGCCAGTTGGGTCGAACAAACTTGTGCCAGTTACGTTAAACAAACTTGTACCAGTTGCGTCGTACAAAATTGTACCAGTTGCGTCGAACAAACTATGTGCCAGTTGCGTCGAACAAACTTGGGCCAGTTCCATCAAACAAACTTGTGCCAGTTGCGTAGAACAACCTTGTGCCAGTTGCGTCAAACAAACTTGTGCCAGTTGCGTCAAACAAACTTTTGCCAGTTGCGTCAAAAAAACTTGTGCCAGTTGCGTCAAAAAAACTTGGTCCAGTTGCATCGAACAAACTTGTGCCAGTTGCGTCGAACAAACTTGTGCCAGTGGCATCGAACAAACTAGTGCCAGTTGCATAGAACAAACTTGTGCCAGTTGTGCCAAACAAAATTGTGCCAGTTGTGTACAACAAACTTGTGCCAGTTATGTAGAACAAACTTCTGCCTGTTGCATCAAACAAAATTGTGCCAGTTGCGTCAAACAAACTTGTGCCAGTTGTATAGAACAAACTTGTGCCAGTTGCGTAGAACAAACTTGTACCAGTTGCGTCAAACAAACTTATGCCAGTTGCATAGAACAAACTAGTGCCAGTTGCATAGAACAAACTTGTGCCAGTTGCGTCAAACAAACTTGTGCCAGTTGCGTAGAACAAACTTGTGCCAGTTTCGTAGAACAAACTTGTACCAGTTGCGTCAAACAAACTTGTGCCAGTTGCGTCAAACAAACTTGTGCTAGTTGCGTCAAACAAACTTGTGCCAGTTTCGTCGAACAAACTTGTGCCACTTGTGTGAAACAAACTTGTGCCAGTTGGGTCGAACAAACTTGTGCCAGTTACGTTAAACAAACTTGTACCAGTTGCGTCGTACAAAATTGTACCAGTTGCGTCGAACAAACTTTTGCCAGTTGCATCGAACAAACTTGCGCCAGTTCCGTCGAACAAACTTGTGCCAGTTGCTTAGAACAAACTTGTGCCAGTTGTGTCAAACAAACTTGTGCCAGTTGTGTAGAACAAACTTGTGCCAGTTGCGTCGAACAAACTTGTGCCAGTTGGGTAGAACAAACATGTGCCAGTTGCGTCAAACAAATTTGTGCCAGTTGCTTAGAACAAACTAGTGCCAGTTGCATAGAACAAACTAGTGCCAGATGCGTAGAACAAACTTTTGCCATTTGCGTAGAACAAACTTGTGCCAGTTGTGTCAAAACAAACTTGTGCCAGTTGTGTATAACAAACTTGTGCCAGTTAAGTAGAACAAACTTGTGCCTGTTGCATCAAACAAACTTGTGCACGTCAAACAAACTTGTGCCAGTTGCATAGAACAAACATGTGCCAGTTGCATAGAACAACCTTGTGCCAGTTGCGTCAAAAAAACTTGTGCCAGTTGCGTCAAAAAAACTTGTGCCAGTTGCATAAAACAAACTTGTGCCAGTTGCGTCAAAAAAACTTGTGCCAGTTGCATAAAAAAAACTTGGGCCAGTTGCGCCGAACAAACTTGTGCCAGTTGCATCGAACAAACTTGTGCCAGTTGCGTAGAACAAACTTGTGCCAGTTGCGTCAAACAAACTTGTGCCAGTTGCGTCAAACAAACTTGTGCCAGTTGCATCGAACAAACTTGTGCCAGTTGCGTAGAACAAACTTGTGCCAGTTGCGTCAAACAAACTTGTGCCAGTTTCGTAGAACAAACTTGTACATGTTGCGTAGAACAACCTTGTGCCAGTTGCGTCAAACAAACTTATGCCAGTTGCGTCAAACAAACTTGTGCCAGTTGCGTCGAACAAACTTGTGCCACTTGTGTGAAACAAACTTGTGCCAGTTGGGTCGAACAAACTAGTGCCAGTTACGTTAAACAAACTTGTACCAGTTGCGTCGTACAAAATTGTACCAGTTGCGTCGAACAAACTTGTGCCAGTTGCGTCGAACAAACTTCCGCCAGTTCCGTCGAACAAACTTGTGCCAGTTGCTTAGAACAAACTTGTGCCAGTTGTGTCAAACAAACTTGTGCCAGTTGTGTAGAACAAACTTGTGCCAGTTGCGTCGAACAAACTTGTGCCAGTTGGGTAGAACAAACTTGTGCCAGTTGCGTCAAACAAACTTGTGCCAGTTGCGTAGAACAAACTAGTGCCAGTTGCATAGAACAAACTAGTGCCAGATGCGTAGAACAAACTTTTGCCATTTGCGTAGAACAAACTTGTGCCAGTTGTGTCAAAACAAACTTGTGCCAGTTGTGTATAACAAACTTGTGCCAGTTATGTAGAACAAACTTGTGCCTGTTGCATCAAACAAACTTGTGCACGTCAAACAAACTTGTGCCAGTTGCATAGAACAAACATGTGCCAGTTGCATAGAACAACCTTGTGCCAGTTGCGTCAAAAAAACTTGTACCAGTTGCGTAAAACAAACTTGTGCCAGTTGCGTCAAAAAAACTTGTGCCAGTTGCGTCAAAAAAACTTGGGCCAGTTGCGCCGAACAAACTTGTGCCAGTTGCATCGAACAAACTTGTGCTAGTTGCGTAGAACAAACTTGTGGCAGTTGCGTCAAACAAACTTGTGCCAGTTGCGTAGAACAAACTTGTGCCAGTTGCATAGAACAACCTTGTACCAGTTGCGTCAAACAAACTTGTGCCAGTTGCGTCAAACAAACTTGTGCTAGTTGCGTTGAACAAATATGGGCCAGTTGTGTCAAACAAACTTGTGCCAGTTGGTTCGAACAAACTTGTGCCAGTTGCGTCCAACAAATTTGTTCCAGTTGCGTCAAACAAACTTGTACCAGTTATGTCGAACAAACTTGTGCCAGTTGCGTAGAACAAACTTGTGCCAGTTGCGTCAAACAAACTTATGCCAGTTGCATAGAACAAACTAGTGCCAGTTGCATAGAACAAATTTGTGCCAGTTGCGTAGAACAACATGGTGCCAGTTGCGTCGAACAAACTTGTGACAGTAGCGTCGAACAAACTAGTGCCAGTTGCGTCGAACAAACTTGTGCCAGTTGCTTCGAACAAACTTGTGCCAGTTGCGTCGAACAAACTTGTGTCAGTTGCGTCAAACAAACTTGTGCCAGTTGCGTCAAACAAACTTGTGCCAATTGAGTCGAAAAAACTTGTGCCAGATGCGCCGAACAAACTTGTGCAAGTTGCATCTAACAAACTTGTGCCAGTTGCGTCAAACAAACTTGTGCCAGTTGCGTCGAACAAACTTGTGCCAGTTGCATCGAACAAACTTGTGCCAGTTGCGTAGAACAAACTTGTGCCAGTTGCATCAAACAAACTTTTGCCAGTTGCGTAGAACAAACTTGTGCCAGTTGCGTAGAACAACCTTGTGCCAGTTGCGTCAAACAAACTTGTGCCAGTTGCATCAAACAAACTTGTGCCAGTTGTGTCAAACAAACTTGTGCCAGTTGGTTCCAACAAACTTGTGCCATTTGCGTCCAACAAACTTGTACCAGTTGCGTCAAACAAACTTGTGCCAGTTGCGTCGAACAAACTTGTGCCAGTTGCGTAGAACAAACTTCTGCCAGTTGCGTCAAACAAACTTATGCCAGTTGCATAGAACAAACTAGTGCCAGTTGCATAGAACAAACTTGTGCCAGTTGCGTAGAACAAACTTGTGCCAGTTGCGTCAAACAAACTTGTGTCAGTTGCGTCGAAGAAACTTGTGCTAGTTGCGTCAAACAAACATGTGCCAGTTGCGTCGAACAAACTTATGCAAGTTGCGTCGAACAAACTTGTGCCAGATATGGATAACAAACTTGTGAAAGTTGCGTCGAGAAAACTTGTGCCAGTTGCGTCAAAAAAACTTGTGCCAGTTGCGTCAAACAAACTTGTGCCACTTGCGTCAAATAAACTTGTGCCTCTTGCGTCAAACAAACTTGTGACAATTGAGTCGAAAAAACTTGTGCCTGTTACGTCGAACAAACTTGTGCCAGTTGCGTCTAACAAACTTGTGCCAGTTGCGTCGAACAAACTTGTGCCAGTTGCGTAGAAAAAACTTCTGCCAGTTGCGTAGAACAAACTTGTGCCAGTTGCGTCAAACAAACTTGTGCCAGTTGCGTAGAACAAACTTGTGCCAGTTGCGTAGAAGAACCTTGTGCCAGTTGCGTCAAACAAACTTGTGCCAGTTGCGTCAAACAAACTTGTGCCAGTTGCGTTAAACAAACTTGTGCCAGTTGCATCGAAAAAACTTTTGCCAGTTGCGTCGAACAAACTTGTGCCAGTTGCGTCAAACAAACTTGCACCAGTTGCATCGAACAAACTTGTGCCAGTTGCGTTGAACAAACTTCTGCCAATTGTGTCAAACAAACTTGTGTCAGTTGCATAGAACAAACTTGTGCCAGTTGCGTCGAACAAACTTGTGTCAGTTGGGTAGAACAAATTTGTGCCAGTTGCGTCAAACAAACTTGTGCCAGTTGAGTAGAACAAACTAGTGCCAGTTCCATAGAACAAACTTGCACCAGATGCGTAGAACAAACTTGTGCCAGGTGCGTAGAACAAACTTGTACCAGTTGCATAGAACAAACTTGTGCCCGTTGTGTCTGTGCCAGTTGCGTCAAACAAACTTGTGCCAGGTGCGTAGAACAAACTTGTACCAGTTGCATAGAACAAACTTGTGCCCGTTGTGTCTGTGCCAGTTGTGTAGAACAAACTTGTGCCAGTTGCGTCAAACAAACTTGTGCCATTTGCGTAGAACAAACTTGTGCCAGTTGCGTAGAAGAACCTTGTGCCAGTTGCGTCAAACAAACTTGTGCCAGTTGCGTGAAACAAACTTGTGCCAGTTGCGTCAAACAAACTTGTGCCAGTTGCGTCAAACAAACTTGTGCCAGTTGGGTCGAACAAACTTGTGCCAGTTGCGTTAAACAAACTTGTGCTAGTTGCATCGAACAAACTTTTGCCAGTTGCGTCGAACAAACTTGTGCCAGTTGCGTCGAACAAACTTGCACCAGTTGCATCGAACAAACTTGTGCCAGTTGAGTTGAACAAACTTCTGCCAATTGTGTCAAACAAACTTTTGTCAGTTGCGTAGAACAAACTTGTGCCAGTTGCGTCGAACAAACTTGTGTCAATTGGGTAGAACAAATTTGTGCCTGTTGCGTGAAACAAACTTGTGCCAGTTGCGTAGAACAAACTAGTGCCAGTTGCATAGAACAAACTTGTGCCAGATGCGTAGAACAAACTTGTGCCTATTGCGTAGAACAAACTTGTGCCAGTTGCATAGAACAAACTTGTGCCAGTTATGTAGAACAAACTTGTGCCAGTTGCGTCAAACAAACTTGTGCCAGTTGCATCAACCAAACTTGTGCCAGTTACTGCGAACAAACTTGTGCCAATTTCGTCGAGAAAACTCGTGCCAGTTGCGTCAAATAAACTTGTGCCAGTTGCGTCAAACAAACTTGTGCCAGTTGAGTCAAACAAACTTGTGCCAGTTGCGTCAAACAAACTTGTTCCAGTTGCGTCAAAAAACTTGTGCCAATTGAGTCGAAAAAACTTGTGCAAGTTGCGTCGAACAAACTTGTGCCAGTTGTGTCTGGCAAACTTGTGCCAGTTGCGTCAAAAAAACTTGGGCCAGTTTCGTCGAACAAACTTGTGTCAGTGGCATCCAACAAACTTGTGCCAGGTGCGTGAAAGAAACTTGTGCCAGTTGCGTAAAACAAACTTGTGCCAGTTGCGTAGAACAACCTTGTGCCAGTTGCGTCGAATAAACTTGTGCCAATTGCGTCAAACGAACTTGTGCCAGTTTGTCGAACAAACTTGTGCCAGTTTGTCGAGCAAACTTGTGCCAGTTGCGTCGAAGAAACTTGTGCCAGTTGCGTCAAACAAACTTGTGCCAGTTGCGTCGAACAAACTTGTGCCAGTTGCGTTGAACAAACTTGTGCCAGTTACGGCGAACCAACTTGTGCTACTTGCGTCGAGAAAACTTGTGCCAGTTGCATCAAATAAACTTGTGCCAGTTGCGTCAAACAAACTTGTGCCAGTTACGGCAAACAAACTTGTGCCAGTTGCATCGAGAAAAGTTGTGCCAGTTACGTCAAATAAACTTGTGCCAGTTGCGTCAAACAAACTTGTGCCAGTTGCGTCAAACAAACTTGTACCAGTTGCGTCAAACAAACTTGTGCCAGTTGCGTCAAACAAACTTGTGCCAGTTGCGTAGAACAAACTTGTGCCAGTTGCGTCAAACAGACTTGTGCCAGTTGCGTAGAAGAACCTTGTGCCAGTTGCGTCAAACGAACTTCTGCCAGTTGCGTCAAACAAACTTGTGCCAGTTGTGTCAAACAAACTCGTGCCAGTTGCATAGAACAAACTTGTGCCAGTTGGGTCGAACAAACTTGTGCCAGTTGCGTTAAACAAACTTTTGCCAGTTGCGTCGAACAAACTTGTGCCAGTTGCGTCGAACAAACTTGCGCCAGTTACGTCAAACAAACTTGTGCCAGTTGCGTTGAACAAACTTCTGCCAGTTGTGTCAAACAAACTTGTGTCAGTTGCGTAGAAAAAACTTGTGCCAGTTGCGTCGAACAAACTTGTGTCAGTTGGGTAGAACAAACTTGTGCCAGTTGCTTTAAACAAACATGTGCCAGTTACGTAGAACAAACTAGTGCCAGTTGCATAGAATAAACTTGTGCCAGATGTGTAGAACAAACTTGTGCCAGTTGCGTAGAACAAACTTGTGCCAGTTGCATAAAACAAACTTGTGCCAGTTATGTAGAACAAACTTGTGCCAATTGGGTCGAACAAACTTGTGCCAGTTGCGTCGAACAAACTTGTGCCAGTTGCGTAGAACAAACTTGTGCCAGTTGCATAGAACAAACTTGTGCCAGTTATGTAGAACAAGCTTGTGCCAGTTGGGTCGAACAAACTTGTGCCAGTTGCATCGAACAAACTTTTGCCAGTTGCGTCAAACAAACTTGTGCCAGTTGCGTCAAACAAACTTGTTCCAGTTGTATCAAACAAACTTGTGCCAATTGAGTCGAAAAAACTTGTGCCAGTTGCGTCGAACAAACTTGTGCCAGTTGCGTCTAACAAACTTGTGCCAGTTGCGTCAAAAAACTTGGGCCAGTTGCGTCAAACAAACTTGTGCCAGTGGCATCTAACAAACTTGTGCCAGTTGCGTCGAACAAACTTGTGTCAGTTTTGTCAAACAAACTTGTTCAGGTGCGTAGAACAAACTTGTGCCAGTTGCGTAGAACAACCTTGTCCCAGTTGAGTCGAACAAACTTGTGCTAGTTAGTAGAACAAACTTGTCAGTTGTGTCAAACAAACTTATGCCAGTTGCGTAAAACAAACTAGTGCCAGTTGCACAGAACAAACTTGTGCCAGTTGATTAGAACAAACTTGTGCCAATTGCATCAAACAAACTTGTGCCAGTTGCGTTGAACAAACTTGTGCCAGTTGCGTTGAAGAAACTTGTGCCAGTTGCGTCAAACAAACTTGTGCATATTGCGTCGAACAAACTTGTGCCAGTTGCGTCAAATAAACTTGTGCCAGTTGCGTCAAACAAACTTGTGCCAGTTACGGCGAACAAACTTGTGCCAGTTGCGTCGAGAAAAGTTTTGCCAGTTGCGTCAAATAAACTTATGCCAGTTGCGTCAAACAAACTTGTGCCAGTTGCGTCAAACAAACTTGTGCCAGTTGCGTCAAACAAACTTGTGGCAATTGATTAAAAAAAACTTGTGCCAGTTGCGTTGAACAAACTTGTGCCAGTTGCGTCTAACAAACTTGTGCCAGTTGCATCGAACAAACTTGTGCCAGTTGCATAGAACAAACATGTGCCAGTTGCGTCAAACAAACTTGTGCCAGTTGCGTAGAACAAACTTGTACATGTTGCGTAGAACAACCTTGTGCCAGTTGTGTAGAACAAACTTGTACATGAACAACCTTGTGCCAGTTGCGTCAAACAAACTTGTGCCAGTTGCTTCAAACAAACTTGTGCCAGTTGCGTCGAACAAATTTGTGCCAGTTGCGTCTAAGAAACTTGTGCCAGTTGGGTCGAACAAACTTGTGCCAGTTACGTTAAACAAACTTGTACCAGTTGCGTCGTACAAAATTGTACCAGTTGCGTCGAACAAACTTGTGCCAGTTGCGTCGAACAAACTTCCGCCAGTTCCGTCGAACAAACTTGTGCCAGTTGCTTAGAACAAACTTGTGCCAGTTGTGTCAAACAAACTTGTGCCAGTTGTGTAGAACAAACTTGTGCCAGTTGCGTCGAACAAACTTGTGCCAGTTGGGTAGAACAAACATGTGCCAGTTGCGTCAAACAAATTTGTGCCAGTTGCGTAGAACAAACCAGTGCCAGTTGCTTAGAACAAACTTGTGCCAGATGCGTAGAACAAACTTTTGCCATTTGCGTAGAACAAACTTGTGCCAGTTGTGTCAAACAAACTTGTGCCAGTTGTGTACAACAAACTTGTGCCAGTTATGTAGAACAAACTTGTGCCTGTTGCATCAAACAAACTTGTGCCACGTCAAACAAACTTGTGCCAGTTGCACAGAACAAACTTGTGCCAGTTGCATAGAACAACCTTGTGCCAGTTGTGTCAAACAAACTTGTGCCAGTTACGTCAAACAAACTTGTGCCAGTTGCGTCAAAAAAACTTGTGCCAGTTGCATCAAAAAAACTTGGGCCAGTTGCGCCGAACAAACTTGTGCTAGTTGCTTAGAACAAACTTGTGCCAGTTGCGTAGAACAAACTTGTGCCAGTTACGTCAAACAAACTTGTGCCAGTTGCGTAGAACAAACTTGTGCCAGTTGCGTAGAACAACCTTGTGCCAGTTGCGTCAAACAAACTTGTGCCAGTTGCGTCAAACAAACTTGTGCCAGTTGCGTCGAACAAACTTGGGCCAGTTGGGTCAAACAAACTTGTGCCAGTTGGTTCGAACAAACTTGTGCCAGTTGCGTCCAACAAACTTGAACCAGTTGCGTCAAACAAACTTGTACCAGTTATGTCGAACAAACTTGTGCCAGTTGCGTAGAACAAACTTGTGCCAGTTGCATAGAACAAACTTATGCCAGTTGCTTAGAACAAACTAGTGCCAGTTGCATAGAACAAATTTGTGCCAGTTGCGTAGAACAACATAGTGCCAGTTGCGTCGAACAAACTAGTGACAGTAGCGTCGAACAAACTAGTGCCAGTTGCGTCGAACAAACTTGTGCCAGTTGCATAGAACAAATTTGTGCCAGTTGCGTAGAACAACATGGTGCCAGTTGCGTCGAACAAACTTGTGACAGTAGCGTCGAACAAACTAGTGCCAGTTGCGTCGAACAAACTTGTGCCAGTTGCTTCGAACAAACTTGTGCCAGTTGCGTCGAACAAACTTGTGTCAGTTGCGTCAAACAAACTTGTGCCAGTTGCGTCAAACAAACTTGTGCCAATTGAGTCGAAAAAACTTGTGCCAGATGCGCCGAACAAACTTGTGCAAGTTGCATCTAACAAACTTGTGCCAGTTGCGTCAAACAAACTTGTGCCAGTTGCGTCGAACAAACTTGTGCCAGTTGCATCGAACAAACTTGTGCCAGTTGCGTAGAACAAACTTGTGCCAGTTGCATCAAACAAACTTTTGCCAGTTGCGTAGAACAAACTTGTGCCAGTTGCGTAGAACAACCTTGTGCCAGTTGCGTCAAACAAACTTGTGCCAGTTGCATCAAACAAACTTGTGCCAGTTGTGTCAAACAAACTTGTGCCAGTTGGTTCCAACAAACTTGTGCCATTTGCGTCCAACAAACTTGTACCAGTTGCGTCAAACAAACTTGTGCCAGTTGCGTCGAACAAACTTGTGCCAGTTGCGTAGAACAAACTTCTGCCAGTTGCGTCAAACAAACTTATGCCAGTTGCATAGAACAAACTAGTGCCAGTTGCATAGAACAAACTTGTGCCAGTTGCGTAGAACAAACTTGTGCCAGTTGCGTCAAACAAACTTGTGTCAGTTGCGTCGAAGAAACTTGTGCTAGTTGCGTCAAACAAACATGTGCCAGTTGCGTCGAACAAACTTATGCAAGTTGCGTCGAACAAACTTGTGCCAGATATGGATAACAAACTTGTGAAAGTTGCGTCGAGAAAACTTGTGCCAGTTGCGTCAAAAAAACTTGTGCCAGTTGCGTCAAACAAACTTGTGCCACTTGCGTCAAATAAACTTGTGCCTCTTGCGTCAAACAAACTTGTGACAATTGAGTCGAAAAAACTTGTGCCTGTTACGTCGAACAAACTTGTGCCAGTTGCGTCTAACAAACTTGTGCCAGTTGCGTCGAACAAACTTGTGCCAGTTGCGTAGAAAAAACTTCTGCCAGTTGCGTAGAACAAACTTGTGCCAGTTGCGTCAAACAAACTTGTGCCAGTTGCGTAGAACAAACTTGTGCCAGTTGCGTAGAAGAACCTTGTGCCAGTTGCGTCAAACAAACTTGTGCCAGTTGCGTCAAACAAACTTGTGCCAGTTGCGTTAAACAAACTTGTGCCAGTTGCATCGAAAAAACTTTTGCCAGTTGCGTCGAACAAACTTGTGCCAGTTGCGTCAAACAAACTTGCACCAGTTGCATCGAACAAACTTGTGCCAGTTGCGTTGAACAAACTTCTGCCAATTGTGTCAAACAAACTTGTGTCAGTTGCATAGAACAAACTTGTGCCAGTTGCGTCGAACAAACTTGTGTCAGTTGGGTAGAACAAATTTGTGCCAGTTGCGTCAAACAAACTTGTGCCAGTTGAGTAGAACAAACTAGTGCCAGTTCCATAGAACAAACTTGCACCAGATGCGTAGAACAAACTTGTGCCAGGTGCGTAGAACAAACTTGTACCAGTTGCATAGAACAAACTTGTGCCCGTTGTGTCTGTGCCAGTTGCGTCAAACAAACTTGTGCCAGGTGCGTAGAACAAACTTGTACCAGTTGCATAGAACAAACTTGTGCCCGTTGTGTCTGTGCCAGTTGTGTAGAACAAACTTGTGCCAGTTGCGTCAAACAAACTTGTGCCATTTGCGTAGAACAAACTTGTGCCAGTTGCGTAGAAGAACCTTGTGCCAGTTGCGTCAAACAAACTTGTGCCAGTTGCGTGAAACAAACTTGTGCCAGTTGCGTCAAACAAACTTGTGCCAGTTGCGTCAAACAAACTTGTGCCAGTTGGGTCGAACAAACTTGTGCCAGTTGCGTTAAACAAACTTGTGCTAGTTGCATCGAACAAACTTTTGCCAGTTGCGTCGAACAAACTTGTGCCAGTTGCGTCGAACAAACTTGCACCAGTTGCATCGAACAAACTTGTGCCAGTTGAGTTGAACAAACTTCTGCCAATTGTGTCAAACAAACTTTTGTCAGTTGCGTAGAACAAACTTGTGCCAGTTGCGTCGAACAAACTTGTGTCAATTGGGTAGAACAAATTTGTGCCTGTTGCGTGAAACAAACTTGTGCCAGTTGCGTAGAACAAACTAGTGCCAGTTGCATAGAACAAACTTGTGCCAGATGCGTAGAACAAACTTGTGCCTATTGCGTAGAACAAACTTGTGCCAGTTGCATAGAACAAACTTGTGCCAGTTATGTAGAACAAACTTGTGCCAGTTGCGTCAAACAAACTTGTGCCAGTTGCATCAACCAAACTTGTGCCAGTTACTGCGAACAAACTTGTGCCAATTTCGTCGAGAAAACTCGTGCCAGTTGCGTCAAATAAACTTGTGCCAGTTGCGTCAAACAAACTTGTGCCAGTTGAGTCAAACAAACTTGTGCCAGTTGCGTCAAACAAACTTGTTCCAGTTGCGTCAAAAAACTTGTGCCAATTGAGTCGAAAAAACTTGTGCAAGTTGCGTCGAACAAACTTGTGCCAGTTGTGTCTGGCAAACTTGTGCCAGTTGCGTCAAAAAAACTTGGGCCAGTTTCGTCGAACAAACTTGTGTCAGTGGCATCCAACAAACTTGTGCCAGGTGCGTGAAAGAAACTTGTGCCAGTTGCGTAAAACAAACTTGTGCCAGTTGCGTAGAACAACCTTGTGCCAGTTGCGTCGAATAAACTTGTGCCAATTGCGTCAAACGAACTTGTGCCAGTTTGTCGAACAAACTTGTGCCAGTTTGTCGAGCAAACTTGTGCCAGTTGCGTCGAAGAAACTTGTGCCAGTTGCGTCAAACAAACTTGTGCCAGTTGCGTCGAACAAACTTGTGCCAGTTGCGTTGAACAAACTTGTGCCAGTTACGGCGAACCAACTTGTGCTACTTGCGTCGAGAAAACTTGTGCCAGTTGCATCAAATAAACTTGTGCCAGTTGCGTCAAACAAACTTGTGCCAGTTACGGCAAACAAACTTGTGCCAGTTGCATCGAGAAAAGTTGTGCCAGTTACGTCAAATAAACTTGTGCCAGTTGCGTCAAACAAACTTGTGCCAGTTGCGTCAAACAAACTTGTACCAGTTGCGTCAAACAAACTTGTGCCAGTTGCGTCAAACAAACTTGTGCCAGTTGCGTAGAACAAACTTGTGCCAGTTGCGTCAAACAGACTTGTGCCAGTTGCGTAGAAGAACCTTGTGCCAGTTGCGTCAAACGAACTTCTGCCAGTTGCGTCAAACAAACTTGTGCCAGTTGTGTCAAACAAACTCGTGCCAGTTGCATAGAACAAACTTGTGCCAGTTGGGTCGAACAAACTTGTGCCAGTTGCGTTAAACAAACTTTTGCCAGTTGCGTCGAACAAACTTGTGCCAGTTGCGTCGAACAAACTTGCGCCAGTTACGTCAAACAAACTTGTGCCAGTTGCGTTGAACAAACTTCTGCCAGTTGTGTCAAACAAACTTGTGTCAGTTGCGTAGAAAAAACTTGTGCCAGTTGCGTCGAACAAACTTGTGTCAGTTGGGTAGAACAAACTTGTGCCAGTTGCTTTAAACAAACATGTGCCAGTTACGTAGAACAAACTAGTGCCAGTTGCATAGAATAAACTTGTGCCAGATGTGTAGAACAAACTTGTGCCAGTTGCGTAGAACAAACTTGTGCCAGTTGCATAAAACAAACTTGTGCCAGTTATGTAGAACAAACTTGTGCCAATTGGGTCGAACAAACTTGTGCCAGTTGCGTCGAACAAACTTGTGCCAGTTGCGTAGAACAAACTTGTGCCAGTTGCATAGAACAAACTTGTGCCAGTTATGTAGAACAAGCTTGTGCCAGTTGGGTCGAACAAACTTGTGCCAGTTGCATCGAACAAACTTTTGCCAGTTGCGTCAAACAAACTTGTGCCAGTTGCGTCAAACAAACTTGTTCCAGTTGTATCAAACAAACTTGTGCCAATTGAGTCGAAAAAACTTGTGCCAGTTGCGTCGAACAAACTTGTGCCAGTTGCGTCTAACAAACTTGTGCCAGTTGCGTCAAAAAACTTGGGCCAGTTGCGTCAAACAAACTTGTGCCAGTGGCATCTAACAAACTTGTGCCAGTTGCGTCGAACAAACTTGTGTCAGTTTTGTCAAACAAACTTGTTCAGGTGCGTAGAACAAACTTGTGCCAGTTGCGTAGAACAACCTTGTCCCAGTTGAGTCGAACAAACTTGTGCTAGTTAGTAGAACAAACTTGTCAGTTGTGTCAAACAAACTTATGCCAGTTGCGTAAAACAAACTAGTGCCAGTTGCACAGAACAAACTTGTGCCAGTTGATTAGAACAAACTTGTGCCAATTGCATCAAACAAACTTGTGCCAGTTGCGTTGAACAAACTTGTGCCAGTTGCGTTGAAGAAACTTGTGCCAGTTGCGTCAAACAAACTTGTGCATATTGCGTCGAACAAACTTGTGCCAGTTGCGTCAAATAAACTTGTGCCAGTTGCGTCAAACAAACTTGTGCCAGTTACGGCGAACAAACTTGTGCCAGTTGCGTCGAGAAAAGTTTTGCCAGTTGCGTCAAATAAACTTATGCCAGTTGCGTCAAACAAACTTGTGCCAGTTGCGTCAAACAAACTTGTGCCAGTTGCGTCAAACAAACTTGTGGCAATTGATTAAAAAAAACTTGTGCCAGTTGCGTTGAACAAACTTGTGCCAGTTGCGTCTAACAAACTTGTGCCAGTTGCATCGAACAAACTTGTGCCAGTTGCATAGAACAAACATGTGCCAGTTGCGTCAAACAAACTTGTGCCAGTTGCGTAGAACAAACTTGTACATGTTGCGTAGAACAACCTTGTGCCAGTTGTGTAGAACAAACTTGTACATGAACAACCTTGTGCCAGTTGCGTCAAACAAACTTGTGCCAGTTGCTTCAAACAAACTTGTGCCAGTTGCGTCGAACAAATTTGTGCCAGTTGCGTCTAAGAAACTTGTGCCAGTTGGGTCGAACAAACTTGTGCCAGTTACGTTAAACAAACTTGTACCAGTTGCGTCGTACAAAATTGTACCAGTTGCGTCGAACAAACTTGTGCCAGTTGCGTCGAACAAACTTCCGCCAGTTCCGTCGAACAAACTTGTGCCAGTTGCTTAGAACAAACTTGTGCCAGTTGTGTCAAACAAACTTGTGCCAGTTGTGTAGAACAAACTTGTGCCAGTTGCGTCGAACAAACTTGTGCCAGTTGGGTAGAACAAACATGTGCCAGTTGCGTCAAACAAATTTGTGCCAGTTGCGTAGAACAAACCAGTGCCAGTTGCATAGAACAAACTTGTGCCAGATGCGTAGAACAAACTTTTGCCATTTGCGTAGAACAAACTTGTGCCAGTTGTGTCAAACAAACTTGTGCCAGTTGTGTACAACAAACTTGTGCCAGTTATGTAGAACAAACTTGTGCCTGTTGCATCAAACAAACTTGTGCCACGTCAAACAAACTTGTGCCAGTTGCACAGAACAAACTTGTGCCAGTTGCATAGAACAACCTTGTGCCAGTTGTGTCAAACAAACTTGTGCCAGTTACGTCAAACAAACTTGTGCCAGTTGCGTCAAAAAAACTTGTGCCAGTTGCATCAAAAAAACTTGGGCCAGTTGCGCCGAACAAACTTGTGCTAGTTGCTTAGAACAAACTTGTGCCAGTTGCGTAGAACAAACTTGTGCCAGTTACGTCAAACAAACTTGTGCCAGTTGCGTAGAACAAACTTGTGCCAGTTGCGTAGAACAACCTTGTGCCAGTTGCGTCAAACAAACTTGTGCCAGTTGCGTCAAACAAACTTGTGCCAGTTGCGTCGAACAAACTTGGGCCAGTTGGGTCAAACAAACTTGTGCCAGTTGGTTCGAACAAACTTGTGCCAGTTGCGTCCAACAAACTTGAACCAGTTGCGTCAAACAAACTTGTACCAGTTATGTCGAACAAACTTGTGCCAGTTGCGTAGAACAAACTTGTGCCAGTTGCATAGAACAAACTTATGCCAGTTGCTTAGAACAAACTAGTGCCAGTTGCATAGAACAAATTTGTGCCAGTTGCGTAGAACAACATAGTGCCAGTTGCGTCGAACAAACTAGTGACAGTAGCGTCGAACAAACTAGTGCCAGTTGCGTCGAACAAACTTGTGCCAGTTGCGTCGAACAAACGTGTGCCAGTTGCGTCGAACAAACTTGTGTCAGTTGCGTCGAACAAACTTGTGCCAGTTGCGTCAAACAAACTTTTGCCAATTGAGTCGAAAAAACTTGTGCCAGATGCGTCGAACAAACTTGTGCCAGTTGCATCTAACAAAGTTGTGCCAGTTGCGTCAAACAAACATGTGCCAGTTGTGTCGAACAAACTTGTGCCAATTGCATCAAACAAACTTGTGCCAGTTGCGTAGAACAAACTTGTGCCAGTTGCGTCAAACAAACTTGTGCCAGTTGCGTAGAACAAACTTGTGTCAGTTGCATAGAACAACCTTGTGCCCGTTGCGTCGAACAAACTTGTGCAAAGTTGCGTCAAACAAACTTGTGCCAGTTGTGTCAAACAAACTTGTGCCAGTTGGTTCGAACAAACTTGTGCCATTTGCGTCCAACAAACTTGTACCAGTTGCGTCAAACAAACTTGTGCCAGTTGCGTCGAACAAACTTGTGCCTGTTGCGTCAAACAAACTTGTGCCAGTTGCGTCAAACAAACTTATGCCAGTTGCATAGAACAAACTAGTGCCAGTTGCATAGAACAAACTTGTGCCAGTTGCGTAGAACAAGCTTGTGCCAGTTGCGTCAAACAAACTTGTGCCAGTTGCATCGAAGAAACTTGTGCCAGTTGCGTCGAAGAAACTTGTGCCAGTTGCGTCAAACAAACATGTGCCAGTTACGTCGAACAAACTTGTGCCAGTTGCGTCGAACAAACTTGTGCCAGATATGGATAACAAACTTGTGAAAGTTGCGTCGAGAAAACTTGTGCCAGTTGCGTCAAAAAAAACTTGTGCCAGTTGCGTCAAAGAAACTTGTGCCAGTTGCGTCAAACAAACTTGTGCCTCTTGCGTCAAACAAACTTGTGTTAGTTGGGTAGAACAAATTTGTGCCAGTTGCGTCAAACAAACTTGTGCCAGTTGCTTAGAACAAACTAGTGCCAGTTCCATAGAACAAACTTGCGCCAGATGCGTAGAACAAACTTGTGCCATGTGCGTAGAACAAACTTGTGTCAGTTGGGTAGAACAAATTTGTGCCAGTTGTGTCAAACAAACTTGTGCCAGTTGCGTAGAACAAACTAGTGCCAGTTCCATAGAACAAACTTGCGCCAGATGCGTAGAAGAAACTTGTGCCAGGTGCGTAGAACAAACTTGTGCCAGTTGCATAGAACAAACTTGTGCCAGTTGCATCAAACAAACTTGTGCCAGTTGCGTCGAACAAACTTGTGCCAGTTACGGCGAACAATTTTGTGCCAGTTTCGTCGAACAAACTTGTGCCAGTTGCATCAAATAAACTTGTGCCAGTTGCGTCAAACAAACTTGTGCCAGTTGCGTCAAACAAACTTGTGCCAATTGCGTCAAACAAACTTGTTCCAATTGCGTCAAACAAACTTGTGCCAATTGAGTTGAAAAAACTTGTGCCAGTTGCATTGAACAAACTTGTGCCACTTGCGTCTAACAAACTTGTGCCTGTTGTGTAAACAAAGCTTGGGCCAGTTTCGTCGAACAAACTTGTGTCAGTGGCATCCAACAAACTTGTGCCAGTTGCGTAGAACAAACTTGTGCCAGTTGCGTCAAAGAAACTTGTGCCAGATGCGCAGAACAACCTTGTGCCAGTTGCGTCGAACAAACTTGTGCTAGTTTGTAGAACAAACTTGTGCCAGTTGCATCAAACAAACTTATGCCAGTTGCGTAAAACAAACTTGTGCCAGTTGCATAGAACAAACTTGTGCCAGTTGAGTAGAACAAACTTGTGCCAATTGCGTCAAACAAACTTGTGCCAGTTCGACGAACAAACTTGTGAGAGTTGCGTCAAACAAACTTGTGCCAGTTGTGTCAAACAAACTTGTGCCAGTTGCGTCGAACAAACTTGTGCCAGTTACGTTAAGCAAACTTGTGCCAGTTACGACGAACCAACTTGTGCCCCTTGCGTCGAGAAAACTTGTGCCAGTTGCGTCAAATAAACTTGTGCCAGTTGCGTCAAACAAACTTGTGCCAGTTACGGCGAACAAACTTGTGCCAGTTGCGTCGAGAAAAGTTGTGCCAGTTGCGTCAAATAAATTGTGCCAGTTGCGTCAAACAAACTTGTGCCAGTTGTTTCAAACAAACTTGTGCCAGTTGCGTCAAACAAACTTGTGCCAGTTGCGTCAAACAAACTTATGCCAGTTGTGTCGAGAAAAGTTGTGCCAGTTGCGTCAAATAAATTGTGCCAGTTGCGTCAAACAAACTTGTGCCAGTTGTTTCAAACAAACTTGTGCCAGTTGCATCAAACAAACTTGTGCCAATTAATTAAAAAAAAACTTGTGCCAGTAGTGTTGAACAAACTTGTGCCAGTTGCGTCTAACAAACTTGTGCCAGTTGCGTCAAACAAACTTGTGCCAGTTGCGTCGAACAAACTTGTGCCAGTTGCATCGAACAAACTAGTGCCAGTTGCATAGAACAAACTTGTGCCAGTTGCGTCAAACAAACTTGTGCCAGTTGCGTAGAACAAACTTGTACATGTTGCGTAGAACAACCTTGTGCCAGTTGCGTCAAACAAACTTGTGCCAGTTGTGTCAAACAAACTTGTGCCAGTTGCGTCAAACAAACTTGTGCCAGTTACGTTAAACAAACTTGTTCCAGTTGCGTCGAACAAACTTGTGCCAGTTGCGTCGAACAAACTTGTGCCAGTTGCGTCGAACAAACTTGCGTCAATTCCGTCGAACAAACTTGTGCCAGTTGCTTAGAACAAACTTGTGCCAGTTGTGTCAAACAAACTTGTGCCAGTTGCGTAGAACAAACTTGTGCCAGTTGCGTCGAACAAACTTGTGCCAGTTGGGTAGAACAAACATGTGCCAGTTGTGTCAAACAAATTTGTGCCAGTTGCGTAGAACGCACTAGTGCCAGTTGCATAGAACAAACTTGTGCCAGATGCGTAGAACAAACATTTGCCATTTGCGTAGAACAAACTTGTGCCAGTTGTGTCAAACAAACTTGTGCCAGTTGTGTACAACAAACTAGTAAGAGTTGCGTAGAACAAACTTGTGCCTGTTGCGTTGGACAAACTTGTGCCAGTTGAGTAGAACAAACTTGTACCAGTTGCGTCAAACAAACTTATGCCAGTTGCATAGAACAAACTAGTGCCAGTTGCATAGAACAAACTTGTGCCATTTGCGTAGAACAAACTTGTGCCAGTTGCGTCAAACAAACTTGTGCCAGTTGCGTCGAACAAACTTGTGCCAGTTGCGTCTAAGAAACTTGTGCCAGTTGCGTCAAACAAACTTGTGCCATTTGCGTCGAACAAACTTGTGCCAGTTGCGTCAAACAAATTTGTGCCAGATATGGCGAACAAACTTGTGCCAGTTGCTTCGAGAAAACTTGTGCCAGTTGCGTAAAAAAAACTTGTGACAGTTGCGTCAAACAAACTTGTGCCAGTTGCGTCAAACAAACTTGTGCCTCTTGCGTCAAACAAACTTGTGCCAGTTGCGTCAAACAAACTTGTTCCAATTGAGTCGAAAAAACTTGTGCCTGTTACGTCGAACAAACTTGTGCCAGTTGCGTCTAACAAACTTGTGCCAGTTGCGTAGAACAAACTTGTGCCAGTTGCGTAGAACAAACTTGTGCCAGTTGCATAGAACAAACTTGTGCCAGTTATGTATCAACAAACTTGTGCAAGTTGCGTCAAACAAACTTGTGCCAGTTGCGTTGAACAAACTTGTGCCAGTTACGGCGAACAAACTTTTGCCAGTTGCGTCAAACAAACTTGTTCCAGTTGCGCCAAACAAACTTGTGCCAATTGAGTCGAAAAAACTTGTGCCAGTTGCGTCGAACAAACTTGTGCCAGTTGCGCCAAACAAACTTGTGCCAGTTGCGTCAAACAAACTTGTTCCAGTTGCGCCAAAAAAACTTGTGCCAATTGAGTCGAAAAAACTTGTGCCAGTTGCGTCGAACAAACTTGTGCCAGTTGCGTCTAACAAACTTGTGCCAGTTGCGTCAAAAAAACTTGGGCCAGTTTCGTCGAACAAACTTGTGTCAGAGGCATCCAACAAACTTGTGCCAGTTGCATAGAACAAACTTGTGCCAGTTATGTATGAACAAACTTGTGCCAGTTGCGTAGAACAACCTTGTGCCAGTTGCGTCGAACAAACTTGTGATAGTTTGTAGAAGAAACTTGTGCCAGTTGCGTCAAACAAACTTATGGCAGTTGCGTAAAACGAACTAGTGCCAGTTGCATAGAACAAACTTGTGCCAGTTGAGTAGAACAAACTTGTGCCAATTGCGTCAAACAAACTTGTGCCAGTTCGTCGAACAAACTTGTACCAGTTGCGTCGAAAAAACTTGTGCCAGTTGCGTCAAAGAAACTTGTGCCAGTTGCGTCGAACAAACTTGTGCCAGTTGCGTCGAACAAACTTGTGACAGTTATGGCGAACCAACTTGTGCCACTTGCGTCGAGAAAACTTGTGCCAGTTGCGTCAAATAAACTTGTGCCAGTTGCGTCAAACAAACTTGTGCCAGTTACGGCGAACAAACTTGTGCCTGTTGCGTCGAGAAAAGTTGTGCCAGTTGCGTCAAATAAACTTGTGCCAGTTGCGTCAAACAAACTTGTGCCGGTTGCGTCAAACAAACTTGTGCCAGTTGCGTCAAACAAACTTGTGCCAGTTGCGTCAAACAAACTTGTGCCAATTGATTAAAAAAAACTTGTGCAAGTTGCGTTGAACAAACTTGTGCCAGTTGCGTCTAACAAACTTGTGCCAGTTGCGTCAAACAAACTTGTGCCAGTTGCGTCTAACAAACTTGTGCCAGTTGTGTCAAACAAACTTGTGCCAGTTGTGTACAACAAACTAGTAAGAGTTGCGTAGAACAAACTTGTGCCAGTTGCGTCGAACAAACTTTTGCCAGTTGCGTAGAATAAACTTGTACCAGTTGCGTCAAACAAACTTATGCCAGTTGCATAGAACAAACTAGTGCCAGTTGCATAGAACAAACTTGTGCCAGTTGCGTAGAACAATCTTGTGCCAGTTGCGTCAAACAAAATTGTGCCAGTTGCGTCGAACAAACTTGTGCCAGTTGCGTCGAACAAACTTGTGCCAGTTGCGTCAAACAAACTTGTGCCATTTGCGTTGAACAAACTTGTGCCCGTTGCGTCGAACAAACTTGTGCCAGATATGGCGAAAATCTTTTGCCAGTTGCTTCGAGAAAAATTGTGCCAGTTGCGTAAAAAAAAACTTGTGCCAGTTGCGTCAAACAAACTTGAGCCAGTTGCGTCAAACAAACTTGTGCCTCTTGCGTCAAACAAACTTGTGCCAGTTGCGTCAAACAAACTTGTACCAATTGAGTCGAAAAAACTTGTGCCTGTTACGTCGAACAAACTTGTGCCACTTGCGTCTAACAAACTTGTGCCAGTTGCGTCAAACAAACTTGTGCCAGTTGCGTCAATCAAACTTGTGCCAGTTGCGTCAAACAAACTTGTGCCAGTTGCGTAGAACAAACTTGTGCCAGTTGCGTCAAACAAACTTGCGCCAGTTGCGTAGAAGAACCTTGTGCCAGTTGCGTCAAACGAACTTGTGCCAGTTGCGTCAAACAAACTTTTGCCAGTTGCGTCGAACAAACTTGTGCCAGTTGCGTCGAACAAACTTGTGCCAGTTGCGTCGAACAAAATTGCGACAGTTGCATCAAACAAAGTTGTGCCAGTTGCGTTGAACAAACTTCTGCCAGTTGTGTCAAACAAACTTGTGTCAGTTGCGTAGAACAAACTTGTGCCAGTTGCGTCGAGCAAACTTTTGTCAGTTGGGTAGAACAAACTTGTGCCAGTTGCATCAAACAAACTTGTGCCAGTTGTGTAGAACAAACTAGTGCCAGTTGCATAGAACAAAATTGTGCCAGATGCGTAGAACAAACTTGTGCCAGTTGCGTAGAACAAACCTGTGCCAGTTGCATAGAACAAACTTGTGCCGGTTATGTAGAACAAACTTGTGCCAGTTGCGTCGAACAAACTTGTGCCAGTTGTGTCGAACAAACTTGTGCCAGTTGTGTCAAAAAAACTTGTGCCAGTTTCGTTGAACAAACTTGTGCCAGTGGCATCCAACAAACTTGTGCCAGTTGCGTAGAACAAACCTGTGCCAGTTGCATAGAACAAACTTGTGCCGGTTATATAGAACAAACTTGTGCCAGTTGCGTCGAACAAACTTGTGCCAGTTGTGTCGAACAAACTTGTGCCAGTTGCATAAAAAAAACTTGGGCCAGTTTCATCGAACAAACTTGTGCCAGTTGCATCTAACAAACTTGTGCCAGTTGCGTCGAACAAAATTGTGCCAGTTGGGTCGAAACAAACTTGTGCCAGTTGCGTAGAACAAACTTGTGCCAGTTGCGTAGAACAACCTTGTGCCAGTTGCGTCGAACAAACTTGTGCTAGTTGGTAGAACAAACTTGTGCCAGTTGCGTAAAACAAACTAGTGCCAATTGCAGAGAACAAACTTTTGACAGTTGAGTAGAACAAACTTGTGCCAATTGCATCAAACAAAGTTGTGCCAGTTGCGTCGAAGAAACTTGTGCCAGTTGCGTCGAACAAACTTGTGCCAGTTGTGTCGAACAAACTTGTGCCAGTTACGGCGAACAAACTTGTTCCACTTGCGTCGAGAAACTTGTGCCAGTTGCGTCAAATAAACTTGTGCCAGTTGCGTCAAAAAAACTTGGGCCAGTTTCGTCGAACAAACTTGTGTCAGTGGCATCCAACAAACTTGTGCCAGTTGCGTAGAACAACCTTGTGCCAGTTGCGTCAAACAAACTTGTGCCAGTTGCGTAGAACAAACTTGTGCCAGTTGTGTAGAACAACCTTGTGCCAGTTGCGTCGAACAAACTTGTGGTAGTTTGTAGAACAAACTTGTGCCAGTTGCATCAAACAAACTTATGCCAGTTGCGTAAAACAAACTAGTGCCAGTTGCATAGAACAAACTTGTGCCAGTTGAGTAGAACAAACTTGTGTCAATTGCGTCAAACAAACTTGTGCCAGTTCGTCGAACAAACTTGTGACAGTTGCGTCGAAGAAACTTGAGCCAGTTGCGTCAAACAAAATTGTGCCAGTTGCGTCGAACAAACTTGTGCCAGTTGCGTCGAACAAAATTGTGCCAGTTATGGCGAACCAACTTGTGCCACTTGCATCGAGAAAACTTGTGCCAGTTGCGTAGAACAAACTTGTGCCAGTTGCATAGAACAAACTTGTGCCAGTTGCATAGAACAAACTTGTGCCAGTGGCGTCAAACAAACTTGTGCCAGTTGCGTAGAACAAACTTGTGCCAATTACGTCAAACAAACTTGTGCCAGTGGCATCAAATAAACTTGTGCCAGTTGTGTCAAACAAACTTGTGCCAATTTAGTCGAAAAATCTTGTGCCAGTTGCGTCGAACAAATTGTGGCAGTTGCGACTAAACAAACTTGTGCCTGTTGCTTCAAACAAACTTGGGCCAGTTGCGTCGAACAAACTTGTGCCAGTTGCATCAAACAAACTAGTGCCAGTTGCATAGAACAAACTTGTGCCAGTTGCATCAAACAAACTTGTGCCAGTTGCATAGAACAATCTTGTGCATGTTGCGTAGAACAAACTTGTGCCAGTTGCGTCAAACAAACTTTTGCCAGTTGCGTCAAACAAACTTGTGCCAGTTGCGTCGAACAAACTTGTGCCAGTTGTGTCAAACAAACTTGTGCCAGTTGGGTCAAAGACACTTGTGCCAGTTACGTTAAACAAACTTGTACCAGTTGCATCGAACAAACTTGTGCCAGTTGGGTAGAACAAACATGTGCCAGTTGTGTCAAACAAATTTCTGCCAGTTGCGTAGAACGCACTAGTGCCAGTTGCATAGAACAAACTTGTGCCAGATGCGTAGAACAAACATTTGCCATTTGCATAGAACAAACTTGTGCCAGTTGTGTCAAACAAACTTGTGCCAGTTGTGTACAACAAACTAGTAAGAGTTGCGTAGAACAAACTTGTGCCAGTTCCGTCGAACAAACTTGTGCCAGTTGCGTAGAACAAACTTGTACCAGTTGCGTCAAACAAACTTATGCCAGTTGCATAGAACAAACTAGTGCCAGTTGCATAGAACAAACTTGTGCCAGTTGCGTAGAACAAACTTGTGCCAGTTGCGTCAAACAAACTTGTGCCAGTTGCGAGAACAAACTTCTGCCAGTTGCGGCGAACAAACTTGTGCCAGTTGCGTCAAACAAACTTGTGCCATTTGCGTCTAACAAACTTGTGCTAGTTGCGTCGAACAAACTTGTGCCACATATGGCGAACAAACTTGTGCCAGTTGCTTCGAGAAAACTTGTGCCAGTTGCGTAAAAAAAAAATGTATCATTTGCGTCAAACAAAATTGTGCCAGGTGCGTCAAACAAACTTGTGCCTCTTGCGTCAAACAAACTTGTGCCAGTTGCGTCAAACAAACTTGTACCAATTGAGTCGAAAAAACTTGTGCCTGTTACGTCGAACAAACTTGTGCCGGTTGCGTCTAACAAACTTGTGCCAGTTGCGTCAAACAAACTTGTGACAGTTGCGTAAAACAAACTTGTGCCAGTTGCGTCAAACAAACTTGTGCCAGTTGCGTCAAACAAACTTGTGCCAGTTGCGTCAAACAAAGTTGTGCTAGTTGCGTCAAACAAACTTGTGCCAATTGATTCGAAAAAACTTGGGCCAGTTGCGTTGAACAAACTTGTGCAAGTTGCATCTAACAAACTTGTGCCAGTTGCGTCAAACAAACTTGTGCCAGTTGCGTCGAACAAACTTGTGCCAGTTGCATCGAACAAACTAATGCCAGTTGCATAGAACAAACTTGTGCCAGTTGCGTCAAACAAACTTGTGCCAGTTGCATAGAACAAACTTGTACATGTTGCGTAGAACAACCTTGTGCCAGTTGCGTTAAACTAGTTTGTTCGACCCACCTGGCACAAGTTTGTTTGACACAACTGGCACAGTTGCGTCAAACAAACTTGTACCAGTTGCGTCGAACAAACTTGTGCCAGTTGTGTCAAACAAACTTGTGCCAGTTGGGTCGAACAAACTTGTGCCAGTTACGTTAAACAAACTTGTACCAGTTGCGTCGTACAAATTTGTGCCAGTTGCGTCGAACAAACTTGTGCCAGTTGCGTCGAACAAACTTTTGCCAGTTGCGTCGAACAAACTTGTGCCAGTTGATTAGAACAAACTTGTGCCAGTTGTGTCAAAGAAACTTGTGCCAGTTGTGTAGTACAAATTTCTGCCAGTTGCTTCGAACAAACTTGTGCCAGTTGGGTAGAACAAACATATGCCAGTTGCGTCAAACAAATTTGTGCCAGGTGCGTAGAACAAACTAGTGCCAGTTGCATAGAACAAACTTGTGCCAGAAGCGTAGAACTAACTTTTGCCATTTACGTAGAACAAACTTGTACCAGTTGTGTCAAACAAACTTGTGCCAGTTGTGTACAACAAAAATGTGCCAGTTATGTAGAACAGACTTGTGCCAGTTGCGTCAAACAAACTTGTGCCAGTTGCGTCAAACAAACTTGTGCCAGGTGCATAGAACAAACTTGTGCCAGTTGCATAGAACAACCTTGTGCCAGTTGCGTAGAAACAAACTTGTGCCAGTTGCGTCAAACAAACTTGTGCCAGTTGCGTCAAACAAACTTTTGCCAGTTGCGTCGAACAAACTTGTGCCAGTTTCGTCAAAGAAACTTGTGCCAGTTGCATCAAACAAACTTGTGCCGGTTGCGTCTAACAAACTTGTGCCAGTTGCGTCGAACAAACTTGTGCCAGTTACGGCGAACAAACTTGTGCCAGTTGCGTCGAGAAAACTTGCGCCAGTTGCGTCAAATAAACTTCTGCCATTTGCGTCAAACCAACTTGTGCCAGTTACGTCAAACAAACATGTGCCAGTGGCGTCAAACAAACTTGTGCCATTTGTGTCAAACAAACTTGTGCCAATTGAGTCAAAAAAACTTGTGCCAGTTGCGTAGAACAAACTTGTGCCAGTTGCGTCTAACAAACTTGTGCCAGTTGCGTCAAATAAACTTGGGAAAGTTGAGTCTAACAAACTTGTGCCAATTGCATCAAACAAACTAGTGCCAGTTCCATAGAACAAACTTGTGCCAGTTGCGTCAAACAAACTTGTGCCAGTTGCATAGAACAAACTTCTGCATGTTGCGTAGAACAAATTGTGCCAGTTGCGTCAAACAAACTTTTGCCAGTTGCGTCAAACAAACTTGTGCCAGTTGCGTCGAACAAACTTGTGCCAGTTGTGTCAAACAAACTTGTGCCAGTTGGGTCGATCAAACTTGTGCCAGTTACGTTAAACAAACTTGTACCAGTTGCATCGAACAAACTTGTGCCAGTTGCTTTGAACAAACTTGTGCCAGTTGTATCTAAGAAACTTGTGCCAGTTGCGTCAAACAAACTTGTGCCAGTTGCGTCGAACAAACTTGTGCCAGTTGCATCGAACAAACTAGTAATAGTTGCATAAAACAAACTTGTGCCAGTTGCGTCGAACAAACTTGTGCATGTTGCGTAGAAAAATCTTGTGCCAGTTGCGTCGAGAAAACTTGTGCCAGTTGCGTCAAACAAACTTGTGCCAGTTGCATCGAACAAACTTGTGCCAGTCGTGTGAAACAAACTTTTGCCAGTTGGGTCGAACAAACTTGTGCCAGTTACGTTAAACAAACTTGTACCAGTTGCGTCGTACAAATTTGTGCCAGTTGCGTCGAACAAACTTGTGCCAGTTGCGTCGAACAAACTTGCGCCAGTTTCGTCGAACAAACTTGTGCCAGGTGCTTAGAACAAACTTGTGCCACTTGTGTCAAACAAACTTGTGCCAGTTGTGTAGAACAAACTTGTGCCAGTTGCGTCGAACAAACTTGTGCCAGTTGGGTAGAACAAACATGTGCCAGTTGCGTCAAACAAATTTGTGTCAGTTGCGTAGAACAAACTAGTGCCAGTTGCATAGAACAAACTTGTGCCAGATGCGTAGAACAAACTTTTGCCATTTGCGTTGAACAAACTTGTGCCAGTTGTGTCAAACAAACTTGTGCCAGTTGTGTTCAACAAACTTTTGCCAGTTATGTAGAACAAAATTCTGCCTGTTGCATCAAACAAACTTGTGCCAGTTGCGTCAAACAAACTTGTGCCAGTTGTATAGAACAAACTTGTGCCAGTTGCATAGAACAACCTTGTGCCAGTTGCGTCAAACAAACTTGTGCCAGTTGCATCAAACAAACTTGTGCCAGTTGCGTCAAACAAACTTGTGCCAGTTGCGTCGAACAAACTTGTGCCAGTTGCGTAGAACAAACTTGTGCCAGTTGCATAGAACAAACTTGTGCCAGTTATGTAGAACAAACTTGTGCCAGTTGCGTCAAACAAACTTGTGCCAGTTGCGTCGAACAAACTTATGCCAGTTACAGCGAACAAACTTGTGCCAGTTTCATCGAGAAAACTTGTGCCAGTTGCGTAAAATAAACTTGTGCCAGTTGCATCAAACAAACTTGTGCCAGTTGCGTCAAACAAACTTGTGCCAGTTGCGCCAAACAAACTTGTGCAAATTGAGTCGAAAAAACTTGTGCCAGTTGCGTCGAACAAACTTGTGCCTGTTGCGTCTAACAAACTTGTGCCAGTTGCCTCAAAAAAACTTAGGCCAGTTTCATCGAACAAACTTGTGTCAGTTGCATAGAACAAACTTGTGCCAGTTGTGTAGAACAATCTTGTGCCAGTTGCATCAAACAAACATGTTCCAGTTGCGTAGAACAAACTTGTGCCAGTTGCGTCACACAAACTTGTGCCAGTTGCATAGAACAAACTTGTGCCTGTTGCGCCAAACAAACAGTGCCAGTTGCGTCGAACTAACTTGTGCCAGTTGCGTCAAAGAAACTTGTGAAAGGTTGCGTCAAACAAATTGTGCCAGTTGCGTCGAACATACTTGTGCCAGTTGCGTCGAACAAACTTGTGCCAGTTACATTAAACAAACTTGTGCCAGTTGCGTCGAGAAAACTTGTGCCAGTTGCGTCAAAAAAAACTTGTGCCAGTTGCGTCAAACAAACTTGTGCCACTTGCGTCACACAAACTTGTGCCTCTTGCGTCAAACAAACTTGTGCCAGTTGCGTCAAACAAACTTGTGCCAATTGACTCGAAAAAACTTGTGCCTGTTACGTCAAACAAACTTGTGCCAGTTGCGTCAAACAAACTTGTGCCAGTTGCGTAGAACAAACTTGTGCCAGTTGCGTAGAAGAACCTTGTGCCAGTTGCGTCAAACAAACTTGTGCCAGTTGCGTCAAACAAACTTGTGCCAGTTGCGTCGGACAAACTTGTGCCAGTTGCGTCAAACAAACTTGTGCCAGTTGCGCCAAACAAACTTGTGACAGTTCTGTCAAACAAACTTGTGCCAGTTGCATCAAACAAACTTGTACAAGTTGCGAAAACAAACTTATGCCAGTTGTGTCAAACAATCTTGTGCCAGATGTGTTGAACAAACATGTGCCAGTTACGGCGAACAAACTTGTGGCAGTTGCGTCGAGAAAACTTGTGCCAGTTGCGTCAAATAAACTTGTGCCAGTTGCGTCAAACAAACTTGTGCAAGTTGCGTCAAACAAACTTGTGCCAATTGCGTCAAACAAACTTATGCCAATTGAGTCGAAAAAACTTGTGCCAGTTACGTCGAACAAATTTGTGCCAGTGGCATCCAACAAACTTGTGCCAGTTGCGTCAAACAAACTTGTGCCAGTTGCGTAGAACAAACTTGTGCCAGTTGCGTAGAACCACCTTGTGCCAGTTGCGTCTAACAAACTTGTGCTAGTTAGTAGAACAAACTTGTGCCAGTTGCGTCAAACAAACTAGTGCCAGTTGCATAGAACAAACTTGTGCCAGTTGAGTAGAACAAACTTGTGCCAATTCCATCAAACAAACTTGTGCCAGTTGCGTCGAAGAAACTTGTGCCAGTTGCGTCGAAGAAACTTGTGCCAGTTGCGTCAAACAAACTTGTGCCAGTTGCGTCAAACAAACTTGTGCCAGTTGCGTCGAACAAACTTGTGCCAGTTACGGCGAACAAACTTGTGCCATTTGTGTCGAGAAACTTGAGCCAGTTGCATCAAATAAAATTGTGCCAGTTGCGTCAAACAAACTTGTGCCAGTTACGGCGAACAAACTTGTGCCAGTTGCGTCGAGAAAAGTTGTGCCAGTTGCGTCAAATAAACTTGTGCCAGTTGCGTCAAACAAACTTGTGCTAGTTGCGTCAAACAAACTTGTGCCAGTTGCGTCAAACAAACTTGTGCCAGTTGCCTCAAACAAACTTGTGCCAATTGATTCGAAAAAACTTGTGCCAGTTGCTTTGAACAAACTTGTGCCAGTTGCGTCTAAGAAACTTGTGCCAGTTGCGTCAAACAAACTTGTGCCAGTTGCGTCGAACAAACTTGTGCCAGTTGCATCGAACAAACTAGTAATAGTTGCATAAAACAAACTTGTGCCAGTTGCGTCAAACAAAATTGTGCCAGTTGTATAGAACAAACTTGTGCCAGTTGCATAGAACAACCTTGTGCCACTTGCGTCAAACAAACTTGTGCCAGTTGCATCAAACAAACTTGTGCCAGTTGCGTCAAACAAACTTGTGCCAGTTGCGTCGAACAAACTTGTGCCAGTTGCGTAGAACAAACTTGTGCCAGTTGCATAGAACAAACTTGTGCCAGTAATGTATAACAAACTTGTGTCAGTTGCGTCAAACAAACTTGTGCCAGTTGCGTCGAACAAACTTATGCCAGTTACAGCGAACAAACTTGTGCCAGTTTCATCGAGAAAACTTGTGCCAGTTGCGTAAAATAAACTTGTGCCAGTTGCATCAAACAAACTTGTGCCAGTTGCGTCAAACAAACTTGTGCCAGTTGGGTCAAACAAACTTGTTCCAGTTGCGCCAAACAAACTTGTGCCAATTGAGTCAAAAAAACTTGTGCCAGTTGCGTCGAACAAACTTGTGCGAGTTGCGTCTAACAAACTTGTGCCAGTTGCGTCAAAAAAACTTAGGCCAGTTGTGTCAAACAAACTTCAGCCAATTGAGTCGAAAAAACTTGTGCCAGTTGCATCGAACAAACTTGTGGCAGTTGCGTCTAACAAACTTGTGCCAGTTGCGTCAAACAAACTTGGGCCAATTGCGTCAAACAAACTTATGCCAATTGAGTAGAAAAAACTTGTGCCAGTTACGTCGAACAAACTTGTGCCAGTTGCGTCTAACAAACTTGTCCCAGTTGCGTCAAACAAACTTGGGCCAGTTGCGCCGAACAAACTTGTGCCAGTTGCGTCAAACAAACTTCTGCCAGTTGCATCAAACAAACTTGTGCCAGTTACATCAAACAAACTTGTGTCAGTTGCGTAGAACAAACTTGTGCCAGTTACGTCGAACAAATTTGTGCCAGTGGCATCCAACAAACTTGTGCCAGTTGCGTCAAACAAACTTGTGCCAGTTGCGTAGAACAAACTTGTGCCAGTTGCGTAGAACCACCTTGTGCCAGTTGCGTCTAACAAACTTGTGCTAGTTAGTAGAACAAACTTGTGCCAGTTGCGTCAAACAAACTAGTGCCAGTTGCATAGAACAAACTTGTGCCAGTTGAGTAGAACAAACTTGTGCCAATTCCATCAAACAAACTTGTGCCAGTTGCGTCGAAGAAACTTGTGCCAGTTGCGTCGAAGAAACTTGTGCCAGTTGCGTCAAACAAACTTGTGCCAGTTGCGTCAAACAAACTTGTGCCAGTTGCGTCGAACAAACTTGTGCCAGTTACGGCGAACAAACTTGTGCCATTTGTGTCGAGAAACTTGAGCCAGTTGCATCAAATAAAATTGTGCCAGTTGCGTCAAACAAACTTGTGCCAGTTACGGCGAACAAACTTGTGCCACTGGCATCGAACAAACTTATGCCAGTTGCGTAAAAAAAAACTTGTGCCAGTTGCGTCAAGCAAACTTGTGCCAGTTGTGTAGAACAAACTTGTGCCAGTTGCGTAGAACAACCTTGTGCCAGTTGCGTCGAACAAACTTGTGCCAGTTGCATAGAACAAACTTGTGCCAGTTGCGTAGAACAAACTTGTGCCAGTTGCGTAGAACAACCTTGTGCCAGTTGCGTCGAACAAACTTGTGCCAGTTGCGTAGAACAAACTTGTGCCAGTTGCGTAGAACAAACTTGTGCCAGTTGCGTAGAACAAACTTGTGCCAGTTGCGTAGAACAAACTTGTGCCAGTTGCGTAGAACAACCTTGTGCCAGTTGCGTCAAACAAACTTATGCCAGTTGCGTAGAACAAACTAGTGCCAGTTGCATAGAACAAACTTGTGCCAGTTGCATAGAACAAACTTGTGCCAATTGCGTCAAACAAACTTGTGCCAGTTGCGTCGAACAAACTTGTGCCAGTTTCGTCAAAGAAACTTGTGCCAGTTGCATCAAACAAAATTGTGCCAGTTGTGTCGAAAAAACTTGTGCCAGTTGCGTCGAACAAACTTGTGCCAGTTATGGCGAACTTACTTGTGCCAGTTGCATCGAGAAAACTTGTGCCAGTTGCGTCAAATAAACTTGTGCCAGTTGCGTCAAACAAACTTGTGCCAGTTACGTCAAACAAACTTGTGCCAGTGGCGTCAAGCAAACTTGTGCCAGTTGTGTCAAACAAACTTCAGCCAATTGAGTCGAAAAAACTTGTGCCAGTTGCATTGAACAAACTTGTGGCAGTTGCGTCTAACAAACTTGTGCCAGTTGCGTCAAACAAACTTGGGCCAGTTGCGTCGAACAAACTTGTGCCAGTTGCATCAAACAAACTAGTGCCAGTTCCATAGAACAAACTTGTGCCTGTTGCGTCAAACAAACATGTGCCTTTGCGTAGAAGAAACTTGTGCATGTTGCGTAGAACAAACTTGTGCCAGTTGCGTCAAACAAACTTTTGATAGTTGCGTCAAACAAACTTGTGCCAGTTGCGTCGAACAAACTTGTACCAGTTGCGTCAAACAAACTTGTGCCAGTAGGGTCGAAGAAACTTGTGCTAGTTACGTTAAACAAACTTGTACCAGTTGCATCGAAAAACATTGTGCCAGTTGCGTCGAACAAACTTTTGCCAGTTGCGTCGAAAAAACTTGCACCAGTTCCGTCGAACAAACTTGTGCCATTTGCTTAGAACAAACTTGTGCCAGTTGTGTCAAACAAACTTGTGCCAGTTGCGTAGAACAAACTTGTGCCAGTTGCGTCGAACAAACTTGTGCCAGTTAGGTAGAACAAACATGTGCCAGTTGCGTCAAACAAATTTGTGCCAGTTGTGTAGAACAAACTAGTGCCAGTTGCAGAGAACAAACGTGTCCCAGATGCCTAGAACAAACTTTTGCCATTTGCGTTGAACAAACTTGTGCCAGTTGTGTCAAACAAACTTGTGCCAGTTGTGTACAACAAACTAGTCAGAGTTGCGTAGAACAAACTTGTGCCAATTGCGTGGAACAAACTTGTGCTAGTTGCGTCAAACAAACTTGTGCCAGTTGCATAGAATAAACTTGTGCCAGTTGCGTAGAACAACCTTGTGCCAGTTGCGTCAAACAAACTTGTGCCGGTTGCATCAAACAAACTTGTGCCAGTTGCGTCGAACAAACTTGTGCCAGCTGAGTCAAACAAATTTGTGCCAGTTGCGCCAAACAAACTTGTGCCAGTTGCGCCAAAGAAACTTGTGCCAGTTGCGTCAAACAAACTTGTGCCAGTTGCGTCAAACAAACTTGTACAAGTTGCGAAAACAAACTTGTGCCAGTTGCGTCAAACAAACTTGTGCCAGATGTGTTGAACAAACTTGTGCCAGTTGCGTCAAACAAACTTGTGCCAGTTGCGTCGAACAAACTTGTGCCAGTTGCGTCGAACAAATTTGTGCCAGTTGCGTCGAACAAACTTGTGCCAGTTGCATCCAACAAAATTGTGCCAGTTGCGTAGAACAAACTTGTGCCAGTTGCGTCCAACAAACTTGTGCCAGTTGTGTAGAACAAACTTGTGCCAGTTGCGTCAAACAAACTTATGCCAGTTGCGTAGAACAAACTAGTGCCAGTTGCATACAACAAACTTGTGCCAGTTGCGTAGAACAAACTTGTGCCAGTTGCATAGAACAAACTTGTGCCAGTTGCGTAGAACAAACTTGTGCCAGATGCATAGAACAAACTTGTGCCAGTTGCGTCAAACAAACTTGTGTCAGTTGCTTCGAACAAACTTGTGCCAGTGGCGGTGAACAAACTTGTGCCAGTTACGGCGAACAAACTTGTGCCAGTTGCGTCGAGAAAAATTGTGCCCCTTACGTCAAAAAAACTTGTGCCAGTTGCGTCATACAAACTTGTGCCAGTTGCGTCGAACAAACTTGTGCCAGTTACGGCGAACAAACTTGTGCCAGTTGCGTCAAGAAAACTTGTGCCAGTTGCGTCAAAAAAACTTGTGCCAGTTGCGTCAAACAAACTTGTGCCAGTTGCGTCAAACAAACTTGTGCCAGTTGCGTCAAACAAACTTATGCCAATTGAGTCGAAAAAACTTGTGCCAGTTACCTCGAACAAACTTGTGCCAGTTGCGTCTAACAAACTTATGCCAGTTGCGTCAAACAAACTTGGGCCAGTTGCGTCGAACAAACTTGTGCCAGTTGCGTCAAACAAACTTCTGCCAGTTGCATCAAAAAAACTTGTGCCAGTTGCGTCAAACAAACTTGTGCCAGTTGCGTAGAACAAACATGTGCCAGTTGCGTAGATCATCCTTGTGCCAGTTGCATCAAACAAACTTGTGCCAGTTGTGTCAAACAAACTTGTGCCAGTTGCGTCAACCAAACTTGTGCCAGTTGCGTCAAACAAACTTGTGCCAGTTGGGATGAACAAACTTGTGCCAGTTGTGTTAAACAAACTTGTGCCAGTTGTATCGAACAAACTTGTGCCAGTTGCCTCGAACAAACTTGTGCCAGTTGCGTCGAACAAACTTGAGCCAGTTGTGTCAAACAAACTTGTGCCAGTTGCGTTGAACAAACTTCTGATAGTTGTGTCAAACAAACTTGTGTCAGTTGGGTAGAACAAACTTGTGCCAGTTGCGTCAAACAAACTTGTGCCAGTTGCGTAGAACAAACTAGTGCCAGTTGGATAGAACAAACTTGTGCCAGATGCGTAGAATAAACTTTTGCCAGTTGCGTAGAACAAACTTTTGCCAGTAGCATAGAACAAACTTGTGCCAGTTGCGTAGAACAAACTTGTGCCAGTTGCATAGAACAAACTTGTGCCAGATGCGTAGAATAAACTTGTGCCAGTTGCGTAGAACAAACTTGTGCCAGTTGCGTTGAACAAACTTGTGCTAGTTGCGTAGAACAAACTTGTGCCAGTTGCTTAGAACAAACTTGTGCCAGTTTCGTAGAACGAAGTTTGCAAGTAACATAGAACAAACTTGTGCCAGTTGCGTAGAACAAAGTTTGCAAGTAACATAGAACAAACTTGTGCCAGTTGAGTATAACATACTTGTGCCAGTTGCGTCGAGAAAAGTTGTGCCAGTGGGTCAAATAAACTTGTGCCAGTTGTGCTAAACAAACTTGTGCCAGTTGAGTCAAACAAACTTGTGACAGTTGCGTCAAACAAACTTGTGCCAGTTGCGTCAAACAAACTTGTGCCAATTGAGTCGAAGAAACTTGTGCCAGTTGCGTCGAACAATCTTGTGCCAGTTGCGTCTAGCAAACTTGTGCCAGTTGCGTCAAACAAACTTGGGCCAGTTGCGGTGAACAAACTTGTGCCAGTTGCATCGAACAAACTTGTGCCAGTTGAGTAGAACAAACTTGTGCCAGTTGCGTCAAACGAACTTGTGCTAGTTGCATAGAACAAACTTCTGTTAGTTGTGTAGAACAACCTTGTGCCAGTTGCGTCAAACAAATTTGTGCCAGTTGCGTCAAACAAACTTGTGCCAGTTGCGTCGAACAAACTTGTGCCAGTTGTGTCAAACAAACTTTTGCCAGTTAGTTCGAACAAACTTGTGCCAGTTGCGTCGAAGAAACTTTTAATAGTTGCGTCGAACAAACTTGTGCCAGTTGCGTCGAACAAACTTGTACCAGTTGCGTCAAACAAACTTGTGCCAGTTACGTCAACAAACTTATGCCAGTTGCATAGAACAAACTAGTGCCAGTTGCATAGAACAAACTTGTGCCAGTTGCGTATAACAAACTTGTGCCAGTTGCATGAAACAAACTTGTGCCAGTTGCGTCGAAGAAACTTGTGCCAGTTACGTCGAAGAAACTTGTGCCAGTTGTGTCAAACAAACTTGTGCGAGTTACGTCGAACATACTTGTGCCAGTTGCGTCAAACACACTTGTGCCAGTTACATTAAACAAACTTGTGTCAGTTGCGTCGAGAAAACTTGTGCCAGTTGCGTCAAAAAAAACTTGTGCCAGTTGCGTCAAACAAACTTGTGCCAGTTGCGTCACACAAACTTGTGCCTCTTGCGTCAAACAAACTTGTGCCAGTTGCGTCGAACAAACTTGTGCCAGTTGCGTCAAACAAACTTGTGCCAGTTGCGTAGAACAAACTTGTGCCAGTTGCGTAGATGAAGCTTGTGCCAGTTGCGTCAAACAAACTTGTGCCAGTTGCGTCAAACAAACTTGTGCCAGTTGCGTCGAACAAACTTGTGCCAGTTGCGTCAAACAAACTTGTGCCAGTTGCGCCAAACAAACTTGTGACAGTTGCGTCAAACAAACTTGTGCCAGTTGCATCAAACAAACTTGTAAAAGTTGCGAAAACAAACTTATGCCAGTTGTGTCAAACAATCTTGTGCCAGATGTGTTGAACAAACATGTGCCAGTTGCATCGAACAAACTTGTGCCAGTTGCGTCGAACAAACTTGTGCCAGTTGCGTCGAACAAACTTGTGCCAGTTGCGTCGAACAAACTTGTGCCAGTTGCGTCAAACAAACTTGTGCCAGTTGCGTCAAACAAACTTGAGCCAGTTGCGTCCAAAAAACTTGTGCCAGTTGCGTAGAAGAAACTTGTGCCAGTTGTGTCCAACAAACTTGTGCCAGTTGCGTAGAACAAACTAGTGCCAGTTGCGTCGAACAAACTTGTGCCAGTTGCGTAGAACAAACTTGTGCCAGTTGCGTAGAACAAACTTGTGCCAGTTGCATCGAACAAATTAGTGCCAGATGCGTCAAACAAACTTGTGCCAGTTGCTTCGAACAAACTTGTGCCAGTAGCGTCGAACAAACTTGTGCCACTTACGGCGAACAAACTTGTGCCAGTTGCGTCGAGAAAACTTGTGCCAGTTGCGTCAAAAAGACTTGTGCCAGTTGCGTCAAACAAACTTGTGCCAGTTGCGTCGAACAAACCTGTGTCAGTTACTGCGAACAAACTTGTGCCAGTTGCGTCGAGAAAACTTGTGCCAGTTGCGTCAAACAAACTTGTGCAAGTTGCGTCAAACAAACTTGTGCCAGTTGCGTCAAACAAACTTCTGCCAATTAAGTCGAAAAAACTTGTTCCAGTTACATCGAACAACTTGTGCCAGTTGCGTCTAACAAACTTGTGCCAGTTGCTTCAAACAAAGTTGGGCCAGTTGCGCCGAACAAACTTGTGCCAGTTGCGTCAAACAAACTTCTGCCAGTTGCATCAAACAAACTTATGCCAGTTGCATCAAACAAACTTGTGCCAGTTGCGTAGAACAAACTTGTGCCAGTTTCGTAGAACAACCTTGTGCCAGTTGCGTCAAACAAACTTGTGCCAGTTGTGTCAAACAAGCTTGTGCCAGTTGCGTCAAACAAACTTGTGCCAGTTGCGTCTGTGCCAGTTGCGTCAAACAAACTTGTGCCAGTTGCGTTAAACAAACTTGTGCAAGTTGCATGAAACAAACTTGTGCCAGTTGTGTCGAACAAACTTGTGCCAGTTGCGTCGAACAAACTTGCGCCAGTTGCATCAAACAAAATTGTGCCAGTTGCGTTGAACAAACTTCTGCCAGTTGTGTCAAACAAATTTGTGTCAGTTGCATCGAACAAACTTGTGCCAGTTGCGTCGAACAAACTTGTGCCAGTTGCGTCGAACAAACTTGCACTAGTTGCGTCAAACAAACTTGTGCCAGTTGCGTTGAACAAACTTCTGCCAGTTATGTCAAACAAACTTGTGTCAGTTGCATAGAACAAACTTGTGTCAGTTGGGTAGAACAAACTTGTGGCAGTTGCGTCAAACAAACTGAAGCCAGTTGTGTCGAACAAACTTGTGCCAGTTGTGTAAAACAAACTTGTGCCAGTTGGTTCGAACAAACTTGTGAGAGTTGCGTCCAACAAACTTGTACTAGTTGCGTCAAACAAACTTGTGCCAGATGCGTAGAACAAACTTGTGCCAATTGCGTAGAACAAACTTGTGCCAGTTGCGTCAAACAAACTTATGCCAGTTGCATAAAACAAACTAGTGCCAAGTGCATAGAACAAACTTGTGCCAGTTGCGTAGAACAAACTTGTGCCAGTTGCATAGAACAAACTTGTGCCAGTTGCGTCGAACAAACTTGTGCCAGTTGTGTCGAAGAAACTTGTGCCAGTTGCGTCAAACAAACATGTGCCAGTTGCGTCAAACAAACTTGTGCCAGTTGCGTCGAACAAACTTGTGCCAGATATGGCGAACAAACTTGTGCCAGTTGCGTCGAGAAAAATTGTGCCAGTTGCGTCAAAAAAAACTTGTGCCAGTTGCGTCAAACAAACTTATGCCAGTTGCGTCAAACAAACTTGTGCCTCTTGCGTCAAACAAACTTGTGCCAGTTGTGTCAAACAAACTTGTACCAATTGAGTCGAAAAAACTTGTGCCTGTTACGTCGAACAAACTTGTGCCAGTTGCGTCTTAGGAACTTGTACAAGTTGCGTCGAACAAACTTGTGCCAGTTGTGTAAAACAAACTTGTGCCAGTTGCGTCAAACAAACTTGTGCCATTTGCGTAGAACAAACTTGTGCCAGTTGCGTAGAAGAACATTGTGCCAGTTGCGTCAAACAAACTTGTGCCAGTTGCGTCAAACAAACTTGTGCCAGTTGCGTCAAACAAACTTGTGCCAGTTGGGTCGAACAAACTTGTGCCAGTTGCGGTAAACAAACTTGTGCTAGTTGCATCGAACAAACTTTTGCCAGTTGCGTCGAACAAACTTGCGCCAGTTGCGTCGAATAAACTTGTGCCAGTTGCGTTGAACAAACTTCTGCCAATTGTGTCAAACAAACTTTTGTCAGTTGCGTAGAACAAACTTGTGCCAGTTGCGTCGAACAAACTTGTGTCAATTGGGTAGAACAAATTTGTGCCAGTTGCGTGAAACAAACTTGTGCCAGTTGCGTAGAACAAACTAGTGCCAGTTGCATAGAACAAACTTGTGTCAGATGCGTAAAACAAACTTGTGCCTGTTGCGTAGAACAAACTTGTGCCAGTTGCATAGAACAAACTTGTGCCAGTTATGTAGAACAAACTTGTGCCAGTTGCGTCAAACAAACTTGTGCCAGTTGCGTAGAACAAACTTGTGCCAGTTACCGCGAACAAACTTGTGCCAGTTTCGTCGAGAAAACTTGTGCCAGTTGCTTCAAATAAATTTGTGCCAGTTGCGTCAAACAAACTTGTGCCAGATGCGTCAAACAAACTTGTACCAGTTGCGCCAAACAAACTTGTTCTAGTTGCGTCAAACAAACTTGTGCCAATTGAGTCGAAAAAACTTGTGCCAGTTGCGTCGAACAAACTTGTGCCAGTTGCGTCTGGCAAACTTGTGCCAGTTGCGTCAAAAAAACTTGTGCCAGTTGCGTCGAACAAACTTGTGCCAGTGGCATCGAACAAACTTGTGCCAGTTGCGTCAAACAAACTTGTGCCAGTTGCGTCAAACAAACTTGTGCCTCTTGTGTCAAACAAACTTGTGCCAGTTGCGTCAAACAAACTTGTACCAATTGAGTCGAAAAAACTTGTGCCTGTTACGTCGAACAAACTTGTGCCAGTTGCGTCTAACAAACTTGTGCCAGTTGCGTAGAACAAACTTGTGCCAGTTGCGTCAAACAAACTTGTGCCAGTTGCGTAGAAGAACCTTGTGCCAGTTGCGTCAAACGAACTTGTGCCAGTTGCGTCAAACAAACTTGCGCCAGTTGCGTCAAACAAACTAGTGCCAGTTGCATAGAACAAACTTGTGCCAGTTGGGTCGAACAAACTTGTGCCAGTTGCGTTAAACAAACTTTTGCCAGTTGCGTCGAACAAACTTGTGCCAGTTGCGTCGAACAAACTTGCGCCAGTTACGTCAAACAAACTTGTGCCAGTTGCGTTGAACAAACTTCTGCCAGTTGTGTCAAACAAACTTGTGTCAGTTGCGTAGAAAAAACTTGTGCCAGTTGCGTCAAACAAACTTGTGTCAGTTGGGTTGAACAAACTTGTGCCAGTTGCGTGAAACAAACATGTGCCAGTTACGTAGAAAAAACTAGTGCCATTTGCACAGAACAAACTTGTGCCAGATGTGTAAAACAAACTTGTGCCAGTTGCGTAGAACAAACTTGTGCCAGTTGCATAGAACAAACTTGTGCCAGTTATGTAGAACAAACTTGTGCCAGTTGCGTCGAACAAACTTGTGCCAGTTGCGTCGAACAAACTTGTGCCAGTTACGGCGAACAAACTAGTGCCAGCTTCGTTGAGAAAACTTGTGCCAGTTGCGTCAAATAAACTTGTGCGAGTTGTGTCAAACAAACTTTTGCCAGTTGCGTCAAACAAACTTGTGCCAGTTGCGTCAAACAAACTTGTTCCAGTTGCGTCAAACAAACTTGTGCCAATTGAGTCGAAAAAAAACTTGTGCCAGTTGCGTCGAACAAACTTGTGCCAGTTGCGTCTAACAAACTTGTATCAGTTGCGTCAAAAAACTTGGGCCAGTTTCGTCAAACAAACTTGTGCCAGTGGCATCCAACAAACTTGTGCCAGTTGCGTCGAACAAACTTGTGCCAGTTGTGTCAAACAAACTTGTGCAGGTGCGTAGAACAAACTTGTACCAGTTGCGTAGAACAACCTTGTGCCAGTTTAGTCGAACAAACTTGTGCTAGTTAGTAGAACAGACTTGTGTCAGTTGCGTCAAACAAACTTATGCCAGTTGCGTAAAACAAACTAGTGCCAGTTGCACAGAACAAACATGTGCCAGTTGAGTAGAACAAACTTGTGCCAATTGCATCAAACAAACTTGTGCCAGTTGCGTCGAACAAACTTGTGCCAGTTGCGTTGAAGAAACTTGTGCCAGTTGCGTCAAACAAACGTGTGCCAGTTGCGTCGAACAAACTTGTGCCAGTTGCGTCGAACAAACTTGTGCCAGTTACGACGAACCAACTTGTGCCACTTGCGTCGAGAAAACTTGTGCCAGTTGCGTCAAATAAACTTGTGCCAGTTGCATCAAACAAACTTATGCCAGTTACGGCGAACAAACTTGTGCCAGTTGCGTCGAGAAAAGTTGTGCCAGTTGCGTCAAATAAACTTGTGCCAGTTGCGTCAAACAAACTTGTGCCAGTTGCGCCAAACAAACTTGTGCCAGTTGCGTCAAACAAACTTGTGCCAGTTGCGTCAAACAAACTTGTGCCAATTGATTAAAAAAAACTTGTGCCAGTTGCGTTGAACAAACTTGTGCCAGTTGCGTCTAACAAAATTGTGCCAGTTGCATCAAACAAACTTGTGCCAGTTGTGTCGAACAAACTTGTGCCAGTTGCATCGAACAAACTTGTGCCAGTTGCATAGAACAAACTTGTGCCAGTTGCGTCAAACAAACTTGTGCCAGTTGCGTAGAACAAACTTGTACATGTTGCGTAGAACAACCTTGTGCCAGTTGCGTAGAACAAACTTGTACATGTTGCGTAGAACAACCTTGTGCCAGTTGCGTCAAACAAACTTGTGCCAGTTGCGTCAAACAATCTTGTGCCAGTTGCGTCGAACAAACTTGTGCCACTTGTGTGAAACAAACTTGTGCCAGTTGGGTCGAACAAACTTGTGCCAGTTACGTTAAACAAACTTGTACCAGTTGCGTCGTACAAAATTGTACCAGTTGCGTCGAACAAACTTGTGCCAGTTGCGTCGAACAAACTTGCGCCAGTTCCGTCGAACAAACTTGTGCCAGTTGCTTAGAACAAACTTGTGCCAGTTGCGTCGAACAAACTTGTGCCAGTTGGGTAGAACAAACATGTGCCAGTTGCGCCAAACAAATTTGTGCCAGTTGCGTAGAACAAACTAGTGCCAGTTGCATAGAACAAACTTGTGCCAGATGCGTAGAACAAACTTGTGCCAGTTGCGTAGAACAAACTAGTGCCAGTTGCGTCAAACAAACTTGTGCCAGTTGCGTCGAAGAAACTTGTGCCAGTTGCGTCGAAGAAACTTGTGCCAGTTGCGTCAAACAAACATGTGCCAGTTGCATAGAACATACTAGTGCCAGTTGCATAGAACAAACTTGTGCCAGTTGCGTAGAACAAACTAGTGCCAGTTGCGTCAAACAAACTTGTGCCAGTTGCGTAAAACAAATTTGTGCCAGTTGCGTCGAAGAAACTTGTGACAGTTGCGTCAAAGAAACATGTGCCAGTTGCGTCGAACAAACTTGTGCCAGTTGCGTCGAACAAACTTGTGCCAGATATGGCGAACAAACTTGTGAAAGTTGCGTCGAGAAAACTTGTGCCAGTTGCGTCAAAAAAAACTTGTGCCAGTTGTGTCAAACAAACTTGTGCCAGTTGCGTCAAACAAACTTGTGCCAATTGAGTCGAAAAAACTTGTGCCTGTTACGTCGAACAAACTTGTGCCAGTTGCGTCTAACAAACTTGTGCCAGTTGCATCAAATAAACTTGTGCCAGTTGCGTAGAACAAACTTGTGCCAGTTGCATCAAACAATCTTGTGCCAGTTGCGTAGAACAAACTTGTGCCAGTTGCGTAGAAGAACCTTGTGCCAGTTGCGTCAAACAAACTTGTGCCAGTTGCGTCAAACAAACTTGTGCCAGTTGCGTTAAACAAACTTGTGCCAGTTGCATCGAACAAACTTTTGCCAGTTGCGTCGAACAAACTTGTGCCAGTTGCGTCGAACAAACTTGCACCAGTTGCGTCGAACAAACTTGTGCCAGTTGCATTGAACAAACTTCTGCCAATTGTGTCAAACAAACTTGTGTCAGTTGCATAGAACAAACTTGTGCCAGTTGTGTCGAACAAACTTGTGTCAGTTGGGTAGAACAAATTTGTGCCAGTTGCGTCAAACAAACTTGTGCCAGTTGCGTAGAACAAACTAGTGCCAGTTCCATAGAACAAACTTCCGCCAGATGCGTAGAACAAACTTGTGCCAGGTGCGTAGAACAAACTTGTGCCAGTTGCGTCAAACAAACTTGTGCCAGTTTCATCAAACAAACTTGTGCCAGTTACGTACAACAAACTTGTGCCAGTTGCGTAGAACAACCTTGTGCCAGTTGCGTCAAACAAACTTGTGCCAGTTGCGTCAAACAAACTTTTGCCAGTTGCGGCAAAAAAATTTGTGCCAGTTGCGTCAAGAAAACTTGGTCCAGTTGCGTCGAACAAACTTGTGCCAGTTGCGTCGAACAAACTTGTGCCAGTGGCATCGAACAAACTAGTGCCAGTTGCATAGAACAAACTTGTGCCAGTTGTGTCAAACAAACTTGTTCCAGTTGTGTACAACAAACTTGTGCCAGTTATGTAGAACAAACTTCTGCCTGTTGCATCAAACAAAATTGTGCCAGTTGCGTCAAACAAACTTGTGTCAGTTGCGTCGAACAAACTTGTGCCAGTTGCGTAGAACAAACTTGTGCCAGTTGCATCAAACAAACTTGTGCCAGTTGCATCAAACAAACTTGTGCCAGTTGCGTCAAACAAACTTGTGTCAGTTGCGTCGAACAAACTTGTGCCAGTTGCGTAGAACAAACTTGTGCCAGTTGCATAAGACAAACTTGTGACAGTTATGTAGAACAAACTTGTGCCAGTTGCGTCAAACAAACTTGTGCCAGTTGCGTCAAACAAACTTATGCCAGTTGCGTAAAACTAACTAGTGCCAGTTGCATAGAACAAACTTGTTCCAGTTGAGTAGAACAAAATTGTGCCAATTGCGTCAAACAAACTTGTGCCGGTTCGTCGAACAAACTTGTGCAAGTTGCGTCGAACAAACTTGTGCCAGTTGCGTCGAACAAACTTGTGCCAGTTACGGCGAACCAACTTGTGCCACTTGCGTCGAGAAAACTTGTTACAGTTGCGTCAAATAAACTTGTGCCAGTTGCGTCAAACAAACTTGTGCCAGTTGCGTCAAACAAACTTGTGCCAGTTGCGTCAAACAAACTTGTGCCAGTTGCGTCAAACAAACTTGTGCCAGTTGCGTTGAACAAACTTGTGCCAGTTGCGTCTAACAAACTTGTGCCAGATGCGTCAAACAAACTTGTGCCAGTTGCGTCGAACAAACTTGTGCCAGTTGCATCGAACACACTAGTGCCTGTTGCTTAGAACAAACTTGTGCCAGTTGCGTCAAACAAACTTGTGCCAGTTGCGTAGAACAAACTTGTACATGTTGCGTAGAACAACCTTGTACCAGTTGCGTCAAACAAACTTGTGCCAGTTGTGTCAAACAAACTTGTGCCAGTTGGGTCAAAAAAACTTGTGCCAGTTATGTTAAACAAACTTGTTCCAGTTGCGCCGAACAAACTTGTGCCAGTTGCGTCGAACAAACTTTGCCAGTTGCGTCGAATAAACTTGCGCCTGGTCCGTCAAACAAACTTGTGCCAGTTGCTTAGAACAAACATGTGCCAGTTGTGTCAAACAAACTTGTGCCAGTTGCATCAAACAAACTTGTGCCACTTGCGTCGAACAAACTTGTGCCAGTTGGGTAGAACAAACATGTGCCAGTTGTGTCAAACAAATTTGTGCCAGTTGCGTAGAACACACTAGTGCCAATTGCATAGAACAAACTTGTGCCAGATGCGTAGAACAAACATTTGCCATTTGCGTAGAACAAACTTGTGCCAGTTGTGTCAAACAAACCTGTGCCAGTTGTGTACAACAAACTAGTAAGAGTTGCGTAGAACAAACTTGTGCCAGTTGTGTCGAACAAACTTGTGCCAGTTGCGTAGAACAAACTTGTACCATTTGCGTCAAACAAACTTATGCCAGTTGCATAGAACAAACTAGTGCCAGTTGCATAGAAAAAACTTGTGCCAGTCGCGTAGAACAAACTTGTGCCAGTTGCGTCAAACAAACTTGTGCCAGTTGCGTCGAACAAACTTGTGCCAGTTGCGTCGAAGAAACTTGTGCCAGTTGCGTCAAACAAACTTGTGCCATTTGCGTTGAACAAACTTATGCCAGTTGCGTCGAACAAACTTGTGCCAGATATGGCGAACAAACTTGTGCCAGTTGCTTCGAGAAAACTTGTGCCAGTTGCGTAAAAAAAAACTTGTTCCAGTTGCGTCAAACAAACTTGTGCCAGTTGCGTCAAACAAACTTGTGCCTCTTGCGTCAAACAAACTTGTGCCAGTTGCGTCAAACAAACTTATACCAATTGAGTCGAAAAAACTTGTGCCTGTTACGTCGAACAAACTTGTGCCAGTTGCGTCAAACAAACTTGTGCCAGTTGCGTCAAACTAACTTATGCCAGTTGCGTCAAACAAACTTGTGCCAGTTGCGTCAAACAAACTTGTGCCAGTTGCGTAGAACAAACTTGTGCCAGTTGCGTCAAACAAACTTGTGCCAGTTGCGTAGAAGAACCTTGTGCCAGTTGCGTCAAACGAACTTGTGCCAGTTGCGTCAAACAAACTTGTGCCAGTTGCGTCAAACAAACTCGTGCCAGTTGCATAGAACAAATTTGTGCCAGTTGTGTCGAACAATCTTGTGCCAGTTGCGTTAATCCAACTTTTGCCAGTTGCGTCGAACAAACTTGTGCCAGTTGCGTCGAACAAACTTGCGCCAGTTACGTCAAACAAACTTGTGCCAGTTGCGTTGAACAAACTTCTGCCAGTTGTGTCAAACAAACTTGTGTCAGTTGCGTAGAAAAAACTTGTGCCAGTTGCGTCGAACAAACTTGTGTCAGTTGGGTAGAACAAACTTGTGCCAGTTGCATCAAACAAACATGTGCCAGTTACGTAGAACAAAATAGTGCCAGTTGCATAGAACAAACTTGTGCCAGATGTGTAGAACAAACTTGTGCCAGTTGCGTAGAACAAACTTGTGCCATTTGCATAGAACAAACTTGTGCCAGTTATGTAGAACAAACTTGTGCCAGCTGCGTTGAACAAACTTGTGCCAGTTGCGTCGAACAAACTTGTGCCAGTTACGGCGAACCAACTTGTGCCGCTTGCGTCGAGAAAACTTGTGCCAGTTGCGTCAAATAAACTTGTGCCAGTTGCGTCAAACAAACTTGTGCCAATTACGGCGAACAAACTTGTGCAAGTTGCATCGAGAAAATTTGTGCCAGTTGCGTCAAATAAACTTGTGCCAGTTGCTTCAAACAAACTTTTGCCAGTTGCGTCAAACAAACTTGTGCCAGTTGCGTCAAACAAACTTGTTCCAGTTGTGTCAAACAAACTTGTGCCAATTGAGTCGAAAAAACTTGTGCCAGTTGCGTCGAACAAACTTGTGCCAGTTGTGTCTAACAAACTTGTGCCAGTTGCGTCAAAAAACTTGGGCCAGTTTCGTCAAACAAACTTGTGCCAGTGGCGTCCAACAAACTTGTGCCAGTTGCATCGAACAAACTTGTGCCAGTTGTGTCAAACAAACTTGTGCAGGTGCGTAGAACAAACTTGTGCCAGTTGCGTAGAACAACCTTGTGCCAGTTGAGTCGAACAAACTTGTGCTAGTTAGTAGAAACAACTTTTGTCAGTTGTGTCAAACAAACTTATGCCAGTTGCGTAAAACAAACTAGTGTCAGTTGCACAGAACAAACTTGTGCCAGTTGAGTAGAACAAACTTGTGCCAATTGCATCAAACAAACTTGTGGCATTTGCTTCGAACAAACTTGTGCCAGTTGCGTTGAAGAAACTTGTGCCAGTTGCGTCAAACAAACTTGTGCATGTTGCGTCGAACAAACTTGTGCCAGTTGCGTCGAACAAACCTGTGCCAGTTACGGCGAACCAACTTGTGCCACTTGCGTCGAGAAAACTTGTGCCACTTGCGTCAAATAAACTTATGCCAGTTGCGTCAAACAAACTTATGCCAGTTACGGCGAACAAACTTGTGCCAGTTGCGTCGAGAAAAGTTGTGCCAGTTGCGTCAAATAAACTTGTGCCAGTTGCGTCAAACAAACTTGTGCTAGTTGCGTCAAACAAACTTGTGCCAGTTGCGTCAAACAAACTTGTGCAAGTTGCGTCAAACAAACTTGTGCCGATTGATTAAAAAAAACTTGTGCCAGTTGCGTTGAACAAACTTGTGCCAGTTGCGTCTAACAAACTTGTGCCAGTTGCATCAAACAAACTTGTGCCAGATGCGTCGAACAAACTTGAGCCAGTTGCATCGAACAAACTTGTGCCAGTTGCGTCAAACAAACTTGTGCCAGTTGCGTCAAACAAACTTGTGCCAGTTGCGTAGAACAAACTTGTACATGTTGCGTAGAACAACCTTGTGCCAGTTGCGCAGAACAAACTTGTACATGTTGCGTAGAACAACCTTGTGCCAGTTGCGTTAAACAAACTTGTGCCAGTTGCGTCAAACAAATTTGTGCCAGTTGCGTCGAACAAACTTGCGCCACTTGTGTGAAACAAACTTGTGCCAGTTGGGTCGAAGAAACTTGTGCCAGTTACGTTAAACAAACTTGTGCCAGTTGCTTAGAACAAACTTGTGCCAGTTGTGTCAAACAAACTTGCGCCAGTTCCGTCGAACAAACTTGTGCCAGTTGCTTAGAACAAACTTGTGCCAGTTGTGTCAAACAAACTTGTGCCAGTTGTGTAGAACAAACTTGTGCTAGCTGCGTCGAACAAACTTGTGCCAGTTGGGTAGAACAAACATGTGCCAGTTGCGTCAAACAAATTTGTGCCAGTTGCATAGAACAAACTAGTGCCAGATGCGTAGAACAAACTTTTGCCATTTGCGTAGAACAAACTTGTGCCAGTTGTGTCAAACAAACTTGTGCCAGTTGTGTATAACAAACTTGTGCCAGTTATGTAGAACAAACTTGTGCCTGTTTCATCAAACAAACTTGTGCACGTCAAACAAACTTGTGCCAGTTGCATAGAACAAACTTGTGCCAGTTGCATAGAACAACCTTGTGCCAGTTGCGTCAAACAAACTTGTGCCAGTTGCGTCAAACAAACTTGTGCCAGTTGCGTCAAAAAAACTTGTGCCAGTTGCGTCAAAAAAACTTGTGCCAGTTGCGCCGAACAAACTTGTGCCAGTTGCATCGAACAAACTTGTGCCAGTTGCGTAGAACAAACTTGTGCCAGTTGCGTCAAACAAACTTGTGCCAGTTGCGTAGAACAAACTTGTGCCAGTTGCGCAGAACAACCTTGTGCCAGTTGCGTCAAACAAACTTGTGCCAGTTGCGTCAAACAAACTTGTGCTAGTTGCGTTGAACAAACTTGGGCCAGTTGTGTCAAACAAACTTGTGCCAGTTGGTTCGAACAAACTTGTGCCAGTTGCGTCCAACAAATTTGTACCAGTTGCGTCAAACAAACTTGTACCAGTTATGTCGAACAAACTTGTGCCAGTTGCTTAGAACAAACTTGTGCCAGTTGCGTCAAACAAACTTATGCCAGTTGCATAGAACAAACTTGTGCCAGTTGCATAGAACAAACTTGTGAGAGTTGCGTCGAACAAACTTGTGTCAGTTGCGTCAAACAAACTTATGCCAGTTGCGTCAAACAAACTTGTGCCAATTGAGTCGAAAAAACTTGTGCCAGATGCGCCGAACAAACTTGTGCCAGTTGCATCTAACAAACTTGTGCCAGTTGCGTCAAACAAACTTGTGCCAGTTGCGTCGAGCAAACTTGTGCCAGTTGCATCGAACAAACTTGTGCCAGTTGCGTAGAACAAACTTGTGCCAGTTGCGTCAAACAAACTTTTGCCAGTTGCGTAGAACAAACTTGTGCCAGTTGCGTCAAACAAACTTGTGCCAGTTGCATCAAACAAACTTGTGCCAGTTGTGTCAAACAAACTTGTGCCAGTTGCGTCAAACAAACTTGTGTCAGTTGCGTCAAACAAACTTGTGCCAGTTGTGTCAAACAAACTTGTGCCAGTTGGTTCCAACAAACTTGTGCCATTTGCGTCCAACAAACTTGTACCAGTTGCGTCAAACAAACTTGTTCCAGTTGCGTCGAACAAACTTGTGCCAGTTGCGTAGAACAAACTTGTGCCAGTTGCGTCAAACAAACTTATGCCAGTTGCATAGAACAAACTAGTGCCAGTTGCATAGAACAAACTTGTGCAAGTTGCGTAGAACAAACTTGTGCCAGTTGCGTCAAACAAACTTGTGCCAGTTGCGTCGAAGAAACTTGTGCCAGTTGCGTCGAAGAAACTTGTGCCAGTTGCGTCAAACAAACATGTGCCAGTTGCGTCGAACAAACTTGTGCCAGTTGCGTCGAACAAACTTGTGCCAGATATGGATAACAAACTTGTGAAAGTTGCGTCGAGAAAACTTGTGCCAGTTGCGTCAAAAAGACTTGTGCCAGTTGCGTCAAACAAACTTGTGCCAGTTGCGTCAAACAAACTTGTGCCTCTTGGGTCAAACAAACTTGTGCCAATTGAGTCGAAAAAACTTGTGCCTGTTACGTCGAACAAACTTGTGCCAGTTGCGTCTAACAAACTTGTGCCAGTTGCGTCGAACAAACTTGTGCCAGTTGCGTAGAACAAACTTGTGCCAGTTGCGTAGAACAAACTTGTGCCAGTTGCGTCAAACAAACTTGTGCCAGTTGTGTAGAACAAACTTGTGCCAGTTGCGTAGAAGAACCTTGTGCCAGTTGCGTCAAACAAACTTGTGCCAGTTGCGTCAAACAAAATTGTGCCAGTTGCGTTAAACAAACTTGTGCCAGTTGCATCGAAAAAACTTTTGCCAGTTGCGTCGAACAAACTTGTGCCAGTTGCGTCAAACAAACTTGCACCAGTTGCGTCGAACAAACTTGTGCCAGTTGCGTTGAACAAACTTCTGCCAATTGTGTCAAACAAACTTGTGTCAGTTGCATTGAACAAACTTGTGCCAGTTGCGTCAAACAAACTTGTGCCAGTTGCGTAGAACAAACTAGTGCCAGTTCCATAGAACAAACTTGCGCAAGATGCGTAGAACAAACTTGTGCCAGGTGCGTAGAACAAACTTGTGCCAGTTGCATAGAACAAACTTGTGCCAGTTATGTAGAACAAACTTGTGCCAGTTGCATCAAACAAACTTGTGCCAGTTGCATAGAACAAACTTGTGCCAGTTACGGCGAACGAACTTGTGCCAGTTTCGTCGAGAAAACTTGTGCCAGTTGCATCAAATAAACTTGTGCCAGTTGCGTCAAACAAACTTGTGCCAGTTGCGTCAAACAAACTTGTGCCAGTTGCGTCAAACTAACTTGTTCCAGTTGCATCAAACAAACTTGTGCCAATTGAGTCGAAAAAACTTGTGCCAGTTACACTGAACAAACTTGTGCCAGTTGCGTCTAACAAACTTGTGCCTGTTGTGTCAACAAAGCTTGGGCCAGTTTCGTCGAACAAACTTGTGTCAGTGGCATCCAACAAACTTGTGCCAGTTGCGTAGAACAAACTTGTGCCAGTTGCGGAAACAAACTTGTGCCAGTTGCGTACAACAAACTTGTGCCAGTTGCGTAGAACAACCTTGTGCCAGTTGCGTCGAACAAACTTGTGCTAGTTTGTAGAACAAACTTGTGCCAGTTGCATCAAACAAACTTATGCCAGTTGCATAAAACAATCTTGTGACAGTTGCATAGAACAAACTTGTGCCAGTTGAGTAGAACAAACTTGTGCCAATTGCATCAAACAAACTTGTGCCAGTTCGTCGAACATACTTGTGACAGTTGCGTCAAACAAACTTGTGCCATTTGCGTCAAACAAACTTGTGCCAGTTGCGTCGAACAAACTTGTGCCAGTTACGTTGAGCAAACTTGTGCCAGTTACGACAAACCAACTTGTGCCCTTGCGTCGAGAAAACTTGTGCCAGTTGCGTCAAATAAACTTGTGGCAGTTGCGTCAAACAAACTTGTGTCAGTTAGGGCGAACAAACTTATGCCAGTTGCGTCGAGAAAAGTTGTGCCAGTTGCGTCAAATAAATTGTGCCAGTTGCGTCAAACAAACTTGTGCCAGTTGTATCAAACAAACTTGTGCCAGTTGCGTCAAACAAACTTGTGCCAGTTACGGCGAACAAACTTGTACCAGTTGCGTCGAGAAAAGTTGTGCCAGTTGCGTCAAATAAATTGTGACGGTTGCGTCAAACAAACTTGTGCCAGTTGTTTCAAACAAACTTGTGCCAGTTGCGTCAAACAAACTTCTGCCAATTGATTAAAAAAAACTTGTGCCAGTTGTGTTGAACAAACTTGTGCCAGTTGCGTCTAACAAACTTGTGCCAGTTGCGTCAAACAAACTTGTGCCAGTTGCATCGAACAAACTTGTGCCAGTTGCATCGAACAAACTAGTGCCAGTTGCATAGAACAAACTTGTGCCAGTTGCGTAGAACAAACTTGTACATGTTACCTAGAACAACCTTGTGCCAGTTGCGTCAAACAAACTTGTGCCAGTTGTGTCAAACAAACTTGTGCCAGTTGGGTCGAACAAACTTGTGCCAGTTACGTTAAACAAACTTGTTCCAGTTGCGTCGAACAAACTTGTGCCAGTTGCGTCGAACAAACTTGTGCCAGTTGCGTCGAACAGACTTGCGCCAATTCCGTCGAACAAACTTGTGCCAGTTGCTTAGAACAAATTTGTGCCAGTTGTGTCAAACAAACTTGTGCCAGTTGCGTAGAACAAACTTGTACCAGTTGCGTCGAACAAACTTGTGCCAGTTGGGTAGAACAAACATGTGCCAGTTGTGTCAAACAAATTTGTGCCAGTTGCGTAGAACGCACTAGTGCCAGTTGCATTGAACAAACTTGTGCCAGATGCGTAGAACAAACATTTGCCATTTGCGTAGAACAAACTTGTGCCAGTTGTGTCAAACAAACTTGTGCCAGTTGTGTACAACAAACTAGTAAGAGTTGCGTAGAACAAACTTGTGCCAGTTGCGTTGAACAAACTTGTGCCAGTTGCGTAGAACAAACTTGTACCAGTTGCGTCAAACAAACTTATGCCAGTTGCATAGAACAAACTAGTGCCAGTTGCATAGAACAAACTTGTGCCAGTTGCGTCGAACAAACTTGTGCCAGTTGCGTTAAACAAACTTGTGCCAGTTGCGTCGAACAAACTTGTGCCAGTTGCGTCTAAGAAACTTGTGCCAGTTGCGTCAAACAAACTTGTGCCATTTGCGTCGAACAAACTTGTGCCAGTTGCGTCGAACAAACTTGTGCCAGATATGGCGAACAAACTTGTGCCAGTTGCTTCAAGAAAACTTGTGCCAGTTGCATAAAAAAAAACTTGTGACAGTTGCGTCAAACAAACTTGTGCCAGTTGCGTCAAACAAACTTGTGCCTCTTGCGTCAAACAAACTTGTGCCAGTTGCGTCAAACAAACTTGTTCCAATTGAGTCAAAAAAACTTGTGCCTGTTACGTCGAACAAACTTGTGCCAGTTGCGTCTAACAAACTTGTGCCAGTTGCGTAGAACAAACTTGTGCCAGTTGCGTTGAACAAACTTCTGCTAATTGTGTCAAACAAACTTGTGTCAGTTGCATAGAACAAACTTGTGCCAGTTGCGTCGAACAAACTTGTGTCAGTTGGGTAGAACAAATTTGTGCCAGTTGCGTCAAACAAACTTGTGCCAGTAGCGTAGAACAAACTAGTGCCAGTTCCATAGAACAAACTTGCGCCAGATGCGTAGAACAAACTTGTACATGTTGCGTAGAACAAAATTGTTCCAGTTGCATAGAACAAACTTGTGCCAGTTATGTAGAACAAACTTGTGCCAGTTGCATCAAACAAACTTGTGCCAGTTGCGTCGAACAAACTTGTGCCAGTTACGGCGAACAAACTTGTGCCAGTTGCTTAGAACAAACTTGTGCCAGTTGTGTCAAACAAACTTGTGCCAGTTGCATCAAACAAACTTGTGCCACTTGCGTCGAACAAACTTGTGCCAGTTGGGTAGAACAAACATGTGCCAGTTGTGTCAAACAAATTTGTGCCAGTTGCGTAGAACACACTAGTGCCAATTGCATAGAACAAACTTGTGCCAGATGCGTAGAACAAACATTTGCCATTTGCATAGAACAAACTTGTGCCAGTTGCGTCAAACAAACCTGTGCCAGTTGTGTACAACAAACTAGTAAGAGTTGCGTAGAACAAACTTGTGCCAGTTGTGTCGAACAAACTTGTGCCAGTTGCGTAGAACAAACTTGTACCAGTTGCATCAAACAAAATTATGCCAGTTGCATAGAACAAACTAGTGCCAGTTGCATAGAACAAACTTGTGCCAGTTGCGTAGAACAAACTTGTGCCAGTTGCGTCAAACAAACTTGTGCCAGTTGCGTCGAACAAACTTGTGCCAGTTGCATCGAAGAAACTTGTGCTAGTTGCGTCAAACAAACTTGTGCCATTTGCGTTGAACAAACTTGTGCCAGTTGCGTCGAACAAACTTGTGCCAGATATGGCGAACAAACTTGTGCCAGTTGCTTCGAGAAAACTTGTGCCAGTTGCGTAAAAAAAAACTTGTGCCAGTTGCGTCAAACAAACTTGTGCCAGTTGCGTCAAACAAACTTGTGCCTCTTGCGTAAAACAAACTTGTGCCAGTTGCGTCAAACAAACTTGTACCAATTGAGTCGAAAAAACTTGTGCCTGTTACGTCGAACAAACTTGTGCCAGTTGCGTCTAACAAACTTGTGTCAGTTGCGTCAAACAAACTTGTGCCAGTTGCATAGAACAAACTTGTGCCAGTTGCGTCAAACAAACTTGTGACAGTTGCGTAGAAGAACCTTGTGCCAGTTGCGCCAAACGAACTTGTGCCAGTTGCGTCAAACAAACTTGTGCCAGTTGTGTCAAACAAACTAGTGCCAGTTGCATAGAACAAACTTGTGCCAGTTGGGTCGAACAAACTTGTGCCATTTGCGTTAAACAAACTTTTGCCAGTTGCGTCGAACAAACTTGTGCCAGTTGTGTCGAACAAACTTGCGCCAGTTACGTCAAACAAACTTGTGCCAGTTGCGTTGAACAAACTTCTGCCAGTTGTGTCAAACAAACTTGTGTCAGTTACGTAGAAAAAACTTGTGCCAGTTGCGTCGAACAAACTTGTGTCAGTTGGGTAGAACAAACTTGTGCCATTTGCTTTAAACAAACATGTGCCAGTTACGTAGAACAAACTAGTGCCAGTTGCATAGAACAAACTTGTGCCAGATGTGTAGAACAAACTTGTGCCAGTTGCGTAGAACAAACTTGTGCCAGTTGCGTAGAACAAACTTGTGCCAGTTGCGTCAAAATAACTTGTGCCAGTTGCGTCGAACAAACTTGTGCCAGTTGCGTCGAAAAAACTTGTGCCAGTTACGGCGAACAAACTTGTGCCAGTTTCGTCGAGAAAACTTGTGCCAGTTACGTCAAATAATCTTGTGCCAGTTGCGTCAAACAAACTTTTGCCAGTTGCGTCAAACAAACTTGTGCCAGTTGCGTCAAACAAACTTTTTCCAGTTGTATCAAACAAACTTGTGCCAATTGAGTCGAAAAAACTTGTCCCAGTTGCGTCGAACAAACTTGTGCCAGTTGCGTCTAACAAACTTGTGCCTGTTGCGTCAAAAAACTTTGGCCAGTTTCGTCAAACAAACTTGTGCCAGTGGCATCCAACAAACTTGTGCCAGTTGCGTCGAACAAACTTGTGCCAGTTTAGTCAAACAAACTTGTTCAGGTGCGTAGAACAAACTTGTGCCAGTTGCGTAGAACAACCTTTTGCCAGTTGCGTCAAACAAACTTGTGCCAGTTGCGTAAAACAAACTAGTGCCAGTTGCACAGAATAAACTTGTGCCAGTTGAGTAGAACAAACTTGTGCCAATTGCATCAAACAAACTTGTGCCAGTTGCGTCGAACAAACTTGTGCCTGTTGCGTCAAACAAACTTGTGCCAGTTGCGTCAAACAAACTTGTGCATGTTGCATCGAACAAACTTGTGCCAGTTGCGTCAAATAAACTTGTGCCAGTTGCGTCAAACAAACTTGTGCCAGTTACGGCGAACAAACTTGTGCCAGTTGCGTCGAGAAAAGTTGTGCCAGTTGCGTCAAATAAACTTGTGCCAGTTGCGTCAAACAAACTTGTGCCAGTTGCGTCAAACAAACTTGTGCCAGTTGCGTCAAACTAATTTGTGGCAATTGATTAAAAAAAACTTGTGCCAGTTGCGTTGAACAAACTTGTGCCAGTTGCGTCTAACAAACTTGTGCCAGTTGCGTCAAACAAACTTGGGCCAGTTGGGTCAAACAAACTTGTGCCAGTTGCATCAAACAAACTTGTGCCAGATGCGTCGAACAAACTTGAGCCAGTTGCATCGAACAAACTTGTGCCAGTTGCATAGAACAAACTTGTGCCAGTTGCGTCAAACAAACTTGTGCCAGTTGCGTAGAAAAAACTTGTACATGTTGCGTAGAACAACCTTGTGCCAGTTGCATAGAACCAACTTGTACATATTGCGTAGAAAAACCTTGTGCCAGTTGCGTCAAAAAAACTTGTGCCAGTTGCGTCAAACAAACTTGTGCCAGTTGCGTCGAACAAACTTGTGCCACTTGTGTGAAACAAACTTGTGCCAGTTGGGTCGAACAAACTTGTGCCAGTTACGTTAAACAAACTTGTTCCAGTTGCGTTGTACTAAATTGTACCAGTTGCGTCGAACAAACTTGTGCCAGTTGCGTCGGACAAACTTGCGCCAGTTCCGTCGAACAAACTTGTGCCAGTTGCTTAGAACAAACTTGTGCCAGTTGTGTCTAACAAACTTGTGCCAGTTGTGTAGAACAAACTTGTGCCAGTTGCGTCGAACAAACTTGTGCCAGTTGGGTAGAACAAACATGTGCCAGTTGCGTCAAACAAATTTGTGCCAGTTGCGTAGAACAAACTAGTGCCAGTTGCATAGAACAAACTTGTGCCAGATGCGTAGAACAAACTTTTGCCATTTGCGTAGAACAAACTTGTGCCAGTTGTGTCAAACAAACTTGTGCCAGTTGTGTACAACAAACTTGTGCCAGTTATGTAGAACAAACTTGTGCCTGTTGCATCAAACAAACTTGTGCCACGTCAAACAAACTTGTGCCAGTTGCATAGAACAAACTTGTGCCAGTTGCATAGAACAACCTTGTGCCAGTTGTGTCAAACAAACTTGTGCCAGTTGCGTCAAACAAACTTGTGCCAGTTGCGTCAAAAAAACTTGTGCCAGTTGCGTCAAAAAAACTTGGGCCAGTTGCGCCGAACAAACTTGTGCTAGTTGCATCGAACAAACTTGTGCCAGTTGCGTAGAACAAACTTGTGCCAGTTGCATAGAACAAACTTATGCCAGTTGCTTAGAACAAACTAGTGCCAGTTGCATAGAACAAATTTGTGCCAGTTGCGTAGAACAACATAGTGCCAGTTGCGTCGAACAAACTTGTGACAGTAGCGTCGAACAAACTAGTGCCAGTTGCATCGAACAAACTTGTGCCAGTTGCGTCAAACAAACTTGTGCCAGTTGCGTCGAAAAAACTTGGGTCAGTTGCGTCAAACAAACTTGTGCCAGTTGCGTCAAACAAACTTGTGCCAATTGAGTCGAAAAAACTTGTGCCAGAAGCGTCGAACAAACTTGTGCCAGTTGCATCTAACGAAACTTGTGCCAGTTGCGTCAAACAAACATATACCAGTTGTGTCGAACAAACTTGTGCCAGTTGCATCGAACAAACTTGTGCCAGTTGCGTAGAACAAACTTGTGCCAGTTGCGTCAAACAAACTTGTGCCAGTTGCGTAGAACAAACTTGTGCCAGTTGCGTAGAACAACCTTGTGCCAGTTCCGTCAAACAAACTTGTGCAAAGTTGCGTCAAACAAACTTGTGCCAGTTGTGTCAAACAAACTTGTGCCAGTTGGTTCGAACAAACTTGTGCCATTTGCGTCCAACAAACTTGTACCAGTTGCATCAAACAAACTTGTGCCAGTTGCGTCGAACAAACTTGTGCCAGATGCGTAGAACAAACTTGTGCCAGTTGCGTCAAACAAACTTTTGCCAGTTGCATAGAACAAACTAGTGCCAGTTGCATAGAACAAACTTGTGCCAGTTGCGTAGAACAAGCTTGTGCCAGTTGCGTCAAACAAACTTGTGCCAGTTGTATCGAAGAAACTTGTGCCAGTTGCGTCGAAGAAACTTGTGCCAGTTGCGTCAACCAAACATGTGCCAGTTGCGTCGAACAAACTTGTGCCAGTTGCGTCGAACAAACTTGTGCCAGATATGGATAACAAGCTTGTGAAAGTTGCGTCGAGAAAACTTCTGCCAGTTGCGTCAAAAAAACTTGTGCCAGTTGTGTCAAAGAAACTTGTGATAGTTGCGTCAAACAAACTTGTGCCTCTTGCGTCAAACAAACTTGTGTCAGTTGGGTAGAACAAATTTGTGCCAGTTGCGTCAAACAAACTTGTGCCAGTTGCGAAGAACAAACTAGTTCCAGTTCCATAGAACAAACTTGCGCCAGATGCGTAGAACAAACAAGTGCCAGGTGCGTAGAACAAACTTGTGTCAGTTGTGTAGAACAAATTTGTGCCAGTTGCGTCAAACAAACTTGTGCCAGTTGCGTAGAACAAACTAGTGCCAGTTCCATAGAACAAACTTGCGCCAGATGCGTAGAACAAACTTGTGCCAGGTGCGTAGAAGAAACTTGTGCCAGTTGCATAGAACAAACTTGTGCCAGTTATGTAGAACAAACTTGTGCCAGTTGCATCAAACAAACTTGTGCCAGTTGCGTCGAACAAACTTGTGCCAGTTACGGCAAACAAACTTGTGCCAGTTTCGTCGAACAAACTTGTGCCAGTTGCATCAAATAAACTTGTGCCAGTTGCGTCAAACAAACTTGTGCCAGTTGCGTCAAACAAACTTGTGCCAATTGCGTCAAACAAACTTGTTCCAATTGCGTCAAACAAACTTGTGCCAATTGAGTCGAAAAAACTTGTGCCAGTTGCATTGAACAAACTTGTGCCACTTGCGTCTAACAAACTTGTGCCTGTTGTGTCAACAAAGCTTGGGCCAGTTTCGTCGAACAAACTTGTATCAGTGGCATCCAACAAACTTGTGCCAGTTGCATAGAACAAACTTGTGCCAGTTGCGTCAAAGAAACTTGTGCCAGTTGCGTAGAACAAACTTGTGCCAGATGCGTAGAACAACCTTGTGCCAGTTGCGTCGAACAAACTTGTGCTAGTTTGTAGAACAAACTTGTGCCAGTTGCATCAAACAAACTTATGCCAGTTGCGTAAAACAAACTTGTGCCAGTTGCATAGAACAAACTTGTGCCAGTTGAGTAGAACAAACTTGTGCCAATTGCGTCAAACAAACTTGTGCCAGTTCGACGAACAAACTTGTGACAGTTGCGTCAAACAAACTTGTGCCAGTTGCGTCAAACAAACTTGTGCCAGTTGCGTCGAACAAACTTGTGCCAGTTACGTTGAGCAAACTTGTGCCAGTTACGACGAACCAACTTGTGCCCCTTGCGTCGAGAAAACTTGTGCCAGTTGCATCAAATAAACTTGTGCCAGTTGCGTCAAACAAACTTGTGCCAGTTACGGCGAACAAACTTGTGCCAGTTGCGTCGAGAAAAGTTGTGCCAGTTGCGTCAAATAAATTGTGCCAGTTGCGTCAAACAAACTTGTGCCAGTTGTTTCAAACAAACTTGTGCCAGTTGCGTAGAACAAACTTGTGCCAGTTGTGTCAAACAAACTTGTGCCAGTTGCGTCGAGAAAAGTTGTGCCAGTTGCGTCAAATAAATTGTGCCAGTTGCGTCAAACAAACTTGTGCCAATTGTTTCAAACAAACTTGTGCCAGTTGCATCAAACAAACTTGTGCCAATTGATTAAAAAAAACTTGTGCCAGTTGTGTGGAACAAACTTGTGCCAGTTGCGTCTAACAAACTTGTGCCAGTTGCGTCAAACAAACTTGTGCCAGTTGCGTCGAACAAACTTGTGCCAGTTGCATCGAACAAACTAGTGCCAGTTGCATAGAACAAACTTGTGCCAGTTGCGTCAAACAAACTTGTGCCAGTTGCGTAGAACAAACTTGTGCCAGTTGCGTCGAACAAACTTGTGCCAGTTGCATCGAACAAACTAGTGCCAGTTGCATAGAACAACCTTGTGCCAGTTGCGTCAAACAAACTTGTGCCAGTTGTGTCAAACAAACTTGTGCCAGTTGGGTCGAACAAACTTGTGCCAGTTACGTTAAAAAAACTTGTTCTAATTGCATTGAACAAACTTGTGCCAGTTGCGTCAAACAAACTTGTGCCAGTTGCGTCAAACAAACTTGTGCCAGTTGCGTCGAACAAACTTGCGCCAGTTCCGTCGAACAAACTTGTGCCAGTTGCTTAGAACGAACTTGTGCCAGTTGTGTCATACAAACTTGTGCCAGATGCATAGAACAAACTTGTGCCAGTTGCGTCGAACAAACTTGTGCCAGTTGGGTAGAACAAACATGTGCCAGTTGTGTCAAACAAATTTGTGCCAGTTGTGTAGAACACCCTTGTGCCAGTTGCATAGAACAAACTTGTGCCAGATGCGTAGAACAAACATTTGCCATTTGCGTAGAACAAACTTGTGCCAGTTGTGTCAAACAAACTTGTGCCAGTTGTGTACAACAAACTAGTAAGAGTTGCGTAGAACAAACTTGTGACAGTTGCATCGAACAAACTTGTGCCAGTTGCGTAGAACAAACTTGTACCAGTTGCGTCAAACAAACTTATGCCAGTTGCATAGAACAAACTAGTGCCAGTTCCATAGAACAAACTTGTGCCAGTTGCGTAGAACAATCTTGTGCCAGTTGTGTCAAACAAACTTGTGCCAGTTGCGTCGAACAAACTTGTGCCAGTTGCGTCGAAGAAACTTGTGCCAGTTGCGTCAAACAAACTTGTGCCATTTGCGTTGAACAAACTTGTGCCAGTTGCGTCGAACAAACTTGTGCCAGATATGGCGAAAATCTTTTGCCAGTTGCTTTGAGAAAAATTGTGCCAGTTGCGTAAAAAAAAACTTGTGCCAGTTGCGTCAAACAAACTTGTGCCAATTGCGTCAAACAAAGTTGTGCCTCTTGCGTCAAACAAACTTGTGCTAGTTGTGTCAAACAAACTTGTGCCAGTTGCGTCAAACAAACTTGTGCCAGTTGCGTCAAAAAAACTTGTGCCAGTTGCGTCAAAAAAACTTGGGCCAGTTGCGCCGAACAAACTTGTGCTAGTTGCATCGAACAAACTTGTGCCAGTTGCGTAGAAAAAACTTGTGCCAGTTGCATAGAACAAACTTATGCCAGTTGCTTAGAACAAACTAGTGCCAGTTGCATAGAACAAATTTGTGCCAGTTGCGTAGAACAACATAGTGCCAGTTGCGTCGAACAAACTTGTGACAGTAGCGTCGAACAAACTAGTGCCAGTTGCGTCGAACAAACTTGTGCCAGTTGCGTCGAACAAACTTGTGCCAGTTGCGTCGAACAAACTTGGGTCAGTTGCGTCAAACAAACTTGTGCCAGTTGCGTCAAACAAACTTGTGCCAATTGAGTCGAAAAAACTTGTGCCAGAAGCGTCGAACAAACTTGTGCCAGTTGCATCTAACGAAACTTGTGCCAGTTGCGTCAAACAAACATGTGCCAGTTGTGTCGAACAAACTTGTGCCAGTTGCATCGAACAAACTTGTGCCAGTTGCGTAGAACAAACTTGTGCCAGTTGCGTCAAACAAACTTGTGCCAGTTGCGTAGAACAAACTTGTGCCAGTTGCGTAGAACAACCTTGTGCCAGTTCCGTCAAACAAACTTGTGCAAAGTTGCGTCAAACAAACTTGTGCCAGTTGTGTCAAACAAACTTGTGCCAGTTGGTTCGAACAAACTTGTGCCATTTGCGTCCAACAAACTTGTACCAGTTGCATCAAACAAACTTGTGCCAGTTGCGTCGAACAAACTTGTGCCAGATGCGTAGAACAAACTTGTGCCAGTTGCGTCAAACAAACTTTTGCCAGTTGCATAGAACAAACTAGTGCCAGTTGCATAGAACAAACTTGTGCCAGTTGCGTAGAACAAGCTTGTGCCAGTTGCGTCAAACAAACTTGTGCCAGTTGCATCGAAGAAACTTGTGCCAGTTGCGTCGAAGAAACTTGTGCCAGTTGCGTCAACCAAACATGTGCCAGTTGCGTCGAACAAACTTGTGCCAGTTGCGTCGAACAAACTTGTGCCAGATATGGATAACAAGCTTGTGAAAGTTGCGTCGAGAAAACTTGTGCCAGTTGCGTCAAAAAAACTTGTGCCAGTTGTGTCAAAGAAACTTGTGATAGTTGCGTCAAACAAACTTGTGCCTCTTGCGTCAAACAAACTTGTGTCAGTTGGTTAGAACAAATTTGTGCCAGTTGCGTCAAACAAACTTGTGCCAGTTGCGTAGAACAAACTAGTTCCAGTTCCATAGAACAAACTTGCGCCAGATGCGTAGAACAAACTAGTGCCAGGTGCGTAGAACAAACTTGTGTCAGTTGTGTAGAACAAATTTGTGCCAGTTGCGTCAAACAAACTTGTGCCAGTTGCGTAGAACAAACTAGTGCCAGTTCCATAGAACAAACTTGCGCCAGATGCGTAGAACAAACTTGTGCCAGGTGCGTAGAAGAAACTTGTGCCAGTTGCATAGAACAAACTTGTGCCAGTTATGTAGAACAAACTTGTGCCAGTTGCATCAAACAAACTTGTGCCAGTTGCGTCGAACAAACTTGTGCCAGTTACGGCGAACAAACTTGTGTTAGTTTCGTCGAACAAACTTGTGCCAGTTGCATCAAATAAACTTGTGCCAGTTGCGTCAAACAAACTTGTGCCAGTTGCGTCAAACAAACTTGTGCCAATTGCGTCAAACAAACTTGTTCCAATTGCGTCAAACAAACTTGTGCCAGTTGAGTCGAAAAAACTTGTGCCAGTTGCATTGAACAAACTTGTGCCACTTGCGTCTAACAAACTTGTGCCTGTTGTGTCAACAAAGCTTGGGCCAGTTTCGTCGAACAAACTTGTGTCAGTGGCATCCAACAAACTTGTGCCAGTTGCATAGAACAAACTTGTGCCAGTTGCGTCAAAGAAACTTGTGCCAGTTGCGTAGAACAAACTTGTGCCAGATGCGTAGAACAACCTTGTGCCAGTTGCGTCGAACAAACTTGTGCTAGTTTGTAGAACAAACTTGTGCCAGTTGCATCAAACAAACTTATGCCAGTTGCGTAAAACAAACTTGTGCCAGTTGCATAGAACAAACTTGTGCCAGTTGAGTAGAACAAACTTGTGCCAATTGCGTCAAACAAACTTGTGCCAGTTCGACGAACAAACTTGTGACAGTTGCGTCAAACAAACTTGTGCCAGTTGCGTCAAACAAACTTGTGCCAGTTGCGTCGAACAAACTTGTGCCAGTTACGTTGAGCAAACTTGTGCCAGTTACGACGAACCAACTTGTGCCCCTTGCGTCGAGAAAACTTGTGCCAGTTGCATCAAATAAACTTGTGCCAGTTGCGTCAAACAAACTTGTGCCAGTTGCATCGAAGAAACTTGTGCCAGTTGCGTCGAGAAAAGTTGTGCCAGTTGCGTCAAATAAATTGTGCCAGTTGCGTCAAACAAACTTGTGCCAGTTGTTTCAAACAAACTTGTGCCAGTTGCGTCAAACAAACTTGTGCCAGTTGTGTCAAACAAACTTGTGCCAGTTGCGTCGAGAAAAGTTGTGCCAGTTGCGTCAAATAAATTGTGCCAGTTGCGTCAAACAAACTTGTGCCAATTGTTTCAAACAAACTTGTGCCAGTTGCATCAAACAAACTTGTGCCAATTGATTAAAAAAAAACTTGTGCCAGTTGTGTGGAACAAACTTGTGCCAGTTGCGTCTAACAAACTTGTGCCAGTTGCGTCAAACAAACTTGTGCCAGTTGCGTCGAACAAACTTGTGCCAGTTGCATCGAACAAACTAGTGCCAGTTGCATAGAACAAACTTGTGCCAGTTGCGTCAAACAAACTTGTGCCAGTTGCGTAGAACAAACTTGTGCCAGTTGCGTCGAACAAACTTGTGCCAGTTGCATCGAACAAACTAGTGCCAGTTGCATAGAACAACCTTGTGCCAGTTGCGTCAAACAAACTTGTGCCAGTTGTGTCAAACAAACTTGTGCCAGTTGGGTCGAACAAACTTGTGCCAGTTACGTTAAAAAAACTTGTTCTAATTGCATTGAACAAACTTGTGCCAGTTGCGTCAAACAAACTTGTGCCAGTTGCGTCGAACAAACTTGCGCCAGTTCCGTCGAACAAACTTGTGCCAGTTGCTTAGAACGAACTTGTGCCAGTTGTGTCATACAAACTTGTGCCAGATGCATAGAACAAACTTGTGCCAGTTGCGTCGAACAAACTTGTGCCAGTTGGGTAGAACAAACATGTGCCAGTTGTGTCAAACAAATTTGTGCCAGTTGTGTAGAACACCCTAGTGCCAGTTGCATAGAACAAACTTGTGCCAGATGCGTAGAACAAACATTTGCCATTTGCGTAGAACAAACTTGTGCCAGTTGTGTCAAACAAACTTGTGCCAGTTGTGTACAACAAACTAGTAAGAGTTGCGTAGAACAAACTTGTGACAGTTGCATCGAACAAACTTGTGCCAGTTGCGTAGAACAAACTTGTACCAGTTGCGTCAAACAAACTTATGCCAGTTGCATAGAACAAACTAGTGCCAGTTCCATAGAACAAACTTGTGCCAGTTGCGTAGAACAATCTTGTGCCAGTTGTGTCAAACAAACTTGTGCCAGATGCGTCGAACAAACTTGTGCCAGTTGCGTCGAAGAAACTTGTGCCAGTTGCGTCAAACAAACTTGTGCCATTTGCGTTGAACAAACTTGTGCCAGTTGCGTCGAACAAACTTGTGCCAGATATGGCGAAAATCTTTTGCCAGTTGCTTCGAGAAAAATTGTGCCAGTTGCGTAAAAAAAAACTTGTGCCAGTTGCGTCAAACAAACTTGTGCCAATTGCGTCAAACAAAGTTGTGCCTCTTGCGTCAAACAAACTTGTGCCAGTTGCGTCAAACAAACTTGTACCAATTGAGTCGAAAAAACTTGTGCCTGTTATGTCGAACAAACTTGTGCTAGTTGCGTCTAACAAACTTGTGCCAGTTGCGTAGAACAAACTTGTGCCAGTAGCGTCAAAGAAACTTGCGCCAGTTGCGTAGAAGAACCTTGTGCCAGTTGCGTCAAACGAACTTGTGCCAGTTGCGTCAAACAAACTTTTGCCAGTTGCTTCGAACAAACTTGTGCCAGTTGCGTCGAACAAACTTCCGCCAGTTGCATCAAACAAAATTGTGCCAGTTGCGTAGAACAAACTTGTACCAATTGAGTCGAAAAAACTTGTGCCTGTTATGTCGAACAAACTTGTGCCAGTTGCGTCGAACAAACTTGTGCCAGTTGCGTAGAACAAACTTGTGCCAGTAGCGTCAAAGAAACTTGCGCCAGTTGCGTAGAAGAACCTTGTGCCAGTTGCGTCAAACGAACTTGTGCCAGTTGTGTCAAACAAACTTGTGTCAGTTGCGTAGAACAAACTTGTGCCAGTTGCGTCGAACAAACTTTTGTCAGTTGGGTAGAACAAACTTGTGCCAGTTGCATCAAACAAACTTGTGCCAGTTGTGTAGAACAAACTAGTGCCAGTTGCATAGAACAAAATTGTGCCAGATGCGTAGAACAAACTAGTGCCAGTTGCGTAGAACAAACCTGTGCCAGTTGCATAGAACAAACTTGTGCCGGTTATGTAGAACAAACTTGTGCCAGTTGCGTCGAACAAACTTGTGCCAGTTATGTCGAACAAACTTGTGCCAGTTGCGTCAAAAAAACTTGTGCCAGTTTCGTCGAACAAACTTGTTCCAGTGGCATCCAACAAACTTGTGACAGTTGCGTAGAACAAACCTGTGCCAGTTGCATAGAACAAACTTGTGCCGGTTATATAGAACAAACTTGTGCCTGTTGCGTCGAACAAACTTGTGCCAGTTGTGTCGAACAAACTTGTGCCAGTTGCGTCAAAAAAACTTGGGCCAGTTTCGTCGAACAAACTTTTGCCAGTGGCATCCAACAAACTTGTGCCAGTTGCGTCGAACAAACTTGTGCCAGTTGGGTCGAAACAAACTTGTGCCAGTTGCGTAGAACAAACTTTTGCCAGTTGCGTCGAACAAACTTGTGCTAGTTGGTAGAACAAACTTGTGCCAGTTGCATCAAACAACTTTATGCCAGTTGCGTAAAACAAACTAGTGCCAGTTGCAGAAAACAAACTTTTGCCAGTTGAGTAGAACAAACTTGTGCCAATTGCATCAAACAAACTTGTGCCAGTTGCGTCGAACAAACTTGTGCCAGTTGCGTCGAACAAACTTGTGCCAGTTGCGTCGAACAAACTTGTGCCAGTTGCGTCAAACAAACTTGTGCCAGTTGCGTCGAACAAAATTGTGCCAGTTGCGTCAAACAAACTTGTGCCAGTTGCATAGAACAAACTTGTGCCAGTTGCGTAGAACAACCTTGTGCCAGTTGCGTCAAACAAACTTGTGCCAGTTGCGTCAAACAAACTTGTGCCAATTGCGTCGAACAAACTTGTGCCACTTGTGTGAAACAAACTTGTGCCAGTTGGGTCGAACAAACTTGTGCCAGTTACGTTAAACAAACTTGTACCAGTTGCGTCGTACAAAATTGTACCAGTTGCGTCGAACAAACTTGTGCCAGTTGCGTCCAACAAACTTGCGCCAGTTCCGTCGAACAAACTTGTGCCAGTTGCTTAGAACAAACTTGTGCCAGTTGCGTCGAACAAACTTGTGCCAGTTGGGTAGAACAAACATGTGCCAGTTGCGTCAAACAAATTTGTGCCAGTTGCGTAGAACAAACTAGTGCCAGTTGCATAGAACAAACTTGTGCCAGATGCGTAGAACAAACTTTTGCCATTTGCGTAGGACAAATTTGTGCCAGTTGTGTCAAACAAACTTGTGCCAGTTGTGTACAAAAAACTTGTGCCAGTTATCTAGAACAAACTTGTGCCTGTTGCATCAAACAAACTTGTCCCACGTCAAACAAACTTGTGCCAGTTGCATAGAAAAAACTTGTGTCAGTTGCATAGAACAACCTTGTGCCAGTTGCGTCAAACAAACTTGTGCCAGTTGCGTCAAACAAACTTGTGCCAGTTGCGTCAAAAAAACTTGTGCCAGTTGCGTCAAAAAAACTTGGGCCAGTTACGTCGAACAAACTTGTGACAGTTGCATCGAACAAACTTGTGTCAGTTGCGTAGAACAAACTTTTGCCAGTTGCGTCAAACAAACTTGTGCCAGTTGCGTAGAACAAACTTGTGCCAGTTGCAGAGAACAACCTTGTGCCAGTTGCGTCAAACAAACTTGTGCCAGTTGCGTCAAACAAACTTGTGCCTCTTGCGTCAAACAAACTTGTGCCAGTTGCGTCAAACAAACTTGTACCAATTGAGTCGAAAAAACTTGTGCCTGTTACGTCGAACAAACTTGTGCCAGTTGCGTCTAAGAAACTTGTGCAAGTTGCGTCGAACAAACTTGTGCCAGTTGCGTCAAACAAACTTGTGCCAGTTGTGTAAAACAAACTTGTGCCAGTTGCGTCAAACAAACTTGTGCCATTTGCGTAGAACAAACTTGTGCCAGTTGCGTAGAAGAACCTTGTGCCAGTTGCGTCAAACAAACTTGTGCCAGTTGCGTCAAACAAACTTGTGCCAGTTGCGTCAAACAAACTTGTGCCAGTTGGGTCGAACAAACTTGTGCCAGTTGCGTTAAACAAACTTGTGCTAGTTGCATCGAACAAACTTTTGCCAGTTGCGTCGAACAAACTTGTGCCAGTTGCGTCGAACAAACTTGCGCCAGTTGCGTCGAACAAACTTGTGCCAGTTGCGTTGAACAAACTTCTGCCAATTGTGTCAAACAAACTTTTGTCAGTTGCGTAGAACAACCTTGTGCCAGTTGCGTGAAAGAAACTTGTGCCAGTTGCGTAAAACAAACTTGTGCCAGTTGCGTCGAAGAAACTTGTGCTAGTTTCTAGAACAAACTTGTGCCAGTTGCGTCAAACAAACTGATGCCAGTTGCGTAAAACAAACTAGTGCCAGTTGCATAGAACAAACTTGTGCCAATTGAGTAGAACAAAATTGTGCCAATTGCGTCAAACGAACTTGTGCCAGTTCGTCGAACAAACTTGTGCCAGTTGCGTCGAAGAAACTTGTGCCAGTTGCGTCAAACAAACTTGTGCCAGTTGCGTCGAACAAACTTGTGCCAGTTGCGCCGAACAAACTTGTGCCAGTTACGGCAAACCAACTTGTGCCACTTGCGTCGAGAAAACTTGTGCCAGTTGCATCAATTAAACTTGTGCCAGTTGCGTCAAACAAACTTGTGCCAGATACGGCGAACAAACTTGTGCCAGTTGCATCGAGAAAAGTTGTGCCAGTTATGTCAAATAAACTTGTGCCAGTTGCGTCAAACAAACTTGTGCCAGTTGCGTCAAACAAACTTGTGCCAGTTGCGTCAAACAAACTTGTGCCAGTTGCGTCAAACAAACTTGTGCCAATTGATTAAAAAAACCTTGTGCCAGTTGCGTTGAACAAACTTGTGCCAGTTGCGTCTAACAAACTTGTGCCAGTTGCGTCAAACAAACTTGTGCCAGTTGCGTCGAACAAACTTGTGCCAGTGTCATCGAACAAACTTGTGCCAGTTGCATAGAACAAACTTGTGCCAGTTGCGTCAAACAAACTTGTGCCAGTTGCGTCAAACAAACTTGTGCCTCTTGTGTCAAACAAACTTGTGCCAGTTGCGTCAAACAAACTTGTACCAATTGAGTCGAAAAAACTTGTGCCTGTTACGTCGAACAAACTTGTGCCAGTTGCGTCTAACAAACTTGTGCCAGTTGCGTAGAACAAACTTGTGCCAGTTGCGTCAAACAAACTTGTGCCAGTTGCGTAGAAGAACCTTGTGCCAGTTGCGTCAAACGAATTTGTGCCAGTTGCGTCAAACAAACTTGCGCCAGTTGCGTCAAACAAACTAGTGCCAGTTGCATAGAACAAACTTGTGCCAGTTGGGTCGAACAAACTTGTGCCAGTTGCGTTAAACAAACTTTTGCCAGTTGCGTCGAACAAACTTGCGCCAGTTACGTCAAACAAACTTGTGCCAGTTGCGTTGAACAAACTTCTGCCAGTTGTGTCAAACAAACTTGTGTCAGTTGCGTAGAAAAAACTTGTGCCAGTTGCGTCAAACAAACTTGTGTCAGTTGGGTTGAACAAACTTGTGCCAGTTGCGTGAAACAAACATGTGCCAGTTACGTAGAAAAAACTAGTGCCATTTGCACAGAACAAACTTGTGCCAGATGTGTAGAACAAACTTGTGCCAGTTGCGTAGAACAAACTTGTGCCAGTTGCATAGAACAAACTTGTGCCAGTTATGTAGAACAAACTTGTGCCAGATGCATAGGACAAACTTCTGCCAGTTGCGTCGAACAAACTTGTGCCAGTTACGGCGAACAAACTAGTGCCAGTTTCGTTGAGAAAACTTGTGCCAGTTGCGTCAAATAAACTTGTGCCAGTTGCGTCAAACAAACTTTTGCCAGTTGCGTCAAACAAACTTGTGCCAGTTGCGTCAAACAAACTTGTTCCAGTTGCGTCAAACAAACTTGTGCCAATTGAGTCGAAAAAAACTTGTGCCAGTTGCGTCGAACAAACCTGTGCCAGTTGCGTCTAACAAACTTGTGCCAGTTGCGTCAAAAAACTTGGGCCAGTTTCGTCAAACAAACTTGTGCCAGTGGCATCCAACAAACTTGTGCCAGTTGCGTCGAACAAACTTGTGCCAGTTGTGTCAAACAAACTTGTGCAGGTGCGTAGAACAAACTTGTGCCAGTTGCGTAGAACAACCTTGTGCCAGTTGAGTCGAACAAACTTGTGCTAGTTAGTAGAACAGACTTGTGTCAGTTGCGTCAAACAAACTTATGCCAGTTGCGTAAAACAAACTAGTGCCAGTTGCACAGAACAAACTTGTGCCAGTTGAGTAGAACAAACTTGTGCCAATTGCATCAAACAAACTTGTGCCAGTTGCGTCGAACAAACTTGTGCCAGTTGCGTTGAAGAAACTTGTGCCAGTTGCGTCAAACAAACGTGTGCCAGTTGCGTCGAACAAACTTGTGCCAGTTGCGTCGAACAAACTTGTGCCAGTTACGACGAACCAACTTGTGCCACTTGCGTCGAGAAAACTTGTGCCAGTTGCGTCAAATAAACTTGTGCCAGTTGCATCAAACAAACTTATGCCAGTTACGGCGAACAAACTTGTGCCAGTTGCGTCGAGAAAAGTTGTGCCAGTTGCGTCAAATAAACTTGTGCCAGTTGCGTCAAACAAACTTGTGCCAGTTGCGTCAAACAAACTTGTGCCAGTTGCGTCAAACAAACTTGTGCCAGTTGCGTCAAACAAACTTGTGCCAATTGATTAAAAAAAACTTGTGCCAGTTGCGTTGAACAAACTTGTGCCAGTTGCGTCTAACAAACTTGTGCCAGTTGCATCAACCAAACTTGTGCCAGTTGTGTCGAACAAACTTGTGCCAGTTGCATCGAACAAACTTGTGCCAGTTGCATAGAACAAACTTGTGCCGGTTGCGTCAAACAAACTGTGCCAGTTGCGTAGAACAAACTTGTACATGTTGCGTAGAACAACCTTGTGCTAGTTGCGTAGAACAAACTTGTACATGTTGCGTAGAACAACCTTGTGCCAGTTGCGTCAAACAAACTTGTGCCAGTTGCGTCAAACAAACTTGTGCCAGTTGCGTCGAACAAACTTGTGCCACTTGTGTGAAACAAACTTGTGCCACTTGGGTCGAACAAACTTGTGCCAGTTACGTTAAACAAACTTGTACCAGTTGCGTCGTACAAAATTGTACCAGTTGCGTCGAACAAACTTGTGCCAGTTGCGTCGAACAAACTTGCGCCAGTTCCGTCGAACAAACTTGTGCCAGTTGCTTAGAACAAACTTGTGCCAGTTGCGTCGAACAAACTTGTGCCAGTTGGGTAGAACAAACATGTGCCAGTTGCGTCAAACAAATTTGTGCCAGTTGCGTAGAACAAACTAGTGCCAGTTGCATAGAACAAACTTGTGCCAGATGCGTAGAACAAACTTTTGCCATTTGCGTAGAACAAACTTGTGCCAGTTGTGTCAAACAAACTTGTGCCAGTTGTGTACAAAAAACTTGTGCCAGTTATGTAGAACAAACTTGTGCCTGTTGCATCAAACAAACTTGTCCCACGTTAAACAAACTTGTGCCAGTTGCATAGAAAAAACTTGTGTCAGTTGCATAGAACAACCTTGTGCCAGTTGCGTCAAACAAACTTGTGCCAATTGCGTCAAACAAACTTGTGCCAGTTGCGTCAAAAAACTTGTGCCAGTTGCGTCAAAAAAACTTGGGCCAGTTACGTCGAACAAACTTGTGCCAGTTGCATCGAACAAACTTGTGCCAGTTGCGTAGAACAAACTTGTGCCAGTTGCGTCAAACAAACTTGTGCCAGTTGCGTCAAACAAACTTGTGCCTCTTGTGTCAAACAAACTTGTGCCAGTTGCGTCAAACAAACTTGTACCAATTGAGTCGAAAAAACTTGTGCCTGTTACGTCGAACAAACTTGTGCCAGTTGCGTCTAACAAACTTGTGCCAGTTGCGTAGAACAAACTTGTGCCAATTGCGTCAAACAAACTTGTGCCAGTTGCGTAGAAGAACCTTGTGCCAGTTGCGTCAAACGAATTTGTGCCAGTTGCGTCAAACAAACTTGCGCCAGTTGCGTCAAACAAACTAGTGCCAGTTGCATAGAACAAACTTGTGCCAGTTGGGTCGAACAAACTTGTGCCAGTTGCGTTAAACAAACTTTTGCCAGTTGCGTCGAACAAACTTGCGCCAGTTACGTCAAACAAACTTGTGCCAGTTGCGTTGAACAAACTTCTGCCAGTTGTGTCAAACAAACTTGTGTCAGTTGCGTAGAAAAAACTTGTGCCAGTTGCGTCAAACAAACTTGTGTCAGTTGGGTTGAACAAACTTGTGCCAGTTGCGTGAAACAAACATGTGCCAGTTACGTAGAAAAAACTAGTGCCATTTGCACAGAACAAACTTGTGCCAGATGTGTAGAACAAACTTGTGCCAGTTGCGTAGAACAAACTTGTGCCAGTTGCATAGAACAAACTTGTGCCAGTTATGTAGAACAAACTTGTGCCAGATGCATAGGACAAACTTCTGCCAGTTGCGTCGAACAAACTTGTGCCAGTTACGGCGAACAAACTAGTGCCAGTTTCGTTGAGAAAACTTGTGCCAGTTGCGTCAAATAAACTTGTGCCAGTTGCGTCAAACAAACTTTTGCCAGTTGCGTCAAACAAACTTGTGCCAGTTGCGTCAAACAAACTTGTTCCAGTTGCGTCAAACAAACTTGTGCCAATTGAGTCGAAAAAAACTTGTGCCAGTTGCGTCGAACAAACTTGTGCCAGTTGCGTCTAACAAACTTGTGCCAGTTGCGTCAAAAAACTTGGGCCAGTTTCGTCAAACAAACTTGTGCCAGTGGCATCCAACAAACTTGTGCCAGTTGCGTTGAACAAACTTGTGCCAGTTGTGTCAAACAAACTTGTGCAGGTGCGTAGAACAAACTTGTGCCAGTTGCGTAGAACAACCTTGTGCCAGTTGAGTCGAACAAACTTGTGCTAGTTAGTAGAACAGACTTGTGTCAGTTGCGTCAAACAAACTTATGCCAGTTGCGTAAAACAAACTAGTGCCAGTTGCACAGAACAAACTTGTGCCAGTTGAGTAGAACAAACTTGTGCCAATTGCATCAAACAAACTTGTGCCAGTTGCGTCGAACAAACTTGTGCCAGTTGCGTCGAACAAACTTGTGCCAGTTGCGTCGAACAAACTTGTGCCAGTTACGACGAACCAACTTGTGCCACTTGCGTCGAGAAAACTTGTGCCAGTTGCGTCAAATAAACTTGTGCCAGTTGCATCAAACAAACTTATGCCAGTTACGCCGAACAAACTTGTGCCAGTTGCGTCGAGAAAAGTTGTGCCAGTTGCGTCAAATAAACTTGTGCCAGTTGCGTCAAACAAACTTGTGCCAGTTGCGTCAAACAAACTTGTGCCAGTTGCGTCAAACAAACTTGTGCCAGTTGCGTCAAACAAACTTGTACCAATTGATTAAAAAAAACTTGTGCCAGTTGCGTTGAACAAACTTGTGCCAGTTGCGTCTAACAAACTTGTGCCAGTTGCATCAGCCAAACTTGTGCCAGTTGTGTCGAACAAACTTGTGCCAGTTGCATCGAAGAAACTTGTGCCAGTTGCATAGAACAAACTTGTGCCGGTTGCGTCAAACAAACTTGTGCCAGTTGCGTAGAACAAACTTGTACATGTTGCGTAGAACAACCTTGTGCTAGTTGCGTAGAACAAACTTGTACATGTTGCGTAGAACAACCTTGTGCCAGTTGCGTCAAACAAACTTGTGCCAGTTGCGTCAAACAAACTTGTGCCAGTTGCGTCGAACAAACTTGTGCCACTTGTGTGAAACAAACTTGTGCCACTTGGGTCGAACAAACTTGTGCCAGTTACGTTAAACAAACTTGTACCAGTTGCGTCGTACAAAATTGTACCAGTTGCGTCGAACAAACTTGTGCCAGTTGCGTCGAACAAACTTGCGCCAGTTCCGTCGAACAAACTTGTGCCAGTTGCTTAGAACAAACTTGTGCCAGTTGCGTCGAACAAACTTGTGCCAGTTGGGTAGAACAAACATGTGCCAGTTGCGTCAAACAAATTTGTGCCAGTTGCGTAGAACAAACTAGTGCCAGTTGCATAGAACAAACTTGTGCCAGATGCGTAGAACAAACTTTTGCCATTTGCGTAGAACAAACTTGTGCCAGTTGTGTCAAACAAACTTGTGCCAGTTGTGTACAAAAAACTTGTGCCAGTTATGTAGAACAAACTTGTGCCTGTTGCATCAAACAAACTTGTCCCACGTCAAACAAACTTGTGCCAGTTGCATTGAAAAAACTTGTGTCAGTTGCATAGAACAACCTTGTGCCAGTTGCGTCAAACAAACTTGTGCCAATTGCGTCAAACAAACTTGTGCCAGTTGCGTCAAAAAACTTGTGCCAGTTGCGTCAAAAAAACTTGGGCCAGTTACGTCGAACAAACTTGTGCCAGTTGCATCGAACAAACTTGTGCCAGTTGCGTAGAACAAACTTGTGCCAGTTACGTCAAACAAACTTGTGCCAGTTGCGTAGAACAAACTTGTGCCAGTTGCGTAGAACAACCTTGTGCCAGTTGCGTCAAACAAACTTGTGCAGGTTGCGTCAAACAAACTTGTGCCAGTTGCGTCGAACAAACTTGGGCCAGTTGTGTCAAACAAACTTGTGCCATTTGGTTCGAACAAACTTGTGCCAGTTGCGTCCAACAAACTTGTACCAGTTGCGTCAAACAAACTTGTACCAGTTATGTCGAACAAACTTGTGCCAGTTGCGTAGAACAAACTTGTGCCAGTTGCGTCAAACAAACTTATGCCAGTTGCATAGAACAAACTAGTGCCAGTTGCATAGAACAAATTTGTGCCAGTTTCGTAGAACAACATAGTGCCAGTTGCATCGAACAAACTTGTGACAGTAGTGTCGAACAAACTAGTGCCAGTTGCGTCGAACAAACTTGTGCCAGTTGCGTCGAACAAACTTGTGCCAGTTGCGTCGATCAAACTTGTGTCAGTTGCGTCAAACAAACTTGTGCCAGTTGCGTGAAACAAACTTGTGCCAATTGAGTCGAAAAAACTTGTGCCAGATGCGTCGAACAAACTTGTGCCAGTTGCATCTAACAAACTTGTGCCAGTTGAGTCAAACAAACTTGTGCCAGTTGCGTAGAACAAACTTGTGCCAGTTGCATCGAACAAACTTGTGCCAGTTGCGTAGAACAAACTTGTGCCAGTTGCGTCAAACAAACTTGTGCCAGTTGCGTAGAACAAACTTGTGCCAGTTGCGTAGAACAACCTTGTGCCAGTTGCGTTAAACAAACTTGTGCCAGTTGCGTCAAACCAACTTGTGCCAGTTGTGTCAAACAAACTTGCGCCAGTTTGTTCGAACAAACTTGTGCCATTTGCGTCCAACAAACTTGTACCAGTTGCGTCAAACAAACTTGTGCCAGTTGCATAGAACAAACTAGTGCCAGTTGCATAGAACAAACTTGTGCCAGTTGAGTAGAACAAACTAGTGCCAGTTGCGTCAAACAAACTTGTGCCAGTTGCGTCGAAGAAACTTGTGCCAGTTGCGTCGAAGAAACTTGTGCCAGTTGCGTCAAACAAACATGTGCCAGTTGCATAGAACAAACTAGTGCCAGTTGCATAGAACAAACTTGTGCCAGTTGCGTAGAACAAACTAGTGCCAGTTGCGTCAAAGAAACTTGTGCCAGTTGCGTCAAAGAAACTTGTGCCAGTTGCGTCGAAGAAACTTGTGCCAGTTGCGTCGAAGAAACTTGTGCCAGTTGCGTCAAACAAACATGTGCCAGTTGCGTCGAACAAACTTGTGCCAGTTGCGTCGAACAAACTTGTGCCAGATATGGCGAACAAACTTGTGAAAGTTGCGTCGAGAAAACTTGTGCCAGTTGCGTCAAAAAAAACTTGTGCCAGTTGCGTCAAACAAACTTGTGCCAGTTGCGTCAAACAAACTTGTGCTTCTTGCGTCAAACAAACTTGTGCCAATTGAGTCGAAAAAACTTGTGCCTGTTACGTCGAACAAACTTGTGCCAGTTGCGTCTAACAAACTTGTGCCAGTTGCATCAAACAAACTTGTGCCAGTTGCGTAGAACAAACTTGTGCCAGTTGCGTCAAACAAGCTTGTGCCAGTTGCGTAGAACAAACTTGTGCCAGTTGCATAGAAGAACCTTGTGCCAGTTGCGTCAAACAAACTTGTGCCAGTTGCGTCAAACTAACTTGTGCCTGTTGCGTTAAACAAACTTATGCCAGTTGCATCGAACAAACTTTTGCCAGTTGCGTCGAACAAACCTGTGCCAGTTGCGTCGAACAAACTTGCACCAGTTGCGTCGAACAAACTTGTGCCAGTTGCATTGAACAAACTCCTGCCAATTGTGTCAAACAAACTTGTGTCAGTTGCATAGAACAAACTTGTGCCAGATGCGTAGAACAAACTTGTGCCAGGTGCGTAGAACAAACTTTTGCCAGTTGCGTCAAACAAACTTGTGCCAGTTGCGTCAAACAAACTTGTGCCAGTTGCGTAGAACAAACTTGTGCCAGTTGCGTAGAACAACCTTGTGCCAGTTGCGTCAAACAAACTTGTGGCAGTTGCGTCAAACAAACTTTTGCCAGTTGCGTCAAAAAAACTTGTGCCAGTTGCGTCAAAAAAACTTGGTCCAGTTGCGTCGAACAAACTTGTGCCAGTTGCGTCAAACAAACTTGTGCCAGTGGCATCGAACAAACTAGTGCCAGTTGCATAGAACAAACTTGTGCCAGTTGTGTCAAACAAACTTGTTCCAGTTGTGTACAACAAACTTGTGCCAGTTATGTAGAACAAACTTCTGCCTGTTGCATCAAACAAAATTGTGCCAGTTGCGTCAAACAAACTTGTGTCAGTTGTATAGAACAAACTTTTGCCAGTTGCATAGAACAACCTTGTGCCAGGTGGATCAAACAAACTTGTGCCAGTTGCATCAAACAAACTTGTGCCAGTTGCGTCAAACAAACTTGTGTCAGTTGCGTCGAACAAACTTGTGCCAGTTGCGTAGAACAAACTTGTGCCAGTTGCATAGAATAAACTTGTGCCAGTTATGTAGAACAAACTTGTGCCAGTTGCGTCAAACAAACTTGTGCCAGTTGCGTCAAACAAACTTATGCCAGTTGCGTAAAACTAACTAGTGCCAGTTGCATAGAACAAACTTGTTCCAGTTGAGTAGAACAAAATTGTGCCAATTGCGTCAAACAAACTTGTGCCGGTTCGTCTAACAAACTTGTGCCAGTTGCGTCGAAGAAACTTGTGCCAGTTGCGTCAAAAAAACTTTTGCCAGTTGCGTCGAACAAACTTGTGCCAGTTGCGTCGAACAAACTTGTGCCAGTTACGGCGAACCAACTTGTGCCAATTACAGCGAACAAACTTGTACAAGTTGCATCGAGAAAAGTTGTGCCAGTTGCGTCAAATAAACTTGTGCCAGTTGCGTCAAACAAACTTGTGCCAGTTGCGTCAAACAAACTTGTGCCAGTTGCGTCAAACAAACTTGTGCCAGTTGCGTCAAACAAACTTGTGCCAATTGATTAAAAAAAACTTGTGCCAGTTGCGTTGAACAAACTTGTGCCAGTTGCGTCTAACAAACTTGTGCCAGATGCGTCAAACAAACTTGTGCCAGTTGCGTCGAACAAACTTGTGCCAGTTGCATCGAACACACTAGTGTCAGTTGCTTAGAACAAACTTGTGCCAGTTGCGCCAAACAAACTTGTGCCAGTTGCGTAGAACAATCTTGTACATGTTGCGTAGAACAACCTTGTGCCAGTTGCGTCAAACAAACTTGTGCCAGTTGTGTCAAACAAACTTGTGCCAGTTGGGTCAAACAAACTTGTGCCAGTTATGTTAAACAAACTTGTTCCAGTTGCGCCGAACAAACTTGTGCCAGTTGCGTCGAACAAACTTTGCCAGTTGCATCGAACAAACTTGCGCCAGATCCGTCAAACAAACTTGTGCCAGTTGCTTAGAACAAACATGTGCCAGTTGTGTCAAACAAACTTGTGCCAGTTGCATCAAACAAACTTGTGCCACTTGCGTCGAACAAACTTGTGCCAGTTGGGTAGAACAAACATGTGCCAGTTGTGTCAAACAAATTTGTGCCAGTTGCGTAGAACACACTAGTGCCAATTGCATAGAACAAACTTGTGCCAGATGCGTAGAACAAACATTTGCCATTTGCGTAGAACAAACTTGTGCCAGTTGTGTCAAACAAACCTGTGCCAGTTGTGTACAACAAACTAGTAAGAGTTGCGTAGAACAAACTTGTGCCAGTTGTGTCGAACAAACTTGTGCCAGTTGCGTAGAACAAACTTGTACCAGTTGCGTCAAACAAACTTATGCCAGTTGCATAGAACAAACTAGTGCCAGTTGCATAGAACATACTTGTGCCAGTCTCGTAGAACAAACTTGTGCCAGTTGCGTCAAACAAACTTGTGCCAGTTGCGTCGAAGAAACTTGTGCCAGTTGCGTCGAAGAAACTTGTGCCAGTTGCGTCAAACAAACTTGTGCCATTTGCGTTGAACAAACTTATGCCAGTTGCGTCGAACAAACTTGTGCCAGATATGGCGAACAAACTTGTGCCAGTTGCTTCGAGAAAACTTGGGCCAGTTGCGTAAAAAAAAACTTGTTCCAGTTGCGTCAAACAAACTTGTGCCAGTTGCGTCAAACAAACTTGTGCCTCTTGGGTCAAACAAACTTGTGCCAGTTGCGTCAAACAAACTTGTACCAATTGAGTCGAAAAAACTTGTGCCTGTTACGTCGAACAAACTTGTGCCAGTTGCGTCAAACAAACTTGTGCCAGTTGCGTCAAACAAACTTGTGCCAGTTGCGTCAAACAAACTTGTGCCAGTTGCGTCAAACAAACTTGTGCCAGTTGCGTAGAACAAACTTGTGCCAGTTGCGTCAAACAAACTTGTGCCAGTTGCGTAGAAGAACCTTGTGCCAGTTGCGTCAAACGAACTTGTGCCAGTTGCGTCAAACAAACTTGTGCCAGTTGCGTCGAACAAACTTGTGCCAGTTGCGTTGAACAAATTTGTGTCAGTTGGGTAGAACAAACTTGTGCCAGTTGCCTCAAACAAACATGTGCCAGTTACGTAGAACAAAATAGTGCCAGTTGCATAGAACAAACTTGTGCCAGATGTGTAGAACAAACTTGTGCCAGTTGCGTAGAACAAACTTGTGCCATTTGCATAGAACAAACTTGTGCCAGTTATGTAGAACAAACTTGTGCCAGTTGCGTCGAACAAACTTGTGCCAGTTGCGTCGAACAAACTTGTGCCAGTTACGGCGAACCAACTTGTGCCGCTTGCGTCGAGAAAACTTGTGCCAGTTGCGTCAAATAAACTTGTGCCAGTTGCGTCAAACAAACTTGTGCCAATTACGGCGAACAAACTTGTGCAAGTTGCATCGAGAAAATTTGTGCCAGTTGCGTCAAATAAACTTGTGCCAGTTGCTTCAAACAAACTTTTGCCAGTTGCGTCAAACAAACTTGTGCCTGTTGTGTCAAACAAACTTGTTCCAGTTGTGTCAAACAAACTTGTGCCAATTGAGTCGAAAAAACTTGTGCCAGTTGCGTCGAACAAACTTGTGCCAGTTGCGTCAAAAAACTTGGGCCAGTTTCGTCAAACAAACTTGTGCCAGTGGCATCCAACAAACTTGTGCCAGTTGCGTCGAACAAACTTGTGCCAGTTGTGTCAAACAAACTTGTGCAGGTGCGTAGAACAAACTTGTGCCAGTTGCGTAGAACAACCTTGTGCCAGTTGAGTCGAACAAACTTGTGCTAGTTAGTAGAAAAAACTTGTGTCAGTTGTGTCAAACAAACTTATGCCAGTTGCGTAAAACAAACTAGTGCCAGTTGCACAGAACAAACTTGTGCCAGTTGAGTAGAACAAACTTGTGCCAATTGCATCAAACAAACTTGTGCCAGTTGCGTCGAACAAACTTGTGCCAGTTGCGTTGAAGAAACTTGTGCCAGTTGCGTCAAACAAACTTGTGCATGTTGCGTCGAACAAACTTGTGCCAGTTGCGTCGAACAAACTTGTGCCAGTTACGGCGAACCAACTTGTGCCACTTGCGTCGAGAAAACTTGTGCCACTTGCGTCAAATAAACTTATGCCAGTTGCATCAAACAAACTTGTGCCAGTTACGGCGAACAAACTTGTGCCAGTTGCGTCGAGAAAAGTTGTGCCAGTTGCGTCAAATAAACTTGTGCCAGTTGCGTCAAACAAACGTGTGCTAATTGCGTCAAACAAACTTGTGCCAGTTGCGTCAAACAAACTTGTGCCTGTTGCGTCAAACAAACTTGTGCCAATTGATTAAAAAAAACTTGTGCCAGTTGCGTCAAATAAACTTGTGCCAGTTGCGTCGAACAAACTTGTGCCACTTGTGTGAAACAAACTTGTGCCAGTTGGGTCGAACAAACTTGTGCCAGTTACGTTAAACAAACTTGTACCAGTTGCGTCGTACAAAATAGTACCAGTTGCGTCGAACAAACTTGTGCCAGTTGCGTCAAACAAACTTGCGCCAGTTCCGTCGAACAAACTTGTGCCAGTTGCTTAGAACAAACTTGTGCCAGTTGTGTCAAACAAACTTGTGCCAGTTGTGTAGAACAAACTTGTGCTAGCTGAGTCGAACAAACTTGTGCCAGTTGGGTAGAACAAACATGTGCCAGTTGCGTCAAACAAATTTGTGCCAGTTGCGTAGAACAAACTAGTGCCAGTTGCATAGAACAAACTAGTGCCAGATGCGTAGAACAAACTTTTGCCATTTGCGTAGAACAAACTTGTGCCAGTTGTGTCAAACAAATTTGTGCCAGTTGTGTATAACAAACTTGTGCCAGTTATGTAGAACAAACTTGTGCCTGTTTCATCAAACAAACTTTTGCACGTCAAACAAACTTGTGCCAGTTGCACAGAACAAACTTGTGCCAGTGGCATAGAACAACCTTGTGCCAGTTGCGTCAAACAAACTTGTGCCAGTTGCGTCAAACAAACTTGTGCCAGTTGCGTCAAAAAAATTGTGCCAGTTGCGTCAAAAAAACTTGTGCCAGTTGCGCCGAACAAACTTGTGCCAGTTGCATCGAACAAACTTGTGCCAGTTGCGTAGAACAAACTTGTGCCAGTTGCGTCAAACAAACTTGTGCCAGTTGCGTAGAACAAACTTGTGCCAGTTGCGTAGAACAACCTTGTGCCAGTTGCGTCAAACAAACTTGTGCCAGTTGCGTCAAACAAACTTGTGCTAGTTGCGTCGAACAAACTTGGGCCAGTTGCGTCCAACAAATTTGTACCAGTTGCCTCAAACAAACTTGTACCAGTTATGTCGAACAAACTTGTGCCAGTTGCTTAGAACAAACTTGTGCCAGTTGCGTCAAACAAACTTATGCCAGTTGCATAGAACAAACTAGTGCCAGTTGCATAGAACAAATTTGTGCCTTTTGCGTAGAACAACATAGTGCCAGTTGCGTCGAACAAACTAGTGCCAGTTGCGTCGAACAAACTTGTGCCAGTTGCTTCGAACAAACTTGTGCCAGTTGCGTCGAACAAACTTGTGTCAGTTGCGTCAAACAAACTTGTGCCAGTTGCGTCAAACAAACTTGTGCCAATTGAGTCGAAAAAACTTGTGCCAGATGCGCCGAACAAACTTGTGCCAGTTGCATCTAACAAACTTGTGCCAGTTGCATCAAACAAACTTGTGCCAGTTGCGTCGAGCAAACTTGTGCCAGTTGCATCGAACAAACTTGTGCCAGTTGCGTAGAACAAACTTGTGCCAGTTGCGTCAAACAAACTTTTGCCAGTTGCGTAGAACAAACTTGTGCCAGTTGCGTCAAACAAACTTGTGACAGTTGCATCAAACAAACTTGTGCCAGTTGTGTCAAACAAACTTGTGTCAGTTGGTTCCAACAAACTTGTGCCATTTGCGTCCAACAAACTTGTACCAGTTGCGTCAAACAAACTTGTTCCAGTTGCGTCGAACAAACTTGTGCCAGTTGCGTAGAACAAACTTGTGCCAGTTGCGTCAAACAAACTTATGCCAGTTGCATAGAACAAACTAATGCCAGTTGCATAGAACAAACTTGTGCCAGTTGCGTAGAACAAACTTGTGCCAGTTGCGTCAAACAAACTTGTGCCAGTTGCGTCGAAGAAACTTGTGCCAGTTGCGTCGAAGAAACTTGTGCCAGTTGCGTCAAACAAACATGTGCCAGTTGCATCGAACAAACTTGTGCCAGTTGCGTCGAACAAACTTGTGCCAGATATGGATAACAAACTTGTGAAAGTTGCGTCGAGAAAACTTGTGCCAGTTGCGTCAAAAAAACTTGTGCCAGTTGAGTCAAACAAACTTGTGCCAGTTGCGTCAAACAAACTTGTGCCTCTTGCGTCAAACAAACTTGTGCCAATTGAGTCGAAAAAACTTGTGCCTGTTACGTCGAACAAACTTGTGCCAGTTGCGTCTAACAAACTTGTGCCAGTTGCGTTGAACAAACTTGTGCCAGTTGCGTAGAACAAACTTGTGCCAGTTGCGTAGAACAAACTTGTGCCAGTTGCGTCAAACAAACTTGTGCCAGTTGTGTAGAACAAACTTGTGCCAGTTGCGTAGAAGAACCTTGTGCCAGTTGCGTCAAACAAACTTGTGCCAGTTGCGTCAAACAAACTTGTGCCAGTTGCGTTAAACAAACTTGTGCTAGTTGCATCGAAAAAACTTTTGCCAGTTGCGTCGAACAAACTTGTGCCAGTTGCGTCAAAGAAACTTACACCAGTTGCGTCGAACAAACTTGTGCCAGTTGCGTTGAACAAACTTCTGCCAATTGTGTCAAACAAACTTGTGTCAGTTGCATAGAACAAACTTGTGCCAGTTGCGTCAAACAAACTTGTGCCAGTTGCGTAGAACAAACTAGTGCCAGTTCCATAGAACAAACTTGCGCAAGATGCGTAGAACAAACTTGTGCCAGGTGCGTAGAACAAACTTGTGCCAGTTGCATAGAACAAACTTGTGCCAGTTATGTAGAACAAACTTGTGCCAGTTGCATCAAACAAACTTGTGCCAGTTGCGTCGAACAAACTTGTGCCAGTTACGGCGAACGAACTTGTGCCAGTTTCGTCGAGAAAACTTGTGCCAGTTCCATCAAATAAACTTGTGCCAGTTGCGTCAAACAAACTTGTGCCAGTTGCGTCAAACAAACTTGTGCCAGTTGCGTCAAACAAACTTGTTCCAGTTGCGTCAAACAAACTTGTGCCAATTGAGTCGAAAAAAGTTGTGCCAGTTGCAATGAACAAACTTGTGCCAGTTGCGTAGAACAAACTTGTGCTTGTTGTGTCAACAAAGCTTGGGCCAGTTTCGTCGAACAAACTTGTGTCAGTGGCATCCAACAAACTTGTGCCAGTTGCGTAGAACAAACTTGTGCCAGTTGCGGAAACAAACTTGTGCCTGTTGCGTACAACAAACTTGTGCCAGCTGCGTAGAACAACCTTGTGCCAGTTGCGTCGAACAAACTTCTGCTAGTTTGTAGAACAAACTTGTGCCAGTTGCATCAAACAAACTTATGCCAGTTGCGTAAAACAAACTTGTGCCAGTTGCATAGAACAAACTTGTGCCAGTTGAGTAGAACAAACTTGTGCCAATTGCGTCAAACAAACTTGTGCCAATTCGTCGAACAAACTTGTGACAGTTGCGTCAAACAAACTTGTGCCAGTTGCGTCAAACAAACTTGTGCCAGTTGCGTCGAACAAACTTGTGCCAGTTACGTTGAGCAAACTTGTGCCAGTTACGACGAACCAACTTGTGCCCTTGCGTCGAGAAAACTTGTGCCAGTTGCGTCAAATAAACTTGTGGCAGTTGCGTCAAACAAACTTGTGCCAGTTACGGCGAACAAACTTGTGCCAGTTGCGTCGAGAAAAGTTGTGCCAGTTGCGTCAAATAAATTGTGCCAGTTGCGTCAAACAAACTTGTGCCAGTTGTTTCAAACAAACTTGTGCCAGTTGCGTCAAAAAAACTTGTGCCAGTTACGGCGAACAAACTTGTACCAGTTGCGTCGAGAAAAGTTGTGCCAGTTGCGTCAAATAAATTGTGACGGTTGCGTCAAACAAACTTGTGCCAGTTGTTTCAAACAAACTTGTGCCAGTTGCGTCAAACAAACTTCTGCCAATTGATTAAAAAAAAACTTGTGCCAGTTGTGTTGAACAAACTTGTGCCAGTTGCGTGTAACAAACTTGTGCCAGTTGCGTCAAACAAACTTGTGCCAGTTGCATCGAACAAACTTGTGCCAGTTGCATCGAACAAACTAGTGCCAGTTGCATAGAACAAACTTGTGCCAGTTGCATCAAACAAACTTGTGCCAGTTGCGTAGAACAAACTTGAACATGTTACATAGAACAACCTTGTGCCAGTTGCGTCAAACAAACTTTTGCCAGTTGTGTCAATCAAACTTGTGCCAGTTGGGTCGAACAAACTTGTGCCAGTTACGTTAAACAAACTTGTTCCAGTTGCGTCGAACAAACTTGTGCCAGTTGCGTCGAACAAACTTGTGCCAGTTGCGTCGAACAAACTTGCGCCAATTCCGTCGAACAAACTTGTGCCAGTTGCTTAGAACAAATTTGTGCCAGTTGTGTCAAACAAACTTGTGCCAGTTGCGTAGAACAAACTTGTACCAGTTGCGTCGAACAAACTTGTGCCAGTTGGGTAGAACAAACATGTGCCAGTTGTGTCAAACAAATCTGTGCCAGTTGCGTAGAACGCACTAGTGCCAGTAGCATTGAACAAACTTGTGCCAGATGCGTAGAACAAACATTTGCCATTTGCGTAGAACAAACTTGTGCCAGTTGTGTCAAACAAACTTGTGCCAGTTGTGTACAACAAACTAGTAAGAGTTGCGTAGAACAAACTTGTGCCAGTTACGTTGAACAAACTTGTGCCAGTTGCGTAGAACAAACTTGTACCAGTTGCGTCAAACAAACTTATGCCAGTTGCATAGAACAAACTAGTGCCAGTTGCATAGAACAAACTTGTGCCAGTTGTTTCAAACAAACTTGTGCCAGTTGCGTCAAACAAACTTGTGCCAGTTACGGCGAACAAACTTGTACCAGTTGCGTCGAGAAAAGTTGTGCCAGTTGCGTCAAATAAATTGTGACGGTTGCGTCAAACAAACTTGTGCCAGTTGTTTCAAACAAACTTGTGCCAGTTGCGTCAAACAAACTTCTGCCAATTGATTAAAAAAAACTTGTGCCAGTTGTGTTGAACAAACTTGTGCCAGTTGCGTCTAACAAACTTGTGCCAGTTGCGTCAAACAAACTTGTGCCAGTTGCATCGAACAAACTTGTGCCAGTTGCATCGAACAAACTAGTGCCAGTTGCATAGAACAAACTTGTGCCAGTTGCATCAAACAAACTTGTGCCAGTTGCATAGAACAAACTTGTACATGTTACATAGAACAACCTTGTGCCAGTTGCGTCAAACAAACTTGTGCCAGTTGTGTCAAACAAACTTGTGCCAGTTGGGTCGAACAAACTTGTGCCAGTTACGTTAAACAAACTTGTTCCAGTTGCGTCGAACAAACTTGTGCCAGTTGCGTCGAACAAACTTGTGCCAGTTGCGTCGAACAAACTTGCGCCAATTCCGTCGAACAAACTTGTGCCAGTTGCTTAGAACAAATTTGTGCCAGTTATGTCAAACAAACTTGTGCCAGTTGCGTAGAACAAACTTGTACCAGTTGCGTCGAACAAACTTGTGCCAGTTGGGTAGAACAAACATGTGCCAGTTGTGTCAAACAAATTTGTGCCAGTTGCGTAGAACGCACTAGTGCCAGTTGCATTGAACAAACTTGTGCCAGATGCGTAGAACAAACATTTGCCATTTGCGTAGAACAAACTTGTGCCAGTTGTGTCAAACAAACTTGTGCCAGTTGTGTACAACAAACTAGTAAGAGTTGCGTAGAACAAACTTGTGCCAGTTGCGTTGAACAAACTTGTGCCAGTTGCGTAGAACAAACTTGTACCAGTTGCGTCAAACAAACTTATGCCAGTTGCATAGAGCAAACTAGTGCCAGTTGCATAGAACAAACTTGTGCCAGTTGCGTCGAACAAACTTGTGCCAGTTGCGTTAAAGAAACTTGTGCCAGTTGCGTCGAACAAACTTGTGCCAGTTGCGTCTAAGAAACTTGTGCCAGTTGCGTCAAACAAACTTGTGCCATTTGCGTCGAACAAACTTGTGCCAGTTGCGTCGAACAAACTTGTGCCAGATATGGCGAACAAACTTGTGCCAGTTGCTTCAAGAAAACTTGTGCCAGTTGCGTAAAAAAAAACTTGTGACAGTTGCGTCAAACAAACTTGTGCCAGTTGCGTCAAACAAACTTGTGCCTCTTGCGTCAAACAAACTTGTGCCAGTTGCGTCAAACAAACTTGTTCCAATTGAGTCGAAAAAACTTGTGCCTGTTACGTCGAACAAACTTGTGCCAGTTGCGTCTAACAAACTTGTGCCAGTTGCGTAGAACAAACTTGTGCCAGTTGCGTTGAACAAACTTCTGCTAATTGTGTCAAACAAACTTATGTCAGTTGCACAGAACAAACTTGTGCCAGTTGCGTTGAACAAACTTGTGTCAGTTGGGTAGAACAATTTTGTGCCAGTTGCGTCAAACAAACTTGTGCCAGTAGCGTAGAACAAACTAGTGCCAGTTCCATAGAACAAACTTGCGCCAGATGCGTAGAACAAACTTGTACCAGGTGCATAGAACAAACTTGTGCCAGTTGCATAGAACAAACTTGTGCCAGTTATGTAGAACAAACTTGTGCCAGTTGCATCAAACAAACTTGTGCCAGTTGCGTCGAACAAACTTGTGCCAGTTACGGCGAACAAACTTGTGCCAGTTGCTTAGAACAAACTTGTGCCAGTTGTGTCAAACAAACTTGTGCCAGTTGCATCAAACAAACTTGTGCCACTTGCGTCGAACAAACTTGTGCCAGTTGGGTAGAACTAACATGTGCCAGTTGTGTCAAACAAATTTGTGCCAGTTGCGTAGAACACACTAGTGCCAATTGCATAGAACAAACTTGTGCCAGATGCGTAGAACAAACATTTGCCATTTGCATAGAACAAATTTGTGCCAGTTGTGTCAAACAAATCTGTGCCAGTTGTGTACAACAAACTAGTAAGAGTTGCGTAGAACAAACTTGTGCCAGTTGTGTCGAACAAACTTGTACCAGTTGCGTAGAACAAACTTGTACCAGTTGCATCAAACAAACTTATGCCAGTTGCATAGAACAAACTAGTGCCAGTTGCATAGAACAAACTTGTGCCAGTTGCGTAGAACAAACTTGTGCCAGTTGCGTCAAACAAACTTGTGCCAGTTGCGTCGAACAAACTTGTGCCAGTTGCATCGAAGAAACTTGTGCTAGTTGCATCAAACAAACTTGTGCCATTTGCGTTGAACAAACTTGTGCCAGTTGCGTCGAACAAACTTGTGCCAGATATGGCGAACAAACTTGTGCCAGTTGCTTCTAGAAAACTTGTGCCAGTTGCGTAAAAAAAAACTTGTGCCAGTTGCGTCAAACAAACTTGTGCCAGTTGCGTCAAACAAACTTGTGCCTCTTGCGTAAAACAAACTTGTGCCAGTTGCGTCAACCAAACTTGTACCAATTGAGTCGAAAAAACTTGTGCCTGTTACGTCGAACAAACTTGTGCCAGTTGCGTCTAACAAACTTGTGCCAGTTGCGTCAAACAAACTTGTGCCAGTTGCATCAAACAAACTTGTGCCAGTTGCGTCAAACAAACTTGTGCCAGTTGCGTAGAACAAACTTGTGCCAGTTGCGTCAAACAAACTTGTGACAGTTGCGTAGAAGAACCTTGTGTTAGTTGCGTCAAACGAACTTGTGTCAGTTGCGTCAAACAAACTTGTGCCAGTTATGTCAAACAAACTAGTGCCAGTTGCATAGAACAAACTTGTGCCAGTTGGGTCGAACAAACTTGTGCCAGTTGCGTTAAACAAACTTTTGCCAGTTGCGTCGAACAAACTTGTGCCAGTTGCGTCGAACAAACTTGCGCCAGTTACGTCAAACAAACTTGTGCCAGTTGCGTTGAACAAACTTCTGCCAGTTGTGTCAAACAAACTTATGTCAGTTGCGTAGAAAAAACTTGTGCCAGTTGCGTCGAACAAACTTGTGTCAGTTGGGTAGAACAAACTTGTGCCAGTTGCTTTAAACAAACATGTGCCAGTTACGTAGAACAAACTAGTGCCAGTTGCATAGAACAAACTTGTGCCAGATGTGTAGAACAAACTTGTGCCAGTTGCGTAGAACAAACTTGTGCCAGTTGTATAGAACAAACTTGTACCAGTTATGTAGAACAAACTTGTGCCAGTTGCGTCGAACAAACTTGTGCCAGTTGCGTCGAACAAACTTGTGCCAGTTACGGCGAACAAACTTGTGACAGTTTCGTCGAGAAAACTTGTGCCAGTTGCGTCAAATAATCTTGTGCCAGTTGCGTCAAACAAACTTTTGCCAGTTGCGTCAAACAAACTTGTCCCAGTTGCGTCAAACAAACTTTTTCCAGTTGTATCAAACAAACTTGTGCCAATTGAGTCGAAAAAACTTGTCCCAGTGGCATCCAACAAACTTGTGCCAGTTGCGTCGAACAAACTTGTGCCAGTTTTGTCAAACAAACTTGTTCAGGTGCGTAGAACAAACTTGTGCCAGTTGCATAGAACAACCTTTTGCCAGATGCGTCGAACAAACTTGTGCCAGTTGCGTAAAACAAACTTGTGCCAGTTGAGTAGAACAAACTTGTGCCAATTGCATCAAACAAACTTGTGCCAGTTGCGTCGAACAAACTTGTGCCTGTTGTGTCAAACAAACTTGTGCCAGTTGCGTCAAACAAACTTGTGCATGTTGCGTCGAACAAACTTGTGCCAGTTGCGTCAAATAAACTTGTGCCAGTTGCGTCAAACAAACTTGTGTCAGTTACGGCGAACAAACTTGTGCCAGTTGCATCGAGAAAAGTTGTGCCAGTTGCGTCAAATAAACTTGTGCCAGTTGCGTCAAACAAACTTGTGCCAGTTGCGTCAAACAAACTTGTGCCAGTTGCGTCAAACAAACTTGTGGCAATTGATTAAAAAAAACTTGTGCCAGTTGCGTTGAACAAACTTGTGCCAGTTGCGTCTAACAAACTTGTGCCAGTTGCGTCGAACAAACTTGGGCCAGTTGGGTCAAACAAACTTGTGCCAGTTGCATCAAACAAACTTGTGCCAGATGCGTCGAACAAACTTGAGCCAGTTGCATCGAACAAACTTGTGCCAGTTGCATAGAACAAACTTGTGCCAGTTGCGTCAAACAAACTTGTGCCAGTTGCGTAGAAAAAACTTGTACATGTTGCGTAGAACAACCTTGTGCCAGTTGCATAGAACCAACTTGTACATGTTGCGTAGAACAACCTTGTGCCAGTTGCGTCAAAAAAACTTGTGCCAGTTGCGTCAAACAAACTTGTGCCAGTTACGTCGAACAAACTTGTGCCACTTGTGTGAAACAAACTTGTGCCAGTTGGGTAGAACAAACTTGTGCCAGTTACGTTAAACAAACTTGTACCAGTTGCGTCGTACAAAATTGTACCAGTTGCGTCGAACAAACTTGTGCCAGTTGCGTCGAACAAACTTGCGCCAGTTCCGTCGAACAAACTTGTGCCAGTTGCTTAGAACAAACTTGTGCCAGTTGTGTCTAACAAACTTGTGCCAGTTGTGTAGAACAAACTTGTGCCAGTTGCGTCGAACAAACTTGTGCCAGTTGGGTAGAACAAACATGTGCCAGTTGCGTCAAACAAATTTGTGCCAGTTGCGTAGAACAAACTAGTGCCAGTTGCATTGAACAAACTTGTGCCAGATGCGTAGAACAAACTTTTGCCATTTGCGTAGAACAAACTTGTGCCAGTTGTGTCAAACAAACTTGTGCCAGTTGTGTACAACAAACTTGTGCCAGTTATGTAGAACAAACTTATGCCTGTTGCATCAAACAAACTTGTGCCACGTCAAACAAACTTGTGCCAGTTGCATAGAACAAACTTGTGCCAGTTGCATAGAACAACCTTGTGCCAGTTGTGTCAAACAAACTTGTGCCAGTTGCGTCAAACAAACTTGTGCCAGTTGCGTCAAAAAAACTTGTGCCAGTTGCGTCAAAAAAACTTGGGCCAGTTGCGCCGAACAAACGTGTGCTAGTTGCATCGAACAAACTTGTGCCAGTTGCCTAGAACAAACTTGTGCCAGTTACGTCAAACAAACTTGTGCCAGTTGCGTAGAACAAACTTGTGCCAGTTGCGTAGAACAACCTTGTGCCAGTTGCGTCAAACAAACTTGTGCCAGTTGCGTCAAACAAACTTGTGCCAGTTCCGTCGAACAAACTTGGGCCAGTTGGGTCAAACAAACTTGTGCCAGTTGGTTCGAACAAACTTGTGCCAGTTGCGTCCAACAAACTTGTACCAGTTGCGTCAAACAAACTTGTACCAGTTATGTCGAACAAACTTGTGCCAGTTGCGTAGAACAAACTTGTGCCAGTTGCATAGAACAAACTTATGCCAGTTGCTTAGAACAAACTAGTGCCAGTTGCATAGAACAAATTTGTGCCAGTTGCGTAGAACAACATAGTGCCAGTTGCGTCGAACAAACTTGTGACAGTAGCGTCGAACAAACTAGTGCCAGTTGCGTCGAACAAACTTGTGCCAGTTGCGTCGAACAAACTTGTGCCAGTTGCGTCGAACAAACTTGGGTCAGTTGCGTCAAACAAACTTGTGCCAGTTACGTCTAACAAACTTGTGCCAATTGAGTCGAAAAAACTTGTGCCAGATGCGTCGAACAAACTTGTGCCAGTTGCATCTAACAAACTTGTGCCAGTTGCGTCAAACAAACATGTCCCAGTTGTGTCGAACAAACTTGTGCCAGTTGCATCGAACAAACTTGTGCCAGTTGCGTAGAACAAACTTGTGCCAGTTGCGTCAAACAAACTTGTGCCAGTTGCGTAGAACAAACTTGTGCCAGTTGCGTAGAACAACCTTGTGCCAGTTGCGTCAAACAAACTTATGCAAAGTTGCGTCAAACAAACTTGTGCCAGTTGCGTCAAACAAACTTGTGCCAGTTGGTTCGAACAAACTTGTGCCATTTGCGTCCAACAAACTTGTACCAGTTGCATCAAAAAAACTTGTGCCAGTTGCGTCGAACAAACTTGTGCCAGATGCGTAGAACAAACTTGTGCCAGTTGCGTCAAACAAACTTATGCCAGTTGCATAGAACAAACTAGTGCCAGTTGCATAGAAGAAACTTGTGCCAGTTGCGTAGAACAAGCTTGTGCCAGTTGCGTCAAACAAACTTGTGCCAGTTGCATCGAAGAAACTTGTGCCAGTTGCGTCGAAGAAACTTGTGCCAGTTGCGTCAACCAAACATGTGCCAGTTGCGTCGAACAAACTTGTGCCAGTTGCGTCGACCAAACTTGTGCCAGATATGGATAACAAACTTGTGAAAGTTGCGTCGAGAAAACTTGTGCCAGTTGCGTCAAAAAAACTTGTGCCAGTTGCGTCAACGAAACTTGTGCCAGTTGCGTCAAACAAACTTGTGCCTCTTGCGTCAAACAAACTTGTGTCAGTTGGGTAGAACAAATTTGTGCCAGTTGCGTCAAACAAACTTGTGCCAGTTGCGTAGAACAAACTAGTTCCAGTTCCATAGAACAAACTTGCGCCACATGCGTAGAACAAACTTGTGCCAGGTGCGTAGAACAAACTTGTGTCAGTTGGGTAGAACAAATTTGTGCCAGTTGCGTCAAACAAACTTGTGCCAGTTGCGTAGAACAAACTAGTGCCAGTTCCATAGAACAAACTTGCGCCAGATGCGTAGAACAAACTTGAGCCAGGTGCGTAGAAGAAACTTGTGCCAGTTGCATAGAACAAACTTGTGCCAGTTATGTAGAACAAACTTGTGCCAGTTGCATCAAACAAACTTGTGCCAGTTGCGTCGAACAAACTTGTGCCAGTTACGGCGAACAAACTTGTGCCAGTTTCGTCGAACAAACTTGTGCCAGTTGCATCAAATAAACTTGTGCCAGTTGCGTCAAACAAACTTGTGCCAGTTGCGTCAAACAAACTTGTGCCAATTGCGTCAAACAAACTTGTTCCAATTGCGTCAAACAAACTTGTGCCAATTGAGTCGAAAAAACTTGTGCCAGTTGCATTGAACAAACTTGTGCCACTTGCGTCTAACAAACTTGTGCCTGTTGTGTCAACAAAGCTTGGGCCAGTTTCGTCGAACAAACTTGTGTCAGTGGCATCCAACAAACTTGTGCCAGTTGCGTAGAACAAACTTGTGCCAGTTGCGTCAAAGAAACTTGTGCCAGTTGCGTAGAACAAACTTGTGCCAGATGCGTAGAACAACCTTGTGCCAGTTGCGTCGAACAAACTTGTGCTAGTTTGTAGAACAAACTTGTGCCAGTTGCATCAAACATACTTATGCCAGTTGCGTAAAACAAACTTGTGCCAGTTGCATAGAACAAACTTGTGCCAGTTGAGTAGAACAAACTTGTGCCAATTCCGTCAAACAAACTTGTGCCAGTTCGACGAACAAACTTGTGACAGTTGCGTCAAACAAACTTGTGCCAGTTGCGTCAAACAAACTTGTGCCAGTTGCATCGAACAAACTTGTGCCAGTTACGTTGAGCAAACTTGTGCCAGTTACGACGAACCAACTTGTGCCCCTTGCGTCGAGAAAACTTGTGCCAGTTGCGTTAAATAAACTTGTGCCAGTTGCGTCAAACAAACTTGTGCCAGTTACGGCGAACAAACTTGTGCCAGTTGCATCGAGAAAAGTTGTGCCAGTTGCATCAAATAAATTGTGCCAGTTGCGTCAAACAAACTTGTGCCAGTTGTTTCAAACAAACTTGTGCCAGTTGCGTCAAACAAACTTGTGCCAGTTGTGTCAAACAAACTTGTGCCAGTTGCGTCGAGAAAAGTTGTGCCAGTTGCGTCAAATAACTTGTGCCAGTTGCGTCAAACAAACTTGTGCCAATTGTTTCAAACAAACTTGTGCCAGTTGCGTCAAACAAACTTGTGCCAATTGATTAAAAAAAAACTTGTGCCAGTTGTGTGGAACAAACTTGTGCCAGTTGCGTCTATCAAACTTGTGCCAGTTGCGTCAAACAAACTTGTGCCAGTAGCGTCGAACAAACTTGTGCCAGTTGCATCGAACAAACTAGTGCCAGTTGCATAGAACAAACTTGTGCCAGTTGCGTCAAACAAACTTGTGCCAGTTGCGTAGAACAAACTTGTGCCAGTTGCGTCGAACAAACTTGTGCCAGTTGCATCGAATAAACTAGTGCCAGTGTCATAGAACAACCTTGTGCCAGTTGTGTCAAACAAACTTGTGCCAGTTGTGTCAAACAAACTTGTGCCAGTTGGGTCGAACAAACTTGTGCCAGTTACGTTAAAAAAACTTGTTCTAATTGCATTGAACAAACTTGTGCCAGTTGCGTCAAACAAACTTGTGCCAGTTGCGTCAAACAAACTTGCGCCAGTTTCGTCGAACAAACTTGTGCCAGTTGCTTAGAACGAACTTGTGCCAGTTGTGTCAAACAAACTTGTGCCAGTTGCATAGAACAAACTTGTGCCAGTTGCGTCGAACAAACTTGTGCCAGTTGGGTAGAACAAACATGTGCCAGTTGTGTCAAACAAATTTGTGCCAGTTGTGTAGAACACACTAGTGCCAGTTGCATAGAACAAACTTGTGCCAGATGCGTAGAACAAACATTTGCCATTTGCGTAGAACAAACTTGTGCCAGTTGTGTCAAACAAACTTGTGCCAGTTGTGTACAACAAACTAGTAAGAGTTGCGTAGAACAAACTTGTGACAGTTGCGTCGAACAAACTTGTGCCAGTTGCGTAGAACAAACTTGTATCAGTTGCGTCAAACAAACTTATGCCAGTTGCATAGAACAAACTAGTGCCAGTTGCATAGAACAAACTTGTGTCAGTTGCGTAGAACAATCTTGTGCCAGTTGTGTCAAACAAACTTGTGCCAGTTGCGTCGAACAAACTTGTGCCAGTTGCGTCGAAGAAACTTGTGCCAGTTGCGTCAAACAAACTTGTGCCATTTGCGTTGAACAAACTTGTGCCAGTTGCGTTGAACAAACTTGTGCCAGATATGGCGAAAATCTTTTGCCAGTTGCTTCGAGAAAAATTGTGCCAGTTGCGTAAAAAAAAACTTGTGCCAGTTGCGTCAAACAAACTTGTGCCAGTTGCGTCAAACAAACTTGTGCCTCTTGCGTCAAACAAACTTGTGCCGGTTGCGTCAAACAAACTTGTACCAATTGAGTCGAAAAAAAACGGTTGCGTCAAACAAACTTGTGCCAGTTGTTTCAAACAAACTTGTGCCAGTTGCGTCAAACAAACTTCTGCCAATTGATTAAAAAAAACTTGTGCCAGTTGTGTTGAACAAACTTGTGCCAGTTGCGTCTAACAAACTTGTGCCAGTTGCGTCAAACAAACTTGTGCCAGTTGCATCGAACAAACTTGTGCCAGTTGCATCGAACAAACTAGTGCCAGTTGCATAGAACAAACTTGTGCCAGTTGCATCAAACAAACTTGTGCCAGTTGCATAGAACAAACTTGTACATGTTACATAGAACAACCTTGTGCCAGTTGCGTCAAACAAACTTGTGCCAGTTGTGTCAAACAAACTTGTGCCAGTTGGGTCGAACAAACTTGTGCCAGTTACGTTAAACAAACTTGTTCCAGTTGCGTCGAACAAACTTGTGCCAGTTGCGTCGAACAAACTTGTGCCAGTTGCGTCGAACAAACTTGCGCCAATTCCGTCGAACAAACTTGTGCCAGTTGCTTAGAACAAATTTGTGCCAGTTATGTCAAACAAACTTGTGCCAGTTGCGTAGAACAAACTTGTACCAGTTGCGTCGAACAAACTTGTGCCAGTTGGGTAGAACAAACATGTGCCAGTTGTGTCAAACAAATTTGTGCCAGTTGCGTAGAACGCACTAGTGCCAGTTGCATTGAACAAACTTGTGCCAGATGCGTAGAACAAACATTTGCCATTTGCGTAGAACAAACTTGTGCCAGTTGTGTCAAACAAACTTGTGCCAGTTGTGTACAACAAACTAGTAAGAGTTGCGTAGAACAAACTTGTGCCAGTTGCGTTGAACAAACTTGTGCCAGTTGCGTAGAACAAACTTGTACCAGTTGCGTCAAACAAACTTATGCCAGTTGCATAGAGCAAACTAGTGCCAGTTGCATAGAACAAACTTGTGCCAGTTGCGTCGAACAAACTTGTGCCAGTTGCGTTAAAGAAACTTGTGCCAGTTGCGTCGAACAAACTTGTGCCAGTTGCGTCTAAGAAACTTGTGCCAGTTGCGTCAAACAAACTTGTGCCATTTGCGTCGAACAAACTTGTGCCAGTTGCGTCGAACAAACTTGTGCCAGATATGGCGAACAAACTTGTGCCAGTTGCTTCAAGAAAACTTGTGCCAGTTGCGTAAAAAAAAACTTGTGACAGTTGCGTCAAACAAACTTGTGCCAGTTGCGTCAAACAAACTTGTGCCTCTTGCGTCAAACAAACTTGTGCCAGTTGCGTCAAACAAACTTGTTCCAATTGAGTCGAAAAAACTTGTGCCTGTTACGTCGAACAAACTTGTGCCAGTTGCGTCTAACAAACTTGTGCCAGTTGCGTAGAACAAACTTGTGCCAGTTGCGTTGAACAAACTTCTGCTAATTGTGTCAAACAAACTTATGTCAGTTGCACAGAACAAACTTGTGCCAGTTGCGTTGAACAAACTTGTGTCAGTTGGGTAGAACAATTTTGTGCCAGTTGCGTCAAACAAACTTGTGCCAGTAGCGTAGAACAAACTAGTGCCAGTTCCATAGAACAAACTTGCGCCAGATGCGTAGAACAAACTTGTACCAGGTGCATAGAACAAACTTGTGCCAGTTGCATAGAACAAACTTGTGCCAGTTATGTAGAACAAACTTGTGCCAGTTGCATCAAACAAACTTGTGCCAGTTGCGTCGAACAAACTTGTGCCAGTTACGGCGAACAAACTTGTGCCAGTTGCTTAGAACAAACTTGTGCCAGTTGTGTCAAACAAACTTGTGCCAGTTGCATCAAACAAACTTGTGCCACTTGCGTCGAACAAACTTGTGCCAGTTGGGTAGAACTAACATGTGCCAGTTGTGTCAAACAAATTTGTGCCAGTTGCGTAGAACACACTAGTGCCAATTGCATAGAACAAACTTGTGCCAGATGCGTAGAACAAACATTTGCCATTTGCATAGAACAAATTTGTGCCAGTTGTGTCAAACAAATCTGTGCCAGTTGTGTACAACAAACTAGTAAGAGTTGCGTAGAACAAACTTGTGCCAGTTGTGTCGAACAAACTTGTACCAGTTGCGTAGAACAAACTTGTACCAGTTGCATCAAACAAACTTATGCCAGTTGCATAGAACAAACTAGTGCCAGTTGCATAGAACAAACTTGTGCCAGTTGCGTAGAACAAACTTGTGCCAGTTGCGTCAAACAAACTTGTGCCAGTTGCGTCGAACAAACTTGTGCCAGTTGCATCGAAGAAACTTGTGCTAGTTGCATCAAACAAACTTGTGCCATTTGCGTTGAACAAACTTGTGCCAGTTGCGTCGAACAAACTTGTGCCAGATATGGCGAACAAACTTGTGCCAGTTGCTTCTAGAAAACTTGTGCCAGTTGCGTAAAAAAAAACTTGTGCCAGTTGCGTCAAACAAACTTGTGCCAGTTGCGTCAAACAAACTTGTGCCTCTTGCGTAAAACAAACTTGTGCCAGTTGCGTCAACCAAACTTGTACCAATTGAGTCGAAAAAACTTGTGCCTGTTACGTCGAACAAACTTGTGCCAGTTGCGTCTAACAAACTTGTGCCAGTTGCGTCAAACAAACTTGTGCCAGTTGCATCAAACAAACTTGTGCCAGTTGCGTCAAACAAACTTGTGCCAGTTGCGTAGAACAAACTTGTGCCAGTTGCGTCAAACAAACTTGTGACAGTTGCGTAGAAGAACCTTGTGTTAGTTGCGTCAAACGAACTTGTGTCAGTTGCGTCAAACAAACTTGTGCCAGTTATGTCAAACAAACTAGTGCCAGTTGCATAGAACAAACTTGTGCCAGTTGGGTCGAACAAACTTGTGCCAGTTGCGTTAAACAAACTTTTGCCAGTTGCGTCGAACAAACTTGTGCCAGTTGCGTCGAACAAACTTGCGCCAGTTACGTCAAACAAACTTGTGCCAGTTGCGTTGAACAAACTTCTGCCAGTTGTGTCAAACAAACTTATGTCAGTTGCGTAGAAAAAACTTGTGCCAGTTGCGTCGAACAAACTTGTGTCAGTTGGGTAGAACAAACTTGTGCCAGTTGCTTTAAACAAACATGTGCCAGTTACGTAGAACAAACTAGTGCCAGTTGCATAGAACAAACTTGTGCCAGATGTGTAGAACAAACTTGTGCCAGTTGCGTAGAACAAACTTGTGCCAGTTGTATAGAACAAACTTGTACCAGTTATGTAGAACAAACTTGTGCCAGTTGCGTCGAACAAACTTGTGCCAGTTGCGTCGAACAAACTTGTGCCAGTTACGGCGAACAAACTTGTGACAGTTTCGTCGAGAAAACTTGTGCCAGTTGCGTCAAATAATCTTGTGCCAGTTGCATCAAACAAACTTTTGCCAGTTGCGTCAAACAAACTTGTCCCAGTTGCGTCAAACAAACTTTTTCCAGTTGTATCAAACAAACTTGTGCCAATTGAGTCGAAAAAACTTGTCCCAGTGGCATCCAACAAACTTGTGCCAGTTGCGTCGAACAAACTTGTGCCAGTTTTGTCAAACAAACTTGTTCAGGTGCGTAGAACAAACTTGTGCCAGTTGCATAGAACAACCTTTTGCCAGATGCGTCGAACAAACTTGTGCCAGTTGCGTAAAACAAACTTGTGCCAGTTGAGTAGAACAAACTTGTGCCAATTGCATCAAACAAACTTGTGCCAGTTGCGTCGAACAAACTTGTGCCTGTTGTGTCAAACAAACTTGTGCCAGTTGCGTCAAACAAACTTGTGCATGTTGCGTCGAACAAACTTGTGCCAGTTGCGTCAAATAAACTTGTGCCAGTTGCGTCAAACAAACTTGTGTCAGTTACGGCGAACAAACTTGTGCCAGTTGCGTCGAGAAAAGTTGTGCCAGTTGCGTCAAATAAACTTGTGCCAGTTGCGTCAAACAAACTTGTGCCAGTTGCGTCAAACAAACTTGTGCCAGTTGCGTCAAACAAACTTGTGGCAATTGATTAAAAAAAACTTGTGCCAGTTGCGTTGAACAAACTTGTGCCAGTTGCGTCTAACAAACTTGTGCCAGTTGCGTCGAACAAACTTGGGCCAGTTGGGTCAAACAAACTTGTGCCAGTTGCATCAAACAAACTTGTGCCAGATACGTCGAACAAACTTGAGCCAGTTGCATCGAACAAACTTGTGCCAGTTGCATAGAACAAACTTGTGCCAGTTGCGTCAAACAAACTTGTGCCAGTTACGTCAAACAAACTTGTGCCAGTTGCGTAGAAAAAACTTGTGCCAGTTGTGTCAAATAAACTTGTGCCAGTTGCGTCAAAGAAACTTGTGCCAGTTGCGTAAAACAAACTTGTGCCAGTTGCGTCAAACAAACTTGTGCCAGTTGCGTAGAAAAAACTTGTACATGTTGCGTAGAACACCTTGTGCCAGTTGCATAGAACCAACTTGTACATGTTGCGTAGAACAACCTTGTGCCAGTTGCGTCAAAAAAACTTGTGCCAGTTGCGTCAAACAAACTTGTGCCAGTTACGTCGAACAAACTTGTGCCACTTGTGTGAAACAAACTTGTGCCAGTTGGGTAGAACAAACTTGTGCCAGTTACGTTAAACAAACTTGTACCAGTTGCGTCGTACAAAATTGTACCAGTTGCGTCGAACAAACTTGTGCCAGTTGCGTCGAACAAACTTGCGCCAGTTCCGTTGAACAAACTTGTGCCAGTTGCTTAGAACAAACTTGTGCCAGTTGTGTCTAACAAACTTGTGCCAGTTGTGTAGAACAAACTTGTGCCAGTTGCGTCGAACAAACTTGTGCCAGTTGGGTAGAACAAACATGTGCCAGTTGCGTCAAACAAATTTGTGCCAGTTGCGTAGAACAAACTAGTGCCAGTTGCATAGAACAAACTTGTGCCAGATGCGTAGAACAAACTTTTGCCATTTGCGTAGAACAAACTTGTGCCAGTTGTGTCAAACAAACTTGTGCCAGTTGTGTACAACAAACTTGTGCCAGTTATGTAGAACAAACTTATGCCTGTTGCATCAAACAAACTTGTGCCACGTCAAACAAACTTGTGCCAGTTGCATAGAACAAACTTGTGCCAGTTGCATAGAACAACCTTGTGCCAGTTGTGTCAAACAAACTTGTGCCAGTTGCGTCAAACAAACTTGTGCCAGTTGCGTCAAAAAAACTTGTGCCAGTTGCGTCAAAAAAACTTGGGCCAGTTGCGCCGAACAAACGTGTGCTAGTTGCATCGAACAAACTTGTGCCAGTTGCCTAGAACAAACTTGTGCCAGTTACGTCAAACAAACTTGTGCCAGTTGCGTAGAACAAACTTGTGCCAGTTGCGTAGAACAACCTTGTGCCAGTTGCGTCAAACAAACTTGTGCCAGTTGCGTCAAACAAACTTGTGCCAGTTCCGTCGAACAAACTTGGGCCAGTTGGGTCAAACAAACTTGTGCCAGTTGGTTCGAACAAACTTGTGCCAGTTGCGTCCAACAAACTTGTACCAGTTGCGTCAAACAAACTTGTACCAGTTATGTCGAACAAACTTGTGCCAGTTGCGTAGAACAAACTTGTGCCAGTTGCATAGAACAAACTTATGCCAGTTGCTTAGAACAAACTAGTGCCAGTTGCATAGAACAAATTTGTGCCAGTTGCGTAGAACAACATAGTGCCAGTTGCGTCGAACAAACTTGTGACAGTAGCGTCGAACAAACTAATGCCAGTTGCGTCGAACAAACTTGTGCCAGTTGCGTCGAACAAACTTGTGCCAGTTGCGTCGAACAAACTTGGGTCAGTTGCGTCAAACAAACTTGTGCCAGTTACGTCAAACAAACTTGTGCCAATTGAGTCGAAAAAACTTGTGCCAGATGCGTCGAACAAACTTGTGCCAGTTGCATCTAACAAACTTGTGCCAGTTGCGTCAAACAAACATGTCCCAGTTGTGTCGAACAAACTTGTGCCAGTTGCATCGAACAAACTTGTGCCAGTTGCGTAGAACAAACTTGTGCCAGTTGCGTCAAACAAACTTGTGCCAGTTGCGTAGAACAAACTTGTGCCAGTTGCGTAGAACAACCTTGTGCCAGTTGCGTCAAACAAACTTATGCAAAGTTGCGTCAAACAAACTTGTGCCAGTTTTGTCAAACAAACTTGTGCCAGTTGGTTCGAACAAACTTGTGCCATTTGCGTCCAACAAACTTGTACCAGTTGCATCAAAAAAACTTGTGCCAGTTGCGTCGAACAAACTTGTGCCAGATGCGTAGAACAAACTTGTGCCAGTTGCGTCAAACAAACTTATGCCAGTTGCATAGAACAAACTAGTGCCAGTTGCATAGAACAAACTTGTGCCAGTTGCGTAGAACAAGCTTGTGCCAGTTGCGTCAAACAAACTTGTGCCAGTTGCATCGAAGAAACTTGTGCCAGTTGCGTCGAAGAAACTTGTGCCAGTTGCGTCAACCAAACATGTGCCAGTTGCGTCGAACAAACTTGTGCCAGTTGCGTCGACCAAACTTGTGCCAGATATGGATAACAAACTTGTGAAAGTTGCGTCGAGAAAACTTGTGCCAGTTGCGTCAAAAAAACTTGTGCCAGTTGCGTCAACGAAACTTGTGCCAGTTGCGTCAAACAAACTTGTGCCTCTTGCGTCAAACAAACTTGTGTCAGTTGGGTAGAACAAATTTGTGCCAGTTGCGTCAAACAAACTTGTGCCAGTTGCGTAGAACAAACTAGTTCCAGTTCCATAGAACAAACTTGCGCCACATGCGTAGAACAAACTTGTGCCAGGTGCGTAGAACAAACTTGTGTCAGTTGGGTAGAACAAATTTGTGCCAGTTGCGTCAAACAAACTTGTGCCAGTTGCGTAGAACAAACTAGTGCCAGTTCCATAGAACAAACTTGCGCCAGATGCGTAGAACAAACTTGAGCCAGGTGCGTAGAAGAAACTTGTGCCAGTTGCATAGAACAAACTTGTGCCAGTTATGTAGAACAAACTTGTGCCAGTTGCATCAAACAAACTTGTGCCAGTTGCGTCGAACAAACTTGTGCCAGTTACGGCGAACAAACTTGTGCCAGTTTCGTCGAACAAACTTGTGCCAGTTGCATCAAATAAACTTGTGCCAGTTGCGTCAAACAAACTTGTGCCAGTTGCGTCAAACAAACTTGTGCCAATTGCGTCAAACAAACTTGTTCCAATTGCGTCAAACAAACTTGTGCCAATTGAGTCGAAAAAACTTGTGCCAGTTGCATTGAACAAACTTGTGCCACTTGCGTCTAACAAACTTGTGCCTGTTGTGTCAACAAAGCTTGGGCCAGTTTCGTCGAACAAACTTGTGTCAGTGGCATCCAACAAACTTGTGCCAGTTGCGTAGAACAAACTTGTGCCAGTTGCGTCAAAGAAACTTGTGCCAGTTGCGTAGAACAAACTTGTGCCAGATGCGTAGAACAACCTTGTGCCAGTTGCGTCGAACAAACTTGTGCTAGTTTGTAGAACAAACTTGTGCCAGTTGCATCAAACATACTTATGCCAGTTGCGTAAAACAAACTTGTGCCAGTTGCATAGAACAAACTTGTGCCAGTTGAGTAGAACAAACTTGTGCCAATTCCGTCAAACAAACTTGTGCCAGTTCGACGAACAAACTTGTGACAGTTGCGTCAAACAAACTTGTGCCAGTTGCGTCAAACAAACTTGTGCCAGTTGCATCGAACAAACTTGTGCCAGTTACGTTGAGCAAACTTGTGCCAGTTACGACGAACCAACTTGTGCCCCTTGCGTCGAGAAAACTTGTGCCAGTTGCGTTAAATAAACTTGTGCCAGTTGCGTCAAACAAACTTGTGCCAGTTACGGCGAACAAACTTGTACCAGTTGCATCGAGAAAAGTTGTGCCAGTTGCGTCAAATAAATTGTGCCAGTTGCGTCAAACAAACTTGTGCCAGTTGTTTCAAACAAACTTGTGCCAGTTGCGTCAAACAAACTTGTGCCAGTTGTGTCAAACAAACTTGTGCCAGTTGCGTCGAGAAAAGTTGTGCCAGTTGCGTCAAATAACTTGTGCCAGTTGCGTCAAACAAACTTGTGCCAATTGTTTCAAACAAACTTGTGCCAGTTGCGTCAAACAAACTTGTGCCAATTGATTAAAAAAAAACTTGTGCCAGTTGTGTGGAACAAACTTGTGCCAGTTGCGTCTATCAAACTTGTGCCAGTTGCGTCAAACAAACTTGTGCCAGTAGCGTCGAACAAACTTGTGCCAGTTGCATCGAACAAACTAGTGCCAGTTGCATAGAACAAACTTGTGCCAGTTGCGTCAAACAAACTTGTGCCAGTTGCGTAGAACAAACTTGTGCCAGTTGCGTCGAACAAACTTGTGCCAGTTGCATCGAATAAACTAGTGCCAGTGTCATAGAACAACCTTGTGCCAGTTGTGTCAAACAAACTTGTGCCAGTTGTGTCAAACAAACTTGTGCCAGTTGGGTCGAACAAACTTGTGCCAGTTACGTTAAAAAAACTTGTTCTAATTGCATTGAACAAACTTGTGCCAGTTGCGTCAAACAAACTTGTGCCAGTTGCGTCAAACAAACTTGCGCCAGTTTCGTCGAACAAACTTGTGCCAGTTGCTTAGAACGAACTTGTGCCAGTTGTGTCAAACAAACTTGTGCCAGTTGCATAGAACAAACTTGTGCCAGTTGCGTCGAACAAACTTGTGCCAGTTGGGTAGAACAAACATGTGCCAGTTGTGTCAAACAAATTTGTGCCAGTTGTGTAGAACACACTAGTGCCAGTTGCATAGAACAAACTTGTGCCAGATGCGTAGAACAAACATTTGCCATTTGCGTAGAACAAACTTGTGCCAGTTGTGTCAAACAAACTTGTGCCAGTTGTGTACAACAAACTAGTAAGAGTTGCGTAGAACAAACTTGTGACAGTTGCGTCGAACAAACTTGTGCCAGTTGCGTAGAACAAACTTGTACCAGTTGCGTCAAACAAACTTATGCCAGTTGCATAGAACAAACTAGTGCCAGTTGCATAGAACAAACTTGTGTCAGTTGCGTAGAACAATCTTGTGCCAGTTGTGTCAAACAAACTTGTGCCAGTTGCGTCGAACAAACTTGTGCCAGTTGCGTCGAAGAAACTTGTGCCAGTTGCGTCAAACAAACTTGTGCCATTTGCGTTGAACAAACTTGTGCCAGTTGCGTTGAACAAACTTGTGCCAGATATGGCGAAAATCTTTTGCCAGTTGCTTCGAGAAAAATTGTGCCAGTTGCGTAAAAAAAAACTTGTGCCAGTTGCGTCAAACAAACTTGTGCCAGTTGCGTCAAACAAACTTGTGCCTCTTGCGTCAAACAAACTTGTGCCGGTTGCGTCAAACAAACTTGTACCAATTGAGTCGAAAAAACTTGTGCCTGTTATGTCGAACAAACTTGTGCCAGTTGCGTCTAACAAACTTGTGCCAGTTGCGTAGAACAAACTTGTGTCAGTTGCGTCAAAGAAACTTGCGCCAGTTGCGTAGAAGAACCTTGTGCCAGTTGCGTCAAACGAACTTGTGCCAGTTGCGTCAAACAAACTTTTGCCAGTTGCGTCGAACAAACTTGTGCCAGTTACGTTGAGCAAACTTGTGCCAGTTACGACGAACCAACTTGTGCCCCTTGCGTCGAGAAAACTTGTGCCAGTTGCGTTAAATAAACTTGTGCCAGTTGCGTCAAACAAACTTGTGCCAGTTACGGCGAACAAACTTGTGCCAGTTGCATCGAGAAAAGTTGTGCCAGTTGCGTCAAATAAATTGTGCCAGTTGCGTCAAACAAACTTGTGCCAGTTGTTTCAAACAAACTTGTGCCAGTTGCGTCAAACAAACTTGTGCCAGTTGTGTCAAACAAACTTGTGCCAGTTGCGTCGAGAAAAGTTGTGCCAGTTGCGTCAAACAAACTTGTGCCAATTGTTTCAAACAAACTTGTGCCAGTTGCGTCAAACAAACTTGTGCCAATTGATTAAAAAAAAACTTGTGCCAGTTGTGTGGAACAAACTTGTGCCAGTTGCGTCTATCACACTTGTGCCAGTTGCGTCAAACAAACTTGTGCCAGTAGCGTCGAACAAACTTGTGCCAGTTGCATCGAACAAACTAGTGCCAGTTGCATAGAACAAACTTGTGCCAGTTGCGTCAAACAAAATTGTGCCAGTTGCGTAGAACAAACTTGTGCCAGTTGCGTCGAACAAACTTGTGCCAGTTGCATCGAATAAACTAGTGCCAGTGTCATAGAACAACCTTGTGCCAGTTGTGTCAAACAAACTTGTGCCAGTTGTGTCAAACAAACTTGTGCCAGTTGGGTCGAACAAACTTGTGCCAGTTACGTTAAAAAAACTTGTTCTAATTGCATTGAACAAACTTGTGCCAGTTGCGTCAAACAAACTTGTGCCAGTTGCGTCAAACAAACTTGCGCCAGTTTCGTCGAACAAACTTGTGCCAGTTGCTTAGAACGAACTTGTGCCAGTTGTGTCAAACAAACTTGTGCCAGTTGCATAGAACAAACTTGTGCCAGTTGCGTCGAACAAACTTGTGCCAGTTGGGTAGAACAAACATGTGCCAGTTGTGTCAAACAAATTTGTGCCAGTTGTGTAGAACACACTAGTGCCAGTTGCATAGAACAAACTTGTGCCAGATGCGTAGAACAAACATTTGCCATTTGCGTAGAACAAACTTGTGCCAGTTGTGTCAAACAAACTTGTGCCAGTTGTGTACAACAAACTAGTAAGAGTTGCGTAGAACAAACTTGTGACAGTTGCGTCGAACAAACTTGTGCCAGTTGCGTAGAACAAACTTGTACCAGTTACGTCAAACAAACTTATGCCAGTTGCATAGAACAAACTAGTGCCAGTTGCATAGAACAAACTTGTGTCAGTTGCGTAGAACAATCTTGTGCCAGTTGTGTCAAACAAACTTGTGCCAGTTGCGTCGAACAAACTTGTGCCAGTTGCGTCGAAGAAACTTGTGCCAGTTGCGTCAAACAAACTTGTGCCATTTGCGTTGAACAAACTTGTGCCAGTTGCGTTGAACAAACTTGTGCCAGATATGGCGAAAATCTTTTGCCAGTTGCTTCGAGAAAAATTGTGCCAGTTGCGTAAAAAAAAACTTGTGCCAGTTGCGTCAAACAAACTTGTGCCAGTTGCGTCAAACAAACTTGTGCCTCTTGCGTCAAACAAACTTGTGCCGGTTGCGTCAAACAAACTTGTACCAATTGAGTCGAAAAAACTTGTGCCTGTTATGTCGAACAAACTTGTGCCAGTTGCGTCTAACAAACTTGTGCCAGTTGCGTAGAACAAACTTGTGCCAGTTGCGTCAAAGAAACTTGCGCCAGTTGCGTAGAAGAACCTTGTGCCAGTTGCGTCAAACGAACTTGTGCCAGTTGCGTCAAACAAACTTTTGCCAGTTGCGTCGAACAAACTTGTGCCAGTTGCGTCGAACAAACTTGCGACAGTTGCATCAAACAAACTTGTGCCAGTTGCGTTGAACAAACTTCTGCCAGTTGTGTCAAACAAAGTTGTGTCAGTTGCGTAGAACAAACTTGTGCCAGTTGCGTCGAACAAACTTTTGTCAGTTGGGTAGAACAAACTTGTGCCAGTTGCATCAAACAAACTTGTGCCAGTTGTGTAGAACAAACTAGTGCCAGTTGCATAGAACAAAATTGTGCCAGATACGTAGAACAAACTTGTGCCAGTTGCGTAGAACAAACCTGTGCCAGTTGCATAGAACAAACTTATGCTGGTTATGTAGAACAAACTTGTGCCAGTTGCGTCGAACAAACTTGTGCCAGTTGTGTCGAACAAACTTGTGCCAGTGGCATCCAACAAACTTGTGCCAGTTGCGTAGAACAAACCTGTGCCAGTTGCATAGAACAAACTTGTGCCGGTTATATAGAACAAACTTGTGCCTGTTGCGTCGAACAAACTTGTGCCAGTTGTGTCGAACAAACTTGTGCCAGTTGCGTCAAAAAAACTTGGGCCAGTTTCGTCGAACAAACTTGTGCCAGTGGCATCCAACAAACTTGTGCCAGTTGCGTCGAACAAACTTGTGCCAGTTGGGTCGAAACAAACTTGTGCCAGTTGCGTAGAACAAACTTTTGCCAGTTGCGTTGAAGAAACTTGTGCTAGTTGGTAGAACAAACTTGTGCCAGTTGCATCAAACAACTTTATGCCAGTTGCGTAAAACAAACTAGTGCCAGTTGCAGAACACAAACTTTTGCCAGTTGAGTAGAACAAACTTGTGCCAATTGCATCAAAAAAACTTGTGCCAGTTGCGTCGAAGAAACTTGTGCCAGTTGCGTCGAAGAAAATTGTGCCAGTTGCGTCGAACAAACTTGTGCCAGTTGCGTCAAACAAACTTGTGCCAGTTGCATAGAACAAACTTGTGCCAGTTGCGTAGAACAACCTTGTGCCAGTTGCGTCAAACAAACTTGTGCCAGTTGCGTCAAACAAACTTGTGCCAGTTGCGTCGAACAAACTTGTGCCACTTGTGTGAAACAAACTTGTGCAAGTTGGGTCGAACAAACTTGTGCCAGTTACGTTAAACAAACTTGTACCAGTTGCGTCGTACAAAATTGTACCAGTTGCGTCGAACAAACTTGTGCCAGTTGCGTCGAACAAACTTGCGCCAGTTCCTTCGAACAAACTTGTGGCAGTTGCTTAGAACAAACTTGTGCCAGTTGCGTCGAACAAACTTGTGCCAGTTGGGTAGAACAAACATGTGCCAGTTGCGTCAAACAAATTTGTGCCAGTTGCGTAGAACAAACTAGTGCCAGTTGCATAGAACAAACTTGTGCCAGATGCGTAGAACAAACTTTTGCCATTTGCGTAGAACAAACTTGTGCCAGTTGTGTACAAAAAACTTGTGCCAGTTATCTAGAACAAACTTGTGCCTGTTGCATCAAACAAACTTGTGCCACGTCAAACAAACTTGTGCCAGTTGCATAGAAAAAACTTGTGTCAGTTGCATAGAACAACCTTGTGCCAGTTGCGTCAAACAAACTTGTGCCAGTTGCGTCAAAAAAACTTGTGCCCGTTGCGTCAAAAAAACTTGGGCCAGTTACGTCGAACAAACTTGTGCCAGTTGCATCGAACAAACTTGTGCCAGTTGCGTAGAACAAACTTGTGCCAGTTGCGTCAAACAAACTTGTGCCAGTTGCGTAGAACAAACTTGTGCCAGTTGCGTAGAACAACCTTGTGCCAGTTGCGTCAAACAAACTTGTGCAGGTTGCGTCAAACAAACTTGTGCTAGTTGCGTCGAACAAACTTGGGCCAGTTGTGTCAAACAAACTTGTGCCATTTGGTTCGAACAAACTTGTGCCAGTTGCATCCAACAAACTTGTACCAGTTGCATCAAACAAAATTGTACCAGTTATGTCGAACAAACTTGTGCCAGTTGCGTAGAACAAACTTGTGCGAGTTGCGTCAAACAAACTTATGCCAGTTGCATAGAACAAACTAGTGCCAGTTGCATAGAACAAATTTGTGCCAGTTGCGTAGAACAACATAGTGCCTGTTGCATCGAACAAACTTGTGACAGTAGTGTCGAACAAACTAGTGCCAGTTGCGTCGAACAAACTTGTGCCAGTTGCGTCGAACAAAATTGTGCCAGTTGCGTCGATCAAACTTGTGTCAGTTGCGTCAAACAAACTTGTGCCAGTTGCGTCAAACAAACTTGTGCCAATTGAGTAGAAAAAACTTGTGCCAGATGCATCGAACAAACTTGTGCCAGTTGCATCTAACAAACTTGTGCCAGTTGAGTCAAACAAACTTGTGCCAGTTGCGTCGAACAAACTTGTGCCAGTTGCATCGAACAAACTTGTGCCAGTTGCGTAGAACAAACTTGTGCCAGTTGCGTCAAACAAACTTGTGCCAGTTGCGTAGAACAAACTTGTGCCAGTTGCGTAGAACAACCTTGTGCCAGTTGCGTTAAACAAACTTGTGCCAGTTGCGTCAAACAAACTTGTGCCAGTTGGGTCAAACAAACTTGTGCCAGTTGGTTCGAACAAACTTGTGCCATTTGCGTCCAACAAACTTGTACCAGTTGCGTCAAACAAACTTGTGCCAGTTGCGTCGAACAAACTTGTGCCAGTTGCGTAGAACAAACTTGTGCCAGTGCGTCAAACAAACTTATGCCAGTTGCATAGAACAAACTAGTGCCAGTTGCATGGAACAAACTTGTGCCAGTTGCGTAGAACAAACTTGTGCCAGTTGCGTCAAACAAACTTGTGCCAGTTGCGTCGAAGAAACTTGTGCCAGTTGCGTCGAAGAAACTTGTGCCAGTTGCGTCAAACAAACATGTGCCAGTTGCGTCGAACAAACTTGTGCCAGTTGCGTCGAACAAACTTGTGCCAGATATGGCGAACAAACTTGTGAAAGTTGCGTCGAGAAAACTTGTGCCAGTTGCGTCAAAAAAAAACTTGTGCCAGTTGCGTCAAAGAAACTTGTGCCAGTTGCGTCAAACAAACTAGTGCCTCTTGCGTCAAACAAACTTGTGCCAATTGATTTGAAAAAACTTGTGCCTGTTACGTCGAACAAACTTGTGCCAGTTGCGTCTAACAAACTTTTGCCAGTTACATCAAACAAACTTGTGCCAGTTGTGTAGAACAAACTTGTGCCAGTTGCGTCAAACAAACTTGTGCCAGTTGCGTAGAACAAACTTGTGCCAGTTGCGTAGAAGAACCTTGTGCCAGTTGTGTCAAACAAACTTGTGCCAGTTGCGTCAAACAAACTTGTGCCAGTTGCGTTAAACAAACTTGTGCCAGATGCGTAGAACAAACATTTGCCATTTGCGTTGAACAAACTTGTGCCAGTTGTGTCAAACAAACCTGTGCCAGTTGTGTACAACAAACTAGTAAGAGTTGCGTAGAACAAACTTGTGCCAGTTGTGTCGAACAAACTTGTGCCAGTTGCGTAGAACAAACTTGTACCAGTTGCGTCAAACAAACTTATGCCAGTTGCATAGAACAAAATAGTGCCAGTTGCATAGAACAAACTTGTGCCAGTTGCGTAGAACAAACTTGTGCCAGTTGCGTCAAACAAACTTGTGCCAGTTGCGTCGAACAAACTTGTGCCAGTTGCGTCGAAGAAACTTGTGCCAGTTGCGTCAAACAAACTTGTGCCATTTGCGTTGAACAAACTTATGCCAGTTGCGTCGAACAAACTTGTGCCAGATATGGCAAACAAACTTGTGCCAGTTGCTTCGAGAAAACTTGTGCCAGTTGCGTAAAAAAAAACTTGTTCCAGTTGCGTCAAACAAACTTGTGCCAGTTGCGTCAAAGAAACTTGTGCCTCTTGCGTCAAACAAACTTGTGCCAGTTGCGTCAAACAAACTTGTACCAATTGAGTCGAAAAAACTTGTGCCTGTTACGTCGAACAAACTTCTGCCAGTTGTGTCAAACAAACTTGTGCCAGTTGCGTCAAACAATCTTGTGCCAGTTGCGTCAAACAAACTTGTGCCAGTTGCGTCAAACAAACTTGTACCAGTTGCGTAGAACAAAACTTGTGCCAGTTGCATCAAACAAACTTGTGCCAGTTGCGTCAAACAAACTTGTGCCAGTTGCGTCAAACAAACTAGTGCCAGTTGCATAGAACAAATTTGTGCCAGTTGGGTCGAACAAACTTGTGCCAGTTGCGTTAAACAAACTTTTGCCAGTTGCGTCGAACAAACTTGTGCCAGTTGAGTCGAACAAACTTGCGCCAGTTACGTCAAACAAACTTGTGCCAGTTGCGTTGAACAAACTTCTGCCAGTTGTGTCAAACAAACTTGTGTCAGTTGCGTAGAAAAAACTTGTGCCAGTTGCGTCGAACAAACTTGTGTCAGTTGGGTAGAACAAACTTGTGCCACTTGCATCAAACAAACATGTGCCAGTTACGTAGAACAAAATAGTGCCAGTTGCATAGAACAAACTTGTGCCAGATGTGTAGAACAAACTTGTGCCAGTTGCGTAGAACAAACTTGTGCCATTTGCATAGAACAAACTTGTGCCAGTTATGTAGAACAAACTTGTGCCAGTTGCCTCGAACAAACTTGTGCCAGTTGCGTCGAACAAACTTGTGCCAGTTACGGCGAACCAACTTGTGCCGCTTGCGTCGAGAAAACTTGTGCCAGTTGCGTCAAATAAACTTGTGCCAGTTGCGTCAAACAAACTTGTGCCAATTACGGCGAACAAACTTGTGCAAGTTGCATCGAGAAAAGTTGTGCCAGTTGCGTCAAATAAACTTGTGCCAGTTGCTTCAAACAAACTTTTGCCAGTTGCGTCAAACAAACTTGTGCCAGTTGCGTCAAACAAACTTGTTCCAGTTGTGTCAAACAAACTTGTGCCAATTGAGTTGAAAAAACTTGTGCCAGTTGCGTCGAACAAACTTGTGCCAGTTGCGTCTAACAAACTTGTGCCAGTTGCGTCAAAAAACTTGGGCCAGTTTCGTCAAACAAACTTGTGCCAGTGGCATCCAACAAACTTGTGCCAGTTGCGTCGAACAAACTTGTGCCAGTTGTGTCAAACAAACTTGTGCAGGTGCGTAGAACAAACTTGTGCCAGTTGCGTAGAACAACCTTGTGCCAGTTGAGTCGAACAAACTTGTGCTAGTTAGTAGAAAAAACTTGTGTCAGTTGCGTCAAACAAACTTATGCCAGTTGCGTAAAACAAACTAGTGCCAGTTGCACAGAACAAACTTGTGCCAGTTGAGTAGAACAAACTTGTGCCAATTGCATCAAACAAACTTGTGCCAGTTGCGTCGAACAAACTTGTGCCAGTTGCGTTGAAGAAACTTGTGCCAGTTGCGTCAAACAAACTTGTGCATGTTGCGTCGAACAAACTTGTGCAAGTTGCGTCGAACAAACTTGTGCCAGTTACGGCGAACCAACTTGTGCCACTTGCGTCGAGAAAACTTGTGCCACTTGCGTCAAATAAACTTATGCCAGTTGCGTCAAACAAACTTGTGCCAGTTACGGCGAACAAACTTGTGCCAGTTGCGTCGAGAAAAGTTGTGCCAGTTGAGTCAAATAAACTTGTGCCACTTGCGTCAAACAAACTTGTGCTAGTTGCGTCAAACAAACTTGTGCCAGTTGCGTCAAACAAACTTGTGCCAGTTGCGTCAAACAAACTTGTGCCAATTGTTTAAAAAAAACTTGTGCCAGTTGCGTTGAACAAACTTGTGCCAGTTGCGTCTAACAAACTTGTGCCAGTTGCATCAAACAAACTTGTGCCAGATGCGTCGAACAAACTTGAGCCAGTTGCATCGAACAAACTTGTGCCAGTTGCATAGAACAAACTTGTGCCAGTTGCATCAAACAAACTTGTGCCAGTTGCGTAGAACAAACTTGTACATGTTGCGTAGAACAACCTTGTGCCAGTTGCGCAGAACAAACTTGTACATGTTGCGTAGAACAACCTTGTGCCAGTTGCGTCAAACAAACTTGTGCCAGTTGCGTCAAACAAATTTGTGCCAGTTGCGTCGAACAAACTTGTGCCACTTGTGTGAAACAAACTTGTGCCAGTTGGGTCGAACAAACTTGTGCCAGTTACGTTAAACAAACTTGTACCAGTTGCGTCGTACAAAATTGTACCAGTTGCGTTGAACAAACTTGTGCCAGTTGTGTCAAACAAACTTGTGCCAGTTGTGTAGAACAAACTTGTGCTAGCTGCGTCGAACAAACTTGTGCCAGTTGGGTAGAACAAACATGTGCCAGTTGCGTCAAACAAATTTGTGCCAGTTGCGTAGAACAAACTAGTGCTAGTTGCATAGAACAAACTAGTGCCAGATGCGTAGAACAAACTTTTGCCATTTGCGTAGAACAAACTTGTGCCAGTTGTGTCAAACAAACTTGTGCCAGTTGTGTATAACAAACTTGTGCCAGTTATGTAGAACAAACTTGTGCCTGTTTCATCAAACAAACTTGTGCACGTCAAACAAACTTGTGCCAGTTGCATAGAACAAACTTGTGCCAGTTGCATAGAACAACCTTGTGCCAGTTGCGTCAAACAAACATGTGCCAGTTGCGTCAAACAAACTTGTGCCAGTTGCGTCAAAAAAACTTGTGCCAGTTGCGTCAAAAAAACTTGTGCCAGTTGCGCCGAACAAACTTGTGCCAGTTGCATCGAACAAACTTGTGCCATTTGCGTAGAACAAACTTGTGCCAGTTGCGTCAAACAAACTTGTGCCAGTTGCGTCAAACAAACTTGTGCCAGTTGCGTAGAACAACCTTGTGCCAGTTGCGTCAAACAAACTTGTGCCAGTTGCGTCAAACAAACTTGTGCCAGTTGCGTCAAACAAACTTGTGCTAGTTGCGTCGAACAAACTTGGGCCAGTTGTGTCAAACAAACTTGTGCCAGTTGGTTCGAACAAACTTGTGCCAGTTGCGTCCAACAAATTTGTACCAGTTGCGTCAAACAAACTTGTACCAGTTATGTCGAACAAACTTGTGCCAGTTGCTTAGAACAAACTTGTGCCAGTTGCGTCAAACAAACTTATGCCAATTGCATAGAACAAACTAGTGCCAGTTGCATAGAACAAATTTGTGCCAGTTGCGTAGAACAACATAGTGCCAGTTGCGTCGAACAAACTTGTGACAGTAGCGTCGAACAAACTAGTGCCAGTTGCGCTGAACAAACTTGTGCCAGTTGCTTCGAACAAACTTGTGCCAGTTGCGTCGAACAAACTTGTGTCAGTTGCGTCAAACAAACTTGTGCCAGTTGCGTCAAACAAACTTGTGCCAATTGAGTCGAAAAAACTTGTGCCAGATGTGCCGAACAAACTTGTGCCAGTTGCATCTCACAAACTTGTGCCAGTTGCGTCAAACAAACTTGTGCCAGTTGCGTCGAGCAAACTTGTGCCAGTTGCATCGAACAAACTTGTGCCAGTTGCGTAGAACAAACTTGTGTCAGTTGCATAGAACAAACTTTTGCCAGTTGCGTAGAACAAACTTGTGCCAGTTGCGTCAAACAAACTTGTGCCAGTTGCGTCAAACAAACTTGTGCCAGTTGTGTCAAACAAACTTGTGCCAGTTGGTTCCAACAAACTTGTGACATTTGCGTCCAACAAACTTGTACCAGTTGCGTCAAACAAACTTGTTCCAGTTGCGTCGAACAAACTTGTGCCAGTTGCGTAGAACAAACTTGTGCCAGTTGCGTCAAACAAACTTATGCCAGTTGCATAGAACAAACTAGTGCCAGTTGCATAGAACAAACTTGTGCCAGTTGCGTAGAACAAACTTGTGCCAGTTGCGTCAAACAAACTTGTGCCAGTTGCGTCGAAGAAACTTGTCCAGTTGCGTCGAAGAAACTTGTGCCAGTTGCGTCAAACAATCATGTGCCAGTTGCGTCGAACAAACTTGTGCCAGTTGCGTCGAACAAACTTGTGCCAGATATGGATAACAAACTTGTGAAAGTTGCGTCGAGAAAACTTGTGCCAGTTGCGTCAAAAAAACTTGTGCCAGTTGCGTCAAACAAACTTGTGCCAGTTGCATCAAACAAACTTGTGCCTCTTGCGTCAAACAAACTTGTGCCAATTGAGTCGAAAAAACTTGTGCCTGTTACGTCGAACAAACTTGTGCCAGTTGCGTCTAACAAACTTGTGCCAGTTGCGTCGAACAAACTTGTGCCAGTTGCGTAGAAGAAACTTGTGCCAGTTGCGTAGAACAAACTTGTGCCAGTTGCGTCAAAACAAACTTGTGCCAGTTGCGTAGAACAAACTTGTGCCAGTTGCGTAGAAGAACCTTGTGCCAGTTGCGTCAAACAAACTTGTGCCAGTTGCGTCAAACAAACTTGTGCCAGTTGCGTTAAACAAACTTGTGCCAGTTGCACCGAAAAAACTTTTGCCAGTTGCGTCGAACAAACTTGTGCCAGTTGCGTCAAACAAACTTGCACCAGTTGCGTCGAACAAACTTGTGCCAGTTGCGTTGAACAAACTTCTGCCAATTGTGTCAAACAAACTTGTGTCAGTTGCATAGAACAAACTTGTGCCAGTTGCGTCAAACAAACTTGTGCCAGTTGCGTAGAACAAACTAGTGCCAGTTCCATAGAACAAACTTGCGCAAGATGCATAGAACAAACTTGTGCCAGGTGCGTAGAACAAACTTGTGCCAGTTGCATAGAACAAACTTGTGCCAGTTATGTAGAACAAACTTGTGCCAGTTGCATCAAACAAACTTGTGCCAGGTGCGTCGAACAAACTTGTGCCAGTTACGGCGAACGAACTTGTGCCAGTTTCGTTGAGAAAACTTGTGCCAGTTGCATCAAATAAACATGTGCCAGTTGCGTCAAACAAACTTGTGCCAGTTGCGACAAACAAACTTGTGCCAGTTGCGTCAAACAAACTTGTTCCAGTTGCGTCAAACAAACTTGTGCCAATTGAGTCGAAAAAACTTGTGCCAGTTGCACTGAACAAACTTGTGCCAGTTGCGTCTAACAAACTTGTGCCTGTTGTGTCAACAAAGCCTGGGCCAGTTTCGTCGAACAAACTTGTGTCAGTGGCATCCAACAAACTTGTGCCAGTTGCGTAGAACAAACTTGTGCCAGTTGCGGAAACAAACTTGTGCCAGTTGCGTACAACAAACTTGTGCCAGTTGCGTAGAACAACCTTGTGCCAGTTGCATCGAACAAACTTGTGCTAGTTTGTAGAACAAACTTGTGCCAGTTGCATCAAACAAACTTATGCCAGTTGCGTAAAACAAACTTGTGCCAGTTGCATAGAACAAACTTGTGCCAGTTGAGTAGAACAAACTTGTGCCAATTGCGTCAAACAAACTTGTGCCAGTTCGTCGAACAAACTTGTGACAGTTGCGTCAAACAACCTTGTGCCAGTTGCGTCAAACAAACTTGTGCCAGTTGCGTCGAACAAACTTGTGCCAGTTACGTTGAGCAAACTTGTGCCAGTTATGACGAACCAACTTGTGCCCTTGCGTCAAGAAAACTTGTGCCAGTTGCGTCAAATAAACTTGTGGCAGTTGCGTCAAACAAACTTGTGCCAGTTACGGCGAACAAACTTGTGCCAGTTGCGTCGAGAAAAGTTGTGCCAGTTGCGTCAAATAAATTGTGCCAGTTGCGTCAAACAAACTTGTGCCAGTTGTTTCAAACAAACTTGTGCCAGTTACGGCGAACAAACTTGTGCCAGTTGCATCGAGAAAAGTTGTGCCAGTTGCGTCAAATAAATTGTGACGGTTGCGTCAAACAAACTTGTGCCAGTTGTTTCAAACAAACTTGTGCCAGTTGCGTCAAACAAACTTCTGCCAATTGATAAAAAAAAACTTGTGCCAGTTGTGTTGAACAAACTTGTGCCAGTTGCGTCTAACAAACTTGTGCCAGTTGCGTCAAACAAACTTGTGCCAGTTGCGTTGAACAAACTTGTGCCAGTTGCATCGAACAAACTAGTGCCAGTTGCATAGAACAAACTTGTGCCAGTTGCATCAAACAAACTTGTGCCAGTTGCGTAGAACAAACTTGTACATGTTGCATAGAACAACCTTGTGCCAGTTGCGTCAAACAAACTTGTGCCAGTTGTGTCAAACAAACTTGTGCCAGTTGGGTCGAACAAACTTGTGCCAGTTACGTTAAACAAACTTGTTCCAGTTGCGTCGAACAAACTTGTGCCAGTTGCGTCGAACAAACTTGTGCCAGTTGGGTCGAACAAACTTGCGCCAATTCCGTCGAACAAACTTGTGCCAGTTGCTTAGAACAAATTTGTGCCAGTTGTGTCAAACAAACTTGTGCCAGTTGCGTAGAACAAACTTGTACCAGTTGCGTCGAACAAACTTGTGCCAGTTGGGTAGAACAAACATGTGCCAGTTGTGTCAAAGAAATTTGTGCCAGTTGCGTAGAACGCACTAATGCCAGTTGCATTGAACAAACTTGTGCCAGATGCATAGAACAAACATTTGCCATTTGCGTAGAACAAACTTGTGCCAGTTGTGTCAAACAAACTTGTGCCAGTTGTGTACAACAAACTAGTAAGAGTTGCGTAGAACAAACTTGTGCCAGTTGCGTTGAACAAACTTGTGCCAGTTGCGTAGAACAAACTTGTACCAGTTTTGTCAAACAAACTTATGCCAGTTGCATAGAACAAACTAGTGCCAGTTGCATAGAACAAACTTGTGCCAGTTGCGTCGAACAAACTTGTGCCAGTTGCGTTAAACAAACTTGTGCCAGTTGCGTCTAAAAAACTTGTGCCAGTTGCGTCAAACAAACTTGTGCCAGTTGCGTCGAACAAACTTGTGCCAGTTGCGTCGAACAAACTTGTGCCAGATATGGCGAACAAACTTGTGCCAGTTGCTTCAAGAAAACTTGTGCCAGTTGCGTAAAAAAAAACTTGTGACAGTTGCGTCAAACAAACTTGTGCCAGTTGCGTCAAACAAACTTGTGCCTCTTGCATCAAACAAACTTGTGCCAGTTGCGTCAAACAAACTTGTTCCAATTGAGTCGAAAAAACTTGTGCCAGTTACGTCGAACAAACTTGTGCCAGTTGCGTCTAACAAACTTGTGCCAGTTGCGTAGAACAAACTTGTGCCAGTTGCGTTGAACAAACTTCTGCCAATTGTGTCAAACAAACTTGTGTCAGTTGCATAGAACAAACTTGTGCCAGTTGCGTCGAACAAACTTGTGTCAGTTGGGTAGAACAAATTTGTGCCAGTTCCATAGAACAAACTTGCGCCAGATGCGTAGAACAAACTTGTGCCAGGTGCGTAGAACAAACTTGTGCCAGTTGCATCGAACAAACTTGTGCCAGTTGCGTAGAACAAACTTGTGCCAGTTACATAGAACAAACTTGTGCCAGTTGTGTCAAACAAACTTGTGCCAGTTACGTCTAACAAACTTGTGCCAGTTGCGTAGAACAAACTTGTGAAAGTTGCGTCAAACAAACTTGTGCCAGTTGCGTCAAACAAACTTGAGCCAGTTGCGTAGAACAAACTTGTGACAGTTGCGTCGAACATACTTATGCCAGTTGCGTTGAACAAACTTGTGCCAGTTGCGTAGAACAAACTTGTGCCAGTTGCGTCGGACAAACTTGTGCCAGTTGCGTCGAACAAACTTGTGACAGTTGCGTAGAACAAACTTGTGCCAGTTGTTTCAAACAAACTTTTGTCAGTTTTGTCAAACAAACTTGGGCCGGTTGCGTCAAACAAACTTGTGCCAATCGCTTAGAACAAACTTGTGCCAGTTGCGTAGGACAAACTTGTGCCAGTTGTGTCAAACAAACTTGTGCCAGATGCGTAGGACAAACTTGTGCCAGTTGCGTCAAACAAACTTGTGCCAGTTGCGTAGAACAAACTTGAGCCAGTTGCGTAGAAGAAACTTGTGCCAGTTGCATCGAACAAACTTGCGCCAGTTGTATTGAACAAATTTGTGCCAGTTATGCAGAACAAACTTGTGCCAGTTAAGTCAAACAGACTTGTGCCAGTTGCTTCAAACAAATTTATGCCAGTTGCACAGAACTAACTTGTGCCAGTTGCATCGAACAAACTTGTGCCAGTTGCGTCGAACACACTTGTGCCAGTTGCGTCGGACAAACTTGTGCCAATTGAGTCGAACAAACTTGTGCCAGTTGTGTCAAACAAACTTGTGCCAGTTGCATAAGACAAACTTGTGCCAGTTGCGTAGAACAAACTTGTGCCAGTTACGTAGAACAAACTTGTGCCAGTTGTGTCATACAAACTTGTGCCAGTTGCATAGAACAAACTTGTGCCAGTTTCGTAGAACAAACTTGTGCCAGTTGCGTAGAACAAACTTGTGCCAGTTGCATCGAACAAACTTGTGCCAGTTGCGTCGAACAAACTTGTGCCAGTTGCGCCGAACAAACTTGTGCCAGTTGCGTCGAACAATCTTGTGCCAGTTTCGTTGAACAAACTTGTGCCCGTTGCGTTGAACAAACTTGTGCCAGTTGTGTCAAACAAACTTGTACCAGTTGCGTCAAACAAACTTGGGCCAGTTGCGTCGAACAAACTTGTGCCAGTTGCATAGAACAAACTTGTGCGAGTTGCATAGAACAAACTTGGGCCAGTTGCGTAGAACAAACTTGTGTCAGTTGCGTAGAACAAACTTCTGCCAGTTGCGTCAAACAAACTTGGGCCAGTTGCGTAGAACAAACTTGTGCCAGTTGCGAACTACAAACTTGTGCCAGTTTCGTAGAACAAATTTGTGTCAGTTGCGTAGAACAAACTTCTGCCAGTTGCGTCAAACAAACTTGGGCCAGTTGCGTAGAACAAACTAGTGCCAGTTGCGAACTACAAACTTGTGCTACTTGCGTAGGACAAACTTGTGCCAGTTGCGTCAAACAAACTTGTGCCAGTTACGTCTAACAAACTTGTGCCAGTTGCGTAGAACAAACTTGTGAAAGTTGCGTAGAACAAACTTGTGCCAGTTGCATCGAACAAACTTGTGCCAGTTGCGTAGAACAAAGTTGTGCCAGTTGCGTAGAACAAACTTGTGCCAGTTGCGTAGAACAAACTTGTGCCAGTTGCGTCGAACCAACTTGTGCCAGTTGCATCGAACAAACTTGTGCCAGTTGCATTGAACAAACTTGTACCAGTTGCATCAAACAAACTTGTGCCAGTTGTGTTGAACAAACTTGTGCCAGTTGCGTAGAACAAACTTGTGCCAGTTGCATAGAACAAACTTGTGCCAGTTGCGTAGAACAAACTTGTGCCAGTTGCATCGAACAAACTTGTGCGAGTTGCGTAGAACAAACTTGTGCCAGTTACATAGAACAAACTTGTGCCAGTTGTGTCAAACAAACTTGTGCCAGTTGCGTCAAACAAACTTGTGCCAGTTGCGTAGAACAAACTTGAGCCAGTTGCGTAGAGCAAACTTGTGACAGTTGCGTCGAACATACTTGTGCCAGTTGCGTTGAACAAACTTGTGCCAGTTGCGTAGAACAAACTTGTGCCAGTTGCGTCGGACAAACTTGTGCCAGTTGCGTCGAAAAAAACTTGTGACAGTTGCGTAAAACAAACTTGTGCCAGTTGTTTCAAACAAACTTTTGTCAGTTTTGTCAAACAAACTTGGGCCTGTTGCATCAAACAAACTTGTGCCAGTTGCTTAGAACAAACTTGTGCCAGTTGCGTAGAACAAACTTGTGCCAATTGTGTCAAACAAACTTGTGCCAGATGCGTAGGACAAACTTGTGCCAGTTGCGTCAAACAAACTTGTGCCAGTTGCGTAGAACAAACTTGAGCCAGTTGCGTAGAACAAACTTGTGTCAGTTGCATCGAACAAACTTGCGCCAGTTGCATTGAACAAACTTGTGCCAGTTGTGCAGAACAAACTTGTGCCAGTTAAGGCAAACAGACTTGTGCCAGTTGATTCAAACAAATTTATGCCAGTTGCACAGAACTAACTTGTGCCAGTTGCATCGAACAAACTTGTGCCAGTTGCGTCGAACACACTTGTGCCAGTTGCGTCGGAAAAACTTGTGCCAATTGAGTCGAACAAACTTGTGCCAGTTGTGTCAAACAAACTTGTGCCAGTTGCATAAGACAAACTTGTGCCAGTTGCGTAGAACAGGCTTGTGCCAGTTACGTAGAACAGACTTGTGCCAGTTGTGTCAGACAAACTTGTGCCAGTTGCGTAGAACAAACTTGTGCCAGTTTCGTAGAACAAACTTGTGCCAGTTGCGTAGAACAAACTTGTGCCAGTTGCGTCGAACAAACTTGTGCCAGTTGCGCCGAACAAACTTGTGCCAGTTGCGTTGAACAATCTTGTGCCAGTTTCGTCGAACAAACTTGTGCTAGTTGCGTAGAACAAACTTGTGCCAGTTGTGTCAAACAAACTTGTGCCAGTTGCGTCAAACAAACTTGGGCCAGTTGCGTCGAACAAACTTGTGCCAGTTGTATAGAACAAACTTGTGCCAGTTGCGTAGAACAAACTTGTGCCATTTGTGTCAAACAAACTTGTGCCAGTTGCATAGAACAAACTTGTGCCAGTTGTGTAAAATAACCTTGTGCCAGTTGTGTCAAACAACCTTGTGCCAGTTGTGTCAAACAAACTTGTGCCAGTTGCGTCAAAAAAACTTTTGCCAGTTGCGTCAAACAAACTTTTGCCAGTTGGGTCGAATAAACTTGTGCCAGATGCGTAGGACAAACTTGTGCCAGTTGCGTCAAACAATCTTGTGCCAGTTGCGTAGAACAAACTTGAGCCAGTTGCGTAGAACAAACTTGTGCCAGTTGCATCGAACAAACTTGCGCCAGTTGTATTGAACAAATTTGTGCCAGTTATGCAGAACAAACTTGTGCCAGTTAAGTCAAACAGACTTGTGCCAGTTGCTTCAAACAAATTTATGCCAGTTGCACAGAACTAACTTGTGCCAGTTGCATCGATCAAACTTGTGCCAGTTGCGTCGAACAAACTTGTGACAGTTGCGTAGAACAAACTTGTGCCAGTTGTTTCAAACAAACTTTTGTCAGTTTTGTCAAACAAACTTGGGCCGGTTGCGTCAAACAAACTTGTGCCAATCGCTTAGAACAAACTTGTGCCAGTTGCGTAGGACAAACTTGTGCCAGTTGTGTCAAACAAACTTGTGCCAGATGCGTAGGACAAACTTGTGCCAGTTGCGTCAAACAAACTTGTGCCAGTTGCGTAGAACAAACTTGAGCCAGTTGCGTAGAACAAACTTGTGCCAGTTGCATCGAACAAACTTGCGCCAGTTGTATTGAACAAATTTGTGCCAGTTATGCAGAACAAACTTGTGCCAGTTAAGTCAAACAGAATTGTGCCAGTTGCTTCAAACAAATTTATGCCAGTTGCACAGAACTAACTTGTGCCAGTTGCATCGAACAAACTTGTGCCAGTTGCATCGAACACACTTGTGCCAGTTGCGTCGGACAAACTTGTGCCAATTGAGTCGAACAAACTTGTGCCAGTTGTGTCAAACAAACTTGTGCCAGTTGCATAAGACAAACTTGTGCCAGTTGCGTAGAACAAACTTGTGCCAGTTACGTAGAACAAACTTGTGCCAGTTGTGTCATACAAACTTGTGCCAGTTGCATAGAACAAACTTGTGCCAGTTTCGTAGAACAAACTTGTGCCAGTTGCGTAGAACAAACTTGTGCCAGTTGCGTCGAACAAACTTGTACCAGTTCCGCCGAACAAACTTGTGCCAGTTGCGTCGAACAATCTTGTGCCAGTTTCGTCGAACAAACTTGTGCCAGTTGCGTAGAACAAACTTGTGCCAGTTGTGTCAAACAAACTTGTACCAGTTGCGTCAAACAAACTTGGGCCAGTTGCGTCGAACAAACTTGTGCCAGTTGCATAGAACAAACTTGTGCTAGTTGCATAGAACAAACTTGGGCCAGTTGCGTAGAACAAACTTGTGTCAGTTGCATAGAACAAACTTCTGCCAGTTGCGTCAAACAAACTTGGGCCAGTTGCGTAGAACAAACTTGTGCCAGTTGCGAACTAAAAACTTGTGCCAGTTTCGTAGGACAAACTTGTGCCCGTTGCGTAGAATAAACTTCTGCCAGTTGCGTCAAACAAACTTGTGCCAGTTGCGTATAACAAACTTGTGCCAGTTGCGAACTACAAATTTGTGCCAGTTTCGTAGAACAAACTTGTGTCAGTTGCGTAGAACAAACTTCTGCCAGTTGCGTCAAACAAACTTGGGCCAGTTACGTAGAACAAACTAGTGCCAGTTGCGAACTACAAACTTGTGCTACTTGCGTAGGACAAACTTGTGCCAGTTGCGTCAAACAAACTTGTGCCAGTTACGTCTAACAAACTTGTGCCAGTTGCGTACAACAAACTTGTGAAAGTTGCGTAGAACAAAGTTGTGCCAGTTGCATCGAACAAACTTGTGCCAGTTGCGTAGAACAAAGTTGTGCCAGTTGCGTAGAACAAACTTGTGCCAGTTGCGTAGAACAAACTTGTGCCAGTTGCGTCGAACAAACTTGTGCCAGTTTCATCGAACAAACTTGTGCCAGTTGCGTTGAACAAACTTGTACCAGTTGCATCAAACAAACTTGTGCCAGTTGTGTTGAACAAACTTGTGCCAGTTGCGTAGAACAAACTTGTGCCAGTTGCATAGAACAAACTTGTGCCAGTTGCGTAGAACAAACTTGTGCCAGTTGCATCGAACAAACTTGTGCCAGTTGCGTAGAACAAACTTATGCCAGTTACATAGAACAAACTTGTGCCAGTTGTGTCAAACAAACTTGTGCCAGTTGCGTCAAACAAACTTGTGCCAGTTGCGTAGAACAAACTTGAGCCAGTTGCGTAGAACAAACTTGTGACAGTTGCGTCGAACATACTTGTGCCAGTTGCGTTGAACAAACTTGTGCCAGTTGCGTAGAACAAACTTGTGCCAGTTGCGTCGGACAAACTTGTGCCAGTTGCGTCAGAAAAACTTGTGCCAATTGAGTCGAACAAACTTGTGCCAGTTGTGTCAAACAAACTTGTGCCAGTTGCATAAGACAAACTTGTGCCAGTTACGTAGAACAGACTTGTGCCAGTTATGTAGAACAAACTTGTGCCAGTTGTGTCAGACAAACTTGTGCCAGTTGCGTAGAACAAACTTGTGCCAGTTTCGTAGAACAAACTTGTGCCAGTAGCGTAGAACAAACTTGTGCCAGTTGCGTCGAACAAACTTGTGCCAGTTGCGCCGAACAAACTTGTGCCAGTTGCGTTGAACAATCTTGTGCCAGTTTCATCGAACAAACTTGTGCCAGTTGCGTAGAACAAACTTGTGCCAGTTGTGTCAAACAAACTTGTGCCAGTTGCATCAAACAAACTTGGGCCAGTTGCGTCGAACAAACTTGTGCCAGTTGTATAGAACAAACTTGTGCCAGTTGCGTAGAACAAACTTGTGCCATTTGTGTCAAACAAACTTGTGCCAGTTGCATAGAACAAACTTGTGCCAGTTGTGTAAAATAACCTTGTGCCAGTTGTGTCAAACAACCTTGTGCCAGTTGTGTCAAACAAACTTGTGCCAGTTGCGTCAAAAAAACTTGTGCCAGTTGCGTCAAACAAACTTTTGCCAGTTGGGTCGAATAAACTTGTGCCAGTTGCGTTAAACAAACTTGTGCGAGTTCGTCGAACAAACTTGTGCCAGTTGCATCGAACAAACTAGTGCCAGTTGCGTCGAACAAACTTTTGCCAGTTGCGTCAAACAAACTTGTGCCAGTTGTATCGAACAAAGTTGTGCCAGTTGCGTAGAACAAACTTGTGCCAGTTGTGTCAAACAAACTTGTGCCAGTTGCATGGAACAAACTTATGCCACTTGCGTAGAACAAACTTTTGCCAGTTGCGTAGAACAAACTTGTGCCAGATGTGTCAAACAAACTTGTGCCAGATGTGTCAAACAAACTTGTGCCAGTTGCGTAGAACAAACTTGTGCCAGTTGCGTAGAACAAACTTGTGCCAGTTACGTAGAACAAACTTGTGCCATTTGCGTAGAACAAACTTTTGCCAGTTGCGTAGAACAAACTTGTGCCAGTTACTTAGAACAAACTTGTGCCAGTTGCGTAGAACAAACTTCTGCCAGTTGCATAAAACAAACTTGGGCCAGTTGCGTAGAACAAACTTGTGCCAGTTGCGTCAAACAAACTTGTGCCAGTTGCGTCAAACAAACTTGTGCCAGTTGCGTAGAACAAACTTGAGCCCGTTGCGTAGAACAAACTTGTGCCAGTTGCGTCGAACATACTTGCGCCAGTTGCGTTGAACAAACTTGTGACCTTTGCATAGAACAAAATTGTGCCAGTTGCGTAGAACAAACTTGTGCGAGTTGTGTCAAACAAACTTCTGCCAGTTGCATAGAACAAACTTGTGCCAGTTGCGTAGAACAAACTTGGGCCAGTTGCATAGAACAAACTTGTGCCAGTTGCGAAGAACAAACTTGTGCCAATTGCGTCAAACAAACTTGTGCCAGTTGCGTACAACAAACTTGTGTCAGTTGTGTAGAACAAATTTGTGCCAGTTGCGTAGAACAAACTTGTGCCAGTTGCATCGAACAAACTTGTGCCAGTTGCATCGAACAAACTTGTGCCAGTTGCATCGAACAAACTTGTGCCAGATGCGTTGAACAAACTTGTGACAGTTGTGTAGAACAAACTTGTGCCAGTTGTTTCAAACAAACTTTTGACAGTTGCGTCAAACAAACTTGTGCCAGTTGTGTCAAACAAACTTGTGCCAGTTGCATAGAACAAACTTGTGCCACTTGTGTCGAACAAACTTGTGCCAGTTGCGTAGAACAAACTTTTGCCAGTTGCGTAGAACAAACTTGTGCCAGTTGTGTCAAACAAACTTGTGCCAGTTGCGTAGAACCAACTTGTGCCAGTTACGTAGAACAAACTTGTACCAGTTGCGTAGAACAAACTTGTGCCAGTTGCGTCAAACAAACTTGGGCCAGTTGCATAGAACAAACTTGTGCCAGTTGCATAGAACCAACTTGAGCCAGTTGCGTAGAACAAACTTGTGCCAGTTGCGTCGAACAGACTTGTGACAGTTGCGTTGAACAAACTTGTGCCAGTTGCGTAGAACAAACTTATGACAGTTGCATAGAACAAACTTGTGCGAGTTGCGTCAAACAAAGTTCTTCCAGTTGCATAGAACAAACTTGTGCCAGTTGCGTAGAACAAACTTGGGCCAGTTGCATAGAACAAACTTGTGCCAGTTGCGAAGAACAAACTTGTGCCAATTGCGTCAAACAAACTTGTGCCAGTTGTGTAGAACAAACTTGTGCCAGTTGCGTAGAACAAACTTGTGCCAGTTACGTAGAACAAACTTGTGCCAGTTGCGTCGAACAAACTTGTGCCAGTTGCATCGAACAAACTTGTGCCAGTTGTGTTGGCCAAACTTGTGCCAGTTGCGTCGAACAAACTTGTGACAGTTGTGTAGAACAAACTTGTGCCAGTTGTTTCAAACAAACTTTTGCCAGTTTTCTCAAACAAACTTGGGCCTGTTGCGTTAAACAAACTTGTGCCAGTTGCTTAGAACAAACTTGTGCCAGTTGCGTAGAACAAACTTTTGCCAGTTGTGTCAAACAAACTTGTGCCAGATGCGTAGGACAAACTTGTGCCAGTTGCGTCAAACAAACTTGTGCCAGTTACATAGAACAAACTTGTGCCAGTTGCATCGAACAAACTTGCGCCAGTTGCATTGAACAAAATTGTGCCAGTTGCGCAGAACAAACTTGTGCCAGTTAAGTCAAACAGACTTGTGCCAGTTGCGTCAAACAAATTTATGCCAGTTGCATAGAACTAACTTGTGCCAGTTGCGTCGAACACACTTGTGGCAGTTGCGTCGGACAAACTTGTGCCAATTGCGTCGAACAGTTTTGTGCCAGTTGGGTCAAACAAACTTGTGCCAGTTGGATAAAACAAACTTGTGCCAGTTGTGTCGAACAAACTTGTGCCAATTCCGTAGAACAAACTTGTGTCAGTTACGTAGAACAAACTTGTGCCAGTTGTGTCAGACAAACTTTTGCCAGTTTCGTAGAACAAACTTGTGCCAGTTACGTAGAACAAACTTGTGCCAGTTGTGTCAGACAAACTTTTGCCAGTTTCGTAGAACAAACTTGTGCCAGTTTCGTAGAACAAACTTGTGCCAGTTGCGTAGAACAAACTTGTGCCAGTTGCGAAGAACAAACTTGTGCCAGTTGCGTCGAACAAACTTGTGCCAGTTGCGTCGAACAATCTTGTGCCAGTTTCGTCAAACAAACTTGTGCCTGTTGCATAGACAAACTTGTGCCAGTTGTGTCTAACAAACTTGTGCCAGTTGCGTCAAACAAACTTGGGCCAGTTGTGTCGAACAAACTTGTGCCAGTTGTTTCGAAGAAACTTGTGCCAGTTGCGTAGAACAAACTTGTGCCAGTTGCGTCAAACAAACTTGTGCCAGTTGCATAGAACAAACTTGTGCCAGTTGTGTAGAATAACCTTGTGCCAGTTGCTTCAAACAACCTTGTGCCAGTTGCGTCAAACAAACTTGTGCCAGTTGCGTCAAAAAAACTTGTGCCAGTTGCCTCAAACAAACTTGTGCCAGTTGGGTCGAATAAACTTGTGCCAGTTGCATTAAACAAACTTGTGCAAGTTCGTCGAACAAACTTATGCCAGTTGCATCGAACAAACTTGTGCCAGTTGCGTCGAACAAACTTGTGCCAGTTACGTCAAACAAACTTGTGCCAGTTGCATCGAACAAAGTTGTGCCAGTTGCGTAGAACAAACTTGTGCCAGTTGTGTCAAACAAACTTGTGACAGTTGCATAGAACAAACTTGTGCCACTTGCGTCGAACAAACTTGTGCCAGTTGCGTAGAACAAACTTTTGCCAGTTGCGTAGAACAAACTTGTGCCAGTTGTGTCAAACAAACTCGTGCCAGTTGCGTAGAACAAACTTGTGCCAGTTGCGTAGAACAAACTTGTGCTAGTTACGTAGAACAAACTTGTGCCAGTTGCGTAGAACAAACTTCTGCCAGTTGCGTAGAACAAACTTGTGCCAGTTACGTAGAACAAACTTGTGCCATTTGCGTAGAACAAACTTCTGCCATTTGCGTCAAACAAACTTGGGCCAGTTGCATAGAACAAACTTTTGCCAGTTGCGTCAAACAAACTTGTGCCAGTTGCGTCAAACAAACTTGTGCCAGTTGCGTCGAACAAACCTGAGCCAGTTGCGTAGAACAAACTTGTGCCAGTTGCGTAGAACAAAATTGTGCCAGTTCCGTTGAACAAACTTGTGCCAGTTGCGTAGAACAAACTTGTGCCAGTTGCGTAGAACAAACTTGTGCGAGTTGTGTCAAACAAACTTCTGCCAGTTGCATAGAACAAACTTGTGCCATTTGCATAGAACAAACTTGTGCCAGTTGCATAGAACAAACTTGTGCCAGTTGCGAAGAACAAACTTGTGCCAATTGCATCAAACAAACTTGTGCCAGTTGCGAAGAACAAACTTGTGCCAGTTGCATAGAACAAATTTGTGCTAGTTGCGTCGAACAAACTTGTGCCAGTTGCGTCGAACAAACTTGTGCCAGTTGCAAAGAACAAACTTGTGCCAGTTGCGTTGGACAAGCTTGTGCCAGATGCGTTGAACAAACTTGTGACAGTTGCGTAGAACAAACTTGTGCCAGTTGTTTCAAACAAACTTTTGCCAGTTGCGTCAAACAAACTTGGGCCAGTTGCGTCAAACAAACTTGTGCCAGTTGAGTAGAACAAACTTGTGCCAGTTACCTAGAACAAATTTGTGCCAGTTGCGTAGAACAAAATTGTGCCAGTTGCGTCAAACAAACTTGGGCCAGTTGCGTAGAATAAACTTGTGACAGTTGCGTAGAACAAACTTGTGCCACTTGCGTCAAACAATCTTGTGCCAGTTGCGAAGAACAAACTTGTGCCTGTTGCGTAGAACAAAATTGTGCCAGTTGCGTAGAACAACCTTGTGCCACTTGCGTAGAACAAACTTGTGCTAGTTGCGTAGAACAAACTTGTGCTAGTTGCGTAGAACAAACTTGTGTCAGTTGCGTAGAACAAACTTGTGCCAGTTGCGTCAAACAAACTTGGGCCAGTTGCGTGGAACAAACTTTTGCCAGTTGCGTAGAACAAACTTGTGCCAGATGTGTCAAACAAACTTGTGCCAGTTGCGTAGAACACACTTGTGCCAGTTGCGTAGAACAAACTTTTGCCAGTTACGTAGAACAAACTTGTGTCAGTTGCGTAGAACAAACTTGTGACAGTTGAGTAGAAGAAACTTGTGCCAGTTACGTAGAAAAAACTTGTGCCAGTTGCGTAGAACAAGCTTCTGCCAGTTGCGTCAAACAAACTTGGGCCAGTTGTGTAGAACAAACTTGTGCCAGTTGCGTAGAACAAACTTGTGCCACTTGCATAGAACAAACTTGAGCCAGTTGCGTAGAACAAACTTGTGCCAGTTGCGTCGATCATACTTGCGAAAGTTGCGTTGAACAAACTTGTGCCAGTTGCGTCGAACAAAATTGTGCCAGTTGCATAGAATAAACTTGGGCCAGTTGCGTACAACAAACTTGTGCCAGTTGCGTCGAACAAAATTGTGCCAGTTGCATAGAATGAACTTGGGCCAGTTGCATAGAACAAACTTGTGCCAGTTGCGAAGAACAAACTTGTGCCAATTGCGACAAACAAACTTGTGCCAGTTGCGTAGAACAAACTTGTGCCAGTTGCGTAGAACAAACTTGTGCCAGTTGCGTCGAACAAACTTATGCTAGTTCCGTCGAACAAACTTGTGCCTGTTGCAGCAAACAAACTTGTGCCAGTTGCGTCGGACAAACTTGTGCCAGTTGCGATGAGCAAACTTGTGCCAGTTGCGTAGAACAAACTTGTGCCAGTTGCGTAGAACAAACTTGTGCCAGTTGCGTCGAACAAACTTGTGCCAGTTACGTAGAACAAACTTGTGCCAGTTGCATCGAACAAACTTGTGCCAGTTGCGTCGAACAAACTTCTGCCAGTTGTATCAAACAAACTTGGTCCAGTTGCGTAGAACAAACTTGTGCCAGTTGCATATAACAAACTTGTACCAGTTGCGTCAGACAATCTTGTGCCAGTTGCGAAGAACAAACTTGTGCCTGTTGCGTAGAACAAAATTGTGCATGTTGCGTAGAACAACCTTGTGCCAGTTGCGTAGAACAAACTTGTGCCATTTTTGTCGAAAAAACTTGTGCCAGTTGCGTCAAAAAAACTTGGGCCAGTTTCGTCGAACAAACTTGTGCCAGTGGCATCCAAGAAATTTGTGCCAGTTGCGTCGAACAAACTTGTGCCAGTTGTGTCGAAACAAACTTGTGCCAGTTGCGTATAACAAACTTGTGCCAGTTGCGTAGAACAACCTTGTGCCAGTTGTGTCGAACAAACTTGTGCTAGTTGGTAGAACAAACTTGTGCCAGTTGCATCAAACAAACTTATGCCAGTTGCGTAAAACAACCTAGTGCCATTTGCATAGAACAAACTTGTGCCAGTTGAGTAGAACAAACTTGTGCTAATTGCACCAAACAAACTTTGGCCAGTTGCGTCGAACAAACGTGTGCCAGTTGCGTCGAAGAAACTTGTGCCAGTTGCGTGAAACAAACTTGTGCCACTTGCGTCGAACAAACTTGTGCCAGTTGCGTCGAACAAACTTGTGCCAGTTACGGCAAACAATCATGTGCCACTTGCGTCGAGAAATTTGTGCCAGTTGCGTCAAATAAACTTGTGCCAGTTGCGTCAAACAAACTTGTGCCAGTTACGGCGAACAAACTTGTGCCAGTTGCGTCAAAAAAAGTTGTGCCAGTAGCGTCAAATAAACTTGTGCCAGTTGCGTCAAACAAACTTGTGCCAGTTGCGTCAAACAAACTTGTGCCAGTTGCGTCAAACAAACTTGTGCCAGTTGCGTCAAACAAACTTGTGCCAATTGATTCGAAAAAACTTGTGCCAGTTGCGTAGAACAACCTTGTGCAGTTGCGTCAAACAAACTTGTGCCAGTTGCGTCAAACAAACTTGTGCCAGTTGCGTCGAACAAACTTGTGCCAGTTGTGTGAAACAAACTTTTGCCAGTTGGGTCGAACAAACTTGTGCCAGTTACGTTAAACAAACTTGTACCAGATGCGTCGTACAAATTTGTGCCACTTGTGTCAAACAAACTTGTGCCAGTTGTGTAGAACAAACTTGTGCCAGTTGCGTCAAACAAATTTGTGCCAGTTGCGTCAAACAAACTAGTGCCAGTTGCATAGAACAAACTTGTGCCAGATGCGTAGAAAAAACTTTTGCCATTTGTGTAGAACAAACTTGTGCCAGTTGTGTCAAACAAACTTGTGCCAGTTGTGTACAACAAACTTGTGCCAGTTATGTAGAACAAACTTGTGCCTGTTGCATGAAACAAACTTGTGCCAGTTGAGTCAAACAAACTTGTGCCATTTGCATAGAACAAACTTGTGCCAGTTGCATAGAACAACATTGTGCCAGTTGCGTCAAACAAACTTGTGCCAGTTTCGTCAAACAAACTTGTGCCAGTTGGGTCAAACAAACTTGTGCCAGTTGCGTCGAACAAACTTGTGCCAGTTGCGTAGAACAAACTTGTGCCAGTTGCATAGAACAAACTTGTGCCAGTTATGTAGAACAAACTTGTGCCAGTTGCGTCAAAAAAACTTGTGCCAGTTGCGTCGAACAAACTTGTGCCAGTTACGGCGAACAAACTTGTGCCAGTTTCGTCAAGAAAACTTGTGCCAGTTGCGTCAAACAAACTTGTGCCAGTTGCGTCAAACAAACTTGTGCTAGTTTGTTGAACAAACTTGTGCCAGTTGCTTCGAAGAAACTTGTGCCAGTTGTGTCAAACAAACTTGTGCCAGTTCGTCGAACAAACTTGTGCCAGTTGCGTCGAAGAAACTTGTGCCAGTTGAGTCAAACAAACTTGTGCCAGTTGCGTCGAACAAACTTGTGGCAGTTGCGTCGAACAAACTTGTGCCACTTAGGGTGAACCAACTGTGCCACTTGCGTCGAGAAAACTTGTGCCAGTTGCGTCAAATAAACTTGTGCCAGTTGCGTCAAACAAACTTGTGCCAGTTACGGCGAACAAACTTGTGCCAGTTGCATCGAGAAAAGACGTGCCAGTTGCGTCAAATAAACTTGTGCCAGTTGCATCAAACAAACTTGTGCCAGTTGCGTCAAACAAACTTGTGCCAGTAGCGTCAAATAAACTTGTGCCAGTTGCATCAAACAAACTTGTGCCAGTTGCGTCAAACAAACTTGTGCCAGTAGCGTCAAACAAACTTGTGCCAGTTGCGTCAAACAAACTTGTGCCAATTGATTAAAAAAAACTTGTGCCAGTTGCGTTGAACTAACTTGTGCCAGTTGGGTCTAACAAACTTGTGCCAGTTGCGTCAAACAAACTTGTGCCAGTTACGTCGAACAAACTTGTGCCAGTTGCATCGAACAAACTAGATCCCAGTTGCATATAACAAACTTGTGCCAGTTGCGTCAAACAAACTTGTGCCAGTTGCGTAGAACAAACTTGTACATGTTGCGTAGAACAACCTTGTGCCAGTTGCGTCAAACAAACTTGTGCCAGTTTTGTCAAAGAAACTTGTGCCAGTTTGGTCGAACAAACTTGTGCCAGTTACGTTAAACAAACTTGATCTAGTTGCGTCGAACAAACTTGTGCCAGTTGCGTCGAACAAACTTGTGCCAGTTGCGTCGAACAAACTTGCGCCAGTTCCGTCGAACAAACTTGTGCCAGTTGCTTAGAACAAACTTGTGCCAGTTGTGTCAAACAAACTTGTGCCATATGCATAGAAAAAAACTTGTGCCAGTTGCTTAGAACAAACTTGTGCCAGTTGGGTAGAACAAACTTGTGCGAGTTGTTTCAAACAAATTTGTGCCAGTTGCCTAGAACATTCTAGTGCCAGTTGCATAGAACAAACTTGTGCCAGATGCGTAGAACAAACATTTACCATTTGCGTAGAACAAACTTGTGCCAGTTGTGTCAAACAAACTTGTGCCAGTTGTGTACAACAAACTAGTAAGAGTTGTGTAGAACAAACTTGTGCCAGTTGCGTTGAACAAACTTGTGCCAGTTGCGTAGAACAAACTTGTACCAGTTGCGTCAAACAAACTTATGCCAGTTGCATAGAACAAACTAGTGCCAGTTGCATAGAACAAACTTGTGCCAGTTGCGTAGAACAAACTTGTGCCAGTTGCGTCAAACATACTTGTGCCAGTTGCGTCGAAGAAACTTGTGCCAGTTGCGTCAAACAAACTTCTGCCATTTGCGTCGAACTAACTTGTGCCAGTTGCGTCGAACAAACTTGTGCCAGATATGGCGAATAAACTTGTGCCAGTTGCTTCGAGAAAACTTGTGCCAGTTGCGTAAAAAAAACTTGTGCCAGTTGCATCAAACAAACTTGTGCCAGTTGCGTCAAACAAACTTGTGCCTCTTGCGTCAAACAAACTTGTGCCGGTTGTGTCAAACAAACTTGTACCAATTGAGTTGAAAAAACTTGTGCCAGTTGCGTCTCACAAACTTGTGCCAGTTGCGTCAAACAAACTTGTGCCAGTTGCGTTAAACAAACTTGTGCAAACAAACTTGTGCCAGTTGCATCAAACAAACTTGTGCCAGTTGCGTAGAACAAACTTGTGCCAGTTACTTCAAAGAAACTTGTGCCAGTTGCGTAGAAGAACCTTGTGCCAGTTGCGTCAAACGAACTTGTGCCAGTTGCGTCAAACAAACTTTTGCCAGTTGCGTCGAACAAACTTGTGCCAGTTGCGTCGAACAAACTTGCGACAGTTGCGTCAAACAAACTTGTGCCAGTTGCGTTGAACAAACTTCTGCCAGTTGTGTCAAACAAACTTGTGTCAGTTGCGTAGAACAAACTTGTGCCAGTTGCGTCGAACAAACTTGTGTCAGTTGGGTAGAACAAACTTGTGCCAGTTGCGCCTAACAAACTTGTGCCAGTTGCGTAGAACAAACTAGTGCCAGTTGCATAGAACAAACTTGTGCCAGATGCGTAGAACAAACTTGTGCCAGTTGCGTAGAACAAACTTGGGCCAGTTGCATAGAACAAACTTGTGCCAGTTGCATAGAACAAACTTGTGCCAGTTGCGTCGAACAAACTTGTGCCAGTTTTGTCGAACAAACTTGTGCCAGTTGCCTCAAAAAAACTTGGGCCAGTTTCGTCAAACAAACTTGTGACAGTGGCATCCAACAAACTTGTGCCAGTTACTTCGAACAAACTTGTGCCAGTTGCGTCGAAACAAACTTGTGCCAGTTGCGTAGAACAAACTTGTGCCAGTTGCGTAGAACAACCTTGTGCCAGTTGCGTCGAACAAACTTGTGCTAGTTGGTAGAACAAACTTGTGCCAGTTGCGTCAAACAATCTTATGCCAGTTGCGTAAAGCAACCTAGTGCCAGTTGCATAGAACAAACTTGTGCCAGTTGAGTAGAAGAAACTTGTGCCAATTGCATCAACCAAACTTGGGCCAGTTGCGTCGAACAAACTTGTGCCAGTTGCGTCGAAGAAACTTGTGCCAGTTGCGTCAAACAAACTTGTACCAGTTGCGTTGAACAAACTTGTGCCAGTTGCGTCGAACAAACTTGTGCCAGTTACGGCGAACAAACTTGTGCCAGTTACAGCGAACAAACTTGTGCCAGTTTCGTCGAGAAAACTTATGCCAGTTGCGTCAAACAAACTTGTGCCAGTTGCGTCGAACAAACTTATGCCAGTTGCGTAGAACAAACTTGTGCCAGTTGCATAGAACAAACTTGTGCCAGACATGTAGAACAAACTTGTGCCAGTTGAGTCAAACAAACTTGTGCCAGTTGTGTCGAACAAAATTGTGCCATTTACGGCGAACAAACTTGTGCCAGTTTCGTCGAGAAAACTTGTGCCAGTTGCGTCAAATAAACTTGTGCCAGTTGCGTCAAACAAACTTGTGCTAGTTGCGTCAAACAAACTTGTGCCAGTTGCGTCAAACAAACTTGTTCCAGTTGCGCCAAAAAAAAACTTGTGCCAATTGAGTCGAAAAAACTTGTGCCAGTTGCGTCGAACAAACTTGTGCCAGTTGCGTCTAACAAACTTGTGCCACTTGCGTCAAATAAACTTGGGCCAGTTTCGTGGAACAAACTTGTGTCAGTGGCATCCAACAAACTTGTGCCAGTTGCGTAGAACAACCTTGTGTCAGTTGCGTCAAACAAACTGTGCCAGTTGCGTAGAACAAACTTGTGCCAATTGTTTAGAACAACCTTGTGCCAGTTGCGTTTAAAAAACTTGTGCTAGTTTGTAGAACAAACTTGTGCCAGTTGAGTCAAACAAACTTATGCCAGTTGCGTAAAACAAACTAGTGCCAGTTGCATAGAACAAACTTGTGCCTATTACGTCAAACAAACTTGTGCCAGTTCGTCGAACAAACTTGTGCCAGTTGCGTCGAAGAAACTTGTGCCAGTTGCGTCAAACAAACTTGTACCAGTTGCGTCGAACAAAATTGTGCCAGTTGCGTCAAACAAACTTTTGCCAGTTACGGCGAACCAACTTGTGCCACTTGCATCAAGAAAAACTTGTGCCAGTTGCGTCAAATAAACTTGTTCCAGTTGCGTCAAACAAACTTGTGCCTGTTGCATCAAACAAACTTGTGCCAGTTGCGTCAAACAAACTTGTGCCATTTGCATAGAACAAAGTTGTGCCAGTTACATAGAACAACCTTGTGCCAGTTGCGTCAAACGAACTTGTGCCAGTTGCGTCAAACAAACTTGTGCCAGTTGCGTCGAACAAACTTGTGCCAGTTGCGTCAAACAAACTTTTGCCAGTTGCGTCGAACAAACTTGTGCCAGTTGCGTCGAACAAACTTGCGACAGTTGCGTCAAACAAACTTGTGCCAGTTGCGTTGAACAAACTTCTGCCAGTTGTGTCAAACAAACTTGTGTCAGTTGCGTAGAACAAACTTGTGCCAGTTGCGTCAAACAAACTTGTGCCAGTTGCGTCAAACAAACTTGTGCCAATTGCGTCAAACAAACTTGTGCCAGTTGCGTCGAACAAACTGGTGCCAGTTGCATAGACAAACTTGTACCAGTTACGTAGAACAAACTTGTGCCAGTTGTGTCAAACAAACTTGTGCCAGTTGCGTCAAACAAACTTGGGCCAGTTGCGTAGAACAAACTTGTTCCAGTTACGTAGAACAAACTTGTGCCAGTTGCGTAGAACAAACTTCTGCCAGTTGCGTCAAACAAACTTGGGACAGTTGCGTAGAACAAACTTGTGCCAGTTGCGTAGGACAAACTTGTACCCATTGCGTCAAACAAACTTGTGCCAGTTGCGTAGAACAAACTTGAGACAGTTGCATAGAACAAACTTGTGCCAGTTGCATCGAATATACTTGTGCCAGTTCCGTTGAACAAACTTGTGCCAGTTGCGTAGAATAAACTTGTATCAGTTGCGTAGAACAAACTTGTGCCAGTTGCGTAGAACAAACATTTTCCAGTTCCGTAGAACAAACTTGTGCCAGTTGCGTCGAACAAACTTGTGCCAGTTGCATCGAACAAACTTGTGCCAGTTACGTTGGACAAACTTGTGCCAGTTGTGTTGAACAAACTTGTGACAGTTGCGTAGAACAAACTTGTGCCAGTTGTTTCAAACAAACTTTTGCCACTTGCGTCAAACAAACTTGGGCCAGTTGCGTCAAACAAACTTGTGCCAGTTGCGTAGAACAAACTTGTGCCAGTTGCGAACTACAAACTTGTGCCAGTTGCGTTGTACAAACTTGGGCCAGTTGCGTCAAACAAACTTGTGCTAGTTGCGTTAAACAAACTTTTGCCAGTAGCGTTGAACAATCTTGTGCCAGTTGCGTCGAACAAACTTGTGCCAGTTGCGTCAAACAAACTTGTGCTAGTTGCGTTAAACAAACTTGTGCCAGTTGCGTCGAACATACTTGTGCCAGTTGTGTTGAATAAACCTGTGCCAGTTGCGTTGAACAAACTTGTGACAGTTGCGTAGAACAAACTTTTGCCACTTGGGTCGAATAAACTTGTGCCATTTGTGTCAAACAAACTTGTGCCATTTGTGTCAAACAAACTTGTGCCAGTTGCGTAGAACAAACTTGTGCCAGTTGCGTAGAACAAACTTGTGCCAGTTGCGTCAAACAATTTTCTGCCGGTTGCGAAGAACAAACTTGTGCCTGTTGCGTAGAACAAAATTGTGCCAGTTGCGTAGAACAACCTTGTGCCAGTTGCGTAGAACAAACTTGTGCCAGTTGCGTAGAACAAACTTGTGCTAGTTACGTAGAACAAACTTGTGCCAGTTGCGTAGAACAAACTTGTGTCAGTTGCGTAGAACAAACTTCTGCCAGTTGCGTTAAACAAACTTGGGCCAGTTGCGTAGAACAAACTTGTGCCAGTTGGGAACTACAAACTTGTGCCAGTTGCGTAGAATAAATTTCTGCCAGTTGCGTCAAAAAAACTTGGGCCAGTTGCGTAGAACAAACTTGTGCCACTTGCGTACTACAAACTTGTGCCAGTTTCGTAGAACAAACTTGTGTCAGTTGCGTAGAACAAAGTTCTACCAGTTGCGTCAAACAAAGTTGGGCCAGTTGCGTAGAACAAACTAGTGCCAGTTGCGAACTACAAACTTGTGCTACTTGCGTAGGACAAACTTGTGCCAGTTGCGTCAAACAAACTTGTGCCAGTTACGTCTAACAAACTTGTGCCAGTTGCGTAGAACAAACTTGTGAAAGTTGCGTAGAACAAACTTGTGCCAGTTGCGTAGAACAAACTTGTCCCAGTTGCGTCAAACAAACTTGTGCCAGTTGAATCAAACAAACTTGTGCCAGTTGCGTCGAACAAACTTGTGCCAGTTGCGTCAAACAAACTTGTGCCAGTTGCGTTGAACAAACTTGTGCCACTTGCACAGAACAAACTTGTGCCAGTTGCACAGAACAAACTTGTGCCAGTTGCGTAGAAAAAAACTTGTGCCAGTTGCATCGAACAAACTTTTGCCAGTTGCGTAGAACAAACTTGTGCCAGTTACATAGAACAAACTTGTGCCAGTTGTGTCAAACAAACTTGTGCCAGTTGCGTCAAACAAACTTGTGCCAGTTGCGTAGAACAAACTTGAGCCAGTTGCGTAGAACAAACTTGTGACAGTTGCGTTGAACATACTTGAGCTAGTTGCGTTGAACAAACTTGTGCCAGTTGCGTAGAACAAACTTGTGCCAGTTGCGTCGGACAAACTTGTGCCAGTTGCGTCGAACAAACTTGTGACAGTTGCGTAGAACAAACTTGTGCCAGTTGTTTCAAACAAACTTTTGTCAGTTTTGTCAAACAAACTTGGGCCTGTTCCGTCAAACAAACTTGTGCCAATCGCTTAGAACAAACTTGTGCCAGTTGCATAGGACAAACTTGTGCCAGTTGTGTCAAACAAACTTGTGCCAGATGCGTAGGACAAACTTGTGCCAGTTGCGTCAAACAAACTTGTGCCAGTTGCGTAGAACAAACTTGAGCCAGTTGCGTAGAACAAACTTGTGCCAGTTGCATCGAACAAACTTGCGCCATTTGTATTGAACAAATTTGTGCCAGTTATGCAGAACAAACTTGTGCCAGTTAAGTCAAACAGACTTGTGCCAGTTGCTTCAAACAAATTTATGCCAGTTGCACAGAACTAACTTGTGCCAGTTGCATCGAACAAACTTGTGCCAGTTGCGTCGAACACACTTGTGCCAGTTGCGTCGGACAAACTTGTGCCAATTGAGTCGAACAAACTTGTGCCAGTTGTGTCAAACAAACTTGTGCCAGTTGCATAAGACAAACTTGTGCCAGTTGCGTAGAACAAGCTTGTGCCAGTTACGTAGAACAAACTTGTGCCAGTTGTGTCATACAAACTTGTGCCAGTTGCATAGAACAAACTTGTGCCAGTTTCGTAGAACAAACTTGTGCCAGTTGCGTAGAACAAACTTGTGCCAGTTGCGTCGAACAAACTTGTGCTAGTTGCGCCGAACAAACTTGTGCCAGTTGCGTCGAACAATCTTGTTCCAGTTTCGTCGAACAAACTTGTGCCAGTTGCGTAGAACAAACTTGTGCCAGTTTTGTCAAACAAACTTGTGCCAGTTGCGTCAAACAAACTTGGGCCAGTTGCGTCGAACAAACTTGTGCCAGTTGCATAGAACAAACTTGTGCTAGTTGCATAGAACAAACTTGGGCCAGTTGCGTAGAACAAACTTGTGTCAGTTGCGTAGAACAAACTTCTGCCAGTTGCGTCAAACAAACTTGGGCCAGTTGCGTAGAACAAACTTGTGCCAGTTGCGAACTACAAACTTGTGCCAGTTTCGTAGGACAAACTTGTGCCCGTTGCGTAGAATAAACTTCTGCCAGTTGCGTCAAACAAACTTGGGCCAATTGCGTATAACAAACTTGTGCCAGTTGCGAACTACAAACTTGTGCCAGTTTCGTAGAACAAACTTGTGTCAGTTGCGTAGAACAAACTTCTGCCAGTTGCGTCAAACAAACTTGGGCCAGTTGCGTAGAACAAACTAGTGCCAGTTGCGAACTACAAACTTGTGCTACTTGCGTAGGACAAACTTGTGCCAGTTGTGTCAAACAAACTTGTGCCAGTTACGTCTAACAAACTTGTGCCAGTTGCGTAGAACAAACTTGTGAAAGTTGCGTAGAACAAACTTGTGCCAGTTGCATCGAACAAACTTGTGCCAGTTGCGTAGAACAAAGTTGTGCCAGTTGCGTAGAACTAACTTGTGCCAGTTGCGTAGAACAAACTTGTGCCAGTTGCGTCGAACAAACTTGTGCCAGTTGCATCGAACAAACTTGTGCCAGTTGCGTTGAACAAACTTGTACCAGTTGCATCAAACAAACTTGTGCCAGTTGTGTTGAACAAACTTGTGCCAGTTGCGTAGAACAAACTTGTGCCAGTTGCATAGAACAAACTTGTGCCAGTTGCGTAGAACAAACTTGTGCCAGTTGCATCGAACAAACTTGTGGCAGTTGCGTTGAACAAACTTGTGCCAGTTACATAGAACAAACTTGTGCCAGTTGTGTCAAACAAACTTGTGCCAGTTGCGTCAAACAAACTTGTGCCAGTTGCGTAGAACAAACTTGAGCCAGTTGCGTAGAACAAACTTGTGACAGTTGCGTCGAACATACTTGTGCCAGTTGCGTTGAACAAACTTGTGCCAGTTGCGTAGAACAAACTTGTGCCAGTTGCGTCGGACAAACTTGTGCCAGTTGCGTCGAAAAAAACTTGTGACAGTTGCGTAGAACAAACTTGTGCCAGTTGTTTCAAACAAACTTTTGTCAGTTTTGTCAAACAAACTTGGGCCTGTTGCGTCAAACAAACTTGTGCCAGTTGCTTAGAACAAACTTGTGCCAGTTGTGTAGAACAAACTTGTGCCAGTTGTGTCAAACAAACTTGTGCCAGATGCGTAGGACAAACTTGTGCCAGTTGCGTCAAACAAACTTGTGCCAGTTGCGTAGAACAAACTTGAGCCAGTTGCGTAGAACAAACTTGTGCTAGTTGCATCGAACAAACTTGCGCCAGTTGCATTGAACAAACTTGTGCCAGTTGTGCAGAACAAACTTGTGCCAGTTAAGTCAAACAGACTTGTGCCAGTTGATTCAAACAAATTTATGCCAGTTGCACAGAACTAACTTGTGCCAGTTGCATCGAACAAACTTGTGCCAGTTGCGTCGAACACACTTGTGCCATTTGCGTCGGAAATACTTGTGCCAATTGAGTCGAACAAACTTGTGCCAGTTGTGTCAAAGAAACTTGTGCCAGTTGTGTCAGACAAACTTGTGCCAGTTGCGTAGAACAAACTTGTGCCAGTTTCGTAGAACAAACTTGTGCCAGTTGCGTAGAACAAACTTGTACCAGTTGCGTCGAACAAACTTGTGCCAGTTGCGCCGAACAAACTTGTGCCAGTTGCGTTGAACAATCTTGTGCCAGTTTCGTCGAACAAACTTGTGCCAGTTGCGTAGAACAAACTTGTGCCAGTTGTGTCAAACAAACTTGTGCCAGTTGCGTCAAACAAACTTGGGCCAGTTGCGTCGAACAAACTTGTGCCAGTTGTATAGAACAAACTTGTGCCAGTTGCGTAGAACAAACTTGTGCCATTTGTGTCAAACAAACTTGTGCCAGTTGCATAGAACAAACTTGTGCCAGTTGTGTAAAATAACCTTGTGCCAGTTGTGTCAAACAACCTTGTGCCAGTTGTGTCAAACAAACTTGTGCCAGTTGCGTCAAAAAAACTTGTGCCACTTGCGTCAAACAAACTTTTGCCAGTTGGGTCGAATAAACTTGTGCCAGTTGCATTAAACAAACTTGTGCGAGTTCGTCGAACAAACTTGTGCCAGTTGCATCGAACAAACTTGTGCCAGTTGCGTCGAACAAACTTTTGCCAGTTGCGTCAAACAAACTTGTGCCAGTTGTATCGAACAAAGTTGTGCCAGTTGCGTAGAACAAACTTGTGCCAGTTGTGTCAAACAAACTTGTGCCAGTTGCATGGAACAAACTTGTGCCACTTGCGTAGAACAAACTTTTGCCAGTTGCGTAGAACAAACTTGTGCCAGATGTGTCAAACAAACTTGTGCCAGATGTGTCAAACAAACTTGGGCCTGTTGCGTCAAACAAACTTGTGCCAATCGCTTAGAACAAACTTGTGCCAGTTGCGTAGGACAAACTTGTGCCAGTTGTGTCAAACAAACTTGTGCCAGATGCGTAGGACACACTTGTGCCAGTTGCGTCAAACAAACTTGTGCCAGTTGCGTAGAACAAACTTGAGCCAGTTGCGTAGAACAAACTTGTGCCAGTTGCATCGAACAAACTTGCGCCATTTGTATTGAACAAATTTGTGCCAGTTATGCAGAACAAACTTGTGCCAGTTAAGTCAAACAGACTTGTGCCAGTTGCTTCAAACAAATTTATGCCAGTTGCACAGAACTAACTTGTGCCAGTTGCATCGAACAAACTTGTGCCAGTTGCGTCGAACACACTTGTGCCAGTTGCGTCGGACAAACTTGTGCCAATTGAGTCGAACAAACTTGTGCCAGTTGTGTCAAACAAACTTGTGCCAGTTGCATAAGACAAACTTGTGCCAGTTGCGTAGAACAAGCTTGTGCCAGTTACGTAGAAAAAACTTCTGCCAGTTGTGTCATACAAACTTGTGCCAGTTGCATAGAACAAACTTGTGGCAGTTTCGTAGAACAAACTTGTGCCAGTTGCGTAGAACAAACTTGTGCCAGTTGCGTCGAACAAACTTGTGCCAGTTGCGCCGAACAAACTTGTGCCAGTTGCGTCGAACAATCTTGTGCCAGTTTCGTCGAACAAACTTGTGCCAGTTGCGTAGAACAAACTTGTGCCAGTTGTGTCAAACAAACTTGTGCCAGTTGCGTCAAACAAACTTGGGCCAGTTGCGTCGAACAAACTTGTGCCAGTTGCATAGAACAAACTTGTGCTAGTTGCATAGAACAAACTTGGGCCAGTTGCGTAGAACAAACTTGTGTCAGTTGCGTAGAACAAACTTCTGCCAGTTGCGTCAAACAAACTTGGGCCAGTTGCGTAGAACAAACTTGTGCCAGTTGCGAACTACAAACTTGTGCCAGTTTCGTAGGACAAACTTGTGCCCGTTGCGTAGAATAAACTTCTGCCAGTTGCGTCAAACAAACTTGGGCCAGTTGCATATAACAAACTTGTGCCAGTTGCGAACTACAAACTTGTGCCAGTTTCGTAGAACAAACTTGTGTCAGTTGCGTAGAACAAACTTCTGCCAGTTGCGTCAAACAAACTTGGGCCAGTTGCGTAGAACAAACTAGTGCCAGTTGCGAACTACAAACTTGTGCTACTTGCGTAGGACAAACTTGTGCCAGTTGTGTCAAACAAACTTGTGCCAGTTACGTCTAACAAACTTGTGCCAGTTGCGTAGAACAAACTTGTGAAAGTTGCGTAGAACAAACTTGTGCCAGTTGCATCGAACAAACTTGTGCCAGTTGTGTAGAACAAAGTTGTGCCAGTTGCGTAGAACAAACTTGTGCCAGTTGCGTAGAACAAACTTGTGCCAGTTGCGTCGAACAAACTTGTGCCAGTTGCATCAAACAAACTTGTGCCAGTTGCGTTGAACAAACTTGTACCAGTTGCATCAAAAAAACTTGTGCCAGTTGTGTTGAACAAACTTGTGCCAGTTGCGTAGAACAAACTTGTGCCAGTTGCATAGAACAAACTTGTGCCAGTTGCGTAGAACAAACTTGTACCAGTTGCATCGAACAAACTTGTGGCAGTTGCGTAGAACAAACTTGTGCCAGTTACATAGAACAAACTTGTGCCAGTTGTGTCAAACAAACTTTTGCCAGTTGCGTCAAACAAACTTGTGCCAGTTGCGTAGAACAAACTTGAGCCAGTTGCGTAGAACAAACTTGTGACAGTTGCGTCGAACATACTTGTGCCAGTTGCGTTGAACAAACTTGTGCCAGTTGCGTAGAACAAACTTGTGCCAGTTGCGTCGGACAAACTTGTTCCAGTTGCGTCGAAAAAAACTTGTGACAGTTGCGTAGAACAAACTTGTGCCAGTTGTTTCAAACAAACTTTTGTCAGTTTTGTCAAACAAACTTGGGCCTGTTGCGTCAAACAAACTTGTGCCAATCGCTTAGAACAAACTTGTGCCAGTTGTGTAGAACAAACTTTGCCAGTTGTGTCAAACAAACTTGTGCCAGATGCGTAGGACAAACTTGTGCCAGTTGCGTCAAACAAACTTGTGCCAGTTGCGTAGAACAAACTTGAGCCAGTTGCGTAGAACAAACTTGAGACAGTTGCATCGAACAAACTTGCGCCAGTTGCATTGAACAAACTTGTGCCAGTTGTGCAGAACAAACTTGTGCCAGTTAAGTCAAACAGACTTGTGCCAGTTGATTCAAACAAATTTATGCCAGTTGCACAGCACTAACTTGTGCCAGTTGCATCGAACAAACTTGTGCCAGTTGCGTCGAACACACTTGTGCCATTTGCGTCGGAAATACTTGCGCCAATTGAGTCGAACAAACTTGTGCCAGTTGTGTCAAACAAACTTGTGCCAGTTGCATAAGACAAACTTGTGCCAGTTGCGTAGAACAGACTTGTGCCAGTTACGTAGAACAAACTTGTGCCAGTTGTGTCAGACAAACTTGTGCCAGTTGCGTAGAACAAACTTGTGCCAGTTTCGTAGAACAAACTTGTGCCAGTTGCGTAGAACAAACTTGTGCCAGTTGCGTCGAACAAACTTGTGCCAGCTGCGCCGAACAAACTTGTGCCATTTGCGTTGAACAATCTTGTGCCAGTTTCGTCGAACAAACTTGTGCCAGTTGCGTAGAACAAACTTATGCCAGTTGTGTCAAACAAACTTGTGCCAGTTGCGTCAAACAAACTTGGGCCAGTTGCGTCGAACAAACTTGTGCCAGTTGTATAGAACAAACTTGTGCCAGTTGCGTAGAACAAACTTGTGCCATTTGTGTCAAACAAACTTGTGCCAGTTGCATAGAACAAACTTGTGCCAGTTGTGTAAAATAACCTTGTGCCAGTTGTGTCAAACAACCTTGTGCCAGTTGTGTCAAACAAACTTGTGCCAGTTGCGTCAAAAAAACTTGTGCCAGTTGCGTCAAACAAACTTTTGCCAGTTGGGTCGAATAAACTTGTGCCAGTTGCATTAAACAAACTTGTGCGAGTTCGTCGAACAAACTTGTGCCAGTTGCATCGAACAAACTTGTGCCAGTTGCGTCGAACAAACTTTTGCCAGTTACGTCAAACAAACTTGTGCCAGTTGTATCGAACAAAGTTGTGCCAGTTGCGTAGAACAAACTTGTGCCAGTTGTGTCAAACAAACTTGTGCCAGTTGCATGGAACAAACTTGTGCCACTTGCGTAGAACAAACTTTTGCCAGTTGCGTAGAACAAACTTGTGCCAGATGTGTCAAACAAACTTGTGCCAGATGTGTGAAACAAACTTGGGCCTGTTGCGTCAAACAAACTTGTGCCAATCGCTTAGAACAAACTTGTGCCAGTTGCGTAGGACAAACTTGTGCCAGTTGTGTCAAACAAACTTGTGCCAGATGCGTAGGACACACTTGTGCCAGTTGCGTCAAACAAACTTGTGCCAGTTGCGTAGAACAAACTTGAGCCAGTTGCGTAGAACAAACTTGTGCCAGTTGCATCGAACAAACTTGCGCCATTTGTATTGAACAAATTTGTGCCAGTTATGCAGAACAAACTTGTGCCAGTTAAGTCAAACAGACTTGTGCCAGTTGCTTCAAACAAATTTATGCCAGTTGCACAGAACTAACTGGTGCCAGTTGCATCGAACAAACTTGTGCCAGTTGCGTCGAACACACTTGTGCCAGTTGCGTCGGACAAACTTGTGCCAATTGAGTCGAACAAACTTGTGCCAGTTGTGTCAAACAAACTTGTGCCAGTTGCATAAGACAAACTTGTGCCAGTTGCGTAGAACAAGCTTGTGCCAATTACGTAGAAAAAACTTGTGCCAGTTGTGTCATACAAACTTGTGCCAGTTGCATAGAACAAACTTGTGCCAGTTTCGTAGAACAAACTTGTGCCAGTTGCGTAGAACAAACTTGTGCCAGTTGCGTCGAACAAACTTGTGCCAGTTGCGCCGAACAAACTTGTGCCAGTTGCGTCGAACAATCTTGTGCCAGTTTCGTCGAACAAACTTGTGCCAGTTGCGTAGAACAAACTTGTGCCAGTTGTGTCAAACAAACTTGTGCCAGTTGCGTCAAACAAACTTGGGCCAGTTGCGTCGAACAAACTTGTGCCAGTTGCATAGAACAAACTTGTGCTAGTTGCATAGAACAAACTTGGGCCAGTTGCGTAGAACAAACTTGTGTCAGTTGCGTAGAACAAACTTCTGCCAGTTGCGTCAAACAAACTTGGGCCAGTTGCGTAGAACAAACTTGTGCCAGTTGCGAACTACAAACTTGTGCCAGTTTCGTAGGACAAACTTGTGCCCGTTGCGTAGAATAAACTTCTGCCAGTTGCGTCAAACAAACTTGGGCCAGTTGCGTATAACAAACTTGTGCCAGTTGCGAACTACAAACTTGTGCCAGTTTCGTAGAACAAACTTGTGTCAGTTGCGTAGAACAAACTTCTGCCAGTTGCGTCAAACAAACTTGGGCCAGTTGCGTAGAACAAACTAGTGCCAGTTGCGAACTACAAACTTGTGCTACTTGCGTAGGACAAACTTGTGCCAGTTGTGTCAAACAAACTTGTGCCAGTTACGTCTAACAAACTTGTGCCAGTTGCGTAGAACAAACTTGTGAAAGTTGCGTAGAACAAACTTGTGCCAGTTGCATCGAACAAACTTGTGCCAGTTGCGTAGAACAAAGTTGTGCCAGTTGCGTAGAACAAACTTGTGCCAGTTGCGTAGAACAAACTTGTGCCAGTTGCGTCGAACAAACTTGTGCCAGTTGCATCGAACAAACTTGTGCCAGTTGCGTTGAACAAACTTGTACCAGTTGCATCAAACAAACTTGTGCCAGTTGTGTTGAACAAACTTGTGCCAGTTGCGTAGAACAAACTTGTGCCAGTTGCATAGAACAAACTTGTGCCAGTTGCGTAGAACAAACTTGTGCCAGTTGCATCGAACAAACTTGTGGCAGTTGCGTAGAACAAACTTGTGCCAGTTACATAGAACAAACTTGTGCCAGTTGTGTCAAACAAACTTTTGCCAGTTGCGTCAAACAAACTTGTGCCAGTTGCGTAGAACAAACTTGAGCCAGTTGCGTAGAACAAACTTGTGACAGTTGCGTCGAACATACTTGTGCCAGTTGCGTTGAACAAACTTGTGCCAGTTGCGTAGAACAAACTTGTGCCAGTTGCGTCGGACAAACTTGTGCCAGTTGCGTCGAAAAAAACTTGTGACAGTTGCGTAGAACAAACTTGTGCCAGTTGTTTCAAACAAACTTTTGTCAGTTTTGTCAAACAAACTTGGGCCTGTTGCGTCAAACAAACTTGTGCCAGTTGCTTAGAACAAACTTGTGCCAGTTGTGTAGAACAAACTTGTGCCAGTTGTGTCAAACAAACTTGTGCCAGATGCGTAGGACAAACTTGTGCCAGTTGCGTCAAACAAACTTGTGCCAGTTGCGTAGAACAAACTTGAGCCAGTTGCGTAGAACAAACTTGTGACAGTTGCATCGAACAAACTTGCGCCAGTTGCATTGAACAAACTTGTGCCAGTTGTGCAGAACAAACTTGTGCCAGTTAAGTCAAACAGACTTGTGCCAGTTGATTCAAACAAATTTATGCCAGTTGCACAGCACTAACTTGTGCCAGTTGCATCAAACAAACTTGTGCCAGTTGCGTCGAACACACTTGTGCCATTTGCGTCGGAAATACTTGTGCCAATTCAGTCGAACAAACTTGTGCCAGTTGTGTCAAACAAACTTGTGCCAGTTGCATAAGACAAACTTGTGCCAGTTGCGTAGAACAGACTTGTGCCAGTTACGTAGAACAAACTTGTGCCAGTTGTGTCAGACAAACTTGTGCCAGTTGCGTAGAACAAACTTGTGCCAGTTTCGTAGAACAAACTTGTGCCAGTTGCGTAGAACAAACTTGTGCCAGTTGCGTCGAACAAACTTGTGCCAGCTGCGCCGAACAAACTTGTGCCAGTTGCGTTGAACAATCTTGTGCCAGTTTCGTCGAACAAACTTGTGCCAGTTGCGTAGAACAAACTTGTGCCAGTTGTGTCAAACAAACTTGTGCCAGTTGCGTCAAACAAACTTGGGCCAGTTGCGTCGAACAAACTTGTGCCAGTTGTATAGAACAAACTTGTGCCAGTTGCGTAGAACAAACTTATGCCATTTGTGTCAAACAAACTTGTGCCAGTTGCATAGAACAAACTTGTGCCAGTTGTGTAAAATAACCTTGTGCCAGTTGTGTCAAACAACCTTGTGCCAGTTGTGTCAAACAAACTTGTGCCAGTTGCATCAAAAAAACTTGTGCCAGTTGCGTCAAACAAACTTTTGCCAGTTGGGTCGAATAAACTTGTGCCAGTTGCATTAAACAAACTTGTGCGAGTTCGTCGAACAAACTTGTGCCAGTTGCATCGAACAAACTTGTGCCAGTTGCGTCGAACAAACTTTTGCCAGTTGCGTCAAACAAACTTGTGCCAGTTGTATCGAACAAAGTTGTGCCAGTTGCGTAGAACAAACTTGTGCCAGTTGTGTCAAACAAACTTGTGCCAGTTGCATGGAACAAACTTGTGCCACTTGCGTAGAACAAACTTTTGCCAGTTGCGTAGAACAAACTTGTGCCAGATGTGTCAAACAAACTTGTGCCAGATGTGTCAAACAAACTTGTGCCAGTTGCGTAGAACAAACTTGTGCCAGTTGCGTAGAACAAACTTGTGCCAGTTATGTAGAACAAACTTGTGCCAGTTGCGTAGAAAAAACTTTTGCCAGTTGCGTAGAACAAACTTGTGCCAGTTACTTAGAACAAACTTGTGCCAGTTGCGTAGAACAAACTTCTGCCAGTTGCATAAAACAAACTTGGGCCAGTTGCATAGAACAAACTTGTGCCAGTTGCGTCAAACAAACTTGTGCCAGTTGCGTCAAACAAACTTGTGCCAGTTGCGTAGAACAAACTTGTGCCAGTTGCGTAGAAGAAACTTGTGCCAGTTGCGTCGAACATACTTGCGCCAGTTGCGTTGAACAAACTTGTGACCTTTGCGTAGAACAAACTTGTGCCAGTTGCGTAGAACAAACTTGTGCGAGTTGTGTGAAACAAACTTCTGCCAGTTGCATAGAACAAACTTGTGCCAGTTGCATAGAACAAACTTGGGCCAGTTGCAAAGAACAAACTTGTGCCAATTGCGTCAAACAAACTTGTGCCAGTTGCGTAGAACAAACTTGTGTCAGTTGTGTAGAACAAATTTGTGCCAGTTGCGTAGAACAAACTTGTGCCAGTTGCATCGAACAAACTTGTGCCAGTTGCATCGAACAAACTTATGCCAGTTGCATCGAACAAACTTCTGCCAGATGCGTTGAACAAACTTGTGACAGTTGTGTAGAACAAACTTGTGCCAGTTGTTTCAAACAAACTTTTGACAGTTGCGTCAAACAAACTTGTGCCAGTTGTGTCAAACAAACTTGTGCCAGTTGCATAGAACAAACTTGTGCCACTTGTGTCGAACAAACTTGTGCCAGTTGCGTAGAACAAACTTTTGCCAGTTGCGTAGAACAAACTTGTGCCAGTTGTGTCAAACAAACTTGTGCCAGTTGCGTAGAACCAACTTGTGCCAGTTACGTAGAACAAACTTGTGCCAGTTGCGTAGAACAAACTTGTGCCAGTTGCGTCAAACAAACTTGGGCCAGTTGCATAAAACAAACTTGTGCCAGTTGCGTCAAACAAACTTGTGCCAGTTGTGTCAAACAAACTTGTGCCAGTTGCATAGAACAAACTTGAGCCAGTTGCGTAGAACAAACTTGTGCCAGTTGCGTCGAACAGACTTGTGACAGTTGCGTTGAACAAACTTGTGCCAGTTGCGTAGAACAAACTTGTGACAGTTGCATAGAAGAAACTTGTGCGAGTTGCGTTAAACAAAGTTCTTCCAGTTGCATAGAACAAACTTGTGCCAGTTGCGTAGAACAAACTTGGGCCAGTTGCATAGAACAAACTTGTGCCAGTTGCGAAGAACAAACTTGTGCCAATTGCGTCAAACAAACTTGTACCAGTTGTGTAGAACAAACTTGTGCCAGTTGCGTAGAACAAACTTGTGCCAGTTACGTCGAACAAACTTGTGCCAGTTGCGTTGAACAAACTTGTGCCAGTTGCATCGAACAAACTTGTGCCAGTTGTGTTGGCCAAACTTGTGCCAGTTGCGTCGAACAAACTTGTGACAGTTGTGTAGAACAAACTTGTGCCAGTTGTTTCAAACAAACTTTTGCCAGTTTTGTCAAACAAACTTGGGCCTGTTGCGTCAAACAAACTTGTGCCAGTTGCTTAGAACAAACTTGTGCCAGTTGCGTAGAACAAACTTTTGCCAGTTGTGTCAAGCAAACTTGTGCCAGATGCGTAGGACAAACTTGTGCCAGTTGCGTCAAACAAACTTGTCCCAGTTACATAGAACAAACTTGTGCCAGTTGCATCGAACAAACTTGCGCCAGTTGCATTGAACAAAATTGTGCCAGTTGCGCAGAACAAACTTGTGCCAGTTAAGTCAAACAGACTTGTGCCAGTTGCGTCAAACAAATTTATGCCAGTTGCATAGAACTAACTTGTGCCAGTTGCGTCGAACACACTTGTTGCAGTTGCGTCGGACAAACTTGTGCCAATTGCGTCGAACAGTTTTGTGCCAGTTGGGTCAAACAAACTTGTGCCAGTTGGATAAAACAAACTTGTGCCAGTTGTGTCGAACAAACTTGTGCCAATTGCGTAGAACAAACTTGTGTCAGTTACGTAGAACAAACTTGTGCCAGTTGTGTCAGACAAACTTTTGCCAGTTTCGTAGAACAAACTTGTGCCAGTTACGTAGAACAAACTTGTGCCAGTTGTGTCAGACAATCTTTTGCCAGTTTCGTAGAACAAACTTGTGCCAGTTTCGTAGAACAAACTTGTGCCAGTTGCGTAGAACAAACTTGTGCCAGTTGCGAAGAACAAACTTGTGCCAGTTGCGTCGAACAAACTTGTGCCAGTTGCGTCGAACAATCTTGTGCCAGTTTCGTCAAACAAACTTGTGCCAGTTGCATAGACAAACTTGTGCCAGTTGTGTCTAACAAACTTGTGCCAGTTGCGTCAAACAAACTTGGGCCAGTTGTGTCGAACAAACTTGTGCCCGTTGTTTCGAAGAAACTTGTGCCAGTTGCGTAGAACAAACTTGTGCCAGTTGCGTCAAACAAACTTGTGCCAGTTGCATAGAACAAACTTGTGCCAGTTGTGTAGAATAACCTTGTGCCAGTTGCTTCAAACAACCTTGTGCCAGTTGCGTCAAACAAACTTGTGCCAGTTGCGTCAAAAAAACTTGTGCCAGTTGCGTCAAACAAACTTGTGCCAGTTGGGTCGAATAAACTTGTGCCAGATGCATTAAACAAACTTGTGCAAGTTCGTCGAACAAACTTATGCCAGTTGCATCGAACAAACTTGTGCCAGTTGCGTCGAACAAACTTGTGCCAGTTACGTCAAACAAACTTGTGCCAATTGCATCAAACAAAGTTGTGCCAGTTACGTCAAACAAACTTGTGCCAATTGCATCAAACAAAGTTGTGCCAGTTGCATCGAACAAACTTGTGCCAGTTGCGTAGAACAAACTTGTGCCAGTTGTGCCAACAAACTTGTGACAGTTGCATAGAACAAACTTGTGCCACTTGCGTCGAACAAACTTGTGCCAGTTGCGTAGAACAAACTTTTGCCAGTTGCGTAGAACAAACTTGTGCCAGTTGTGTCAAACAAACTCGTGCCAGTTGCGTAGAACAAACTTGTGCCAGTTGCGTAGAACAAACTTGTGCTAGTTACGTAGAACAAACTTGTGCCAGTTGCGTAGAACAAACTTCTGCCAGTTGCGTAGAACAAACTTGTGCCAGTTACGTAGAACAAACTTGTGCCATTTGTGTAGAACAAACTTCTGCCATTTGCGTCAAACCAACTTGGGCCAGTTGCGTAGAACAAACTTTTGCCAGTTGCGTCAAACAAACTTGTGCCAGTTGCGTCAAACAAACTTGTGCCAGTTGCGTCGAACAAACTTGAGCCAGTTGCGTAGAACAAACTTGTGCCAGTTGCGTAGAACAAAATTGTGCCAGTTCCGTTGAACAAACTTGTGCCAGTTGCGTAGAACAAACTTGTGCCAGTTGCGTAGAACAAACTTGTGCGAGTTGTGTCAAACAAACTTCTGCCAGTTGCATAGAACAAACTTGTGCCATTTGCATAGAACAAACTTGTGCTAGTTGCATAGAACAAACTTGTGCCAGTTGCGAAGAAAAAACTTGTGCCAATTGCGTCAAACAAACTTGTGCCAGTTGCGTAGAACAAACTTGTGCCAGTTGCATAGAACAAATTTGTGCTAGTTGCGTCGAACAAACTTGAGCCAGTTGCGTCGAACAAACTTGTGCCAGTTGCATCGAACAAACTTGTGCCAGTTGCGTTGGACAAGCTTGTGCCAGATGCGTTGAATAAACTTGTGACAGTTGCGTAGAACAAACTTGTGCCAGTTGTTACAAACAAACTTTTGCCAGTTGCGTCAAACAAACTTGGGCCAGTTGCGTCAAACAAACTTGTGCCAGTTGAGTAGACCAAACTTGTGCCAGTTACGTAGAACAAATTTGTGCCAGTTGCGTAGAACAAAATTGTGCCAGTTGCGTCAAACAAACTTGGGCCAGTTGCGTAGAACAAACTTGTGCCAGTTGCGTAGAACAAACTTGTGCCACTTGCGTCAAACAATCTTGTGCCAGTTGCGAAGAACAAACTTGTGCCTGTTGCGTAGAACAAAATTGTGCCAGTTGCGTAGAACAACCTTGTGCCACTTGCGTAGAACAAACTTGTGCTAGTTGCGTAGAACAAACTTGTGCTTGTTGCGTAGAACAAACTTGTGTCAGTTGCGTAGAACAAACTTGTGCCAGTTGCGTCAAACAAACTTGGGCCAGTTGCGTAGAACAAACTTTTGCCAGTTGCGTAGAACAAACTTGTGCCAGATGTGTCAAACAAACTTGTGCCAGTTGCGTAGAACACACTTGTGCCAGTTGCGTAGAACAAACTTTTGCCAGTTACGTAGAACAAACTTGTGCCAGTTGCGTAGAACAAACTTGTGACAGTTGAGTAGAACAAACTTGTGCCAGTTACGTAGAAAAAACTTGTGCCAGTTGCGTAGAACAAACTTCTGCCAGTTGCGTCAAACAAACTTGGGCCAGTTGCGTAGAACAAACTTGTGCCAGTTGCGTAGAACAAACTTGTGCCACTTACATAGAACAAACTTGAGCCAGTTGCGTAGAACAAACTTGTGCCAGTTGCGTCAATCATACTTGCGAAAGTTGCGTTGAACAAACTTGTGCCAGTTTCGTCGAACAAAATTGTGCCAGTTGCATAGAATAAACTTGGGCCAGTTGCGTAGAACAAACTTGTGCCAGTTGCGTCGAACAAAATGTGGTCCAGTTGCATAGAATGAACTTGGGCCAGTTGCATAGAACAAACTTGTGCCAGTTGCGAAGAACAAACTTGTGCCATTTGCGACAAACAAACTTGTGCCAGTTGCGTAGAACAAACTTGAGCCATTTGTGTAGAACAAACTTGTGCCAGTTGCGTCGAACAAACTTGTGCTAGTTCCGTCGAACAAACTTGTGCCTGTTGCAGCGAACAAACTTGTGCCAGTTGCGTCGGACAAACTTGTGCCAGTTGCGATGAGCAAACTTGTGCCAGTTGCGTAGAACAAACTTGTGCCAGTTGCATAGAACAAACTTGTGCCAGTTGCGTCGAACAAACTTGTGCCAGTTGCGTAGAACAAACTTGTGCCAGTTGCGTCGAACAAACTTGTGCCAGTTGCGTCGAACAAACTTCTGCCAGTTGTATCAAACAAACTTGGTCCAGTTGCGTAGAACAAACTTGTGCCAGTTGCATATAACAAACTTGTACCAGTTGCGTCAGACAATCTTGTGCCAGTTGCGAAGAACAAACTTGTGCCTGTTGCGTAGAACAAAATTGTGCCAGTTGCGTAGAACAACCTTGAGCCAGTTGCGTAGAACAAACTTGTGCCAGTTTTGTCGAAAAAACTTGTGCTAGTTGCGTCAAAAAAACTTGGGCCAGTTTCGTCGAACAAACTTGTGCCAGTGGCATCCAAGAAACTTGTGCCAGTTGCGTCGAACAAACTTGTGCCAGTTGTGTCGAAACAAACTTGTGCCAGTTGCGTATAACAAACTTGTGCCAGTTGCGTAGAACAACCTTGTGCCAGTTGTGTCGAACAAACTTGTGCTAGTTGGTAGAACAAACTTGTGCCAGTTGCATCAAACAAACTTATGCCAGTTGCGTAAAACAACCTAGTGCCAGTTGCATAGAACAAACTTGTGCCAGTTGAGTAGAAGAAACTTGTGCCAATTGCATCAAACAAACTTTGGCCAGTTGCGTCGAACAAACTTATGCCAGTTGCGTCAAAGAAACTTGTGCCAGTTGCGTGAAACAAACTTGTGCCAGTTGCGTCGAACAAACTTGTGCCAGTTGCGTCGAACAAACTTGTGCCAGTTACGGCAAACAAACATGTGCCACTTGCGTCGAGAAATTTGTGCCAGTTGCGTCAAATAAACTTGTGCCAGTTGCGTCAAACAAACTTGTGCCAGTTACGGCGAACAAACTTGTGCCAGTTGCGTCAAAAAAAGTTGTGCCAGTAGCGTCAAATAAACTTGTGCCAGTTGCATCAAACAAACTTGTGCCAGTTGCGTCAAACAAACTTGTGCCAGTTGCGTCAAACAAACTTGTGCCAGTTGCGTCAAACAAACTTGTGCCAATTGATTCGAAAAAACTTGTGCCAGTTGCGTTGAACAAACTTGTGCCAGTTGCGTCTAACAAACTTGTGCCAGTTGCGTCAAACAAACTTGTGCCAGTTGCGTCGAACAAAGTTGTGCCAGTTGCATCGAACAAACTTGTGCCAGTTGCATAGAACAAACTTGTGCCAGTTGCGTCAAAATAACTTGTGCCAGTTGCGTAGAATAAACTTGTACATGTTGCGTAGAACAACCTTGTGCAGTTGCGTCAAACAAACTTGTGCCAGTTGCGTCAAACAAACTTGTGCCAGTTGCGTCGAACAAACTTGTGCCAGTTGTGTGAAACAAACTTTTGCCAGTTGGGTCGAACAAACTTGTGCCAGTTACGTTAAACAAACTTGTACCAGATGCGTCGTACAAATTTGTGCAAGTTGCGTCGAACAAACTTGTGTCAGTTGCGTCGAACAAACTTGCGCCAGTTCCGTCGAACAAACTTGTGCCAGTTGCGTAGAACAAAGTTGTGCCACTTGTGTCAAACAAACTTGTGCCAGTTGTGTAGAACAAACTTGTGCCAGTTGCGTCGAACAAACTTGTGCCAGTTGCGTAGAACAAACATGTGCCAGTTGCGTCAAACAAATTTGTGCCAGTTGCGTCAAACAAACTAGTGCCAGTTGCATAGAACAAACTTGTGCCAGATGCGTAGAACAAACTTTTGCCATTTGTGTAGAACAAACTTGTGCCAGTTGTGTCAAACAAACTTGTGCCAGTTGTGTACAACAAACTTGTGCCAGTTATGTGGAACAAACTTGTGCCTGTTGCATGAAACAAACTTGTGCCAGTTGAGTCAAACAAACTTGTGCCATTTGCATAGAACAAACTTGTGCCAGTTGCATAGAACAACATTGTGCCAGTTGCGTCAAACAAACTTGTGCCAGTTGCGTCAAACAAACTTGTGCCAGTTGGGTCAAACAAACTTGTGCCAGTTGCGTCGAACAAACTTGTGCCAGTTGCGTAGAACAAACTTGTGCCAGTTGCATAGAACAAACTTGTGCCAGTTATATAGAACAAACTTGTGCTAGTTGCTTCAAACAAACTTGTGCCAGTTGCGTCGAACAAACTTGTGCCAGTTACGGCGAACAAACTTGTGCCAGTTTCGTCAAGAAAACTTGTGCCAGTTGCGTCAAACAAACTTGTGCCAGTTGCGTCAAACAAACTTGTGCCAGTTTGTTGAACAAACTTGTGCCAGTTGCGTCGAAGAAACTTGTGCCAGTTGCGTCAAACAAACTTGTGCCAGTTCGCCGAACAAACTTGTGCCAGTTGTGTCGAAGAGACTTGTGCCAGTTGAGTCAAACAAACTTGTGCCAGTTGCGTCGAACAAACTTGTGCCAGTTGCGTCGAACAAACTTGTGCCACTTAGGGCGAACCAACTGTGGCACTTGCGTCGAGAAAACTTGTGCCAGTTGCGTCGAGAAAACTTGTGCCAGTTGCGTCAAATAAACTTGTGCCAGTTGCATCAAACAAACTTGTGCCAGTTACGGCGAACAAACTTGTGCCAGTTGCATCGAGAAAAGACGTGCCAGTTGCGTCAAATAAACTTGTGCCAGTTGCATCAAACAAACTTGTGCCAGTTGCGTCAAACAAACTTGTGCCAGTAGCGTCAAACAAACTTGTGCCAGTTGCGTCAAACAAACTTGTGCCAATTGATTAAAAAAAACTTGTGCCAGTTGCGTTGAACAAACTTGTGCCAGTTGGGTCTAACAAACTTGTGCCAGTTGCGTCAAACAAACTTGTGCCAGTTACGTCGAACAAACTTGTGCCAGTTGCATCGAACAAACTAGATCCCAGTTGCATAGAACAAACTTGTGCCAGTTGCGTCAAACAAACTTGTGCCAGTTGCGTAGAACAAACTTGTACATGTTGCGTAGAACAACCTTGTGCCAGTTGCGTCAAAAAAACTTGTGCCAGTTTTGTCAAAGAAACTTGTGCCAGTTTGGTCGAACAAACTTGTGCCAGTTACGCTAAACAAACTTGTTCTAGTTGCGTCGAACAAACTTGTGCCAGTTGCGTCGAACAAACTTGTGCCAGTTGCTTAGAACAAACTTGTGCCAGTTGTGTCAAACAAACTTGTGCCAGTTGCTTAGAACAAACTTGTGCCAGTTGTGTCAAACAAACTTGTGCCAGATGCATAGAAAAAAACTTGTGCCAGTTGCGTCGAACAAACTTTTGCCAGTTGGGTAGAACAAACTTGTGCGAGTTGTTTCAAACAAATTGGTGCCAGTTGCATAGAACATTCTAGTGCCAGTTGCATAGAACAAACTTGTGCCAGATGCGTAGAACAAACATTTACCATTTGCGTAGAACAAACTTGTGCCAGTTGTGTCAAACAAACTTGTGCCAGTTGTGTACAACAAACTAGTAAGAGTTGCGTAGAACAAACTTGTGCCAGTTGCGTTGAACAAACTTGTGCCAGTTGCGTAGAACAAACTTGTACCAGTTGCGTCAAACAAACTTATGCCAGTTGCATAGAACAAACTAGTGCCAGTTGCATAGAACAAACTTGTGCCAGTTGCGTAGAACAAACTTGTGCCAGTTGCGTCAAACATACTTGTGCCAGTTGCGTCGAAGAAACTTGTGCCAGTTGCGTCAAACAAACTTGTGCCATTTGCGTCGAACTAACTTGTGCCAGTTGCGTCGAACAAACTTGTGCCAGATATGGCGAATAAACTTGTGCCAGTTGCTTCGAGAAAACTTGTGCCAGTTGCGTAAAAAAAAACTTGTGCCAGTTGCGTCAAACAAACTTGTGCCAGTTGCGTCAAACAAACTTGTGCCTCTTGCGTCAAACAAACTTGTGCCGGTTGTGTCAAACAAACGTGTACCAATTGAGTCGAAAAAACTTTTGCCAGTTGCGTCTCACAAACTTGTGCCAGTTGCGTCAAACAAACTTGTGCCAGTTGCATTAAACAAACTTGTGCAAACAAACTTGTGCCAGTTGCGTCAAACAAACTTGTGCCAGTTGCGTAGAACAAACTTGTGCCAGTTACTTCAAAGAAACTTGTGCCAGTTGCGTAGAAGAACCTTGTGCCAGTTGCGTCAAACGAACTTGTGCCAGTTGCGTCAAACAAACTTTTGCCAGTTGCGTCTAACAAACTTGTGACAGTTGCGTCGAACAAACTTGCGACAGTTGCGTCAAACAAACTTGTGCCAGTTGCGTTGAACAAACTTCTGCCAGTTGTGTCAAACAAACTTGTGTCAGTTGCGTAGAACAAACTTGTGCCAGTTGCGTCGAACAAACTTGTGTCATTTGGGTAGAACAAACTTGTGCCAGTTGCGCCTAACAAACTTGTGCCAGTTGCGTAGAACAAACTAGTGCCAGTTGCATAGAACAAACTTGTGCCAGATGCGTAGAACAAACTTGTGCCAGTTGCGTAGAACAAACTTGGCCCAGTTGCATAGAACAAACTTGTGCCAGTTGCATAGAACAAACTTGTGCCAGTTGCGTCGAACAAACTTGTGCCAGTTTTGTCGAACAAACTTGTGCCAGTTGCCTCAAAAAAACTTGGGCCAGTTTCGTCAAACAAACTTGTGACAGCGGCATCCAACAAACTTGTGCCAGTTACTTCGAACAAACTTGTGCCAGTTGCGTCGAAACAAACTTGTGCCAGTTGCGTAGAACAAACTTGTGTCAGTTGCGTAGAACAACCTTGTGCCAGTTGCGTCGAACAAACTTGTGCTAGTTGGTAGAACAAACTTGTGCCAGTTGCGTCAAACAATCTTATGCCAGTTGAGTAAAGCAACCTAGTGCCAGTTGCATAGAACAAACTTGTGCCAGTTGAGTAGAAGAAACTTGTGCCAATTGCATCAACCAAACTTGGGCCAGTTGCGTCGAACAAACTTGTGCCAGTTGCGTCGAAGAAACTTGTGCCAGTTGCGTCAAACAAACTTGTGCCAGTTGCTTAGAACAAACTTGTGCCAGTTGTGTCAAACAAACTTGTGCCAGTTGCTTAGAACAAACTTGTGCCAGTTGTGTCAAACAAACTTGTGCCAGATGCATAGAAAAAAACTTGTGCCAGTTGCGTCGAACAAACTTTTGCCAGTTGGGTAGAACAAACTTGTGCGAGTTGTTTCAAACAAATTGGTGCCAGTTGCATAGAACATTCTAGTGCCAGTTGCATAGAACAAACTTGTGCCAGATGCGTAGAACAAACATTTACCATTTGCGTAGAACAAACTTGTGCCAGTTGTGTCAAACAAACTTGTGCCAGTTGTGTACAACAAACTAGTAAGAGTTGCGTAGAACAAACTTGTGCCAGTTGCGTTGAACAAACTTGTGCCAGTTGCGTAGAACAAACTTGTACCAGTTGCGTCAAACAAACTTATGCCAGTTGCATAGAACAAACTAGTGCCAGTTGCATAGAACAAACTTGTGCCAGTTGCGTAGAACAAACTTGTGCCAGTTGCGTCAAACATACTTGTGCCAGTTGCGTCGAAGAAACTTGTGCCAGTTGCGTCAAACAAACTTGTGCCATTTGCGTCGAACTAACTTGTGCCAGTTGCGTCGAACAAACTTGTGCCAGATATGGCGAATAAACTTGTGCCAGTTGCTTCGAGAAAACTTGTGCCAGTTGCGTAAAAAAAAACTTGTGCCAGTTGCGTCAAACAAACTTGTGCCAGTTGCGTCAAACAAACTTGTGCCTCTTGCGTCAAACAAACTTGTGCCGGTTGTGTCAAACAAACGTGTACCAATTGAGTCGAAAAAACTTTTGCCAGTTGCGTCTCACAAACTTGTGCCAGTTGCGTCAAACAAACTTGTGCCAGTTGCGTTAAACAAACTTGTGCAAACAAACTTGTGCCAGTTGCGTTAAACAAACTTGTGCAAACAAACTTGTGCCAGTTGCGTCAAACAAACTTGTGCCAGTTGCGTAGAACAAACTTGTGCCAGTTACTTCAAAGAAACTTGTGCCAGTTGCGTAGAAGAACCTTGTGCCAGTTGCGTCAAACGAACTTGTGCCAGTTGCGTCAAACAAACTTTTGCCAGTTGCGTCTAACAAACTTGTGACAGTTGCGTCGAACAAACTTGCGACAGTTGCGTCAAACAAACTTGTGCCAGTTGCGTTGAACAAACTTCTGCCAGTTGTGTCAAACAAACTTGTGTCAGTTGCGTAGAACAAACTTGTGCCAGTTGCGTCGAACAAACTTGTGTCAGTTGGGTAGAACAAACTTGTGCCAGTTGCGCCTAACAAACTTGTGCCAGTTGCGTAGAACAAACTAGTGCCAGTTGCATAGAACAAACTTGTGCCAGATGCATAGAACAAACTTGTGCCAGTTGCGTAGAACAAACTTGTCCCAGTTGCATAGAACAAACTTGTGCCAGTTGCGTCGAACAAACTTGTGCCAGTTTTGTCGAACAAACTTGTGCCAGTTGCCTCAAAAAAACTTGGGCCAGTTTCGTCAAACAAACTTGTGACAGTGGCATCCAACAAACTTGTGACAGTTACTTCGAACAAACTTGTGCCAGTTGCGTCGAAACAAACTTGTGCCAGTTGCGTAGAACAAACTTGTGCCAGTTGCGTAGAACAACCTTGTGCCAGTTGCGTTGAACAAACTTGTGCTAGTTGGTAGAACAAACTTGTGCCAGTTGCGTCAAACAATCTTATGCCAGTTGCGTAAAGCAACCTAGTGCCAGTTGCATAGAACAAACTTGTGCCAGTTGAGTAGAAGAAACTTGTGCCAATTGCATCAACCAAACTTGGGCCAGTTGCGTCGAACAAACTTGTGCCAGTTGCGTCGAAGAAACTTGTGCCAGTTGCGTCAAACAAACTTGTACTAGTTGCATTGAACAAACTTGTGCCAGTTGTGTCGAACAAACTTGTGCCAGTTACGGCGAACAAACTTGTGCCAGTTACAGCGAACAAACTTGTGCCAGTTTTGTCGAGAAAACTTATGCCAGTTGCGTCAAACAAACTTGTGCCAGTTGCGTCGAACAAACTTATGCCAGTTGCGTAGAACAAACTTGTGCCAGTTGCATAGAACAAACTTGTGCCAGACATGTAGAACAAACTTGTGCCAGTTGAGTCAAACAAACTTGTGCCAGTTGTGTCGAACAAAATTGTGCCATTTACGGCGAACAAACTTGTGCCAGTTGCGTCGAACAAACTTGTGCCAGTTGCGTCTAACAAACTCGTGCCAGTTGCGTCAAATAAAATTGGGCCAGTTTCGTGGAACAAACTTGTGTCAGTGGCATCCAACAAACTTGTGCCAGTTGCGTAGAACAACCTTGTGTCAGTTGCGTCAAACAAACTGTGCCAGTTGCGTAGAACAAACTTGTGCCAATTGTGTAGAACAACCTTGTGCCAGTTGCGTTGAAAAAACTTGTGCTAGTTTGTAGAACAAACTTGTGCCAGTTGAGTCAAACAAACTTATGCCAGTTGCGTAAAACAAACTAGTGCCAGTTGCATAGAACAAACTTGCGCCAGTTGAGTAGAACAAACTTGTGCCAATTACGTCAAACAAACTTGTGCCAGTTCGTCGAACAAACTTGTGCCAGTTGCGTCGAAGAAACTTGTGCCAGTTGCGTCAAACAAACTTGTACCAGTTGCGTCGAACAAAATTGTGCCAGTTGCGTCAAACAAACTTGTGCCAGTTACGGCGAACCAACTTGTGCCACTTGCATCAAGAAAACTTGTGCCAGTTGCGTCAAATAAACTTGTTCCAGTTGCGTCAAACAAACTTGTGCCTGTTGCATCAAACAAACTTGTGACAGTTGCGTCAAACAAACTTGTGCCATTTGCATAGAACAAAGTTGTGCCAGTTGCATAGAACAACCTTGTGCCAGTTGCGTCAAACGAACTTGTGCCAGTTGCGTCAAACAAACTTGTGCCAGTTGCGTCGAACAAACTTGTGCCAGTTGCGTCAAACAAACTTTTGCCAGTTGCGTCGAACAAACTTGTGCCAGTTGCGTCAAACAAACTTGTGCCAGTTGCGTAGAACAAACTTGAGCCAGTTGCGTAGAACAAACTTGTGACAGTTGCATCGAACAAACTTGCGCCAGTTGCATTGAACAAACTTGTGCCAGTTGTGCAGAACAAACTTGTGCCAGTTAAGTCAAACAGACTTGTGCCAGTTGATTCAAACAAATTTATGCCAGTTGCACAGCACTAACTTGTGCCAGTTGCATCGAACAAACTTGTGCCAGTTGCGTCGAACACACTTGTGCCATTTGCATCGGAAATACTTGTGCCAATTGAGTCGAACAAACTTCTGCCAGTTGTGTCAAACAAACTTGTGCCAGTTGCATAAGACAAACTTGTGCCAGTTGCGTAGAACAGACTTGTGCCAGTTACGTAGAACAAACTTGTGCCAGTTGTGTCAGACAAACTTGTGCCAGTTGCGTAGAACAAACTTGTGCCAGTTTCGTAGAACAAACTTGTGGCAGTTGCGTAGAACAAACTTGTGCCAGTTGCGTCGAACAAACTTGTGCCAGTTGCGCCGAACAAACTTGTGCCAGTTGCGTTGAACAATCTTGTGCCAGTTTCGTCGAACAAACTTGTGCCAGTTGCGTAGAACAAACTTGTGCCAGTTGTGTCAAACAAACTTGTGTCAGTTGCGTCAAACAAACTTGGGTCAGTTGCGTCGAACAAACTTGTGCCAGTTATATAGAACAAACTTGTGCCAGTTGCGTAGAACAAACTTGTGCCATTTGTGTCAAACAAACTTGTGCCAGTTGCATAGAACAAACTTGTGCCAGTTGTGTAAAATAACCTTGTGCCAGTTGTGTCAAACAACCTTGTGCCAGTTGTGTCAAACAAACTTGTGCCAGTTGCGTCAAAAAAACTTGTGCCAGTTGCGTCAAACAAACTTTTGCCAGTTGGGTCGAATAAACTTGTGCCAGTTGCATTAAACAAACTTGTGCGAGTTCGTCGAACAAACTTGTGCCAGTTGCATCGAACAAACTTGTGCCAGTTGCGTCGAACAAACTTTTGCCAGTTGCGTCAAACAAACTTGTGCCAGTTGTATCGAACAAAGTTGTGCCAGTTGCGTAGAACAAACTTGTGCCAGTTGTGTCAAACAAACTTGTGCCAGTTGCATGGAACAAACTTGTGCCACTTGCGTAGAACAAACTTTTGCCAGTTGCGTAGAACAAACTTGTGCCAGATGTGTCAAACAAACTTGTGCCAGATGTGTCAAACAAACTTGTGCCAGTTGCGTAGAACAAACTTGTGCCAGTTGCGTAGAACAAACTTGTACCAGTTACGTAGAACAAACTTGTGCCAGTTGCGTAGAAAAAACTTTTGCCAGTTGCGTAGAACAAACTTGTGCCAGTTACTTAGAACAAACTTGTGCCAGTTGCGTAGAACAAACTTCTGCCAGTTGCATAAAACAAACTTGGGCCAGTTGCATAGAACAAACTTGTGCCGGTTGCGTCAAACAAACTTGTGCCAGTTGCGTCAAACAAACTTGTGCCAGTTGCGTAGAACAAACTTGAGCCCGTTGCGTAGAACAAACTTGTGCCAGTCGCGTCGAACATACTTGCGCCAGTTACGTTGAACAAACTTGTGACCTTTGCGTAGAACAAACTTGTGCCAGTTGCGTAGAACAAACTTGTGCGAGTTGTGTCAAAGAAACTTCTGCCAGTTGCATAGAACAAACTTGTGCCAGTTGCGTAGAACAAACTTGGGCCAGTTGCATAGAACAAACTTGTGCCAGTTGCGAAGAACAAACTTGTGCCAATTGCGTCAAACAAACTTGTGCCAGTTGCGTCAAACAAACTTGGGCCAGTTTCGTCAAACAAACTTGTGCCAGTTGCATAGACAAACTTGTGCCAGTTGTGTCTAACAAACTTGTGCCAGTTGCGTCAAACAAACTTGGGCCAGTTGTGTCGAACAAACTTGTGCCAGTTGTTTCGAAGAAACTTGTGCCAGTTGCGTAGAACAAATTTGTGCCAGTTGCGTAGAACAAACTTGTGCCAGTTGCATCGAACAAACTTGTGCCAGTTGCATCGAACAAACTTATGCCAGTTGCATCGAACAAACTTCTGCCAGATGCGTTGAACAAACTTGTGACAGTTGTGTAGAACAAACTTGTGCCAGTTGTTTCAAACAAACTTTTGACAGTTGCGTCAAACAAACTTGTGCCAGTTGTGTCAAACAAACTTGTGCCAGTTGCATAGAACAAACTTGTGCCACTTGTGTCGAACAAACTTGTGCCAGTTGCGTAGAACAAACTTTTGCCAGTTGCGTAGAACAAACTTGTGCCAGTTGTGTCAAACAAACTTGTGCCAGTTGCGTAGAACCAACTTGTGCCAGTTACGTAGAACAAACTTGTGCCAGTTGCGTAGAACAAACTTGTGCCAGTTGCGTCAAACAAACTTGGGCCAGTTGCATAGAACAAACTTGTGCCAGTTGCGTCAAACAAACTTGTGCCAGTTGCGTCAAACAAACTTGTGCCAGTTGCATAGAACAAACTTGAGCCAGTTGCGTAGAACAAACTTGTGCCAGTTGCGTCGAACAGACTTGTGACAGTTGCGTTGAACAAACTTGTGCCAGTTGCGTAGAACAAACTTGTGACAGTTGCATAGAAGAAACTTGTGCGAGTTGCGTCAAACAAAGTTCTTCCAGTTGCATAGAACAAACTTGTGCCAGTTGCGTAGAACAAACTTGGGCCAGTTGCATAGAACAAACTTGTGCCAGTTGCGAAGAACAAACTTGTGCCAATTGCGTCAAACAAACTTGTGCCAGTTGTGTAGAACAAACTTGTGCCAGTTGCGTAGAACAAACTTGTGCCAGTTACGTCGAACAAACTTGTGCCAGTTGCGTCGAACAAACTTGTGCCAGTTGCATCGAACAAACTTGTGCCAGTTGTGTTGGCCAAACTTGTGCCAGTTGCGTCGAACAAACTTGTGACTGTTGTGTAGAACAAACTTGTGCCAGTTGTTTCAAACAAACTTTTGCCAGTTTTGTCAAACAAACTTGGGCCTGTTGCGTCAAACAAACTTGTGCCAGTTGCTTAGAACAAACTTGTGCCAGTTGCGTAGAACAAACTTTTGCCAGTTGTGTCAAGCAAACTTGTGCCAGATGCGTAGGACAAACTTGTGCCAGTTGCGTCAAACAAACTTGTGCCAGTTACATAGAACAAACTTGTGCCAGTTGCATCGAACAAACTTGCGCCAGTTGCATTGAACAAAATTGTGCCAGTTGCGCAGAACAAACTTGTGCCAGTTAAGTCAAACAGACTTGTGCCAGTTGCGTCAAACAAATTTATGCCAGTTGCATAGAACTAACTTGTGCCAGTTGCGTCGAACACACTTGTTGCAGTTGCGTCGGACAAACTTGTGCCAATTGCGTCGAACAGTTTTGTGCCAGTTGGGTCAAACAAACTTGTGCCAGTTGGATAAAACAAACTTGTGCCAGTTGTGTCGAACAAACTTGTGCCAATTGCGTAGAACAAACTTGTGTCAGTTATGTAGAACAAACTTGTGCCAGTTGTGTCAGACAAACTTTTGCCAGTTTCGTAGAACAAACTTGTGCCAGTTACGTAGAACAAACTTGTGCCAGTTGTGTCAGACAATCTTTTGCCAGTTTCGTAGAACAAACTTGTGCCAGTTTCGTAGAACAAACTTGTGCCAGTTGCGTAGAACAAACTTGTGCCAGTTGCGAAGAACAAACTTGTGCCAGTTGCGTCGAACAAACTTGTGCCAGTTGCGTCGAACAATCTTGTGCCAGTTTCGTCAAACAAACTTGTGCCAGTTGCATAGACAAACTTGTGCCAGTTGTGTCTAACAAACTTGTGCCAGTTGCGTCAAACAAACTTGGGCCAGTTGTGTCGAACAAACAGGTGCCAGTTGTTTCGAAGAAACTTGTGCCAGTTGCGTAGAACAAACTTGTGCCAGTTGCGTCAAACAAACTTGTGCCAGTTGCATAGAACAAACTTGTGCCAGTTGTGTAGAATAACCTTGTGCCAGTTGCTTCAAACAACCTTGTGCCACTTGCGTCAAACAAGCTTGTGCCAGTTGCGTCAAAAAAACTTGTGCCAGTTGCGTCAAACAAACTTGTGCCAGTTGGGTCGAATAAACTTGTGCCAGATGCATTAAACAAACTTGTGCAAGTTCGTCGAACAAACTTATGCCAGTTGCATCGAACAAACTTGTGCCAGTTGCGTCGAACAAACTTGTGCCAGTTACGTCAAACAAACTTGTGCCAATTGCATCGAACAAAGTTGTGCCAGTTGCGTAGAACAAACTTGTGCCAGTTGTGTCAAACAAACTTGTGACAGTTGCATAGAACAAACTTGTGCCACTTGCGTCGAACAAACTTGTGCCAGTTGCGTAGAACAAACTTTTGCCAGTTGCGTAGAACAAACTTGTGCCAGTTGTGTCAAACAAACTCGTGCCAGTTGCGTAGAACAAACTTGTGCCAGTTGCGTAGAACAAACTTGTGCTAGTTACGTAGAACAAACTTGTGCCAGTTGCGTAGAACAAACTTCTGCCAGTTGCGTAGAACAAACTTGTGCCAGTTACGTAGAACAAACTTGTGCCATTTGCGTAGAACAAACTTCTGCCATTTGCGTCAAACCAACTTGGGCCAGTTGCGTAGAACAAACTTTTGCCAGTTGCGTCAAACAAACTTGTGCCAGTTGCGTCAAACAAACTTGTGCCAGTTGCGTCGAACAAACTTGAGCCAGTTGCGTAGAACAAACTTGTGCCAGTTGCGTAGAACAAAATTGTGCCAGTTCCGTTGAACAAACTTGTGCCAGTTGCGTAGAACAAACTTGTGCCAGTTGCGTAGAACAAACTTGTGCGAGTTGTGTCAAACAAACTTCTGCCAGTTGCATAGAACAAACTTGTGCCATTTGCATAGAACAAACTTGTGCTAGTTGCATAGAACAAACTTGTGCCAGTTGCGAAGAAAAAACTTGTGCCAATTGCGTCAAACAAACTTGTGCCAGTTGCGTAGAACAAACTTGTGCCAGTTGCATAGAACAAATTTGTGCTAGTTGCGTCGAACAAACTTGAGCCAGTTGCGTCGAACAAACTTGTGCCAGTTGCATCGAACAAACTTGTGCCAGTTGCGTTGGACAAGCTTGTGCCAGATGCGTTGAACAAACTTGTGACAGTTGCGTAGAACAAACTTGTGCCAGTTGTTACAAACAAACTTTTGCCAGTTGCGTCAAACAAACTTGGGCCAGTTGCGTCAAACAAACTTGTGCCAGTTGAGTAGACCAAACTTGTGCCAGTTACGTAGAACAAATTTGTGCCAGTTGCGTAGAACAAAATTGTGCCAGTTGCGTCAAACAAACTTGGGCCAGTTGCGTAGAACAAACTTGTGCCAGTTGCGTAGAACAAACTTGTGCCACTTGCGTCAAACAATCTTGTGCCAGTTGCGAAGAACAAACTTGTGCCTGTTGCGTAGAACAAAATTGTGCCAGTTGCGTAGAACAACCTTGTGCCACTTGCGTAGAACAAACTTGTGCTAGTTGCGTAGAACAAACTTGTGCTAGTTGCGTAGAACAAACTTGTGTCAGTTGCGTAGAACAAACTTGTGCCAGTTGCGTCAAACAAACTTGGGCCAGTTGCGTAGAACAAACTTTTGCCAGTTGCGTAGAACAAACTTGTGCCAGATGTGTCAAACAAACTTGTGCCAGTTGCGTAGAACACACTTGTGCCAGTTGCGTAGAACAAACTTTTGCCAGTTACGTAGAACAAACTTGTGCCAGTTGCGTAGAACAAACTTGTGACAGTTGAGTAGAACAAACTTGTGCCAGTTACGTAGAAAAAACTTGTGCCAGTTGCGTAGAACGAACTTCTGCCAGTTGCGTCAAACAAACTTGGGCCAGTTGCGTAGAACAAACTTGTGCCAGTTGCGTAGAACAAACTTGTGCCACTTGCATAGAACAAACTTGAGCCAGTTGCGTAGAACAAACTTGTGCCAGTTGCGTCGATCATACTTGCGAAAGTTGCGTTGAACAAACTTGTGCCAGTTGCGTCGAACAAAATTGTGCCAGTTGCATAGAATAAACTTGGGCCAGTTGCGTAGAACAAACTTGTGCCAGTTGCGTCGAACAAAATGTGGTCCAGTTGCATAGAATGAACTTGGGCCAGTTGCATAGAACAAACTTGTGCCAGTTGCGAAGAACAAACTTGTGCCAATTGCGACAAACAAACTTGTGCCAGTTGCGTAGAACAAACTTGAGCCAGTTGCGTAGAACAAACTTGTGCCAGTTGCGTCGAACAAACTTGTGCTAGTTCCGTCGAACAAACTTGTGCCTGTTGCAGCGAACAAACTTGTGTCAGTTGCGTCGGACAAACTTGTGCCAGTTGCGATGAGCAAACTTGTGCCAGTTGCGTAGAACAAACTTGTGCCAGTTGCATAGAACAAACTTGTGCCAGTTGCGTCGAACAAACTTGTGCCAGTTGCGTAGAACAAACTTGTGCCAGTTGCGTCGAACAAACTTGTGCCAGTTGCGTCGAACAAACTTCTGCCAGTTGTATCAAACAAACTTGGTCCAGTTGCGTAGAACAAACTTGTGCCAGTTGCATATAACAAACTTGTACCAGTTGCGTCAGACAATCTTGTGCCAGTTGCGAAGAACAAACTTGTGCCTGTTGCGTAGAACAAAATTGTGCCAGTTGCGTAGAACAACCTTGTGCCAGTTGCGTAGAACAAACTTGTGCCAGTTTTGTCGAAAAAACTTGTGCCAGTTGCGTCAAAAAAACTTGGGCCAGTTTCGTCGAACAAACTTGTGCCAGTGGCATCCAAGAAACTTGTGCCAGTTGCGTCGAACAAACTTGTGCCAGTTGTGTCGAAACAAACTTGTGCCAGTTGCGTATAACAAACTTGTGCCAGTTGCGTAGAACAACCTTGTGCCAGTTGTGTCGAACAAACTTGTGCTAGTTGGTAGAACAAACTTGTGCCAGTTGCATCAAACAAACTTATGCCAGTTGCGTAAAACAACCTAGTGCCAGTTGCATAGAACAAACTTGTGCCAGTTGAGTAGAACAAACTTGTGCCAATTGCATCAAACAAACTTTGGCCAGTTGCGTCGATCAAACTTATGCCAGTTGCGTCGAAGAAACTTGTGCCAGTTGCGTGAAACAAACTTGTGCCAGTTGCGTCGAACAAACTTGTGCCAGTTGCGTCGAACAAACTTGTGCCAGTTACGGCAAACAAACATGTGCCACTTGCGTCGAGAAATTTGTGCCAGTTGCGTCAAATAAACTTGTGCCAGTTGCGTCAAACAAACTTGTGCCAGTTACGGCGAACAAACTTGTGCCAGTTGCGTCAAAAAAAGTTGTGCCAGTAGCGTCAAATAAACTTGTGCCAGTTGCGTCAAACAAACTTGTGCCAGTTGCGTCAAACAAACTTGTGCCAGTTGCGTCAAACAAACTTGTGCCAATTGATTCGAAAAAACTTGTGCCAGTTGCGTTGAACAAACTTGTGCCAGTTGCGTCTAACAAACTTGTGCCAGTTGCGTCAAACAAACTTGTGCCAGTTGCGTCGAACAAAGTTGTGCCAGTTGCATCGAACAAACTTGTGCCAGTTGCATAGAACAAACTTGTGCCAGTTGCGTCAAAATAACTTGTGCCAGTTGCGTAGAATAAACTTGTACATGTTGCGTAGAACAACCTTGTGCAGTTGCGTCAAACAAACTTGTGCCAGTTGCGTCAAACAAACTTGTGCCAGTTGCGTCGAACAAACTTGTGCCAGTTGTGTGAAACAAACTTTTGCCAGTTGGGTCGAACAAACTTGTGCCAGTTACGTTAAACAAACTTGTACCAGATGCGTCGTACAAATTTGTGCAAGTTGCGTCGAACAAACTTGTGTCAGTTGCGTCGAACAAACTTGCGCCAGTTCCGTCGAACAAACTTGTGCCAGTTGCGTAGAACAAAGTTGTGCCACTTGTGTCAAACAAACTTGTGCCAGTTGTGTAGAACAAACTTGTGCCAGTTGCGTCGAACAAACTTGTGCCAGTTGCGTAGAACAAACATGTGCCAGTTGCGTCAAACAAATTTGTGCCAGTTGCGTCAAACAAACTAGTGCCAGTTGCATAGAACAAACTTGTGCCAGATGCGTAGAACAAACTTTTGCCATTTGTGTAGAACAAACTTGTGCCAGTTGTGTCAAACAAACTTGTGCCAGTTGTGTACAACAAACTTGTGCCAGTTATGTAGAACAAACTTGTGCCTGTTGCATGAAACAAACTTGTGCCAGTTGAGTCAAACAAACTTGTGCCATTTGCATAGAACAAACTTGTGTCAGTTGCATAGAACAACATTGTGCCAGTTGCGTCAAACAAACTTGTGCCAGTTGCGTCAAACAAACTTGTGCCAGTTGGGTCAAACAAACTTGTGCCAGTTGCGTCGAACAAACTTGTGCCAGTTGCGTAGAACAAACTTGTGCCAGTTGCATAGAACAAACTTGTGCCAGTTATGTAGAACAAACTTGTGCTAGTTGCGTCAAACAAACTTGTGCCTGTTGCGTCGAACAAACTTGTGCCAGTTACGGCGAACAAACTTGTGCCAGTTTCGTCAAGAAAACTTGTGCCAGTTGCGTCAAACAAACTTGTGCCAGTTTGTTGAACAAACTTGTGCCAGTTGCGTCGAAGAAACTTGTGCCAGTTGCATCAAACAAACTTGTGCCAGTTCGTCGAACAAACTTGTGCCAGTTGTGTCGAAGAGATTTGTGCCAGTTGAGTCAAACAAACTTGTGCCAGTTGCGTCGAACAAACTTGTGCCAGTTGCGTCGAACAAACTTGTGCCACTTAGGGCGAACCAACTGTGCCACTTGCGTCGAGAAAACTTGTGCCAGTTGCGTCAAATAAACTTGTGCCAGTTGCGTCAAACAAACTTGTGCCAGTTACGGCGAACAAACTTGTGCCAGTTGCATCGAGAAAAGACGTGCCAGTTGCGTCAAATAAACTTGTGCCAGTTGCATCAAACAAACTTGTGCCAGTTGCGTCAAACAAACTTGTGCCAGTAGCGTCAAACAAACTTGTGCCAGTTGCGTCAAACAAACTTGTGCCAATTGATTAAAAAAAACTTGTGCCAGTTGCGTTGAACAAACTTGTGCCAGTTGGGTCTAACAAACTTGTGCCAGTTGCGTCAAACAAACTTGTGCCAGTTACGTCGAACAAACTTGTGCCAGTTGCATCGAACAAACTAGATCCCAGTTGCATAGAACAAACTTGTGCCAGTTGCGTCAAACAAACTTGTGCCAGTTGCGTAGAACAAACTTGTACATGTTGCGTAGAACAACCTTGTGCCAGTTGCGTCAAATAAACTTGTGCCAGTTTTGTCAAAGAAACTTGTGCCAGTTTGGTCGAACAAACTTGTGCCAGTTACGTTAAACAAACTTGTTCTAGTTGCGTCGAACAAACTTGTGCCAGTTGCGTCGAACAAACTTGTGCCAGTTGCTTAGAACAAACTTGTGCCAGTTGTGTCAAACAAACTTGTGCCAGTTGCTTAGAACAAACTTGTGCCAGTTGTGTCAAACAAACTTGTGCCAGATGCATAGAAAAAAACTTGTGCCAGTTGCGTCGAACAAACTTTTGCCATTTGGGTAGAACAAACTTGTGCGAGTTGTTTCAAACAAATTGGTGCCAGTTGCATAGAACATTCTAGTGCCAGTTGAATAGAACAAACTTGTGCCAGATGCGTAGAACAAACATTTACCATTTGCGTAGAACAAACTTGTGCCAGTTGTGTCAAACAAACTTGTGCCAGTTGTGTACAACAAACTAGTAAGAGTTGCGTAGAACAAACTTGTGCCAGTTGCGTTGAACAAACTTGTGCCAGTTGCGTAGAACAACCTTGTGCCAGTTGCATAGAACAAACTAGTGCCAGTTGCATAGAACAAACTTGTGCCAGTTGCGTAGAACAAACTTGTGCCAGTTGCGTCAAACATACTTGTGCCAGTTGCGTCGAAGAAACTTGTGCCAGTTGCGTCAAACAAACTTGTGCCATTTGCGTCGAACTAACTTGTGCCAGTTGCGTCGAACAAACTTGTGCCAGATATGGCGAATAAACTTGTGCCAGTTGCTTCGAGAAAACTTGTGCCAGTTGCGTAAAAAAAAACTTGTGCCAGTTGCGTCAACCAAACTTGTGCCAGTTGCGTCAAACAAACTTGTGCCTCTTGCGTCAAACAAACTTGTGCCGGTTGTGTCAAACAAACGTGTACCAATTGAGTCGAAAAAACTTTTGCCAGTTGCGTCTCACAAACTTGTGCCAGTTGCGTCAAACAAACTTGTGCCAGTTGCGTTAAACAAACTTGTGCAAACAAACTTGTGCCAGTTGCGTCAAACAAACTTGTGCCAGTTGCGTAGAACAAACTTGTACCAGTTACTTCAAAGAAACTTGTGCCAGTTGCGTAGAAGAACCTTGTGCCAGTTGCGTCAAACGAACTTGTGCAAGTTGCGTCAAACAAACTTTTGCCAGTTGCGTCTAACAAACTTGTGACAGTTGCGTCGAACAAACTTGCGACAGTTGCGTCAAACAAACTTGTGCCAGTTGCGTTGAACAAACTTCTGCCAGTTGTGTCAAACAAACTTGTGTCAGTTGCGTAGAACAAACTTGTGCCAGTTGCGTCGAACAAACTTGTGTCAGTTGGGTAGAACAAACTTGTGCCAGTTGCGCCTAACAAACTTGTGCCAGTTGCGTAGAACAAACTAGTGCCAGTTGCATAGAACAAACTTGTGCCAGATGCGTAGAACAAACTTGTGCCAGTTGCGTAGAACAAACTTGGCCCAGTTGCATAGAACAAACTTGTGCCAGTTGCATAGAACAAACTTGTGCCAGTTGCGTCGAACAAACTTGTGCCAGTTTTGTCGAACAAACTTGTGCCAGTTGCCTCAAAAAAACTTGGGCCAGTTTCGTCAAACAAACTTGTGACAGTGGCATCCAACAAACTTGTGCCAGTTACTTCGAACAAACTTGTGCCAGTTGCATCGAAACAAACTTGTGCCAGTTGCGTAGAACAAACTTGTGCCAGTTGCGTAGAACAACCTTGTGCCAGTTGCGTCGAACAAACTTGTGCTAGTTGGTAGAACAAACTTGTGCCAGTTGCGTCAAACAATCTTATGCCAGTTGCGTAAAGCAACCTAGTGCCAGTTGCATAGAACAAACTTGTGTCAGTTGCGTAGAACAAACTTGTGCCAGTTGCGTCGAACAAACTTGTGCCAGTTGCGTCGAAGAAACTTGTGCCAGTTGCGTCAAACAAACTTGTACCAGTTGCGTTGAACAAACTTGTGCCAGTTGCGTCGAACAAACTTGTGCCAGTTACGGCGAACAAACTTGTGCCAGTTACAGCGAACAAACTTGTGCCAGTTTCGTCGAGAAAACTTATGCCAGTTGCGTCAAACAAACTTGTGCCAGTTGCGTCGAACAAACTTATGCCAGTTGCGTAGAACAAACTTGTGCCAGTTGCATAGAACAAACATGTGCCAGACATGTAGAACAAACTTGTGCCAGTTGAGTCAAACAAACTTGTGCCAGTTGTGTCGAACAAAATTGTGCCATTTACGGCGAACAAACTTGTGCCAGTTTCGTCGAGAAAACTTGTGCCAGTTGCGTCAAATAAACTTGTGCCAGTTGCGTCAAACAAACTTGTGCTAGTTGCGTCAAACAAACTTGTGCCAGTTGCGTCAAACAAACTTGTTCCAGTTGCGCCAAAAAAAAAACTTGTGCCAATTGAGTCGAAAAAACTTGTGCCAGTTGCGTCGAACAAACTTGTGCCAGTTGCGTCTAACAAACTTGTGCCAGTTGCGTCAAATAAAATTGGGCCAGTTTCGTGGAACAAACTTGTGTCAGTGGCATCCAACAAACTTGTGCCAGTTGCGTAGAACAACCTTGTGTCAGTTGCGTCAAACAAACTGTGCCAGTTGCGTAGAACAAACTTGTGCCAATTGTGTAGAACAACCTTGTGCCAGTTGCGTTGAAAAAACTTGTGCTAGTTTGTAGAACAAACTTGTGCCAGTTGAGTCAAAAAAACTTATGCCAGTTGCGTAAAACAAACTAGTGCCAGTTGCATAGAACAAACTTGCGCCAGTTGAGTAGAACAAACTTGTGCCAATTACGTCAAACAAACTTGTGCCAGTTCGTCGAACAAACTTGTGCCAGTTGCGTCGAAGAAACTTGTGCCAGTTGCGTCAAACAAACTTGTACCAGTTGCGTCGAACAAAATTGTGCCAGTTGCGTCAAACAAACTTGTGCCAGTTACGGCGAACCAACTTGTGCCACTTGCATCAAGAAAACTTGTGCCAGTTGCGTCAAATAAACTTGTTCCAGTTGCGTCAAACAAACTTGTGCCTGTTGCATCAAACAAACTTGTGCCAGTTGCGTCAAACAAACTTGTGCCATTTGCATAGAACAAAGTTGTGCCAGTTGCATAGAACAACCTTGTGCCAGTTGCGTCAAACGAACTTGTGCCAGTTGCGTCAAACAAACTTGTGCCAGTTGCATCGAACAAACTTGTGCCAGTTGCGTCAAACAAACTTTTGCCAGTTGCGTCGAACAAACTTGTGCCAGTTGCGTCGAACAAACTTGCGACAGTTGCGTCAAACAAACTTGTGCCAGTTGCGTTGAACAAACTTCTGCCAGTTGTGTCAAACAAACTTGTGTCAGTTGCGTAGAACAAACTTGTGCCAGTTGCGTCAAACAAACTTGTGCCAGTTGCGTCAAACAAACTTGTGCCAGTTGCGTCAAACAAACTTGTGCCAATTGCGTCGAACAAACTGGTGCCAGTTGCATAGAACAAACTTGTACCAGTTACGTAGAACAAACTTGTGCCAGTTGTGTCAAACAAACTTGTGCCAGTTGCGTCAAACAAACTTGGGCCAGTTGCGTAGAACAAACTTGTTCCAGTTACGTAGAACAAACTTGTGCCAGTTGCATAGAACAAACTTCTGCCAGTTGCGTCAAACAAACTTGGGACAGTTGCGTAGAACAAACTTGTGCCAGTTGCGTAGGACAAACTTGTGCCAGTTGCGTCGAACAAACTTGTGCCAGTTACGGCAAACAAACATGTGCCACTTGCGTCGAGAAATTTGTGCCAGTTGCGTCAAATAAACTTGTGCCAGTTGCGTCAAACAAACTTGTGCCAGTTACGGCGAACAAACTTGTGCCAGTTGCGTCAAAAAAAGTTGTGCCAGTAGCGTCAAATAAACTTGTGCCAGTTGCGTCAAACAAACTTGTGCCAGTTGCGTCAAACAAACTTGTGCCAGTTGCGTCAAACAAACTTGTGCCAGTGGCGTCAAACAAACTTGTGCCAATTGATTCGAAAAAACTTGTGCCAGTTGCGTTGAACAAACTTGTGCCAGTTGCGTCTAACAAACTTGTGCCAGTTGCGTCAAACAAACTTGTGCCAGTTGCGTCGAACAAAGTTGTGCCAGTTGCATCGAACAAACTTGTGCCAGTTGCATAGAACAAACTTGTGCCAGTTGCGTCAAAATAACTTGTGCCAGTTGCGTAGAATAAACTTGTACAAGTTGCGTAGAACAACCTTGTGCAGTTGCGTCAAACAAACTTGTGCCAGTTGCGTCAAACAAACTTGTGCCAGTTGCGTCGAACAAACTTGTGCCAGTTACGGCGAACAAACTTGTGCCAGTTTCGTCAAGAAAACTTGTGCCAGTTGCGTCAAACAAACTTGTGCCAGTTGCGTCAAACAAACTTGTGCCAGTTTGTTGAACAAACTTGTGCCAGTTGCGTCGAAGAAACTTGTGCCAGTTGCGTCAAACAAACTTGTGCCAGTTCGTCGAACAAACTTGTGCCAGTTGCGTCGAAGAGACTTGTGCCAGTTGAGTCAAACAAACTTGTGCCAGTTGCGTCGAACAAACTTGTGCAAGTTGCGTCGAACAAACTTGTGCAACTTAGGGCGAACCAACTGTGCCACTTGCGTCGAGAAAACTTGTGCCAGTTGCGTCAAATAAACTTGTGCCAGTTGCGTCAAACAAACTTGTGCCAGTTACGGCGAACAAACTTGTGCCAGTTGCATCGAGAAAAGCCGTGCCAGTTGCGTCAAATAAACTTGTGCCAGTTGCATCAAACAAACTTGTGCCAGTTGCGTCAAACAAACTTGTGCCAGTAGCGTCAAACAAACTTGTGCCAGTTGCGTCAAACAAACTTGTGCCAATTGATTAAAAAAAACTTGTGCCAGTTGCGTTGAACAAACTTGTGCCAGTTGGGTCTAACAAACTTGTGCCAGTTGCGTCAAACAAACTTGTGCCAGTTATGTCGAACAAACTTGTGCCAGTTGCATCGAACAAACTAGATCCCAGTTGCATAGAACAAACTTGTGCCAGTTGCGTCAAACAAACTTGTGCCAGTTGCGTAGAACAAACTTGTACATGTTGCGTAGAACAACCTTGTGCCAGTTGCGTCAAACAAACTTGTGCCAGTTTTGTCAAAGAAACTTGTGCCAGTTTGGTCGAACAAACTTGTGCCAGTTACGTTAAACAAACTTGTTCTAGTTGCGTCGAACAAACTTGTGCCAGTTGCGTCGAACAAACTTGTGCCAGTTGCGTCGAACAAACTTGCGCCAGTTCCGTCGAACAAACTTGTGCCAGTTGCTTAGAACAAACTTGTGCCAGTTGTGTCAAACAAACTTGTGCCAGATGCATAGAAAAAAACTTGTGCCAGTTGCGTCAAACAAACTTGTGCCAGTTGGGTAGAACAAACTTGTGCGAGTTGTTTCAAACAAATTTGTGCCAGTTGCATAGAACATTCTAGTGCCAGTTGCATAGAACAAAATTGTGCCAGATGCGTAGAACAAACATTTACCATTTGCGTAGAACAAACTTGTGCCAGTTGTGTCAAACAAACTTGTGCCAGTTATGTACAACAAACTAGTAAGAGTTGCGTAGAACAAACTTGTGCCAGTTGCGTTGAACAAACTTGTGCCAGTTGCGTAGAACAAACTTGTACCAGTTGCGTCAAACAAACTTATGCCAGTTGCATAGAACAAACTAGTGCCAGTTGCATAGAACAAACTTGTGCCAGTTGCGTAGAACAAACTTGTGCCAGTTGCGTCAAACATACTTGTGCCAGTTGCGTCGAAGAAACTTGTGCCAGTTGCGTCAAACAAACTTGTGCCATTTGCGTCGAACTTGTGCCAGTTGCGTCGAACAAACTTGTGCCAGATATGGCGAATAAACTTGTGCCAGTTGCTTCGAGAAAACTTGTGCCAGTTGCGTAAAAAAAAACTTGTGCCTTTTGCGTCAAACAAACTTGTGACAGTTGCGTCAAACAAACTTGTGCCTCTTGCGTCAAACAAACTTGTGCCGGTTGTGTCAAACAAACGTGTAGCAATTGAGTCGAAAAAACTTGTGCCAGTTGCGTCTCACAAACTTGTGCCAGTTGCGTCAAACAAACTTGTGCCAGTTGCGTTAAACAAACTTGTGCAAACAAACTTGTGCCAGTTGCGCCAAACAAACTTGTGCCAGTTGCGTAGAACAAACTTGTGCCAGTTACTTCAAAGAAACTTGTGCCAGTTGCGTAGAAGAACCTTGTGCCAGTTGCGTCAAACGAACTTGTGCCAGTTGCGTCAAACAAACTTTTGCCAGTTGCGTCGAACAAACTTGTGACAGTTGCGTCGTACAAACTTGCGACAATTGCGTCAAACAAACTTGTGCCAGTTGCGTTGAACAAACTTCTGCCAGTTGTGTCAAACAAACTTGTGTCAGTTGCGTAGAACAAACTTGTGCCAGTTGCGTCGAACAAACTTGTGTCAGTTGGGTAGAACAAACGTGTGCCAGTTGCGCCTAACAAACTTGTGCCAGTTGCGTAGAACAAACTAGTGCCAGTTGCATAGAACAAACTTGTGCCAGATGCGTAGAACAAACTTGTGCCAGTTGCGTAGAACAAACTTGGCCCAGTTGCATAGAACAAACTTGTGCCAGTTGCATAGAACAAACTTGTGCCAGTTGCGTCAAACAAACTTGTGCCAGTTTTGTCGAACAAACTTGTGCCAGTTGCCTCAAAAAAACTTGGGCCAGTTTCGTCAAACAAACTTGTGACAGTGGCATCCAACAAACTTGTGCCAGTTACTTCGAACAAACTTGTGCCAGTTGCGTCGAAACAAACTTGTGCCAGTTGCGTAGAACAAACTTGTGCCAGTTGCGTAGAACAACCTTGTGCCAGTTGCGTCGAACAAACTTGTGCTAGTTGGTAGAACAAACTTGTGCCAGTTGCGTCAAACAATCTTATGCCAGTTGCGTAAAGCAACCTAGTGCCAGTTGCATAGAACAAACTTGTGCCAGTTGAGTAGAACAAACTTGTGCCAATTGCATCAACCAAACTTGGGCCAGTAGCGTCGAACAAACTTGTGCCAGTTGCGTCGAAGAAACTTGTGCCAGTTGCGTCAAACAAACTTGTACCAGTTGCGTTGAACAAACTTGTGCCAGTTGCATCGAACAAACTTGTGCCAGTTACGGCGAACAAACTTGTGCCAGTTACAGCGAACAAACTTGTGCCAGTTTCGTCGAGAAAACTTATGCCAGTTGCGTCAAACAAACTTGTGCCAGTTGCGTTGAACAAACTTCTGCCAGTTGCGTAGAACAAACTTGTGCCAGTTGCATAGAACAAACTTGTGCCAGACATGTAGAACAAACTTGTGCCAGTTGAGTCAAACAAACTTGTGCCAGTTGTGTCGAACAAAATTGTGCCATTTACGGCGAACAAACTTGTGCCAGTTTCGTCGAGAAAACTTGTGCCATTTGCGTCAAATAAACTTGTGCCAGTTGCGTCAAACAAACTTGTGCTAGTTGCGTCAAACAAACTTGTGCCAGTTGCGTCAAACAAACTTGTTCCAGTTGCGCCAAAAAAAAAACTTGTGCCAATTGAGTCGAAAAAACTTGTGCCAGTTGCGTCGAACAAACTTGTGCCAGTTGCGTCTAACAAACTTGTGCCAGTTGCGTCAAATAAACTTGGGCCAGTTTCGTGGAACAAACTTGTGTCAGTGGCATCCAACAAACTTGTGCCATTTGCGTAGAACAACCTTGTGTCAGTTGCGTCAAACAAACTGTGCCAGTTGCGTAGAACAAACTTGTGCCAATTGTGTAGAACAACCTTGTGCCAGTTGCGTTGAAAAAACTTGTGCTAGTTTGTAGAACAAACTTGTGCCAGTTGAGTCAAACAAACTTATGCCAGTTGCGTAAAACAAACTAGTGCCAGTTGCATAGAACAAACCTGCGCCAGTTGAGTAGAACAAACTTGTGCCAATTACGTCAAACAAACTTGTGCCAGTTCGTCGAACAAACTTGTGCCAGTTGCGTCGAAGAAACTTGTGCCAGTTGCGTCAAACAAACTTGTACCAGTTGCGTCGAACAAAATTGTGCCAGTTGCGTCAAACAAACTTGTGCCAGTTATGGCGAACCAACTTGTGCCACTTGCATCAAGAAAACTTGTGCCAGTTGCGTCAAATAAACTTGTTCCAGTTGCGTCAAACAAACTTGTGCCTGTTGCATCAAACAAACTTGTGCCAGTTGCATCAAACAAACTTGTGCCATTTGCATAGAACAAAGTTGTGCCAGTTGCATAGAACAACCTTGTGCCCGTTGCGTCAAACGAACTTGTGCCAGTTGCGTCAAACAAACTTGTGCCAGTTGCGTCGAACAAACTTGTGCCAGTTGCGTCAAACAAACTTTTGCCAGTTGCGTCGAACAAACTTGTGCCAGTTGCGTCGAACAAACTTGCGACAGTTGCGTCAAACAAACTTGTGCCAGTTGCGTTGAACAAACTTCTGCCAGTTGTGTCAAACAAACTTGTGTCAGTTGCGTAGAACAAACTTGTGCCAGTTGCGTCAAACAAACTTGTGCCAGTTGCGTCAAACAAACTTGTGCCAGTTGCGACAAAGAAACTTGTGCCAGTTGCGTCGAACAAACTGGTGCCAGTTGCATAGAACAAACGTGTACCAGTTACGTAGAACAAACTTGTGCCAGTTGTGTCAAACAAACTTGTGCCAGTTGCGTCAAACAAACTTGGGCCAGTTGCGTAGAACAAACTTGTTCCAGTTACGTAGAACAAACTTGTGCCAGTTGCGTAGAACAAACTTCTGCCAGTTGCGTCAAACAAACTTGGGACAGTTGTGTAGAACAAACTTGTGCCAGTTGCGTAGGACAAACTTGTGCCCGTTGCGTCAAACAAACTTGTGCCAGTTGCGTAGAACAAACTTGAGACAGTTGCGTAGAACAAACTTGTGCCAGTTGCATCGAATATACTTGTGCCAGTTCCGTTGAACAAACTTGTGCAAGTTGCGTAGAACAAACTTGTATCAGTTGCGTAGAACAAACTTGTGCCAGTTGCTTAGAACAAACATTTTCCAGTTGCGTAGAACAAACTTGTGCCAGTTGTGTCGAACAAACTTGTGCCAGTTGCATCGAACAAACTTGTGCCAGTTGCGTTGGACAAACTTGTGGCAGTTGTGTTGAACAAACTTGTGCCAGTTGCGTCTAACAAACTTGTGCCAGTTGTTTCAAACAAACTTTTGCCAGTTGCGTCAAACAAACTTAGGCCAGTTGCGCCAAACAAACTTGTGCCAGTTGCGTAGAACAAACTTGTGCCAGTTGCGAACTACAAACTTGTGCCAGTTGCGTTGAACAAACTTGGGCCAGTTGCGTCAAACAAACTTGTGCTAGTTGCGTTAAACAAACTTTTGCCAGTAGCGTTGAACAATCTTGTGCCAGTTGCGTCGAACAAACTTGTGCCAGTTACGTCAAACAAACTTGTGCTAGTTGCGTTAAACAAACTTGTGCCAGTTGCGTCGAACATACTTGTGCCAGTTGTGTTGAATAAACCTGTGCCAGTTGCGTTGAACAAACTTGTGACAGTTGCGTAGAACAAACTTGTGCCAGTTGGGTCGAATAAACTTGTGCCATTTGTGTCAAACAAACTTGTGCCATTTGTGCCAAACAAACTTGTGCCAGTTGCGTAGAACATACTTGTGCCAGTTGCGTAGAACAAACTTGTGCCAGTCGCGTAGAACAAACTTGTGCCAGTTACGAAGAAAAAACTTGTGCCAGTTGCGTCAAACAAACTTGTGCCAGTTGCGTCAAACAAACTTGTGCCAGTTGCGTAGAACAAACTTGAGACAGTTGCGTAGAACAAACTTGTGCCAGTTGCAACGAACATACTTGTGCCAGTTACGTTGAACAAACTTGTGCCAGTTGCGTAGAACAAACTTGTATCAGTTGCGTAGAACAAACTTGTACCAGTTTCGTAGAAGAAACATTTTCCAGTTGCGTAGAACAAACTTGTGCCAGTTGCGTCGAACAAACTTGTGCCAGTTGCATCGAACAAACTTGTGCCAGTTGCGTTGGACAAACTTGTGCCAGTTGCGTTGACCAAACTTGTGATAGTTGCGTAGAACAAACTTGTGCCAGTTGTTTCAAACAAACTTTTGCCAGTTGCGTCAAACAAACTTGGGCCAGTTGCGTCAAACAAACTTGTGCCAGTTGCGTAGAACAAACTTGTGCCAGTTGCGTTGAACAAACTTGGGCCAGTTGCGTCAAACAAACTTGTGCTAGTTGCGTTAAACAAACTTTTGCCAGTTGCGTTGAACAATCTTGTGCCAGTTGCGTCGAACAAACTTGTGCCAGTTGCGTCAAACAAACTTGTGCTAGTTGCGTTAAACAAACTTGTGCCAGTTGCGTCGAACATACTTGTGCCAGTTGTGTTGAATAAACTTGTGCCAGTTGCGTTGAACAAACTTGTGACAGTTGCATAGAACAAACTTGTGCCAGGTGGGTCGAATAAACTTGTGCCATTTGTGTCAAAAAAACTTGTGCCATTTGTGTCAAACAAACTTGTGCCAGTTGCGTAGATCAAATTTGTGCCAGTTGCGTAGAACAAACTTGTGCCAGTTGCGTAGAACAAACTTGTGCCAGTTGCGTAGAACAAACTTGTGCCAGTTGCGTCAAACAAACTTGTGCCAGTTGCGTCAAACAAACTTGGGCCAGTTCCGTAGAACAAACTTGTGCCAGTTGCGTAGGACAAACTTGTGCCAGTTGCATCAAACAACCTTGTGCCAGTTGCGTAGAACAAACTTGAGCCAGTTGCGGAGAACAAACTTGTGCCAGTTGCGTCAAACATACTTGTACCAGTTGTGTTGAATAAACTTGTGCCAGTAGCGTAGAACAAACTTGTGCCAGTTGCGTAGAACAAACATGTGCCAGTTGCGTCGAACAAAATTCTACCAGTCGCATAGAACAAATTTGTGCCATTTGCATAGAATAAACTTGGGCCAGTTGCGTAGAACAAACTTGTGCCAGTTGCGAAGAACAAACTTGTGCCAATTGCGACAAACAAACTTGTGTCAGTTGCATAGAACAAACTTGCGCCAGTTGCGTAGAACAAACTTGTGACAGTTGCGTCGAATAAACTTGTGCCAGTTCCGTCGAACAAACTTGTGCCTTTTGCAGCGAACAAACTTGTGCCAGTTGCGTCGGACAAACTTGTGCCAGTTGCGTTGAACAAACTTGTGCCAGTTGCGTAGAACAAACTTGTGCCAGTTGTTTCAAACAAACTTTTGCCAGTTGAGTCAAAGAAACTTGTGCCAGTTGCGTCGAACAAACTTGTGCCAGTTGCCTAGAACAAACTTCTGCCAGTCGCGTCGAACAAACTTGTGCCAGTTGCATCAAACAAACTTGTGCCAGTTGCGTAGAACCAACTTGTGCCAGTTGCATCGAACAAACTTATGCCAGTTGCGTCAAACAATCTTCTGCCGGTTGCGAAGAACAAACTTGTGCCTGTTGCGTAGAACAAAATTGTGCCAGTTGCGTAGAACAACCTTGTGCCAGTTGCGTAGAACAAACTTGTGCCAGTTGCGTAGAACAAACTTGTGCTAGTTGCGTAGAACAAACTTGTGCCAGTTGCGTAGAACAAACTTGTGTCAGTTTCGTAGAACAAACTTCTGCCAGTTGCGTTAAACAAACTTGGGCCAGTTGCGTAGAACAAACTTGTGCCAGTTGGGAACTACAAACTTGTGCCAGTTTCGTAGGACAAACTTGTGCCAGTTGCGTAGAATAAACTTGTGCCAGTTGCGTCAAACAAACTTGGGCCAGTTGCGTAGAACAAACTTGTGCCAGTTGCGAACTACAAACTTGTGCCAGTTTCGTAGAACAAACTTGTGTCAGTTGCGTAGAACAAAGTTCTACCAGTTGCGTCAAACAAAGTTGGGCCAGTTGCGTAGAACAAACTAGTGCCAGTTGCGAACTACAAACTTGTGCTACTTGCGTAGGACAAACTTGTGCCAGTTGCGTCAAACAAACTTGTGCCAGTTACGTCTAACAAACTTGTGCCAGTTGCGTAGAACAAACTTGTGAAAGTTGCGTAGAACAAACTTGTGCCAGTTGCGTAGAACAAACTTGTGCCAGTTGCGTCAAACAAACTTGTGCCAGTTGCATCAAACAAACTTGTGCCAGTTGCGTCGAACAAACTTGTGCCAGTTGCGTCAAACAAACTTGTGCCAGTTGCGTTGAACAAACTTGTGCCAGTTGCACAGAACAAACTTGTGCCAGTTGCACAGAACAAACTTGTGCCAGTTGCGTAGAACAAACTTGTGCCAGTTGCATCGAACAAACTTGTGCCAGTTGCGTAGAACAAACTTGTGCCAGTTACATAGAACAAACTTGTGCCAGTTGTGACAAACAAACTTGTGCCAGTTGCGTCAAACAAACTTGTGCCAGTTGCGTAGAACAAACTTGAGCCAGTTGCGTAGAACAAACTTGTGACAGATGCGTCGAACATACTTGTGCCAGTTGCGTTGAACAAACTTGTGCCAGTTGCGTAGAACAAACTTGTGCCAGTTGCGTCGGACAAACTTGTGCCAGTTGCGTCGAACAAACTTGTGACTGTTGCATAGAACAAACTTGTGCCAGTTGTTTCAAACAAACTTTTGTCAGTTTTGTCAAACAAACTTGGGCCTGTTGCGTCAAACAAACTTGTGCCAATCGCTTAGAACAAACTTGTGCCAGTTGCGTAGAACAAACTTGTGCCAGTTGTGTCAAACAAACTTGTGCCAGATGCGTAGGACAAACTTGTGCCAGTTGCGTCAAACAAACTTGTGCCAGTTGCGTAGAACAAACTTGAGCCAGTTGCGTAGAACAAACTTGTGCCAGTTGCATCGAACAAACTTGCGCCAGTTGTATTGAACAAATTTGTGCCAGTTATGCAGAACAAACTTGTGCCAGTTAAGTCAAACAGACTTGTGCCAATTGCTTCAAACAAATTTATGCCAGTTGCACAGAACTAACTTGTGCCAGTTGCATCGAACAAACTTGTGCCAGTTGCGTCGAACACACTTGTGCCAGTTGCGTCGGACCAACTTGTGCCAATTGAGTCGAAGAAACTTGTGCCAGTTGTGTCAAACAAACTTGTGCCAGTTGCATAAGACAAACTTGTGCCAGTTGCGTAGAACAAACTTGTGCCAGTTACGTAGAACAAACTTGTGCCAGTTGTGTCATACAAACTTGTGCCACTTGCATAGAACAAACTTGTGCCAGTTTCGTAGAACAAACTTGTGCCAGTTGCGTCGAACAAACTTGTGCCAGTTGCGCCGAACAAACTTGTGCCAGTTGCGTCGAACAAACTTGTGCCAGTTGCGTAGAACAAACTTGTGCCAGTTGTGTCAAACAAACTTGTGCCAGTTGCGTCAAACAAACTTGGGCCAGTTGCGTCGAACAAACTTTTGCCAGTTGCATAGAACAAACTTGTGCTAGTTGCATAGAACAAACTTGTGCCAGTCGCGTAGAACAAACTTGTGTCAGTTGCGTAGAACAAACTTCTGCCAGTTGCGTCAAAAAAACTTGGGCCAGTTGCGTAGAACAAACTTGTGCCAGTTGCGAACTACAAACTTGTGCCAGTTTCGTAGGACAAACTTGTGCCCGTTGCGTAGAATAAACTTCTGCCAGTTGCGTCAAACAAACTTGGGCCAGTTGCGTATAACAAACTTGTAACAGTTGCGAACTACAAACTTGTGCCAGTTTCGTAGAACAAACTTGTGTCAGTTGTGTTAGACAAATTTGTGCCAGTTGCGCCAAACAAACTTGGGCCAGTTGCGTCGAACACACTTGTGCCAGTTGCGTCGGACAAACTTGTGCCAATTGAGTCGAACAATCTTGTGCCAGTTGTGTCAAACAAACTTGTGCCAGTTGCATAAGACAAACTTGTGCCAGTTGCGTAGAACAAACTTGTGCCAGTTACGTAGAACAAACTTGTGCCAGTTGTGTCATACAAACTTGTGCCACTTGCATAGAACAAACTTGTGCCAGTTTCGTAGAACAAACTTGTGCCAGTTGCGTCGAACAAACTTGTGCCAGTTGCGCCGAACAAACTTGTGCCACTTGCGTAGAACAAACTTGTGCCAGTTGCGTAGAACAAACTTCTGCCAGTTGCGTCAAACAAACTTGGGCCAGTTGCGTAGAACAAACTTGTGCCAGTTGCGAACTACAAACTTGTGCCAGTTTCGTAGGACAAACTTATGCCCGTTGCGTAGAATAAACTTCTGCCAGTTGCGTCAAACAAACTTGGGCCAGTTGCGTATAACAAACTTGTAACAGTTGCGAACTACAAACTTGTGCCAGTTTCGTAGAACAAACTTGTGTCAGTTGCGTAGAACAAACTTTTGCCAGTTGCGTCATACAAACTTGGGCCACTTGCGTAGAACAAACTAGTGCCAGTTGCGAACTACAAACTTGTGCTACTTGCGTAGGACAAACTTGTGCCAGTTGTGTCAAACAAACTTGTGCCAGTTACGTCTAACAAACTTGTGCCAGTTGCGTAGAACAAACTTGTGAAAGTTGCGTAGAACAAACTTGTGCCAGTTGCATCGAACAAACTTGTGCCAGTTGCGTAGAACAAAGTTGTGCCAGTTGCGTAGAACAAACTTGTGCCAGTTGCGTAGAACAAACTTATGCCAGTTGCGTCGAACAAACTTGTGCCAGTTGCATCAAACAAACTTATGCCAGTTGCGTTGAACAAACTTGTACCAGTTGCATCAAACAAACTTGTGCCAGTTGTGTTGAACAAACTTGTGCCAGTTGCGTAGAACAAACTTGTGCCAGTTGCATAGAACAAACTTGTGCCAGTTGCGTAGAACAAACTTGTGCCAGTTGCATCGAACAAACTTGTGGCAGTTGCGTAGAACAAACTTGTGCCAGTTACAGAGAACAAACTTGTGCCAGTTGTGTCAAACAAACTTGTACCAGTTGCGTCAAACAAACTTGTGCCAGTTGCGTAGAACAAACTTGAGCCAGTTGCGTAGAACAAACTTGTGACAGTTGCGTCGAACATACTTGTGCCAGTTGCATTGAACAAACTTGTGCCAGTTGCGTAGAACAAACTTGTGCCAGTTGCGTCGGACAAACTTGTGCCAGTTGCGTCGAAAAAAACTTGTCACAGTTGCGTAGAACAAACTTGTGCCAGTTGTTTCAAACAAACTTTTGTCAGTTTTGTCAACCAAACTTGGGCCTGTTGCGTCAAACAAACTTGTGCCAGTTGCTTAGAACAAACTTGTGCCAGTTGCGTAGAACAAACTTGTGCCAGTTGTGTCAAACAAACTTGTGCCAGATGCGTAGGACAAACTTGTGCCAGTTGCGTCAAACAAACTTGTGCCAGTTGCGTAGAACAAACTTGAGCCAGTTGCGTAGAACAAACTTGTGCCAGTTGCATCGAACAAACTTGCGCCAGTTGCATTGAACAAACTTGTGCCAGTTGTGCAGAACAAACTTGTGCCAGTTAAGTCAAACAGACTTGTGCCAGTTGATTCAAACAAATTTATGCCAGTTGCACAGAACTAACTTGTGCCAGTTGCATCGAACAAACTTGTGCCAGTTGCGTCGAACACACTTGTGCCAGTTGCGTCGGAAAAACTTGTGCCAATTGAGTCGAACAAACTTGTGCCAGTTGTGTCAAACAAACTTGTGCCAGTTGCATAAGACAAACTTGTGCCAGTTGCGTAGAACAGACTTGTGCCAGTTACGTAGAACAAACTTGTTCCAGTTGTGTCAGACAAACTTGTGCCAGTTGCGTAGAACAAACTTGTGCCAGTTTCGTAGAACAAACTTGTGCCACTTGCGTAGAACAAACTTGTGCCAGTTGCGTCGAACAAACTTGTCCCAGTTGCGCCGAACAAACTTGTGCCAGTTGCGTTGAACAATCTTGTGCCAGTTTCGTCGAACAAACTTGTGCCAGTTGCGTAGAACAAACTTGTGCCAGTTGTGTCAAACAAACTTGTGCCAGTTGCGTCAAACAAACTTGGGCCAGTTGCGTCGAACAAACTTGTGCCAGTTGTATAGAACAAACTTGTGCCAGTTGCGTAGGACAAACTTGTGCCATTTGTGTCAAACAAACTTGTGCCAGTTGCATAGAACAAACTTGTGCCAGTTGTGTAAAATAACCTTGTGCCAGTTGTGTTAAACGACCTTGTGCCAGTTGTGTCAAACAAACTTGTGCCAGTTGCGTCAAAAAAACTTGTGCCAGTTGCGTCAAACAAACTTTTGCCAGTTGGGTCGAATAAACTTGTGCCAGTTGCGTTAAACAAACTTGTGCGAGTTCGTCGAACAAACTTGTGCCAGTTGCATCGAACAAACTTGTGCCAGTTGCGTCGAACAAACTTTTGCCAGTTGCGTCAAACAAACTTGTGCCAGTTGTATCGAACAAAGTTGTGCCAGTTGCGTTGAACAAACTTGTGCCAGTTGTGTCAAACAAACTTGTGCCAGTTGCATGGAACAAACTTGTGCCACTTGCGAAGAACAAACTTTTGCCAGTTGCGTAGAACAAACTTGTGCCAGATGTGTCAAACAAACTTGTGCCAGATGTGTCAAACAAACTTGTGCCAGTTGCGTAGAACAAACTTGTGCCAGTTGCGTAGAACAAACTTGTGCCAGTTACGTAGAACAAACTTGTGCCAGTTGCGTAGAACAAACTTTTGCCAGTTGCGTAGAACAAACTTGTGCCAGTTACTTAGAACAAACTTGTGCCAGTTGCGTAGAACAAACTTCTGCCAGTTGCATAAAACAAACTTGGGCCAGTTGCGTAGAACAAACTTGTGCCAGTTGCGTCAAACAAACTTGTGCCAGTTGCGTCAAACAAACTTGTGCCAGTTGCGTAGAACAAACTTGAGCCCGTTGCGTAGAACAAACTTGTGCCAGTTGCGTCGAACATACTTGCGCCAGTTGCGTTGAACAAACTTGTGACCTTTGCGTAGAACAAACTTGTGCCAGTTGCGTAGAACAAACTTGTGCGAGTTGTGTCAAACAAAATTCTGCCAGTTGCATAGAACAAACTTGTGCCAGTTGCGTAGAACAAACTTGGGCCATTTGCATAGAACAAACTTGTGCCAGTTGCGAAGAACAAACTTGTGCCAATTGCGTCAAACAAACTTGTGCCAGTTGCATAGAACAAACTTGTGTCAGTTGTGTAGAACAAATTTGTGCCAGTTGCGTAGAACAAACTTGTGCCAGTTGCATCGAACAAACTTGTGCAAGTTGCATCGAACAAACTTGTGCCAGTTGCATCGAAGAAACTTGTGCCAGATGCGTTGAACAAACTTGTGACAGTTGTGTAGAACAAACTTGTGCCAGTTGTTTCAAACAAACTTTTGACAGTTGCGTCAAACAAACTTGTGCCAGTTGTGTCAAACAAACTTGTGCCACTTGTGTCGAACAAACTTGTGCCAGTTGCATAGAACAAACTTGTGCCACTTGTGTCGAACAAACTTGTGCCAGTTGCGTAGAACAAACTTTTGCCAGTTGCGTAGAACAAACTTGTGCCAGTTGTGTCAAACAAACTTGTGCCAGTTGTGTAGAACCAACTTGTGCCAGTTGCGTCGAACAAACTTGTGCCAGTTGCGTCGAACAAACTAGTGCCAGTTGCGTCAAACAAACTTGGGCCAGTTGCATAGAACAAACTTGTGCCAGTTGCATATAACAAACTTGTACCAGTGCGTCAGACAATCTTGTGCCAGTTGCGAAGAACAAACTTGTGCCTGTTGCGTAGAACAAAATTGTGCCAGTTGCGTAGAACAACCTTGTGCCAGTTGCGTAGAACAAACTTGTGCCAGTTTTGTCGAAAAAACTTGTTCCAGTTGCGTCAAAAAAACTTGGGCCAGTTTCGTCGAACAAACTTGTACCAGTGGCATCCAAGAAACTTGTGCCAGTTGCGTCGAACAAACTTGTGCCAGTTGTGTCGAAACAGCCTTGTGCCAGTTGCGTATAACAAACTTGTGCCAGTTGCGTAGAACAACCTTGTGCCAGTTGTGTCGAACAAACTTGTGCTAGTTAGTAGAACAAACTTGTGCCAGTTGCATCAAACAAACTTATGCCAGTTACGTAAAACAACCTAGTGCCAGTTGCGTCGAAGAAACTTGTGCCAGTTGCGTGAAACAAACTTGTGCCAGTTGCGTCGAACAAACTTGTGCCAGTTGCGTCGAACAAACTTGTGCCAGTTACGGCAAACTAACATGTGCCACTTGCGTCGAGAAATTTGTGCCAGTTGCGTCAAATAAACTTGTGCCAGTTGCGTCAAACAAACTTGTGCCAGTTACGGCGAACAAACTTGTGCCAGTTGCGTCAAAAAAAGTTGTGCCAGTAGCGTCAAATAAACTTGTGCCAGTTGCGTCAAACAAACTTGTGACAATTGCGTCAAACAAACTTGTGCCAGTTGCGTCAAACAAACTTGTGCCAGTTGCGTCAAACAAACTTGTGCCAATTGATTCGAAAAAACTTGTGCCAGTTGCGTTGGACAAACTTGTGCCAGTTGCGTCTAACAAACTTGTGCCAGTTGCGTCAAACAAACTTGTGCCAGTTGCGTCGAACAAAGTTGTGCCAGTTGCATCGAACAAACTTGTGCCAGTTGCATAGAACAAACTTGTGCCAGTTGCGTCAAAATAACTTGTGCCAGTTGCGTAGAATAAACTTGTACATGTTGCGTAGAACAACCTTGTGCAGTTGCGTCAAACAAACTTTTGCCAGTTGCGTCAAACAAACTTGTGCCAGTTGCGTCGAACAAACTTGTGCCAGTTGTGTGAAACAAACTTTTGCCAGTTGGGTCGAACAAACTTGTGCCAGTTACGTTAAACAAACTTATTCCAGATGCGTCGTACAAATTTGTGCAAGTTGCGTCGAACAAACTTGTGTCAGTTGCGTCGAACAAACTTGCGCCAGTTCCGTCGAACAAACTTGTGCCAGTTGCGTAGAACAAACTTGTGCCACTTGTGTCAAACAAACTTGTGCCAGTTGTGTAGAACAAACTTGTGCCAGTTGCGTCGAACAAACTTGTGCCAGTTGCGTAGAACAAACATGTGCCAGTTGCGTCAAACAAATTTGTGCCAGTTGCGTCAAACAAACTAGTGCCAGTTGCATAGAACAAACTTGTGCCAGATGCGTAGAACAAACTTTTGCCATTTGTGTAGAACAAACTTGTGCCAGTTGTGTCAAACAAACTTGTGCCAGTTGTGTACAACAAACTTGTGCCAGTTATGTAGAACAAACTTGTGCCTGTTGCATGAAACAAACTTGTGCCAGTTGAGTCAAACAAACTTGTGCCATTTGCATAGAACAAACTTGTGCCAGTTGCATAGAACAACATTGTGCCAGTAGCGTCAAACAAACTTGTGCCAGTTGCGTCAAACAAACTTGTGCCAGTTGGGTCAAACAAACTTGTGCCAGTTGCGTCGAACAAACTTGTGCCAGTTGCGTAGAACAAACTTGTGCCAGTTGCATAGAACAAACTTGTGCCAGTTATGTAGAACAAACTTGTGCCAGTTGCGTCAAACAAACTTGTGCCAGTTGCGTCGAACAAACTTGTGCCAGTTACGGCGAACAAAGTTGTGCCAGTTTCGTCAAGAAAACTTGTGCCAGTTGCGTCAAACAAACTTGTGCCAGTTGCGTCATACAAACTTGTGCCAGTTTGTTGAACAAACTTGTGCCAGTTGCGTCGAAGAAACTTGTGCTAGTTGCGTCAAACAAACTTGTGCCAGTTCGTCGTTCAAACTTGTGCCAGTTGCGTCGAAGAAACTTGTGCCAGTTGAGTCAAACAAACTTGTGCCAGTTGCGTCTAACAAACTTGTGCCAGTTGCGTCGAACAAACTTGTGCCACTTAGGGCGAACCAACTGTGCCACTTGCGTCGAGAAAACTTGTGCCAGTTGCGTCAAATAAACTTGTGCCAGTTGCGTCAAACAAACTTGTGCCAGTTGGGTCTAACAAACTTGTGCCAGTTGCGTCAAACAAACTTGTGCCAGTTGCGTCGAACAAACTTGTGCCAGTTGCATCGAACAAACTAGATCCCAGTTGCATAGAACAAACTTGTGCCAGTTGCGTCAAACAAACTTGTGCCAGTTAAGTAGAACAAACTTGTACATGTTGCGTAGAACAACCTTGTGCCAGTTGCGTCAAACAAACTTGTGCCAGTTTTGTCAAAGAAACTTGTGCCAGTTTGGTCGAACAAACTTGTGCCAGTTACGTTAAACAAACTTGTTCTAGTTGCGTCGAACAAACTTGTGCCAGTTGCGTCGAACAAACTTGTGCCAGTTGCGTCGAACAAACTTGCGCCAGTTCCGTCGAACAAACTTGTGCCAGTTGCTTAGAACAAACTTGTGCCAGTTGTGTCAAACAAACTTGTGCCAGATGCATAGAAAAAAACTTGTGCCAGTTGCGTCGAACAAACTTGTGCCAGTTGGGTAGAACAAACTTGTGCGAGTTGTTTCAAACAAATTTGTGCCAGTTGCATAGAACATTCTAGTGCCAGTTGCATAGAACAAACTTGTGCCAGATGCGTAGAACAAACATTTACCATTTGCGTAGAACAAACTTGTGCCAGTTGTGTCAAACAAACTTGTGCCAGTTGTGTACAACAAACTAGTAAGAGTTGCGTAGAACAAACTTGTGCCAGTTGCGTTGAACAAACTTGTGCCAGTTGCGTAGAACAAACTTGTACCAGTTGCGTCAAACAAACTTATGCCAGTTGCATAGAACAAACTAGTGCCAGTTGCATAGAACAAACTTGTGCCAGTTGCGTAGAACAAACTTGTGCCAGTTGCGTCAAACTTTACTTGTGCCAGTTGCGTCGAAGAAACTTGTGCCAGTTGCGTCAAACAAACTTGTGCCATTTGCGTCGAACTAACTTGTGCCAGTTGCGTCGAACAAACTTGTGCCAGATATGGCGAATAAACTTGTGCCAGTTGCTTCGAGAAAACTTGTGCCAGTTGCGTAAAAAAAAACTTGTGCCAGTTGCGTCAAACAAACTTGTGCCAGTTGCGTCAAACAAACTTGTGCCTCTTGCGTCAAACAAACTTGTGCCGGTTGTGTCAAACAAACTTGTACCAATTGAGTCGAAAAAACTTGTGCCAGTTGCGTCTCACAAACTTGTGCCAGTTGCGTCAAACAAACTTGTGCAAGTTGCGTTAAACAAACTTGTGCAAACAAACCTGTGCCAGTTGCGTCAAACAAACTTGTGCCAGTTGCGTAGAACAAACTTGTGCCAGTTACTTCAAAGAAACTTGTGCCAGTTGCGTAGAAGAACCTTGTGCCAGTTGCGTCAAACGAACTTGTGCCAGTTGCGTCAAACAAACTTTTGCCAGTTGCGTCGAACAAACTTGTGCCAGTTGCGTCGAACAAACTTGCGACAGTTGCGTCAAACAAACTTGTGCCAGTTGCGTTGAACAAACTTCTGCCAGTTGTGTCAAACAAACTTGTGTCAGTTGCGTAGAGCAAACTTGGGCCAGTTGCGTCGAACAAACTTGTGTCAGTTGGGTAGAACAAACTTGTGCCAGTTGCGCCTAACAAACTTGTGCCAGTTGCGTAGAACAAACTAGTGCCAGTTGCATAGAACAAACTTGTGCCAGATGCGTAGAACAAACTTGTGCCAGTTGCGTAGAACAAACTTGGGCCAGTTGCATAGAACAAACTTGTGCCAGTTGCATAGAACTAACTTGTGCCAGTTGCGTCGAAGAAACTTGTGCCAGTTTTGTCGAACAAACTTGTGCCAGTTGCCTCAAAAAAACTTGGGCCAGTTTCGTCAAACAAACTTGTGACAGTGGCATCCAACAAACTTGTGCCAGTTACTTCGAACAAACTTGTGCCAGTTGCGTCGAAACTAACTTGTGCCAGTTGCGTAGAACAAACTTGTGCCAGTTGCGTAGAACAACCTTGTGCCAGTTGCGTCGAACAAACTTGTGCTAGTTGGTAGAACAAACTTGTGCCAGTTGCGTCAAACAATCTTATGCCAGTTGCGTAAAGCAACCTAGTTCCAGTTGCATAGAACAAACTTGTGCCAGTTGAGTAGAACAAACTTGTGCCAATTGCATCAACCAAACTTGTGCCAGTTGCGTCGAACAAACTTGTGCCAGTTGCGTCCAAGAAACTTGTGCCAGTTGCGTCAAACAAACTTGTACCAGTTGCGTTGAACAAACTTGTGCCAGTTGCGTCGAACAAACTTGTGCCAGTTACGGCGAACAAACTTGTGCCAGTTACAGCGAACAAACTTGTGCCAGTTTCGTCGAGAAAACTTATGCCAGTTGCGTCAAACAAACTTGTGCCAGTTGCGTCGAACAAACTTATGCCAGTTGCGTAGAACAAACTTGTGCCAGTTGCATAGAACAAACTTGTGCCAGACATGTAGAACAAACTTGTGCCAGTTGAGTCAAACAAACTTGTGCCAGTTGTGTCGAACAAAATTGTGCCATTTACGGCGAACAAACTTGTGCCAGTTTCGTCGAGAAAACTTGTGCCAGTTGCGTCAAATAAACTTGTGCCAGTTGCGTCAAACAAACTTGTGCTAGTTGCGTCAAACAAACTTGTGCCAGTTGCGTCAAACAAACTTGTTCCAGTTGCGCCAAAAAAAAACTTGTGCCAATTGAGTCGAAAAAACTTGTGCCAGTTGCGTCGAACAAACTTGTGCCAGTTGTGTCTAACAAACTTGTGCCAGTTGCGTCAAATAAACTTGGGCCAGTTTCGTGGAACAAACTTGTGTCAGTGGCATCCAACAAACTTGTGCCAGTTGCGTAGAACAACCTTGTGTCAGTTGCGTCAAACAAACTGTGCCAGTTGCGTAGAACAAACTTGTGCCAATTGTGTAGAACAACCTTGTGCCAGTTGCGTTGAAAAAACTTGTGCTAGTTTGTAGAACAAACTTGTGCCAGTTGAGTCAAACAAACTTATGCCAGTTGCGTAAAACAAACTAGTGCCAGTTGCATAGAACAAACTTGCTCCAGTTGAGTAGAACAAACTTGTGCCAATTACGTCAAACAAACTTGTGCCAGTTCGTCGAACAAACTTGTGCCAGTTGCGTCGAAGAAACTTGTGCCAGTTGCGTCGAACAAAATTGTGCCAGTTGCGTCAAACAAACTTGTTCCAGTTACGGCGAACCAACTTGTGCCACTTGCATCAAGAAAACTTGTGCCAGTTGCGTGAAATAAACTTGTTCCAGTTGCGTCAAACAAACTTGTGCCTGTTGCATCAAACAAACTTGTGCCAGTTGCGTCAAACAAAATTGTGCCATTTGCATAGAACAAAGTTGTGCCAGTTGCATAGAACAACCTTGTGCCAGTTGCGTCAAACGAACTTGTGCCAGTTGCGTCAAACAAACTTGTGCCAGTTGCATCGAACAAACTTGTGCCAGTTGCGTCAAACAAACTTTTGCCAGTTGCGTCGAACAAACTTGTGCCAGTTGCGTCGAACAAACTTGCGACAGTTGCGTCAAACAAACTTGTGCCAGTTGCGTTGAACAAACTTCTGCCAGTTGTGTCAAACAAACTTGTGTCAGTTGCGTAGAACAAACTTGTGCCAGTTGCGTCAAACAAACTTGTGCCAGTTGCGTCAAACAAACTTGTGCCAGTTGCGTCAAACAAACTTGTGCCAGTTGCGTCGAACAAACTGGTGCCAGTTGCATAGAACAAACTTGTACCAGTTACGTAGAACAAACTTGTGCCAGTTGTGTCAAACAAACTTGTGCCAGTTGCGTCAAACAAACATGGGCCAGTTGCGTAGAACAAACTTGTTCCAGTTACGTAGAACAAACTTGTGCCAGTTGCGTAGAGCAAACTTCTGCCAGTTGCGTCAAACAAACTTGGGACAGTTGCGTAGAACAAACTTGTGCCAGTTGCGTAGGACAAACTTGTGCCCGTTGCGTCAAACAAACTTGTGCCAGTTGCGTAGAACAAACTTGAGACAGTTGCGTAGAACAAACTTGTGCCAGTTGCATCGAATATACTTGTGCCAGTTCCGTTGAACAAACTTGTGCCAGTTGCGTGGAACAAACTTGTATCAGTTGCGTAGAACAAACTTGTGCCAGTTGCGTAGAACAAACATTTTCCAGTTGCGTAGAACAAACTTGTGCCAGTTGCGTCGAACAAACTTGTGCCAGTTGCATCGAACAAACTTGTGCCAGTTGCGTTGGACAAACTTGTGCCAGTTGTGTTGAACAAACTTGTGACAGTTGCGTAGAACAAACTTGTGCCAGTTGTTTCAAACAAACTTTTGCCAGTTGCGTCAAACAAACTTTGGCCAGTTGCGTCAAACAAACTTGTGCCAGTTGCGTAGAACAAACTTGTGCCAGTTGCGAACTACAAACTTGTGCCAGTTGCGTTGAACAAACTTGGGCCAGTTGCGTCAAACAAACATGTGCTAGTTGCGTTAAACAAACTTTTGCCAGTAGCGTTGAACAATCTTGTGCCAGTTGTGTCGAACAAACTTGTGCCAGTTGCGTCAAACAAACTTGTGCTAGTTGCGTTAAACAAACTTGTGCCAGTTGCGTCAAACAAACTTGTGCTAGTTGCGTTAAACAAACTTATGCCAGTTGCGTAAAACAAACTAGTGCCAGTTGCATAGAACAAACTTGCGCCAGTTGAGTAGAACAAACTTGTGCCAATTACGTCAAACAAACTTGTGCCAGTTCGTCGAACAAACTTGTGCCAGTTGCGTCGAAGAAACTTGTGCCAGTTGCGTCAAACAAACTTGTACCAGTTGCGTCGAACAAAATTGTACCAGTTGCGTCAAACAAACTTGTGCCAGTTACGGCGAACCAACTTGTGCCACTTGCATCAAGAAAACTTGTGCCAGTTGCGTCAAATAAACTTGTTCCAGTTGCGTCAAACAAACTTGTGCCTGTTGCATCAAACAAACTTGTGCCAGTTGCGTCAAACAAACTTGTGCCATTTGCATAGAACAAAGTTGTGCCAGTTGCATAGAACAACCTTGTGCCAGTTGCGTCAAACGAACTTGTGCCAGTTGCGTCAAACAAACTTGTGCCAGTTGCGTCGAACAAACTTGTGCCAGTTGCGTCGAACAAACTTTTGCCAGTTGCGTCGAACAAACTTGTGCCAGTTGCGTCGAACAAACTTGTGACAGTTGCGTCAAACAAACTTGTGCCAGTTGCGTTGAACAAACTTCTGCCAGTTGTGTCAAACAAACTTGTGTCAGTTGCGTAGAACAAACTTGTGCCAGTTGCGTCAAACAAACTTGTGCCAGTTGCGTCAAACAAACTTGTGCCAGTTGTTTCAAACAAACTTGTGCCAGTTGCGTCGAACAAACTGGTGCCAGTTGCATAGAACAAACTTGTACCAGTTACGTAGAACAAACTTGTGCCAGTTGTGTCAAACAAACTTGTGCCAGTTGCGTCAAACAAATTTGGGCCAGTTGCGTAGAACAAACTTGTTCCAGTTACGTAGAACAAACTTGTGCCAGTTGCGTAGAACAAACTTCTGCCAGTTGCGTCAAACAAACTTGGGACAGTTGCGTAGAACAAACTTGTGCCAGTTGCGTAGGACAAACTTGTGCCCGTTGCGTCAAACAAACTTGTGCCAGTTGCGTAGAACAAACTTGAGACAGTTGCGTAGAACAAACTTGTGCCAGTTGCATCGAATATACTTGTGCCAGTTCCGTTGAACAAACTTGTGCCAGTTGCGTAGAACAAACTTGTATCAGTTGCGTAGAACAAACTTGTGCCAGTTGCGTAGAACAAACATTTTCCAGTTGCGTTGAACAAAATTCTGCCAGTTGCGTCGAACAAACTTGTGCCAGTTGCATCGAACAAACTTGTGCCAGTTGCATTGGACAAACTTGTGCCAGTTGTGTTGAACAAACTTGTGACAGTTGCGTAGAACAAACTTGTGCCAGTTGTTTCAAACAAACTTTTGCCAGTTGCGTCAAACAAACTTGGGCCAGTTGCGTGAAACAAACTTGTGCCAGTTGCGTAGAACAAATTTGTGCCAGTCGCGAACTACAAACTTGTGCCAGTTGCGTTGAACAAACTTGGGCCAGTTGCGTCAAACAAACTTGTGCTAGTTGCGTTAAACAAACTTTTGCCAGTAGCGTTGAACAATCTTGTGCCAGTTGCGTCGAACAAACTTGTGCCAGTTGTGTCAAACAAACTTGTGCTAGTTGCGTTAAACAAACTTGTGCCAGTTGCGTCGAACATAATTGTGCCAGTTGTGTTGAATAAACCTGTGCCAGTTGCGTTGAACAAACTTGTGACAGTTGCGTAGAACAAACTTGTGCCAGTTGGGTCGAATAAACTTGTGCCATTTGTGTCAAACAAACTTGTGCCATTTGTGTCAAACAAACTTGTGCCAGTTGCGTAGAATAAACTTGTGCCAGTTGCGTAGAACAAACTTGTGCCAGTCGCGTAGAACAAACTTGTGCCAGTTACGAAGAACAAACTTGTGCCAGTTGCGTCAAACAAACTTGTGCCAGTTGCGTCAAACAAACTTGTGCCAGTTGCGTAGAACAAACTTATGATAGTTGCGTAGAACAAACTTGTGCCAGTTGCAACGAACATACTTGTGCCAGTTCCGTTGAACAAACTTGTGCCAGTTGCGTAGAACAAACTTGTATCAGTTGCGTAGAACAAACTTGTGCCAGTTTCGTAGAAGAAACATTTTCCAGTTGCGTAGAACAAACTTGTGCCAGTTGCGTCGAACAAACTTGTGCCAGTTGCATCGAACAAACTTGTGCCAGTTGCGTTGGACAAACTTGTGCCAGTTGCGTTGACCAAACTTGTGACAGTTGCGTAGAACAAACTTGTGCCAGTTGTTTCAAACAAACTTTTGCCAGTTGCGTCAAACAAACTTGGGCCAGTTGCGTCAAACAAACTTGTGCCAGTTGCGTAGAACAAACTTGTGCCAGTTGCGTTGAACAAACTTGGGCCAGTTGCGTCAAACAAACTTGTGCTAGTTGCGTTAAACAAACTTTTGCCAGTTGCGTTGAACAATCTTGTGCCAGTTGCGTCGAACAAACTTGTGCCAGTTGCGTCAAACAAACTTGTGCTAGTTGCGTTAAACAAACTTGTGCCAGTTGCGTCGAACATACTTGTGCCAGTTGTGTTGAATAAACTTGTGCCAGTTGCGTTGAACAAACTTGTGACAGTTGCGTAGAACAAACTTGTGCCAGGTGGGTCGAATAAACTTGTGCCATTTGTGTCAAAAAAACTTGTGCCATTTGTGTCAAACAAACTTGTGCCAGTTGCGTAGAACAAATTTGTGCCAGTTGCGTAGAACAAACTTGAGCCAGTTGCGTAGAACAAACTTGTGCCAGTTGCGTAGAACAAACTTGTGCCAGTTGCGTCAAACAAACTTGTGCCAGTTGCGTCAAACAAACTTGGGCCAGTTCCGTAGAACAAACTTGTGCCAGTTGCGTAGGACAAACTTGTGCCAGTTGCATCAAACAACCTTGTGCCAGTTGCGTAGAACAAACTTGAGCCAGTTGCGGAGAACAAACTTGTGCCAGTTGCATCAAACATACTTGTACCAGTTGTGTTGAATAAACTTGTGCCAGTAGCGTAGAACAAACTTTTGCCAGTTGCGTAGAACAAACATGTGCCAGTTGCGTCGAACAAAATTCTGCCAGTCGCATAGAACAAATTTGTGCCATTTGCATAGAATAAACTTGGGCCAGTTGCGTAGAACAAACTTGTGCCAGTTGCGAAGAACAAACTTGTGCCAATTGCGACAAACAAACTTGTGCCAGTTGCGTAGAACAAACTTGCGCCAGTTGCGTAGAACAAACTTGTGCCAGTTGCGTCGAACAAACTTGTGCCAGTTCCATCGAACAAACTTGTGCCTGTTGCAGCGAACAAACTTGTGCCAGTTACGTCGGACAAACTTGTGCCAGTTGCGTTGAACAAACTTGTGCCAGTTGCGTAGAACAAACTTGTGCCAGTTGCGTAGAACAAACTTTTGCCAGTTGAGTCAAAGAAACTTGTGCCAGTTGCGTCTAACAAACTTGTGCCTGTTGCGTAGAACAAACTTCTGCCAGTCGCGTCGAACAAACTTGTGCCAGTTGCATCAAACAAACTTGTGCCAGTTGCGTAGAACCAACTTGTGCCAGTTGCATCGAACAAACTTGTGCCAGTTGCGTCAAACAATCTTCTGCCGGTTGCGAAGAACAAACTTGTGCCTGTTGCGTAGAACAAAATTGTGCCAGTTGCGTAGAACAACCTTGTGCCAGTTACGTAGAACAAACTTGTGCCAGTTGCGTAGAACAAACTTGTGCTAGTTGCGTAGAACAAACTTGTGCCAGTTGCGTAGAACAAACTTGTGTCAGTTGCGTAGAACAAACTTCTGCCAGTTGCGTTAAACAAACTTGGGCCAGTTGCGTAGAACAAACTTGTGCCAGTTGGGAACTACAAACTTGTGCCAGTTTCGTAGGACAAACTTGTGCCAGTTGCGTAGAATAAACTTCTGCCAGTTGCGTCAAACACACTTGGGCCAGTTGCGTAGAACAAACTTGTGCCAGTTGCGAACTACAAACTTGTGCCAGTTTCGTAGAACAAACTTGTGTCAGTTGCGTAGAACAAAGTTCTACCAGTTGCGTCAAACAAAGTTGGGCCAGTTGCGTAGAACAAACTAGTGCCAGTTGCGAACTACAAACTTGTGCTACTTGCGTAGGACAAACTTGTGCCAGTTGCGTCAAACAAACTTGTGCCAGTTACGTCTATCAAACTTGTGCCAGTTGCGTAGAACAAACTTGTGAAAGTTGCGTAGAACAAACTTGTGCCAATTGCGTAGAACAAACTTGTGCCAGTTGCGTCAAACAAACTTGTGCCAGTTGCGTCAAACAAACTTGTGCCAGTTGCGTCGAACAAACTTGTGCCAGTTGCGTCAAACAAACTTGTGCCTGTTGCATTGAACAAACTTGTGCCAGTTGCACAGAACAAACTTGTGCCAGTTGCACAGAACAAACTTGTGCCAGTTGCGTAGAACAAACTTGTGCCAGTTGCATCGAACAAACTTGTGCCATTTTGCGTAGAACAAACTTGTGCCAGTTACATAGAACAAACTTGTGCCAGTTGTGTCAAACAAACTTGTGCCAGTTGCGTCAAACAAACTTGTGCCAGTTGCGTAGAACAAACTTGAGCCAGTTGCGTAGAACAAACTTGTGACAGATGCGTCGAACATACTTGTGTCAGTTGCGTTGAACAAACTTGTGCCAGTTGCGTAGAACAAACTTGTGCCAGTTGTGTCGGACAAACTTGTGCCAGTTGCGTCGAACAAACTTGTGACAGTTGCGTAGAACAAACTTGTGCCAGTTGTTTCAAACAAACTTTTGTCAGTTCTGTCAAACAAACTTGGGCCTGTTGCTTCAAACAAACTTGTGCCAATCGCTTAGAACAAACTTGTGCCAGTTGCGTAGAACAAACTTGTGCCAGTTGTGTCAAACAAACTTGTGCCAGATGCGTAGGACAAACTTGTGCCAGTTGCGTCAAACAAACTTGTGCCAGTTGCGTAGAACAAACTTGAGCCAGTTGCGTAGAACAAACTTGTGCCAGTTGCATCGAACAAACTTGCGCCAGTTGTATTGAACAAATTTGTGCCAGTTATGCAGAACAAACTTGTGCCAGTTAAGTCAAACAGACTTGTGCCAGTTGCTTCAAACAAATTTCTGCCAGTTGCACAGAACTAACTTGTGCCAGTTGCATCGAACAAACTTGTGCCAGTTGCGTCGAACATCCTTGTGCCAGTTGCGTCGGACAAACTTGTGCCAATTGAGTCGAACAAACTTGTGCCAGTTGTGTCAAACAAATTTGTGCCAGTTGCATAAGACAAACTTGTGCCAGTTGCGTAGAACAAACTTGTGCCAGTTACGTAGAACAGACTTGTGCCAGTTGTGTCATACAAACTTGTGCCAGTTGCATAGAACAAACTTGTGCCAGTTTCATAGAACAAACTTGTGCCAGTTGCGTAGAACAAACTTGTGCCAGTTGCGTCGAACAAACTTGTGCCAGTTGCGCCGAACAAACTTGTGCCAGTTGCGTCGAACAATCTTGTGCCAGTTTCGTCGAACAAACTTGTGCCAGTTGCGTAGAACAAACTTGTGCCAGTTGTGTCAAACAAACTTGTGCCAGTTGCGTCAAACAAACTTGGGCCAGTTGCGTCGAACAAACTTGTGCCAGTTGCATAGAATAAACTTGTGCTAGTTGCATAGAACAAACTTGTGCCAGTTGCGTAGAACAAACTTGTGTCAGTTGCGTAGAACAAACTTCTGCCAGTTGTGTCAAACAAACTTGGGCCAGTTGCGTAGAACAAACTTGTGCCAGTTGCGAACTACAAACTTGTGCCAGTTTCGTAGGACAAACTTGTGCCCGTTGCGTAGAATAAACTTCTGCCAGTTGCGTCAAACAAACTTGGGCCAGTTGCATATAACAAACTTGTAACAGTTGCGAACTAAAAACTTGTGCCAGTTTCGTAGAACAAACTTGTGTCAGTTGCGTAGAACAAACTTTTGCCAGTTGCGTCAAACAAACTTGGGCCAGTTGCGTAGAACAAACTAGTGCCAGTTGCGAACTACAAACTTGTGCTACTTGCGTAGCACAAACTTGTGCCAGTTGTGTCAAACAAACTTGTGCCAGTTACGTCTAACAAACTTGTGCCAGTTGCGTAGAACAAACTTGTGAAAGTTGCGTAGAACAAACTTGTGCCAGTTGCATCGAACAAACTTGTACCAGTTGCGTAGAACAAAGTTGTGCCAGTTGCGTAGAACAAACTTGTGCCAGTTGCGTAGAACAAACTTGTGCCAGTTGCGTCGAACAAACTTGTGCCAGTTGCATCGAACAAACTTGTGCCAGTTGCGTTGAACAAACTTGTACCAGTTGCATCAAACAAACTTGTGCCAGTTGTGTTGAACAAACTTGTGCCAGTTGTGTAGAACAAACTTGTGCCAGTTGCATAGAACAAACTTGTGCCAGTTGCGTAGAACAAACTTGTGCCAGTTGCATCGAACAAACTTGTGCCAGTTGCGTAGAACAAACTTGTGCCAGTTACATAGAACAAACTTGTGCCAGTTGTGTCAAACAAACTTGTGCCAGTTGCGTCAAACAAACTTGTGCCAGTTGCGTAGAACAAACTTGAGCCAGTTGCGTAGAACAAACTTGTGACAGTTGCGTCGAACATACTTGTGCCAGTTGCGTTGAACAAACTTGTGCCAGTTGCGTAGAACAAACTTGTGCCAGTTGCGTCGGACAAACTTGTGCCAGTTGCGTCGAAAAAAACTTGTGACAGTTGCGTAGAACAAACTTGTGCCAGTTGTTTCAAACAAACTTTTGTCAGTTTTGTCAAACAAACTTGGGCCTGTTGCGTCAAACAAACTTGTGCCAGTTGCTTAGAACAAACTTGTGCCAGTTGCATAGAACAAACTTGTGCCAGTTGTGTCAAACAAACTTGTGCCAGATGTGTAGGACAAATTTGTGCCAGTTGCGTCAAACAAACTTGTGCCAGTTGCGTAGAACAAACTTGAGCCAGTTGCGTAGAACAAACTAGTGCCAGTTGTATCGAACAAACTTGCGCCAGTTGCATTGAACAAACTTGTGCCAGTTGTGCAGAACAAACTTGTGCCAGTTAAGTCAAACAGACTTGTGCCAGTTGATTCAAACAAATTTATGCCAGTTGCACAGAACTAACTTGTGCCAGTTGCGTCGAACACACTTGTGCCAGTTGCGTCGGAAAAACTTGTGCCAATTGAGTCGAACAAACTTGTGCCAGTTGTGTCAAACAAACTTGTGCCAGTTGCATAAGACAAACTTGTGCCAGTTGCGTAGAACAGACTTGTGCCAGTTACGTAGAACAAACTTGTGCCAGTTGTGTCAGACAAACTTGTGCCAGTTGCGTAGAACAAACTTGTGCCAGTTTCGTAGAACAAACTTGTGCCAGTTGCGTAGAACAAACTTGTGCCAGTTGCGTCGAACAAACTTGTGCCAGTTGCGCCGAACAAACTTGTGCCAGTTGCGTTGAACAATCTTGTGCCAGTTTCGTCGAACAAACTTGTGCCAGTTGCATAGAACAAACTTGTGCCAGTTGTGTCAAACAAACTTGTGCCAGTTGCGTCAAACAAACTTGGGCCAGTTGCGTCGAACAAACTTGTGCCAGTTGTATAGAACAAACTTGTGCCAGTTGCGTAGAACAAACTTGTGCCATTTGTGTCAAACAAACTTGTGCCAGTTGCAAAGAACAAACTTGTGCCAGTTGTGTAAAATAACCTTGTGCCAGTTGTGTCAAACAACCTTGTGCCAGTTGTGTCAAACAAACTTGTGCCAGTTGCGTCAAAAAAAACTTGTGCCAGTTGCGTCAAACAAACTTTTGCCAGTTGGGTCGAATAAACTTGTGCCAGTTGCGTTAAACAAACTTGTGCGAGTTCGTCGAACAAACTTGTGCCAGTTGCATCGAACAAACTTGTGCCAGTTGCGTCGAACAAACTTTTGCCAGTTGCGTCAAACAAACTTGTGCCAGTTGTATCGAACAAAGTTGTGCCAGTTGCGTAGAACAAACTTGTGCCAGTTGTGTCAAACAAACTTGTGCCAGTTGCATGGAACAAACTTGTGCCACTTGCGTAGAACAAACTTTTGCCAGTTGCGTAGAACAAACTTGTGCCAGATGTGTCAAACAAACTTGTGCCAGATGTGTCAAACAAACTTGTGCCAGTTGCGTAGAACAAACTTGTGCCAGTTGCGTAGAACAAACTTGTGCCAGTTACGTAGAACAAACTTGTGCCAGTTGCGTAGAACAAACTTTTGCCAGTTGCGTAGAACAAACTTGTGCCAGTTACTTAGAACAAACTTGTGCCAGTTGCGTAGAACAAACTTCTGCCAGTTGCATAAAACAAACTTGGGCCAGTTGCGTGGAACAAACTTGTGGCAGTTGCGTCAAACAAACTTGTGCCAGTTGCGTCAAACAAACTTGTGCCAGTTGCGTAGAACAAACTTGAGCCCGTTGCGTAGAACAAACTTGTGCCAGTTGCGTCGAACATACTTGCGCCAGTTGCGTTGAACAAACTTGTGACCTTTGCGTAGAATAAACTTGTGCCAGTTGCGTAGAACAAACTTGTGCGAGTTGTGTCAAACAAACTTCTGCCAGTTGCATAGAACAAACTTGTGCCAGTTGCGTAGAACAAAATTGGGCCAGTTGCATAGAACAAACTTGTGCCAGTTGCGAAGAACAAACTTGTGCCAATTGCGTCAAACAAACTTGTGCCAGTTGCATAGAACAAACTTGTGTCAGTTGTGTAGAACAAATTTGTGCCAGTTGCATAGAACAAACTTGTGCCAGTTGCATCGAACAAACTTGTGCCAGTTGCATCGTACAAACTTGTGCCAGTTGCATCGAAGAAACTTGTGCCAGATGCGTTGAACAAACTTGTGACAGTTGTGTAGAACAAACTTGTGCCAGTTGTTTCAAACAAACTTTTGACAGTTGCGTCAAACAAACTTGTGCCAGTTGTGTCAAACAAACTTGTGCCAGTTGCATAGAACAAACTTGTGCCACTTGTGTCGAACAAACTTGTGCCAGTTGCGTAGAACAAACTTTTGCCAGTTGCGTAGAACAAACTTGTGCCAGTTGTGTCAAACAAACTTGTGCCAGTTGCGTAGAACCAACTTGTGCCAGTTGCGTCGAACAAACTTGTGCCAGTTGCGTAGAACAAACTAGTGCCAGTTGCGTCAAACAAACTTGGGCCAGTTGCATAGAACAAACTTGTGCCAGTTGCATATAACAAACTTGTACCAGTGCGTCAGACAATCTTGTGCCAGTTGCGAAGAACAAACTTGTGCCTGTTGCGTAGAACAAAATTGTGCCAGTTGCGTAGAACAACCTTGTGCCAGTTGCGTAGAACAAACTTGTGCCAGTTTTGTCGAAAAAACTTGTGCCAGTTGCGTCAAAAAAACTTGGGCCAGTTTCGTCGAACAAACTTGTGCCAGTGGCATCCAAGAAACTTGTGCCAGTTGCGTCGAACAAACTTGTGCCAGTTGTGTCGAAACAAACTTGTGCCAGTTGCGTATAACAAACTTGTGCCAGTTGCGTAGAACAACCTTGTGCCAGTTGTGTCGAACAAACTTGTGCTAGTTGGTAGAACAAACTTGTGCCAGTTGCATCAAACAAACTTATGCCAGTTGCGTAAAACAACCTAGTGCCAGTTGCATAGAACAAACTTGTGCCAGTTGAGTAGAACAAACTTGTGCCAATTGCATCAAACAAACTTTGGCCAGTTGCGTCGAACAAACTTGTGCCAGTTGCGTCGAAGAAACTTGTGCCAGTTGCGTGAAACAAACTTGTGCCAGTTGCGTCGAACAAACTTGTGCCAGTTGCGTCGAACAAACTTGTGCCAGTTACGGCAAACAAACATGTGCCACTTGCGTCGAGAAATTTGTGCCAGTTGCGTCAAATAAACTTGTGCCAGTTGCGTCAAACAAACTTGTGCCAGTTACGGCGAACAAACTTGTGCCAGTTGCGTCAAAAAAAGTTGTGCCAGTAGCGTCAAATAAACTTGTGCCAGTTGCGTCAAACAAACTTGTGCCAGTTGCGTCAAACAAACTTGTGCCAGTTGCGTCAAACAAACTTGTGCCAGTTGCGTCAAACAAACTTGTGCCAATTGATTCGAAAAAAACTTGTGCCAGTTGCGTTGAACAAACTTGTGCCAGTTGCGTCTAACAAACTTGTGCCAGTTGCGTCAAACAAACTTGTGCCAGTTGCGTCGAACAAAGTTGTGCCAGTTGCATCGAACAAACTTGTGCCAGTTGCATAGAACAAACTTGTGCCAGTTGCGTCAAAATAACTTGTGCCCGTTGCGTAGAATAAACTTGTACATGTTGCGTAGAAAAACCTTGTGCAGTTGCGTCAAACAAACTTGTGCCAGTTGCGTCAAACAAACTTGTGCCAGTTGCGTCGAACAAACTTGTGCCAGTTGTGTGAAACAAACTTTTGCCAGTTGGGTCGAACAAACTTGTGCCAGTTACGTTAAACAAACTTGCACCAGATGCGTCGTACAAATTTGTGCAAGTTGCGTCGAACAAACTTGTGTCAGTTGCGTCGAACAAACTTGCGCCAGTTCCGTCGAACAAACTTGTGCCAGTTGCGTAGAACAAACTTGTGCCACTTGTGTCAAACAAACTTGTGCCAGTTGTGTAGAACAAACTTGTGCCAGTTGCGTCGAACAAACTTGTGCCAGTTGCGTAGAACAAACATGTGCCAGTTGCATCAAACAAACTTGTGCCAGTTGCGTCAAACAAACTAGTGCCAGTTGCGTCAAACAAACTAGTGCCAGTTGCATAGAACAAACTTGTGCCAGATGCGTAGAACAAACTTTTGCCATTTGTGTAGAACAAACTTGTGCCAGTTGTGTCAAACAAACTTGTGCCAGTTGTGTACAACAAACTTGTGCCAGTTATGTAGAACAAACTTGTGCCTGTTGCATGAAACAAACTTGTGCCAGTTGAGTCAAACAAACTTGTGCCATTTGCATAGAACAAACTTGTGCCAGTTGCATAGAACAACATTGTGCCAGTTGCGTCAAACAAACTTGTGCCAGTTGCGTCAAACAAACTTGTGCCAGTTGGGTCAAACAAACTTGTGCCAGTTGCGTCGAACAAACTTGTGCCAGTTGCGTAAAACAAACTTGTGCCAGTTGCATAGAACAAACTTGTGCCAGTTATGTAGAACAAACTTGTGCCAGTTGCGTCAAACAAACTTGTCCAGTTGCGCCTAACAAACTTGTGCCAGTTGCGTAGAACAAACTAGTGCCAGTTGCATAGAACAAACTTGTGCCAGATGCGTAGAACAAACTTGTGCCAGTTGCGTAGAACAAACTTGGGCCAGTTGCATAGAACAAACTTGTGCCAGTTGCATAGAACTAACTTGTGCCAGTTGCGTCGAAGAAACTTGTGCCAGTTTTGTCGAACAAACTTGTGCCAGTTGCCTCAAAAAAACTTGGGCCAGTTTCGTCAAACAAACTTGTGACAGTGGCATCCAACAAACTTGTGCCAGTTACTTCGAACAAACTTGTGCCAGTTGCGTCGAAACAAACTTGTGCCAGTTGCGTAGAACAAACTTGTGCCAGTTGCGTAGAACAACCTTGTGCCAGTTGCGTCGAACAAACTTGTGCTAGTTGGTAGAACAAACTTGTGCCAGTTGCGTCAAACAATCTTATGCCAGTTGTGTAAAGCAACCTAGTGCCAGTTGCATAGAACAAACTTGTGTCAGTTGAGTAGAACAAACTTGTGCCAATTGCATCAACCAAACTTGGGCCAGTTGCGTCGAACAAACTTGTGCCAGTTGCGTCGAAGAAACTTGTGCCAGTTGCATCAAACAAACTTGTACCAGTTGCGTTGAACAAACTTGTGCCAGTTGCGTCGAACAAACTTGTGCCAGTTACGGCGAACAAACTTGTGCCAGTTACAGCGAACAAACTTGTGCCAGTTTCGTCGAGAAAACTTATGGCAGTTGCGTCAAACAAACTTGTGCCAGTTGCGTCGAACAAACTTATGCCAGTTGCGTAGAACAAACTTGTGCCAGTTGCATAGAACAAACTTGTGCCAGACATGTAGAACAAACTTGTGCCAGTTGAGTCAAACAAACTTGTGACAGTTGTGTCGAACAAAATTGTGCAATTTACGGCGAACAAACTTGTGCCAGTTTCGTCGAGAAAACTTGTGCCAGTTGCGTCAAATAAACTTGTGCCTGTTGCGTCAAACAAACTTGTGCTAGTTGCGTCAAACAAACTTGTGCCAGTTGCGTCAAACAAACTTGTTCCAGTAGCGCCAAAAAAAAACTTGTGCCAATTGAGTCGAAAAAACTTGTGCCAGTTGCGTCGAACAAACTTGTGCCAGTTGCGTCTAACAAACTTGTGCCAGTTGCGTCAAATAAACTTGGGCCAGTTTCGTGGAACAAACTTGTGTCAGTGGCATCCAACAAACTTGTGCCAGTTGCGTAGAACAACCTTGTGTCAGTTGCGTCAAACAAACTGTGCCAGTTGCGTAGAACAAACTTGTGCCAATTGTGTAGAACAACCTTGTGCCAGTTGTGTTGAAAAAACTTCTGCTAGTTTGTAGAACAAACTTGTGCCAGTTGAGTCAAACAAACTTATGCCAGTTGCGTAAAACAAACTAGTGCCAGTTGCATAGAACAAACTTGCGCCAGTTGAGTAGAACAAACTTGTGCCAATTACGTCAAACAAACTTGTGCCAGTTCGTCGAACAAACTTGTGCCAGTTGCGTTGAAGAAACTTGTGCCAGTTGCGTCGAACAAAATTGTGCCAGTTGCGTCAAACAAACTTGTGCCAGTTACGGCGAACCAACTTGTGCCACTTGCATCAAGAAAACTTGTGCCAGTTGCGTCAAATAAACTTGTTCCAGTTGCGTCAAACAAACTTGTGCCTGTTGCATCAAACAAACTTGTGCCAGTTGCGCCAAACAAAATTGTGCCATTTGCATAGAACAAAGTTGTGCCAGTTGCATAGAACAACCTTGTGCCAGTTGCGTCAAACGAACTTGTGCCAGTTGCGTCAAACAAACTAGTGCCAGTTGCGTCGAACAAACTTGTGCCAGTTGCGTCAAACAAACTTTTGCCAGTTGCGTCGAACAAACTTGTGCCAGTTGCGTCGAACAAACTTGCGACAGTTGCGTCAAACAAACTTGTGCCAGTTGCGTCGAACAAACTTCTGCCAGTTGTGTCAAACAAACTTGTGTCAGTTGCGTAGAACAAACTTGTGCCAGTTGCGTCAAAAAAACTTGTGCCAATTGCGTCAAACAAACTTGTGCCAGTTGCGTCAAACAAACTTGTGCCAGTTGCGTCGAACAAACTGGTGCCAGTTGCATAGAACAAACTTGTACCAGTTACGAAGAACAAACTTGTGCCAGTTGTGTCAAACAAACTTGTGCCAGTTGTGTCAAACAAACGTGGGCCAGTTGCGTAGAACAAACTTGTTCCAGTTACGTAGAACAAACTTGTGCCAGTTGCGTAGAACAAACTTCTGCCAGTTGCGTCAAACAAACTTGGGACAGTTGCGTAGAACAAACTTGTGCCAGTTGCGTAGGACAAACTTGTGCCCGTTGCGTCAAACAAACTTGTGCCAGTTGCGTAGAACAAACTTGAGACAGTTGCGTAGAACAAACTTGTGCCAGTTGCGTCAAACAAACTGTGCCAGTTGCGTAGAACAAACTTGTGCCAATTGTGTAGAACAACCTTGTGCCAGTTGCGTTGAAAAAACTTGTGCTAGTTTGTAGAACAAACTTGTGCCAGTTGAGTCAAACAAACTTATGCCAGTTGCGTAAAACAAACTAGTGCCAGTTGCATAGAACAAACTTGCGCCAGTTGAGTAGAACAAACTTGTGCCAATTACGTCAAACAAACTTGTGCCAGTTCGTCGAACAAACTTGTGCCAGTTGCGTCGAAGAAACTTGTGCCAGTTGCGTCGAACAAAATTGTGCCAGTTGCGTCAAACAAACTTGTGCCAGTTACGGCGAACCAACTTGTGCCACTTGCATCAAGAAAACTTGTGCCAGTTGCGTCAAATAAACTTGTTCCAGTTGCGTCAAACAAACTTGTGCCTGTTGCATCAAACAAACTTGTGCCAGTTGCGTCAAACAAAATTGTGCCATTTGCATAGAACAAAGTTGTGCCAGTTGCATAGAACAACCTTGTGCCAGTTGCGTCAAACGAACTTGTGCCAGTTGCGTCAAACAAACTTGTGCCAGTTGCGTCGAACAAACTTGTGCCAGTTGCGTCAAACAAACTTTTGCCAGTTGCGTCGAACAAACTTGTGCCAGTTGCGTCGAACAAACTTGCGACAGTTGCGTCAAACAAACTTGTGCCAGTTGCGTTGAACAAACTTCTGCCAGTTGTGTCAAACAAACTTGTGTCAGTTGCGTAGAACAAACTTGTGCCAGTTGCGTCAAACAAACTTGTGCCAGTTGCGTCAAACAAACTTGTGCCAGTTGCGTCAAACAAACTTGTGCCAGTTGCGTCGAACAAACTGGTGCCAGTTGCATAGAACAAACTTGTACCAGTTACGTAGAACAAACTTGTGCCAGTTGTGTCAAACAAACTTGTGCCAGTTGCGTCAAACAAACTTGGGCCAGTTGCGTAGAACAAACTTGTTCCAGTTACGTAGAACAAACTTGTGCCAGTTGCATAGAACAAACTTCTGCCAGTTGCGTCAAACAAACTTGGGACAGTTGCGTAGAACAAACTTGTGCCAGTTGCGTAGGACAAACTTGTGCCCGTTGCGTCAAACAAACTTGTGCCAGTTGCGTAGAACAAACTTGAGACAGTTGCGTAGAACAAACTTGTGCCAGTTGCATCGAATATACTTGTGCCAGTTCCGTTGAACAAACTTGTGCCAGTTGTGTAGAACAAACTTGTATCAGTTGCGTAGAACAAACTTGTGCCAGTTGCGTAGAACAAACATTTTCCAGTTGCGTAGAACAAACTTGTGCCAGTTGCGTCGAACAAACTTGTGCCAGTTGCATCGAACAAACTTGTGCCAGTTGCGTTGGACAAACTTGTGCCAGTTGTGTTGAACAAACTTGTGACAGTTGCGTAGAACAAACTTGTGCCAGTTGTTTCAAACAAACTTTTGCCAGTTGCGTCAAACAAACTTGGGCCAGTTGCGTCAAAACAAACTTGTGCCAGTTGCGTATAACAAACTTGTGCCAGTTGTGAACTACAAACTTGTGCCAGTTGCGTTGAACAAACTTGGGCCAGTTGCGTCAAACAAACTTGTGCTAGTTGCGTTAAACAAACTTTTGCCAGTAGCGTTGAACAATCTTGTGCCAGTTGCGTCGAACAAACTTGTGCCAGTTGCGTCAAACAAACTTGTGCTACTTGCGTTAAACAAACTTCTGCCAGTTGCGTCTAACATACTTGTGCCAGTTGTGTTGAATAAACCTGTGCCAGTTGCGTTGAACAAACTTGTGACAGTTGCGTAGAACAAACTTGTGCCAGTTGGGTCGAATAAACTTGTGCCATTTGTGTCAAACAAACTTGTGCCATTTGTGTCAAACAAACTTGTGCCAGTTGCGTAGAACAAACTTGTGCCAGTTGCGTAGAACAAACTTGTGCCAGTCACGTAGAACAAACTTGTGCCAGTTACGTAGAACAAACTTGTGCCAGTTGCGTCAAACAAACTTGTGCCAGTTGCGTCAAACAAACTTGTGCCAGTTGCGTAGAACAAACTTGAGACAGTTGCGTAGAACAAACTTGTGCCAGTTGCAACGAACATACTTGTGCCAGTTCCGTTGAACAAACTTGTGCCAGTTGCGTAGAACAAACTTGTATCATTTGCGTAGAACAAACTTGTGCCAGTTTCGTAGAAGAAACATTTTCCAGTTGCGTAGAACAAACTTGTGCCAGTTGCGTCGAACAAACTTGTGCCAGTTGCATCGAACAAACTTGTGCCAGTTGCGTTGGACAAACTTGTGCCAGTTGCGTTGACCAAACTTGTGACAGTTGCGTAGAACAAACTTGTGCCACTTGTTTCAAACAAACTTTTGCCAGTTGCGTCAAACAAACTTGGGCCAGTTGCGTCAAACAAACTTGTGCCAGTTGCGTAGAACAAACTTGTGCCAGTTGCGTTGAACAAACTTGGGCCAGTTGCGTCAAACAAACTTGTGCTAGTTGCGTTAAACAAACTTTTGCCAGTTGCGTTGAACAATCTTGTGCCAGTTGCGTCGAACAAACTTGTGCCAGTTGCGTCAAACAAACTTGTGCCAGTTGCATAGAATAAACTTGGGCCAGTTGCGTAGAACAAACTTGTGCCAGTTGCGAAGAACAAACTTGTGCCAATTGCGACAAACAAACTTGTGCCAGTTACGTAGAACAAACTTGCGCCAGTTGCGTAGAACAAACTTGTGCCAGTTGCGTCGAACAAACTTGTGCCAGTTCCGTCGAACAAACTTGTGCCAGTTGCGTAGAACAAACTTGTGCCAGTTGTTTCAAACAAACTTTTGCCAGTTGAGTCAAAGAAACTTGTGCCAGTTGCGTCGAACAAACTTGTGCCAGTTGCGTAGAACAAACTTCTGCCAGTTGCGTCGAACAAACTTGTGCCAGTTGCATCAAACAAACTTGTGCCAGTTGCGTAGAACCAACTTGTGCCAGTTGCATAGAACAAACTTGTGCCAGTTGCGTCAAACAATCTTCTGCTGGTTGCGAAGAACAAACTTGTGCCTGTTGCGTAGAACAAAATTGTGCCAGTTGCGTAGAACAACCTTGTGCCAGTTGCGTAGAACAAACTTGTGCCAGCTGCGTAGAACAAACTTGTGCTAGTTGCGTAGAACAAACTTGTGCCAGTTGCATAGAACAAACTTGTGTCAGTTGCGTAGAACAAACTTCTGCCAGTTGCGTTAAACAAACTTGGGCCAGTTGCGTAGAACAAACTTGTGCCAGTTGGGAACTACAAACTTGTGCCAGTTTCGTAGGACAAACTTGTGCCAGTTGCGTAGAATAAACTTCTGCCAGTTGCGTCAAACAAACTTGGGCCAGTTGCGTAGAACAAACTTGTGCCAGTTGCGAACTATAAACTTGTGCCAGTTTCGTAGAACAAACTTGTGTCAGTTGCGTAGAACAAAGTTCTACCAGTTGCGTCAAACAAAGTTGGGCCAGTTGCGTAGAACAAACTAGTGCCAGTTGCGAACTACAAACTTGTGCTACTTGCGTAGGACAAACTTGTGCCAGTTGCGTCAAACAAACTTGTGCCAGTTACGTCTAACAAACTTGTGCCAGTTGCGTAGAACAAACTTGTGAAAGTTGCGTAGAACAAACTTGTGCCAGTTGCGTAGAACAAACTTGTGACAGTTGCGTCAAAAAAAACTTGTGCCAGTTGCATCAAACAAACTTGTGCCAGTTGCGTCGAACAAACTTGTGCCAGTTGCGTCAAACAAACTTGTGCCAGTTGCGTTGAACAAACTTGTGCCAGTTGCACAGAACAAACTTGTGCCAGTTGCACAGAACAAACTTGTGCCAGTTGCGTAGAACAAACTTGTGCCAGTTGCATCGAACAAACTTGTGCCAGTTGCGTAGAACAAACTTGTGCCAGTTACATAGAACAAACTTGTGCCAGTTGTGTCAAACAAACTTGTGCCAGTTGCGTCAAACAAACTTGTGCCAGTTGCGTAGAACAAACTTGAGCCAGTTGCGTAGAACAAACTTGTGACAGTTGCGTCGAATATACTTGTGCCAGTTGCGTTGAACAAACTTGTGCCAGTTGCGTAGAACAAACTTGTGCCAGTTGCGTCGGACAAACTTGTGCCAGTTGCGTAGAACAAACTTGTGACAGTTGCGTAGAACAAACTTGTGCCAGTTGTTTCAAACAAACTTTTGTCAGTTTTGTCAAACAAACTTGGGCCTGTTGCGTCAAACAAACTTGTGCCAATCGCTTAGAACAAACTTGTGCCAGTTGCGTAGAACAAACTTGTGCCAGTTGTGTCAAACAAACTTGTGCCAGATGCGTAGGACAAACTTGTGCCAGTTGCGTCAAACAAACTTGTGCCAGTTGCGTAGAACAAACTTGAGCCAGTTGCGTAGAACAAACTTGTGCCAGTTGCATCGAACAAACTTGCGCCAGTTGTATTGAACAAATTTGTGCCAGTTATGCAGAACAAACTTGTGCCAGTTAAGTCAAACAGACTTGTGCCAGTTGCTTCAAACAAATTTATGCCAGTTGCACAGAACTAACTTGTGCCAGTTGCATCGAACAAACTTGTGCCAGTTGCATTGAACACACTTGTGCCAGTTGCGTCGGACAAACTTGTGCCAATTGAGTCGAACAAACTTGTGCCAGTTGTGTCAAACAAACTTGTGCCAGTTGCATAAGACAAACTTGTGCCAGTTGCGTAGAACAAACTTGTGCCAGTTACGTAGAACAAACTTGTGCCAGTTGTGTCATACAAACTTGTGCCAGTTGCATAGAACAAACTTGTGCCAGTTTCGTAGAACAAACTTGTGCCAGTTGCGTAGAACAAACTTGTGCCAGTTGCGCCGAACAAACTTGTGCCAGTTGCGCCGAACAAACTTGTGCCTGTTGCGTCGAACAATCTTGTGCCAGTTTCGTCGAACAAACTTGTGCCAGTTGCGTAGAACAAACTTGTGCCAGTTGTGTCAAACAAACTTGTGCCAGTTGCGTCAAACAAACTTGGGCCAGTTGCGTCGAACAAACTTGTGCCAGTTGCATAGAACAAACTTGTGCTAGTTGCATAGAACAAACTTGGGCCAGTTGCGTAGAACAAACTTGTGTCAGTTGCGTAGAACAAACTTCTGCCAGTTGCGTCAAACAAACTTGGGCCAGTTGCGTAGAACAAACTTGTGCCAGTTGCGAACTACAAACTTGTGCCAGTTTCGTAGGACAAACTTGTGCCCGTTGCGTAGAATAAACTTCTGCCAGTTGCGTCAAACAAACTTGGGCCAGTTGCGTATAACAAACTTGTAACAGTTGCGAACTACAAACTTGTGCCAGTTTCGTAGAACAAACTTGTGTCAGTTGCGTAGAACAAACTTTTGCCAGTTGCGTCAAACAAACTTGGGCCAGTTGCGTAGAACAAACTAGTGCCAGTTGCGAACTACAAACTTGTGCTACTTGCGTAGGACAAACTTGTGCCAGTTGCGTCAAACAAACTTGTGCCAGTTACGTCTAACAAACTTGTGCCAGTTGCGTAGAACAAACTTGTGAAAGTTGCGTAGAACAAACTTGTGCCAGTTGCATCGAACAAACTTGTGCCAGTTGCGTAGAACAAAGTTGTGCCAGTTGCGTAGAACAAACTTGTGCCAGTTGCGTAGAACAAACTTGTGCCAGTTGCGTCGAACAAACTTGTGCCAGTTGCATCGAACAAACTTGTGCCAGTTGCGTTGAACAAACTTGTACCAGTTGCATCAAACAAACTTGTGCCAGTTGTGTTGAACAAACTTGTGCCAGTTGCGTAGAACAAACTTGTGCCAGTTGCATAGAACAAACTTGTGCCAGTTGCGTAGAACAAACTTGTGCCAGTTGCATCGAACAAACTTGTGCCAGTTGCGTAGAACAAACTTGTGCCAGTTACATAGAACAAACTTGTGCCAGTTGTGTCAAACAAACTTGTGCCAGTTGCGTCAAACAAACTTGTGCCAGTTGCGTAGAACAAACTTGAGCCAGTTGCGTAGAACAAACTTGTGACAGTTGCGTCGAACATACTTGTGCCAGTTGCGTTGAACAAACTTGTGCCAGTTGCGTAGAACAAACTTGTGCCAGTTGCGTCGGACAAACTTGTGCCAGTTGCGTCGAAAAAAACTTGTGACAGTTGCGTAGAACAAACTTGTGCCAGTTGTTTCAAACAAACTTTTGTCAGTTTTGTCAAACAAACTTGGGCCTGTTGCGTCAAACAAACTTGTGCCAGTTGCGTAGAACAAACTTGTGCCAGTTGTGTCAAACAAACTTGTGCCAGATGCGTAGGACAAACTTGTGCCAGTTGCGTCAAACAAACTTGTGCCAGTTGCGTAGAACAAACTTGAGCCAGTTGCGTAGAACAAACTTGTGCCAGTTGCATCGAACAAACTTGCGCCAGTTGCATTGAACAAACTTGTGCCAGTTGTGCAGAACAAACTTGTGCCAGTTAAGTCAAACAGACTTGTGCCAGTTGATTCAAACAAATTTATGCCAGTTGCACAGAACTAACTTGTGCCAGTTGCATCGAACAAACTTGTGCCAGTTGTGTCGAACACACTTGTGCCAGTTGCGTCGGAAAAACTTGTGCCAATTGAGTCGAACAAACTTGTGCCAGTTGTGTCAAACAAACTTGTGCCAGTTGCATAAGACAAACTTGTGCCAGTTGCGTAGAACAGACTTGTGCCAGTTACGTAGAACAAACTTGTGCCAGTTGTGTCAGACAAACTTGTGCCAGTTGCGTAGAACAAACTTGTGCCAGTTTCGTAGAACAAACTTGTGCCAGTTGCGTAGAACAAACTTGTGCCAGTTGCGTCGAACAAACTTGTGCCAGTTGCGCCGAACAAACTTGTGCCAGTTGCGTTGAACAATCTTGTGCCAGTTTCGTCGAACAAACTTGTGCCAGTTGGGTAGAACAAACTTGTGCCAGTTGTGTCAAACAAACTTGTGCCAGTTGCGTCAAACAAACTTGGGCCAGTTGCGTCGAACAAACTTGTACCAGTTGCGTAGAACAAACTTGTGCCAGTTGCATAGAACAAACTTGTGCCAGTTGTATAGAACAAACTTGTGCCAGTTGCGTAGAACAAACTTGTGCCATTTGTGTCAAACAAACTTGTGCCAGTTGCATAGAACAAACTTGTGCCAGTTGTGTAAAATAACCTTGTGCCAGTTGTGTCAAAGAACCTTGTGCCAGTTGTGTCAAACAAACTTGTGCCAGTTGCGTCAAAAAAACTTGTGCCAGTTGCGTCAAACAAACTTTTGCCAGTTGGTTCGAATAAACTTGTGCCAGTTGCGTTAAACAAACTTGTGCGAGTTCGTCGACTAAACTTGTGCCAGTTGCATCGAACAAACTTGTGCCAGTTGCGTCGAACAAACTTTTGCCAGTTGCGCCAAACAAACTTGTGCCAGTTGTATCGAACAAACTTGTGCCAGTTGCATAGAACCAACTTGTGCCAGTTGTGTCAAACAAACTTGTGCCAGTTGCATGGAACAAACTTGTGCCACTTGCGTAGAACAAACTTTTGCCAGTTGCGTAGAACAAACTTGTGCCAGATGTGTCAAACAAACTTGTGCCAGATGTGATAAACAAACTTGTGCCAGTTGCGTAGAACAAACTTGTGCCAGTTGCGTAGAACAAACTTGTGCCAGTTACGTAGAACAAACTTGTGCCAGTTGCGTAGAACAAACTTTTGCCAGTTGCGTAGAACAAACTTGTGCCAGTTACTTAGAACAAACTTGTGCCAGTTGCGTAGAACAAACTTCTGCCAGTTGCATAAAATAAACTTGGGCCAGTTGCGTAGAACAAACTTGTGCCAGTTGCGTCAAACAAACTTCTGCCAGTTGCGTCAAACAAACTTGTGCCAGTTGCGTAGAACAAACTTGAGCCCGTTGCGTAGAACAAACTTGTGCCAGTTGCGTCGAACATACTTGCGCCAGTTGCGTTGAACAAACTTGTGACCTTTGCGTTGAACAAACTTGTGCCAGTTGCGTAGAACAAACTTGTGCGAGTTGTGTCAAACAAACTTCTACCAGTTGCATAGAACAAACTTGTGCCAGTTGCGTAGAACAAACTTGGGCCAGTTGCATAGAACAAACTTGTGCCTGTTGCGAAGAACAAACTTGTGCCAATTGCGTCAAACAAACTTGTGCCAGTTGCGTAGAACAAACTTGTGTCAGTTGTGTAGAACAAATTTGTGCCAGTTGCGTAGAACAAACTTGTGCCAGTTGCATCGAACAAACTTGGGCCAGTTGCATCGAACAAACTTGTGCCAGTTGCAACGAATAGACTTGTGCCAGATGCGTTGAACAAACTTGTGACAGTTGTGTAGAACAAACTTGTGCCACTTGTTTCAAACAAACTTTTGACAGTTGCGTCAAACAAACTTGTGCCAGTTGTGTCAAACAAACTTGTGCCAGTTGCATAGAACAAACTTGTGCCACTTGTGTCGAACAAACTTGTGCCAGTTGCGTAGAACAAACTTTTGCCAGTTGCATAGAACAAACTTGTGCCAGTTGTGTCAAACAAACTTGTGCCAGTTGCGTAGAACATACTTGTGCCAGTTGCGTCGAACAAACTTGTGCCAGTTGCGTAGAACAAACTTTTGCCAGTTGCGTCAAACAAACTTGGGCCAGTTGCATAGAACAAACTTGTGCCAGTTGCATATAACAAACTTGTACCAGTGCGTCAGACAATCTTGTGCCAGTTGCGAAGAACAAACTTGTGCCTGTTGCGTAGAACAAAATTGTGCCAGTTGCGTAGAACAACCTTGTGCCAGTTGCGTAGAACAAACTTGTGCCAGTTTTGTCGAAAAAACTTGTGCCAGTTGCGTCAAAAAAACTTGTGCCAGTTTCGTCGAACAAACTTGTGCCAGTGGCATCCAAGAAACTTGTGCCAGTTGCGTCGAACAAACTTGTGCCAGTTGTGTCGAAACAAACTTGTGCCAGTTGCGTATAACAAACTTGTGCCAGTTGCGTAGAACAGCCTTGTGCCAGTTGTGTCGAACAAACTTGTGCTAGTTGGTAGAACAAACTTGTGCTAGTTGGTAGAACAAACTTGTGCCAGTTGCATCAAACAAGCTTATGCTAGTTGCGTAAAACAACCTAGTGCCAGTTGCATAGAACAAACTTGTGCCAGTTGAGTAGAACAAACTTGTGCCAATTGCATCAAACAAACTTTGGCCAGTTGCGTCGAACAAACTTGTGCCAGTTGCGTCGAAGAAACTTGTGCCAGTTGCGTGAAACAAACTTGTGCCAGTTGCGTCGAACAAACTTGTGCCAGTTGCGTCGAACAAACTTGTGCCAGTTACGGCAAACAAACATGTGCCACTTGCGTCGAGAAATTTGTGCCATTTGCGTCAAATAAACTTGTGCCAGTTGCGTCAAACAAACTTGTGCCAGTTGCGTCAAACAAACTTGTGCCAATTGATTCGAAAAAACTTGTGCCAGTTGCGTTGAACAAACTTGTGCCAGTTGCGTCTAACAAACTTGTGCCAGTTGCGTCAAACAAAGTTGTGCCAGTTGCATCGAACAAACTTGTGCCAGTTGCATAGAACAAACTTGTGCCAGTTGCGTCAAAATAAATTGTGCCAGTTGCGTAGAATAAACTTGTACATGTTGCGTAGAACAACCTTGTGCAGTTGCGTCAAACAAACTTGTGCCAGTTGCGTCAAACAAACTTGTGCCAGTTGCGTCGAACAAACTTGTGCCAGTTGTGTGAAACAAACTTTTGCCAGTTGGGTCGAACAAACTTGTGCCAGTTACGTTAAACAAACTTGTACCAGATGCGTCGTACAAATTTGTGCAAGTTGCGTCGAACAAACTTGTGTCAGTTGCGTCGAACAAACTTGCGCCAGTTCCGTCGAACAAACTTGTGCCAGTTGCGTAGAACAAACTTGTGCCACTTGTGTCAAACAAACTTGTGCCAGTTGTGTAGAACAAACTTGTGCCAGTTGCGTCGAACAAACTTGTGCCAGTTGCGTAGAACAAACATGTGCCAGTTGCGTCAAACAAATTTGTGCCAGTTGCGTCAAACAACCTAGTGCCAGTTGCATAGAACAAACTTGTGCCAGATGCGTAGAACAAACTTTTGCCATTTGTGTAGAACAAACTTGTGCCAGTTGTGTCAAACAAACTTGTGCCAGTTGTGTACAACAAACTTGTGCCAGTTATGTAGAACAAACTTGTGTCTGTTGCATGAAACAAACTTGTGCCATTTGAGTCAAACAAACTTGTGCCATTTGCATAGAACAAACTTGTGCCAGTTGCATAGAACAACATTGTGCCAGTTGCATAGAACAACATTGTGCCAGTTGCGTCAAACAAACTTGTGCCAGTTGCGTCAAACAAACTTGTGCCAGTTGGGTCAAACAAACTTGTGCCAGTTGCGTCGAAAAAACTTGTGCCAGTTGCGTAGAACAAACTTGTGCCAGTTGCATAGAACAAACTTGTGCCAGTTATGTAGAACAAACTTGTGCCAGTTCCGTCAAACAAACTTGTGCCAGTTGCATCGAACAAACTTGTGCCAGTTACGGCGAACAAACTTGTGCCAGTTTCGTCAAGAAAACTTGTGCCAGTTGCGTCAAACAAACTTGTGCCAGTTGCGTCATACAAACTTGTGCCAGTTTGTTGAACAAACTTGTGCCAGTTGCGTCGAAGAAACTTGTGCCAGTTGCGTCAAACAAACTTGTGCCAGTTCGTCGAACAAACTTGTGCCAGTTGCGTCGAAGAAACTTGTGCCAGTTAAGTCAAACAAACTTGTGCCAGTTGCGTCGAACAAACTTGTGCCAGTTGCGTCGAACAAACTTGTGCCACTTAGTGCGAACCAACTGTGCCACTTGCGTCGAGAAAACTTGTGCCAGTTGCGTCAAATAAACTTGTGCCAGTTGCGTCAAACAAACTTGTGCCAGTTACGGCGAACAAACTTGTGCCAGTTGCATCGAGAAAAGACGTGCCAGTTGCGTCAAATAAACTTGTGCCAGTTGTATCAAACAAACTTGTGCCAGTTGCATCAAACAAACTTGTGCCAGTAGCGTCAAACAAACTTGTGCCAGTTGCGTCAAACAAACTTGTGCCAATTGATTAAAAAAAACTTGTGCCAGTTGCGTTGAACAAACTTGTGCCAGTTGGGTCTAACAAACTTGTGCCAGTTGCGTCAAACAAACTTGTGCCAGTTGCGTCGAACAAACTTGTGCCAGTTGCATCGAACAAACTAGATCCCAGTTGGGTCTAACAAACTTGTGCCAGTTGCGTCAAACAAACTTGTGCCAGTTGCGTAGAACAAACTTGTACATGTTGCTTAGAACAACCTTGTGCCAGTTGCGTCAAACAAACTTGTGCCAGTTTTGTCAAAGAAACTTGTGCCAGTTTGGTCGAACAAACTTGTGCCAGTTACGTTAAACAAACTTGTTCTAGTTGCGTCGAACAAACTTGTGCCAGTTGCGTCGAACAAACTTGTGCCTGTTGCGTAGAACAAAATTGTGCCAGTTGCGTAGAACAACCTTGTGCCAGTTGCGTAGAACAAACTTGTGCCAGTTTTGTCGAAAAATCTTGTGCCAGTTGCGTCAAAAAAACTTGTGCCAGTTTCGTCGAACAAACTTGTGCCAGTGGCATCCAAGAAACTTGTGCCAGTTGCGTCGAACAAACTTGTGCCAGTTGTGTCGAAACAAACTTGTGCCAGTTGCGTATAACAAACTTGTGCCAGTTGCGTAGAACAGCCTTGTGCCAGTTGTGTCGAACAAACTTGTGCTAGTTGGTAGAACAAACTTGTGCTAGTTGGTAGAACAAACTTGTGCCAGTTGCATCAAACAAGCTTATGCTAGTTGCGTAAAACAACCTAGTGCCAGTTGCATAGAACAAACTTGTGCCAGTTGAGTAGAACAAACTTGTGCCAATTGCATCAAACAAACTTTGGCCAGTTGCGTCGAACAAACTTGTGCCAGTTGCGTCGAAGAAACTTGTGCCAGTTGCGTGAAACAAACTTGTGCCAGTTGCGTCGAACAAACTTGTGCCAGTTGCGTCGAACAAACTTGTGCCAGTTACGGCAAACAAACATGTGCCACTTGCGTCGAGAAATTTGTGCCATTTGCGTCAAATAAACTTGTGCCAGTTGCGTCAAACAAACTTGTGCCAGTTGCGTCAAACAAACTTGTGCCAATTGATTCGAAAAAACTTGTGCCAGTTGCGTTGAACAAACTTGTGCCAGTTGCGTCTAACAAACTTGTGCCAGTTGCGTCAAACAAAGTTGTGCCAGTTGCATCGAACAAACTTGTGCCAGTTTCATAGAACAAACTTGTGCCAGTTGCGTCAAAATAAATTGTGCCAGTTGCGTAGAATAAACTTGTACATGTTGCGTAGAACAACCTTGTGCAGTTGCGTCAAACAAACTTGTGCCAGTTGCGTCAAACAAACTTGTGCCAGTTGCGTCGAACAAACTTGTGCCAGTTGTGTGAAACAAACTTTTGCCAGTTGGGTCGAACAAACTTGTGCCAGTTACGTTAAACAAACTTGTACCAGATGCGTCGTACAAATTTGTGCAAGTTGCGTCGAACAAACTTGTGTCAGTTGCGTCGAACAAACTTGCGCCAGTTCCGTCGAACAAACTTGTGCCAGTTGCGTAGAACAAACTTGTGCCACTTGTGTCAAACAAACTTGTGCCAGCTGTGTAGAACAAACTTGTGCCAGTTGCGTCGAACAAACTTGTGCCAGTTGCGTAGAACAAACATGTGCCAGTTGCGTCAAACAAATTTGTGCCAGTTGCGTCAAACAACCTAGTGCCAGTTGCATAGAACAAACTTGTGCCAGATGCGTAGAACAAACTTTTGCCATTTGTGTAGAACAAACTTGTGCCAGTTGTGTCAAACAAACTTGTGCCAGTTGTGTACAACAAACTTGTTCCAGTTATGTAGAACAAACTTGTGCCTGTTGCATGAAACAAACTTGTGCCATTTGAGTCAAACAAACTTGTGCCATTTGCATAGAACAAACTTGTGCCAGTTGCATAGAACAACATTGTGCCAGTTGCATAGAACAACATTGTGCCAGTTGCGTCAAACAAACTTGTGCCAGTTGCGTCAAACAAACTTGTGCCAGTTGGGTCAAACAAACTTGTGCCAGTTGCGTCGAAAAAACTTGTGCCAGTTGCGTAGAACAAACTTGTGCCAGTTGCATAGAACAAACTTGTGCCAGTTATGTAGAACAAACTTGTGCCAGTTCCGTCAAACAAACTTGTGCCAGTTGCATCGAACAAACTTGTGCCAGTTACGGCGAACAAACTTGTGCCAGTTTCGTCAAGAAAACTTGTGCCAGTTGCGTCAAACAAACTTGTGCCAGTTGCGTCATACAAACTTGTGCCAGTTTGTTGAACAAACTTGTGCCAGTTGCGTCGAAGAAACTTGTGCCAGTTGCGTCAAACAAACTTGTGCCAGTTCGTCGAACAAACTTGTGCCAGTTGCGTCGAAGAAACTTGTGCCAGTTGAGTCAAACAAACTTGTGCCAGTTGCGTCGAACAAACTTGTGCCAGTTGCGTCGAACAAACTTGTGCCACTTAGTGCGAACCAACTGTGCCACTTGCGTCGAGAAAACTTGTGCCAGTTGCGTCAAATAAACTTGTGCCAGTTGCGTCAAACAAACTTGTGCCAGTTACGGCGAACAAACTTGTGCCAGTTGCATCGAGAAAAGACGTGCCAGTTGCGTCAAATAAACTTGTGCCAGTTGTATCAAACAAACTTGTGCCAGTTGCATCAAACAAACTTGTGCCAGTAGCGTCAAACAAACTTGTGCCAGTTGCGTCAAACAAACTTGTGCCAATTGATTAAAAAAAACTTGTGCCAGTTGCGTTGAACAAACTTGTGCCAGTTGGGTCTAACAAACTTGTGCCAGTTGCGTCAAACAAACTTGTGCCAGTTGCGTCGAACAAACTTGTGCCAGTTGCATCGAACAAACTAGATCCCAGTTGGGTCTAACAAACTTGTGCCAGTTGCATCAAACAAACTTGTGCCAGTTGCGTAGAACAAACTTGTACATGTTGCTTAGAACAACCTTGTGCCAGTTGCGTCAAACAAACTTGTGCCAGTTTTGTCAAAGAAACTTGTGCCAGTTTGGTCGAACAAACTTGTGCCAGTTACGTTAAACAAACTTGTTCTAGTTGCGTCGAACAAACTTGTGCCAGTTGCGTCGAACAAACTTGTGCCAGTTGCGTCGAACAAACTTGCGCCAGTTCCGTCGAACAAACTTGTGCCAGTTGCTTAGAACAAACTTGTGCCAGTTGTGTCAAACAAACTTGTGCCAGATGCATAGAAAAAAACTTGTGCCAGTTGCGTCAAACAAACTTGTGCCAGTTGGGTAGAACAAACTTGTGCGAGTTGTTTCAAACAAATTTTTGCCAGTTGCATAGAACATTCTAGTGCCAGTTGCATAGAACAAACTTGTGCCAGATGCGTAGAACAAACATTTACCATTTGCGTAGAACAAACTTGTGCCAGTTGTGTCAAACAAACTTGTGCCAGTTGTGTCAAACAAACTTGTGCCAGTTGTGTACAACAAACTAGTAAGAGTTGCGTAGAACAAACTTGTGCCAGTTGCGTTGAACAAACTTGTGCCAGTTGCGTAGAACAAACTTGTACCAGTTGCATCAAACAAACTTATGCCAGTTGCATAGAACAAACTAGTGCCAGTTGCATAGAACAAACTTGTGCCAGTTGCGCAGAACAAACTTGTGCCAGTTGCGTCAAACATACTTGTGCCAGTTGCGTCGAAGAAACTTGTGCCAGTTGCGTCAAACAAACTTGTGCCATTTGCGTCGAACTAACTTGTGCCAGTTGCGTCGAACAAACTTGTGCCAGATATGGCGAATAAACTTGTGCCAGTTGCTTCGAGAAAACTTGTGCCAGTTGCGTAAAAAAAACTTGTGCCAGTTGCGTCAAACAAACTTGTGCCAGTTGCGTCAAACAAACTTGTGCCTCTTGCGTCAAACAAACTTGTGCCGGTTGTGTCAAACAAACTTGTACCAATTGAGTCGAAAAAACTTGTGCCAGTTGCGTCTCACAAACTTGTGCCAGTTGCGTCAAACAAACTTGTGCCAGTTGCGTTAAACAAACTTGTGCAAACAAACTTGTGCCAGTTGCGTCAAACAAACTTGTGCCAGTTGCGTAGAACAAACTTGTGCCAGTTACTTCAAAGAAACTTGTGCCAGTTGCGTAGAAGAACCTTGTGCCAGTTGCGTCAAACAAACTTGTGCCAGTTGCGTCAAACAAACTTTTGCCAGTTGCGTCGAACAAACTTGTGCCAGTTGCGTCGAACAAACTTGCGACAGTTGCGTCAAACAAACTTGTGCCAGTTGCGTTGAACAAACTTCTGCCAGTTGTGTCAAACAAACTTGTGTCAGTTGCGTAGAACAAACTTGTGCCAGTTGCGTCGAACAAACGTGTGTCAGTTGGGTAGAACAAACTTGTGCCAGTTGCGCCTAACAAACTTGTGCCAGTTGCGTAGAACAAACTAGTGCCAGTTGCATAGAACAAACTTGTGCCAGATGCGTAGAACAAACTTGTGCCAGTTGCGTAGAACAAACTTGGGCCAGTTGCATAGAACAAACTTGTGCCAGTTGCATAGAACGAACTTGTGCCAGTTGCGTCGAACAAACTTGTGCCAGTTTTGTCGAACAAACTTGTGCCAGTTGCCTCAAAAAAACTTGGGCCAGTTTCGTCAAACAAACTTGTGACAGTGGCATCCAACAAACTTGTGCCAGTTACTTCGAACAAACTTGTGCCAGTTGCGTCGAAACAAACTTGTGCCAGTTGCGTAGAACAAACTTGTGCCAGTTGCGTAGAACAACCTTGTGCCAGTTGCGTCGAACAAACTTGTGCTAGTTGGTAGAACAAACTTGTGCCAGTTGCGTCAAACAATCTTATGCCAGTTGCGTAAAGCAACCTAGTGCCAGTTGCATAGAACAAACTTGTGCCAGTTGAGTAGAACAAACTTGTGCCAATTGCATCAACTAAACTTGGGCCAGTTGCGTCGAACAAACTTGTGCCAGTTGCGTCGAAGAAACTTGTGCCAGTTGCGTCAAACAAACTTGTACCAGTTGCGTTGAACAAACTTGTGCCAGTTGCGTCGAACAAACTTGTGCCAGTTACGGCGAACAAACTTGTGCCAGTTACAGCGAACAAACTTGTGCCAGTTTCGTCGAGAAAACTTATGCCAGTTGCGTCAAACAAACTTGTGCCAGTTGCGTCGAACAAACTTATGCCAGTTGCGTAGAACAAACTTGTGCCAGTTGCATAGAACAAACATGTGCCAGACATGTAGAACAAACTTGTGCCAGTTGAGTCAAACAAACTTGTGCCAGTTGTGTCGAACAAAATTGTGCCATTTACGGCGAACAAACTTGTGCCAGTTTCGTCGAGAAAACTTGTGCCAGTTGCGTCAAATAATCTTGTGCCAGTTGCGTCAAACAAACTTGTGCTAGTTGCGTCAAACAAACTTGTGCCAGTTGCGTCAAACAAACTTGTTCCAGTTGCGCCAAAAAAAAACTTGTGCCAATTGAGTCGAAAAAACTTGTGCCAGTTGCGTCGAACAAACTTGTGCCAGTTGCGTCTAACAAACTTGTGCCAGTTGCGTCAAATAAACTTGGGCCAGTTTCGTGGAACAAACTTGTGTCAGTGGCATCCAACAAACTTGTGCCAGTTGCGTAGAACAACCTTGTGTCAGTTGCGTCAAACAAACTGTGCCAGTTGAGTAGAACAAACTTGTGCCAATTGTGTAGAACAACCTTGTGCCAGTTGCGTTGAAAAAACTTGTGCTAGTTTGTAGAACAAACTTGTGCCAGTTGAGTCAAACAAACTTATGCCAGTTGCGTAAAACAAACTAGTGCCAGTTGCATAGAACAAACTTGCGCCAGTTGAGTAGAACAAACTTGTGCCAATTACGTCAAACAAACTTGTGCCAGTTCGTCGAACAAACTTGTGCCAGTTGCGTCGAAGAAACTTGTGCCAGTTGCGTCAAACAAACTTGTACCAGTTGCGTCGAACAAAATTGTGCCAGTTGCGTCAAACAAACTTGTGCCAGTTACGGCGAACCAACTTGTGCCACTTGCATCAAGAAAACTTGTGCCAGTTGCGTCAAATAAACTTGTTCCAGTTGCGTCAAACAAACTTGTGCCTGTTGCATCAAACAAACTTGTGCCAGTTGCGTCAAACAAAATTGTGCCATTTGCATAGAACAAAGTTGTGCCAGTTGCATAGAACAACCTTGTGCCAGTTGCGTCAAACGAACTTGTGCCAGTTGCGTCAAACAAACTTGTGCCAGTTGCATAGAACAAACTTGTGCCAGTTGCGTCAAACAAACTTTTGCCAGTTGCGTCGAACAAACTTGTGCCAGTTGCGTCGAACAAACTTGCGACAGTTGCGTCAAACAAACTTGTGCCAGTTGCGTTGAACAAACTTCTGCCAGTTGTGTCAAACAAACTTGTGTCAGTTGCGCAGAACAAACTTGTGCCAGTTGCGTCAAACAAACTTGTGCCAGTTGCGTCAAACAAACTTGTGCCAGTTGCGTCAAACAAACTTGTGCCAGTTGCGTCGAACAAACTGGTGCCAGTTGCATAGAACAAACTTCTACCAGTTACGTAGAACAAACTTGTGCCAGTTGTGTCAAACAAACTTGTTCCAGTTACGTAGAACAAACTTGTGCCAGTTGTGTAGAACAAACTTCTGCCAGTTGCGTCAAACAAACTTGGGACAGTTGCGTAGAACAAACTTGTGTCAGTTGCGTAGGACAAACTTGTGCCCGTTGCGTTAAACAAACTTGTGCCAGTTGCGTAGAACAAACTTGAGACAGTTGCGTAGAACAAACTTGTGCCAGTTCCATCGAATATACTTGTGCCAGTTCCGTTGAACAAACTTGTGCCAGTTGCGTAGAACAAACTTGTATCAGTTGCGTAGAACAAACTTGTGCCAGTTGCGTAGAACAAACATTTTCCAGTTGCGTAGAACAAACTTGTGCCAGTTGCGTCGAACAAACTTGTGCCAGTTGCATCGAACAAACTTGTGCCAGTTGCGTTGGACAAACTTGTGCCAGTTGTGTTGAACAAACTTGTGACAGTTGCGTAGAACAAACTTGTGCCAGTTGTTTCAAACAAACTTTTGCCAGTTGCGTCAAACAAACTTGGGCCAGTTGCATCAAACAAACTTGTGCCAGTTGCGTAGAACAAACTTGTGCCAGTTGCGAACTACAAACTTGTGCCAGTTGCGTTGAACAAACTTGGGCCAGTTGCGTCAAACAAACTTGTGCTAGTTGCGTTAAACAAACTTTTGCCAGTAGCGTTGAACAATCTTGTGCCAGTTGCGTCGAACAAACTTGTGCCAGTTGCGTCAAACAAACTTGTGCTAGTTGCGTTAAACAAACTTGTGCCAGTTGCGTCAAACATACTTGTGCCAGTTGTGTTGAATAAACCTGTGCCAGTTGCGTTGAACAAACTTGTGACAGTTGCATAGAACAAACTTGTGCCAGTTGGGTCGAATAAACTTGTACCATTTGTGTCAAACAAACTTGTGCCATTTGTGTCAAACAAACTTGTGCCAGTTGCGTAGAACAAACTTGTGCCAGTTGCGTAGAACAAACTTGTGCCAGTCGCGTAGAACAAACTTGTGCCAGTTACGTAGAACAAACTTGTGCCAGTTGCGTCAAACAAACTTGTGCCAGTTGCGTCAAATAAACTTGTGCCAGTTGCAACGAACATACTTGTGCCAGTTCCGTTGAACAAACTTGTGCCAGTTGCGTAGAACAAACTTGTATCAGTTGCGTAGAACAAACTTGTGCCAGTTTCGTAGAAGAAACATTTTCCAGTTGCGTAGAACAAACTTGTGCCAGTTGCGTCGAACAAACTTGTGCCAGTTGCATCGAACAAACTTGTGCCAGTTGCGTTGGACAAACTTGTGCCAGTTGCGTTGAGCAAACTTGTGACAGTTGCGTAGAACAAACTTGTGCCAGTTGTGTCAAACAAACTTTTGCCAGTTGCGTCAAACAAACTTGGGCCAATTGCGTCAAACAAACTTGTGCCAGTTGCGTTGAACAAACTTCTGCCAGTTGTGTCAAACAAACTTGTGTCAGTTGCGTAGAACAAACTTGTGCCAGTTGCATCGAACAAACTTGTGTCAGTTGGGTAGAACAAACTTGTGCCAGTTGCGCCTAACAAACTTGTGCCAGTTGTGTAGAACAAACTAGTGCCAGTTGCATAGAACAAACTTGTGCCAGATGCGTAGAACAAACTTGTGCCAGTTGCGTAGAACAAACTTGGGCCAGTTGCATAGAACAAACTTGTGCCAGTTGCATAGAACAAACTTGTGCCAGTTGCGTCGAACAAACTTGTGCCAGTTTTGTCGAACAAACTTGTGCCAGTTGCCTCAAAAAAACTTGGGCCAGTTTCGTCAAACAAACTTGTGACAGTGGCATCCAACAAACTTGTGCCAGTTACTTCGAACAAACTTGTGCCAGTTGCGTCGAAACAAACTTGTGCCAGTTGCGTAGAACAAACTTGTGCCAGTTGCGTAGAACAACCTTGTGCCAGTTGCGTCGAACAAACTTGTGCTAGTTGGTAGAACAAACTTGTGCCAGTTGCGTCAAACAATCTTATGCCAGTTGCGTAAAGCAATCTAGTGCCAGTTGCATAGAACAAACTTGTGCCAGTTGAATAGAACAAACTTGTGCCAATTGCATCAACTAAACTTGGGCCAGTTGCGTCGAACAAACTTGTGCCAGTTGCGTCGAAGAAACTTGTGCCAGTTGCGTCAAACAAACTTGTACCAGTTGCGTTGAACAAACTTGTGCCAGTTGCGTCGAACAAACTTGTGCCAGTTACGGCGAACAAACTTGTGCCAGTTACAGCGAACAAACTTGTGCCAGTTTCGTCGAGAAAACTTATGCCAGTTGCGTCAAACAAACTTGTGCCAGTTGCGTCGAACAAACTTATGCCAGTTGCGTAGAACAAACTTGTGCCAGTTGCATAGAACAAACATGTGCCAGACATGTAGAACAAACTTGTGCCAGTTGAGTCAAACAAACTTGTGCCAGTTGTGTCGAACAAAATTGTGCCATTTACGGCGAACAAACTTGTGCCAGTTTCGTCGAGAAAACTTGTGCCAGTTGCATCAAATAAACTTGTGCCAGTTGCGTCAAACAAACTTGTGCTAGTTGCGTCAAACAAACTTGTGCCAGTTGCGTCAAACAAACTTGTTCCAGTTGCGCCAAAAAAAAACTTGTGCCAATTGAGTCGAAAAAACTTGTGCCAGTTGCGTCGAACAAACTTGTGCCAGTTGCGTCTAACAAACTTGTGCCAGTTGCGTCAAATAAACTTGGGCCAGTTTCGTGGAACAAACTTGTGTCAGTGGCATCCAACAAACTTGTGCCAGTTGCGTAGAACAACCTTGTGTCAGTTGCGTCAAACAAACTGTGCCAGTTGAGTAGAACAAACTTGTGCCAATTGTGTAGAACAACCTTGTGCCAGTTGCGTTGAAAAAACTTGTGCTAGTTTGTAGAACAAACTTGTGCCAGTTGAGTCAAACAAACTTATGCCAGTTGCGTAAAACAAACTAGTGCCAGTTGCATAGAACAAACTTGCGCCAGTTGAGTAGAACAAACTTGTGCCAATTACGTCAAACAAACTTGTGCCAGTTCGTCGAACAAACTTGTGCCAGTTGCGTCGAAGAAACTTGTGCCAGTTGCGTCAAACAAACTTGTACCAGTTGCGTCGAACAAAATTGTGCCAGTTGCGTCAAACAAACTTGTGCCAGTTACGGCGAACCAACTTGTGCCACTTGCATCAAGAAAACTTGTGCCAGTTGCGTCAAATAAACTTGTTCCAGTTGCGTCAAACAAACTTGTGCCTGTTGCATCAAACAAACTTGTGCCAGTTGCGTCAAACAAAATTGTGCCATTTGCATAGATCAAAGTTGTGCCAGTTGCATAGAACAACCTTGTGCCAGTTGCGTCAAACGAACTTGTGCCAGTTGCGCCAAACAAACTTGTGCCAGTTGCGTCGAACAAACTTGTGCCAGTTGCGTCAAACAAACTTTTGCCAGTTGCGTCGAACAAACTTGTGCCAGTTGCGTCGAACAAACTTGCGACAGTTGCGTCAAACAAACTTGTGCCAGTTGCGTTGAACAAACTTCTGCCAGTTGTGTCAAACAAACTTGTGTCAGTTGCGCAGAACAAACTTGTGCCAGTTGCGTCAAACAAACTTGTGCCAGTTGCGTCAAACAAACTTGTGCCAGTTGCGTCAAACAAACTTGTGCCAGTTGCGTCGAACAAACTGGTGCCAGTTGCATAGAACAAACTTCTACCAGTTACGTAGAACAAACTTGTGCCAGTTGTGTCAAACAAACTTGTTCCAGTTACGTAGAACAAACTTGTGCCAGTTGTGTAGAACAAACTTCTGCCAGTTGCGTCAAACAAACTTGGGACAGTTGCGTAGAACAAACTTGTGTCAGTTGCGTAGGACAAACTTGTGCCCGTTGCGTTAAACAAACTTGTGCCAGTTGCGTAGAACAAACTTGAGACAGTTGCGTAGAACAAACTTGTGCCAGTTGCATCGAATATACTTGTGCCAGTTCCGTTGAACAAACTTGTGCCAGTTGCGTAGAACAAACTTGTATCAGTTGCGTAGAACAAACTTGTGCCAGTTGCGTAGAACAAACATTTTCCAGTTGCGTAGAACAAACTTGTGCCAGTTGCGTCGAACAAACTTGTGCCAGTTGCATCGAACAAACTTGTGCCAGTTGCGTTGGACAAACTTTTGCCAGTTGTGTTGAACAAACTTGTGACAGTTGCGTAGAACAAACTTGTGCCAGTTGTTTCAAACAAACTTTTGCCAGTTGCGTCAAACAAACTTGGGCCAGTTGCATCAAACAAACTTGTGCCAGTTGCGTAGAACAAACTTGTGCCAGTTGCGAACTACAAACTTGTGCCAGTTGCGTTGAACAAACTTGGGCCAGTTGCGTCAAACAAACTTGTGCTAGTTGCGTTAAACAAACTTTTGCCAGTAGCGTTGAACAATCTTGTGCCAGTTGCGTCGAACAAACTTGTGCCAGTTGCGTCAAACATACTTGTGCCAGTTGTGTTGAATAAACCTGTGCCAGTTGCGTTGAACAAACTTATGACAGTTGCATAGAACAAACTTGTGCCAGTTGGGTCGAATAAACTTGTGCCATTTGTGTCAAACAAACTTGTGCCATTTGTGTCAAACAAACTTGTGCCAGTTGCGTAGAACAAACTTGTGCCAGTTGCGTAGAACAAACTTGTGCCAGTCGCGTAGAACAAACTTGTGCCAGTTACGTAGAACAAACTTGTGCCAGTTGCGTCTAACAAACTTGTGCCAGTTGCGTCAAACAAACTTGTGCCAGTTGCAACGAACATACTTGTGCCAGTTCCGTTGAACAAACTTGTGCCAGTTGCGTAGAACAAACTTGTATCAGTTGCGTAGAACAAACTTGTGCCAGTTTCGTAGAAGAAACATTTTCCAGTTGCGTAGAACAAACTTGTGCCAGTTGCGTCGAACAAACTTGTGCCAGTTGCATCGAACAAACTTGTGCCAGTTGCGTTGGACAAACTTGTGCCAGTTGCGTTGACCAAACTTGTGACAGTTGCGTAGAACAAACTTGTGCCAGTTGTTTCAAACAAACTTTTGCCAGTTGCGTCAAACAAACTTGGGCCAGTTGCGTCAAACAAACTTGTGCCAGTTGCGTAGAACAAACTTGTGCCAGTTGCGTTGAACAAACTTGGGCCAATTGCGTCAAACAAACTTGTGCTAGTTGCGTTAAACAAACTTTTGCCAGTTGCGTTGAACAATCTTGTGCCATTTGCGTCGAACAAACTTGTGCCAGTTGTGTCAAACAAACTTGTGCTAGTTGCGTTAAACAAACTTGTGCCAGTTGCGTCGAACATACTTGTGCCAGTTGTGTTGAATAAACTTGTGCCAGTTGCGTTGAACAAACTTGTGACAGTTGCGTAGAACAAACTTGTGCCAGGTGGGTCGAATAAACTTGTGCCATTTGTGTCAAACAAACTTGTGCCAGTTGTGTCAAACAAACTTGTGCCAGTTGCGTAGAACAAATTTGTGCCAGTTGCGTAGAACAAACTTGTGCCAGTTGCGTAGAATAAACTTGTGCCAGTTGCGTAGAACAAACTTGTGCCAGTTGCGTCAAACAAACTTGTGCCAGTTGCGTCAAACAAACTTGGGCCAGTTCCGTAGAACAAACTTGTGCCAGTTGCATCAAACAACCTTGTGCCAGTTGCGTAGAACAAACTTGAGCCAGTTGCGTAGAACAAACTTGTGCCAGTTGCGTCAAACATACTTGTACCAGTTGTGTTGAATAAACTTGCGCCAGTAGCGTAGAACAAACTGGTGCCAGTTGCGTAGAACAAACATGTGCCAGTTGCGTCGAACAAAATTCTGCCAGTCGCATAGAACAAATTTGTGCCATTTGCATAGAATAAACTTGGGCCAGTTGCGTAGAACAAACTTGTGCCAGTTGCGAAGAACAAACTTGTGCCAATTGCGACAAACAAACTTGTGCCAGTTGCGTAGAACAAACTTGCGCCAGTTGCATAGAACAAACTTGTGCCAGTTGCGTCGAACAAACTTGTGCCAGTTCCGTCGAACAAACTTGTGCCTGTTGCAGCGAACAAACTTGTGCCAGTTGCGTCGGACAAACTTGTGCCAGTTGCGTTGAACAAACTTGTGCCAGTTGCGTAGAACAAACTTGTGCCAGTTTTTTCAAACAAACTTTTGCCAGTTGAGTCAAAGAAACTTGTGCCAGTTGCGTCGAACAAACTTGTGCCAGTTGCGTAGAAGAAACTTCTGCCAGTTGCGTCGAACAAACTTGTGCCAGTTGCATCAAACAAACTTGTGCCAGTTGCGTAGAACCAACTTGTGCCAGTTGCATAGAACAAACTTGTGCCAGTTGCGTCAAACAATCTTCTGCCGGTTGCGAAGAACAAACTTGTGCCTGTTGCGTAGAACAAAATTGTGCCAGTTGCGTAGAACAACCTTGTGCCAGTTGCGTAGAACAAACTTGTGCCAGTTGCGTAGAACAAACTTGTGCTAGTTGCGTAGAACAAACTTGTGCCAGTTGCGTAGAACAAACTTGTGTCAGTTGCGTAGAACAAACTTCTGCCAGTTTCGTTAAACAAACTTGGGCCAGTTGCGTAGAACAAACTTGTGCCAGTTGGGAACTACAAACTTGTTCCAGTTTCGTAGGACAAACTTGTGCCAGTTGCGTAGAATAAACTTCTGCCAGTTGCGTCAAACAAACTTGGGCCAGTTGCGTAGAACAAACTTGTGCCAGTTGCGAACTACAAACTTGTGCCAGTTTCGTAGAACAAACTTGTGTCAGTTGCGTAGAACAAAGTTCTACCAGTTGCGTCAAACAAAGTTGGGCCAGTTGCGTAGAACAAACTAGTGCCAGTTGCGAACTACAAACTTGTGCTACTTGCGTAGGACAAACTTGTGCCAGTTGCGTCAAACAAACTTGTGCCAGTTACGTCTAACAAACTTGTGCCAGTTGCGTAGAACAAACTTGTGAAAGTTGCGTAGAACAAACTTGTGCCAGTTGCGTAGAACAAACTTGTGCCAGTTGCGTCAAACAAACTTGTGCCAGTTGCATCAAACAAACTTGTGCCAGTTGCGTCGAACAAACTTGTGCCAGTTGCGTCAAACAAACTTGTGCCAGTTGCGTTGAACAAACTTGTGCCAGTTGCACAGAACAAACTTGTGCCAGTTGCACAGAACAAACTTGTGCCAGTTGCGTAGAACAAACTTGTGCCAGTTGCATCGAACAAACTTGTGCCAGTTGCGTAGAACAAACTTGTGCCAGTTACATAGAACAAACTTGTGTCAGTTGTGTCAAACAAACTTGTGCCAGTTGCGTCAAACAAACTTGTGCCAGTTGCGTAGAACAAACTTGAGCCAGTTGCGTAGAACAAACTTGTGACAGTTGCGTCGAACATACTTGTGCCAGTTGCGTTGAACAAACTTGTGCCAGTTGCGTAGAACAAACTTGTGCCAGTTGCGTCGGACAAACTTGTGCCAGTTGCGTCGAACAAACTTGTGACAGTTGCGTAGAACAAACTTGTGCCAGTTGTTTCAAACAAACTTTTGTCAGTTTTGTCAAACAAACTTGGGCCTGTTGCGTCAAACAAACTTGTGCCAATCGCTTAGAACAAACTTGTGCCAGTTGCGTAGAACAAACTTGTGCCAGTTGTGTCAAACAAACTTGTGCCAGATGCGTAGGACAAACTTGTGCCAGTTGCGCAGAAACAAACTTGTGCCAGTTGCGTAGAACAAACTTGTGCCAGTTCCATCGAACAAACTTGCGCCAGTTGTATTGAACAAATTTGTGCCAGTTATGCAGAACAAACTTGTGCCAGTTAAGTCAAACAGACTTGTGCCAGTTGCTTCAAACAAATTTATGCCAGTTGCACAGAACTAACTTGTGCCAGTTGCATCGAACAAACTTGTGCCAGTTGCGTCGAACAAACTTGTGCCAGTTGCGTCGAAAAAAACTTGTGACAGTTGCATCGAACAAACTTGCGCCAGTTGTATTGAACAAATTTGTGCCAGTTATGCAGAACAAACTTGTGCCAGTTAAGTCAAACAGACTTGTGCCAGTTGCTTCAAACAAATTTATGCCAGTTGCACAGAACTAACTTGTGCCAGTTGCGTCGAACAAACTTGTGCCAGTTGCGTAGAACAAACTTGTGCCAGTTGCATCGAACAAACTTGTGCCAGTTGCGTAGAACAAACTTGTGCCAGTTACATAGAACAAACTTGTGTCAGTTGTGTCAAACAAACTTGTGCCAGTTGCGTCAAACAAACTTGTGCCAGTTGCGTAGAACAAACTTGAGCCAGTTGCGTAGAACAAACTTGTGACAGTTGCGTCGAACATACTTGTGCCAGTTGCGTTGAACAAACTTGTGCCAGTTGCGTAGAACAAACTTGTGCCAGTTGCGTCGGACAAACTTGTGCCAGTTGCGTCGAACAAACTTGTGACAGTTGCGTAGAACAAACTTGTGCCAGTTGTTTCAAACAAACTTTTGTCAGTTTTGTCAAACAAACTTGGGCCTGTTGCGTCAAACAAACTTGTGCCAATCGCTTAGAAAAAACTTGTGCCAGTTGCGTAGAACAAACTTGTGCCAGTTGTGTCAAACAAACTTGTGCCAGATGCGTAGGACAAACTTGTGCCAGTTGCGTCAAACAAACTTGTGCCAGTTGCGTAGAACAAACTTGTGCCAGTTGCGTAGAACAAACTTGTGCCAGTTGCATCGAACAAACTTGCGCCAGTTGTATTGAACAAATTTGTGCCAGTTATGCAGAACAAACTTGTGCCAGTTAAGTCAAACAGACTTGTGCAAGTTGCTTCAAACAAATTTATGCCAGTTGCACAGAACTAACTTGTGCCAGTTGCGTCGAACAAACTTGTGCCAGTTGCGTCGAAAAAAACTTGTGCCAGTTGCATCGAACAAACTTGTGCCAGTTGCGTCGGACAAACTTGTGCCAATTGAGTCGAACAAACTTGTGCCAGTTGTGTCAAACAAACTTGTGCCAGTTGCATAAGACAAACTTGTGCCAGTTGCGTAGAACAAACTTGTGCCAGTTACGTAGAACAAACTTGTGCCAGTTGTGTCATACAAACTTGTGCCAGTTGCATAGAACAAACTTGTGCCAGTTTCGTAGAACAAACTTGTGCCAGTTGCGTAGAACAAACTTGTGCCAGTTGCGTCGAACAAACTTGTGCCAGTTGCGCCGAACAAACTTGTGCCAGTTGCGTCGAACAATCTTGTGCCAGTTTCATCGAACAAACTTGTGCCAGTTGCGTAGAACAAACTTGTGCCAGTTGTGTCAAACAAACTTGTGCCAGTTGCGTCAACTTGGGCCAGTTGCGTCGAACAAACTTGTGCCAGTTGCATAGAACAAACTTGTGCTAGTTGCATAGAACAAACTTGGGCCAGTTGCGTAGAACAAACTTGTGTCAGTTGCGTAGAACAAACTTCTGCCAGTTGCTTCAAACAAACTTGGGCCAGTTGCATAGAACAAACTTGTGCCAGTTGCGAACTACAAACTTGTGCCAGTTTCGTAGGACAAACTTGTGCCCGTTGCGTAGAATAAACTTCTGCCAGTTGCGTCAAACAAACTTGGGCCAGTTGCGTATAACAAACTTGTAACAGTTGCGAACTACAAACTTGTGCCAGTTTCGTAGAACAAACTTGTGTCAGTTGCGTAGAACAAACTTTTGCCAGTTGCGTCAAACAAACTTGTGCCAGTTGCGTAGAACAAACTAGTGCCAGTTGCGAACTACAAACTTGTGCTACTTACGTAGGACAAACTTGTGCCAGTTGCGTTAAACAAACTTGTGCCAGTTACGTCTAACAAACTTGTGCCAGTTGCGTAGAACAAACTTGTGAAAGTTGCGTAGAACAAACTTGTGCCAGTTGCATCGAACAAACTTGTGCCAGTTGCGTAGAACAAAGTTGTGCCAGTTGCGTAGAACAAACTTGTGCCAGTTGCGTAGAACAAACTTGTGCCAGTTGCGTCGAACAAACTTGTGCCAGTTGCATCGAACAAACTTGTGCCAGTTGCGTTGAACAAACTTGTACCAGTTGCATCAAACAAACTTGTGCCAGTTGTGTTGAACAAACTTGTGCCAGTTGCGTAGAACAAACTTGTGCCAGTTGCATAGAACAAACTTGTGCCAGTTGCGTAGAACAAACTTGTGCCAGTTGCATCGAACAAACTTGTGCCAGTTGCGTAGAACAAACTTGTGCCAGTTACATAGAACAAACTTGTGCCAGTTGTGTCAAAGAAACTTGTGCCAGTTGCGTCAAACAAACTTGTGCCAGTTGCGTAGAACAAACTTGAGCCAGTTGCGTAGAACAAACTTGTGACAGTTGCGTCGAACATACTTGTGCCAGTTGCGTTGAACAAACTTGTGCCAGTTGCGTAGAACAAACTTGTGCCAGTTGCGTCGGACAAACTTGTGCCAGTTGCGTCGAAAAAACTTGTGACAGTTGCGTAGAACAAACTTGTGCCAGTTGTTTCAAACAAACTTTTGTCAGTTTTGTCAAACAAACTTGGGCCTGTTGCGTCAAACAAACTTGTGCCAGTTGCTTAGAACAAACTTGTGCCAGTTGCGTAGAACAAACTTGTGCCAGTTGTGTCAAACAAACTTGCGCCAGATGCGTAGGACAAACTTGTGCCAGTTGCGTCAAACAAACTTGTGCCAGTTGCGTAGAACAAACTTGAGCCAGTTGCGTAGAACAAACTTGTGCCAGTTGCATCGAACAAACTTGCGCCAGTTGCATTGAACAAACTTGTGCCAGTTGTGCAGAACAAACTTGTGCCAGTTAAGTCAAACAGACTTGTGCCAGTTGATTCAAACAAATTTATGCCAGTTGCACAGAACTAACTTGTGCCAGTTGCATCGAACAAACTTGTGCCAGTTGCGTCGAACACACTTGTGCCAGTTGCGTCGGAAAAACTTGTGCCATTTGAGTCGAACAAACTTGTGCCAGTTGTGTCAAACAAACTTGTGCCAGTTGCATAAGACAAACTTGTGCCAGTTGCGTAGAACAGACTTGTGCCAGTTACTTAGAACAAACTTGTGCCAGTTGTGTCAGACAAACTTGTGCCAGTTGCGTAGAACAAACTTGTGCCAGTTTCGTAGAACAAACTTGTGCCAGTTGCGTAGAACAAACTTGTGCCAGTTGCGTCGAACAAACTTGTGCCAGTTGCGCCGAACAAACTTGTGCCAGTTGCGTTGAACAATCTTGTGCCAGTTTCGTCGAACAAACTTGTGCCAGTTGCGTAGAACAAACTTGTGCCAGTTGTGTCAAACAAACTTGTGCCAGTTGCGTCAAACAAACTTGGGCCAGTTGCTTCGAACAAACTTGTGCCAGTTGTATAGAACAAACTTGTGCCAGTTGCGTAGAACAAACTTGTGCCATTTGTGTCAAACAAACTTGTGCCAGTTGCATAGAACAAACTTGTGCCAGTTGTGTAAAATAACCTTGTGCCAGTTGTGTCAAACAACCTTGTGCCAGTTGTGTCAAACAAACTTGTGCCAGTTACGTCAAAAAAACTTGTGCCAGTTGCGTCAAACAAACTTTTGCCAGTTGGTTCGAATAAACTTGTGCCAGTTGCGTTAAACAAACTTGTGCGAGTTCGTCGAACAAACTTGTGCCAGTTGCATCGAACAAACTTGTGCCAGTTGCGTCGAACAAACTTTTGCCAGTTGCGTCAAACAAACTTGTGCCAGTTGTATCGAAAAAAATTGTGCCAGTTGCGTAGAACAAATTTGTGCCAGTTGTGTCAAACAAACTTGTGCCAGTTGCATGGAACAAACTTGTGCCACTTGCGTAGAACAAACTTTTGCCAGTTGCGTAGAACAAACTTGTGCCAGATGTGTCAAACAAACTTGTGCCAGATGTGTCAAACAAACTTGTGCCAGTTGCGTAGAACAAACTTGTGCCAGTTGCGTAGAACAAACTTGTGCCAGTTACGTAGAACAAACTTGTGCCAGTTGCGTAGAACAAACTTTTGCCAGTTGCGTAGAACAAACTTGTGCCAGTTACTTAGAACAAACTTGTGCCAGTTGCGTAGAACAAACTTCTGCCAGTTGCATAAAATAAACTTGGGCCAGTTGCGTAGAACAAACTTGTGCCAGTTGCGTCAAACAAACTTGTGCCAGTTGCGTCAAACAAACTTGTGCCAGTTGCGTAGAACAAACTTGAGCCCGTTGCGTAGAACAAACTTGTGCCAGTTGCGTCGAACATACTTGCGCCAGTTGCGTTGAACAAACTTGTGACCTTTGCGTAGAACAAACTTGTGCCAGTTGCGTAGAACAATCTTGTGCGAGTTGTGTCAAACAAACTTCTGCCAGTTGCATAGAACAAACTTGTGCCAGTTGCGTAGAACAAACTTGGGCCAGTTGCATAGAACAAACTTGTGCCAGTTGTGATTAACAAACTTGTGCCAATTGCGTCAAACAAACTTGTGCCAGTTGCGTAGAACAAACTTGTGTCAGTTGTGTAGAACAAATTTGTGCCAGTTGCATAGAACAAACTTGTGCCAGTTGCATCGAACAAACTTGTGCCAGTTGGGTAGAACAAACTTGTGCCAGTTGCATCGAACAAACTTGTGCCAGATGCGTTGAACAAACTTGTGACAGTTGTGTAGAACAAACTTGTGACAGTTGTTTCAAACAAACTTTTGACAGTTGCGTCAAACAAACTTGTGCCAGTTGTGTCAAACAAACTTGTGCCAGTTGCATAGAACAAACCTGTGCCACTTGTGTCGAACAAACTTGTGCCAGTTGCATAGAACAAACTTTTGCCAGTTGCGTAGAACAAACTTGTGCCAGTTGTGTCAAACAAACTTGTGCCAGATGCGTAGAACCAACTTGTGCCAGTTGCGTCGAACAAACTTGTGCCAGTTGCGTAGAACAAACTTGTGCCAGTTGCGTCAAACAAACTTGGGCCAGTTGCATAGAACAAACTTGTGCCAGTTGCATATAACAAACTTGTACCAGTGCGTCAGACAATCTTGTGCCAGTTGCGAAGAACAAACTTGTGCCTGTTGCGTAGAACAAAATTGTGCCAGTTGCGTAGAACAACCTTGTGCCAGTTGCGTAGAACAAACTTGTGCCAGTTGCGTCAAACAAACTTGTGCCAGTTGCGTCAAAAAAACTTGTGCCAGTTGCGTCAAAAAAACTTGGGCCAGTTTCGTCGAACAAACTTGTGCCAGTGGCATCCAAGAAACTTGTGCCAGTTGCGTCGAACAAACTTGTGCCAGTTGTGTCGAAACAAACTTGTGCCAGATGCGTATAACAAACTTGTGCCAGTTGCGTAGAACAACCTTGTGCCAGTTGTGTCGAACAAACTTGTGCTAGTTGGTAGAACAAACTTGTGCTAGTTGGTAGAACAAACTTGTGCCAGTTGCATCAAACAATCTTATGCCAGTTGCGTAAAACAACCTAGTGCCAGTTGCATAGAACAAACTTGTGATAGTTGAGTAGAACAAACTTGTGCCAATTGCATCAAACAAACTTTGGCCAGTTGCGTCGAACAAACTTGTGCCAGTTGCGTCGAAGAAACTTGTGCCAGTTGCGTGAAACAAACTTGTGCCAATTGCGTCGAACAAACTTGTGCCAGTTGCGTCGAACAAACTTGTGCCAGTTACGGCAAACAAACATGTGCCACTTGCGTCGAGAAATTTGTGCCAGTTGCGTCAAATAACCTTGTGCCAGTTGCGTCAAACAAACTTGTGCCAGTTACGGCGAACAAACTTGTGCCAGTTGCGTCAAAAAAAGTTGTGCCAGTAGCGTCAAATAAACTTGTGCCAGTTGCGTCAAACAAACTTGTGCCAGTTGCGTCAAACAAACTTGTGCCAGTTGCGTCAAACAAACTTGTGCCAGTTGCGTCAAACAAACTTGTGCCAATTGATTCGAAAAAACTTGTGCCAGTTGCGTTGAACAAACTTGTGCCAGTTGCGTCTAACAAACTTGTGCCAGTTGCGTCAAACAAAGTTGTGCCAGTTGCATCGAACAAACTTGTGCCAGTTGCATAGAACAAACTTGAGCCAGTTGCGTCAAAATAACTTGTGCCAGTTGCGTAGAATAAACTTGTACATGTTGCGTAGAACAACCTTGTGCAGTTGCGTCAAACAAACTTGTGCCAGTTGCGTCAAACAAACTTGTGCCAGTTGCGTCGAACAAACTTGTGCCAGTTGTGTGAAACAAAATTTTGCCAGTTGTGTCGAACAAACTTGTGCCGTTTCTTTGACGCAACTGGCACAAGTTTGTTCTGCGCAACTTGCACAAGTTTGTTCAACGCAACTGGCACAAGTTTGTTCGACGCAACTGGCACAAGTTTGTTCTGAGCAACTGGCACAAATTTGTGCTACGCAACTGGCACAAGTTTGTTCTACGCAACTGGCACAAGTTTGTTTGGCGCAATTGGCACAAGTTTGTTCTTCGCAACTGGCACAAGTTTGTTCTATGCAACTGGCCCAAGTTTGTTCTACGCAACTGGCACAAGTTTGTCCTATGCAACTGGCAGAAGTTTGTTTGACACAACTCGCACAAGTTTGTTCTACACAACTGGCACAAGTTTGTTCTACGCAACTGGCACAAGTTTGTTCAACGCAACTGGCGCAAGTATGTTCGACGCAACTGGCACAAGTTTGTTCTATGCAACTGGCACAAGTGTGTTTGACGCAACTGGCACAAGTTTGTTTGACGCAACTGGCACAAGTTTGTTCTACGCAACTGGCCCAAGTTTGTTTGACGCAACTGGCAGAAGTTTGTTCTACGCAACTGGCACAAGTTTGTTCTACGTAACTGGCACAAGTTTGTTCTACGCAACTGGCACAAGTTTGTTCTAAGTAACTGGCACAAGTTTGTTCTACGCAATTGGCACAAGTTTGTTTGACACATCTGGCACAAGTTTGTTTGACACAACTGGCAAAAGTTTGTTCGATGCAACTGGCACAAGTTTGTTTGGCGCAACTGGCACAAGGTTGTTTGACGTAACTGGCACAAGGTTATTCTACACAACTGGCACAAGTTTGTTCTATGCAACTGGCACAAGTTTGTTTGACGCAACTGGCACAAGTTTGTTCTACGCAACTGGCAGAACTTTCTTCGACACAACTGGCATAAGTTTGTTCGACGCAACTGGCACAAGTTTGTTTGATGCAACTGGCACAAGTTTGTTTGACACAACTGGCACAAGTTTGTTCTACGCAACTGGCACAAGTTTGTTCAACGAAACTGGCACAAGATTGTTCGACGCAACTGGAACAAGTTTGTTCGGCGCAACTGGCACAAGTTTGTTCTTCGCAACTGGAAAAAGTTTTTTCTACGCAACTGGCACAAGTTTGTTCTACGCAACTGGCACAAGTTTGTCTGACACAACTGGCACAAGGTTGTTCTACGTAACTGGCCCAAGTTTGTTCGACGCAACTGGCACAAGTTTGTTCGACGCAACTGGCACAAGTTTGTTTGACACAACTGGCACAAGTTTGTTCTACGCAACTGGCAAAAGTTTGTTCTACGCAACTGGCACAAGTTTGTTCGACGCAAGTGGCACAAGTTTGTTCTATGCAACTGGCACAAGTTTGTTTGACACAACTGGCACAAGTTTGTTCTACGCAACTGGCACAAGTTTGTTCGATACAACTGGCACAAGTTTGTTTGACGCAACTGGCACAAGCTTGTTCGACGCAACTGGCACAAGTTTGTTCGATGCAAATGGCACAAGTTTGTTCGACACAACTGGCACAAGTTTGTTTAACGCAATTGGCACAAGTTTATTCGACCCAACTGGCAAAAGTTTGTTTGACGCAACTGGCACAAGTTTTTTTGACGCAACTGGCACAAGTTTGTTTGACGCAACTGGCACAAGGTTGTTTGACGCAACTGGCACAAGGTTGTTCTACACAACTGGCACAAGTTTGTTCTATGCAACTGACACAAGTTTGTTTGACGCAACTGGCACAAGTTTGTTCTATGCAACTGGCACAAGTTTCTTTGACGAAACTGGCTCAAGTTTGTTCGACGCAACTGGCCCAAGTTTGTTTGACGCAACTGGCACAAGTTTGTTTGACAAAACTGGCACAAGTTTGTTCTACACAACTGGCACAAGTTTGTTCGACAAAACTGGCACAAGTTTGTTCGACGCAACTGGCACAAGTTTGTTCGACGCAAATGGCACAAGTTTATTTTACGGAACTGGCACAAGTTTGTATTACGGAACTGGCACAAGTTTGTTTGACGCAACTGGCACAAGTTTGTCTGACACAACTGGCACAATTCTGTTCTATGTAACTGGCACAAGTTTGTTCTACGCAACTGGCACAAGTTTGTTCGACGCAACTGGCACAAGTTTGTTCTACGCAATTGGCACAAGTTTGTCCGACACAACTGGCACAAGTTTGTTCGACGCAATTGGCACAAGTTTGTCCGACACAACTGGCACAAGTGTGTTCGACGCAACTGGCACAAGTTTGGTCTACGCAACTGGCACAAGTTTGTTCTATGCAACTGGCAAGAGTTTGTTTGACGCAACTGGCACAAGTCTGTTTGACTTAACTGGCACAAGTTTGTTCTGCGCACCTGCACAAGTTTGTTCGATGCAACTGGCACAAGTTTGTTCGACGCAAGTGGCAAAAGTTTGTTCTACGCAACTGGCACAAGTTTGTTCGACACAAGTGGCACAAGTTTGTTCTATGCAACTGGCAGAAGTTTGTTTGACACAACTGGCACAAGTTTGTTTGACGCATCGGGCAAAAGTTTATTTGAAACAACTGGCACAAGTTTGTTCTACGCAACTGTCACAAGTTTGTTCAACGCATCTGGCACAAGTTTGTTCGATGCAACTGGCACAGGTTTGTTCGATGCAACTGGCACAAGTTTGTTCGACGCAACTGGCACAAGTTTGTTCTACGCAACTGGCAGAAATTTGTTCTACGCAACTGGCACAAGTTTGTTTTACGCAACTGGCACAAGTTTGTTTGATGCAATTGGCACAAGTTTGTTCTTCGCAACTGGCACAAGTTTGTTCTATGCAACTGGCCCAAGTTTGTTCTATGCAACTGGCAGAAGTTTGTTTGACACAACTCACACAAGTTTGTTCTACGCAACTGGCACAAGTTTCTTCTACGCAACTGGCACAAGTTTGTTCGACGCAACTGGCAGAAGTTTGTTTGACACAACTCGCACAAGTTTGTTCTAAGCAACTGGCACAAGTTTGTTCTACGCAACTGGCACAAGTTTGTTCCACGCAACTGGCGCAAGTATGTTCGACGCAACTGGCACAAGTTTGTTCTACGCAACTGGCTCAAGTTTGTTCTATGCAACTGGCACAAGTTTGTTTGACGCAACTGGCACAAGTTTGTTTGACGCAACTGGCACAAGTTTGTTCTATGCAACTGGCCCAAGTTTGTTCGACGCAACTGGCAGAAGTTTGTTCTACGCAACTGGCACAAGTTTGTTCTACGTAACTGGCACAAGTTTGTTCTACGCAACTGGCAGAAGTTTGTTCTACGCAACTGGCACAAGTTTGTTCTACGTAACTGGCAAAAGTTTGTTCTACGCAACTGGCACAAGTTTGTTTGACACAACTGGCAAAAGTTTGTTCTGCGCAACTGGCATAAGTTTGTTCGACGCAACTGGCCCAAGTTTGTTCGACGCAACTGGCAGAAGTTTGTTCTACGCAACTGGCACAAGTTTGTTCTACGTAACTGGCACAAGTTTGTTCTACGCAACTGGCAGAAGTTTGTTCTACGCAACTGGCACAAGTTTGTTCTACGTAACTGGCACAAGTTTGTTCTACGCAACTGGCACAAGTTTGTTTGACACATCTGGCACAAGTTTGTTTGACACAACTGGCAAAAGTTTGTTCTGCGCAACTGGCACAAGTTTGTTCGACGCAAGTGGCACAAGTTTGTTCTATGCAACTGGCACAAGTTTGTTTGACACAACTGGCACAAGTTTGTTCTACGCAACTGGCACAAGTTTGTTCGATGCAACTGGCACAAGTTTGTTTGACGCAACTGGCACAAGTTTGTTCGACGCAACTGGCACAAGTTTGTTCGATGCAACTGGCACAAGTTTGTTTGACACAACTGGCACAAGTTTGTTCTACGCAACTGGCACAAGTTTGTTCGATGCAACTGGCACAAGTTTGTTCGACGCAACTGGCACAAGTTTGTTCGATGCAACTGGCACAAGTTTGTTCGACGAACTGGCACAAGTTTGTTTAACGCAACTGGCACAAGTTTATTCGACCCAACTGGCACAAGTTTGTTTGACGCAACTGGCACAAGTTTTTTTGACGCAACTGGCTCAAGTTTGTTTGACGCAACTGGCACAAGGTTGTTTGGCGCAACTGTTACAAGGTTATTCTACACAACTGGCACAAGTTTGTTCTGTGCAACTGGCACAAGTTTGTTTGACGCAACTGTCACAAGTTTGTTCTACGCAACTGGCACAAGTTTCTTCGACACAACTGGCACAAGTTTGTTCGACGCAACTGGCACAAGTTTGTTTGATGCAACTGGCACAAGTTTGTTTGACACAACTGGCACAAGTTTGTTCTACGCAACTGGCACAAGTTTGTTCGACGAAACTGGCACAAGATTGTTCGACGCAACTGGAACAAGTTTGTTCGGCGCAACTGGCACAAGTTTGTTCTTCGCAATTGGTACAAGTTTTTCTACGCAACTGGCACAAGTTTGTTCTACGAAACTGGCACAAGTTTGTTCTACGCAACTGGCACAAGTTTGTCTGACACAACTGGCACAAGTTTGTTCTACGTAACTGGCACAAGTTTGTTCTACGCAACTGGCACAAGTTTGTTCGACGCAACTGGCACAAGTTTGTTTGACACAACTGGCACAAGTTTGTTCTACACAACTGGCAAAAGATTGTTCTACGCAACTGGCACAAATTTGTTCGACGCAAGTGGCACAAGTTTGTTCTATGCAACTGGCACAAGTTTGTTTGACACAACTGGCAAAAGTTTGTTCTACGCAACTGGCACAACTTTGTTCGATGCAACTGGCACAAGTTTGTTTGACGCAACTGGCACAAGCTTGTTCGACGCAACTGGCACAAGTTTGTCCGACACAACTGGCACAAGTTTGTTCGACGCAATTGGCACAAGTTTGTCCGACACAACTGGCACAAGTGTGTTCGACACAACTGGCACAAGTTTGGTCTACGCAACTGGCACAAGTTTGTTCTATGCAACTGGCACAAGTTTGTTTGACGCAACTGGCACAAGTTTTTTTGACGCAACTGGCACAAGTTTGTTTGACGCAACTGGCACAAGGTTGTTTGACGCAACTGGCACAAGGTTGTTCTACACAACTGGCACAAGTTTGTTCTATGCAACTGACACAAGTTTGTTTGACGCAACTGGCACAAGTTTGTTCTACGCAACTGGCACAAGGTTGTTTGACGAAACTGGCACAACTTTGTTCGACGCAACTGGCCCAAGATTGTTTGACGCAACTGTCACAAGTTTGTTTGACAAAACTGGCACAAGTTTGTTCTACACAACTGGCACTAGTTTGTTCAACAAAACTGGCACAAGTTTGTTCGACGCAACTGGCACATGTTTGTTCGACGCAACTGGCACAAGTTTGTTTTACGGAACTGGCACAAGTTTGTTTTACGGAACTGACACAAGTTTGTTCTACGCAACTGGCACAAGTTTGTCTGACACAACTGGCACAATTTTGTTCTACGTAACTGGTACAAGTTTGTTCTGCGCAACTGGCACAAGTTTGTTCGACGCAACTGGCATAAGTTTGTTTTATGCAACTGGCACAAGTTTGTTTGACACAACTGGCAGAAGTTTGTTCTACGCAACAGGCACAAGTTTGTTCGACGCAATTGGCACAAGTTTGTCCGATACAACTGGCACAAGTTTGTTCAACGCAATTGGCACAAGTTTGTCCGACACAACTGGCACAAGTGTGTTCGACGCAACTGGCACAAGTTTGTAGTTCGCAACTGGCACAAGTTTGTTCTATGCAACTGGCACAAGTTTGTTTGACGCAACTGGCACAAGTTAGTTTTACGCAACTGGCATAAGTTTGTTTGACACAACTGGCACACGTTTGTTCTACGCAACTGGCAAAAGTTTGTTCGACGCAATTGGCACAATTTTGTCCGACGCAACTGGCACAAGTTTGTTCGACGCAACTGGCACAAGTTTGTTCGATGCAACTGGCACAAGTTTGTTCTACGCAACTGACACAAGTTTGTTCTACGCAACTGGCATAAATTTGTTCGACGCAACTGGCACAAGTTTCTTTGACGCAACTGGCACAAGTTTGTTCTGCGCAACTTGCACAAGTTTGTTCAACGCAACTGGCACAAGTTTGTTCTACGCAACTGGCACAAGTTTGTTCTGCGCAACTGGCACAAATTTGTTCTACTCGACTGGAACAAGTTTGTTCTACGCAACTGGCACAAGTTTGTTTGGCGCAATTGGCTCAAGTTTGTTCTTCGCAACTGGCACAAGTTTGTTTGACACAACTGGCCCAAGTTTGTTCTACGCAACTGGCACAAGTTTGTCCTATGCAACTGGCAAAAGTTTGTTTGACACAACTCGCACAAGTTTGTTCTACACAACTGGCACAAGTTTGTTCTACGCAACTGGCACAAGTTTGTTCAACGCAACTGGCGCAAGTATGTTCGACGCAACTGGCACAAGTTTGTTCTACGCAACTGGCTCAAGTTTGTTCTATGCAACTGGCACAAGTTTGTTTGACGCAACTGGCACAAGTTTGTTTGACGCAACTGGCACAAGTTTGTTCTACGCAACTGGCAAAAGTTTGTTTGGCGCAACTGGCACAAGTTTGTTCTACGCAACTGGCACAAGTTTGTTCTACGTAACTGGCACAAGTTTGTTCTACGCAACTGGCAGAAGTTTGTTCTACGCAACTGGCACAAGTTTGTTCTAAGTAACTGGCACAAGTTTGTTCTACGCAACTGGCACAAGTTTGTTTGACACATCTGGCACAAGTTTGTTTGACACAACTGGCAAAAGTTTGTTCGATGCAACTGGCACAAGTTTGTTTGACGCAACTGGCACAAGGTTGTTTGATGTAACTGGCACAAGGTTATTCTACACAACTGGCACAAGTTTGTTCTATGCAACTGGCACAAGTTTGTTTGACGCAACTGGCACAAGTTTGTTCTACGCAACTGGCACAAGTTTCTTCGACACAACTGGCACAAGTTTGTTCGACGCAACTGGCCCAAGTTTGTTTGATGCAACTGGCACAAGTTTGTTTGACACAACAGGCACAAGTTTGTTCTACGCAACTGGCACAAGTTTGTTCAACAAAACTGGCATAAGATTGTTTGACGCAACTGGAACAAGTTTGTTCAGCGCAACTGGCACAAGTTTGTTCTTCGCAACTGGAAAAAGTTTTTTCTACGCAACTGGCACAAGTTTCTTCTACGCAACTGGCACAAGTTTGTTCTACGTAACTGGCCTAAGTTTGTTCGACGCAACTGGCACAAGTTTGTTCAACGCAACTGGCACAAGTTTGTTTGACACAACTGGCACAAGTTTGTTCTACGCAACTGACAAAAGTTTGTTCGACACAAGTGGCACAAGTTTGTTCTATGCAACTGGCACAAGTTTGTTTGACACAACTGGCAAAAGTTTGTTCTACGCAACTGGCACAAGTTTGTTCTACGCAACTGGCACAAGTTTTTCTGACACAACTGGCACAAGTTTGTTCGACGCAACTGGCACAAGTTTGTTCGACACAAGTGGCACAAGTTTGTTCTATGCAACTGGCACAAGTTTGTTTGACACAACTGGCACAAGTTTGTTCTACGCAACTGGCACAAGTTTGTTCGATACAACTGGCACAAGTTTGTTTGACGCAACTGGCACAAGCTTGTTCGACGCAACTGGCACAAGTTTGTTCGATGCAAATGGCACAAGATTGTTCGACGCAACTGGCACAAGTTTGTTTAACGCAACTGGCACAAGTTTATTCGACCCAACTGGCAAAAGTTTGTTTGACGCAACTGGCACAAGTTTTTTTGGTGCAACTGGCACAAGTTTGTTTGACGCAACTGGCACAAGGTTGTTCGACGCAACTGGCACAAGGTTGTTCTACACAACTGGCACAAGTTTGTTCTATGCAACTGACACAAGTTTGTTTGACGCAACTGGCACAAGTTTGTTTGACAAAACTGGCACAAGTTTGGTCTACACAACTGGCACAAGTTTGTTCGACAAAACTGGCACAAGTTTGTTCGACGCAACTGGCACAAGTTTGTTCGACGCAACTGGCACAAGTTTATTTTACGGAACTGGCACAAGTTTGTATTACGGAACTGGCACAAGTTTGTTCCACGCAACTGGCACAAGTTTGTCTGACACAACTGGCACAATTCTGTTCTACGTAACTGGCACAAGTTTGTTCTATGCAACTGGCACAAGTTTGTTCAACGCAACTGGCACAAGTTTGTTCTACGCATTTGGCACAAGTTTGTCCGACACAACTGGCACAAATTTGTTCGACGCAATTTGCACAAGTTTGTCCGACACAACTGGCACAAGTATGTTCGACGCAACTGGCACAAGTTTGGTCTACGCAACTGGCACAAATTTGTTCTATACAACTGGCACAAGTTTGTTTGATGCAACTGGCACAAGTTTGTTCTGCGCACCTGCACAAGTTTGTTCGATGCAACTGGCACAAGTTTGTTCAACGCAACTGGCAAAAGTTTTTTCTACGCAACTGGCACAAGTTTGTTCGACACAAGTGGCACAAGTTTGTTCTATGCAACTGGCAGAAGTTTGTTTGACACAACTGGCACAAGTTTGTTTGACGCATCGGGCAAAAGTTTATTTGAAACAACTGGCACAAGTTTGTTCTACGCAACTGTCACAAGTTTGTTCAATGCATCTGGCACAAATTTGTTCGATGCAACTGGCACAGGTTTGTTCGATGCAACTGGCACAAGTTTGTTCGACGCAACTGGCACAAGTTTGTTCTACGCAACTGGCACAAATTTGTTCTACACAACTGGCACAAGTTTGTTTTACGCAACTGGCACAAGTTTGTTTGATGCAATTGGCACAAGTTTGTTCTTCGCAACTGGCACAAGTTTGTTCTATGCAACTGGCCCAAGTTTGTTCTACGTAACTGGCACAAGTTTGTTCTACGCAACTGGCACAAGTTTGTTTGACACATCTGGCACAAGTTTGTTTGACACAACTGGCAAAAGTTTGTTCTGCGCAACTGGCACAAGTTTGTTCGACGCAAGTGGCACAAGTTTGTTCTATGCAACTGGCACAAGTTTGTTTGACACAACTGGCACAAGTTTGTTCTACGCAACTGGCACAAGATTGTTCGATGCAACTGGCACAAGTTTGTTTGACGCAACTGGCACAAGTTTGTTCGACGCAACTGGCACAAGTTTGTTCGATGCAACTGGCACAAGTTTGTTTGACACAACTGGCACAAGTTTGTTCTACGCAACTGGCACAAGTTTGTTCGATGCAACTGGCACAAGTTTGTTTGACGCAACTGGCACAAGTTTGTTCGACGCAACTGGCACAAGTTTGTTCTATGCAACTGGCACAAGTTTGTTCGACGAACTGGCACAAGTTTGTTTAACGCAACTGGCACAAGTTTATTCGACCCAACTGGCACAAGTTTGTTTGACGCAACTGGCACAAGTTTTTTTGACGCAACTGGCTCAAGTTTGTTTGACGCAACTGGCACAAGGTTGTTTGATGCAACTGTTACAAGGTTATTCTACACAACTGGCACAAGTTTGTTCTGTGCAACTGGCACAAGTTTGTTTGACGCAACTGTCACAAGTTTGTTCTACACAACTGGCACAAGTTTCTTCGACACAACTGGCACAAGTTTGTTCGACGCAACTGGCACAAGTTTGTTTGATGCAACTGGCACAAGTTTGTTTGACACAACTGGCACAAGTTTGTTCTACGCAACTGGCACAAGTTTGTTCGACGAAACTGGCACAAGATTGTTCGACGCAACTGGAACAAGTTTGTTCGGCGCAACTGGCACAAGTTTGTTCTTCGCAATTGGTACAAGTTTTTCTACGCAACTGGCACAAGTTTGTTCTACGAAACTGGCACAAGTTTGTTCTACGCAACTGGCACAAGTTTGTATGACACAACTGGCACAAGTTTGTTCTACGTAACTGGCACAAGTTTGTTCTACGCAACTGGCACAAGTTTGTTCGACGCAACTGGCACAAGTTTGTTTGACACAACTGGCACAAGTTTGTTCTACACAACTGGCAAAAGTTTGTTCTACGCAACTGGCACAAATTTGTTCGACGCAAGTGGCACAAGTTTGTTCTATGCAACTGGCACAAGTTTGTTTGACACAACTGGCACAAGTTTGTTCTACGCAACTGGCACAACTTTGTTCGATGCAACTGGCACAAGTTTGTTTGACGCAACTGGCACAAGCTTGTTCGACGCAACTGGCACAAGTTTGTTCGATGCAAATGGCACAAGTTTGTTTGACGCAACTAGCATAAGTTTGTTTAACGCAACTGGCACAAGTTTATTCGACCCAACTGGCACAAGTTTGTTTGACGCAACTGGCACAAGTTTTTTTGACGCAACTGGCACAAGTTTGTTTGACGCAACTGGCACAAGGTTGTTTGACGCAACTGGCATAGGGTTGTTCTACACAACTGGCACAAGTTTGTTCTATGCAACTGACACAAGTTTGTTTGACGCAACTGGCACAAGTTTGTTCTACGCAACTGGCACAAGTTTCTTTGACGAAACTGGCACAAGTTTGTTCGACGCAACTGGCCCAAGTTTGTTTGACGCAACTGGCACAAGTTTGTTTGACAAAGCTGGCACAAGTTTGTTTTACGGAACTGGCACAAGTTTGTTCAACAAAACTGGCACGAGTTTGTTCAACACAACTGGCACAAGTTTGTTCGACGCAACTGGCACAAGTTTGTTTTACGGAACTGGCACAAGTTTGTTTTACGGAACTGGTACAAGTTTGTTCTACGCAACTGGCACAAGTTTGTCTGACACAACTGGCACAATTTTGTTCTACGTAACTGGCACAAGTTTGTTCTACGCAACTGGCACAAGTTTGTTCGACGCAACTGGCACAAGTTTGTTTTATGCAACTGGCACAAGTTTGTTTGACACAACTGGCAGAAGTTTGTTCGACGCAACTGGCACAAATTTGTTCGACGCAATTGGCACAAGTTTGTCCGACACAACTGGCACAAGTTTGTTCGACGCAATTGGCACAAGTTTGTCCGACACAACTGGCACAAGTGTGTTCGACACAACTGGCACAAGTTTGGTCTACGCAACTGGCACAAGTTTGTTCTATGCAACTGGCACAAGTTTGTTTGACGCAACTGGCACAAGTTTTTTTGACGCAACTGGCACAAGTTTGTTTGACACAACTGGCACAAGGTTGTTTGACGCAACTGGCACAAGGATGTTCTACACAACTGGCACAAGTTTGTTCTATGCAACTGACACAAGTTTGTTGGACGCAACTGGCACAAGTTTGTTCTACGCAACTGGCACAAGTTTCTTTGACGAAACTGGCACAACTTTGTTCGACGCAACTGGCCCAAGATTGTTTGACGCAACTGGCACAAGTTTGTTTGACAAAACTGGCACAAGTTTGTTCTACACAACTGGCACAAGTTTGTTCAACAAACCTGGCACAAGTTTGTTCGACGCAACTGGCACATGTTTGTTCGACGCAACTGGCACAAGTTTGTTTTACGGAACTGCCACAAGTTTGTTTTACGGAACTGACACAAGTTTGTTCTACGCAACTGGCACAAGTTTGTCTGACACAACTGGCACAATTTTGTTCTACGTAACTGGCACAAGTTTGTTCTGCGCAACTGGCAGAAGTTTGTTCGACGCAACTGGCATAAGTTTGTTTTATGCAACTGGCACAAGTTTGTTTGACACAACTGGCAGAAGTTTGTTCTACGCAACAGGCACAAGTTTGTTCGACGCAATTGGCACAAGTTTGTCCGACACAACTGGCACAAGTTTGTTCAACGCAATTGGCACAAGTTTGTCCGACACAACTGGCACAAGTGTGTTCGACGCAACTGGCACAAGTTTGTAGTTTGCAACTGGCACAAGTTTGTTCTATGCAACTGGCACAAGTTTGTTTGACGCAACTGGCACAAGTTTGTTTTACGCAACTGGCATAAGTTTGTTTGACATAACTGGCAAAAGTTTGTTCTACGCAACTGGCAAAAGTTTGTTCGACGCAATTGGCACAATTTTGTCCGACGCAACTGGCACAAGTTTGTTCGACGCAACTGGCACAAGTTTGTTCGATGCAACTGGCACAAGTTTGTTCTACGCAACTGACACAAGTTTGTTCTACGCAACTGGCATAAATTTGTTCGACGCAACTGGCACAAGTTTCTTTGACGCAACTGGCACAAGTTTGTTCTGCGCAACTTGCACAAGTTTGTTCAACGCAACTGGCACAAGTTTGTTCTACGCAACTGGCACAAGTTTGTTCTGCGCAACTGGCACAAATTTGTTCTACTCAACTGGAACAAGTTTGTTCTACGCAACTGGCACAAGTTTGTTTGGCGCAATTGGCACAAGTTTGTTCTTCGCAACTGGCACAAGTTTGTTCTATGCAACTGGCCCAAGTTTGTTCTACGCAACTGGCACAAGTTTGTCCTATGCAACTGGCAAAAGTTTGTTTGACACAACTCGCACAAGTTTGTTCTACACAACTGGCACAAGTTTGTTCTACGCAACTGGCACAAGTTTGTTCAACGCAACTGGCGCAAGTATGTTCGACGCAACTGGCACAATTTTGTTCTACGCAACTGGCTCAAGTTTGTTCTATGCAACTGGCACAAGTTTGTTTGACGCAACTGGCAAAAGTTTGTTTGACGCAACTGGCACAAGTTTGTTCTACGCAACTGGCAAAAGTTTGTTTGGCACAACTGGCAGAAGTTTGTTCTACGCAACTGGCACAAGTTTGTTCTACGTAACTGGCACAAGTTTGTTCTACGCAACTGGCAGAAGTTTGTTCTATGCAACTGGCACAAGTTTGTTCTAAGTAACTGGCACAAGTTTGTTCTACGCAACTGGCACAAGTTTGTTTGACACATCTGGCACAAGTTTGTTTGACACAACTGGCAAAAGTTTGTTCGATGCAACTGGCACAAGTTTGTTTGACGCAACTGGCACAAGGTTGTTTGACGTAACTGGCACAAGGTTATTCTACACAACTGGCACAAGTTTGTTCTATGCAACTGGCACAAGTTTGTTTGACGCAACTGGCACAAGTTTGTTCTACGCAACTGGCACAAGTTTCTTCGACACAACTGGCACAAGTTTGTTCGACGCAACTGGCCCAAGTTTGTTTGATGCAACTGGCACAAGTTTGTTTGACACAACAGGCACAAGTTTGTTCTACGCAACTGGCACAAGTTTGTTCAACGAAACTGGCACAAGATTGTTCGACGCAACTGGAACAAGTTTGTTCGGCGCAACTGGCACAAGTTTGTTCTTCGCAACTGGAAAAAGTTTTTTCTACGCAACTGGCACAAGATTGTTCTACGCAACTGGCACAAGTTTGTTCTTCGCAACTGGAAAAAGTTTTTTCTACGCAACTGGCACAAGATTGTTCTACGCAACTGGCACAAGTTTGTTCTACGTAACTGGCCCAAGTTTGTTCGACGCAACTGGCACAAGTTTGTTCGACGCAACTGGCACAAGTTTGTTTGACACAACTGGCACAAGTTTGTTCTACGCAACTGGCAAAAGTTTGTTCGACACAAGTGGCACAAGTTTGTTCTATGCAACTGGCACAAGTTTGTTTGACACTACTGGCACAAGTTTGTTCTACGCAACTGGCACAAGTTTGTTCTACGCAACTGGCACAAGTTTTTCTGACACAACTGGCACAAGTTTGTTCGACGTAACTGGCACAAGTTTGTTCGACACAAGTGGCACAAGTTTGTTCTATGCAACTGGCACAAGTTTGTTTGATACAACTGGTACAAGTTTGTTCTACGCAACTGGCACAAGTTTGTTCGATACAACTGGCACAAGTTTGTTTGAAGCAACTGGCACAAGCTTGTTCGACGCAACTGGCACAAGTTTGTTCGATGCAAATGGCACAAGATTGTTCGACGCAACTGGCACAAGTTTGTTTAACGCAACTGGCAGAAGTTTATTCGACCCAACTGGCAAAAGTTTGTTTGACGCAACTGGCACAAGTTTTTTTGGTGCAACTGGCACAAGTTTGTTTGACGCAACTGGCACAAGGTTGTTCGACGCAACTGGCACAAGGTTGTTCTACACAACTGGCACAAGTTTGTTCTATGCAACTGACACAAGTTTGTTTGACGCAACTGGCACAAGTTTGTTTGACAAAACTGGCACAAGTTTGTTCTACACAACTGGCACAAGTTTGTTCGACAAAACTGGCACAAGTTTGTTCGACGCAACTGGCACAAGTTTATTTTACGGAACTGGCACAAGTTTGTATTACGGAACTGGCACAAGTTTGTTCCACGCAACTGGCACAAGTTTGTCTGACATAACTGGCACAATTCTGTTCTACGTAACTGGCACAAGTTTGTTCTATGCAACTGGCACAAGTTTGTTCAACGCAACTGGCACAAGTTTGTTCTACGCATTTGGCACAAGTTTGTCCGACACAACTGGCACAAGTTTGTTCGACGCAATTTGCACAAGTTTGTCCGACACAACTGGCACAAGTATGTTCGACGCAACTGGCACAAGTTTGGTCTACGCAACTGGCACAAGTTTGTTCTATGCAACTGGCACAAGTTTGTTTGATGCAACTGGCACAAGTTTGTTCTGCGCACCTGCACAAGTTTGTTCGATGCAACTGGCACAAGTTTGTTCAACACAACTGGCACAAGTTTTTTTGGTGCAACTGGCACAAGTTTGTTCGACACAAGTGGCACAAGTTTGTTCTATGCAACTGGCAGAAGTTTGTTTGACACAACTGGCACAAGTTTGTTTGACGCATCGGGCAAAAGTTTATTTGAAACAACTGGCACAAGTTTGTTCTACGCAACTGTCACAAGTTTGTTCAATGCATCTGGCACAAGTTTGTTCGATGCAACTGGCACAGGTTTGTTCGATGCAACTGGCACAAGTTTGTTCGACGCAACTGGCACAAGTTTGTTCTACGCAACTGGCACAAATTTGTTCTACACAACTGGCACAAGTTTGTTTTACGCAACTGGCACAAGTTTGTTTGATGCAATTGGCACAAGTTTGTTCTTCGCAACTGGCACAAGTTTGTTCTATGCAACTGGCCCAAGTTTGTTCTACGTAACTGGCACAAGTTTGTTCTACGCAACTGGCACAAGTTTGTTTGACACATCTGGCACAAGTTTGTTTGACACAACTGGCAAAAGTTTGTTCTGCGCAACTGGCACAAGTTTGTTCGATGCAAGTGGCACAAGTTTGTTCTATGCAACTGGCACAAGTTTGTTCTACGCAACTGGCACAAGTTTGTTCTACGCAACTGGCACAAGTTTGTTCGATGCAACTGGCACAAGTTTGTTTGACGCAACTGGCACAAGTTTGTTCGACGCAACTGGCACAAGTTTATTCGATGCAACTGGCACAAGTTTGTTTGACACAACTGGCACAAGTTAGTTCTACGCAACTGGCACAAGTTTGTTCGGTGCAACTGGCACAAGTTTGTTTGACGCAACTGGCACAAGTTTGTTCGACGCAACTGGCACGAGTTTGTTCGATGCAACTGGCACAAGTTTGTTCGACGAACTGGCACAAGTTTGTTTAACGCAACTGGCACAAGTTTATTCGACCCAACTGGCACAAGTTTGTTTGACGCAACTGGCACAAGTTTTTTTGACGCAACTGGCACAAGGTTGTTTGACGCAACTGTTACAAGGTTATTCTACACAACTGGCACAAGTTTGTTCTGTGCAACTGGCACAAGTTTGTTTGACGCAACTGTCACAAGTTTGTTCTACGCAACTGGCACAAGTTTCTTCGACACAACTGGCACAAGTTTGTTCGACGCAACTGGCACAAGTTTGTTTGATGCAACTGGCACAAGTTTGTTTGACACAACTGGCACAAGTTTGTTCTACGCAACTGGCACAAGTTTGTTCGACGAAACTGGCACAAGATTGTTCGACGCAACTGGAACAAGTTTGTTCGGCGCAACTGGCACAAGTTTGTTCTTCGCAATTGGTACAAGTTTTTCTACGCAACTGGCACAAGTTTGTTCTACGAAACTGGCACAAGTTTGTTCTACGCAACTGGCACAAGTTTGTCTGACACAACTGGCACAAGTTTGTTCTACGTAACTGGCACAAGTTTGTTCTACGCAACTGGCACAAGTTTGTTCGACGCAACTGGCACAAGTTTGTTTGACACAACTGGCACAAGTTTGTTCTACACAACTGGCAAAAGTTTGTTCTACGCAACTGGCACAAATTTGTTCGACGCAAGTGGCACAAGTTTGTTCTATGCAACTGGCACAAGTTTGTTTGACACAACTGGCACAAGTTTGTTCTACGCAACTGGCACAACTTTGTTCGATGCAACTGGAACAAGTTTGTTTGACGCAACTGGCACAAGCTTGTTCGACGCAACTGGCACAAGTTTGTTCGATGCAAATGGCACAAGTTTGTTTGACGCAACTAGCATTAGTTTGTTTAACGCAACTGGCACAAGTTTATTCGACCCAACTGGCACAAGTTTGTTTGACGCAACTGGCACAAGTTTTTTTGACGCAACTGGCACAAGTTTGTTTGACGCAACTGGCACAAGGTTGTTTGACGCAACTGGCATAAGGTTGTTCTACTCAACTGGCACAAGTTTGTTCTATGCAACTGACACAAGTTTGTTTGACGCAACTGGCACAAGTTTGTTCTACGCAACTGGCACAAGTTTCTTTGACGAAACTGGCACAAGTTTGTTCGACGCAACTGGCCCAAGTTTGTTTGACGCAACTGGCACAAGTTTGTTTGACAAAGCTGGCACAAGTTTGTTCTACACAACTGGCACAAGTTTGTTCAACAAAACTGGCACAAGTTTGTTCAACGCAACTGGCACAAGTTTGTTCGACGCAACTGGCACAAGTTTGTTTTACGGAACTGGCACAAGTTTGTTTTACGGAACTGGTACAAGTTTGTTCTACGCAACTGGCACAAGTTTGTCTGACACAACTGGCACAATTTTGTTCGACGCAACTGGCCCAAGATTGTTTGACGCAACTGGCACAAGTTTGTTTGACAAAACTGGCACAAGTTTGTTCTACACAACTGGCACAATTTTGTTCTACGTAACTGGCACAAGTTTGTTCTACGCAACTGGCACAAGTTTGTTCGACGCAACTGGCACAAGTTTGTTTTATGCAACTGGCACAAGTTTGTTTGACACAACTGGCACAAGTTTGTTCGACGCAACTGGCACAAATTTGTTCGACGCAATTGGCACAAGTTTGTCCGACACAACTGGCACAAGTTTGTTCGACGCAATTGGCACAAGTTTGTCCGACACAACTGGCACAAGTGTGTTCGACACAACTGGCACAAGTTTGGTCTACGCAACTGGCACAAGTTTGTTCTATGCAACTGGCACAAGTTTGTTTGACGCAACTGGCACAAGTTTTTTTTACGCAACTGGCACAAGTTTGTTTGACGCAACTGGCACAAGGTTGTTTGACGCAACTGGCACAAGGTTGTTCTACACAACTGGCACAAGTTTGTTCTATGCAACTGACACAAGTTTGTTGGACGCAACTGGCACAAGTTTGTTCTACGCAACTGGCACAAGTTTCTTTGACGAAACTGGCACAACTTTGTTCGACGCAACTGGCCCAAGATTGTTTGACGCAAATGGCACAAGTTTGTTTGACAAAACTGGCACAAGTTTGTTCTACACAACTGGCACAAGTTTGTTCAACAAAACTGGCACAAGTTTGTTGGACGCAACTGGCACAAGTTTGTTCTACGCAACTGGCACAAGTTTCTTTGACGAAACTGGCACAACTTTGTTCTACGCAACTGGCCCAAGATTGTTTGACGCAAATGGCACAAGTTTGTTTGACAAAACTGGCACAAGTTTGTTCTACACAACTGGCACAAGTTTGTTCAACAAAACTGGCACAAGTTTGTTCGACGCAACTGGCACATGTTTGTTCGACGCAACTGGCACAAGTTTGTTTTACGGAACTGGCACAAGTTTGTTTTACGGAACTGACACAAGTTTGTTCTACGCAACTGGCACAAGTTTGTCTGACACAACTGGCACAATTTTGTTCTACGTAACTGGCACAAGTTTGTTCTGCGCAACTGGCACAAGTTTGTTCGACGCAACTGGCATAAGTTTGTTTTATGCAACTGGCACAAGTTTGTTTGACACAACTGGCAGAAGTTTGTTCTACGCAACAGGCACAAGTTTGTTCGACGCAATTGGCACAAGTTTGTCCGACACAACTGGCACAAGTTTGTTGAACGCAATTGGCTCAAGTTTGTCCGACACAACTGACACAAGTGTGTTCGACGCAACTGGCACAAGTTTGTAGTTCGCAACTGGCACAAGTTTGTTCTATGCAACTGGCACAAGTTTGTTTGACGCAACTGGCACAAGTTTGTTTTACGCAACTGGCATAAGTTTGTTTGACACAACTGGCACAAGTTTGTTCTACGCAACTGGCAAAAGTTTGTTCGACGCAATTGGCACAATTTTGTCCGACGCAACTGGCACAAGTTTGTTCGACGCAACTGGCACAAGTTTGTTCGATGCAACTGGCACAAGTTTGTTCTACGCAACTGACACAAGTTTGTTCTACGCAACTGGCATAAATTTGTTCGACGCAACTGGCACAAGTTTCTTTGACGCAACTGGCACAAGTTTGTTCTGCGCAACTTGCACAAATTTGTTCAACGCAACTGGCACAAGTTTGTTCTACGCAACTGGCACAAGTTTGTTCTGCGCAACTGGCACAAATTTGTTCTACTCAACTGGAACAAGTTTGTTCTACGCAACTGGCACAAGTTTGTTTGGCGCAATTGGCACAAGTTTGTTCTTCGCAACTGGCACAAGTTTGTTCTATGCAACTGGCCCAAGTTTGTTCTACGCAACTGGCACAAGTTTGTCCTATGCAACTGGCAAAAGTTTGTTTGACACAACTCGCACAAGTTTGTTCTACACAACTGGCACAAGTTTGTTCTACGCAACTTGCACAAGTTTGTTCAACGCAACTGGCGCAAGTACGTTCGACGCAACTGGCACAAGTTTGTTCTACGCAACTGGCTCAAGTTTGTTCTATGCAACTGGCACAAGTTTGTTTGACGCAACTGGCACAAGTTTGTTTGACGCAACTGGCACAAGTTTGTTCTACGAAACTGGCAAAAGTTTGTTTGGCGCAACTGGCAGAAGTTTGTTCGATACAACTGGCACAAGTTTGTTCTACGTAACTGGCACAAGTTTGTTCTACGCAACTGGCAGAAGTTTGTTCTACGCAACTGGCACAAGTTTGTTCTAAGTAACTGGCACAAGTTTGTTCTACGCAACTGGCACAAGTTTGTTTTATGCAACTGGCACAAGTTTGTTTGACACAACTGGCAAAAGTTTGTTCGATGCAACTGGCACAAGTTTGTTTGACGCAACTGGCACAAGGTTGTTTGACGTAACTGGCACAAGGTTATTCTACACAACTGGCACAAGTTTGTTCTATGCAACTGGCACAAGTTTGTTTGACGCAACTGGCACAAGTTTGTTCTACGCAACTGGCACAAGTTTCTTCGACACAACTGGCACAAGTTTGTTCGACGCAACTGGCCCAAGTTTGTTTGATGCAACTGGCACAAGTTTGTTTGACACAACATTCACAAGTTTGTTCTACGCAACTGGCACAAGTTTGTTCAACGAAACTGGCACAAGATTGTTCGACGCAACTGGAACAAGTTTGTTCGGCGCAACTGGCACAAGTTTGTTCTTCGCAACTGGAAAAAGTTTTTTCTACGCAACTGGCACAAGTTTGTTCTACGCAACTGGCACAAGTTTGTTCTACGTAACTGGCCCAAGTTTGTTCGACGCAACTGGCACAAGTTTGTTCGACGCAACTGGCACAAGTTTGTTTGACACAACTGGCACAAGTTTGTTCTACGCAACTGGCAAAAGTTTGTTCGACACAAGTGGCACAAGTTTGTTCTATGCAACTGGCACAAGTTTGTTTGACACAACTGGCACAAGTTTGTTCTACGCAACTGGCACAAGTTTGTTCTACGCAACTGGCACAAGTTTTTTTGACACAACTGGCACAAGTTTGTTCGACGCAACTGGCACAAGTTTGTTCGACACAAGTGGCACAAGTTTGTTCTATGCAACTGGCACAAGTTTGTTTGACACAACTGGCACAAGTTTGTTCTACGCAACTGGCACAAGTTTTTTCGATACAACTGGCACAAGTTTGTTTGACGCAACTGGCACAAGCTTGTTCGACGCAACTGGCACAAGTTTGTTCAATGCAAATGGCACAAGATTGTTCGACGCAACTGGCACAAGTTTGTTTAACGCAACTGGCACAAGTTTATTCGACCCAACTGGCAAAAGTTGGTTTGACGCAACTGGCACAAGTTTTTTTGGTGCAACTGGCACAAGTTTGTTTGACGCAACTGGCACAAGGTTGTTCGACGCAACTGGCACAAGGTTGTTCTACACAACTGGCACAAGTTTGTTCTATGCAACTGACACAAGTTTGTTTGACGCAACTGGCACAAGTTTGTTTGACAAAACTGCCACAAGTTTGTTCTACACAACTGGCACAAGTTTGTTCGACAAAACTGGCACAAGTTTGTTCGACGCAACTGGCACAAGTTTGTTCGACGCAACTGGCACAAGTTTATTTTACGGAACTGGCACAAGGTTGTTTGACGCAACTGTTACAAGGTTATTCTACACAACTGGCACAAGTTTGTTCTGTGCAACTGGCACAAGTTTGTTTGATGGAAGTGTCACAAGTTTGTTCTACGCAACTGGCACAAGTTTCTTCGACACAACTGGCACAAGTTTGTTCGACGCAACTGGCACAAGTTTGTTTGATGCAACTGGCACAAGTTTGTTTGACACAACTGGCACAAGTTTGTTCTACGCAACTGGCACAAGTTTGTTCGACGAAACTGGCACAAGATTGTTCGACGCAACTGGAACAAGTTTGTTCGGCGCAACTGGCACAAGTTTGTTCTTCGCAATTGGTACAAGTTTTTCTACGCAACTGGCACAAGTTTGTTCTACGAAACTGGCACAAATTTGGTCTACGCAACTGGCACAAGTTTGTCTGACACAACTGGCACAAGTTTGTTCTACGTAACTGGCACAAGTTTGTTCTACGCAACTGGCACAAGTTTGTTCGACGCAACTGGCACAAGTTTGTTTGACTCAACTGGCACAAGTTTGTTCTACACAACTGGCAAAAGTTTGTTCTACGCAACTGGCACAAATTTGTTCGACGCAAGTGGCACAAGTTTGTTCTATGCAACTGGCACAAGTTTGTTTGACACAACTGGCACAAGTTTGTTTGACACAACTGGCACAAGTTTGTTCTACGCAACTGGCACAACTTTGTTCGATGCAACTGGAACAAGTTTGTTTGACGCAACTGGCACAAGCTTGTTCGACGCAACTGGCACAAGTTTGTTCGATGCAAATGGCACAAGTTTGTTTGACGCAACTAGCATAAGTTTGTTTAACGCAACTGGCACAAGTTTATTCGACCCAACTGGCACAAGTTTGTTTGACGCAACTGGCACAAGTTTTTTTGACGCAACTGGCACAAGTTTGTTTGACGCAACTGGCACAAGGTTGTTTGACGCAACTGGCATAAGGTTGTTCTACTCAACTGGCACAAGTTTGTTCTATGCAACTGACACAAGTTTGTTTGACGCAACTGGCACAAGTTTGTTCGATGCAACTGGAACAAGTTTGTTCTACGCAACTGGCACAAATTTGTTCGACGCAACTGGCACAAGTTTCTTTGACGAAACTGGCACAAGTTTGTTCGACGCAACTGGCCCAAGTTTGTTTGACGCAACTGGCACAAGTTTGTTTGACAAACCTGGCACAAGTTTGTTCTACACAACTGGCACAAGTTTGTTCAACAAAACTGGCACAAGTTTGTTCAACGCAACTGGCACAAGTTTGTTCGACGCAACTGGCACAAGTTTGTTTTACGGAACTGGCACAAGTTTGTTTTACGGAACTGGTACAAGTTTGTTCTACGCAACTGGCACAAGTTTGTCTGACACAACTGGCACAATTTTGTTCGACGCAACTGGCCCAAGATTGTTTGACGCAACTGGCACAAGTTTGTTTGACAAAACTGGCACAAGTTTGTTCTACACAACTGGCACAATTTTGTTCTACGTAACTGGCACAAGTTTGTTCTACGCAACTGGCACAAGTTTGTTCGACGCAACTGGCACAAGTTTGTTTTATGCAACTGGCACAAGTTTGTTTGACACAACTGGCAGAAGTTTGTTCGACGCAACTGGCACAAATTTGTTTGACGCAATTGGCACAAGTTTGTCCGACACAACTGGCACAAGTTTGTTCGACGCAATTGGCACAAGTTTGTCCGACACAACTGTCACAAGTGTGTTTGACACAACTGGCACAAGTTTGGTCTACGCAACTGGCACAAGTTTGTTCTATGCAACTGGCACAAGTTTGTTTGACGCAACTGGCACAAGTTTTTTTGACGCAACTGGCACAAGCTTGTTTGACGCAACTGGCACAAGGTTGTTTGACGCAACTGGCACAAGGTTGTTCTACACAACTGGCACAAGTTTGTTCTATGCAACTGACACAAGTTTGTTGGACGCAACTGGCACAAGTTTGTTCTACGCAACTGGCAAAAGTTTATTTGACGAAACTGGCACAACTTTGTTCGACGCAACTGGCCCAAGATTGTTTGACGCAACTGGCACAAGTTTGTTTGACAAAACTGGCACAAGTTTGTTCTACACAACTGGCACAAGTTTGTTCAACAAAACTGGCACAAGTTTGTTCGACGCAACTGGCACATGTTTGTTCGACGCAACTGGCACAAGTTTGTTTTACGGAACTGGCACAAGTTTGTTTTACGGAACTGACACAAGTTTGTTCTACGCAACTGGCACAAGTTTGTCTGACACAACTGGCACAATTTTGTTCTACGTAACTGGCACAAGATTGTTCTGCGCAACTGGCACAAGTTTGTTCGACGCAACTGGCATAAGTTTGTTTTATGCAACTGGCACAAGTTTGTTTGACACAACTGGCAGAAGTTTGTTCTACGCAAGAGGCACAAGTTTGTTCGACGCAATTGGCACAAGTTTGTCCGACACAACTGGCACAAGTTTGTTCAACGCAATTGGCACAAGTTTGTCCGACACAACTGGCACAAGTGTGTTCGACGCAACTGGCACAAGTTTGTAGTGCGCAACTGGCACAAGTTTGTTCTATGCAACTGGCACAAGTTTGTTCTATGCAACTGGCACAAGTTTGTTTTACGCAACTGGCATAAGTTTGTTTGACACAACTGGCACAAGTTTGTTCTACGCAACTGGCAAAAGTTTGTTCGACGCAATTGGCACAATTTTGTCCGACGCAACTGGCACAAGTTTGTTCGACGCAACTGGCACAAGTTTGTTCGATGCAACTGGCACAAGTTTGTTCTACGCAACTGACACAAGTTTGTTCTACGCAACTGGCATAAATTTGTTCGACGCAACTGGCACAAGTTTCTTTGACGCAACTGGCACAAGTTTGTTCTGCGCAACTTGCACAAGTTTGTTCAACGCAACTGGCACAAGTTTGTTCTACGCAACTGGCACAAGTTTGTTCTGCGCAACTGGCACAAATTTGTTCTACTCAACTGGAACAAGTTTGTTCTACGCAACTGGCACAAGTTTGTTTGGCGCAATTGGCACAAGTTTGTTCTTCGCAACTGGCACAAGTTTGTTCTATGCAACTGGCCCAAGTTTGTTCTACGCAACTGGCACAAGTTTGTCCTATGCAACTGGCAAAAGTTTGTTTGACACAACTCGCACAAGTATGTTCTACACAACTGGCACAAGTTTGTTCTACGCAACTGGCACAAGTTTGTTCAACGCAACTGGCGCAAGTACGTTCGACGCAACTGGCACAAGTTTGTTCTACGCAACTGGCTCAAGTTTGTTCTATGCAACTGGCACAAGTTTGTTTGACGCAACTGGCACAAGTTTGTTTGACGCAACTGGCACAAGTTTGTTCTACGAAACTGGCAAAAGTTTGTTTGGCGCAACTGGCAGAAGTTTGTTCTACGCAACTGGCACAAGTTTGTTCTACGTAACTGGCACAAGTTTGTTCTACGCAACTGGCACAAGTTTGTTCTACGTAACTGGCCCAAGTTTGTTCGACGCAACTGGCACAAGTTTGTTCGACGCAACTGGCACAAGTTTGTTTGACACAACTGGCACAAGTTTGTTCTACGCAACTGGCAAAAGTTTGTTCGACACAAGTGGCACAAGTTTGTTCTATGCAACTGGCACAAGTTTGTTTGACACAACTGGCACAAGTTTGTTCTACGCAACTGGCACAAGTTTGTTCTACGCAACTGGCACAAGTTTTTCTGACACAACTGGCACAAGTTTGTTCGACGCAACTGGCACAAGTTTGTTCGACACAAGTGGCACAAGTTTGTTCTATGCAACTGGCACAAGTTTGTTTGACACAACTGGCACAAGTTTGTTCTATGCAACTGGCACAAGTTTGTTCGATACAACTGGCACAAGTTTGTTTGACGCAACTGGCACAAGCTTGTTCGACGCAACTGGCACAAGTTTGTTCGATGCAAATGGCACAAGATTGTTCGACGCAACTGGCACAAGTTTGTTTAACGCAACTGGCACAAGTTTATTCGACCCAACTGGCAAAAGTTGGTTTGACGCAACTGGCACAAGTTTTTTTGGTGCAACTGGCACAAGTTTGTTTGACGCAACTGGCACAAGGTTTTTCGACGCAACTGGCACAAGGTTGTTCTACACAACTGGCACAAGTTTGTTCTATGCAACTGACACAAGTTTGTTTGACGCAACTGGCACAAGTTTGTTTGACAAAACTGCCACAAGTTTGTTCTACACAACTGGCACAAGTTTGTTCGACAAAACTGGCACAAGTTTGTTCGACGCAACTGGCACTAGTTTGTTCGACGCAACTGGCACAAGTTTATTTTACGGAACTGGCACAAGTTTGTATTACGGAACTGGCACAAGTTTGTTCCACGCAACTGGCACAAGTTTGTCTGACACAACTGGCACAATTCTGTTCTACGTAACTGGCACAAGTTTGTTCTATGCAACTGGCACAAGTTTGTTCAACGCAACTGGCACAAGTTTGTTCTACGCATTTGGCACAAGTTTGTCCGACATAACTGGCACAAGTTTGTTCGACGCAATTTGCACAAGTTTGTCCGACACAACTGGCACAAGTATGTTCGACGCAACTGGCACAAGTTTGGTCTACGCAACTGGCACAAGTTTGTTCTATGCAACTGGCACAAGTTTGTTTGATGCAACTGGCACAAGTTTGTTCTGCGCACCTGCACAAGTTTGTTCGATGCAACTGGCACAAGTTTGTTCAACGCAACTGGCAAAAGTTTTTTCTACGCAACTGGCACAAGTTTGTTCGACACAAGTGGCACAAGTTTGTTCTATGCAACTGGCAGAAGTTTGTTTGACACAACTGGCACAAGTTTGTTTGACGCATCGGGCAAAAGTTTATTTAAAACAACTGGCACAAGTTTGTTCTACGCAACTGTCACAAGTTTGTTCAACGCATCTGGCACAAGTTTGTTCGATGCAACTGGCACAGGTTTGTTCGATGCAACTGGCACAAGTTTGTTCGACGCAACTGGCACAAGTTTGTTCTACGCAACTGGCACAAATTTGTTCTAAACAACTGGCACAAATTTGTTTTACGCAAGTGGCACATGTTTGTTTGATGCAATTGGCACAAGTTTGTTCTTCGCAACTGGCACAAGTTTGTTATATGCAACTGGCCCATGTTTGTTCTACGCAACTGGCACAAGTTTGTTCTATGCAACTGGCAGAAGTTTGTTTGACACAACTGGCACAAGTTTGGTCTACGCAACTGGCACAAGTTTGTTCTACGCAACTGGCACAAGTTTGTTCAACGCAACTGGCGCAAGTATGTTCGACGCAACTGGCACAAGTTTGTTCTACGCAACTGGCTCAAGTTTGTTCTATGCAACTGGCACAAGTTTGTTTGACGCAACTGGCACAAGTTTGTTTGACGCAACTGGCACAAGCTTGTTCGACGCAACTGGCACAAGTTTGTTCAATGCAAATGGCACAAGATTGTTCGACGCAACTGGCACAAGTTTGTTTAACGCAACTGGCACAAGTTTATTCGACCCAACTGGCAAAAGTTGGTTTGACGCAACTGGCACAAGTTTTTTTGGTGCAACTGGCACAAGTTTGTTTGACGCAACTGGCACAAGGTTGTTCGACGCAACTGGCACAAGGTTGTTCTACACAACTGGCACAAGTTTGTTCTATGCAACTGACACAAGTTTGTTTGACGCAACTGGCACAAGTTTGTTTGACAAAACTGCCACAAGTTTGTTCTACACAACTGGCACAAGTTTGTTCGACAAAACTGGCACAAGTTTGTTCGACGCAACTGGCACAAGTTTGTTCGACGCAACTGGCACAAGTTTATTTTACGGAACTGGCACAAGGTTGTTTGACGCAACTGTTACAAGGTTATTCTACACAACTGGCACAAGTTTGTTCTGTGCAACTGGCACAAGTTTGTTTGACGGAAGTGTCACAAGTTTGTTCTACGCAACTGGCACAAGTTTCTTCGACACAACTGGCACAAGTTTGTTCGACGCAACTGGCACAAGTTTGTTTGATGCAACTGGCACAAGTTTGTTTGACACAACTGGCACAAGTTTGTTCTACGCAACTGGCACAAGTTTGTTCGACGAAACTGGCACAAGATTGTTCGACGCAACTGGAACAAGTTTGTTCGGCGCAACTGGCACAAGTTTGTTCTTCGCAATTGGTACAAGTTTTTCTACGCAACTGGCACAAGTTTGTTCTACGAAACTGGCACAAATTTGTTCTACGCAACTGGCACAAGTTTGTCTGACACAACTGGCACAAGTTTGTTCTACGTAACTGGCACAAGTTTGTTCTACGCAACTGGCACAAGTTTGTTCGACGCAACTGGCACAAGTTTGTTTGACACAACTGGCACAAGTTTGTTCTACACAACTGGCAAAAGTTTGTTCTACGCAACTGGCACAAATTTGTTCGACGCAAGTGGCACAAGTTTGTTCTATGCAACTGGCACAAGTTTGTTTGACACAACTGGCACAAGTTTGTTTGACACAACTGGCACAAGTTTGTCCTACGCAACTGGCACAACTTTGTTCGATGCAACTGGAACAAGTTTGTTTGACGCAACTGGCACAAGCTTGTTCGACGCAACTGGCACAAGTTTGTTCGATGCAAATGGCACAAGTTTGTTTGACGCAACTAGCATAAGTTTGTTTAACGCAACTGGCACAAGTTTATTCGACCCAACTGGCACAAGTTTGTTTGACGCAACTGGCACAAGTTTTTTTGACGCAACTGGCACAAGTTTGTTTGACGCAACTGGCACAAGGTTGTTTGACGCAACTGGCATAAGGTTGTTCTACTCAACTGGCACAAGTTTGTTCTATGCAACTGACACAAGTTTGTTTGACGCAACTGGCACAAGTTTGTTCTACGCAACTGGCACAAGTTTCTTTGACGAAACTGGCACAAGTTTGTTCGACGCAACTGGCCCAAGTTTGTTTGACGCAACTGGCACAAGTTTGTTTGACAAACCTGGCACAAGTTTGTTCTACACAACTGGCACAAGTTTGTTCAACAAAACTGGCACAAGTTTGTTCAACGCAACTGGCACAAGTTTGTTCGACGCAACTGGCACAAGTTTGTTTTACGGAACTGGCACAAGTTTGTTTTACGGAACTGGTACAAGTTTGTTCTACGCAACTGGCACAAGTTTGTCTGACACAACTGGCACAATTTTGTTCGACGCAACTGGCCCAAGATTGTTTGACGCAACTGGCACAAGTTTGTTTGACAAAACTGGCACAAGTTTGTTCTACACAACTGGCACAATTTTGTTCTACGTAACTGGCACAAGTTTGTTCTACGCAACTGGCACAAGTTTGTTCGACGCAACTGGCACAAGTTTGTTTTATGCAACTGGCACAAGTTTGTTTGACACAACTGGCAGAAGTTTGTTCGACGCAACTGGCACAAATTTGTTTGACGCAATTGGCACAAGTTTGTCCGACACAACTGGCACAAGTTTGTTCGACGCAATTGGCACAAGTTTGTCCGACACAACTGTCACAAGTGTGTTTGACACAACTGGCACAAGTTTGGTCTACGCAACTGGCACAAGTTTGTTCTATGCAACTGGCACAAGTTTGTTTGACGCAACTGGCACAAGTTTTTTTGACGCAACTGGCACAAGCTTGTTTGACGCAACTGGCACAAGGTTGTTTGACGCAACTGGCACAAGGTTGTTCTACACAACTGGCACAAGTTTGTTCTATGCAACTGACACAAGTTTGTTGGACGCAACTGGCACAAGTTTGTTCTACGCAACTGGCAAAAGTTTATTTGACGAAACTGGCACAACTTTGTTCGACGCAACTGGCCCAAGATTGTTTGACGCAACTGGCACAAGTTTGTTTGACAAAACTGGCACAAGTTTGTTCTACACAACTGGCACAAGTTTGTTCAACAAAACTGGCACAAGTTTGTTCGACGCAACTGGCACATGTTTGTTCGACGCAACTGGCACAAGTTTGTTTTACGGAACTGGCACAAGTTTGTTTTACGGAACTGACACAAGTTTGTTCTACGCAACTGGCACAAGTTTGTCTGACACAACTGGCACAATTTTGTTCTACGTAACTGGCACAAGATTGTTCTGCGCAACTGGCACAAGTTTGTTCGACGCAACTGGCATAAGTTTGTTTTATGCAACTGGCACAAGTTTGTTTGACACAACTGGCAGAAGTTTGTTCTACGCAAGAGGCACAAGTTTGTTCGACGCAATTGGCACAAGTTTGTCCGACACAACTGGCACAAGTTTGTTCAACGCAATTGGCACAAGTTTGTCTGACACAACTGGCACAAGTGTGTTCGACGCAACTGGCACAAGTTTGTAGTTCGCAACTGGCACAAGTTTGTTCTATGCAACTGGCACAAGTTTGTTCTATGCAACTGGCACAAGTTTGTTTTACGCAACTGGCATAAGTTTGTTTGACACAACTGGCACAAGTTTGTTCTACGCAACTGGCAAAAGTTTGTTCGACGCAATTGGCACAATTTTGTCCGACGCAACTGGCACAAGTTTGTTCGACGCAACTGGCACAAGTTTGTTCGATGCAACTGGCACAAGTTTGTTCTACGCAACTGACACAAGTTTGTTCTACGCAACTGGCAGAAATTTGTTCGACGCAACTGGCACAAGTTTCTTTGACGCAACTGGCACAAGTTTGTTCTGCGCAACTTGCACAAGTTTGTTCAACGCAACTGGCACAAGTTTGTTCTACGCAACTGGCACAAGTTTGTTCTGCGCAACTGGCACAAATTTGTTCTACTCAACTGGAACAAGTTTGTTCTACGCAACTGGCACAAGTTTGTTTGGCGCAATTGGCACAAGTTTGTTCTTCGCAACTGGCACAAGTTTGTTCTATGCAACTGGCCCAAGTTTGTTCTACGCAACTGGCACAAGTTTGTCCTATGCAACTGGCAAAAGTTTGTTTGACACAACTCGCACAAGTATGTTCTACACAACTGGCACAAGTTTGTTCTACGCAACTGGCACAAGTTTGTTCAACGCAACTGGCGCAAGTACGTTCGACGCAACTGGCACAAGTTTGTTCTACGCAACTGGCTCAAGTTTGTTCTATGCAACTGGCACAAGTTTGTTTGACGCAACTGGCACAAGTTTGTTTGACGCAACTGGCACAAGTTTGTTCTACGAAACTGGCAAAAGTTTGTTTGGCGCAACTGGCAGAAGTTTGTTCTACGCAACTGGCACAAGTTTGTTCTACGTAACTGGCACAAGTTTGTTCTACGCAACTGGCACAAGTTTGTTCTACGTAACTGGCCCAAGTTTGTTCGACGCAACTGGCACAAGTTTGTTCGACGCAACTGGCACAAGTTTGTTTGACACAACTGGCACAAGTTTGTTCTACGCAACTGGCAAAAGTTTGTTCGACACAAGTGGCACAAGTTTGTTCTATGCAACTGGCACAAGTTTGTTTGACACAACTGGCACAAGTTTGTTCTACGCAACTGGCACAAGTTTGTTCTACGCAACTGGCACAAGTTTTTCTGACACAACTGGCACAAGTTTGTTCGACGCAACTGGCACAAGTTTGTTCGACACAAGTGGCACAAGTTTGTTCTATGCAACTGGCACAAGTTTGTTTGACACAACTGGCACAAGTTTGTTCTATGCAACTGGCACAAGTTTGTTCGATACAACTGGCACAAGTTTGTTTGACGCAACTGGCACAAGCTTGTTCGACGCAACTGGCACAAGTTTGTTCGATGCAAATGGCACAAGATTGTTCGACGCAACTGGCACAAGTTTGTTTAACGCAACTGGCACAAGTTTATTCGACCCAACTGGCAAAAGTTGGTTTGACGCAACTGGCACAAGTTTTTTTGGTGCAACTGGCACAAGTTTGTTTGACGCAACTGGCACAAGGTTTTTCGACGCAACTGGCACAAGGTTGTTCTACACAACTGGCACAAGTTTGTTCTATGCAACTGACACAAGTTTGTTTGACGCAACTGGCACAAGTTTGTTTGACAAAACTGCCACAAGTTTGTTCTACACAACTGGCACAAGTTTGTTCGACAAAACTGGCACAAGTTTGTTCGACGCAACTGGCACTAGTTTGTTCGACGCAACTGGCACAAGTTTATTTTACGGAACTGGCACAAGTTTGTATTACGGAACTGGCACAAGTTTGTTCCACGCAACTGGCACAAGTTTGTCTGACACAACTGGCACAATTCTGTTCTACCTAACTGGCACAAGTTTGTTCTATGCAACTGGCACAAGTTTGTTCAACGCAACTGGCACAAGTTTGTTCTACGCATTTGGCACAAGTTTGTCCGACATAACTGGCACAAGTTTGTTCGACGCAATTTGCACAAGTTTGTCCGACACAACTGGCACAAGTATGTTCGACGCAACTGGCACAAGTTTGGTCTACGCAACTGGCACAAGTTTGTTCTATGCAACTGGCACAAGTTTGTTTGATGCAACTGGCACAAGTTTGTTCTGCGCACCTGCACAAGTTTGTTCGATGCAACTGGCACAAGTTTGTTCAACGCAACTGGCAAAAGTTTTTTCTACGCAACTGGCACAAGTTTGTTCGACACAAGTGGCACAAGTTTGTTCTATGCAACTGGCAGAAGTTTGTTTGACACAACTGGCACAAGTTTGTTTGACGCATCGGGCAAAAGTTTATTTAAAACAACTGGCACAAGTTTGTTCTACGCAACTGTCACAAGTTTGTTCAACGCATCTGGCACAAGTTTGTTCGATGCAACTGGCACAGGTTTGTTCGATGCAACTGGCACAAGTTTGTTCGACGCAACTGGCACAAGTTTGTTCTACGCAACTGGCACAAATTTGTTCTAAACAACTGGCACAAGTTTGTTTTACGCAACTGGCACAAGTTTGTTTGATGCAATTGGCACAAGTTTGTTCTTCGCAACTGGCACAAGTTTGTTCTATGCAACTGGCCCATGTTTGTTCTACGCAACTGGCACAAGTTTGTTCTATGCAACTGGCAGAAGTTTGTTTGACACAACTGGCACAAGTTTGTTCTACGCAACTGGCACAAGTTTGTTCTACGCAACTGGCACAAGTTTGTTCAACGCAACTGGCGCAAGTATGTTCGACGCAACTGGCACAAGTTTGTTCTACGCAACTGGCTCAAGTTTGTTCTATGCAACTGGCACAAGTTTGTTTGACGCAACTGGCACAAGTTTGTTTGACGCAACTGGCACAAGTTTGTTCTACGCAACTGGCCCAAGTTTGTTTGACGCAACTGGCAGAAGTTTGTTCGACGCAACTGGCACAAGTTTGTTCTACGCAACTGGCACAAGTTTGTTCTACGCAACTGGCAGAAGTTTGTTCTACGCAACTGGCACAAGTTTGTTCTACGTAACTGGCACAAGTTTGTTCTACGCAACTGGCACAAGTTTGTTTGACACATCTGGCACAAGTTTGTTTGACACAACTGGCAAAAGTTTGTTCTGCGCAACTGGCACAAGTTTGTTCGACTCAAGTGGCACAAGTTTGTTCTATGCAACTGGCACAAGTTTGTTTGACACAACTGGCACAAGTTTGTTCTACGCAACTGGCACAAGTTTGTTCGATGCAACTGGCACAAGTTTGTTTGACGCAACTGGCACAAGTTTGTTCGACGCAACTGGCACAAGTTTGTTCTATGCAACTGGCACAAGTTTGTTTGACACAACTGGCACAAGTTTGTTCTACGCAACTGGCACAAGTTTGTTCGGTGCAACTGGCACAAGTTTGTTTGACGCAACTGGCACAAGTTTGTTCGACGCAACTGGCACAAGTTTGTTCGATGCAACTGGCACAAGTTTGTTCGACGAACTGGCACAAGTTTGTTTAACGCAACTGGCACAAGTTTATTCGACCCAACTGGCACAAGTTTGTTTGACGCAACTGGCACAAGTTTTTTTGACGCAACTGGCTCAAGTTTGTTTGACGCAACTGGCACAAGGTTGTTTGACGCAACTGTTACAAGGTTATTCTACACAACTGGCACAAGTTTGTTCTGTGCAACTGGCACAAGTTTGTTTGACGCAACTGTCACAAGTTTGTTCTACGCAACTGGCACAAGTTTCTTCGACACAACTGGCACAAGTTTGTTCGACGCAACTGGCACAAGTTTGTTTGATGCAACTGGCACAAGTTTGTTTGACACAACTGGCACAAGTTTGTTCTACGCAACTGGCACAAGTTTGTTCGACGAAACTGGCACAAGATTGTTCGACGCAACTGGAACAAGTTTGTTCGGCGCAACTGGCACAAGTTTGCTCTTCGCAATTGGTACAAGTTTTTCTACGCAACTGGCACAAGTTTGTTCTACGAAACTGGCACAAGTTTGTTCTACGCAACTGGCACAAGTTTGTCTGACACAACTGGCACAAGTTTGTTCTACGTAACTGGCACAAGTTTGTTCTACGCAACTGGCACAAGTTTGTTCGACGCAACTGGCACAAGTTTGTTTGACACAACTGGCACAAGTTTGTTCTACACAACTGGCAAAAGTTTGTTCTACGCAACTGGCACAAATTTGTTCGACGCAAGTGGCACAAGTTTGTTCTATGCAACTGGCACAAGTTTGTTTGACACAACTGGCACAAGTTTGTTCTACGCAACTGGCACAAGTTTGTTCGATGCAACTGGCACAAGTTTGTTTGACGCAACTGGCACAAGTTTATTCGACCCAACTGGCACAAGTTTGTTCTATGCAACTGGCACAAGTTTTTTTGACGCAACTGGCACAAGTTTGTTTGACGCAACTGGCACAAGGTTGTTTGACGCAACTGGCACAAGGTTGTTCTACACAACTGGCACAAGTTTGATCTATGCAACTGACACAAGTTTGTTTGACGCAACTGGCACAAGTTTGTTCTACGCAACTGGCACAAGTTTCTTTGACGAAACTGGCACAAGTTTGTTCGACGCAACTGGCCCAAGTTTGTTTGATGCAACTGGCACAAGTTTGTTTGACAAAACTGGCACAAGTTTGTTCTACACAACTGGCACAAGTTTGTTCAACAAAACTGGCACAAGTTTGTTTTACGGAACTGGCACAAGTTTGTTTTACGGAACTGGTACAAGTTTGTTCTACGCAACTGGCACAAGTTTGTCTGACACAACTGGCACAATTTTGTTCTACGTAACTGGCACAAGTTTGTTCTATGCAACTGGCACAAGTTTGTTCGACGCAACTGGCACAAGTTTGTTTTATGCAACTAGCACAAGTTTGTTTGACACAACTGGCAGAAGTTTGTTCGACGCAACTGGCACAAATTTCTTCGACGCAATTGGCACAAGTTTGTCCGACACAACTGGCACAAGTTTGTTCGACGCAATTGGCACAAGTTTGTCCGACACAACTGGCACAAGTGTGTTCGACACAACTGGCACAAGTTTGGTCTACGCAACTGGCACAAGTTTGTTCTATGCAACTGGCACAAGTTTGTTTGACGCAACTGGCACAAGTTTTTTTGACGCAACTGGCACAAGTTTGTTTGACGCAACTGGCACAAGGTTGTTTGACTCAACTGGCACAAGGTTGTTCTACACAACTGGCACAAGTTTGTTCTATGCAACTGACACAAGTTTGTTTGACGCAACTGGCACAAGTTTGTTCTACGCAACTGGCACAAGTTTCTTTGACGAAACTGGCACAAGTTTGTTCGACGCAACTGGCCCAAGATTGTTTGACGCAACTGGCACAAGTTTGTTTGACAAAACTGGCACAAGTTTGTTCTACACAACTGGCACAAGTTTGTTCAACAAAACTGGCACAAGTTTGTTCGACGCAACTGGCACATGTTTGTTCGGCGCAACTGGCACAAGTTTGTTTTACGGAACTGGCACAAGTTTGTTTTACGGAACTGACACAAGTTTGTTCTACGCAACTGGCACAAGTTTGTCTGACACAACTGGCACAATTTTGTTCTACGTAACTGGCACAAGTTTGTTTTGCGCAATTGGCGCAAGTTTGTTCGACGCAACTGGCAGAAGTTTGTTCTACGCAACAGGCACAAGTTTGTTCGACGCAATTGGCACAAGTTTGTCCGACACAACTGGCACAAGTTTGTTCTACGCAACTGGCACAAGTTTGTTCTATGCAACTGGCACAAGTTTGTTTGATGCAACTGGCACAAGTCTGTTTGACTTAACTGGCACAAGTTTGTTCTGCGCAACTGGCACAAGTTTGTTCGATGCAACTGGCACAAGTTTGTTCGACACAACTGGCAAAAGTTTGTTCTACGTAACTGGCACAAGTTTGTTCGACACAAGTGGCACAAGTTTGTTCTATGCAACTGGCAGAAGTTTGTTTGACACAACTGGCACAAGTTTGTTTGACGCAACGGGCAAATGTTTATTTGAAACAACTGGCACAAGTTTGTTCTACGCAACTGTCACAAGTTTGTTCAACGCATCTGGCACAAGTTTGTTCGATGCAACTGGCACAGGTTTGTTCGATGCAACTGGCACAAGTTTGTTCGACGCAACTGGCACAAGTTTGTTCTACGCAACTGGCACAAATTTGTTCTGCGCAACTGGCACAAGTTTGTTTTACGCAACTGGCACAAGTTTGTTTGATGCAATTGGCACAAGTTTGTTCTTCGCAAATGGCACAAGTTTGTTCTATGCAACTGGCCCAAGTTAGTTCTACGCAACTGGCACAAGTTTTTTCTATGCAACTGGCAGAAGTTTGTTTGAAACAACTCGCACAAGTTTGTTCTACGCAACTGGAACAAGTTTGTTCTACGCAACTGGCACAAGTTTGTTCAACGCAACTGGCACAAGTATGTTCGACGCAACTGGCACAAGTTTGTTCTACGCAACTGGATCAAGTTTGTTCTATGCAACTGGCACAAGTTTGTTTGACGCAACTGGCACAAGTTTGTTTGACGCAACTGGCACAAGTTTGTTCTACGCAACTGGCCCAAGTTTGTTTGACGCAACTGGCAGAAAGTTTGTTCTACGGAACTGGCACAAGTTTGTTCTATGTAACTGGCACAAGTTTGTTCTACGCAACTGGCAGAAGTTTGTTCTACGCAACTGGCACAAGTTTGTTCGACGCAAAAGGCAGAAGTTTGTTCTACGCAACTGGCACAAGTTTGTTTGACACAACTGGCACAAGTTTGATCTACGCAACTGGCACAAATTTGTTCGACGAAACTGGCACAAGATTGTTCGACGCAACTGGAACAAGTTTGTTCGGCGCAACTGGCACAAGTTTGTTCTTCGCAACTGGTACAAGTTTTTTCTACGCAACTGGCACAAGTTTGTTTTACGAAACTGGCACAAGTTTGTTCTACGCAACTGGCACAAGTTTGTCTGACACAACTGGCACAAGTTTGTTCTACGTAACTGGCACAAGTTTGTTCTACGCAACTGGCACAAGTTTGTTCGACGCAACTGGCACAAGTTTGTTTGACACAACTGGCACAAGTTTGTTCTACGTAACTGGCAAAAGTTTGTTTTACGCAACTGGCACAAGTTTGTTCGACGCAAGTGGCACAAGTTTGTTCTATGCAACTGGCACAAGTTTATTCGACCTAACTGGCACAAGTTTGTTCTACGCAACTGGCACAAGTTTGTTCGATACAACTGGCACAAGTTTGTTTGACGCAACTGGCACAAACTTATTCGACGCAACTGGCACAAGTTTGTTCGATGCAAATGGCACAAGTTTGTTCGACGCAACTGGCACAAGTTTGTTTAACGCAACTGGCACAAGTTTATTCGACCTAACTGGCAAAAGTTTGTTTGACGCAACTGGCACAAGTTTTTTTGACGCAACTGGCACAAGTTTGTTTGACGCAACTGGCACAAGGTTGTTTGACGCAACTGGCACAAGGTTGTTGTACACAACTGGCACAAGTTTGTTCTATGCAACTGACACAAGTTTCTTTGACGCAACTGGCACAAGTTTGTTCTACGCAACTGGCAAAAGTTTCTTTGACAAAACTGGCACAAGTTTGTTCGACGCAACTGGCCCAAGTTTGTTTGACGCAACTGGCACAAGTTTGATTGACGAAACTGGCACAAGTTTGTTCGACGCAACTGGCACAAGTTTGTTCGACGCAACTGGCACAAGTTTGTTTTACGGAACTGGCACAAGTTTGTTTTCGGAACTGGCACAAGTTTGTTCTATGCAACTGGCACAAGTTTGTCTGACACAACAGGCACAATTTTGTTCTACGTAACTGGCACAAGTTTGTTCTACGCAACTGGCACCAGTTTGTTCGACGCAACTGGCACAAGTTTGTTCGACACAATTGGCACAAGTTTGTCCGACACAACTGGCACAAGTTTGTTCGACGCAATTGGCACAAGTTTGTCCGACACAACTGGCACAAGTGTGTTTGACGCAACTGGCCCAAGTTTGGTCTACGCAACTGGCACAAGTTTGTTCTATGCAACTGGCACAAGTTTGTTTGACGCAACTGGCACAAGTCTGTTTGACTTAACTGGCACAAGTTTGCTCTGCGCAACTGGCACAAGTTTGTTCGACGCAACTGGAACAAGTTTATTTAATGCAACTGGCACAAGTTTATTCGACCCAACTAGTACAAGTTTGTTTGACGCAACTGGCACAAGTTTTTTTGACACAACTGGCACAAGTTTGTTCTATGCAACTGGCACAAGTTTGCTCGACGAAACTGGCACAAGTTTGTCCGACGCAACTGGCACAAGTTTGTTCGACGCAACTGGCACAAGTTTGTTCTATGCAACTGGCACAAGTTTGTTCTGCGCAACTGGCACAAGTTTGTCTGACATAACTGGCACAAGTTTGTTCTACGTAACTAGCACAAGTGTGTTCTACGCAACTGGCACAAGTTTGTTCGACGCAACTGTCACAAGTTTGTTGTACGTAACTGGCACAAGTTTGTTTGACACAACTGGCACAAGTTTGTTCTACGCAACTGGCAAAAGTTTGTTCGACGCAATTGGCACAAATTGGTCTGACGCAACTGGCACAAGTTTGTTCGACGCAACTGGCACAAGTTTGTTCGATGCATCTGGCACAAGTTTGTTCTACGCAACTGACACAAGTTTGTTCTACGCAACTGGCATAAATTTGTTTGACGCAACTGGCACAAGTTTGTTTGACGCAACTGGCACAAGTTTGTTCTGCGCAACTTGCACAAGTTTGTTCAACGCAACTGGCACAAGTTTGTTCAACGCAACTGGCACAAGTTTGTTCTACGCAACTGGGTTAAGTTTGTTCTACGCAACTGGCACAAGTTTGTTTGACGCAACTGGCACAAGTTTGTCCTATGCATCTGGCACAAGTTTGTTCTACACAACTGGGACAAGTTTGTTCTACGCAACTGGCACAAGTTTGTTCTACGCAACTGGCACAAGTTTGTTCTATGTAACTGGCACAAGTTTGTTCTACGCAACTGGCACAAGTTTGTCCTACGCAACTGGCACAAGTTTGTTCTATGCAACTGGCACAAGTTTGTTCAATGCAACTGGAACAAGTTTGTTTGACGCAACTGGCACAAGTTTGTTCTACGCAACTGGCACAAGTTTGTTCTATGCAACTGGCACAAGTTTTTTTGACGCAACTGGCACAAGTTTGTTTGACGCAACTGGCACAAGTTTGTTTGACGCTACTGGCACAAGGTTGTTCTACGCAACTGGCACAAGTTTGTTCTATGTAACTGGCACAAGTTTGTTTGACGCAACTGGCAGAAGTTTGTTCTACGCAACTGCCACAAGTTTCTTTGGCGCAACTGGCACAAGTTTGTTTGACACAACTGGCAGAAGTTTGTTCTACGCAACTGGCACAAGTTTGTTCTACGTAACTGGCACAAGTTTGTTCTACACAACTGGCACAAGTTTGTTATACACAACTGGCACAATTTGTTTGACACAAATAGCAAAAGTTTGTTCTACGTAACTGGCACAAGTTTGTTCTACGCAACTGGAACAAGGTTGTTTGACGCAACTGGCACAAGTTTGTTCTACGCAACTGGCACAAGTTTGTTCGATGCAACTGGCACAAGTTTGTTTGACGCAACTGGCACAAGTTTGTTAAACGCAACTGGCACAAGTTTACTCGACCCAACTGGCACAAGTTTGTTTGACGCATCTGGCACAAGTTTTTTTGACGCAACTGGCACAAGTTTGTTTGACGCAACTGGCACAAGTTTGTTTGACGCAACTGGCACAAGGTTGTTCTACGCAACTGGCACAAGTTTGTTCTATGTAATTGGCACAAGTTTGTTTGACGCAACTGGCAGAAGTTTGTTCTACGCAACTGGCACAAGTTTCTTTGGCGCAACTGGCACAAGTTTGTTTGACACAACTGGCAGAAGTTTGTTCTACGCAACTGGCACAAGTTTGTTCTACGTAACTGGCACAAGTTTGTTCTACAAAACTGGCACAAGTTTGTTATACGCAACTGGCACAATTTGTTTGACACAAATAGCAAAAGTTTGTTCTACGTAACTGGCACAAATTTGTTCTACGCAACTGGCACAAGTTTGTTTGACACGACTGGCACAAGTTTGTTCTACGCAACAGGCACAAGTTTGTTTGATGCAATTGGCACAAGTTTTTTTGACGCAACTGGCACAAGTTTGTTTGACGCAACTGGCAAAAGTTTGTTTGACACAACTGGCAAAAGTTTGTTCTACGCAACTGGCACAAGTTTGTTCGACTCAACTGGCACAAGTTTGTCCGACCCAACTGGCACAAGTTTGTTTGACGCAACTGGCACAAGTTTGTTCTACGCAACTGGCACAAGTTTGTTCTACGCAACTGGCACAAGTTTGTTCGACGCAACTGGCACAAGTTTGTTCGACACAACTGGCACGTTTGTTCGACGCAACTGGCACAAGTTTGTTTGACGCAACTGGCACAAGTTTGTTCGACACAACTGGCACAAGTTTGTTCGACACAACTGGCACAAGTTTGTTCGACGCAACTGGCACAAGTTTGTTCGACGCAACTGGCACAAGTTCGTTTGACACAACTGGCACATGTTTGTTCGACGCAACTGGCAAAAGTTTGTTCAACGCAACTGGCATAAGTTTGTTTAACGCAATTAGCACAAGTTTGTTTGACGCAACTGGCCCAAGTTTCTTCAACGCAACTGGCACAAGTTTGTAGTTCGCAACTGGCACAAGTTTGTTCTACATAACAGGCTCAAGTTTGTCCGACACAACTGGCACAAGTTTGTTCGACGTAACTGGCCCAAGTTTGTTTGACGCAACTGGCAAAAGTTTGTTTGACACAACTGGTACAAGTTTGTTCTACGCATCTGGCACAAGTTAGTTCGACGCAACTGGCACAAGTTTGTTCTACGCAACTGGCATAAGTTTGATCGACGCAACTGGCACAAATTTGTTCTGCGCAACTGGCACAAGTTTGTTCTATGCAACTGGCACAAATTTGTTTGACGCAGCTGGCACACGTTTGTTCTTCACAAATGGCACAAGTTTGTTTTATGCAACTGGCCGAAGTTTGTTCTATATAACTGGCACAAGTTTCTTCTACGTAACAGGCACAAGTTTGTGCTATGCAACTGGCACAAGTTTGTTCTACGCAACTGGCACAAGTTTGTCTGACACAACTGGCACAAGTTTGTTCTACGTAACTGGCACAAGTTTGTTCTACGCAACTGGCACAAGTTTGTTCGACGCAACTGGCACAAGTTTGTTTGACACAACTGGCACAAGTTTGTTCTACACAACTGGCAAAACTTTGTTCTACGCAACTGGCACAAATTTGTTCGAAGCAAGTGGCACAAGTTTGTTCTATGCAACTGGCACAATTTTGTTTGACACAACTGGCACAAGTTTGTTCTACGCAACTGGCACAAGTTTGTTCGATGCAACTGGCACAAGTTTGTTTGACGCAACTGGCACAAGCTTGTTCGACGCAACTGGCACAAGTTTGTTCGATGCAAATGGCACAAGTTTGTTTGACGCAACTAGTATAAGTTTGTTTAACGCAACTGGCACAAGTTTATTCGACCCAACTGGCACAAGTTTGTTTGACGCAACTGGCACAAGTTTTTTTGACGCAACTGGCACAAGTTTGTTTGACGCAACTGGCACAAGGTTGTTTGACGCAACTGGCACAAGGTTGTTCTACACAACTGGCACAAGTTTGATCTATGCAACTGACACAAGTTTGTTTGACGCAACTGGCACAAGTTTGTTCTACGCAACTGGCACAAGTTTCTTTGAAGAAACTGGCACAAGTTTGTTCGACGCAACTGGCCCAAGTTTGTTTGACGCAACTGGCACAAGTTTGTTTGACAAAACTCGCACAAGTTTGTTCTACACAACTGGCACAAGTTTGTTCAACAAAACTGGCACAAGTTTGTTTTACGGAACTGGCACAAGTTTTGTTTTACGGAACTGGTACAAGTTTGTTCTACGCAACTGGCACAAGTTTGTCTGACACAACTAGCACAATTTTGTTCTACGTAACTGGCACAAGTTTGTTCTACGCAACTGGCACAAGTTTGTTCGACGCAACTGGCACAAGTTTGTTTTATGCAACTAGCACAAGTTTGTTTGACACAACTGGCAGAAGTTTGTTCGACGCAACTGGCACAAATTTGTTCGACGCAATTGGCACAAGTTTGTCCGACACAACTGGCACAAGTTTGTTCGACGCAATTGGCACAAGTTTGTCCGACACAACTGGCACAAGTGTGTTCGACACAACTGGCACAAGTTTGGTCTACGCAACTGGCACAAGTTTGTTCTATGCAACTGGCACAAGTTTGTTTGACGCAACTGGCACAAGTTTTTTTGACGCAACTGGCACAAGTTTGTTTGACGCAACTGGCACAAGGTTGTTTGACGCAACTGGCACAAGGTTGTTCTACACAACTGGCACAAGTTTGTTCTATGCAACTGACACAAGTTTGTTTGACGCAACTGGCACAAGTTTGTTCTACGCAACTGACAAGTTTCTTTGACGAAACTGGCACAAGTTTGTTCGACGCAACTGGCCCAAGATTGTTTGACGCAACTGGCACAAGTTTGTTTGACAAAACTGGCACAAGTTTGTTCTACACAACTGGCACAAGTTTGTTTGACAAAACTGGCACAAGTTTGTTCGACGCAACTGGCACATGTTTGTTCGACGCAACTGGCACAAGTTTGTTTTACGGAACTGGCACAAGTTTGTTTTACGGAACTGACACAAGTTTGTTCTACGCAACTGGCACAAGTTTGTTCGACGCAATTGGCACAAATTGGTCCGACGCAACTGACACAAGTTTGTTCGACGCAACTGGCACAAGTTTGTTCGATGCATCTGGCACAAGTTTGTTCTACGCAACTGACACAAGTTTGTTCTACGCAACTGGCATAAATTTGTTTGACGCAACTGGCACAAGTTTGTTTGACGCAACTGGCACAAGTTTGTTCTGCGCAACTTGCACAAGTTTGTTCAACGCAACTGGCACAAGTTTGTTCAACGCAACTGGCACAAGTTTGTTCTACGCAACTGGGTTAAGTTTGTTCTACGCAACTGGCACAAGTTTGTTTGACGCAACTGGCACAAGTTTGTCCTATGCATCTGGCACAAGTTTGTTCTACACAACTGGGACAAGTTTGTTCTACGCAACTGGCACAAGTTTGTTCTACGCAACTGGCACAAGTTTGTTCTACCTAACTGGCACAAGTTTGTTCTACGCAACTGGCACAAGTTTGTTCTACGCAACTGGCACAAGTTTGTTCTATGCAACTGGCACAAGTTTGTTCAATGCAACTGGAACAAGTTTGTTTGACGCAACTGGCACAAGTTTGTTCTACGCAACTGGCACAAGTTTGTTCGATGCAACTGGCACAAGTTTGTTAGACGCAACTGGCACAAGTTTGTTTAACGCAACTGGCACAAGTTTACTCGACCCAACTGGCACAAGTTTGTTTGACGCAACTGGCACAAGTTTTTTTGACGCAACTGGCACAAGTTTGTTTGACGCAACTGGCACAAGTTTGTTTGACGCAACTGGCACAAGGTTGTTCTACGCAACTGGCACAAGTTTGTTCTATGTAACTGGCACAAGTTTGTTTGACGCAACTGGCAGAAGTTTGTTCTACGCAACTGGCACAAGTTTCTTTGGCGCAACGGGCACAAGTTTGTTTGACACAACTGGCAGAAGTTTGTTCTACGCAACTGGCACAAGTTTGTTCTACGTAACTGGCACAAGTTTGTTCTACACAACTGGCACAAGTTTGTTATACGCAACTGGCACAATTTGTTTGACACAAATAGCAAAAGTTTGTTCTACGTAACTGGCACAAGTTTGTTCTACGCAACTGGAACAAGTTTGTTTGACGCAACTGGCACAAGTTTGTTCTACGCAACTGGCACAAGTTTGTTCGATGCAACTGGCACAAGTTTGTTTGACGCAACTGGCACAAGTTTGTTTAACGCAACTGGCACAAGTTTACTCGACCCAACTGGCACAAGTTTGTTTGACGCATCTGGCACAAGTTTTTTTGACGCAACTGGCACAAGTTTGTTTGACGCAACTGGCACAAGTTTGTTTGACGCAACTGGCACAAGGTTGTTCTACGCAACTGGCACAAGTTTGTTCTATGTAATTGGCACAAGTTTGTTTGACGCAACTGGCAGAAGTTTGTTCTACGCAACTGGCACAAGTTTCTTTGGCGCAACTGGCACAGGTTTGTTTGACACAACTGGCAGAAGTTTGTTCTACGCAACTGGCACAAGTTTGTTCTACGTAACTGGCACAAGTTTGTTCTACACAACTGGCACAAGTTTGTTATACGCAACTGGCACAATTTGTTTGACACAAATAGCAAAAGTTTGTTCTACGTAACTGGCACAAATTTGTTCTACGCAACTGGCACAAGTTTGTTTGACACGACTGGCACAAGTTTGTTCTACGCAACAGGCACAAGTTTGTTTGATGCAATTGGCACAAGTTTTTTTGACGCAACTGGCACAAGTTTGTTTGACGCAACTGGCAAAAGTTTGTTTGACACAACTGGCAAAAGTTTGTTCTACGCAACTGGCACAAGTTTGTTCGACTCAACTGGCACAAGTTTGTCCGACCCAACTGGCACAAGTTTGTTTGACGCAACTGGCACAAGTTTGTTCTACGCAACTGGCACAAGTTTGTTCTACGCAACTGGCACAACTTTGTTCGACGCAACTGGCACAAGTTTGTTCGACACAACTGGCACGTTTGTTCGACGCAACTGGCACAAGTTTGTTTGACGCAACTGGCACAAGTTTGTTCGACACAACTGGCACAAGTTTGTTCGACACAACTGGCACAAGTTTGTTCGACGCAACTGGCACAAGTTTGTTTGACACAACTGGCACATGTTTGTTCGACGCAACTGGCAAAAGTTTGTTCAACGCAACTGGCATAAGTTTGTTTAACGCAATTAGCACAAGTTTGTTTGACGCAACTGGCCCAAGTTTCTTCAACGCAACTGGCACAAGTTTGTAGTTCGCAACTGGCACAAGTTTGTTCTACATAACAAGCTCAAGTTTGTCCGACACAACTGGCACAAGTTTGTTCGACGCAACTGGCCCAAGTTTGTTTGACGCAACTGGCAAAAGTTTGTTTGACACAACTGGTACAAGTTTGTTCTACGCATCTGGCACAAGTTAGTTCGACGCAACTGGCACAAGTTTGTTCTACGCAACTGGCATAAGTTTGATCGACGCAACTGGCACAAATTTGTTCTGTGCAACTGGCACAAGTTTGTTCTATGCAACTGGCACAAATTTGTTTGACGCAGCTGGCACACGTTTGTTCTTCACAAATGGCACAAGTTTGTTTTATGCAACTGGCCGAAGTTTGTTCTATATAACTGGCACAAGTTTCTTCTACGTAACAGGCACAAGTTTGTGCTATGCAACTGGCACAAGTTTGTTCTACGCAACTGGCACAAGTTTGTCTGACACAACTGGCACAAGTTTGTTCTACGTAACTGGCACAAGTTTGTTCTACGCAACTGGCACAAGTTTGTTCGACGCAACTGGCACAAGTTTGTTTGACACAACTAGCACAAGTTTGTTCTACACAACTGGCAAAAGTTTGTTCTACGCAACTGGCACAAATTTGTTCGACGCAAGTGGCACAAGTTTGTTCTATGCAACTGGCACAAGTTTGTTTGACACAACTGGCACAAGTTTGTTCTATGCAACTGGCACAAGTTTGTTCGATGCAACTGGCACAAGTTTGTTTGACGCAACTGGCACAAGCTTGTTCGACGCAACTAGCACAAGTTTGTTCGATGCAAATGGCACAAGTTTGTTTGACGCAACTAGTATAAGTTTGTTTAACGCAACTGGCACAAGTTTATTCGACCCAACTGGCAAAAGTTTGTTTGACGCAACTGGCACAAGTTTTTTTGACGCAACTGGCACAAGTTTGTTTGACGCAACTGGCACAAGGTTGTTTGACGCAACTGGCACAAGGTTGTTCTACACAACTGGCACAAGTTTGATCTATGCAACTGACACAAGTTTGTTTGACGCAACTGGCACAAGTTTGTTCTACGCAACTGGCACAAGTTTCTTTGACGAAACTGGCACAAGTTTGTTCGACGCAACTGGCCCAAGTTTGTTTGACGCAACTGGCACAAGTTTGTTTGACAAAACTCGCACAAGTTTGTTCTACACAACTGGCACAAATTTGTTCAACAAAACTGGCACAAGTTTGTTTTACGGAACTGGCACAAGTTTTGTTTTACGGAACTGGTACAAGTTTGTTCTACGCAACTGGCACAAGTTTGTCTGACACAACTGGCACAATTTTGTTCTACGTAACTGGCACAAGTTTGTTCTACGCAAATGGCACAAGTTTGTTCGACGCAACTGGCACAAGTTTGTTTTATGCAACTAGCACAAGTTTGTTTGACACAACTGGCAGAAGTTTGTTCGACGCAACTGGCACAAATTTGTTTGACGCAATTGGCACAAGTTTGTCCGACACAACTGGCACAAGTTTGTTCGACGCAATTGGCACAAGTTTGTCCGACACAACTGGCACAAGTGTGTTCGACACAACTGGCACAAGTTTGGTCTACGCAACTGGCACAAGTTTGTTCTATGCAACTGGCACAAGTTTGTTTGACGCAACTGGCACAAGTTTTTTTGACGCAACTGGCACAAGTTTGTTTGACGTAACTGGCACAAGGTTGTTTGACGCAACTGGCACAAGGTTGTTCTACACAACTGGCACAAGTTTGTTCTATGCAACTGACACAAGTTTGTTTGACGCAACTGGCACAAGTTTGTTCTACGCAACTGGCACAAGTTTCTTTGACGAAACTGGCACAAGTTTGTTCGAAGCAACTGGCCCAAGATTGTTTGTCGCAACTGGCACAAGTTTGTTTGACAAAACTGGCACAAGTTTGTTCTACACAACTGGCACAAGTTTGTTCAACAAAACTGGCACAAGTTTGTTCGACGCAACTGGCATATGTTTGTTCGACGCAACTGGCACAAGTTTGTTTTACGGAACTGGCACAAGTTTGTTTTACGGAACTGACACAAGTTTGTTCTACGCAACTGGCACAAGTTTGTCTGACACAACTGGCACAATTTTGTTCTACGTAACTGGCACAAGTTTGTTTTGCGCAACTGGCGCAAGTTTGTTCGACGCAACTAGCATAAGTTTGTTTTATGCAACTGGCACAAGTTTGTATGCCACAACTGGCAGAAGTTTGTTCTACGCAACAGGCACAAGTTTGTTCGACGCAATTGGCACAAGTTTGTCCGACACAACTGGCACAAGTTTGGTCTACGCAACTGGCACAAGTTTGTTCTATGCAACTGGCACAAGTTTGTTTGACGCAACTGGCACAAGTCTGTTTGACTTAACTGGGACAAGTTTGTTCTGCGCAACTGGCACAAGTTTGTTCGATGCAACTGGCACAAGTTTGTTCGACACAACTGGCAAAAGTTTGTTCTACGTAACTGGCACAAGTTTGTTCGACACAAGTGGCACAAGTTTGTTCTATGCAACTGGCAGAAGTTTGTTTGACATAACTGGCACAAGTTTGTTTGACGCAACGGGCAAAAGTTTATTTGAAACAACTGGCACAAGTTTGTTCTACGCAACTGTCACAAGTTTGTTCAACGCATCTGGCACAAGTTTGTTCGATGCAACTGGCACAGGTTTGTTCGATGCAACTGGCACAAGTTTGTTCGACGCAACTGGCACAAGTTTGTTCTACGCAACTGGCACAAATTTGTTCAACGCAACTGGCACAAGTTTGTTTTACGCAACTGGCACAAGTTTGTTTGATGCAATTGGCACAAGTTTGTTCTTCGCAACTGGCACAAGTTTGTTCTATGCAACTGGCCCAAGTTAGTTCTACGCAACTGGCACAAGTTTTTTCTATGCAACTGGCAGAAGTTTGTTTGAAACAACTCGCACAAGTTTGTTCTACGTAACTGGCACAAGTTTGTTCTACGCAACTGGCACAAGTTTGTTCAACGCAACTGGCGCAAGTATGTTCGACGCAACTGGCACAAGTTTGTTCTACGCAACTGGCTCAAGTTTGTTCTATGCAACTGGCACAAGTTTGTTTGGCGCAACTGGCACAAGTTTGTTTGACGCAACTGGCACAAGTTTGTTCTACGCAACTGGCCCAAGTTTGTTTGACGCAACTGGCAGAAGTTTGTTCTACGCAACTGGCACAAGTTTGTTCTACGTAACTGGCACAAGTTTGTTCTACGCAACTGGCAGAAGTTTGTTCTACGCAACTGGCACAAGTTTGTTTGACGCAAAAGGCAGAAGTTTGTTCTACGCAACTGGCACAAGTTTGTTTGACACAACTGGCACAAGTTTGATCTACGCAACTGGCACAAATTTGTTCGACGAAACTGGCACAAGATTGTTCGACGCAACTGGAACAAGTTTGTTCGGCGCAACTGGCACAAGTTTGTTCTTCGCAACTGGTACAAGTTTTTTCTACGCAACTGGCACAAGTTTGTTCTACGAAACTGGCACAAGTTTGTTCTACGCAACTGGCACAAGTTTGTCTGACACAACTGGCACAAGTTTGTTCTACGTAACTGGCACAAGTTTGTTCTACGCAACTGGCACAAGTTTGTTCGACGCAACTGGCACAAGTTTGTTTGACACAACTGGCACAAGTTTGTTCTACGCAACTGGCAAAAGTTTGTTTTACGCAACTGGCACAAGTTTGTTCGACGCAAGTGGCACAAGTTTGTTCTATGCAACTGACACAAGTTTGTTTGACACAACTGGCACAAGTTTGTTCTACGCAACTGGCACAAGTTTGTTCGACGCAAGTGGCACAAGTTTGTTCTATGCAACTGGCACAAGTTTGTTTGACACAACTGGCACAAGTTTGTTCTACGCAACTGGCACAAGTTTGTTCGATACAACTGGCACAAGTTTGTTTGACGCAACTGGCACAAACTTATTTGACGCAACTGGCACAAGTTTGTTCGATGCAAATGGCACAAGTTTGTTCGACGCAACTGGCACAAGTTTGTTTAACGCAACTGGCACAAGTTTATTCGACCTAACTGGCAAAAGTTTGTTTGACGCAACTGGCACAAGTTTTTTTGACGCAATTGGCACAAGTTTGTTTGACGCAACTGGCACAAGGTTGTTTGACGCAACTGGCACAAGGTTGTTGTACACAACTGGCACAAGTTTGTTCTATGCAACTGACACAAGTTTGTTTGACGCAACTGGCACAAGTTTGTTCTACGCAACTGGCAAAAGTTTCTTTGACAAAACTGGCACAAGTTTGTTCGACGCAACTGGCCCAAGTTTGTTTGACGCAACTGGCACAAGTTTGTTTGACGAAACTGGCACAAGTTTGTTCGACGCAACTGGCACAAGTTTGTTCGACGCAACTGGCACAAGTTTGTTTTACGGAACTGGCACAAGTTTGTTTTACGGAACTGGCACAAGTTTGTTCTATGCAACTGGCACAAGTTTGTCTGACACAACTGGCACAATTTTGTTCTACGTAACTGGCACAAGTTTGTTCTACGCAACTAGCACCAGTTTGTTCGACGCAACTGGCACAAGTTTGTTCGCCACAATTGGCACAAGTTTGTCCGACACAACTGGCACAAGTTTGTTCGACGCAATTGGCACAAGTTTGTCCGACAAACTGGCACAAGTGTGTTCGACGCAACTGGCCCAAGTTTGGTCTACGCAACTGGCACAAGTTTGTTCTATGCAACTGGCACAAGTTTGTTTGACGCAACTGGCACAAGTCTGTTTGACTTAACTGGCACAAGTTTGCTCTGCGCAACTGCCACAAGTTTGTTCGATGCAACTGGCAAAAGTTTGTTCGACGCAACTGGCACAAGTTTATTCGACCCAACTAGTACAATTTTGTTTGCCGCAACTGGCACAAGTTTTTTTGACACAACTGGCACAAGTTTGTTCTATGCAACTGGCACAAGTTTGTTCGACGAAACTGGCACAAGTTTGTCCGACGCAACTGGCACAAGTTTGTTCGACGCAACTGGCACAAGTTTGTTCTACGCAACTGGCACAAGTTTGTTCTGCGCAACTGGCACAAGTTTGTCTGACATAACTGGCACAAGTTTGTTCTACGTAACTAGCACAAGTTTGTTCTACGCAACTGGCACAAGTTTGTTCGACGCAACTGGCACAAGTTTGTTGTACGTAACTGGCACAAGTTTGCTTGACACAACTGGCACAAGTTTGTTCTACGCAACTGGCAAAAGTTTGTTCGACGCAATTGGCACAAACTGGTCCGACGCAACTGGCACAAGTTTGTTTGACGCAACTGGCACAAGTTTGTTCGATGCATCTGGCACAAGTTTGTTCTACGCAACTGACACAAGTTTGTTCTACGCAACTGGCATAAATTTGTTTGACGCAACTGGCACAAGTTTGTTTGACGCAACTGGCACAAGTTTGTTCTGCGCAACTTGGACAAGTTTGTTCAACGCAACTGGCACAAGTTTGTTCCACGCAACTGGCACAAGTTTGTTCTACGCAACTGGGTTAAGTTTGTTCTACGCAACTGGCACAAGTTTGTTTGACGCAACTGGCACAAGTTTGTCCTATGCATCTGGCCCAAGTTTGTTCTACACAACTGGGACAAGTTTGTTCTACGCAACTGGCACAAGTTTGTTCTACGCAACTGGCACAAGTTTGTTCTACGTAACTGGCACAAGTTTGTTCTACGCAACTGGCACAAGTTTGTCCTACGCAACTGGCACAAGTTTGTTCTATGCAACTGGCACAAGTTTGTTCAATGCAACTGGAACAAGTTTGTTTGACGCAACTGGCACAAGTTTGTTCTACGCAACTGGCACAAGTTTGTTCGATGCAACTGGCACAAGTTTGTTCTACGTAACTGGCACAAGTTTGTTCTACGCAACTGGCACAAGTTTGTTCTACGCAACTGGCACAAGTTTGTTCTACGCAACTGGCACAAGTTTGTCCTACGCAACTGGCACAAGTTTGTTCTTTGCAACTGGCACAAGTTTGTTCAATGCAACTGGAACAAGTTTGTTTGACGCAACTGGCACAAGTTTGTTCTACGCAACTGGCACAAGTTTGTTCTACGCAACTGGCACAAGTTTGTTCTACGTAACTGGCACAAGTTTGTTCTACGCAACTGGCACAAGTTTGTCCTACGCAACTGGCACAAGTTTGTTCTATGCAACTGGCACAAGTTTGTTCAATGCAACTGGAACAAGTTTGTTTGACGCAACTGGCACAAGTTTGTTCTACGCAACTGGCACAAGTTTGTTAGACGCAACTGGCACAAGTTTGTTTAACGCAACTGGCACAAGTTTACTCGACCCAACTGGCACAAGTTTGTTTGACGCAACTGGCACAAGTTTTTTTGACGCAACTGGCACAAGTTTGTTTGACGCAACTGGCACAAGTTTGTTTGACGCAACTGGCACAAGGATGTTCTACGCAACTGGCACAAGTTTGTTCTAAGTAACTGGCACAAGTTTGTTTGACGCAACTGGCACAAGTTTGTTCTACGCAACTGGCACAAGTTTCTTTGGCGCAACTGGCACAAGTTTGTTTGACACAACTGGCAGAAGTTTGTTCTACGCAACTGGCACAAGTTTGTTCTACGTAACTGGCACAAGTTTGTTCTACACAACTGGCACAAGTTTGTTATACGCAACTGGCACAATTTGTTTGACACAAATAACAAAAGTTTCTTCTACGTAACTGGCACAAGTTTGTTCTATGCAACTGGAACAAGTTTGTTTGACGCAACTGGCACAAGTTTGTTCTACGCAACTGGCACAAGTTTATTCGATGCAACTGGCACAAGTTTGTTTGACGCAACTGGCACAAGTTTGTTTAACGCAACTGGCACAAGTTTACTCGACCCAACTGGCACAAGTTTGTTTGACGCATCTGGCACAAGTTTTTTTGACGCAACTGGCACAAGTTTGTTTGACGCAACTGGCACAAGTTTGTTTGACGCAACTGGCACAAGGTTGTTCTACGCAACTGGCACAACTTTGTTCTATGTAATTGGCACAAGTTTGTTTGACGCAACTGGCAGAAGTTTGTTCTACGCAACTGGCACAAGTTTCTTTGGCGCAACTGGCACAAGTTTGTTTGACACAACTGGCAGAAGTTTGTTCTACGCAACTGGCACAAGTTTGTTCTACGTAACTGGCACAAGTTTGTTCTACACAACTGGCACAAGTTTGTTATACGCAACTGGCACAATTTGTTTGACACAAATAGCAAAAGTTTGTTCTACGTAACTGGCACAAATTTGTTCTACGCAACTGGCACAAGTTTGTTTGACACGACTGGCACAAGTTTGTTCTACGCAACAGGCACAAGTTTGTTTGATGCAATTGGCACAAGTTTTTTTGACGCAACTGGCACAAGTTTGTTTGACGCAACTGGCAAAAGTTTGTTTGACACAACTGGCAAAAGTTTGTTCTACGCAACTGGCACAAGTTTGTTCGACTCAACTGGCACAAGTTTGTCCGACCCAACTGGCACAAGTTTGTTTGACGCAACTGGCACAAGTTTGTTCTACGCAACTGGCACAAGTTTGTTCTACGCAACTGGCACAAGTTTGTTCGACGCAACTGGCACAAGTTTGTTCGACACAACTGGCACGTTTGTTCGACGCAACTGGCAAAAGTTTGTTTGACGCAACTGGCACAAGTTTGTTCGACACAACTGGCACAAGTTTGTTCGACACAACTGGCACAAGTTTGTTCGACGTAACTGGCACAAGTTTGTTCGACGCAACTGGCACAAGTTTGTTTGACACAACTGGCACATGTTTGTTCGACGCAACTGGCAAAAGTTTGTTCAACGCAACTGGCATAAGTTTGTTTAACGCAATTAGCACAAGTTTGTTTGACGCAACTGGCCCAAGTTTCTTCAACGCAACTGGCACAAGTTTGTAGTTCGCAACTGGCACAAGTTTGTTCTACATAACAGGCTCAAGTTTGTCCGACACAACTGGCACAAGTTTGTTCTACGCATCTGGCACAAGTTAGTTCGACGCAACTGGCAAAAGTTTGTTCTACGCAACTGGCATAAGTTTGATCGACGCAACTGGCACAAATTTGTTCTGCGCAACTGGCACAAGTTTGTTCTATGCAACTGGCACAAATTTGTTTGACGCAGCTGGCACACGTTTGTTCTTCACAAATGGCACAAGTTTGTTTTATGCAACTGGCCGAAGTTTGTTCTATATAACTGGCACAAGTTTCTTCTACGTAACAGGCACAAGTTTGTGCTATGCAACTGGCACAAGTTTGTTCGATGCAACTGGCACAAGTTTGTTTAACGCAACTGGCACAAGTTTGTTCTATGCAACTGGCACAAGTTTGTTTGACGCAAATGGCACAAGTTAGTTTGACGTAACTGGCACAAGTTTGTTTGACGCAACTGGGACAAGGTTGTTCTACGCAACTGGCACAAGTTTGTTCTACGCAACTGGCAAAAGTTTGTTCGACGCAACTGGCACAAGTTTGTTCGACGCAACTGGCACAAGTTTGTTTGACGCAACTGGCAAAAGTTTGTTTGACACAACTGGCACAAGTTTGTTTGACGCAACTGGCACAAGGTTATTCGACGCAACTGGCACAAGTTTGTCTGACGCAACTGGCACAAGTTTGTTCGACGCAAGTGGCACAAGTTTGTTCGACGCAACTGGCACAAGTTTGTTCGACGCAACTGGCATAAGTTTGTTTGATGCAACTGGCACAAGTTTGTTCGACGCAACTGGCACAAGTTTGTTCTACGTAACTGGCACAAGTTTGTTCTACGCAACTGGCAGAAGTTTGTTCTACGCAACTGGCACAAGTTTGTTCTAAGTAACTGGCACAAGTTTGTTCTACGCAACTGGCACAAGTTTGTTTGACACATCTGGCACAAGTTTGTTTGACACAACTGGCAAAAGTTTGTTCGATGCAACTGGCACAAGTTTGTTTGACGCAACTGGCACAAGGTTCTTTGACGTAACTGGCAAAAGGTTATTCTACACAACTGGCACAAGTTTGTTCTATGCAACTGGCACAAGTTTGTTTGACGCAACTGGCACAAGTTTGTTCTACGCAACTGGCACAAGTTTCTTCGACACAACTGGCACAAGTTTGTTCGACGCAACTGGCCCAAGATTGTTTGATGCAACTGGCACAAGTTTGTTTGAGGCAACTGGCACAAGTTTGTTCTACGCAACTGGCACAAGTTTGTTCAACGAAACTGGCACAAGATTGTTCGACGCAACTGGAACAAGTTTGTTCGGCGCAACTGGCACAAGTTTGTTCTTCGCAACTGGAAAAAGTTTTTTCTACGCAACTGGCACAAGTTTGTTCTACACAACTGGCACAAGTTTGTCTGACACAACTGGCACAAGTTTGTTCTACGTAACTGGCCCAAGTTTGTTCTACGCAACTGGCACAAGTTTGTTCGACGCAACTGGCACAAGTTTGTTTAACACAACTGGCACAAGTTTGTTCTACGCAACTGGCAAAAGTTTGTTCTACGCAACTGGCACAAGTTTGTTCGACGCAAGTGGCACAAGTTTGTTCTATGCAACTGGCATTAGTTTGTTTGACACAACTGGCACAAGTTTGTTCTACGCAACTGGCACAAGTTTATTCGATACAACTGGCACAAGTTTGTTTGACGCAACTAGCACAAGCTTGTTCGACGCAACTGGCACAAGTTTGTTCGATGCAAATGGCACAAGTTTGTTCGACGCAACTGGCACAAGTTTGTTTAACGCAACTGGCACAAGTTTATTAGACCCAACTGGCAAAAGTTTGTTTGACGCAATTGGCACAAGTTTTTTTGACGCAACTGGCACAAGTTTGTTTGACGCAACTGGCACAAGGTTGTTTGACGCAACTGGCACAAGGTTGTTCTACACAACTGGCACAAGTTTGTTCTATGCAACTGACACAAGTTTGTTTGACGCAACTGGCACAAGTTTGTTCTACGCAACTGGCACAAGTTTCTTTGACGAAATTGGCACAAGTTTGTTCGACGCAACTGGCCCAAGTTTGTTTGACGCAACTGTCACAAGTTTGTTTGACAAAACTGGCACAAGTTTGTTCTACACAACTGGCACAAGTTTGTTCGACAAAACTGGCACAAGTTTGTTTTACACAACTGGCACAAGTTTGTTTGATGCAACTGGCACAAGTTTGTTTTACGGAACTGGCACAAGTTTGTATTACGGAACTGGCACAAGTTTGTTCTACGCAACTGTCACAATTCTGTTCTACGTAACTGGCACAAGTTTGTTCTACGCAACTGGCACAAGTTTGTTTGACGCAACTGGCACAAGTTTGTTCTACGCAATTGGCACAAGTTTGTCCGACACAACTGGCACAAGTTTGTTCGACGCAATTGGCACAAGTTTGTCCGACACAACTGGCACAAGTGTGTTCGACGCAACTGGCACAAGTTTGGTCTACGCAACTGGCACAAGTTTGTTCTATGCAACTGGCACAAGTTTGTTTGACGCAACTGGCACAAGTCTGTTTGACTTAACTGGCACAAATTTGTTCTGCGCAACTGGCACAAGTTTGTTCGATGCAACTGGCACAAGTTTGTTCGACACAACTGGCAAAAGTTAGTTCTACGCAACTGGCACAAGTTTGTTCGACACAAGTGGCACAAGTTTGTTCTATGCAACTGGCAGAAGTTTGTTTGACACAACTGGCACAAGTTTGTTTGACGCAACGGGCAAAAGTTTATTTGAAACAACTGGCACAAGTTTGTTCTACGCAACTGTCACAAGTTTGTTCAACGCATCTGGCACAAGTTTGTTCGATGCAACTGGCACAGGTTTGTTCGATGCAACTGGCACAAGTTTGTTGGACGCAACTGGCACAAGTTTGTTCGACGCAACTGGCACAAATTTGTTCTACGCAACTGGCATAAGTTTGTTTTACGCAACTGGCACAAGTTTGTTTGATGCAATTGGCACAAGTTTGTTCTTCGCAACTGGCACAAGTTTGTTCTATGCAACTGGCCCAAGTTTGTTCTTCGCAACTGGCACAAGTTTGTTCTACGCAACTGGCACAAGTTTGTTCAACGCAACTGGCGCAAGTATGTTCTATGCAACTGGCACAAGTTTGTTCTACGCAACTGGCTCAAGTTTGTTCTATGCAACTGGCACAAGTTTGTTTGACGCAACTGGCACAAGTTTGTTCTACGCAACTGGCCCAAGTTTGTTTGACGCAACTGGCAGAAGTTTGTTCTACGCAACTGGCACAAGTTTGTTCTACGTAACTGGCACAAGTTTGTTCTACGCAACTGGCAGAAGTTTGTTCTACGCAACTGGCACATGTTTGTTCTACGTAACTGGCACAAGTTTGTTCTACGCAACTGGCACAAGTTTGTTTGACACTTCTGGCACAAGTTTGTTTGACACAACTGGCAAAAGTTTGTTCTACGCAACTGGCACAAGTTTGTTCGACGCAAGTGGCACCAGTTTGTTCTATGCAACTGGCACAAGTTTGTTTGACACAACTGGCAGAAGTTTGTTCTACGCAACTGGCACAAGTTTTTCGATGCAACTGGCACAAGTTTGTTTGACGCAACTGGCACAAGTTTGTTCGACGCAACTGGCACAAGTTTGTTCGATGCAACTGGCGCAAGTTTGTTCGACGAACTGGCACAAGTTTGTTTAACGCAACTGGCACAAGTTTATTCGACCCAACTGGCACAAGTTTGTTTGACGCAACTGGCACAAGTTTTTTTGACGCAACTGGCACAAGTTTGTTTGACGGAACTGGCACAAGGTTGTTTGACGCAACTGTTACAAGGTTATTCTACACAACTGGCACAAGTTTGTTCTACACAACTGGCACAAGTTTGTTCGACGCAACTGGCACAAGTTTGTTCGATGCAACTGGCACAAGTTTCTTCTACGCAACAGACACAAGTTTGTTCTACTCAACTGGCATAAATTTGTACGACGCAACTGGCACAAGTTTCTTTGACGCAACTGGCCCAAGTTTGTTCTGCGCAACTTGCACAAGTTTGTTCAACGCAACTGGCACAAGTTTGTTCGACGCAACTGGCGCAAGTTTGTTCTGCGCAACTGGCACAAATTTGTTCTACGCAACTGGCAGAAGTTTGTTCTACGCAACTGGCACAAGTTTGTTCTACGTAACTGGCAAAAGTTTGTTCTACGCAACTGGCAGAAGTTTGTTCTACTCAACTGGCACAAGTTTGTTCTAAGTAACTGGCACAAGTTTGTTCTACGCAACTGGCACAAGTTTGTTTGACACATCTGGCACAAGTTTGTTTGACACAACTGGCAAAAGTTTGTTCGATGCAACTGGCACAAGTTTGTTTGACGCAACTGGCACAAGGTTCTTTGACGTAACTGGCACAACGTTATTCTACACAACTGGCACAAGTTTGTTCTATGCAACTGGCACAAGTTTGTTTGACGCACCTGGCACAAGTTTGTTCTACGCAACTGGCTCAAGTTTCTTCGACACAACTGGCACAAGTTTGTTCGACGCAACTGGCCCAAGTTTGTTTGATGCAACTGGCACAAGTTTGTTTGACACAACTGGCACAAGTTTGTTCTACGCAACTGGCACAAGTTTGTTCAACGAAACTGGCACAAGATTGTTCGACGCAACTGGAACAAGTTTGTTCGGCGCAACTGGCACAAGTTTGTTCTTCGCAACTGGAAAAAGTTTTTTCTACGCAACTGGCACAAGTTTGTTCTACACAACTGGCACAAGTTTGTCTGACACAACTGGCACAAGTTTGTTCTCCGTACCTGGCCCAAGTTTGTTCTACGCAACTGGCACAAGTTTGTTCGACGCAACTGGCACAAGTTTGTTTGACACAACTGGCACAAGTTTGTTCTACGCAACTGGCAAAAGTTTGTTCTACGCAACTGGCACAAGTTTGTTCGACGCAAGTGGCACAAGTTTGTTCTATGCAACTGGCACAAGTTTGTTTGACACAACTGGCACAAGTTTGTTCTACGCAACTGGCACAAGTTTATTCGATACAACTGGCACAAGTTTGTTTGATGCAACTGGCACAAGCTTGTTCGACGCAACTGGCACAAGTTTGTTCGATACAAATGGCACAAGTTTGTTCGACGCAACTGGCACAAGTTTGTTTAACGCAACTGGCACAAGTTTATTCGACCCAACTGGCAAAAGTTTGTTTGACGCAACTGGCACAAGTTTTTTTGACGCAACTGGCACAAGTTTGTTTGACGCAACTGGCACAAGGTTGTTTGACGCAACTGGCACAAGGTTGTTCTACACAACTGGCACAAGTTTGTTCTATGCAACTGACACAAGTTTGTTTGACGCAACTGGCACAAGTTTGTTCTACGCAACTGGCACAAGTTTCTTTGACGAAACTGGCACAAGTTTGTTCGACGCAACTGGCCCAAGTTTGTTTGGCGCAACTGTCACAAGTTTGTTTGACAAAACTGGCACAAATTTGTTCTACACAACTGGCAGGAGTTTGTTCGACAAAACTGGCACAAGTTTGTTTTACGCAACTGGCACAAGTTTGTTTGACGCAACTGGCACAAGTTTCTTTTACGGAACTGGCACAAGTTTGTTTTATGGAACTGGCACAAGTTTGTTCTACGCAACTGGCACAATTCTGTTCTACGTAACTGGCACAAGTTTGTTCTACGCAACTGGCACAAGTTTGTTTGACGCAACTGGCACAAGTTTGTTCTACGCAATTGGCACAAGTTTGTGCGACACAACTGGCACAAGTTTGTTCGACGCAATTGGCACAAGTTTGTCCGACACAACTGGCACAAGTGTGTTCGACGCAACTGGCACAAGTTTGGTCTACGCAACTGGCACAAGTTTGTTCTATGCAACTGGCACAAGTTTGTTTGACGCAACTGGCACAAGTCTGTTTGACTTAACTGGCACAAGTTTGTTCTGCGCAACTGGCACAAGTTTGTTCGATGCAACTGGCACAAGTTTGTTCGACACAACTGGCAAAAGTTTGTTCTACGCAACTGGCACAAGTTTGTTTCACACAAGTGGCACAAGTTTGTTCTATGCAAGTGGCAGAAGTTTGTTTGACACAATTGGCACAAGTTTGTTTGACGCAACGGGCAAAAGTTTATTTGAAACAACTGGCACAAGTTTCTTCTACGCAACTGTCACAAGTTTGTTCAACGCATCTGGCACAAGTTTGTTCTACGCAACTGGCACAGGTTTGTTCGATGCAACTGTCACAAGTTTGTTCGACGCAACTGGCACAAGTTTGTTCTACGCAACTGGCACAAATTTGTTCTACGCAACTGGCACAAGTTTGTTTTACGCAACTGGCACAAGTTTGTTTGATGTAATTGGCACAAGTTTGTTCTTCGCAACTGGCACAAGTTTGTTCTATGCAACTGGCCCAAGTTAGTTCTACGCAACTGGCACAAGTTTTTTCTATGCAACTGGCAGAAGTTTGTTTGAAACAACTCGCACAAGTTTGTTCTACGCAACTGGCACAAGTTTGTTCTACGCAACTGGCACAAGTTTGTTCAACGCAACTGGCGCAAGTATGTTCGACGCAACTGGCACAAGTTTGTTCTACGCAACTGGCTCAAGTTTGTTCTATGCAACTGGCACAAGTTTGTTTGACGCAACTGGCACAAGTTTGTTTGACGCAACTGGCACATGTTTGTTCTACGCAACTGGCCCAAGTTTGTTTGACGCAACTGGCACAAGTTTGTTCTACGCAACTGGCACAAGTTTGTTCTACGTAACTGGCACAAGTTTGTTCTACGCAACTGGCAGAAGTTTGTTCTACGCAACTGGCACAAGTTTGTTCGACGCAACTGGCAGAAGTTTGTTCTACGCAACTGGCACAAGTTTGTTTGACACAACTGGCACAAGTTTGATCTACGCAACTGGCACAAATTTGTTCGACGAAACTGGCACAAGATTGTTCGACGCAACTGGAACAAGTTTGTTCAGCGCAACTATCACAAGTTTGTTCTTCGCAACTGGTACAAGTTTCTTCTACGCAACTGGCACAAGTTTGTTCTACGAAACTGGCACAAGTTTGTTCTACGCAACTGGCACAAGTTTGTCTGACACAACTGGTACAAGTTTGTTCTACGTAACTGGCACAAGTTTGTTCTACGCAACTGGCACAAGTTTGTTCGACGCAACTGGCACAAGTTTGTTTGACACAACTGGCACAAGTTTGTTCTATGCAACTGGCACAAGTTTGTTTGACACAACTGGCACAAGTTTGTTCTACGCAACTGGCACAAGTTTGTTCGATACAACTGGCACAAGTTTGTTTGACGCAACTGGCACAAACTTATTCGACGCAACTGGCACAAGTTTGTTCGATGCAAATGGCACAAGTTTGTTCGACGCAACTGGCACAAGTTTGTTTAACGCAACTGGCACAAGTTTATTCGACCTAACTGGCAAAAGTTTGTTTGACGCAACTGGCACAAGTTTTTTTGACGCAACTGGCACAAGTTTGTTTGACGCAACTGGCACAAGGTTGTTTGACGCAACTGGCACAAGGATGTTGTACACAACTGGCACAAGTTTGTTCTATGCAACTGACACAAGTTTGTTTGACGCAACTGGCACAAGTTTGTTCTACGTAACTGGCAAAAGTTTCTTTGACAAAACTGGCACAAGTTTGTTCGACGCAACTGGCCCAAGTTTGTTTGACGCAACTGGCACAAGTTTGTTTGACGAAACTGGCACAAGTTTGTTCGACGCAACTGGCACAAGTTTGTTCGACGCAACTGGCACAAGTTTGTTTTACGGAACTGGCACAAGTTTGTTTTACGGAACTGGCACAAGTTTGTTCTATGCAACTGGCACAAGTTTGTCTGACACAACTGGCACAATTTTGTTCTACGTAACTGGCACAAGTTTGTTCTACGCAACTGGCACCAGTTTGTTCGACGCAACTGGCACAAGTTTGTTCGACGCAATTGGCACAAGTTTGTCCGACACAACTGGCACAAGTTTGTTCGACGCAATTGGCACAAGTTTCTCCGACACAACTGGCACAAGTGTGTTCGACGCAACTGGCCTAAGTTTGGTCTACGCAACTGGCACAAGTTTGTTCTATGCAACTGGCACAAGTTTGTTTGACGCAACTGGCACAAGTCTGTTTGACTTAACTGGCACAAGTTTGCTCTGCGCAACTGGCACAAGTTTGTTCGATGCAACTGGCACAAGTTTGTTCGACGCAACTGGAACAAGTTTATTTAATGCAACTGGCACAAGTTTATTCGACCCAACTAGTACAAGTTTGTTTGACGCAACTGGCACAAGTTTTTTTGACACAACTGGCACAAGTTTGTTCTATGCAACTGGCACAAGTATGTCCGACGCAACTGGCACAAGTTTGTTCGACGCAACTGGCACAAGTTTGTTCTACGCAACTGGCACAAGTTTGTTCTGCGCAACTGGCACAAGTTTGTCTGACATAACTGGCACAAGTTTGTTCTATGTAACTAGCACAAGTTTGTTCTACGCAACTGGCACAAGTTTGTTCGACGCAACTGGCACAAGTTTGTTGTACGTAACTGGCACAAGTTTGTTTGACACAACTGGCACAAGTTTGTTTTACGCAACTGGCAAAAGTTTGTTCGACGCAATTGGCACAAATTGGTCCGACGCAACTGGCACAAGTTTGTTCGACGCAACTGGCACAAGTTTGTTCGATGCATCTGGCACAAGTTTGTTCTACGCAACTGACACAAGTTTGTTCTACGCAACTGGCATAAATTTGTTTGACACAACTGGCACAAGTTTGTTTGACGCAACTGGCACAAGTTTGTTCTGCGCAACTTGCACAAGTTTGTTCAACGCAACTGGCACAAGTTTGTTCTACGCAACTGGGTTAAATTTGTTCTACGCAACTGGCACAAGTTTGTTTGACGCAACTGGCACAAGTTTGTCCTATGCATCTGGCACAAGTTTGTTCTACACAACTGGGACAAGTTTGTTCTACGCAACTGGCACAAGTTTGTTCTACGCAACTGGCACAAGTTTCTTCTACGTAACTGGCACAAGTTTGTTCTACGCAACTGGCACAAGTTTGTCCTACGCAACTGGCACAAGTTTGTTCTATGCAACTGGCACAAGTTTGTTCAATGCAACTGGAACAAGTTTGTTTGACGCAACTGGCACAAGTTTGTTCTACGCAACTGGCACAAGTTTGTTCGATGCAACTGGCACAAGTTTGTTAGACGCAACTGGCACAAGTTTGTTTAACGCAACTGGCACAAGTTTACTCGACCCAACTGGCACAATTTTGTTTGACGCAACTGGCACAAGTTTTTTTGACGCAACTGGCACAAGTTTGTTTGACGCAACTGGCACAAGTTTGTTTGACGCAACTGGCACAAGGTTGTTCTACGCAACTGGCACAAGTTTGTTCTATGTAACTGGCACAAGTTTGTTTGACGCAACTGGCAGAAGTTTGTTCTACGCAACTGGCACAAGTTTCTTTGGCGCAACTGGCACAAGTTTGTTTGACACAACTGGCCGAAGTTTGTTCTATATAACTGGCACAAGTTTCTTCTACGTAACAGGCACAAATTTTTGCTATGCAACTGGCACAAGTTTGTTCGACGCAACTGGCACAAGTTTGTTTAACGCAACTGGCACAAGTTTGCTCTATGCAACTGGCACAAGTTTGTTTGACGCAAATGGCACAAGTTAGTTTGACGTAACTGGCACAAGTTTGTTTGACGCAACTGGGACAAGGTTGTTCTACGCAACTGGCACAAGTTTGTTCTACGCAACTGGCAAAAGTTTGTTCGATGCAACTGGCACAAGTTTGTTCGACGCAACTGGCACAAGTTTGTTTGACGCAACTGGCAAAAGTTTGTTTGACACAACTGGCACAAGTTTGTTTGACGCAACTGGCACAAGGTTATTCGACGCAATTGGCACAAGTTTGTCTGACGCAACTGGCACAAGTTTGTTCGACGCAAGTGGCACAAGTTTGTTCGACGCAACTGGCACAAGTTTGTTCGACGCAACTGGCATAAGTTTGTTTGATGCAACTGGCACAAGTTTGTTCGACACAAATGGCACAAGTTTGTTTGATGCAACTAGCACAAGTTTGTTCTTCGCAACTGGCACAAGTTTGTTCTACGCAACTAGCCCAAGTTTGTTCTGCGCAGCTGGCACAAGTTTGTTCGACGCAACTGGCTCAAGTTTGTTCGACGCAACTGGCACAAGTTTGTTCTATGCAACTGGTACAAGTTTGATCTACGAAATTGACACAAGTTTGTTCGATGCAACTGGCACAAGTTTGTTCTACGCAACTGGCACAAGTTTGTTCGACGCAACTGGCCCAAGTTTGTTCTACGCAACTGGCACAAGTTTGTTCGACGCAACTGGCACAAGTTTGTTCGACGCAACTGGCACAAGTTTGTTTGATGCAACTGGCACAAGTTTGTTCGACACAACTGGCACAAGTTTGTTTGATACAACTAGCACAAGTTTGTTCTTCGCAACTGGCACAAGTTTGTTCTACGCAACTAGCCCAAGTTTGTTCTACGCAACTGGCACAAGTTTGTTCGACGCAATTGGCACAAGTTTGTTTGACGCAACTGGCACAAGTTTGTTCGACGCAACTGGCACAAGTTTGTTCTACGCAACTGGCACAAGTTTGTTCGACGCAACTGGCACAAGTTTGTTCGACGCAACTGGCACAAGTTTGTTCGACGCAACTGGCACAAGTTTGTTTTACGCAACTGGCACAAGTTTGTTTGACGCAACTGGCACAAGTTTGTTCTATGCAACTTTCACAAGTTTGTTCTACGCAATTGACACAAGGTTGTTCGATGCAACTGGCACAAGTTCGTTCGACGCAATTGGCACAAGTTTGTTCGACACAACTCTCACAAGTTTATTCTACGCAACTGGCACAAGTTTGTTCTACGCAACTGGCACAAGTTTTTTCATCGCAACTGGCACAAGTTTGTTCTACGCAACTGGCCCAATTTTGTTCTTCACAACTGGCACGAGTTTGTTCTATGCAACTGGCACAAGTTTGTTCGACGCAACTGGCACAAGTTTGTTCTACGCAACTGGCACAAGTTTGTTCGACTCAACTGGTACAAGTTTGTCCGACCCAACTGGCACAAGTTTGTTTGACGCAACTGGCACAAGTTTGTTCTACTCAACTGGCACAAGTTTGTTCTACGCAACTGGCACAAGTTTGTTCGACGCAACTGGCACAAGTTTGTTCGACACAACTGGCACGTTTGTTCGACGCAACTGGCACAAGTTTGTTCTACGCAACTGGCACAAGTTTTTTGACGCAAATTGCACAGGTTTGTTCTACGCAACTTGCACAAGTTTGTTCGACGCAACTGGCACAAGTTTGTTCCACGCAACTGGCTCAAGTTTGTTCTACGCAACTGCACAAGTTTGTTCTATGCAACTGGCACAAGTTTGTTTGACGCAACTGGCCCAAGTTTGTTTGACGCAACTGTCAAAAGTTTGTTTGAAACCATTGGAACAAGTTTCTTCTACGCAACTCTCAGAAGTTTGTTCAACGCAACTGGCACAAGTTTGTTCGATGCAACTGGCACAAGTTTGTTCGATGCAACTGGCACAAGTTTGTTCTACGCAACTGGAAAATATTTGTTCTACGCAACTGGCACAAGTTTGTTCTACGCAACTGGGACAAGGTTGTTCTACGCAACTGGCACAAGTTTGTTCTAAGCAACTGCCACAAGTTTGTTCTACGCAACTGGCACAAGTTTGTTCAACGCAACTGGCACAAGTATGTTCGACGCAACTGGCACAAGTTTGTCTATGCAACTGTCTCAAGTTTGTTCTACGCAACTGGCATAAGTTTGTTTGACACAACTGGCGCAAGTTTGTCCTATCCAACTGGCACAAGTTTGTTCTACGCAACTGGCCCAAGTTTGTTTGATGCAACTGGCACAAGTTTGTTCTAAGCAACTGGCACAAGTTTGTTCTACGTAACTGGCATAAGTTTGTTCTACGCAACTGGCACAAGTTTGTTCTATGCAACTGGCACAAGTTTGTTTGATACAAATGGCACAAGTTTGTTCTACGTAACTGGCACAAGTTTGTTCTACGCAACTGGCACAAGTTTGTTCGACACAACTGGCACAAGTTTCTTTGACGCAACTGGCACAAGTTTGTTTGACGCACCTGGCACAAGTTTGTTTGACGCAACTGGCACAAGTTTGTCCTACGCAAGTGGCACAAGTTTGTAGTTCGCAACTGGCACAAGTTTGTTCTACGTAACTGGCCCAAGTTTGTTTGACGCAACTGGCACAAGTTCGTTCTACGCAACTGACACAAGTTTGTTCTACGCAACTAGCACAAGTTTGTTCTACGCAACTAGCACAAGTTTGTTCTACACAACTGGCACAAGTTTGTTCTACGCAACTGGCACAAGGTTGTTCTACGCAACTGGCACAATTTTGTTCTACGCAACAGGCACAAGTTTGTTCTTCGCAACTGGCACAAGTTTGTTCTACGCAACTGGCACAAGTTTGTTCTACGCAACTGGCCCAAGTTTGTTTGACGCAACTGGCACTAGTTTGTTCTACGCAACTGGCACAAGTTTGTTCTACGCAACTGGCAAAAGTTTGTTCTATGCAACTGGCACAAGTTTCTTTGACGCAACTGGTCCAGGTTTGTTTGACGCAACTGGCAAAAGTTTGTTTGAAACAACTGGCACAAGTTTGTTCTACGCAACTGTCACAAGTTTGTTCAATGCATCTGGCACAAGTTTGTCCAACGCAACTGGCACAAGTTTGTTCTACGCAACTGTCACAAGTTTGTTCAACGCATCTGGCACAAGTTTGTTCGACGCAACTGGCACAAGTTTGTCTGACGCAACTGGCACAAGTTTGTTCTACGCAACTGGCACAAGTTTGTTCTGCGCAACTGGCACAAGTTTGTCTGACATAACTGGCACAAGTTTGTTCTACGTAACTAGCAAAAGTTTGTTCTACGCAACTGGCACAAGTTTGTTCGACGCAACTGGCACAAGTTTTTTTGACGTAACTGGCACAAGTTTGTTTGACAAAACTGGCACAAGTTTGTTCTACGCAACTGGCAAAAGTTTGTTCGACGCAATTGGCACAAATTGGTCCGACGCAACTGGCACAAGTTTGTTCGACGCAACTGACACAAGTTTGTTCTACGCAACTGGCATAAATTTGTTTGACGCAACTGGCACAAGTTTGTTTGACGCAACTGGCACAAGTTTGTTCTGCGCAACTTGGACAAGTTTGTTCAACGCAACTGGCACAAGTTTGTTGGAAGCAACTGGCACAAGTTTGTTCTACGCAACTGGGTTAAGTTTGTTCTACGCAACTGGCACAAGTTTGTTTGACGCAACTGCCACAAGTTTGTCCTATGTATCTGCCACAAGTTTGTTCTACACAACTGGGACAAGTTTGTTCGACGCAACTGGCACAAGTTTGTTCTACGCAACTGGCACAAGTTTGTTCTACGTAACTGGCACAAGTTTGTTCTACGTAACTGGCACAAGTTTGTTTAACGCAACTGGCACAAGTTTGTTCTATGCAACTGGCACAAGTTTGTTCAATGCAACTGGAACAAGTTTGTTTGACGCAACTGGCACAAGTTTGTTCTACGCAACTGGCACAAGTTTGTTCGATGCAACTGGCACAAGTTTGTTTGACGCAACTGGCACAAGTTTGTTTAACGCAACTGGCACAAGTTTACTCAACCCAACTGGCACAAGTTTGTTTGACGCAACTGGCACAAGTTTTTTTGACGCAACTGGCACAAGTTTGTTTGACGCAACTGGCACAAGTTTGTTTGACGCATCTGGCACAAGGTTGTTCTGCGCAACTGGCACAAGTTTGTTCTATGTAACTGGCACAAGTTTGTTTGACGCAACTGGCAGAAGTTTGTTCTACGCAACTGGCACAAGTTTCTTTGGCGCAACTGGCACAAGTTTGTTTGACACAACTGGCAGAAGTTTGTTCTACGCAACTGGCACAAGTTTGTTCTACGTAACTGGCACAAGTTTGTTCTACACAACTGGCACAAGTTTGTTCTACGCAACTGGCACAATTTGTTTGACACAAATAGCAAAAGTTTGTTCTACGTAACTGGCACAAGTTTGGTCTACGCAACTGGAACAAGTTTGTTTGACGCAAGTGGCACAAATTTGTTCTACGCAACTGGCACAAGTTTGTTTGACACGACTGGCACAAGTTTGTTCAACGCAACAGGCACAAGTTTGTTCGATGCAATTGGCACAAGTTTTTTTGACGCAACTGGCACAAGTTTGTTTGACGCAACTGGCAAAAGTTTGTTTGACACAACTGGCACAAGTTTGTTCTACGCAACTGGCACAAGTTTGTTCGACTCAACTGGTACAAGTTTGTCCGACCCAACTGGCACAAGTTTGTTTGACGCAACTGGCACAAGTTTGTTCTACTCAACTGGCACAAGTTTGTTCTACGCAACTGGCACAAGTTTGTTCGACGCAACTGGCACAAGTTTGTTCGACACAACTGGCACGTTTGTTCGACGCAACTGGCACAAGTTTGTTTGATGCAACTGGCACAAGTTTGTTTGACACAACTGGCACAAGTTTGTTCGACACAACTGGCACAAGTTTGTTTGACGCAACTGGCACAAGTTTGTTCGACACAACTGGCACAAGTTTGTTCGACGCAACTGGCACAAGTTTGTTTGACGCAACTGGCACATGTTTGTTCGACGCAACTGGCAAAAGTTTGTTCAACGCAACTGGCAAAAGTTTGTTTAACACAATTAGCACAAGTTTGTTTGACGCAACTGGCCCAAGTTTGTTCAACGCAACTGGCACAAGTTTGTTCTACATAACTGGCCCAAGTTTGTTTGACGCAACTTGCAAAAGTTTGTTTGACACAACTGGCACAAGTTTGTTCTACGCATCTGGAACAAGTTAGTTCGACGCAACTGGCACAAGTTTGTTCTACGCAACTGGCATAAGTTTGATAGACGCAACTGGCACAAATTTGTTCTGCGCAACTGGCACAAGTTTGTTCTATGCAACTGGCACAAGTTTGTTTGACGCAGCTGGCACACGTTTGTTTTTCGCAAATGGCACAAGTTTGTTCTACGCAACTGGCCGAAGTTTGTTCTATATAACTGGCTCAAGTTTCTTCTACGTAACAGGCACAAGTTTGTGCTATGTAACTGGCACAAGTTTGTTTGACGCAACTGGCACAAGTTTGTTTAATGCAACGGGCACAAGTTTGTTCTATGCAACTGGCACAAGTTTGTTTGACGCAACTGGCACAAGTTAGTTTGACGTAACTGGCACAAGTTTGTTTGACGCAACTGGGACAAGGTTGTTCTACGCAACTGGCACAAGTTTGTTCTACGCAACTGGCACAAGTTTGTTCGACGCAACTGGCACAAGTTTGTTCGACGCAACTGGCACAAGTTTGTTTGACGCAACTGGCAAAAGTTTGTTTGACACAACTGGCACAAGTTTGTTTGACGCAACTGGCACAAGGTTATTCGACGCAACTGGCACAAGTTTGTCTGACGCAACTGGCACAAGTTTGTTCGACACAACTGGCACAAGTTTGTTCAACGCAATTGGCACAAGTTTGTCCGACACAACTGGCACAAGTTTGTTCTACGCAACTGGCACAAGTTTGTTCGACGAAACTGGCACAAGTTTGTTCGACGCAATTGGCACAAGTTTGTCCGACACAACTGGCACAAGTTTGTTCAACGCAATTGGCACAAGTTTGTCCGACACAACTGGCACAAGTGTTTTCGACGCAACTGGCACAAGTTTGGTCTACGCAACTGGTACAAGTTTGTTCTATGGAACTGGCACAAGTTTGTTTGACGCAACTGGCACAAGTTTGTTTTACGCAACTGGCATAAGTTTCTTTGACACAACTGGCACAAGTTTGTTCTACGCAACTGGCAAAAGTTTGTTCGACGCAATTGGCACAATTTTGTCCGACGCAACTGGCACAAGTTTGTTCGATGCAACTGGCACAAGTTTGTTCGATGCAACTGGCACAAGTTTCTTCTACGCAACTAACACAAATTTGTTCTACGCAACTGGCATAAATTTGTACGACGCAACTGGCACAAGTTTCTTTGACGCAACTGGCACAAGTTTGTTCTGCGCAACTTGCACAAGTTTGTTCAACGCAAATGGCACAAGTTTGTTCGACGCAACTGGCGCAAGTTTGTTCTGCGCAACTGGCACAAATTTGTTCTACGCAACTGGCAGAAGTTTGTTCTACGCAACTGGCACAAGTTTGTTCTACGTAACTGGCACAAGTTTGTTCTACGCAACTGGCAGAAGTTTGTTCTACGCAACTGGCACAAGTTTGTTCTAAGTAACTGGCACAAGTTTGTTCTACGCAACTGGCACAAGTTTGTTTGACACATCTGGCACAAGTTTGTTTGACACAACTGACAAAAGTTTGTTCGATGCAACTGGCACAAGTTTGTTTGACGCAACTGGCACAAGGTTCTTTGACGTAACTGGCACAAGGTTATTCTACGCAACTGGCACAAGTTTGTTCTATGCAACTGGCACAAGTTTGTTTGACGCAACTGGCACAAGTTTGTTCTACGCAACTGGCACAAGTTTCTTCGACACAACTGGCACAAGTTTGTTCGACGCAACTGGCCCAAGTTTGTTTGATGCAACTGGCACAAGTTTGTTTGACACAACTGGCACAAGTTTGTTCTACGCAACTGGCACAAGTTTGTTCAACGAAACTGGCACAAGATTGTTCGACGCAACTGGAACAAGTTTGTTCGGCGCCACTGGCACAAGTTTGTTCTTCGCAACTGGAAAAAGTTTTTTCTACGCAACTGGCACAAGTTTGTTCTACACAACTGGCACAAGTTTGTCTGACACAACTGGCACAAGTTTGTCTGACACAACTGGCCCAAGTTTGTTCTACGCAACTGGCACAAGTTTGTTCGATGCAACTGGCACAAGTTTGTTTAACACAACTGGCTCAAGTTTGTTCTACGCAACTGGCAAAAGTTTGTTCTACGCAACTGGCACAAGTTTGTTCGACGCAAGTGGCACAAGTTTGTTCTATGCAACTGGCACAAGTTTGTTTGACTCAACTGGCACAAGTTTGTTCTACGCAACTGGCACAAGTTTATTCGATACAACTGGCACAAGTTTGTTTGACGCTACTGGCACAAGCTTGTTCGACGCAACTGGCACAAGTTTGTTCGATGCAAATGGCACAAGTTTGTTCGACGCAACTGGCACAAGTTTGTTTAACGCAACTGGCACAAGTTTATTCGACCCAACTGGCAAAAGTTTGTTTGACGCAACTGGCACAAGTTTTTTTGTCGCAACTGGCACAAGTTTGTTTGACGCAACTGGCACAAGGTTGTTTGACGCAACTGGCACAAGGTTGTTCTACACAACTGGCACAAGTTTGTTCTATGCAACTGACACAAGTTTGTTTGACGCAACTGGCACAAGTTTGTTATACGCAACTGGCACAAGTTTCTTTGACGAAATTGGCACAAGTTTGTTCGACGCAACTGGCCTAAGTTTGTTTGACGCAACTGTCACAAGTTTGTTTGACAAAACTGGCACAAGTTTGTTCTACACAACTGGCACAAGTTTGTTCGACAAAACTGGCACAAGTTTGTTTTACGCAACTGGCACAAGTTTGTTTGACGCAACTGGCACAATTTTGTTTTACGGAACTGGCACAAGTTTGTATTACGGAACTGGAACAAGTTTGTTCTACGCAACTGGCACAATTCTGTTCTACGTAACTGGCACAAGTTTGTTCTACGCAACTGGCACAAGTTTGTTTGACGCAACTGGCACAAGTTTGTTCTACGCAATTGGCACAAGTTTGTCCGACACAACTGGCACAAGTTTGTTCGACGCAATTGGCACAAGTTTGTCCGACACAACTGGCACAAGTGTGTTCGACGCAACTGGCACAAGTTTGGTCTACGCAACTGGCACAAGTTTGTTCTATGCAACTGGCACAAGTTTGTTTGACGCAACTGGCACAAGTCTGTTTGACTTAACTGGCACAAGTTTGTTCTGCGCAACTGGCACAAGTTTGTTCGATACAACTGGCACAAGTTTGTTCGACACAACTGGCAAAAGTTAGTTCTATGCAACTGGCACAAGTTTGTTCGACACAAGTGGCACAAGTTTGTTCTATGCAACTGGCAGAAGTTTGTTTGACACAACTGGCACAAGTTTGTTTGACGCAACGGGCAAAAGTTTATTTGAAACAACTGGCACAAGTTTGTTCTACGCAACTGTCACAAGTTTGTTCAACGCATCTGGGACAAGTTTGTTCGATGCAACTGGCACAGGTTTGTTCGATGCAACTGGCACAAGTTTGTTCGACGCAACTGGCACAAGTTTGTTCTATGCAACTGGCACAAATTTGTTCTACGCAATTGGCACAAGTTTGTTTTACGCAACTGGTACAAGTTTGTTTGATGCAATTGGCACAAGTTTGTTCTTCGCAACTGGCAAAAGTTTGTTCTATGCAACTGGCCCAAGTTTGTTCTTCGCAACTGGCACAAGTTTGTTCTACGCAACTGGCACAAGTTTGTTCAACGCAACTGGCGCAAGTATGTTCGACGCAACTGGCACAAGTTTGTTCTACGCAACTGGCTCAAGTTTGTTCTATGCAACTGGCACAAGTTTGTTTGACGCAACTGGCACAAGTTTGTTCTACGCAACTGGCCCAAGTTTGTTTGACGCAACTGGCAGAAGTTTGTTCTACGCAACTGGCACAAGTTTGTTCTACGTAACTGGCACAAGTTTGTTCTACGCAACTGGCAGAAGTTTGTTCTACGCAACTGGCACAAGTTTGTTCTACGTAACTGGCACAAGTTTGTTCTACGCAACTGGCACAAGTTTGTTTGACACATCTGGCACAAGTTTGTTTGACACAACTGGCAAAAGTTTGTTCTACGCAACTGGCACAAGTTTGTTCGACGCAAGTGGCACAAGTTTGTTCTATGCAACTGGCACAAGTTTGTTTGACACAACTGGCAGAAGTTTGTTCTACGCAACTGGCACAAGTTTTTCGATGCAACTGGCACAAGTTTGTTCGACGAACTGGCACAAGTTTGTTTAACGCAACTGGCACAAGTTTATTCGACCCAACTGGCACAAGTTTTTTTGACGCAACTGGCACAAGTTTTTTTGACGCAACTGGCACAAGTCTGTTTGACGCAACTGGCACAAGGTTGTTTGACACAACTGTTACAAGGTTATTCTACACAACTGGCACAAGTTTGTCCTACACAACTGACAAAAGTTTGTTCTACGCAATTGGCAAAAGTTTGTTCGACGCAACTGGCACAAGTTTGTTCGATGCAACTGGCACAAGTTTCTTCTACGCAACTGACACAAGTTTGTTCTACGCAACTGGCATAAATTTCTACGACGCAACTGGCACAAGTTTCTTTGACGCAACTGGCACAAGTTTGTTCTGCGCAACTTCCACAAGTTTGTTCAACGCAACTGGCACAAGTTTGTTCGACGCAACTGGCGCAAGTTTGTTCTGCGCAACTGGCACAAATTTGTTCTACGCAACTGGCACAAGTTTGTTTGACTCAACTGGCAAAAGTTTGTTCTACGCAACTGGCACAAGTTTGTTCGACGCAAGTGGCACAAGTTTGTTCTATGCAACTGGCACAAGTTGTTTGCCACAACTGGCACAAGTTTGTTCTACGCAACTGGCACAAGTTTGTTCGATGCAACTGGCACAAGTTTGTTTGACGCAACTGGCACCAACTTGTTCGACGCAACTGGCACAAGTTTGTTCGATGCAAATGGCACAAGTTTGTTTGACGCAACTAGCATAAGTTTGTTTAACGCAACTGGCACAAGTTTATTCGACCCAACTGGCACAAGTTTGTTTGACGCAACTGGCACAAGTTTTTTTGACGCAACTGGCACAAGTTTGTTTGACGCAACTGGCACAAGGTTGTTCTACACAACTGGCACAAGTTTGTTCTATGCAACTGACACAAGTTTGTTTGACGCAACTGGCACAAGTTTGTTCTACGCAACTGGCACAAGTTTCTTTGACGAAACTTGCACAAGTTTGTTTGACGCAACTGGCCCAAGTTTGTTTGACGCAACTGGCACAAGTTTGTTTGACTTAACTGGCACAAGTTTGTTCTACACAACTGGCACAAGTTTGTTCAACAAAACTGGCACAAGTTTGTTCAACGCAACTGGCACACTTTTGTTTGACGCAACTGGCACAAGTTTGTTTTACGGAACTGGCACAAGTTTGTTTTACGGAACTGGCACAAGTTTGTTCTACGCAACTGGCACAAGTTTGTCTGACACAACTGGCACAATTTTGTTCTACGTAACTGGCACAAGTTTGTTCTACGCAACTGGCACATGTTTGTTCGACGCAACTGGCACAAGTTTGTTTTATGCAACTGGCACAAGTTTGTTTGACACAACTGGCAGAAGGTTGTTCTCCGCAACAGGCACAAGTTTGTTCGACGCAATTGGCACAAGTTTGCCCGACACAACTGGCACAAGTTTGTTCGACGCAATTGGCACAAGTTTGTCCGACACAACTGGCACAAGTGTGTTCGACGCAACTGGCACAAGTTTGGTCTACGCAACTGGCACAAGTTTGTTCTATGCAACTGGCACAAGTTTGTTTGACGCAACTGGCACAAGTTTTTTTTGACGCAACTGGCACAAGTTTGTTTGACGCAACTGGCACTAGGTTGTTTCACGCAACTGGCACAAGGTTGTTCTACACAACTGGCACAAGTTTGTTCTATGCAACTGACACAAGTTTGTTTGACGCAACTGGCACAAGTTTGTTCTACGCAACTGGCACAAGTTTCTTTGACGAAACTGGCACAAGTTTGTTCGACGCAACTGGCCCAAGTTTGTTTGACGCAATTGGCACAAGTTTGTTTGACAAAACTGGCACAAGTTTTTTCTACACAACTGGCACAAGTTTGTTCAACAAAACTGGCAGAAGTTTGTTCGACGCAACTGGCACAAGTTTGTTCGACGCAACTGGCACAAGTTTGTTCGACGCAACTGGCACAAGTTTGTTTTACGGAACCGTCACAAGTTTGTTCTACGCAACTGGCACAAGTTTGTCTGACACAACTGGCACAATTTTGTTCTACGTAACTGGCACAAGTTTGTTCTACGCAACTGGCACAAGTTTCTTCGACGCAACTGGCACAAGTTTGTTTTATGCAACTGGCACAAGTTTGTTTGACACAACTGGCAGAAGTTTTTTCTACGCAACAGGCACAAGTTTGTTCGACGCAATTGGCACAAGTTTGTCCGACACAACTGGCACAAGTTTGTTCAACGCAATTGGCACAAGTTTGTCCAACACAACAGGCACAAGTGTGTTCGACGCAACTGGCACAAGTTTGTTCTACGCAACTGGCACAAGTTTGTTCTATGCAACTGGCACAAGTTTGTTTGACGCAACTGGCAAAAGTCTGTTTGACTTAACTGGCACAAGTTTGTTTGACGCAACTGGCACAAGTTTGTTCGATGCAACTGGCACAAGTCTGTTTGACGCAAGTGGCACAAGTTTTTTTTATGCAACTGGCACAAGTTTGTTCTATGCAACTGGCACAAGTTTGTTTTGACGCAACTGGCACAAGGTTGTTCTACAAAACTGGCACAAGTTTGTTCTATGCAACTGGCACAAGTTTGTTTGACGCAACTGGCACAAGTTTGTTTTATGCAACTGGCACAAGTTTCTTTGACGCAACTGGCACAAGTTTGTTCGACACAACTGGCCCAAGTTTGTTTGACGCAACTGGCACAAGTTTATTTGACACAACTGGCACAAGTTTGTTCTACGCAACTGGCACAAGTTTGATCGACGAAACTGGCACAAGTTTGTCCGACGCAACTGGCACAAGTTTGTTCGACGCAACTGGCACAAGTTTGTTCTACGCAACTGGCACAAGTTTGTTCTGCGCAACTGGCTTAAGTTTGTCTGACATAACTGGCACAAGTTTGTTCTACGTAACTGGCACAAGTTTGTTCTACGCAACTGACACAAGTTTGTTCGACGCAACTGGCACAAATTTGTTTTACACAACTGGCACAAGTTTGTTTGACACAACTGGCACAAGTTTGTTCTACGCAACTGGCAAAAGTTTGTTTGACGCAATTGGCACAATTTTGTCCGACGCAACTGGCACAAGTTTGTTCGACGCAACTGGCAAAAGTTTGTTCGATGCAACTGGCACAAGTTTCTTCTACGCAACTGACACAAGTTTGTTCTACGCAACTGACACAAGTTTGTTCTACGCAACTGGCATAAATTTGTACGACGCAACTGGCACAAGTTTCTTTGACGCAACTGGCACAAGTTTGTTCTGCGCAACTTGCACAAGTTTGTTCAACGCAACTGGCACAAGTTTGTTCGACGCAACTGGCGCAAGTTTGTTCTGTGCAACTGGCACAAATTTGTTCTACGCAACTGGCAGAAGTTTGTTCTACGCAACTGTCACAAGTTTGTTCAACGAAACTGCCACAAGATTGTTCGACGCAACTGGAACAAGTTTGTTCGGCACAACTGGCACAAGTTTGTTCTTCGCAACTGGAAAAAGTTTTTTCTACGCAACTGGCACAAGTTTGTTCTACACAACTGGCACAAGTTTGTCTGACACAACTGGCACAAGTTTGTTCTACGTAACTGGCCCAAGTTTGTTCTACGCAACTGGCACAAGTTTGTTCGACGCAACTGGCACAAGTTTGTTTGACACAACTGGCACAAGTTTGTTCTACGCAACTGGCAAAAGTTTGTTCTACGCAACTGGCACAAGTTTGTTCGACGCAAGTGGCACAAGTTTGTTCTATGCAACTGGCACAAGTTTGTTTGACACAACTAGCACAAGTTTGTTCTACGCAACTGGCACAAGTTTATTCGATACAACTGGCACAAGTTTGTTTGACGCAACTGGCACAAGCTTGTTCGACGCAACTGGCACAAGTTTGTTCGATGCAAATGGCACAAGTTTGTTTGACGCAACTGGCACAAGTTTGTTTGACGCAACTGGCACAAGGTTGTTTGACGCAACTGGCACAAGGTTGTTCTACACAACTGGCACAAGTTTGTTCTATGCAACTGACACAAGTTTGTTCTATGCAACTGACACAAGTTTGTTTGACGCAACTGGCACAAGTTTGTTCTACGCAACTGGCACAAGTTTGTTTGACAAAACTGGCACAAGTTTGTTTGACAAAACTGGCACAAGTTTGTTCTACACAACTGGCACAAGTTTGTTTGACAAAACTGGCACAAGTTTGTTTTACGCAACTGGCACAAGTTTGTTTGACGCAAATTACACAAGTTTGTTTTATGGAACTGGCCCAAGTTTGTATTACGGAACTGGCACAAGTTTGTACTACGCAACTGGCACTATTCTGTTCTACGTAACTGGCACAAGTTTGTTCTACGCAACTGGCACAAGTTTGTTTGACGCAACTGGCACAAGTTTGTTCTACGCAATTGGCACAAGTTTGTCCGACACAACTGGCACAAGTTTGTTCGACGCAATTGGCACAAGTTTGTCCGACACAACTGGCACAAGTGTGTTCGACGCAACTGGCACAAGTTAGGTCTACGCAAATGGCACAAGTTTGTTCTATGCAACTGGCACAAGTTTGTTTGACGCAACTGGCACAAGTCTGTTTGACTTAACTGGCACAAGTTTGTTCTGCGCAACTGGCACAAGTTTGTTCGATGCAACTGGCACAAGTTTGTTCGACACAACTGGCAAAAGTTTGTTCTACGCAACTGGCACAAGTTTGTTCGACACAAGTGGCACAAGTTTGTTCTGTGCAACTGGCAGAAGTTTGTTTGACACAACTGGCACAAGTTTGTTTGACGCAACGGGGAAAAGTTTATTTGAAACAACTGGCACAAGTTTGTTCTACGCAACTGTCAAAAGTTTGTTCAACGCATCTGGCACAAGTTTGTTCGATGCAACTGGCACAGGTTTGTTCGATGCAACTGGCACAAGTTTGTTCGACGCAACTGGCACAAGTTTGTTCTACGCAACTGGCACAAATTTGTTCTACGCAACTGGCACAAGTTTGTTTTACGCAACTGGCACAAGTTTGTTTGATGCAATTGGCACAAGTTTGTTCTTCGCAACTGGCACAAGTTTGTTCTATGCAACTGGCCCAAGTTTGTTCTACGCAACTGGCACAAGTTTGTTCTATGCAACTGGCACAAGTTTGTTTGACGCAATTGGCACAAGTTTGTTTGACGCAACTGGCACAAGTTTGTTCTACGCAACTGGCCCAAGTTTGTTTGACGCAACTGGCAGAAGTTTGTTCTACGCAACTGGCACAAGTTTGTTCTACGTAACTGGCACAAGTTTGTTCTACGCAACTGGCAGAAGTTTGTTCTACGCAACTGGCACAAGTTTGTTCTACGTAACTGGCACAAGTTTGTTCTACGCAACTGGCACAAGTTTGTTTGACACATCTGGAACAAGTTTGTTTGACACAACTGGCAAAAGTTTGTTCTACGCAACTGGCACAAGTTTGTTCGACGCAAGTGGCACAAGTTTGTTCTATGCAACTGGCACAAGTTTGTTTGACACAACTGGCAGAAGTTTGTTCTACGCAACTGGCACAAGTTTGTTCGATGCAACTGGCACAAGTTTGTTTGATGCAACTGGCACAAGTTTGTTCGACGCAACTGGCACAAGTTTGTTCGATGCAACTGGCACAAGTTTGTTCGACGAACTGGCACAAGTTTGTTTAACGCAACTGGCACAAGTTTATTCGACCCAACTGGCACAAGTTTGTTTGACGCAACTGGCACAAGTTTGTTTGACGCAACTGGCACAAGGTTGTTTGACGCAACTGTTACAAGGTTATTCTACACAACTGGCACAAGTTTGTTCTACACAACTGACAAAAGTTTGTTCTACGCAACTGGCACAAATTTGTTCGACGCAAGTGGCACAAGTTTGTTCTATGCAACTGGCACAAGTTGTTTGACACAACTGGCACAAGTTTGTTCTACGCAACTGGCACAAGTTTGTTCGATGCAACTGGCACAAGTTTGTTTGACGCAACTGGCACCAACTTGTTCGACGCAACTGGCACAAGTTTGTTCGATGCAAATGGCACAAGTTTGTTTGACGCAACTAGCATAAGTTTGTTTAACGTAACTGGCACAAGTTTATTCGACCCAACTGGCACAAGTTTGTTTGACGCAACTGGCAGAAGTTTTTTTGACGCAACTGGCACAAGTTTGTTTGACGCAACCGGCACAAGGTTGTTTGACGCAACTGGCACAAGGTTGTTCTACACAACTGGCACAAGTTTGTTCTATGCAACTGACACAAGTTTGTTTGATGCAACTGGCACAAGTTTGTTTGACACAACTGGCACAAGTTTGTTCTACGCAACTGGCACAAGTTTGTTCGACGAAACTGGCACAAGTTTGTCCGACGCAACTGGCACAAGTTTGTTCGACGCAACTGGCACAAGTTTGTTCTACGCAACTGGCACAAGTTTGTTCTGCGCAACTGGCATAAGTTTGTCTGACATAACTGGCACAAGTTTGTTCTACGCAACTGGCACAAGTTTGTTCGACGCAACTGGCACAAGTTTGTTTTACGCAACTGGCACAAGTTTGTTTGACACAACTGGCACAAGTTTGTTCTACGCAACTGGCAAAAGTGTGTTCAACGCAATTGGCACAATTTTGTCCGACGCAACTGGCACAAGTTTGTTCGACGCAACTGGCACAAGTTTGTTCGATGCAACTGGCACAATTTTGTTCTACGTAACTGACACAAGTTTGTTCTACGCAACTGGCATAAATTTGTTTGACGCAACTGGCACAAGTTTGTTTGACGCAACTGGCACAAGTTTGTTCTGCGCAACTTGCACAAGTTTGTTCAACGCAACTGGCACAAGTTTGTTCGACGCAACTGGCACAAGTTTGTTCTACGCAACTGGCACAAATTTGTTCTACGCAACTGGCACAAGTTTGTTCTATGCAACTGGCACAAGTTTGTTTGACGCAATTGGCACAAGTTTGTTCTTCGCAACTGGCACAAGTTTGTTCTATGCAACTGGCTCAAGTTTGTTCTGCGCAACTGGCACAACTTTGTTCTATGCAACTGGCAGAAGTTTGTTTGACACAACTCGCACAAGTTTGTTCTACGCAACTGGCACAAGTTTGTTCTACGCAACTGGCACAAGTTTGTTCAACGCAACTGGCGCAAGTATGTTCGACGCAACTGGCGCAAGTTTGTTCTACGCAAATGGCTCAAGTTTGTTCTATGCAACTGGCACAAGTTTGTTTGACGCAACTGGCACAAGTTTGTTCTACGAAACTGGCCCAAGTTTGTTTGACGCAACTGGCAGAAGTTTGTTCTACGCAACTGGCACAAGTTTGTTCTATGTAACTGGCACAAGTTTGTTCTACGCAACTGGCAGAAGTTTGTTCTACGCAACTGGCACAAGTTTGTTCTACGTAACTGGCACAAGTTTGTTCTACGCAACTGGCACAAGTTTGTTTGACACATCTGGCACAAGTTTGTTTGACACAACTGGCAAAAGTTTGTTCTACGCAACTGGCACAAGTTTGTTCGACTTAAGTGGCATAAGTTTGTTCTACGCAACTGGCACAAGTTTGTTTGACACAACTAGCACAAGTTTGTTCTACGCAACTGGCACAAGTTTGTTCGATGCAACTGGCACAAGTTTGTTTGACGCAACTGGCACAAGTTTGTTCGACGCAACTGGCACAAGTTTGTTCTATGCAACTGGCACAAGTTTGTTCGACGAACTGGAACAAGTTTGTTTAACGCAACTGGTACAAGTTTATTCGACCCAACTGGCACAAGTTTGTTTGACGCAACTGGCACAAGTTTTTTTGACGCAACTGGCACAAGTTTGTTTGACGCAACTGGCACAAGGTTGTTTGACGCAACTGGCACAAGGTTATTCTACACAACTGGCACAAGTTTGTTCTATGCAGCTAGCACAAGTTTGTTTGACGCAACTGGCACAAGATTGTTCTACGCAACTGGCACAAGTTTCTTCGACACAACTGGCACAAGTTAGTTCGACGCAACTGGCAGAAGTTTGTTCTACGCAACTGGCACAAGCTTGTTTGACACAACTGGCACAAGTTTGTTCTACGCAACTGGCACAAATTTGTTCGACGAAACTGGCACAAGATTGTTCGACGCAACTGGAACAAGTTTCTTCGGCGCAACTGGCACAAGTTTGTTCTTCGCAACTGGTACAAGTTTTTTCTACGCAACTGGCACAAGTTTGTTCTACAAAACTGGCACAAGTTTGTTCTACGCAACTGGCACAAGTTTGTCTGACACAACTGGCACAAGTTTGTTCTACGTAACTGGCACAAGTTTGTTCTACGCAACTGGCACAAGTTTGTTCGACGCAACTGGCACAAGTTTGTTTGACACAACTGGCACAAGTTTGTTCTACGCAACTGGCAAAAGTTTGTTTTACGCAACTGGCACAAGTTTGTTCGACGCAAGTGGCACAAGTTTGTTCTATGCAACTGGCACAAGTTTGTTTGACACAACTGGCACAAGTTTGTTCTACGCAACTGGCACAAGTTTGTTCGATACAACTGGCACAAGTTTGTTTGACGCAACTGGCACAAACTTATTCGACGCAACTGGCACAAGTTTGTTCGATGCAAATGGCAAAAGTTTGTTCGATGCAACTGGCACAAGTTTATTCGACCCAACTAGCACAAGTTTGTTTGATGCAACTTTCACCAGTTTTTTTGACACAACTGGCTCAAGTTTGTTCTATGCAACTGGCACAAGTTTGTTCGACGAAAGTGGCACAAGTTTGTCCGACGCAACTGGCACAAGTTTGTTCGACGCAACTGGCACAAGTTTGTTCTACGCAACTGGCACAAGTTTGTTCTGCGCAACTGGCACAAGTTTGTCTGACATAACTGGCACAAGTTTGTTCTACTTAACTAGCACAAGTTTGTTCTACGCAACTGGCACAAGTTTGTTCGACGCAACTGGCACAAGTTTGTTGTACGTAACTGGCACAAGTTTGTTTGACACAACTGGCACAAGTTTGTTCTACGCAACTGGCAAAAGTTTGTTCGACGCAATTGGCACAAATTGTTCCGACGCAACTGGCACAAGTTTGTTCGACGCAACTGGCACAAGTTTGTTCGATGCAACTGGCACAAGTTTGTTCTACGCAACTGACACAAGTTTGTTCTACGCAACTGGCATAAATTTGTTTGACGCAACTGGCACAAGTTTGTTTGACGCAACTGGCACAAGTTTGTTCTGCGCAACTTGCACAAGTTTGTTCAACGCAACTGGCACAAGTTTGTTCGACGCAACTGGCACAAGTTTGTTCTACGCAACTGGGTTAAGTTTGTTCTACGCAACTGGCACAAGTTTGTTTGACGCAACTGGCACAAGTTTGTCCTATGCATCTGGCACAAGTTTGTTCTACACAACTGGGACAAGTTTGTTCAACGCAACTGGCACAAGTTTGTTCTACGCAACTGGCACAAGTTTGTTCTACATAACTGGCACAAGTTTGTTCTACGCAACTGGCACAAGTTTGTCCTACGCAACTGGCACAAGTTTGTTCTATGCAACTGGCACAAGTTTGTTCAATGCAACTGGAACAAGTTTGTTTGACGCAACTGGCACAAATTTGTTCTACGCAACTGGCACAAGTTTGTTCGATGCAACTGGCACAAGTTTGTTTGATGCAACTGGCACAAGTTTGTTTAACGCAACTGGCACAAGTTTACTCGACCCAACTGGCACAAGTTTGTTTGACGCAACTGGCACAAGTTTTTTTGACGCAACTGGCACAAGTTTGTTTGACGCAACTGGCACAAGTTTGTTTGACGCAACTGGCACAAGGTTATTCTACGCAACTGGCACAAGTTTGTTCTATGTAACTGGCACAAGTTTGTTTGACGCAACTGGCAGAAGTTTGTTCTACGCAACTGCCACAAGTTTCTTTGGCGCAACTGGCACAAGTTTGTTTGGCACAACTGGCAGAAGTTTGTTCTACGCAACTGGCACAAGTTTGTTCTACGTAACTGGCACAAGTTTGTTCTACACAACTGGCACAAGTTTGTTATGCGCAACTGGCACAATTTGTTTGACACAAATAGCAAAAGTTTGTTCTACGTAACTGGCACAAGTTTGTTCTACGCAACTGGAACAAGTTTGTTTGATGCAAGTGGCACAAATTTGTTCTACGCAACTGGCACAAGTTTGTTTGACACGACTGGCACAAGTTTGTTCTACGCAACAGGCACAAGTTTGTTTGATGCAATTGGCACAAGTTTTTTTGACGCAGCTGGCACAAGTTTGTTTGACGCAACTGGCAAAAGTTTGTTTGACACAACTGGCAAAAGTTTGTTCTACGCAACTGGCACAAGTTTGTCCGACTCAACTGGCACAAGTTTGTCCGACCCAACTGGCACAAGTTTGTTTGACGCAACTGGCACAAGTTTGTTCTACGCAACTGGCACAAGTTTGTTCTACGCAACTGGCACAAGTTTGTTCGACGCAACTGGCACAAGTTTGTTCGACACAACTGGCACGTTTATTCGACGCAACTGGCACAAGTTTGTTTGACGCAACTGGCACAAGTTTGTTCGACACAACTGGCACAAGTTTGTTCGACACAACTGGCACAAGTTTGTTCGACGCAACTGGCACAAGTTTGTTCGACGCAACTGGCACAAGTTTGTTTGACACAACTGGCACATGTTTGTTCGACGCAACTGGCAAAAGTTTGTTCAACGCAACTGGCATAAGTTTGTTTAACGCAATTAGCACAAGTTTGTTTGACTCAACTGGCCCAAGTTTGTTCAACGCAACTGGCACAAGTTTGTAGTTCGCAACTGGCACAAGTTTGTTCTACATAACAGGCTCAAGTTTGTCCGACACAACTGGCACAATTTTGTTCGACGCAACTGGCCCAAGTTTGTTTGACGCAACTGGCAAAAGTTTGTTTGACACAACTGGCACAAGTTTGTTCTACGCATCTGGCACAAGTTAGTTCGACACAACTGGCACAAGTTTGTTCTACGCAACTGGCATAAGTTTGATCGACGCAACTGGCACAAATTTTTTCTGCGCAACTGGCACAAGTTTGTTCTATGCAACTGGCACAAATTTGTTTGACGCAGCTGGCACACGTTTGTTCTTCACAAATGGCACAAGTTTGTTTTATGCAACTGGCCGAAGTTTGTTCTATATAACTGGCACAAGTTTCTTCTACGTAACAGGCACAAGTTTGTTCTATGCAACTGGCACAAGTTTGTTTGACGCAAATGGCACAAGTTAGTTTGACGTAACTGGCACAAGTTTGTTTGACGCAACTGGGACAAGGTTGTTCTACGCATCTGGCACAAGTTTGTTCTACGCAACTGGCAAAAGTTTGTTCTATGCAACTGGCACAAGTTTGTTCTATGCAACTGGCACAAGTTTGTTTGACGCAACTGGCAAAAGTTTGTTTGACACAACTGGCACAAGTTTGTTTGACGCAACTGGCACAAGGTTATTCGAAGCAACTGGCACAAGTTTGTCTGACGCAACTGGCACAAGTTTGTTCGACGCAAGTGGCACAAGTTTGTTCGACGCAACTGGCACAAGTTTGTTCGACGCAACTGGCATAAGTTTGTTTGATGCAACTGGCACAAGTTTGTTCGACACAACTGACACAAGTTTTTTTGATGCAACTAGCACAAGTTTGTTCTTCGCAACTGGCACAAGTTTGTTGTACGCAACTAGGCCAAGTTTGTTCTGCGCAGCTGGCACAAGTTTGTTCGACGCAACTAGCTCAAGTTTGTTCGACGCAACTGGCACAAGTTTGTTCTATGCAACTGGCACAAGTTTGTTCTACGAAATTGACACAAGTTTGTTCGATGCAACTGGCACAAGTTCGTTCGACGCAACTGGCACAAGTTTGTTCGACGCAACTGGCCCAAGTTTGTTCTACACAACTGGCACAAGTTTGTTCGACGCAACTGGCACAAGTTTGTTCGACGCAACTGGCACAAGTTTGTTTGATGCAACTGGCACAAGTTTGTTCGACACAACTGGCACAAGTTTGTTTGATGCAACTAGCACAAGTTTGTTCTTCGCAACTGGCACAAGTTTGTTCTACGCAACTAGCCCAAGTTTGTTCTACGCAACTGGCACAAGTTTGTTCGACGCAATTGGCACAAGTTTGTTTGACGCAACTGGCACAAGTTTGTTCGACGCAACTGGCACAAGTTTGTTCTACGAAACTGGCACAAGTTTGTTCGACGCAACTGGCACAAGTTTGTTCGACGCAACTGGCACAAGTTTGTTCGACGCAACTGGCACAAGTTTGTTTTACGCAACTGGCACAAGTTTGTTTGACGCAACTGGCACAAGTTTGTTCTATGCAACTGGCACAAGTTTGTTCTACGCAATTGACACAAGTTTGTTCGATGCAACTGGCACAAGTTCGTTCGACGCAATTGGCACAAGTTTGTTCGACGCAACTCTCACAAGTTTGTTCTACGCAACTGGCACAAGTTTGTTCTACGCAACTGGCACAAGTTTTTTCATCGCAACTGGCACAAGTTTGTTCTACGCAACTGGCCCAATTTTGTTCATCACAACTGGCACGAGTTTGTTCTATGCAACTGGCACAAGTTTGTTCGACGCAACTGGCACAAGTTTGTTCTACTCAACTAGCACAAATTTGTTCTACGCAACTGGCACAAGTTTTTTGGCGCAAATTGCACAAGTTTGTTCTACGCAACTGGCACAAGTTTGTTCGACGCAACTGGCACAAGTTTGTTCCACGCAACTGGCTCAAGTTTGTTCTACACAACTGCACGAGTTTGTTCTATGCAACTGGCACAAGTTTGTTCGACGCAACTGGCACAAGTTTGTTCTACTCAACTAGCACAAATTTGTTCTACGCAACTGGCACAAGTTTTTTAGCGCAAATTGCACAAGTTTGTTCTACGCAACTGGCACAAGTTTGTTCGACGCAACTGGCACAAGTTTGTTCCACGCAACTGGCTCAAGTTTGTTCTACACAACTGCACAAGTTTGTTCTACGCAACTGGCACAAGTTTGTTCTACGCAACTGGCCCAAGTTTGTTTGACGCAACTGTCAAAAGTTTGTTTGAAACCATTGGAACAAGTTTCTTCTATGCAACTCTCAGAAGTTTGTTCAACGCAACTGGCACAAGTTTGTCCAACGCAACTGGCACAAGTTTGTTCGATGCAACTGGCAGAAGTTTGTTCGACGCAACTGGCACAAGTTTGTTCTACGCAACTGGAAAATATTTGTTCTACGCAACTGGCACAAGTTTGTTCTACGCAATTGCCACAAGTTTGTTCTACGCAACTGGCACAAGTTTGTTCTAAGCAACTGCCACAAGTTTGTTCTACGCAACTGGCACAAGTTTGTTCAACGCAACTGGCACAAGTATGTTCGACGCAACTGGCACAAGTTTGTCTATGCAACTGTCTCATGTTTGTTCTACGCAACTGGCACAAGTTTGTTTGACACAACTGGCGCAAGTTTGTCCTACGCAACTGGCACAAGTTTGTTCTACGCAACTGGCCCAAGTTTGTTTGATGCAACTGGCAAAAGTTTGTTCTAAGCAACTGGCACAAGTTTGTTCTACGTAACTGGCACAAGTTTGTTCTACGCAACTGGCACAAGTTTGTTCTATGCAACTGGCACAAGTTTGTTTGACACAAATGGCACAACTTTGTTCTACGTAACTGGCACAAGTTTGTTCTACGCAACTGGCACAAGTTTGTTCAACGCAACTGGCACAAGTTTGTTTGACGCAACTGGCACAAGTTTGTTTGACGCACCTGGCACAAGTTTGTTTGACGCAACTGGCACAAGTTTGTCCTACGCAAGTGGCACAAGTTTATAGTTCGCAACTGGCACAAGTTTGTTCTACGCAACTGGCCCAAGTTTGTTTGACGCAACTGGCACAAGTTCGTTCTACGCAACTGACACAAGTTTGTTCTACGCAACTAGCACAAGTTTGTTCTACGCAACTAGCACAAGTTTGTTCTACACAACTGGCACAAGTTTGTTCTACGCAACTGGCACAAGGTTGTTCTACGCAACTGGCACAATTTTGTTCTACGCAACAGGCACAAGTTTGTTCTTCGCAACTGGCACAAGTTTGTTCTACGCAACTGGCACAAGTTTGTTCTACGCAACTGGCCCAAGTTTGTTTGACGCAACTGGCACTAGTTTGTTCTACGCAACTGGCACAAGTTTGTTCTACGCAACTGGCAAAAGTTTGTTCTATGCAACTGGCACAAGTTTGTTTGACGCAACTGGTCCAAGTTTGTTTGACGCAACTGGCAAAAGTTTGTTTGAAACAACTGGCACAAGTTTGTTCTACGCAACTGTCACAAGTTTGTTCAACGCATCTGGCACAAGTTTGTCCAACGCAACTGGCACAAGTTTGTTCTACGCAACTGTCACAAGTTTGTTCAACGCATCTGGCACAAGTTTGTTCGACGCAACTGGCACAAGTTTGTCTGACGCAACTGGCACAAGTGTGTTTGACTCAACTGGCACAAGTTTGTTCGACGCAACTGGCACAAGTTTGTTCTACGCAACTGGCACAAGTTTGTTCTGCGCAACTGGCACAAGTTTGTCTGACATAACTAGCACAAGTTTGTTCTACGCAACTGGCACAAGTTTGTTCGACGCAACTGGCACAAGTTTGTGGTACGTAACTGGCACAAGTTTGTTTGACACAACTGGCACAAGTTTGTTCTACGCAACTGGCAAAAGTTTGTTCGACGCAATTGGCACAAATTGGTCCGACGCAACTGGCACAAGTTTGTTCGACGCAACTGGCACAAGTTTGTTCGATGCAACTGGCAAAAGTTTCTTCTACGCAACTGACACAAGTTTGTTCTACGCAACTGGAATAAATTTGTTTGACGCAACTGGCACAAGTTTGTTTGACGCAACTGGCACAAGTTTGTTCTGCGCAACTTGCACAAGTTTGTTCAACGCAACTGGCACAAGTTTGTTCGACGCAACTGGCACAAGTTTGTTCTACGCAACTGGGTTAAGTTTGTTCTACGCAACTGGCACAAGTTTGTTTGACGCAACTGGCACAAGTTTGTCCTATGCATCTGGCACAAGTTTGTTCTACACAACTGGGACAAGTTTGTTCTACGCAACTGGCACAAGTTTGTTCTACGCAACTGGCAAAAGTTTGTTCTATGCAACTGGCACAAGTTTGTTTGACGCAACTGGTCCAAGTTTGTTTGACGCAACTGGCAAAAGTTTGTTTGAAACAACTGGCACAAGTTTGTTCTACGCAACTGTCACAAGTTTGTTCAACGCATCTGGCACAAGTTTGTCCAACGCAACTGGCACAAGTTTGTTCTACGCAACTGTCACAAGTTTGTTCAACGCATCTGGCACAAGTTTGTTCGACGCAACTGGCACAAGTTTGTCTGACGCAACTGGCACAAGTGTGTTTGACTCAACTGGCACAAGTTTGTTCGACGCAACTGGCACAAGTTTGTTCTACGCAACTGGCACAAGTTTGTTCTGCGCAACTGGCACAAGTTTGTCTGACATAACTAGCACAAGTTTGTTCTATGCAACTGGCACAAGTTTGTTCGACGCAACTGGCACAAGTTTGTGGTACGTAACTGGCACAAGTTTGTTTGACACAACTGGCACAAGTTTGTTCTACGCAACTGGCAAAAGTTTGTTCGACGCAATTGGCACAAATTGGTCCGACGCAACTGGCACAAGTTTGTTCGACGCAACTGGCACAAGTTTGTTCGATGCAACTGGCAAAAGTTTGTTCTACGCAACTGACACAAGTTTGTTCTATGCAACTGGAATAAATTTGTTTGACGCAACTGGCACAAGTTTGTTTGACGCAACTGGCACAAGTTTGTTCTGCGCAACTTGCACAAGTTTGTTCAACGCAACTGGCACAAGTTTGTTCGACGTAACTGGCACAAGTTTTTTCTACGCAACTGGGTTAAGTTTGTTCTACGCAACTGGCACAAGTTTGTTTGACGCAACTGGCACAAGTTTGTCCTATGCATCTGGCACAAATTTGTTCTACACAACTGGGACAAGTTTGTTCTACGCAACTGGCACAAGTTTGTTCTACGCAACTGGCACAAGTTTGTTCTACGTAACTGGCACAAGTTTGTTCTACGCAACTGGCACAAGTTTGTTTAATGCAACTGGCACAAGTTTGTTCTATGCAACTGGCACAAGTTTGTTCAATGCAACTGGAACAAGTTTGTTTGACGCAACTGGCACAAGTTTGTTCTACGCAACTGGTACAAGTTTGTTCGATGCAACTGGCACAAGTTTGTTTGACGCAACTGGCACAAGTTTGTTTAACGCAACTGGCACAAGTTTACTCGACCCAACTGGCACAAGTTTGTTTGACGCAACTGGCACAAGTTTTTTTTACGCACCTGGCACAAGTTTGTTTGACGCAACTGGCACAAGTTTGTTTGACGCATCTGGCACAAGGTTGTTCTACGCAACTGGCACAAGTTTGTTCTATGTAACTGGCACAAGTTTGTTTGACGCAACTGGCAGAAGTTTGTTCTACGCAACTGGCACAAGTTTCTTTGGCGCAACTGGCACAAGTTTGTTTGACACAACTGGCAGAAGTTTGTTCTACACAACTGGCACAAGTTTGTTCTACGTAACTGGCACAAGTTTGTTCTACACAACTGGCACAAGTTTGTTCTACGCAACTGGCACAATTTGTTTGACACAAATAGCAAAAGTTTGTTCTACGTAACTGGCACAAGTTTGTTCAACGCAACTGGAACAAGTTTGTTTGACGCAAGTGGCACAAATTTGTTCTACGCAACTGGCACAAGTTTGTTTGACACGACTGGCACAAGTTTGTTCTACGCAACAGGCACAAGTTTGTTCGATGCAATTGGCACAAGTTTTTTTGACGCAACTGGCACAAGTTTGTTTGAAGCAAATGGCAAAAGTTTGTTTGACACAACTAGCACAAGTTTGTTCTACGCAACTGGCACAAGTTTGTTCGACTCAACTGGCACAAGTTTGTCCGACCCAACTGGCACAAGTTTGTTTGACGCAACTGGCACAAGTTTGTTCTACGCAACTGGCACAAGTTTGTTCTACGCAACTGGCACAAGTTTGTTCGACGCAACTGGCACAAGTTTGTTCGACACAACTGGCACGTTTGTTCGATGCAACTGGCACAAGTTTGTTTGACGCAACTGGCACAAGTTTGTTCGACACAACTGGCACAAGTTTGTTCGACACAACTGGCACAAGTTTGTTCGACGCAACTGGCACAAGTTTGTTCGACACAACTGGCACAAGTTTGTTCGACGCAACTGGCACAAGTTTGTTTGACGCAACTGGCACATGTTTGTTCGATGCAACTAGCAAAAGTTTGTTCTGCGCAACTGGCACAAGTTTGTCTGACATAACTGGCACAAGTTTGTTCTACTTAACTAGCACAAGTTTGTTCTACGCAACTGGCACAAGTTTGTTCGACGCAACTGGCACAAGTTTGTTGTACGTAACTGGCACAAGTTTGTTTGACTCAACTGGCACAAGTTTGTTTTACGCAACTGGCAAAAGTTTGTTCGACGCAATTGGCACAAATTGGTCCGACGCAACTGGCACAAGTTTGTTCGACGCAACTGGCACAAGTTTGTTCGATGCAACTGGCACAAGTTTGTTCTACGCAACTGACACAAGTTTGTTCTACGCAACTGGCATAAATTTGTTTGACGCAACTGGCACAAGTTTGTTTGACGCAACTGGCACAAGTTTGTTCTGCGCAACTTGCACAAGTTTGTTCAACGCAACTGGCACAAGTTTGTTCGACGCAACTGGCACAAGTTTGTTCTACGCAACTGGGTTAAGTTTGTTCTACGCAACTGGCACAAGTTTGTTTGACGCAACTGGCACAAGTTTGTCCTATGCATCTGGCACAAGTTTGTTCTACACAACTGGGACAAGTTTGTTCAACGCAACTGGCACAAGTTTGTTCTACGCAACTGGCACAAGTTTGTTCTACGTAACTGGCACAAGTTTGTTCTACGCAACTGGCACAAGTTTGTCCTACGCAACTGGCACAAGTTTGTTCTATGCAACTGGCACAAGTTTGTTCAATGCAACTGGAACAAGTTTGTTTGACGCAACTGGCACAAATTTGTTCTATGCAACTGGCACAAGTTTGTTCGATGCAACTGGCACAAGTTTGTTTGATGCAACTGGCACAAGTTTGTTTAACGCAACTGGCACAAGTTTACTCGACCCAACTGGCACAAGTTTGTTTGACGCAACTGGCACAAGTTTTTTTGACACAACTGGCACAAGTTTGTTTGACGCAACTGGCACAAGTTTGTTTGACGCAACTGGCACAAGGTTGTTCTACGCAACTGGCACAAGTTTGTTCTATGTAACTGGCACAAGTTTGTTTGACGCAACTGGCAGAAGTTTGTTCTACGCAACTGCCACAAGTTTCTTTGGCGCAACTGGCACAAGTTTGTTTGACACAACTGGCAGAAGTTTGTTCTACGCAACTGGCACAAGTTTGTTCTACGTAACTGGCACAAGTTTGTTCTACACAACTGGCACAAGTTTGTTATACGCAACTGGCACAATTTGTTTGACACAAATAGCAAAAGTTTGTTCTACGTAACTGGCACAAGTTTGTTCTACGCAACTGGAACAAGTTTGTTTGATGCAAGTGGCACAAATTTGTTCTACGCAACTGGCACAAGTTTGTTTGACACGACTGGCACAAGTTTGTTCTACGCAACAGGCACAAGTTTGTTTGATGCAATTGGCACAAGTTTTTTTGACGCAGCTGGCACAAGTTTGTTTGACGCAACTGGCAAAAGTTTGTTTGACACAACTGGCACAAGTTTGTTCTACGCAACTGGCACAAGTTTGTCCGACTCAACTGGCACAAGTTTGTCCGACCCAACTGGCACAAGTTTGTTTGACGCAACTGGCACAAGTTTGTTCTACGCAACTGACACAAGTTTGTTCTACGCAACTGGCACAAGTTTGTTCGACGCAACTGGCACAAGTTTGTTCGACACAACTGGCACGTTTGTTCGACGCAACTGGCACAAGTTTGTTTGACGCAACTGGCACAAGTTTGTTCGACACAACTGGCACAAGTTTGTTCGACACAACTGGCACAAGTTTGTTTGACGCAACTGGCACAAGTTTGTTCGACGCAACTGGCACAAGTTTGTTTGACACAACTGGCACATGTTTGTTCGACGCAACTGGCAAAAGTTTGTTCAACGCAACTGGCATAAGTTTGTTTAACGCAATTAGCACAAGTTTGTTTGACTCAACTGGCCCAAGTTTGTTCAACGCAACTGGCACAAGTTTGTAGTTCGCAACTGGCACAAGTTTGTTCTACATAACAGGCTCAAGTTTGTCCGACACAACTGGCACAATTTTGTTCGACGCAACTGGCCCAAGTTTGTTTGACGCAACTGGCAAAAGTTTGTTTGACACAACTGGCACAAGTTTGTTCTACGCATCTGGCACAAGTTAGTTCGACACAACTGGCACAAGTTTGTTCTACGCAACTGGCATAAGTTTGATCGACGCAACTGGCACAAATTTGTTCTGCGCAACTGGCACAAGTTTGTTCTATGCAACTGGCACAAATTTGTTTGACGCAGCTGGCACACGTTTGTTCTTCACAAATGGCACAAGTTTGTTTTATGCAACTGGCCGAAGTTTGTTCTATATAACTGGCACAAGTTTCTTCTACGTAACAGGCACAAGTTTGTTCTATGCAACTGGCACAAGTTTGTTTGACGCAAATGGCACAAGTTAGTTTGACGTAACTGGCACAAGTTTGTTTGACGCAACTGGGACAAGGTTGTTCTACGCATCTGCCACAAGTTTGTTCTACGCAACTGGCAAAAGTTTGTTCTATGCAACTGGCACAAGTTTGTTCGACGCAACTGGCACAAGTTTGTTTGACGCAACTGGCAAAAGTTTGTTTGACACAACTGGCACAAGTTTCTTTGACGCAACTGGCACAAGGTTATTCGAAGCAACTGGCACAAGTTTGTCTGACGCAACTGGCACAAGTTTGTTCGACGCAAGTGGCACAAGTTTGTTCGACGCAACTGGCACAAGTTTGTTCGACGCAACTGGCATAAGTTTGTTTGATGCAACTGGCACAAGTTTGTTCGACACAACTGACACAAGTTTTTTTGATGCAACTAGCACAAGTTTGTTCTTCGCAACTGGCACAAGTTTGTTGTACGCAACTAGCCCAAGTTTGTTCTGCGCAGCTGGCACAAGTTTGTTTGACGCAACTAGCTCAAGTTTGTTCGACGCAACTGGCACAAGTTTGTTCTATGCAACTGGCACAAGTTTGTTCTACGAAATTGACACAAGTTTGTTCGATGCAACTGGCACAAGTTCGTTCGACGCAACTGGCACAAGTTTGTTCGACGCAACTGGCCCAAGTTTGTTCTACACAACTGGCACAAGTTTGTTCGACGCAACTGGCACAAGTTTGTTCGACGCAACTGGCACAAGTTTGTTTGATGCAACTGGCACAAGTTTGTTCGACACAACTGGCACAAGTTTGTTTGATGCAACTAGCACAAGTTTGTTCTATGCAACTGGCATAAGTTTGTTCAATGCAACTGGAACAAGTTTGTTTGACGCAACTGGCACAAGTTTGTTCTACGCAACTGGTACAAGTTTGTTCGATGCAACTGGCACAAGTTTGTTTGACGCAACTGGCACAAGTTTGTTTAACGCAACTGGCACAAGTTTACTCGACCCAACTGGCACAAGTTTGTTTGACGCAACTGGCACAAGTTTTTTTTACGCAACTGGCACAAGTTTGTTTGACGCAACTGGCACAAGTTTGTTTGACGCATCTGGCACAAGGTTGTTCTACGCAACTGGCACAAGTTTGTTCTATGTAACTGGCACAAGTTTGTTTGACGCAACTGGCAGAAGTTTGTTCTACGCAACTGGCACAAGTTTCTTTGGCGCAACTGGCACAAGTTTGTTTGACACAACTGGCAGAAGTTTGTTCTACACAACTGGCACAAGTTTGTTCTACGTAACTGGCACAAGTTTGTTCTACACAACTGGCACAAGTTTGTTCTACGCAACTGGCACAATTTGTTTGACACAAATAGCAAAAGTTTGTTCTACGTAACTGGCACAAGTTTGTTCAACGCAACTGGAACAAGTTTGTTTGACGCAAGTGGCACAAATTTGTTCTACGCAACTGGCACAAGTTTGTTTGACACGACTGGCACAAGTTTGTTCTACGCAACAGGCACAAGTTTGTTCGATGCAATTGGCACAAGTTTTTTTGACGCAACTGGCACAAGTTTGTTTGAAGCAAATGGCAAAAGTTTGTTTGACACAACTAGCACAAGTTTGTTCTACGCAACTGGCACAAGTTTGTTCGACTCAACTGGCACAAGTTTGTCCGACCCAACTGGCACAAGTTTGTTTGACGCAACTGGCACAAGTTTGTTCTACGCAACTGGCACAAGTTTGTTCTACGCAACTGGCACAAGTTTGTTCGACGCAACTGGCACAAGTTTGTTCGACACAACTGGCACGTTTGTTCGATGCAACTGGCACAAGTTTGTTTGACGCAACTGGCACAAGTTTGTTCGACACAACTGGCACAAGTTTGTTCGACACAACTGGCACAAGTTTGTTCGACGCAACTGGCACAAGTTTGTTCGACACAACTGGCACAAGTTTGTTCGACGCAACTGGCACAAGTTTGTTTGACGCAACTGGCACATGTTTGTTCGATGCAACTGGCAAAAGTTTGTTCTGCGCAACTGGCACAAGTTTGTCTGACATAACTGGCACAAGTTTGTTCTACTTAACTAGCACAAGTTTGTTCTACGCAACTGGCACAAGTTTGTTCGACGCAACTGGCACAAGTTTGTTGTACGTAACTGGCACAAGTTTGTTTGACACAACTGGCACAAGTTTGTTCTACGCAACTGGCAAAAGTTTGTTCGACGCAATTGGCACAAATTGGTCCGACGCAACTGGCACAAGTTTGTTCGACGCAACTGGCACAAGTTTGTTCGATGCAACTGGCACAAGTTTGTTCTACGCAACTGACACAAGTTTGTTCTACGCAACTGGCATAAATTTGTTTGACGCAACTGGCACAAGTTTGTTTGACGCAACTGGCACAAGTTTGTTCTGCGCAACTTGCACAAGTTTGTTCAACGCAACTGGCACAAGTTTGTTCGACGCAACTGGCACAAGTTTGTTCTACGCAACTGGGTTAAGTTTGTTCTACGCAACTGGCACAAGTTTGTTTGACGCAACTGGCACAAGTTTGTCCTATGCATCTGACACAAGTTTGTTCTACACAACTGGGACAAGTTTGTTCAACGCAACTGGCACAAGTTTGTTCTACGCAACTGGCACAAGTTTGTTCTACGTAACTGGCACAAGTTTGTTCTACGCAACTGGCACAAGTTTGTCCTACGCAACTGGCACAAGTTTGTTCTATGCAACTGGCACAAGTTTGTTCAATGCAACTGGAACAAGTTTGTTTGACGCAACTGGCACAAATTTGTTCTATGCAACTGGCACAAGTTTGTTCGATGCAACTGGCACAAGTTTGTTTGATGCAACTGGCACAAGTTTGTTTAACGCAACTGGCACAAGTTTACTCGACCCAACTGGCACAAGTTTGTTTGACGCAACTGGCACAAGTTTTTTTGACACAACTGGCACAAGTTTGTTTGACGCAACTGGCACAAGTTTGTTTGATGCAACTGGCACAAGGTTGTTCTACGCAACTGGCACAAGTTTGTTCTATGTAACTGGCACAAGTTTGTTTGACGCAACTGGCAGAAGTTTGTTCTACGCAACTGCCACAAGTTTCTTTGGCGCAACTGGCACAAGTTTGTTTGACACAACTGGCAGAAGTTTGTTCTACGCAACTGGCACAAGTTTGTTCTACGTAACTGGCACAAGTTTGTTCTACACAACTGGCACAAGTTTGTTATACGCAACTGGCACAATTTGTTTGACACAAATAGCAAAAGTTTGTTCTACGTAACTGGCACAAGTTTGTTCTACGCAACTGGAACAAGTTTGTTTGATGCAAGTGGCACAAATTTGTTCTACGCAACTGGCACAAGTTTGTTTGACACGACTGGCACAAGTTTGTTCTACGCAACAGGCACAAGTTTGTTTGATGCAATTGGCACAAGTTTTTTTGACGCAGCTGGCACAAGTTTGTTTGACGCAACTGGCAAAAGTTTGTTTGACACAACTGGCACAAGTTTGTTCTACGCAACTGGCACAAGTTTGTCCGACTCAACTGGCACAAGTTTGTCCGACCCAACTGGCACAAGTTTGTTTGACGCAACTGGCACAAGTTTGTTCTACGCAACTGACACAAGTTTGTTCTACGCAACTGGCACAAGTTTGTTCGACGCAACTGGCACAAGTTTGTTCGACACAACTGGCACGTTTGTTCGACGTAACTGGCACAAGTTTGTTTGACGCAACTGGCACAAGTTTGTTCGACACAACTGGCACAAGTTTGTTCGACACAACTGGCACAAGTTTGTTCTATGTAACTGGCACAAGTTTGTTTGACGCAACTGGCAGAAGTTTGTTCTACGCAACTGCCACAAGTTTCTTTGGCGCAACTGGCACAAGTTTGTTTGACACAACTGGCAGAAGTTTGTTCTACGCAACTGGCACAAGTTTGTTCTACGTAACTGGCACAAGTTTGTTCTACACAACTGGCACAAGTTTGTTATACGCAACTGGCACAATTTGTTTGACACAAATAGCAAAAGTTTGTTCTACGTAACTGGCACAAGTTTGTTCTATGCAACTGGAACAAGTTTGTTTGATGCAAGTGGCACAAATTTGTTCTACGCAACTGGCACAAGTTTGTTTGACACGACTGGCACAAGTTTGTTCTACGCAACAGGCACAAGTTTGTTTGATGCAATTGGCACAAGTTTTTTTGACGCAGCTGGCACAAGTTTGTTTGACGCAACTGGCAAAAGTTTGTTTGACACAACTGGCACAAGTTTGTTCTACGCAACTGGCACAAGTTTGTCCGACTCAACTGGCACAAGTTTGTCCGACCCAACTGGCACAAGTTTGTTTGACGCAACTGGCACAAGTTTGTTCTACGCAACTGACACAAGTTTGTTCTACGCAACTGGCACAAGTTTGTTCGACGCAACTGGCACAAGTTTGTTCGACACAACTGGCACGTTTGTTCGACGCAACTGGCACAAGTTTGTTTGACGCAACTGGCACAAGTTTGTTCGACACAACTGGCACAAGTTTGTTCGACACAACTGGCACAAGTTTGTTTGACGCAACTGGCACAAGTTTGTTCGACGCAACTGGCACAAGTTTGTTTGACACAACTGGCACATGTTTGTTCGACGCAACTGGCAAAAGTTTGTTCAACGCAACTGGCATAAGTTTGTTTAACGCAATTAGCACAAGTTTGTTTGACTCAACTGGCCCAAGTTTGTTCAACGCAACTGGCACAAGTTTGTAGTTCGCAACTGGCACAAGTTTGTTCTACATAACAGGCTCAAGTTTGTCCGACACAACTGGCACAATTTTGTTCGACGCAACTGGCCCAAGTTTGTTTGACGCAACTGGCAAAAGTTTGTTTGACACAACTGGCACAAGTTTGTTCTACGCATCTGGCACAAGTTAGTTCGACACAACTGGCACAAGTTTGTTCTACGCAACTGGCATAAGTTTGATCGACGCAACTGGCACAAATTTGTTCTGCGCAACTGGCACAAGTTTGTTCTATGCAACTGGCACAAATTTGTTTGACGCAGCTGGCACACGTTTGTTCTTCACAAATGGCACAAGTTTGTTTTATGCAACTGGCCGAAGTTTGTTCTATATAACTGGCACAAGTTTCTTCTACGTAACAGGCACAAGTTTGTTCTATGCAACTGGCACAAGTTTGTTTGACGCAAATGGCACAAGTTAGTTTGACGTAACTGGCACAAGTTTGTTTGACGCAACTGGGACAAGGTTGTTCTACGCATCTGCCACAAGTTTGTTCTACGCAACTGGCAAAAGTTTGTTCTATGCAACTGGCACAAGTTTGTTCGACGCAACTGGCACAAGTTTGTTTGACGCAACTGGCAAAAGTTTGTTTGACACAACTGGCACAAGTTTCTTTGACGCAACTGGCACAAGGTTATTCGAAGCAACTGGCACAAGTTTGTCTGACGCAACTGGCACAAGTTTGTTCGACGCAAGTGGCACAAGTTTGTTCGACGCAACTGGCACAAGTTTGTTCGACGCAACTGGCATAAGTTTGTTTGATGCAACTGGCACAAGTTTGTTCGACACAACTGACACAAGTTTTTTTGATGCAACTAGCACAAGTTTGTTCTTCGCAACTGGCACAAGTTTGTTGTACGCAACTAGCCCAAGTTTGTTCTGCGCAGCTGGCACAAGTTTGTTTGACGCAACTAGCTCAAGTTTGTTCGACGCAACTGGCACAAGTTTGTTCTATGCAACTGGCACAAGTTTGTTCTACGAAATTGACACAAGTTTGTTCGATGCAACTGGCACAAGTTCGTTCGACGCAACTGGCACAAGTTTGTTCGACGCAACTGGCCCAAGTTTGTTCTACGCAACTGGCACAAGTTTGTTCGACGCAACTGGCACAAGTTTGTTCGACGCAACTGGCACAAGTTTGTTTGATGCAACTGGCACAAGTTTGTTCGACACAACTGGCACAAGTTTGTTTGATGCAACTAGCACAAGTTTGTTCTATGCAACTGGCACAAGTTTGTTCAATGCAACTGGAACAAGTTTGTTTGACGCAACTGGCACAAGTTTGTTCTACGCAACTGGTACAAGTTTGTTCGATGCAACTGGCACAAGTTTGTTTGACGCAACTGGCACAAGTTTGTTTAACGCAACTGGCACAAGTTTACTCGACCCAACTGGCACAAGTTTGTTTGACGCAACTGGCACAAGTTTTTTTTACGCAACTGGCACAAGTTTGTTTGACGCAACTGGCACAAGTTTGTTTGACGCATCTGGCACAAGGTTGTTCTACGCAACTGGCACAAGTTTGTTCTATGTAACTGGCACAAGTTTGTTTGACGCAACTGGCAGAAGTTTGTTCTACGCAACTGGCACAAGTTTCTTTGGCGCAACTGGCACAAGTTTGTTTGACACAACTGGCAGAAGTTTGTTCTACACAACTGGCACAAGTTTGTTCTACGTAACTGGCACAAGTTTGTTCTACACAACTGGCACAAGTTTGTTCTACGCAACTGGCACAATTTGTTTGACACAAATAGCAAAAGTTTGTTCTACGTAACTGGCACAAGTTTGTTCAACGCAACTGGAACAAGTTTGTTTGACGCAAGTGGCACAAATTTGTTCTACGCAACTGGCACAAGTTTGTTTGACACGATTGGCACAAGTTTGTTCTACGCAACAGGCACAAGTTTGTTCGATGCAATTGGCACAAGTTTTTTTGACGCAACTGGCACAAGTTTGTTTGAAGCAAATGGCAAAAGTTTGTTTGACACAACTAGCACAAGTTTGTTCTACGCAACTGGCACAAGTTTGTTCGACTCAACTGGCACAAGTTTGTCCGACCCAACTGGCACAAGTTTGTTTGACGCAACTGGCACAAGTTTGTTCTACGCAACTGGCACAAGTTTGTTCTACGCAACTGGCACAAGTTTGTTCGACGCAACTGGCACAAGTTTGTTCGACACAACTGGCACGTTTGTTCGATGCAACTGGCACAAGTTTGTTTGACGCAACTGGCACAAGTTTGTTCGACACAACTGGCACAAGTTTGTTCGACACAACTGGCACAAGTTTGTTCGACGCAACTGGCACAAGTTTGTTCGACACAACTGGCACAAGTTTGTTCGACGCAACTGGCACAAGTTTGTTTGACGCAACTGGCACATGTTTGTTCGATGCAACTGGCAAAAGTTTGTTCTGCGCAACTGGCACAAGTTTGTCTGACATAACTGGCACAAGTTTGTTCTACTTAACTAGCACAAGTTTGTTCTACGCAACTGGCACAAGTTTGTTCGACGCAACTGGCACAAGTTTGTTGTACGTAACTGGCACAAGTTTGTTTGACACAACTGGCACAAGTTTGTTCTACGCAACTGGCAAAAGTTTGTTTGACGCAATTGGCACAAATTGGTCCGACGCAACTGGCACAAGTTTGTTCGACGCAACTGGCACAAGTTTGTTCGATGCAACTGGCACAAGTTTGTTCGATGCAACTGGCACAAGTTTGTTCTACGCAACTGACACAAGTTTGTTCTACGCAACTGGCATAAATTTGTTTGACGCAACTGGCACAAGTTTGTTTGACGCAACTGGCACAAGTTTGTTCTGCGCAACTTGCACAAGTTTGTTCAACGCAACTGGCACAAGTTTGTTCGACGCAACTGGCACAAGTTTGTTCTACGCAACTGGGTTAAGTTTGTTCTACGCAACTGGCACAAGTTTGTTTGACGCAACTGGCACAAGTTTGTCCTATGCATCTGGCACAAGTTTGTTCTACACAACTGGGACAAGTTTGTTCAACGCAACTGGCACAAGTTTGTTCTACGCAACTGGCACAAGTTTGTTCTACGTAACTGGCACAAGTTTGTTCTACGCAACTGGCACAAGTTTGTCCTACGCAACTGGCACAAGTTTGTTCTATGCAACTGGCACAAGTTTGTTCAATGCAACTGGAACAAGTTTGTTTGACGCAACTGGCACAAATTTGTTCTATGCAACTGGCACAAGTTTGTTCGATGCAACTGGCACAAGTTTGTTTGATGCAACTGGCACAAGTTTGTTTAACGCAACTGGCACAAGTTTACTCGACCCAACTGGCACAAGTTTGTTTGACGCAACTGGCACAAGTTTTTTTGACACAACTGGCACAAGTTTGTTTGACGCAACTGGCACAAGTTTGTTTGATGCAACTGGCACAAGGTTGTTCTACGCAACTGGCACAAGTTTGTTCTATGTAACTGGCACAAGTTTGTTTGACGCAACTGGCAGAAGTTTGTTCTACGCAACTGCCACAAGTTTCTTTGGCGCAACTGGCACAAGTTTGTTTGACACAACTGGCAGAAGTTTGTTCTACGCAACTGGCACAAGTTTGTTCTACGTAACTGGCACAAGTTTGTTCTACACAACTGGCACAAGTTTGTTATACGCAACTGGCACAATTTGTTTGACACAAATAGCAAAAGTTTGTTCTACGTAACTGGCACAAGTTTGTTCTACGCAACTGGAACAAGTTTGTTTGATGCAAGTGGCACAAATTTGTTCTACGCAACTGGCACAAGTTTGTTTGACACGACTGGCACAAGTTTGTTCTACGCAACAGGCACAAGTTTGTTTGATGCAATTGGCACAAGTTTTTTTGACGCAGCTGGCACAAGTTTGTTTGACGCAACTGGCAAAAGTTTGTTTGACACAACTGGCACAAGTTTGTTCTACGCAACTGGCACAAGTTTGTCCGACTCAACTGGCACAAGTTTGTCCGACCCAACTGGCACAAGTTTGTTTGACGCAACTGGCACAAGTTTGTTCTACGCAACTGACACAAGTTTGTTCTACGCAACTGGCACAAGTTTGTTCGACACAACTGGCACAAGTTTGTTCGACACAACTGGCACGTTTGTTCGACGCAACTGGCACAAGTTTGTTTGACGCAACTGGCACAAGTTTGTTCGACACAACTGGCACAAGTTTGTTCGACACAACTGGCACAAGTTTGTTTGACGCAACTGGCACAAGTTTGTTCGACGCAACTGGCACAAGTTTGTTTGACACAACTGGCACATGTTTGTTCGACGCAACTGGCAAAAGTTTGTTCAACGCAACTGGCATAAGTTTGTTTAACGCAATTAGCACAAGTTTGTTTGACTCAACTGGCCCAAGTTTGTTCAACGCAACTGGCACAAGTTTGTAGTTCGCAACTGGCACAAGTTTGTTCTACATAACAGGCTCAAGTTTGTCCGACACAACTGGCACAATTTTGTTCGACGCAACTGGCCCAAGTTTGTTTGACGCAACTGGCAAAAGTTTGTTTGACACAACTGGCACAAGTTTGTTCTACGCATCTGGCACAAGTTAGTTCGACACAACTGGCACAAGTTTGTTCTACGCAACTGGCATAAGTTTGATCGACGCAACTGGCACAAATTTGTTCTGCGCAACTGGCACAAGTTTGTTGTATGCAACTGGCACAAATTTGTTTGACGCAGCTGGCACACGTTTGTTCTTCACAAATGGCACAAGTTTGTTTTATGCAACTGGCCGAAGTTTGTTCTATATAACTGGCACAAGTTTCTTCTACGTAACAGGCACAAGTTTGTTCTATGCAACTGGCACAAGTTTGTTTGACGCAAATGGCACAAGTTAGTTTGACGTAACTGGCACAAGTTTGTTTGACGCAACTGGGACAAGGTTGTTCTACGCATCTGCCACAAGTTTGTTCTACGCAACTGGCAAAAGTTTGTTCTATGCAACTGGCACAAGTTTGTTCGACGCAACTGGCACAAGTTTGTTTGACGCAACTGGCAAAAGTTTGTTTGACACAACTGGCACAAGTTTGTTTGACGCAACTGGCACAAGGTTATTCGAAGCAACTGGCACAAGTTTGTCTGACGCAACTGGCACAAGTTTGTTCGACGCAAGTGGCACAAGTTTGTTCGACGCAACTGGCACAAGTTTGTTCGACGCAACTGGCATAAGTTTGTGTGATGCAACTGGCACAAGTTTGTTCGACACAACTGACACAAGTTTTTTTGATGCAACTAGCACAAGTTTGTTCTTCGCAACTGGCACAAGTTTGTTGTACGCAACTAGCCCAAGTTTGTTCTGCGCAGCTGGCACAAGTTTGTTTGACGCAACTAGCTCAAGTTTGTTCGACGCAACTGGCACAAGTTTGTTCTATGCAACTGGCACAAGTTTGTTCTACGAAATTGACACAAGTTTGTTCGATGCAACTGGCACAAGTTCGTTCGACGCAACTGGCACAAGTTTGTTCGACGCAACTGGCCCAAGTTTGTTCTACGCAACTGGCACAAGTTTGTTCGACGCAACTGGCACAAGTTTGTTCGACGCAACTGGCACAAGTTTGTTTGATGCAACTGGCACAAGTTTGTTCGACACAACTGGCACAAGTTTGTTTGATGCAACTAGCACAAGTTTGTTCTTCGCAACTGGCACAAGTTTGTTTTACGCAACTAGCCCAAGTTTGTTCTACGCAACTGGCACAAGTTTGTTCGACGCAATTGGCACAAGTTTGTTTGACGCAACTGGCACAAGTTTGTTCGACGCAACTGGCACAAGTTTGTTCTACGCAACTGGCACAAGTTTGTTCGACGCAACTGGCACAAGTTTGTTCTGCACAACTGGCACAAGTTTGTTCTACGCAACTGGCACAAGGTTGTTCTACGCAACTGGCACAATTTTGTTCTGCGCAACAGGCACAAGTTTGTTCTTCGCAACTGGCACAAGTTTGTTCTACGCAACTGGCACAAGTTTGTTGTACGCAACTGGCCCAAGTTTGTTTGACGCAACTGGCACTAGTTTGTTCTACGCAACTGGCACAAGTTTGTTCTACGCAACTGGCAAAAGTTTGTTCTACGCAACTGTCACAAGTTTGTTCAACGCATCTGGCACAAGTTTGTCCAACGCAACTGGCACAAGTTTGTTCTACGCAACTGTCACAAGTTTGTTCAACGCATCTGGCACAAGTTTGTTCGACGCAACTGGCACAAGTTTGTCTGACGCAACTGGCACAAGTGTGTTTGACTCAACTGGCACAAGTTTGTTCGACGCAACTGGCACAAGTTTGTTCTACGCAACTGGCACAAGTTTGTTCTGCGCAACTGGCACAAGTTTGTCTGACATAACTAGCACAAGTTTGTTCTATGCAACTGGCACAAGTTTGTTCGACGCAACTGGCACAAGTTTGTTCGACGCAACTGGCACAAGTTTGTGGTACGTAACTGGCACAAGTTTGTTTGACACAACTGGCACAAGTTTGTTCTACGCAACTGGCAAAAGTTTGTTCGACGCAATTGGCACAAATTGGTCCGACGCAACTGGCACAAGTTTGTTCGACGCAACTGGCACAAGTTTGTTCGATGCAACTGGCAAAAGTTTGTTCTACGCAACTGACACAAGTTTGTTCTATGCAACTGGAATAAATTTGTTTGACGCAACTGGCACAAGTTTGTTTGACGCAACTGGCACAAGTTTGTTCTGCGCAACTTGCACAAGTTTGTTCAACGCAACTGGCACAAGTTTGTTCGACGCAACTGGCACAAGTTTGTTCTATGCAACTGGGTTAAGTTTGTTCTACGCAACTGGCACAAGTTTGTTTGACGCAACTGGCACAAGTTTGTCCTATGCATCTGGCACAAGTTTGTTCTACACAACTGGGACAAGTTTGTTCTACGCAACTGGCACAAGTTTGTTCTACGCAACTGGCACAAGTTTGTTCTACGTAATTTGCACAAGTTTGTTCTACGCAACTGGCACAAGTTTGTTTAACGCAACTGGCACAAGTTTGTTCTATGCAACTGGCACAAGTTTGTTCAATGCAACTGGAACAAGTTTGTTTGACGCAACTGGCACAAGTTTGTTCTACGCAACTGGTACAAGTTTGTTCGATGCAACTGGCACAAGTTTGTTTGACGCAACTGGCACAAGTTTGTTTAACGCAACTGGCACAAGTTTACTCGACCCAACTGGCACAAGTTTGTTTGACGCAACTGGCACATGTTTTTTTTACGCAACTGGCACAAGTTTGTTTGACGCAACTGGCACAAGTTTGTTTGACGCATCTGGCACAAGGTTGTTCTACGCAACTGGCACAATTTTGTTCTATGTAACTGGCACAAGTTTGTTTGACGCAACTGGCAGAAGTTTGTTCTACGCAACTGGCACAAGTTTCTTTGGCGCAACTGGCACAAGTTTGTTTGACACAACTGGCAGAAGTTTGTTCTACGCAACTGGCACAAGTTTGTTCTACGTAACTGGCACAAGTTTGTTCTACATAACTGGCACAAGTTTGTTCTACGCAACTGGCACAATTTGTTTGACACAAATAGCAAAAGTTTGTTCTACGTAACTGGCACAAGTTTGCTCAACGCAACTGGAACAAGTTTGTTTGACGCAAGTGGCACAAATTTGTTCTACGCAACTGGCACAAGTTTGTTTGACACGACTGGCACAAGTTTGTTCTACGCAACAGGCACAAGTTTGTTCGATGCAATTGGCACAAGTTTTTTTGACGCAACTGGCACAAGTTTGTTTGAAGCAAATGGCAAAAGTTTGTTTGACACAACTAGCACAAGTTTGTTCTACGCAACTGGCACAAGTTTGTTCGACTCAACTGGCACAAGTTTGTCCGACCCAACTGGCACAAGTTTGTTTGACGCAACTGGCACAAGTTTGTTCTACGCAACTGGCACAAGTTTGTTCTACGCAACTGGCACAAGTTTGTTCGACGCAACTGGCACAAGTTTGTTCGACACAACTGGCACGTTTGTTCGATGCAACTGGCACAAGTTTGTTTGACGCAACTGGCACAAGTTTGTTCGACACAACTGGCACAAGTTTGTTCGACACAACTGGCACAAGTTTGTTCGACGCAACTGGCACAAGTTTGTTCGACACAACTGGCACAAGTTTGTTCGACGCAACTGGCACAAGTTTGTTTGACGCAACTGGCACATGTTTGTTCGATGCAACTGGCAAAAGTTTGTTCTGCGCAACTGGCACAAGTTTGTCTGACATAACTGGCACAAGTTTGTTCTACTTAACTAGCACAAGTTTGTTCTACGCAACTGGCACAAGTTTGTTCGACGCAACTGGCACAAGTTTGTTGTACGTAACTGGCACAAGTTTGTTTGACACAACTGGCACAAGTTTGTTCTACGCAACTGGCAAAAGTTTGTTCGACGCAATTGGCACAAATTGGTCCGACGCAACTGGCACAAGTTTGTTCGACGCAACTGGCACAAGTTTGTTCGATGCAACTGGCACAAGTTTGTTCTACGCAACTGACACAAGTTTGTTCTACGCAACTGGCATAAATTTGTTTGACGCAACTGGCACAAGTTTGTTTGACGCAACTGGCACAAGTTTGTTCTGCGCAACTTGCACAAGTTTGTTCAACGCAACTGGCACAAGTTTGTTCGACGCAACTGGCACAAGTTTGTTCTACGCAACTGGGTTAAGTTTGTTCTACGCAACTGGCACAAGTTTGTTTGACGCAACTGGCACAAGTTTGTCCTATGCATCTGGCACAAGTTTGTTCTACACAACTGGGACAAGTTTGTTCAACGCAACTGGCACAAGTTTGTTCTACGCAACTGGCACAAGTTTGTTCTACGTAACTGGCACAAGTTTGTTCTACGCAACTGGCACAAGTTTGTCCTACGCAACTGGCACAAGTTTGTTCTATGCAACTGGCACAAGTTTGTTCAATGCAACTGGAACAAGTTTGTTTGACGCAACTGGCACAAATTTGTTCTATGCAACTGGCACAAGTTTGTTCGATGCAACTGGCACAAGTTTGTTTGATGCAACTGGCACAAGTTTGTTTAACGCAACTGGCACAAGTTTACTCGACCCAACTGGCACAAGTTTGTTTGACGCAACTGGCACAAGTTTTTTTGACGCAACTGGCACAAGTTTGTTTGACGCAACTGGCACAAGTTTGTTTGACGCAACTGGCACAAGGTTGTTCTACGCAACTGGCACAAGTTTGTTCTATGTAACTGGCACAAGTTTGTTTGACGCAACTGGCAGAAGTTTGTTCTACGCAACTGCCACAAGTTTCTTTGGCGCAACTGGCACAAGTTTGTTTGACACAACTGGCAGAAGTTTGTTCTACGCAACTGGCACAAGTTTGTTCTACGTAACTGGCACAAGTTTGTTCTACACAACTGGCACAAGTTTATTATACGCAACTGGCACAATTTGTTTGACACAAATAGCAAAAGTTTGTTCTACGTAACTGGCACAAGTTTGTTCTACGCAACTGGAACAAGTTTGTTTGATGCAAGTGGCACAAATTTGTTCTACGCAACTGGCACAAGTTTGTTTGACACGACTGGCACAAGTTTGTTCTACGCAACAGGCACAAGTTTGTTTGATGCAATTGGCACAAGTTTTTTTTGACGCAGCTGGCACAAGTTTGTTTGACGCAACTGGCAAAAGTTTGTTTGACACAACTGGCACAAGTTTGTTCTACGCAACTGGCACAAGTTTGTCCGACTCAACTGGCACAAGTTTGTCCGACCCAACTGGCACAAGTTTGTTTGACGCAACTGGCACAAGTTTGTTCTACGCAACTAGCACAAGTTTGTTCTACGCAACTGGCACAAGTTTGTTCGACGCAACTGGCACAAGTTTGTTCGACACAACTGGCACGTTTGTTCGACGCAACTGGCACAAGTTTGTTTGACGCAACTGGCACAAGTTTGTTCGACACAACTGGCACAAGTTTGTTCGACACAACTGGCACAAGTTTGTTCGACGCAACTGGCACAAGTTTGTTCGACGCAACTAGCACAAGTTTGTTTGACACAACTGGCACATGTTTGTTCGACGCAACTGGCAAAAGTTTGTTCAACGCAACTGGCATAAGTTTGTTTAACGCAATTAGCACAAGTTTGTTTGACTCAACTGGCCCAAGTTTGTTCAACGCAACTGGCACAAGTTTGTAGTTCGCAACTGGCACAAGTTTGTTCTACATAACAGGCTCAAGTTTGTCCGACACAACTGGCACAATTTTGTTCGACGCAACTGGCCCAAGTTTGTTTGACGCAACTGGCAAAAGTTTGTTTGACACAACTGGCACAAGTTTGTTCTACGCATCTGGCACAAGTTAGTTCGACACAACTGGCACAAGTTTGTTCTACGCAACTGGCATAAGTTTGATCGACGCAACTGGCACAAATTTGTTCTGCGCAACTGGCACAAGTTTGTTCTATGCAACTGGCACAAATTTGTTTGACGCAGCTGGCACACGTTTGTTCTTCACAAATGGCACAAGTTTGTTTTATGCAACTGGCCGAAGTTTGTTCTATATAACTGGCACAAGTTTCTTCTACGTAACAGGCACAAGTTTGTTCTATGCAACTGGCACAAGTTTGTTTGACGCAAATGGCACAAGTTAGTTTGACGTAACTGGCACAAGTTTGTTTGACGCAACTGGGACAAGGTTGTTCTACGCATCTGGCACAAGTTTGTTCTACGCAACTGGCAAAAGTTTGTTCTATGCAACTGGCACAAGTTTGTTCGACGCAACTGGCACAAGTTTGTTTGACGCAACTGGCAAAAGTTTGTTTGACACAACTGGCACAAGTTTGTTTGACGCAACTGGCACAAGGTTATTCGAAGCAACTGGCACAAGTTTGTCTGACGCAACTGGCACAAGTTTGTTCGACGCAAGTGGCACAAGTTTGTTCGACGCAACTGGCACAAGTTTGTTCGACGCAACTGGCATAAGTTTGTTTGATGCAACTGGCACAAGTTTGTTCGACACAACTGACACAAGTTTTTTTGATGCAACTAGCACAAGTTTGTTCTTCGCAACTGGCACAAGTTTGTTGTACGCAACTAGCCCAAGTTTGTTCTGCGCAGCTGGCACAAGTTTGTTCGACGCAACTGGCACAAGTTTGTTCTATGCAACTGGCACAAGTTTGTTCTACGAAATTGACACAAGTTTGTTCGATGCAACTGGCACAAGTTCGTTCGACGCAACTGGCACAAGTTTGTTCGACGCAACTGGCCCAAGTTTGTTCTACGCAACTGGCACAAGTTTGTTCGACGCAACTGGCACAAGTTTGTTCGACGCAACTGGCACAAGTTTGTTTGATGCAACTGGCACAAGTTTGTTCGACACAACTGGCACAAGTTTGTTTGATGCAACTAGCACAAGTTTGTTCTTCGCAACTGGCACAAGTTTGTTCTACGCAACTAGCCCAAGTTTGTTCTACGCAACTGGCACAAGTTTGTTCGACGCAATTGGCACAAGTTTGTTTGACGCAACTGGCACAAGTTTGTTCGACGCAACTGGCACAAGTTTGTTCTACGCAACTGGCACAAGTTTGTTCGACGCAACTGGCACAAGTTTGTTCTGCACAACTGGCACAAGTTTGTTCTACGCAACTGGCACAAGGTTGTTCTACGCAACTGGCACAATTTTGTTCTGCGCAACAGGCACAAGTTTGTTCTTCGCAACTGGCACAAGTTTGTTCTACGCAACTGGCACAAGTTTGTTGTACGCAACTGGCCCAAGTTTGTTTGACGCAACTGGCACTAGTTTGTTCTACGCAACTGGCACAAGTTTGTTCTACGCAACTGGCAAAAGTTTGTTCTACGCAACTGTCACAAGTTTGTTCAACGCATCTGGCACAAGTTTGTCCAACGCAACTGGCACAAGTTTGTTCGACGCAACTGGCACAAGTTTGTCTGACGCAACTGGCACAAGTGTGTTTGACTCAACTGGCACAAGTTTGTTCGACGCAACTGGCACAAGTTTGTTCTACGCAACTGGCACAAGTTTGTTCTGTGCAACTGGCACAAGTTTGTCTGACATAACTAGCACAAGTTTGTTCTATGCAACTGGCACAAGTTTGTTCGACGCAACTGGCACAAGTTTGTGGTACGTAACTGGCACAAGTTTGTTTGACACAACTGGCACAAGTTTGTTCTACGCAACTGGCAAAAGTTTGTTCGACGCAATTGGCACAAATTGGTCCGACGCAACTGGCACAAGTTTGTTCGACGCAACTGGCACAAGTTTGTTCGATGCAACTGGCAAAAGTTTGTTCTACGCAACTGACACAAGTTTGTTCTATGCAACTGGAATAAATTTGTTTGACGCAACTGGCACAAGTTTGTTTGACGCAACTGGCACAAGTTTGTTCTGCGCAACTTGCACAAGTTTGTTCAACGCAACTGGCACAAGTTTGTTCGACGCAACTGGCACAAGTTTGTTCTACGCAAATGGGTTAAGTTTGTTCTACGCAACTGGCACAAGTTTGTTTGACGCAACTGGCACAAGTTTGTCCTATGCATCTGGCACAAGTTTGTTCTACACAACTGGGACAAGTTTGTTCTACGCAACTGGCACAAGTTTGTTCTACGCAACTGGCACAAGTTTGTTCTACGTAACTGGCACAAGTTTGTTCTACGCAACTGGCACAAGTTTGTTTAACGCAACTGGCACAAGTTTGTTCTATGCAACTGGCACAAGTTTGTTCAATGCAACTGGAACAAGTTTGTTTGACGCAACTGGCACAAGTTTGTTCTACGCAACTGGTACAAGTTTGTTCGATGCAACTGGCACAAGTTTGTTTGACGCAACTGGCACAAGTTTGTTTAACGCAACTGGCACAAGTTTACTCGACCCAACTGGCACAAGTTTGTTTGACGCAACTGGCACAAGTTTTTTTTACGCAACTGGCACAAGTTTGTTTGACGCAACTGGCACAAGTTTGTTTGACGCATCTGGCACAAGGTTGTTCTACGCAACTGGCACAAGTTTGTTCTATGTAACTGGCACAAGTTTGTTTGACGCAACTGGCAGAAGTTTGTTCTACGCAACTGGCACAAGTTTCTTTGGCGCAACTGGCACCAGTTTGTTTGACACAACTGGCAGAAGTTTGGTCTACGCAACTGGCACAAGTTTGTTCTACGTAACTGGCACAAGTTTGTTCTACACAACTGGCACAAGTTTGTTCTACGCAACTGGCACAATTTGTTTGACACAAATAGCAAAAGTTTGTTCTACGTAACTGGCACAAGTTTGTTCAACGCAACTGGAACAAGTTTGTTTGACGCAAGTGGCACAAATTTGTTCTGCGCAACTGGCACAAGTTTGTCTGACATAACTGGCACAAGTTTGTTCTACTTAACTAGCACAAGTTTGTTCTACGCAACTGGCACAAGTTTGTTCGACGCAACTGGCACAAGTTTGTTGTACGTAACTGGCACAAGTTTGTTTGACACAACTGGCACAAGTTTGTTCTACGCAACTGGCAAAAGTTTGTTCGACGCAATTGGCACAAATTGGTCCGACGCAACTAGCACAAGTTTGTTCGACGCAACTGGCACAAGTTTGTTCGATGCAACTGGCACAAGTTTGTTCTACGCAACTGACACAAGTTTGTTCTACGCAACTGGCATAAATTTGTTTGACGCAACTGGCACAAGTTTGTTTGACGCAACTGGCACAAGTTTGTTCTGCGCAACTTGCACAAGTTTGTTCAACGCAACTGGCACAAGTTTGTTCGTCGCAACGGGCACAAGTTTGTTCTACGCAACTGGGTTAAGTTTGTTCTACGCAACTGGCACAAGTTTGTTTGACGCAACTGGCACAAGTTTGTCCTATGCATCTGGCACAAGTTTGTTCTACACAACTGGGACAAGTTTGTTCAACGCAACTGGCACAAGTTTGTTCTACGCAACTGGCACAAGTTTGTTCTACGTAACTGGCACAAGTTTGTTCTACGCAACTGGCACAAGTTTGTCCTACGCAACTGGCACAAGTTTGTTCTATGCAACTGGCACAAGTTTGTTCAATGCAACTGGAACAAGTTTGTTTGACGCAACTGGCACAAATTTGTTCTATGCAACTGGCACAAGTTTGTTCGATGCAACTGGCACAAGTTTGTTTGATGCAACTGGCACAAGTTTGTTTAACGCAACTGGCACAAGTTTACTCGACCCAACTGGCACAAGTTTGTTTGACGCAACTGGCACAAGTTTTTTTGACGCAACTGGCACAAGTTTGTTTGACGCAACTGGCACAAGTTTGTTTGACGCAACTGGCACAAGGTTGTTCTACGCAACTGGCACAAGTTTGTTCTATGTAACTGGCACAAGTTTGTTAGACGCAACTGGCAGAAGTTTGTTCTACGCAACTGCCACAAGTTTCTTTGGCGCAACTGGCACAAGTTTGTTTGACACAACTGGCAGAAGTTTGTTCTACGCAACTGGCACAAGTTTGTTCTACGTAACTGGCACAAGTTTGTTCTACACAACTGGCACAAGTTTGTTATACGCAACTGGCACAATTTGTTTGACACAAATAGCAAAAGTTTGTTCTACGTAACTGGCACAAGTTTGTTCTACGCAACTGGAACAAGTTTGTTTGATGCAAGTGGCACAAATTTGTTCTACGCAACTGGCACAAGTTTGTTTGACACGACTGGCACAAGTTTGTTCTACGCAACAGGCACAAGTTTGTTTGATGCAATTGGCACAAGTTTTTTTGACGCAGCTGGCACAAGTTTGTTTGACGCAACTGGCAAAAGTTTGTTTGACACAACTGGCACAAGTTTGTTCTACGCAACTGGCACAAGTTTGTCCGACTCAACTGGCACAAGTTTGTCCGACCCAACTGGCACAAGTTTGTTTGACGCAACTGGCACAAGTTTGTTCTACGCAACTGGCACAAGTTTGTTCTACGCAACTGGCACAAGTTTGTTCTACGCAACTGGCACAAGTTTGTTCGACGCAACTGGCACAAGTTTGTTCGACACAACTGGCACGTTTGTTCGACGCAACTGGCACAAGTTTGTTTGACGCAACTGGCACAAGTTTGTTCGACACAACTGGCACAAGTTTGTTCGACACAACTGGCACAAGTTTGTTCGACGCAACTGGCACAAGTTTGTTCGACGCAACTGGCACAAGTTTGTTTGACACAACTGGCACATGTTTGTTCGACGCAACTGGCAAAAGTTTGTTCAACGCAACTGGCATAAGTTTGTTTAACGCAATTAGCACAAGTTTGTTTGACTCAACTGGCCCAAGTTTGTTCAACGCAACTGGCACAAGTTTGTAGTTCGCAACTGGCACAAGTTTGTTCTACATAACAGGCTCAAGTTTGTCCGACACAACTGGCACAATTTTGTTCGACGCAACTGGCCCAAGTTTGTTTGACGCAACTGGCAAAAGTTTGTTTGACACAACTGGCACAAGTTTGTTCTACGCATCTGGCACAAGTTAGTTCGACACAACTGGCACAAGTTTGTTCTACGCAACTGGCATAAGTTTGATCGACGCAACTGGCACAAGTTTGTTCTGCGCAACTGGCACAAGTTTGTTCTATGCAACTGGCACAAATTTGTTTGACGCAGCTGGCACACGTTTGTTCTTCAGAAATGGCACAAGTTTGTTTTATGCAACTGGCCGAAGTTTGTTCTATATAACTGGCACAAGTTTCTTCTACGTAACAGGCACAAGTTTGTTCTATGCAACTGGCACAAGTTTGTTTGACGCAAATGGCACAAGTTAGTTTGACGTAACTGGCACAAGTTTGTTTGACGCAACTGGGACAAGGTTGTTCTACGCATCTGGCACAAGTTTGTTCTACGCAACTGGCAAAAGTTTGTTCTATGCAACTGGCACAAGTTTGTTCGACGCAACTGGCACAAGTTTGTTTGACGCAACTGGCAAAAGTTTGTTTGACACAACTGGCACAAGTTTGTTTGACGCAACTGGCACAAGGTTATTCGAAGCAACTGGCACAAGTTTGTCTGACGCAACTGGCACAAGTTTGTTCGACGCAAGTGGCACAAGTTTGTTCGACGCAACTGGCACAAGTTTGTTCGACGCAACTGGCATAAGTTTGTTTGATGCAACTGGCACAAGTTTGTTCGACACAACTGACACAAGTTTTTTTGATGCAACTAGCACAAGTTTGTTCTTCGCAACTGGCACAAGTTTGTTCTGCGCAACTTGCACAAGTTTGTTCAACGCAACTGGCACAAGTTTGTTCTGCGCAACTTGCACAAGTTTGTTCAACGCAACTGGCACAAGTTTGTTCGACGCAACTGGCACAAGTTTGTTCTACGCAACTAGGTTAAGTTTGTTCTACGCAACTGGCACAAGTTTGTTTGACGCAACTGGCACAAGTTTGTCCTATGCATCTGGCACAAGTTTGTTCTACACAACTGGGACAAGTTTGTTCTACGCAACTGGCACAAGTTTGTTCTACGCAACTGGCACAAGTTTGTTCTACGTAACTGGCACAAGTTTGTTCTACGCAACTGGCACAAGTTTGTTTAACGCAACTGGCACAAGTTTGTTCTATGCAACTGGCACAAGTTTGTTCAATGCAACTGGAACAAGTTTGTTTGACGCAACTGGCACAAGTTTGTTCTACGCAACTGGTACAAGTTTGTTCGATGCAACTGGCACAAGTTTGTTTGACGCAACTGGCACAAGTTTGTTTAACGCAACTGGCACAAGTTTACTCGACCCAACTGGCACAAGTTTGTTTGACGCAACTGGCACAAGTTTTTTTTACGCAACTGGCACAAGTTTGTTTGACGCAACTGGCACAAGTTTGTTTGACGCATCTGGCACAAGGTTGTTCTACGCAACTGGCACAAGTTTGTTCTATGTAACTGGCACAAGTTTGTTTGACGTAACTGGCAGAAGTTTGTTCTACGCAACTGGCACAAGTTTCTTTGGCGCAACTGGCACAAGTTTGTTTGACACAACTGGCAGAAGTTTGTTCTACGCAACTGGCACAAGTTTGTTCTACGTAACTGGCACAAGTTTGTTCTACACAACTGGCACAAGTTTGTTCTACGCAACTGGCACAATTTGTTTGACACAAATAGCAAAAGTTTGTTCTACGTAACTGGCACAAGTTTGTTCAACGCAACTGGAACAAGTTTGTTTGACGCAAGTGGCACAAATTTGTTCTACGCAACTGGCACAAGTTTGTTTGACACGACTGGCACAAGTTTGTTCTACGCAACAGGCACAAGTTTGTTCGATGCAATTGGCACAAGTTTTTTTGACGCAACTGGCACAAGTTTGTTTGAAGCAAATGGCAAAAGTTTGTTTGACACAACTAGCACAAGTTTGTTCTACGCAACTGGCACAAGTTTGTTCGACTCAACTGGCACAAGTTTGTCCGACCCAACTGGCACAAGTTTGTTTGACGCAACTGGCACAAGTTTGTTCTACGCAACTGGCACAAGTTTGTTCTACGCAACTGGCACAAGTTTGTTCGACGCAACTGGCACAAGTTTGTTCGACACAACTGGCACGTTTGTTCGATGCAACTGGCACAAGTTTGTTTGACGCAACTGGCACAAGTTTGTTCGACACAACTGGCACAAGTTTGTTCGACACAACTGGCACAAGTTTGTTCGACGCAACTGGCACAAGTTTGTTCGACACAACTGGCACAAGTTTGTTCGACGCAACTGGCACAAGTTTGTTTGACGCAACTGGCACATGTTTGTTCGATGCAACTGGCAAAAGTTTGTTCTGCGCAACTGGCACAAGTTTGTCTGACATAACTGGCACAAGTTTGTTCTACTTAACTAGCACAAGTTTGTTCTACGCAACTGGCACAAGTTTGTTCGACGCAACTGGCACAAGTTTGTTGTACGTAACTGGCACAAGTTTGTTTGACACAACTGGCACAAGTTTGTTCTACGCAACTGGCAAAAGTTTGTTCGACGCAATTGGCACAAATTGGTCCGACGCAACTGGCACAAGTTTGTTCGACGCAACTGGCACAAGTTTGTTCGATGCAACTGGCACAAGTTTGTTCTACGCAACTGACACAAGTTTGTTCTACGCAACTGGCATAAATTTGTTTGACGCAACTGGCACAAGTTTGTTTGACGCAACTGGCACAAGTTTGTTCTGCGCAACTTGCACAAGTTTGTTCAACGCAACTGGCACAAGTTTGTTCGACGCAACTGGCACAAGTTTGTTCTACGCAACTGGGTTAAGTTTGTTCTACGCAACTGGCACAAGTTTGTTTGATGCAACTGGCACAAGTTTGTCCTATGCATCTGGCACAAGTTTGTTCTACACAACTGGGACAAGTTTGTTCAACGCAACTGGCAAAAGTTTGTTCTACGCAACTGGCACAAGTTTGTTCTACGTAACTGGCACAAGTTTGTTCTACGCAACTGGCACAAGTTTGTCCTACGCAACTGGCACAAGTTTGTTCTATGCAACTGGCACAAGTTTGTTCAATGCAACTGGAACAAGTTTGTTTGACGCAACTGGCACAAATTTGTTCTATGCAACTGGCACAAGTTTGTTCGATGCAACTGGCACAAGTTTGTTTGATGCAACTGGCACAAGTTTGTTTAACGCAACTGGCACAAGTTTACTCGACCCAACTGGCACAAGTTTGTTTGACGCAACTGGCACAAGTTTTTTTTACGCAACTGGCACAAGTTTGTTTGACGCAACTGGCACAAGTTTGTTTGACGCAACTGGCACAAGGTTGTTCTACGCAACTGGCACAAGTTTGTTCTATGTAACTGGCACAAGTTTGTTAGACGCAACTGGCAGAAGTTTGTTCTACGCAACTGCCACAAGTTTCTTTGGCGCAACTGGCACAAGTTTGTTTGACACAACTGGCAGAAGTTTGTTCTACGCAACTGGCACAAGTTTGTTCTACGTAACTGGCACAAGTTTGTTCTACACAACTGGCACAAGTTTGTTATACGCAACTGGCACAATTTGTTTGACACAAATAGCAAAAGTTTGTTCTACGTAACTGGCACAAGTTTGTTCTACGCAACTGGAACAAGTTTGTTTGATGCAAGTGGCACAAATTTATTCTACGCAACTGGCACAAGTTTGTTTGACACGACTGGCACAAGTTTGTTCTACGCAACAGGCACAAGTTTGTTTGATGCAATTGGCACAAGTTTTTTTGACGCAGCTGGCACAAGTTTGTTTGACGCAACTGGCAAAAGTTTGTTTGACACAACTGGCACAAGTTTGTTCTACGCAACTGGCACAAGTTTGTCCGACTCAACTGGCACAAGTTTGTCTGACCCAACTGGCACAAGTTTGTTTGACGCAACTGGCACAAGTTTGTTCTACGCAACTGGCACAAGTTTGTTCTACGCAACTGGCACAAGTTTGTTCGACGCAACTGGCACAAGTTTGTTCGACACAACTGGCACGTTTGTTCGTCGCAACTGGCACAAGTTTGTTTGACGCAACTGGCACAAGTTTGTTCGACACAACTGGCACAAGTTTGTTCGACACAACTGGCACAAGTTTGTTCGACGCAACTGGCACAAGTTTGTTCGACGCAACTGGCACAAGTTTGTTTGACACAACTGGCACATGTTTGTTCGACGCAACTGGCAAAAGTTTGTTCAACGCAACTGGCATAAGTTTGTTTAACGCAATTAGCACAAGTTTGTTTGACTCAACTGGCCCAAGTTTGTTCAACGCAACTGGCACAAGTTTGTAGTTCGCAACTGGCACAAGTTTGTTCTACATAACAGGCTCAAGTTTGTCCGACACTACTGGCACAATTTTGTTCGACGCAACTGGCCCAAGTTTGTTTGACGCAACTGGCAAAAGTTTGTTTGACACAACTGGCACAAGTTTGTTCTACGCATCTGGCACAAGTTAGTTCGACACAACTGGCACAAGTTTGTTCTACGCAACTGGCATAAGTTTGATCGACGCAACTGGCACAAATTTGTTCTGCGCAACTGGCACAAGTTTGTTCTATGCAACTGGCACAAATTTGTTTGACGCAGCTGGCACACGTTTGTTCTTCACAAATGGCACAAGTTTGTTTTATGCAACTGGCCGAAGTTTGTTCTATATAACTGGCACAAGTTTCTTCTACGTAACAGGCACAAGTTTGTTCTATGCAACTGGCACAAGTTTGTTTGACGCAAATGGCACAAGTTAGTTTGACGTAACTGGCACAAGTTTGTTTGACGCAACTGGGACAAGGTTGTTCTACGCATCTGGCACAAGTTTGTTCTACGCAACTGGCAAAAGTTTGTTCTATGCAACTGGCACAAGTTTGTTCGACGCAACTGGCACAAGTTTGTTTGACGCAACTGGCAAAAGTTTGTTTGACACAACTGGCACAAGTTTGTTTGACGCAACTGGCACAAGGTTATTCGAAGCAACTGGCACAAGTTTGTCTGACGCAACTGGCACAAGTTTGTTCGACGCAAGTGGCACAAGTTTGTTCGACGCAACTGGCACAAGTTTGTTCGACGCAACTGGCATAAGTTTGTTTGATGCAACTGGCACAAGTTTGTTCGACACAAATGACACAAGTTTTTTTGATGCAACTAGCACAAGTTTGTTCTTCGCAACTGGCACAAGTTTGTTGTACGCAACTAGCCCAAGTTTGTTCTGCGCAGCTGGCACAAGTTTGTTCGACGCAACTAGCTCAAGTTTGTTCGACGCAACTGGCACAAGTTTGTTCTATGCAACTGGCACAAGTTTGTTCTACGAAATTGACACAAGTTTGTTCGATGCAACTGGCACAAGTTCGTTCGACGCAACTGGCACAAGTTTGTTCGACGCAACTGGCCCAAGTTTGTTCTACGCAACTGGCACAAGTTTGTTCGACGCAACTGGCACAAGTTTGTTCGACGCAACTGGCACAAGTTTGTTTGATGCAACTGGCACAAGTTTGTTCGACACAACTGGCACAAGTTTGTTTGATGCAACTAGCACAAGTTTGTTCTTCGCAACAGGCACAAGTTTGTTCTACACAACTAGCCCAAGTTTGTTCTACGCAACTGGCACTAGTTTGTTCGACGCAATTGGCACAAGTTTGTTTGACGCAACTGGCACAAGTTTCTTCGACGCAACTGGCACAAGTTTGTTCTACGCAACTGGCACAAGTTTGTTCGACGCAACTGGCACAAGTTTGTTCTGCACAACTGGCACAAGTTTGTTCTACGCAACTGGCACAAGGTTGTTCTACGCAACTGGCACAATTTTGTTCTGCGCAACAGGCACAAGTTTGTTCTTCGCAACTGGCACAAGTTTGTTCTACGCAACTGGCACAAGTTTGTTGTATGCAACTGGCCCAAGTTTGTTTGACGCAACTGGCACTAGTTTCTTCTACGCAACTGGCACAAGTTTGTTCTACGCAACTGGCAAAAGTTTGTTCTACGCAACTGTCACAAGTTTGTTCAACGCATCTGGCACAAGTTTGTCCAACGCAACTGGCACAAGTTTGTTCTACGCAACTGTCACAAGTTTGTTCAACGCATCTGGCACAAGTTTGTTCGACGCAACTGGCACAAGTTTGTCTGACGCAACTGGCACAAGTGTGTTTGACTCAACTGGCACAAGTTTGTTCGACGCAACTGGCACAAGTTTGTTCTACGCAACTGGCACAAGTTTGTTCTGCGCAACTGGCACAAGTTTGTCTGACATAACTAGCACAAGTTTGTTCTATGCAACTGGCACAAGTTTGTTCGACGCAACTGGCACAAGTTTGTGGTACGTAACTGGCACAAGTTTGTTTGACACAACTGGCACAAGTTTGTTCTACGCAACTGGCAAAAGTTTGTTCGACGCAATTGGCACAAATTGGTCCGACGCAACTGGCACAAGTTTGTTCGACGCAACTGGCACAAGTTTGTTCGATGCAACTGGCAAAAGTTTGTTCTACGCAACTGACACAAGTTTGTTCTATGCAACTGGAATAAATTTGTTTGACGCAACTGGCACAAGTTTGTTTGACGCAACTGGCACAAGTTTGTTCTGCGCAACTTGCACAAGTTTGTTCAACGCAACTGGCACAAGTTTGTTCGACGCAACTGGCACAAGTTTGTTCTACGCAACTGGGTTAAGTTTGTTCTACGCAACTGGCACAAGTTTGTTTGACGCAACTGGCACAAGTTTGTCCTATGCATCTGGCACAAGTTTGTTCTACACAACTGGGACAAGTTTGTTCTACGCAACTGGCACAAGTTTGTTCTACGCAACTGGCACAAGTTTGTTCTACGTAACTGGCACAAGTTTGTTCTACGCAACTGGCACAAGTTTGTTTAACGCAACTGGCACAAGTTTGTTCTATGCAACTGGCACAAGTTTGTTCAATGCAACTGGAACAAGTTTGTTTGACGCAACTGGCACAAGTTTGTTATACGCAACTGGTACAAGTTTGTTCGATGCAACTGGCACAAGTTTGTTTGACGCAACTGGCACAAGTTTGTTTAACGCAACTGGCACAAGTTTACTCGACCCAACTGGCACAAGTTTGTTTGACGCAACTGGCACAAGTTTTTTTTACGCAACTGGCACAAGTTTGTTTGACGCAACTGGCACAAGTTTGTTTGACGCATCTGGCACAAGGTTGTTCTACGCAACTATCACAAGTTTGTTCTATGTAACTGGCACAAGTTTGTTTGACGCAACTGGCAGAAGTTTGTTCTACGCAACTGGCACAAGTTTCTTTGGCGCAACTGGCACAAGTTTGTTTGACACAACTGGCAGAAGTTTGTTCTACGCAACTGGCACAAGTTTGTTCTACGTAACTGGCACAAGTTTGTTCTACACAACTGGCACAAGTTTGTTCTACGCAACTGGCACAATTTGTTTGACACAAATAGCAAATGTTTGTTCTACGTAACTGGCACAAGTTTGTTCAACGCAACTGGAACAAGTTTGTTTGACGCAAGTGGCACAAATTTGTTCTACGCAACTGGCACAAGTTTGTTTGACATGACTGGCACAAGTTTGTTCTACGCAACAGGCACAAGTTTGTTCGATGCAATTGGCACAAGTTTTTTTGACGCAACTGGCACAAGTTTGTTTGAAGCAAATGGCAAAAGTTTGTTTGACACAACTAGCACAAGTTTGTTCTACGCAACTGGCACAAGTTTGTTCGACTCAACTGGCACAAGTTTGTCCGACCCAACTGGCACAAGTTTGTTTGACGCAACTGGCACAAGTTTGTTCTACGCAACTGGCACAAGTTTGTTCTACGCAACTGGCACAAGTTTGTTCGACGCAACTGGCACAAGTTTGTTCGACACAACTGGCACGTTTGTTCGATGCAACTGGCACAAGTTTGTTTGACGCAACTGGCACAAGTTTGTTCGACACAACTGGCACAAGTTTGTTCGACACAACTGGCACAAGTTTGTTCGACGCAACTGGCACAAGTTTGTTCGACACAACTGGCACAAGTTTGTTCGACGCAACTGGCACAAGTTTGTTTGACGCAAATGGCACATGTTTGTTCGATGCAACTGGCAAAAGTTTGTTCTGCGCAACTGGCACAAGTTTGTCTGACATAACTGGCACAAGTTTGTTCTACTTAACTAGCACAAGTTTGTTCTACGCAACTGGCACAAGTTTGTTCGACGCAACTGGCACAAGTTTGTTGTACGTAACTGGCACAAGTTTGTTTGACACAACTGGCACAAGTTTGTTCTACGCAACTGGCAAAAGTTTGTTCGACGCAATTGGCACAAATTGGTCCGACGCAACTGGCACAAGTTTGTTCGACGCAACTGGCACAAGTTTGTTCGATGCAACTGGCACAAGTTTGTTCTACGCAACGGACACAAGTTTGTTCTACGCAACTGGCATAAATTTGTTTGACGCAACTGGCACAAGTTTGTTTGACGCAACTGGCACAAGTTTGTTCTGCGCAACTTGCACAAGTTTGTTCAACGCAACTGGCACAAGTTTGTTCGACGCAACTGGCACAAGTTTGTTCTACGCAACTGGGTTAAGTTTGTTCTACGCAACTGGCACAAGTTTGTTTGACGCAACTGGCACAAGTTTGTCCTATGCATCTGGCACAAGTTTGTTCTACACAACTGGGACAAGTTTGTTCAATGCAACTGGCACAAGTTTGTTCTACGCAACTGGCACAAGTTTGTTCTACGTAACTGGCACAAGTTTGTTTTACGCAACTGGCACAAGTTTGTCCTACGCAACTGGCACAAGTTTGTTCTATGCAACTGGCACAAGTTTGTTCAATGCAACTGGAACAAGTTTGTTTGACGCAACTGGCACAAATTTGTTCTATGCAACTGGCACAAGTTTGTTCGATGCAACTGGCACAAGTTTGTTTGATGCAACTGGCACAAGTTTGTTTAACGCAACTGGCACAAGTTTACTCGACCCAACTGGCACAAGTTTGTTTGACGCAACTGGCACAAGTTTTTTTGACGCAACTGGCACAAGTTTGTTTGACGCAACTGGCACAAGTTTGTTTGACGTAACTGGCACAAGGTTGTTCTACGCAACTGGCACAAGTTTGTTCTATGTAACTGGCACAAGTTTGTTTGACGCAACTGGCAGAAGTTTGTTCTACGCAACTGCCACAAGTTTCTTTGGCGCAACTGGCACAAGTTTGTTTGACACAACTGGCAGAAGTTTGTTCTACGCAACTGGCACAAGTTTGTTCTACGTAACTGGCACAAGTTTGTTCTACACAACTGGCACAAGTTTGTTCTACGCAACTGGCACAATTTGTTTGACACAAATAGCAAAAGTTTGTTCTACGTAACTGGCAGAAGTTTGTTCTACGCAACTGGAACAAGTTTGTTTGATGCAAGTGGCACAAATTTGTTCTACGCAACTGGCACAAGTTTGTTTGACACGACTGGCACAAGTTTGTTCTACGCAACAGGCACAAGTTTGTTTGATGCAATTGGCACAAGTTTTTTTGACGCAGCTGGCACAAGTTTGTTTGACGCAACTGGCAAAAGTTTGTTTGACACAACTGGCACAAGTTTGTTCTACGCAACTGGCACAAGTTTGTCCGACTCAACTGGCACAAGTTTGTCCGACCCAACTGGCACAAGTTTGTTTGACGCAACTGGCACAAGTTTGTTCTACGCAACTGGCACAAGTTTGTTCTACGCAACTGGCACAATTTTGTTCGACGCAACTGGCACAAGTTTGTTCGACACAACTGGCACGTTTGTTCGACGCAACTGGCACAAGTTTGTTTGACGCAACTGGCACAAGTTTGTTCGACACAACTGGCACAAGATTGTTCGACACAACTGGCACAAGTTTGTTCGACGCAACTGGCACAAGTTTGTTCGACGCAACTGGCACAAGTTTGTTTGACACAACTGGCACATGTTTGTTCGACGCAACTGGCAAAAGTTTGTTCAACGCAACTGGCATAAGTTTGTTTAACGCAATTAGCACAAGTTTGTTTGACTCAACTGGCCCAAGTTTGTTCAACGCAACTGGCACAAGTTTGTAGTTCGCAACTGGCACAAGTTTGTTCTACATAACAGGCTCAAGTTTGTCCGACACAACTGGCACAATTTTGTTCGACGCAACTGGCCCAAGTTTGTTTGACGCAACTGGCAAAAGTTTGTTTGACACAACTGGCACAAGTTTGTTCTACGCATCTGGCACAAGTTAGTTCGACACAACTGGCACAAGTTTGTTCTACGCAACTGGCATAAGTTTGATCGACGCAACTGGCACAAATTTGTTCTGCGCAACTGGCACAAGTTTGTTCTATGCAACTGGCACAAATTTGTTTGACGCAGCTGGCACACGTTTGTTCTTCACAAATGGCACAAGTTTGTTTTATGCAACTGGCCGAAGTTTGTTCTATATAACTGGCACAAGTTTCTTCTACGTAACAGGCACAAGTTTGTTCTATGCAACTGGCACAAGTTTGTTTGACGCAAATGGCACAAGTTAGTTTGACGTAACTGGCACAAGTTTGTTTGACGCAACTGGGACAAGGTTGTTCTACGCATCTGGCACAAGTTTGTTCTACGCAACTGGCAAAAGTTTGTTCTATGCAACTGGCACAAGTTTGTTCGACGCAACTGGCACAAGTTTGTTTGACGCAACTGGCAAAAGTTTGTTTGACACAACTGGCACAAGTTTGTTTGACGCAACTGGCACAAGGTTATTCAAAGCAACTGGCACAAGTTTGTCTGACGCAACTGGCACAAGTTTGTTCGACGCAAGTGGCACAAGTTTGTTCGACGCAACTGGCACAAGTTTGTTCGACGCAACTGGCATAAGTTTGTTTGATGCAACTGGCACAAGTTTGTTCGACACAAATGACACAAGTTTTTTTGATGCAACTAGCACAAGTTTGTTCTTCGCAACTGGCACAAGTTTGTTGTACGCAACTAGCCCAAGTTTGTTCTGCGCAGCTGGCACAAGTTTGTTCGACGCAACTAGCTCAAGTTTGTTCGACGCAACTGGCACAAGTTTGTTCTATGCAACTGGCACAAGTTTGTTCTACGAAATTGACACAAGTTTGTTCGATGCAACTGGCACAAGTTCGTTCGACGCAACTGGCACAAGTTTGTTCGACGCAACTGGCCCAAGTTTGTTCTACGCAACTGGCACAAGTTTGTTCGACGCAACTGGCACAAGTTTGTTCGACGCAACTGGCACAAGTTTGTTTGATGCAACTGGCACAAGTTTGTTCGACACAACTGGCACAAGTTTGTTTGATGCAACTAGCACAAGTTTGTTCTTCGCAACTGGCACAAGTTTGTTCTACGCAACTAGCCCAAGTTTGTTCTACGCAACTGGCACAAGTTTGTTCGACGCAATTGGCACAAGTTTGTTTGACGCAACTGGCACAAGTTTGTTCGACGCAACTGGCACAAGTTTGTTCTACGCAACTGGCACAAGTTTGTTCGACGCAACTGGCACAAGTTTGTTCTGCACAACTGGCACAAGTTTGTTCTACGCAACTGGCACAAGGTTGTTCTACGCAACTGGCACAATTTTGTTCTGCGCAACAGGCACAAGTTTGTTCTTCGCAACTGGCACAAGTTTGTTCTACGCAACTGGCACAAGTTTGTTGTATGCAACTGGCCCAAGTTTGTTTGACGCAACTGGCACTAGTTTCTTCTACGCAACTGGCACAAGTTTGTTCTACGCAACTGGCAAAAGTTTGTTCTACGCAACTGTCACAAGTTTGTTCAACGCATCTGGCACAAGTTTGTCCAACGCAACTGGCACAAGTTTGTTCTACGCAACTGTCACAAGTTTGTTCAACGCATCTGGCACAAGTTTGTTCGACGCAACTGGCACAAGTTTGTCTGACGCAACTGGCACAAGTGTGTTTGACTCAACTGGCACAAGTTTGTTCGACGCAACTGGCACAAGTTTGTTCTACGCAACTGGCACAAGTTTGTTCTGCGCAACTGGCACAAGTTTGTCTGACATAACTAGCACAAGTTTGTTCTATGCAACTGGCACAAGTTTGTTCGACGCAACTGGCACAAGTTTGTGGTACGTAACTGGCACAAGTTTGTTTGACACAACTGGCACAAGTTTGTTCTACGCAACTGGCAAAAGTTTGTTCGACGCAATTGGCACAAATTGGTCCGACGCAACTGGCACAAGTTTGTTCGACGCAACTGGCACAAGTTTGTTCGATGCAACTGGCAAAAGTTTGTTCTACGCAACTGACACAAGTTTGTTCTATGCAACTGGAATAAATTTGTTTGACGCAACTGGCACAAGTTTGTTTGACGCAACTGGCACAAGTTTGTTCTGCGCAACTTGCACAAGTTTGTTCAACGCAACTGGCACAAGTTTGTTCGACGCAACTGGCACAAGTTTGTTCTACGCAACTGGGTTAAGTTTGTTCTACGCAACTGGCACAAGTTTGTTTGACGCAACTGGCACAAGTTTGTCCTATGCATCTGGCACAAGTTTGTTCTACACAACTGGGACAAGTTTGTTCTACGCAACTGGCACAAGTTTGTTCTACGCAACTGGCACAAGTTTGTTCTACGTAACTGGCACAAGTTTGTTCTACGCAACTGGCACAAGTTTGTTTAACGCAACTGGCACAAGTTTGTTCTATGCAACTGGCACAAGTTTGTTCAATGCAACTGGAACAAGTTTGTTTGACGCAACTGGCACAAGTTTGTTATACGCAACTGGTACAAGTTTGTTCGATGCAACTGGCACAAGTTTGTTTGACGCAACTGGCACAAGTTTGTTTAACGCAACTGGCACAAGTTTACTCGACCCAACTGGCACAAGTTTGTTTGACGCAACTGGCACAAGTTTTTTTTACGCAACTGGCACAAGTTTGTTTGACGCAACTGGCACAAGTTTGTTTGACGCATCTGGCACAAGGTTGTTCTACGCAACTGGCACAAGTTTGTTCTATGTAACTGGCACAAGTTTGTTTGACGCAACTGGCAGAAGTTTGTTCTACGCAACTGGCACAAGTTTCTTTGGCGCAACTGGCACAAGTTTGTTTGACACAACTGGCAGAAGTTTGTTCTACGCAACTGGCACAAGTTTGTTCTACGTAACTGGCACAAGTTTGTTCTACACAACTGGCACAAGTTTGTTCTACGCAACTGGCACAATTTGTTTGACACAAATAGCAAATGTTTGTTCTACGTAACTGGCACAAGTTTGTTCAACGCAACTGGAACAAGTTTGTTTGACGCAAGTGGCACAAATTTGTTCTACGCAACTGGCACAAGTTTGTTTGACACGACTGGCACAAGTTTGTTCTACGCAACAGGCACAAGTTTGTTCGATGCAATTGGCACAAGTTTTTTTGACGCAACTGGCACAAGTTTGTTTGAAGCAAATGGCAAAAGTTTGTTTGACACAACTAGCACAAGTTTGTTCTACGCAACTGGCACAAGTTTGTTCGACTCAACTGGCACAAGTTTGTCCGACCCAACTGGCACAAGTTTGTTTGACGCAACTGGCACAAGTTTGTTCTACGCAACTGGCACAAGTTTGTTCTACGCAACTGGCACAAGTTTGTTCGACGCAACTGGCACAAGTTTGTTCGACACAACTGGCACGTTTGTTCGATGCAACTGGCACAAGTTTGTTTGACGCAACTGGCACAAGTTTGTTCGACACAACTGGCACAAGTTTGTTCGACACAACTGGCACAAGTTTGTTCGACGCAACTGGCACAAGTTTGTTCGACACAACTGGCACAAGTTTGTTCGACGCAACTGGCACAAGTTTGTTTGACGCAACTGGCACATGTTTGTTCGATGCAACTGGCAAAAGTTTGTTCTGCGCAACTGTCACAAGTTTGTCTGACATAACTGGCACAAGTTTGTTCTACTTAACTAGCACAAGTTTGTTCTACGCAACTGGCACAAGTTTGTTCGACGCAACTGGCACAAGTTTGTTGTACGTAACTGGCACAAGTTTGTTTGACACAACTGGCACAAGTTTGTTCTACGCAACTGGCAAAAGTTTGTTCGACGCAATTGGCACAAATTGGTCCGACGCAACTGGCACAAGTTTGTTCGACGCAACTGGCACAAGTTTGTTCGATGCAACTGGCACAAGTTTGTTCTACGCAACTGACACAAGTTTGTTCTACGCAACTGGCATAAATTTGTTTGACGCAACTGGCACAAGTTTGTTTGACGCAACTGGCACAAGTTTGTTCTGCGCAACTTGCACAAGTTTGTTCAACGCAACTGGCACAAGTTTGTTCGACGCAACTGGCACAAGTTTGTTCTACGCAACTGGGTTAAGTTTGTTCTACGCAACTGGCACAAGTTTGTTTGACGCAACTGGCACAAGTTTGTCCTATGCATCTGGCACAAGTTTGTTCTACACAACTGGGACAAGTTTGTTCAATGCAACTGGCACAAGTTTGTTCTACGCAACTGGCACAAGTTTGTTCTACGTAACTGGCACAAGTTTGTTTTACGCAACTGGCACAAGTTTGTCCTACGCAACTGGCTTAAGTTTGTTCTATGCAACTGGCACAAGTTTGTTCAATGCAACTGGAACAAGTTTGTTTGACGCAACTGGCACAAATTTGTTCTATGCAACTGGCACAAGTTTGTTCGATGCAACTGGCACAAGTTTGTTTGATGCAACTGGCACAAGTTTGTTTAACGCAACTGGCACAAGTTTACTCGACCCAACTGGCACAAGTTTGTTTGACGCAACTGGCACAAGTTTTTTTGACGCAACTGGCACAAGTTTGTTTGACGCAACTGGCACAAGTTTGTTTGACGTAACTGGCACAAGGTTGTTCTACGCAACTGGCACAAGTTTGTTCTATGTAACTGGCACAAGTTTGTTTGACGCAACTGGCAGAAGTTTGTTCTACGCAACTGCCACAAGTTTCTTTGGCGCAACTGGCACAAGTTTGTTTGACACAACTGGCAGAAGTTTGTTCTACGCAACTGGCACAAGTTTGTTCTACGTAACTGGCACAAGTTTGTTCTACACAACTGGCACAAGTTTGTTCTACGCAACTGGCACAATTTGTTTGACACAAATAGCAAAAGTTTGTTCTACGTAACTGGCACAAGTTTGTTCTACGCAACTGGAACAAGTTTGTTTGATGCAAGTGGCACAAATTTGTTCTACGCAACTGGCACAAGTTTGTTTGACACGACTGGCACAAGTTTGTTCTACGCAACAGGCACAAGTTTGTTTGATGCAATTGGCACAAGTTTTTTTGACGCAGCTGGCACAAGTTTGTTTGACGCAACTGGCAAAAGTTTGTTTGACACAACTGGCACAAGTTTGTTCTACGCAACTGGCACAAGTTTGTCCGACTCAACTGGCACAAGTTTGTCCGACCCAACTGGCACAAGTTTGTTTGACGCAACTGGCACAAGTTTGTTCTACGCAACTGGCACAAGTTTGTTCTACGCAACTGGCACAAGTTTGTTCGACGCAACTGGCACAAGTTTGTTCGACACAACTGGCACGTTTGTTCAACGCAACTGGCACAAGTTTGTTTGACGCAACTGGCACAAGTTTGTTCGACACAACTGGCACAAGTTTGTTCGACACAACTGGCACAAGTTTGTTCGACGCAACTGGCACAAGTTTGTTCGACGCAACTGGCACAAGTTTGTTTGACACAACTGGCACATGTTTGTTCGACGCAACTGGCAAAAGTTTGTTCAACGCAACTGGCATAAGTTTGTTTAACGCAATTAGCACAAGTTTGTTTGACTCAACTGGCCCAAGTTTGTTCAACGCAACTGGCACAAGTTTGTAGTTCGCAACTGGCACAAGTTTGTTCTACATAACAGGCTCAAGTTTGTCCGACACAACTGGCACAATTTTGTTCGACGCAACTGGCCCAAGTTTGTTTGACGCAACTGGCAAAAGTTTGTTTGACACAACTGGCACAAGTTTGTTCTACGCATCTGGCACAAGTTAGTTCGACACAACTGGCACAAGTTTGTTCTACGCAACTGGCATAAGTTTGATCGACGCAACTGGCACAAATTTGTTCTGCGCAACTGGCACAAGTTTGTTCTATGCAACTGGCACAAATTTGTTTGACGCAGCTGGCACACGTTTGTTCTTCACAAATGGCACAAGTTTGTTTTATGCAACTGGCCGAAGTTTGTTCTATATAACTGGCACAAGTTTCTTCTACGTAACAGGCACAAGTTTGTTCTATGCAACTGGCACAAGTTTGTTTGACGCAAATGGCACAAGTTAGTTTGACGTAACTGGCACAAGTTTGTTTGACGCAACTGGGACAAGGTTGTTCTACGCATCTGGCACAAGTTTGTTCTACGCAACTGGCAAAAGTTTGTTCTATGCAACTGGCACAAGTTTGTTCGACGCAACTGGCACAAGTTTGTTTGACGCAACTGGCAAAAGTTTGTTTGACACAACTGGCACAAGTTTGATTCACGCAACTGGCACAAGGTTATTCGAAGCAACTGGCACAAGTTTGTCTGACGCAACTGGCACAAGTTTGTTCGACGCAAGTGGCACAAGTTTGTTCGACGCAACTGGCACAAGTTTGTTCGACGCAACTGGCATAAGTTTGTTTGATGCAACTGGCACAAGTTTGTTCGACACAACTGACACAAGTTTTTTTGATGCAACTAGCACAAGTTTGTTCTTCGCAACTGGCACAAGTTTGTTGTACGCAACTAGCCCAAGTTTGTTCTGCGCAGCTGGCACAAGTTTGTTCGACGCAACTAGCTCAAGTTTGTTCGACGCAACTGGCACAAGTTTGTTCTATGCAACTGGCACAAGTTTGTTCTACGAAATTGACACAAGTTTGTTCGATGCAACTGGCACAAGTTCGTTCGACGCAACTGGCACAAGTTTGTTCGACGCAACTGGCCCATGTTTGTTCTACGCAACTGGCACAAGTTTGTTCGACGCAACTGGCACAAGTTTGTTCGACGCAACTGGCAAAAGTTTGTTTGATGCAACTGGCACAAGTTTGTTCGACACAACTGGCACAAGTTTGTTTGATGCAACTAGCACAAGTTTGTTCTTCGCAACTGGCACAAGTTTGTTCTACGCAACTAGCCCAAGTTTGTTCTACGCAACTGGCACAAGTTTGTTCGACGCAATTGGCACAAGTTTGTTTGACGCAACTGGCACAAGTTTGTTCGATGCAACTGGCACAAGTTTGTTCTACGCAACTGGCACAAGTTTGTTCGACGCAACTGGCACAAGTTTGTTCGACGCAACTGGCACAAGTTTGTTCGACGCAACTGGCACAAGTTTGTTTTACGCAACTGGCACAAGTTTGTTTGACGCAACTGGCACAAGTTTGTTCTATGCAACTGGCACAAGTTTGTTCTACGCAATTGACACAAGTTTGTTCGATGCAACTGGCACAAGTTCGTTCAACGCAATTGGCACAAGTTTGTTCGACACAACTCTCACAAGTTTGTTCTACGCAACTGGCACAAGTTTGTTCTACGCAACTGGCACAAGTTTTTTCATCGCAACTGGCACAAGTTTGTTCTACGCAACTGGCCCAATTTTGTTCTTCACAACTGGCACGAGTTTGTTCTATGCAACTGGCACAAGTTTGTTCGACGCAACTGGCACAAGTTTGTTCTACTCAACTAGCACAAATTTGTTCTATGCAACTGGCACAAGTTTTTTGGTGCAAATTGCACAAGTTTGTTCTACGCAACTGGCACAAGTTTGTTCAACGCAACTGGCGCAAGTTTGTTCCACGCAACTGGCTCAAGTTTGTTCTACACAACTGCACAAGTTTGTTCTACGCAACTGGCACAAGTTTGTTTGACGCAACTGGCCCAAGTTTGTTTGACGCAACTGTCAAAAGTTTGTTTGAAACCATTGGAACAAGTTTCTTCTACGCAACTCTCAGAAGTTTGTTCAACGCAACTGGCATAAGTTTGTCCAACGCAACTGGCACAAGTTTGTTCGATGCAACTGGCAGAAGTTTGTTCGACGCAACTGGCACAAGTTTGTTCTACGCAACTGGAAAATATTTGTTCTACGCAACTGGCACAAGTTTGTTCTACGCAACTGCCACAAGTTTGTTCGACGCAACTGGCACAAGTTTGTTCTAAGCAACTGCCACAAGTTTGTTCTACGCAACTGGCACAAGTTTGTTCAACGCAACTGGCACAAGTATGTTCGACGCAACTGGCACAAGTTTGTCTATGCAACTGTCTCATGTTTGTTCTACGCAACTGGCACAAGTTTGTTTGACACAACTGGCGCAAGTTTGTCCTACGCAACTGGCACAAGTTTGTTCTACGCAACTGGCCCAAGTTTGTTTGATGCAACTGGCAAAAGTTTGTTCTAAGCAACTGGCACAAGTTTGTTCTACGTAACTGGCACAAGTTTGTTCTACGCAACTGGCACAAGTTTGTTCTATGCAACTGGCACAAGTTTGTTTGACACAAATGGCACAACTTTGTTCTACGTAACTGGCACAAGTTTGTTCTACGCAACTGGCACAAGTTTGTTCAACGCAACTGGCACAAGTTTGTTTGACGCAACTGGCACAAGTTTGTTTGACGCACCTGGCACAAGTTTGTTTGACGCAACTGGCACAAGTTTGTCCTACGCAAGTGGCACAAGTTTATAGTTCGCAACTGGCACAAGTTTGTTCTACGCAACTGGCCCAAGTTTGTTTGACGCAACTGGCACAAGTTCGTTCTACGCAACTGACACAAGTTTGTTCTACGCAACTAGCACAAGTTTGTTCTACGCAACTAGCACAAGTTTGTTCTGCACAACTGGCACAAGTTTGTTCTACGCAACTGGCACAAGGTTGTTCTACGCAACTGGCACAATTTTGTTCTGCGCAACAGGCACAAGTTTGTTCTTCGCAACTGGCACAAGTTTGTTCTACGCAACTGGCACAAGTTTGTTGTACGCAACTGGCCCAAGTTTGTTTGACGCAACTGGCACTAGTTTGTTTTACGCAACTGGCACAAGTTTGTTCTACGCAACTGGCAAAAGTTTGTTCTATGCAACTGGCACAAGTTTGTTTGACGCAACTGGTCCAAGTTTGTTTCACGCAACTGGCAAAAGTTTGTTTGAAACAACTGGCACAAGTTTGTTCTACGCAACTGTCACAAGTTTGTTCAACGCATCTGGCACAAGTTTGTCCAACGCAACTGGCACAAGTTTGTTCTACGCAACTGTCACAAGTTTGTTCAACGCATCTGGCACAAGTTTGTTCGACGCAACTGGCACAAGTTTGTCTGACGCAACTGGCACAAGTGTGTTTGACTCAACTGGCACAAGTTTGTTCGACGCAACTGGCACAAGTTTGTTCTACGCAACTGGCACAAGTTTGTTCTGCGCAACTGGCACAAGTTTGTCTGACATAACTAGCACAAGTTTGTTCTACGCAACTGGCACAAGTTTGTTCGACGCAACTGGCACAAGTTTGTGGTACGTAACTGGCACAAGTTTGTTTGACACAACTGGCACAAGTTTGTTCTACGCAACTGGCAAAAGTTTGTTCGACGCAATTGGCACAAATTGGTCCGACGCAACTGGCACAAGTTTGTTCGACGCAACTGGCACAAGTTTGTTCGATGCAACTGGCAAAAGTTTGTTCTACGCAACTGACACAAGTTTGTTCTACGCAACTGGAATAAATTTGTTTGACGCAACTGGCACAAGTTTGTTTGACGCAACTAGCACAAGTTTGTTCTGCGCAACTTGCACAAGTTTGTTCAACGCAACTGGCACAAGTTTGTTCGACGCAACTGGCACAACTTTGTTCTACGCAACTGGGGTAAGTTTGTTCTACGCAACTGGCACAAGTTTGTTTGACGCAACTGGCACAAGTTTGTCCTATGCATCTGGCACAAGTTTGTTCTACACAACTGGGACAAGTTTGTTCTACGCAACTGGCACAAGTTTGTTCTACGCAACTGGCAAAAGTTTGTTCTATGCAACTGGCACAAGTTTGTTTGACGCAACTGGTCCAAGTTTGTTTGACGCAACTGGCAAAAGTTTGTTTGAAACAACTGGCACAAGTTTGTTCTACGCAACTGTCACAAGTTTGTTCAACGCATCTGGCACAAGTTTGTCCAACGCAACTGGCACAAGTTTGTTCTACGCAACTGTCACAAGTTTGTTCAACGCATCTGGCACAAGTTTGTTCGACGCAACTGGCACAAGTTTGTCTGACGCAACTGGCACAAGTGTGTTTGACTCAACTGGCACAAGTTTGTTCGACGCAACTGGCACAAGTTTGTTCTACGCAACTGGCACAAGTTTGTTCTGCGCAACTGGCACAAGTTTGTCTGACATAACTAGCACAAGTTTGTTCTATGCAACTGGCACAAGTTTGTTCGACGCAACTGGCACAAGTTTGTGGTACGTAACTGGCACAAGTTTGTTTGACACAACTGGCACAAGTTTGTTCTACGCAACTGGCAAAAGTTTGTTCTGCGCAACTGGCACAAGTTTGTCTGACATAACTGGCACAAGTTTGTTCTACTTAACTAGCACAAGTTTGTTCTACGTAACTGGCACAAGTTTGTTCGACGCAACTGGCACAAGTTTGTTGTACGTAACTGGCACAAGTTTGTTTGACGCAACTGGCACAAGTTTGTTCTGCGCAACTTGCACAAGTTTGTTCAACGCAACTGGCACAAGTTTGTTCGACGCAACTGGCACAAGTTTGTTCTACGCAACTGGGTTAAGTTTGTTCTACGCAACTGGCACAAGTTTGTTTGACGCAACTGGCACAAGTTTGTCCTATGCATCTGGCACAAGTTTGTTCTACACAACTGGGACAAGTTTGTTCTACGCAACTGGCACAAGTTTGTTCTACGCAACTGGCACAAGTTTGTTCTACGTAACTGGCACAAGTTTGTTCTACGCAACTGGCACAAGTTTGTTTAACGCAACTGGCACAAGTTTGTTCTATGCAACTGGCACAAGTTTGTTCAATGCAACTGGAACAAGTTTGTTTGACGCAACTGGCACAAGTTTGTTATACGCAACTGGTACAAGTTTGTTCGATGCAACTGGCACAAGTTTGTTTGACGCAACTGGCACAAGTTTGTTTAACGCAACTGGCACAAGTTTACTCGACCCAACTGGCACAAGTTTGTTTGACGCAACTGGCACAAGTTTTTTTTACGCAACTGGCACAAGTTTGTTTGACGCAACTGGCACAAGTTTGTTTGACGCATCTGGCACAAGGTTGTTCTACGCAACTGGCACAAGTTTGTTCTATGTAACTGGCACAAGTTTGTTTGACGCAACTGGCAGAAGTTTGTTCTACGCAACTGGCACAAGTTTCTTTGGCGCAACTGGCACAAGTTTGTTTGACACAACTGGCAGAAGTTTGTTCTACGCAACTGGCACAAGTTTGTTCTACGTAACTGGCACAAGTTTGTTCTACACAACTGGCACAAGTTTGTTCTACGCAACTGGCACAATTTGTTTGACACAAATAGCAAATGTTTGTTCTACGTAACTGGCACAAGTTTGTTCAACGCAACTGGAACAAGTTTGTTTGACGCAAGTGGCACAAATTTGTTCTACGCAACTGGCACAAGTTTGTTTGACACGACTGGCACAAGTTTGTTCTACGCAACAGGCACAAGTTTGTTCGATGCAATTGGCACAAGTTTTTTTGACGCAACTGGCACAAGTTTGTTTGAAGCAAATGGCAAAAGTTTGTTTGACACAACTAGCACAAGTTTGTTCTACGCAACTGGCACAAGTTTGTTCGACTCAACTGGCACAAGTTTGTCCGACCCAACTGGCACAAGTTTGTTTGACGCAACTGGCACAAGTTTGTTCTACGCAACTGGCACAAGTTTGTTCTACGCAACTGGCACAAGTTTGTTCGACGCAACTGGCACAAGTTTGTTCGACACAACTGGCACGTTTGTTCGATGCAACTGGCACAAGTTTGTTTGACGCAACTGGCACAAGTTTGTTCGACACAACTGGCACAAGTTTGTTCGACACAACTGGCACAAGTTTGTTCGACGCAACTGGCACAAGTTTGTTCGACACAACTGGCACAAGTTTGTTCGACGCAACTGGCACAAGTTTGTTTGACGCAACTGGCACATGTTTGTTCGATGCAACTGGCAAAAGTTTGTTCTGCGCAACTGGCACAAGTTTGTCTGACATAACTGGCACAAGTTTGTTCTACTTAACTAGCACAAGTTTGTTCTACGCAACTGGCACAAGTTTGTTCGACGCAACTGGCACAAGTTTGTTGTACGTAACTGGCACAAGTTTGTTTGACACAACTGGCACAAGTTTGTTCTACGCAACTGGCAAAAGTTTGTTCGACGCAATTGGCACAAATTGGTCCGACGCAACTGGCACAAGTTTGTTCGACGCAACTGGCACAAGTTTGTTCGATGCAACTGGCACAAGTTTGTTCTACGCAACTGACACAAGTTTGTTCTACGCAACTGGCATAAATTTGTTTGACGCAACTGGCACAAGTTTGTTTAACGCAACTGGCACAAGTTTGTTCTGCGCAACATGCACAAGATTGTTCAACGCAACTGGCACAAGTTTGTTCGACGCAACTGGCACAAGTTTGTTCTACGCAACTGGGTTAAGTTTGTTCTACGCAACTGGCACAAGTTTGTTTGACGCAACTGGCACAAGTTTGTCCTATGCATCTGGCACAAGTTTGTTCTACACAACTGGGACAAGTTTGTTCAATGCAACTGGCACAAGTTTGTTCTACGCAACTGGCACAAGTTTGTTCTACGTAACTGGCACAAGTTTGTTTTACGCAACTGGCACAAGTTTGTCCTACGCAACTGGCACAAGTTTGTTCTATGCAACTGGCACAAGTTTGTTCAATGCAACTGGAACAAGTTTGTTTGACGCAACTGGCACAAATTTGTTCTATGCAACTGGCACAAGTTTGTTCGATGCAACTGGCACAAGTTTGTTTGATGCAACTGGCACAAGTTTGTTTAACGCAACTGGCACAAGTTTACTCGACCCAACTGGCACAAGTTTGTTTGACGCAACTGGCACAAGTTTTTTTGACGCAACTGGCACAAGTTTGTTTGACGCAACTGGCACAAGTTTGTTTGACGTAACTGGCACAAGGTTGTTCTACGCAACTGGCACAAGTTTGTTCTATGTAACTGGCACAAGTTTGTTTGACGCAACTGGCAGAAGTTTGTTCTACTCAACTGCCACAAGTTTCTTTGGCGCAACTGGCACAAGTTTGTTTGACACAACTGGCAGAAGTTTGTTCTACGCAACTGGCACAAGTTTGTTCTACGTAACTGGCACAAGTTTGTTCTACACAACTGGCACAAGTTTGTTCTACGCAACTGGCACAATTTGTTTGACACAAATAGCAAAAGTTTGTTCTACGTAACTGGCAGAAGTTTGTTCTATGCAACTGGAACAAGTTTGTTTGATGCAAGTGGCACAAATTTGTTCTACGCAACTGGCACAAGTTTGTTTGACACGACTGGCACAAGTTTGTTCTACGCAACAGGCACAAGTTTGTTTGATGCAATTGGCACAAGTTTTTTTGACGCAGCTGGCACAAGTTTGTTTGACGCAACTGGCAAAAGTTTGTTTGACACAACTGGCACAAGTTTGTTCTACGCAACTGGCACAAGTTTGTCCGACTCAACTGGCACAAGTTTGTCCGACCCAACTGGCACAAGTTTGTTTGACGCAACTGGCACAAGTTTGTTCTACGCAACTGGCACAAGTTTGTTCTACGCAACTGGCACAATTTTGTTCGACGCAACTGGCACAAGTTTGTTCGACACAACTGGCACGTTTGTTCGACGCAACTGGCACAAGTTTGTTTGACGCAACTGGCACAAGTTTGTTCGACACAACTGGCACAAGTTTGTTCGACACAACTGGCACAAGTTTGTTCGACGCAACTGGCACAAGTTTGTTCGACGCAACTGGCACAAGTTTGTTTGACACAACTGGCACATGTTTGTTCGACGCAACTGGCAAAAGTTTGTTCAACGCAACTGGCATAAGTTTGTTTAACGCAATTAGCACAAGTTTGTTTGACTCAACTGGCCCAAGTTTGTTCAACGCAACTGGCACAAGTTTGTAGTTCGCAACTGGCACAAGTTTGTTCTACATAACAGGCTCAAGTTTGTCCGACACAACTGGCACAATTTTGTTCGACGCAACTGGCCCAAGTTTGTTTGACGCAACTGGCAAAAGTTTGTTTGACACAACTGGCACAAGTTTGTTCTACGCATCTGGCACAAGTTAGTTCGACACAACTGGCACAAGTTTGTTCTACGCAACTGGCATAAGTTTGATCGACGCAACTGGCACAAATTTGTTCTGCGCAACTGGCACAAGTTTGTTCTATGCAACTGGCACAAATTTGTTTGACGCAGCTGGCACACGTTTGTTCTTCACAAATGGCACAAGTTTGTTTTATGCAACTGGCCGAAGTTTGTTCTATATAACTGGCACAAGTTTCTTCTACGTAACAGGCACAAGTTTGTTCTATGCAACTGGCACAAGTTTGTTTGACGCAAATGGCACAAGTTAGTTTGACGTAACTGGCACAAGTTTGTTTGACGCAACTGGGACAAGGTTGTTCTACGCATCTGGCACAAGTTTGTTCTACGCAACTGGCAAAAGTTTGTTCTATGCAACTGGCACAAGTTTGTTCGACGCAACTGGCACAAGTTTGTTTGACGCAACTGGCAAAAGTTTGTTTGACACAACTGGCACAAGTTTGTTTGACGCAACTGGCAGAAGGTTATTCAAAGCAACTGGCACAAGTTTGTCTGACGCAACTGGCACAAGTTTGTTCGACGCAAGTGGCACAAGTTTGTTCGACGCAACTGGCACAAGTTTGTTCGACGCAACTGGCATAAGTTTGTTTGATGCAACTGGCACAAGTTTGTTCGACACAAATGACACAAGTTTTTTTGATGCAACTAGCACAAGTTTGTTCTTCGCAACTGGCACAAGTTTGTTGTACGCAACTAGCCCAAGTTTGTTCTGCGCAGCTGGCACAAGTTTGTTCGACGCAACTAGCTCAAGTTTGTTCGACGCAACTGGCACAAGTTTGTTCTATGCAACTGGCACAAGTTTGTTCTACGAAATTGACACAAGTTTGTTCGATGCAACTGGCACAAGTTCGTTCGACGCAACTGGCACAAGTTTGTTCGACGCAACTGGCCCAAGTTTGTTCTACGCAACTGGCACAAGTTTGTTCGACGCAACTGGCACAAGTTTGTTCGACGCAACTGGCACAAGTTTGTTTGATGCAACTGGCACAAGTTTGTTCGACACAACTGGCACAAGTTTGTTTGATGCAACTAGCACAAGTTTGTTCTTCGCAACTGGCACAAGTTTGTTCTACGCAACTAGCCCAAGTTTGTTCTACGCAACTGGCACAAGTTTGTTCGACGCAATTGGCACAAGTTTGTTTGACGCAACTGGCACAAGTTTGTTCGACGCAACTGGCACAAGTTTGTTCTACGCAACTGGCACAAGTTTGTTCGACGCAACTGGCACAAGTTTGTTCTGCACAACTGGCACAAGTTTGTTCTACGCAACTGGCACAAGGTTGTTCTACGCAACTGGCACAATTTTGTTCTGCGCAACAGGCACAAGTTTGTTCTTCGCAACTGGCACAAGTTTGTTCTACGCAACTGGCACAAGTTTGTTGTATGCAACTGGCCCAAGTTTGTTTGACGCAACTGGCACTAGTTTCTTCTACGCAACTGGCACAAGTTTGTTCTACGCAACTGGCAAAAGTTTGTTCTACGCAACTGTCACAAGTTTGTTCAACGCATCTGGCACAAGTTTGTCCAACGCAACTGGCACAAGTTTGTTCTACGCAACTGTCACAAGTTTGTTCAACGCATCTGGCACAAGTTTGTTCGACGCAACTGGCACAAGTTTGTCTGACGCAACTGGCACAAGTGTGTTTGACTCAACTGGCACAAGTTTGTTCGACGCAACTGGCACAAGTTTGTTCTACGCAACTGGCACAAGTTTGTTCTGCGCAACTGGCACAAGTTTGTCTGACATAACTAGCAAAAGTTTGTTCTATGCAACTGGCACAAGTTTGTTCGACGCAACTGGCACAAGTTTGTGGTACGTAACTGGCACAAGTTTGTTTGACACAACTGGCACAAGTTTGTTCTACGCAACTGGCAAAAGTTTGTTCGACGCAATTGGCACAAATTGGTCCGACGCAACTGGCACAAGTTTGTTCGACGCAACTGGCACAAGTTTGTTCGATGCAACTGGCAAAAGTTTGTTCTACGCAACTGACACAAGTTTGTTCTATGCAACTGGAATAAATTTGTTTGACGCAACTGGCACAAGTTTGTTTGACGCAACTGGCACAAGTTTGTTCTGCGCAACTTGCACAAGTTTGTTCAACGCAACTGGCACAAGTTTGTTCGACGCAACTGGCACAAGTTTGTTCTACACAACTGGGTTAAGTTTGTTCTACGCAACTGGCACAAGTTTGTTTGACGCAACTGGCACAAGTTTGTCCTATGCATCTGGCACAAGTTTGTTCTACACAACTGGGACAAGTTTGTTCTACGCAACTGGCACAAGTTTGTTCTACGCAACTGGCACAAGTTTGTTCTACGTAACTGGCACAAGTTTGTTCTACGCAACTGGCACAAGTTTGTTTAACGCAACTGGCACAAGTTTGTTCTATGCAACTGGCACAAGTTTGTTCAATGCAACTGGAACAAGTTTGTTTGACGCAACTGGCACAAGTTTGTTATACGCAACTGGTACAAGTTTGTTCGATGCAACTGGCACAAGTTTGTTTGACGCAACTGGCACAAGTTTGTTTAACGCAACTGGCACAAGTTTACTCGACCCAACTGGCACAAGTTTGTTTGACGCAACTGGCACAAGTTTTTTTTACGCAACTGGCACAAGTTTGTTTGACGCAACTGGCACAAGTTTGTTTGACGCATCTGGCACAAGGTTGTTCTACGCAACTGGCACAAGTTTGTTCTATGTAACTGGCACAAGTTTGTTTGACGCAACTGGCAGAAGTTTGTTCTACGCAACTGGCACAAGTTTCTTTGGCGCAACTGGCACAAGTTTGTTTGACACAACTGGCAGAAGTTTGTTCTACGCAACTGGCACAAGTTTGTTCTACGTAACTGGCACAAGTTTGTTCTACACAACTGGCACAAGTTTGTTCTACGCAACTGGCACAATTTGTTTGACACAAATAGCAAATGTTTGTTCTACGTAACTGGCACAAGTTTGTTCAACGCAACTGGAACAAGTTTGTTTGACGCAAGTGGCACAAATTTGTTCTACGCAACTGGCACAAGTTTGTTTGACACGACTGGCACAAGTTTGTTCTACGCAACAGGCACAAGTTTGTTCGATGCAATTGGCACAAGTTTTTTTGACGCAACTGGCACAAGTTTGTTTGAAGCAAATGGCAAAAGTTTGTTTGACACAACTAGCACAAGTTTGTTCTACGCAACTGGCACAAGTTTGTTCGACTCAACTGGCACAAGTTTGTCCGACCCAACTGGCACAAGTTTGTTTGACGCAACTGGCACAAGTTTGTTCTACGCAACTGGCACAAGTTTGTTCTACGCAACTGGCACAAGTTTGTTCGACGCAACTGGCACAAGTTTGTTCGACACAACTGGCACGTTTGTTCGATGCAACTGGCACAAGTTTGTTTGACGCAACTGGCACAAGTTTGTTCGACACAACTGGCACAAGTTTGTTCGACACAACTGGCACAAGTTTGTTCGACGCAACTGGCACAAGTTTGTTCGACACAACTGGCACAAGTTTGTTCGACGCAACTGGCACAAGTTTGTTTGACGCAACTGGCACATGTTTGTTCGATGCAACTGGCAAAAGTTTGTTCTGCGCAACTGGCACAAGTTTGTCTGACATAACTGGCACAAGTTTGTTCTACTTAACAAGCACAAGTTTGTTCTACGCAACTGGCACAAGTTTGTTCGACGCAACTGGCACAAGTTTGTTGTACGTAACTGGCACAAGTTTGTTTGACACAAGTGGCACAAGTTTGTTCTACGCAACTGGCAAAAGTTTGTTCGACGCAATTGGCACAAATTGGTCCGACGCAACTGGCACAAGTTTGTTCGACGCAACTGGCACAAGTTTGTTCGATGCAACTGGCACAAGTTTGTTCTACGCAACTGACACAAGTTTGTTCTACGCAACTGGCATAAATTTGTTTGACGCAACTGGCACAAGTTTGTTTGACGCAACTGGCACAAGTTTGTTCTGCGCAACTTGCACAAGTTTGTTCAACGCAACTGGCACAAGTTTGTTCGACGCAACTGGCACAAGTTTGTTCTACGCAACTGGGTTAAGTTTGTTCTACGCAACTGGCACAAGTTTGTTTGACGCAACTGGCACAAGTTTGTCCTATGCATCTGTCACAAGTTTGTTCTACACAATTGGGACAAGTTTGTTCTACGCAACTGGTACAAGTTTGTTCTACGCAACTGGCACAAGTTTGTTCTACGTAACTGGCACAAGTTTGTTCTACGCAACTGGCACAAGTTTGTTTAACGCAACTGGCACAAGTTTGTTCTATGCAACTGGCACAAGTTTGTTCAATGCAACTGGAACAAGTTTGTTTGACGCAACTGGCACAAGTTTGTTCTACGCAACTGGTACAAGTTTGTTCGATGCAACTGGCACAAGTTTGTTTGACGCAACTGGCACAAGTTTGTTTAACGCAACTGGCACAAGTTTACTCGACCCAACTGGCACAAGTTTGTTTGACGCAACTGGCACAAGTTTTTTTTACGCAACTGGCACAAGTTTGTTTGACGCATCTGGCACAAGGTTGTTCTACGCAACTGGCACAAGTTTGTTCTATGTAACTGGCACAAGTTTGTTTGACGCAACTGGCAGAAGTTTGTTCTACGCAACTGGCACAAGTTTCTTTGGCGCAACTGGCACAAGTTTGTTTGACACAACTGGCAGAAGTTTGTTCTACGCAACTGGCACAAGTTTGTTCTACGTAACTGGCACAAGTTTGTTCTACGCAACTGGCACAATTTGTTTGACACAAATAGCAAAAGTTTGTTCTACGTAACTGGCACAAGTTTGTTCAACGCAACTGGAACAAGTTTGTTTGACGCAAGTGGCACAAATTTGTTCTACGCAACTGGCACAAGTTTGTTTGACACGACTGGCACAAGTTTGTTCTACGCAACAGGCACAAGTTTGTTCGATGCAATTGGCACAAGTTTTTTTGACACAACTGGCACAAGTTTGTTTGAAGCAAATGGCAAAAGTTTGTTTGACACAACTAGCACAAGTTTGTTCTACGCAACTGGCACAAGTTTGTTCGACTCAACTGGCACAAGTTTGTCCGACCCAACTGGCACAAGTTTGTTTGACGCAACTGGCACAAGTTTGTTCTACGCAACTGGCACAAGTTTGTTCTACGCAACTGGCACAAGTTTGTTCGACGCAACTGGCACAAGTTTGTTCGACACAACTGGCACGTTTGTTCGATGCAACTGGCACAAGTTTGTTTGACGCAACTGGCACAAGTTTGTTCGACACAACTGGCACAAGTTTGTTCGACACAACTGGCACAAGTTTGTTCGACGCAACTGGCACAAGTTTGTTCGACACAACTGGCACAAGTTTGTTCGACGCAACTGGCACAAGTTTGTTTGACGCAACTGGCACATGTTTGTTCGATGCAACTGGCAAAAGTTTGTTCAACGCAACTGGCAAAAGTTTGTTTAACACAATTAGCACAAGTTTGTTTGACGCAACTGGCCCAAGTTTGTTCAACGCAACTGGCACAAGTTTGTAGTTCGCAACTGGCACAAGTTTGTTCTACATAACAGGCTCAAGTTTGTCCGACACAACTGGCACAAGTTTGTTCGACGCAACTGGCAAAAGTTTGTTTGACGCAACTGGCAAAAGTTTGTTTGACACAACTGGCACAAGTTTGTTCTACGCATCTGGCACAAGTTAGTTCGACGCAACTGGCTCAAGTTTGTTCTACGCAACTGGCATAAGTTTGATCGACGCAACTGGCACAAATTTGTTCTGCGCAACTGGCACAAGTTTGTTCTATGCAACTGGCACAAGTTTGTTTGACGCAGCTGGCACACGTTTGTTCTTCGCAAATGGCACAAGTTTGTTCTACGCAACTTGCCGAAGTTTGTTCTATATAACTGGCACAAGTTTCTTCTACGTAACAGGCACAATTTTGGTCTATGTAACTGGCACAAATTTGTTCGACGCAACTGGCACAAGTTTGTTTAATGCAACTGGCACAAGTTTGTTTTATGCAACTGGCACAAGTTTGTTTGACGCAACTGGCACAAGTTAGTTTGACGTAACTGGCACAAGTTTGTTTGACGCAACTGGGACAAGGTTGTTCTACGCAACTGGCACAAGTTTGTTCTACGCAACTGGCACAAGTTTGTTCGACGCAACTGGCACAAGTTTGTTCGACGCAACTGGCACAAGTTTGTTTGACGCAACTGGCAAAAGTTTGTTTGACACAACTGGCACAAGTTTGTTTGACTCAACTGGCACAAGGTTATTCGACGCAACTGGCACAAGTTTGTCTGACGCAACTGGCACAAGTTTGTTCGACGCAACTGGCACAAGTTTTTTCGACGCAACTGACACAAGTTTGTTCGACGCAACTGGCACAAGTTTGTTTAATGCAACTGGCACAAGTTTGTTCGACACAACTGGCACAAGTTTGTTTGATGCAACTAGCACAAGTTTGTTCTTCGCAACTGGCACAAGTTTGTTCTACGCAACTAGCTCAAGTTTGTTTTACGCAACTGGCACAAGTTTGTTCTATGCAACTGGCACAAGTTTGTTCGACGCAACTGGCACAAGTTTGTTCTATGCAACTGGCACAAGTTTGTTCTACGAAATTGACAAAAGTTTGTTCGATGCAACTGGCACAAGTTTGTTCTACGCAACTGGCACAAGTTTGTTCGACGCAACTGGCCCAAGTTTGTTCTACGCAACTGGCACAAGTTTGTTCGACGCAACTGGCACAAGTTTGTTCGACGCAACTGGCACAAGTTTGTTTGATGCAACTGGCACAAGTTTGTTCGACACAACTGTCACAAGTTTGTTTCATACAACTAGCACAAGTTTGTTCTTCGCAACTGGCAGAAGTTTGTTCTACGCAACTAGCCCAAGTTTGTTCTACGCAACTGGCACAAGTTTGTTCGACGCAATTGGCACAAGTTTGTTCGACGCAACTGGCACAAGTTTGTTTGACGCAACTGGCACAAGTTTGTTCTACGCAACTGGCACAAGTTTGTTCGATGCAACTGGCACAAGTTTGTTCGACGCAACTGGCACAAGTTTGTTCGACGCAACTGGCACAAGTTTGTTTTACGCAACTGGCACAAGTTTGTTTGACGCAACTGGCACAAGTTTGTTCTATGCAACTGGCACAAGTTTGTTCTATGCAATTGACACAAGTTTGTTCGATGCAACTGGCACAAGTTCGTTCGACGCAACTGGCACAAGTTTGTTCTACGCAACTGGCACAAGTTTGTTCTACGCAACTGGCACAAGTTTGTTTTACGCAACTGGCACAAGTTTTTTCATCGCAACTGGCACAAGTTTGTTCTACGCAACTGGCCCAATTTTGTTCTTCACAACTGGCACGAGTTTGTTCTATGCAACTGGCACAAGTTTGTTCGACGCAACTGGCACAAGTTTGTTCTACTCAACTAGCACAAATTTGTTCTACGCAACTGGCACAAGTTTTTTGACGCAACTGGCACAAGTTTGTTCTACGCAACTGGCACAAGTTTGTTCCACGCAACTGGCACAAGTTTTTTCCACACAACTGGCTCAAGTTTGTTCTACGCAACTGGCACAAGTTTGTTCTACGCAACTGGCACAAGTTTGTTTGACGCAACTGGCCCAAGTTTGTTCTACGCAACTGTCAAAAGTTTGTTTGAAACCACTGGAACAAGTTTCTTCTACGCAACTCTCACAAGTTTGTTCAACGCAACTGGCACAAGTTTGTCCAACGCAACTGGCACAAATTTGTTCGATGCAACTGGCACAAGTTTGTTCGACGCAACTGGCACAAGTTTGTTCTACACAACTGGAAAATATTTGTTCTACGCAACTGGCAAAAGTTTGTTCTACTCAACTGCCACAAGTTTGTTCTACGCAACTGGCACAAGTTTGTTCGACGCAACTGCCACAAGTTTGTTCTACGCAACTGGCACAAGTTTGTTCAACGCAACTGGCACATGTATGTTCGACGCAACTGGCACAAGTTTGTCTGTGCAACTGTCTCAAGTTTGTTCTACGCAACTGGCACAAGTTTGTTTGACACAACTGGCGCAAGTTTGTCCTACGCAACTGGCACAAGTTTGTTCTACGTAACTGGCACAAGTTTGTTCTACGCAACTGGCACAAGTTTGTTCTATGCTACTGGCACAAGTTTGTTTGACACAAATGGCACAAGTTTGTTCTACGTATCTGGCACAAGTTTGTTCTACGCAACTGGCACAAGTTTGTTCGACGCAACTGGCACAAGTTTGTTTGACGCAACTGGCACAAGTTTGTTTGACTCACCTGGCACAAGTTTGTTTGACGCAACTGGCACAAGTTTGTCCTACGCAAGTGGCACAAGTTTGTAGTTCGCAACTGGCACAAGTTTGTTCTACGCAACTGGCCCAAGTTTGTTTGACGAAACTGGCACAAGTTCGTTCTACGCAACGGACACAAGTTTGTTCTACGCAACTAGCACAAGTTTGTTCTATGCAACTAGCACAAGTTTGTTCTACACAACTGGCACAAGTTTGTTCTACGCAACTGGCACAAGGTTGTTCTACGCAACTGGCACAATTTTGTTCTATGCAACAGGCACACGTTTGTTCTTCGCAACGGCACAAGTTTGTTCTACGCAACTGGCACAAGTTTGTTCTACGCAACTGGAACAAGTTTGTTTGACGCAACTGTCACTAGTTTGTTCTACGCAACTGGCACAAGTTTGTTCTACGCAACTGGCAAAAGTTTGTTCTACGCAACTGGCAAAAGTTTGTTTGACGCAACTGGCACAAGTTTGTTTGACGCAACTGGCAAAAGTTTGTTTGAAACACCTGGCACAAGTTTGTTCTACGCAACTGTCACAAGTTTGTTCAATGCATCTGGCACAAGTTTGTCCAACGCAACTGGCACAAGTTTGTTCTACGCAACTGTCACAAGTTTGTTCAACGCATCTGGCACAAGTTTGTTCGACGCAACTGGCACAAGTTTGTCCGACGCAACTGGCACAAGTGTGTTTGACTCAACTGGCACAAGTTTGTTTGACGCAATTGTCACAGGTTTGTTCTTCGCAACTGGCACAAGTTTGTTTGACGCAACTGGCACAAGTTTGTTCTACGCAACTGGCACAAGTTTGTTCTATGTAACTGGCACAAGTTTGTTTGACGGAACTGGCACAAGGTTGTTCTACGCAACTGGCACATGTTTGTTTGACACAACTGGCCGAAGTTCGTTCAACGCAACTGGCAGAAGTTTGTTCTACGTAACTGGCACAAGTTTGTTCTACACAACTGGCACAAGTTTGTTCTACGCAACTGGCACAAGTTTGTTTGACACAACTGGCAAAAGTTTGTTCTACGTAACTGGCACAAATTCGTTCTACGCAACTGGAACAAGTTTGTTTGACGCAAGTGGCACAAATTTGTTCTACGCAACTGGCACAAGTTTGTTTGACACGACTGGCACAAGTTTGTTCTACGCAACTGGCACAAATTTGTTCGATGCAACTGGCACAAGTTTGTTCTACGCAACTGTCACAAGTTTGTTTGACGCAACTGGCACAAGTTTGTAGACACAACTGGCACAAGTTTGTTCTACGCAACTGGCACAAGTTTGTTCTACGCAACTGGCACAAGTTTGTTCGACGCAACTGGCACAAGTTTGTTCTAAGCAACTGGCACAAGTTTGTTCGACGCAACTGGCACAAGTTTGTTCAGCGCAACTGGCACAAGTTTGTTTAACGCAACTAGCACAAGTTTGTTTGACGCAACTGGCACAAGTTTGTTCAACGCAACTGGCACAAGTTTGTTTAACGCAACTAGCACAAGTTTGTTTGACGCAACTGGCCCAAGTTTGTTCATCCCCACTGGCACAAGTTTGTAGTTCGCAACCGGCACAAGTTTGTTCTACGTAACTGGCACAAGTTTGTTTGACGCAATTGTCACAGGTTTGTTCTTCGCAACTGGCACAAGTTTGTTTGACGCAACTGGCACAAGTTTGTTCTACGCAACTGGCACAAGTTTGTTCTATGTAACTGGCACAAGTTTGTTTGACGGAACTGGCACAAGGTTGTTCTACGCAACTGGCACATGTTTGTTTGACACAACTGGCCGAAGTTCGTTCAACGCAACTGGCAGAAGTTTGTTCTACGTAACTGGCACAAGTTTGTTCTACACAACTGGCACAAGTTTGTTCTACGCAACTGGCACAAGTTTGTTTGACACAACTGGCAAAAGTTTGTTCTACGTAACTGGCACAAATTCGTTCTACGCAACTGGAACAAGTTTGTTTGACGCAAGTGGCACAAATTTGTTCTACGCAACTGGCACAAGTTTGTTTGACACGACTGGCACAAGTTTGTTCTACGCAACTGGCACAAATTTGTTTGATGCAACTGGCACAAGTTTGTTCTACGCAACTGTCACAAGTTTGTTTGACGCAACTGGCACAAGTTTGTAGACACAACTGGCACAAGTTTGTTCTACGCAACTGGCACAAGTTTGTTCTACGCAACTGGCACAAGTTTGTTCGACGCAACTGGCACAAGTTTGTTCGACACAACTGGCACAAGTTTGTTCAACGCAACTGGCACAAGTTTGTTCAACGCAACTGGCACAAGTTTGTTTAACGCAACTAGCACAAGTTTGTTTGACGCAACTGGCAAAAGTTTGTTCAACGCAACTGGCACAAGTTTGTTTAACGCAACTAGCACAAGTTTGTTTGACGCAACTGGCCCAAGTTTGTTCATCCCCACTGGCACAAGTTTGTAGTTCGCAACCGGCACAAGTTTGTTCTACGTAACTGGCACAAGTTTGTCCGACACAACTGGCACAAGTTTGTTTACGCAACTGGCCCAAGTTTGTTTGACGCAACTGGCAAAAGTTTGTTTGACACAACTGGCACAAGTTTGTTCTACGCATCTGGCACAAGTGTCTCGACGCAACTGGCACAAGTTTGTCCGACGCAACTAGCATAAGTTTGATCGACGCAACTGGCACAATTTTGTTCTACGCAACTGGCACAAGTTTGTTCTATGCAACTGGCACAAGTTTGTTTGACGCAGCTGGCACAATTTTGTTCTTCGCAAATGGCACAAGTTTGTTCTATGTAACTGGCACAAGTTTCTTCTACGTAACAGGCACAAGTTTGTTCTAGGCAACTGGCACAAGTTTGTTCGACGCAACTGCCACAAGTTTGTTTAACGCAACTGGCACAAGTTTGTTTGACCCAACTGGCACAAGTTTGTTTGACGCAACTGGCACAAGTTTGTTTGAATCAACTGCGACAAGGTTGTTCTACGCAACTGGCACAATTTTGTTCTACACGACTGGCACAAGTTTGTTCGACGCAACTGCCACAATTTTGTTCGACGCAACTGGCACAAGTTTGTTTGACCCAACTGGCACAAGTTTGTTTGACGCAACTGGCACAAGTTTGTTTGCCGCAACTGGCACAAGTTTGTTTGAATCAACTGCGACAAGGTTGTTCTACGCAACTGGCACAATTTTGTTCTACACGACTGGCACAAGTTTGTTTGACGCAACTGGCAAAAGTTTGTTTGAAACAACTGGCACAAGTTTGTTTGACGCAACTGGCACAAGGTTGTTCAACGCAACTGGCACAAGTTTGTCTGACGCAACTGGCACAAGTTTGTTCGACGCAACTGGCACAAGTTTGTTCGACGCAACTGGCACAAGTTTGTTCTACGCAACTAGCAGAAGTTTGTTCTATGCAACTGGAACAAGTTTGTTCTATGCAACTGGCACAAGTTTGTTCGATGCAACTGGCACAAGTTTGTACTATGCAACTGTCACAAGTTTGTTTGACATAACTGGCACAAGTTTGTTTGACGCAACTTGCACAAGTTTGTTTGACGCAACTGGCACAAGTTTGTCCTACGCAAGTGTCACAAATTTGTAGTTCTCAACTGGCACAAGTTTCTTCTACGCAACTGGCACAAGTTTGTTTGACGCAACTGGCAAAAGTTTGTCCTACGCAAGTGGCACAAGTTTGTAGTTTGCAACTGTCACAAGTTTGTTCTACGCAACTGGCCCAAGTTTGTTTGACGCAACTGGCACAAGTTTGTTCTACGCAACTGACACAAGTTTGTTCTACGCAACTAGCACAAGTTTGTTCTACGCAACTAGAACAAGTTTGTTCTACGTAACTGGCACAAGTTTGTTCTACGTAACTGGCACAAGTTTGTTCTACGCAACTGGCACAGTTTTGTTATATGCAACAGGCACAAGTTTGTTCATTGCAACTGGCACAAGATTGTTTGACGCAAATGGCACAAGTTTGTTCTACGCAACTGGCCCAAGTTTGTTCTACGCAACTGGCCCAAGTTTGTTTGACGCAACTGGCACAAGTTTGTTCTACGCAACTGGCACAAGTTTGTTCTACGCAACTGGCACAAGTTTGTTTGACACAACTGGCCCAAGTTTGTTTGACGCAACGGGCAAAAGTTTGTTTGAAACAACTGGCACAAGTTTGTTCTACGCAACTGTCACAAGTTTGTTAAACGCATCTGGCACAAGTTTGTCCAACGCAACTGACACAAGTTTGTTCTATGCAACTGGCACAAGTTTGTTCGACGCAACTGGCACAAGTTTGTTCGACGCAACTGGCACAAATTTGTTCTACGCAACTGGCACAATTTTGTTCTACGCAACTGGCAAAAGTTTGTTTTACGCAATTGGCACAAGTTTGTTCTTCGCAACGGGCACAAGTTTGTCTGACGCAAGTGGCACAAGTGTGTTTGACTCAACTGGCACAAGTTTGTCTGACACAACTGGCACAAGTTTGTTCTACGTAACTGGCACAAGTTTGTTCTACGCAACTGGCACAAGTTTGTTCGACGCAACTGGCACAAGTTTGTTTTATGCAACTGGCACAATTTTGTTTGACACAACTGGAACAAGTTTGTTCGACGCAATTGGCACAAGTTTGTCCGACGCAACTGGCACAAGTTAGTTCTATGCAACTGGCATAAATTTGTTTGACGCAACTGGCACAAGTCTGTTTGACTTAACTGGCACAAGTTTGTTCTGCGCAACTGGCACAAGTTTGTTCAATGCAACTGGCGCAAGTTTGTTCGATGCAACTGGCACAAGCTTGTTCTACGCACCTGGCTCAAGTTTGTTCTACGCAACTGGCACAAGTTTGTTTGACGCAACTGACACAAGTTTGTCCTATGCATCTGGCACAAGTTTGTTTGACACAACTGGCACAAGTTTGTTCTATGCAACTGGCACAAGTTTGTTCTAAGCAACTGGCACAAGTTTGTTTGATGCAACTGGCAAAAGTTTATTCGACCCAACTGGCACAAATTTGTTTGACACAACTGGCACAAGTTTTTTTGACTCACCGTGCACAAGTTTGTTTGACGCAACTGGCAAAAGGTTGTTGTACAAAACTGGCACAAGTTTGTTCTATGCAACTGGCACAAGTTTGTTCTAAGCAACTGGCACAAGTTTGTTTGACGCAACTGGCAAAAGGTTGTTCTACAAAACTGGCACAAGTTTGTTCTATGCAACTGGCACAAGTTTGTTCTAAGCAACTGGCACAAGTTTCTTTGATGCAACTGGCACAAGTTTATTCGACCCAACTGGCACAAGTTTGTTTGACACAACTGGCACAAGTTTTTTTTACTCACCGTGCACAAGGTTGTTTGACGCAACTGGCAAAAGGTTGTTCTACAAAACTGGCACAAGTTTGTTCTATGCAACTGGTACAAGTTTGTTCTACGCAACTGACACAAGTTTGTTCTACGCAACTGGCATAAGTTTGTTCTACGCAACTGGCACAAGTTTCTTTGACGCAACTGGCACAAGTTTGTTCGATGCAACTGGCCCAAGTTTGTTTGACGCAACTGGCACAAGTTTGTTTGAGACAACTGGCACAAGTTTGTTCTACGCAACTGGCACAAGTTTGTTCTATGCAACTGGCACAAGTTTCTTCAATGTAACTGGCACTAGTTTGTTTTACGCAACTGGCATAAGTTTGTTTGACGCAACTGGCACAAGTTTGTTCTACCAACTAGCACAAGTTTGGTCGACTCAACTGGCACAAGGTTGTTCTACGCAACTGGCACAAGTTTGTTCTACGCAACTGGCACAAGTTTGTTTGACGCAACTGGCACAAGTTTGTTCGACGCAACTGGCACAAGTTTGTTGGATGCCACTGGCACAAGTTTGTTTGACGAAAGTGTCCCAAGTTTTTTTGACGCAACTGGCACAAGTTTGTTAGACGCAACTGGCACAAGTTTGTTCGACGCAACTGGCACAAGTTTTTTCGACTCAATTGGCACAAGTTTGTTTGACGCAACTGGAACAAGTTTCTTGGACGCAACTGGCACAAGTTTGTTTGACGCAACTGGCACAAGTTTGTTTGACGCAACTGGCACAAGTTTATTTGACGCAACTGGCACAAGTTTTCTCGACGAAACTGGCACAAGTTTGTTTGACGCAACTGCCTCAAGTTTGTTTCACGCAACTGGCACAAGTTTGTTTGACGCAACTGGCACAAGTTTATTTGACGCAACTGGCACAAGTTTTCTCGATGCAACTGGCACAAATTTGTTCTACGCAACTGGCTCAAGTTTTTTCTACGCAACTGGCACAAGTTTGTTTGACGCAACTGGAACAAGTTGGTCCTACGCATCTGGCACAAGTTTGTTTAACACAACTGGCACAAGTTTGTTCTATGCAACTGGCACAAGTTTGTTTGACACAACTGGCACAAGTTTGTTCGACGCAACTGGCACAAGTTTTTTCGACTCAATTGGCACAAGTTTGTTTAACATAAGAGGCACAAGTTTGTTTGATGCAACTGGCACAAGTTTGTTTGGCGCAACTAGCACAAGTTTTTTTTGACGCAACTGGCACAAGTTTTCTCAACGCAGCTTGCACAAGTTTGTTCGTCATATCTGGCACAAGTTTGTTCGATGCAACTGGCACAAGTTTGTTCGACGCAACTGGCACATGTTTGTTTGACGCAACTGGCACAAGTTTCTTCGACGCAACTGGCACAACTTTGTTCGACGCAACTGGCACAAGTTTGTTTGACGCAACTGGCACAAGTTTGTTCTACGCAACTGGCAAAAGTTTGTTCTATGCAACTGGCACTAGTTTGTTCTATGCAACTGGCATAAGTTTGTTTGACGCAACTGGCACAAGTTTGTTTGACGCAACTGGCACAAGTTTGTTCGACGCAACTGGCACAAGTTTGTTTGACGCAACTGGTACAAGTTTGTTGGACGCAACTGGCACAAGTTTGTTCGAACCAACTGGCACAAGTTTGTTTGACACAACTGGGACAAGTCTGTTTGATGCAACTGGCACAAGTTTGTTTGACGCAACTGGCACAAGGTTGTTCTACGCAACTGGCACAAGTTTGTTCTACGCAACTGGCACAAGTTTGTTCTACGCAACTGGCACAAGTTTGTTCGATGCAACTGCCACAAGTTTGTTCGACGCAACTGGCACAAGTTTGTTTGAAACAACTGGCACAAGTTTGTTAGACGCAATTGGCACAAGTTTGTTCGACGCAACTGGCACAAATTTTTTCGACTCAATTGGCACAAGTTTGTTTGACGCAACTGGCACAAGTTTGTTTGACGCAACTGACACAAGTTTGTTCGACGCAACTGGCACAAGTTTGTTCGACGCAACTGGCACAAGTTTGTTCGACGCAACTGGCACAAGTTTGTTCAACGCTACTGTCACAAGTTTGTTCGACGCAACTGCACAATGTTGTTCTACGCAACTGGCACAAATTTGTTCTATGCAACTGGCATAAGTTTGTTTGAGCAACTGGCACAAGTTTGTTCTACGTAACTGGTACAAGTTCGTTCGACGCAACTGGTACAAGTTTGTCTGACACAACTGGTACAAGTTTGTTGGACGCAACTGGCACAAGTTTGTTTGACGCAACTGGCACAAGTTTGTTTGACACAACTGGCACAAGTTTGTTCGACGCAACTGGCACAAGTTTGTTTGACACAACTGGCACAAGTTTGTTTGACGCAACTGGCACAAGGTTGTTCTACGCAACTGGCACAAGTTTGTTCTACGCAACTGGCACAAGTTGGTTTGACGCAACTGGCACAAGTTTTTTCTACACAACTGGCACAAGTTTGTTTGACGCAACTGGCACAAGTTTGTTTGACACAACTGGCACAAGTTTGTTCGACGCAACTGGCACAAGTTTGTTTGACGCAACTGGCACAAGTTTGTTTGACGCAACTGGCACAAGGTTGTTCTACGCAACTGGCACAAGTTTGTTCTACGCAACTGGCAAAGTTTGTTTGACGCAACTGGCACAAGTTTTTTCTACGCAACTGGCACAAGTTTGTTCGATGCAACTGGCACAAGTTTGTTTGACGCAACTGGCCCAAGTTTTTTTGACGCAACTGGCACAAGTTTTTTTGACGCAACTGGCACAAGTTTGTTTGACACAACTGGCACAAGTTTGTTGGACGCAACTGGCACAAGTTTGTTCGACGCAACTGGCACAAGTTTGTTCGACGCAACTGGCACAAGTTTTTTCTACACAACTGGCACAAGTTTGTTCGATGCAACTGGCACAAGTTTGTTTGACGCAACTGGCCCAAGTTTTTTTGACGCAACTGGCACAAGTTTTTTTGACGCAACTGGCACAAGTTTGTTTGACACAACTGGCACAAGTTTGTTGGACGCAACTGGCACAAGTTTGTTCGACGCAACTGGCACAAGTTTGTTCGACGCAACTGGCACAAGTTTGTTTGACGCAACTGGCGCAAGTTTGTCCTACGCAACTGGCACAAGTTTGTTCTACGTAACTGGCACAAGTTTGTTCTACGCAACTGGCACAAGTTTGTTCTATGCAACTGGCACAAGTTTGTTTGACACAAATGGCACAAGTTTGTTCTACGTATCTGGCACAAGTTTGTTCTACGCAACTGGCACAAGTTTGTTCGACGCAACTGGCACAAGTTTGTTTGACGCAACTGGCACAAGTTTGTTTGACGCACCTGGCACAAGTTTGTTTGACGCAACTGGCACAAGTTTGTCCTACGCAAGTGGCACAAGATTGTAGTTCGCAACTGGCACAAGTTTGTTCTACGCAACTGGCCCAAGTTTGTTTGACGCAACTGGCACAAGTTCGTTCTACGCAACTGACACAAGTTTGTTCTACGCAACTAGCACAAGTTTGTTCTACGCAACTAGCACAAGTTTGTTCTACACAACTGGCACAAGTTTGTTCTACGCAACTGGCACAAGTTTGTTCTACGCAACTGGCACAAGTTTGTTCGACACAACTGGCACAAGGTTGTTCTACGCAACTGGCACAATTTTGTTTAACGCAACTGGCACAAGGTTGTTCTACGCAACTGGCACAAGTTTGTTTGACGCAACTGGCACAAGGTTGTTCTACGCAACTGGCACAATTTTGTTCTACGCAACAGGCACAAGTTTGTTCTTCGCAACTGGCACAAGTTTGTTCTACGCAACTGGCACAAGTTTGTTCTACGCAACTGGCCCAAGTTTGTTTGACGCAACTGGCACTAGTTTGTTCTACGCAACTGGCACAAGTTTGTTCTACGCAACTGGCAAAAGTTTGTTCTATGCAACTGGCACAAGTTTGTTTGACGCAACTGGTCCAAGTTTGTTTGACGCAACTGGCAAAAGTTTGTTTGAAACAACTGGCACAAGTTTGTTCTACGCAACTGTCACAAGTTTGTTCAACGCATCTGGCACAAGTTTGTCCAACGCAACTGGCACAAGTTTGTTCTACGCAACTGTCACAAGTTTGTTCAACGCATCTGGCACAAGTGTGTTCGACGCAACTGGCACAAGTTTGTCTGACGCAAGTGGCACAAGTGTGTTTGACTCAACTGGCACAAGTTTGTTCGACGCAACTGGCACAAGTTTGTTCTACGCAACTGGCACAAGTTTGTTCTGCGCAACTGGCACAAGTTTGTCTGACATAACTGGCACAAGTTTGTTCTACGTAACTAGCACAAGTTTGTTCTACGCAACTGGCACAAGTTTGTTCGACGCAACTGGCAAAAGTTTGTGGTACGTAACTGGCACAAGTTTGTTTGACACAACTGGCACAAGTTTGTTCTACGCAACTGGCAAAAGTTTGTTCGATGCAATTGGCACAAATTGGTCCGACGCAACTGGCACAAGTTTGTTCGACGCAACTGGCACAAGTTTGTTCGATGCAACTGGCAAAAGTTTGTTCTACGCAACTGACACAAGGTTGTTCTACGCAACTGGCATAAATTTGTTTGACGCAACTGGCACAAGTTTGTTTGACGCAACTGGCACAAGTTTGTTCTGCGCAACTTGCACAAGTTTGTTCAACGCAACTGGCACAAGTTTGTTCGACGCAACTGGCACAAGTTTGTTCTACGCAACTGGGTTAAGTTTGTTCTACGCAACTGGCACAAGTTTGTTTGACTCAACTGGCACAAGTTTGTCCTATGCATCTGGCACAAGTTTGTTCTACACAACTGGGACAAGTTTGTTCTACGCAACTGGCACAAGTTTGTTCTACGCAACGGGCACAAGTTTGTTCTACGTAACTGGCACAAGTTTGTTCTACGCAACTGGCACAAGTTTGTTTAACGCAACTGGCACAAGTTTGTTCTATGCAACTGGCACAAGTTTGTTCAATGCAACTGGAACAAGTTTGTTTGACGCAACTGGCACAAGTTTGTTCTACGCAACTGGCACAAGTTTGTTCGATGCAACTGGCACAAGTTTGTTTGACGCAACTGGCACAAGTTTGTTTAACGCAACTGGCACAAGTTTACTCGACCCAACTGGCACAAGTTTGTTTGACGCAATTGGCACAAGTTTGTTTGACGCAACTGGCACAAGTTTGTTTGACGCAACTGGCACAAGTTTGTTTGACGCATCTGGCACAAGGTTGTTCTACGCAACTGGCACTAGTTTGTTCTATGTAACTGGCACAAGTTTGTTTGACGCAACTGGCAGAAGTTTGTTCTATGCAACTGGCACAAGTTTCTTTGGCGTAACTGGCACAAGTTTGTTTGACACAACTGGCAGAAGTTTGTTCTACGCAACTGGCACAAGTTTGTTCTACGTAACTGGCACAAGTTTGTTCTACACAACTGGAACAAGTTTGTTCTACGCAACTGGCACAATTTGTTTGACACAAATAGCAAAAGTTTGTTCTACGTAACTGGCACAAGTTTGTTCTACGCAACTGGCACAAGTTTGTTTGACGCAAGTGGCACAAATTTGTTCTACGCAACTGGCACAAGTTTGTTTGACACGACTGGCACAAGTTTGTTCTACGCAACAGGCACAAGTTTGTTCGATGCAATTGGCACAAGTTTTTTTGACGCAACTGGCACAAGTTTGTTTGACGCAACTGGCAAAAGTTTGTTTGACACAACTGGCACAAGTTTGTTCTACGCAACTGGCACAAGTTTGTTCGACTCAACTGGCACAAGTTTGTCCGACCCAACTGGCACAAGTTTGTTTGACGCAACTGGCACAAGTTTGTTCTACGCAACTGGCACAAGTTTGTTCTACGCAACTGGCACAAGTTTGTTCGACGCAACTGGCACAAGTTTGTTCGACACAACTGGCACGTTTGTTAGACGCAACTGGCACAAGTTTGTTTGACGCAACTGGCACAAGTTTGTTCGACACAACTGGCACAAGTTTGTTCGACACAACTGGCACAAGTTTGTTCGACGCAACTGGCACAAGTTTGTTCGACACAACTGGCACAAGTTTGTTCGACGCAACTGGCACAAGTTTGTTTGACGCAACTGGCACATGTTTGTTCGACGCAACTGGCAAAAGTTTGTTCAACGCAACTGGCAAAAGTTTGTTTAACACAATTAGCACAAGTTTGTTTGACGCAACTGGCCCAAGTTTGTTCAACGCAACTGGCACAAGTTTGTAGTTCGCAACTGGCACAAGTTTGTTCTACATAACAGGCTCAAGTTTGTCCGACACAACTGGCACAAGTTTGTTCGACGCAACTGGCACAAGTTTGTTTGACGCAACTGGCAAAAGTTTGTTTGACACAACTGGCACAAGTTTGTTCTACGCATCTGGCACAAGTTAGTTCGACGCAACTGGCACAAGTTTGTTCTACGCAACTGGCATAAGTTTGATCGACGCAACTGGCACAAATTTGTTCTGCGCAACTGGCACAAGTTTGTTCTATGCAACTGGCACTAGTTTGTTTGACGCAGCTGGCACACGTTTGTTCTTCGCAAATGGCACAAGTTTGTTCTACGCAACTGGCCGAAGTTTGTTCTATATAACTGGCACAAGTTTCTTCTACGTAACAGGCACAAGTTTGTGCTATGTAACTGGCACAAGTTTTTTGTTCGACGCAACTGGCACAAGTTTTTTGTTCGACGCAACTGGCACAAGTTTGTATAATGCAACTGGCACAAGTTTGGTCTATGCAACTGGCACAAGTTTGTTTGACGCAACTGGCACAAGTTAGTTTGACGTAACTGGCACAAGTTTGTTTGACGCCACTGGGACAAGGTTGTTCTACGCAACTGGCACAAGTTTGTTCTACGCAACTGGCACAAGTTTGTTTGACGCAACTGGCACAAGTTTGTTCGACGCAACTGGCACAAGTTTGTTTGACGCAACTGGCAAAAGTTTGTTTGACACAACAGGCACAAGTTTGTTTGACGCAACTGGCACAAGGTTATTCGACGCAACTGGCACAAGTTTGTCTGACGCAACTGGCACAAGTTTGTTCGACGCAACTGGCACAAGTTTTTTCGACGCAACTGGCACAAGTTTGTTCGACGCAACTGGCACAAGTTTGTTTAATGCAACTGGCACAAGTTTGTTCGACACAACTGGCACAAGTTTGTTTGATGCAACTAGCACAAGTTTGTTCTTCGCAACTGGCACAAGTTTGTTCTACGCAACTAGCTCACGTTTGTTCTACGGAACTGGCACAAGTTTGTTCGACGCAACTGGCACAAGTTTGTTCGACGCAACTGGCACAAGTTTTTTCTATGCAACTGGCACAAGTTTGTTCTACGAAATTGACACAAGTTTGTTCGATGCAACTGGCACAAGTTCGTTCGACGCAACTGGCACAAGTTTGTTCGACGCAACTGGCCCAAGTTTGTTGTACACAACTGGCACAAGTTTGTTCGACGCAACTGGCACAAGTTTGTTCGACGCAACTGGCACAAGTTTGTTTGATGCAATTGGCACAAGTTTGTTCGACACAACTGGCACAAGTTTGTTTGATACAACTAGCACAAGTTTGTTCTTCGAAAGTGGCACAAGTTTGTTCTACGCAACTAGCCCAAGTTTGTTCTACGCAACTGGCACAAGTTTGTTCGACGCAATTGGCACAAGTTTGTTCGACGCAACTGGCACAAGTTTGTTCGACGCAACTGGCACAAGTTTGTTCTATGCAACTGGCACAAGTTTGTTCGATGCAACTGGCACAAGTTTGTTCGTCGTAACTGGCACAAGTTTGTTCGACGCAACTGGCACAAGTTTGTTTTACGCAACTGGCACAAGTTTGTTTGACGCAACTGGCACAAGTTTGTTCTATGCAACTGGCACAAGTTCGTTCGACGCAACTGGCACAAGTTTGTTCTACGCAACTGGCACAAGTTTGTTCTACGCAACTGGCACAAGTTTGTTTTACGCAACTGGCACAAGTTTTTTCATCGCAACTGGCACAAGTTTGTTCTACGCAACTGGCCCAATTTTGTTCTTCACAACTGGCACGAGTTTGTTCTATGCAACTGGCACAAGTTTATTCGACGCAACTGGCACAAGTTTGTTCTACTCAACTAGCACAAATTTGTTCTACGCAACTGGCACAAGTTTTTTGACGCAAATTGCACAAGTTTGTTCTACGCAACTGGCACAAGTTTGTTCGACGCAACTGGCACAAGTTTGTTCCATGCAACTGGCTCAAGTTTGTTCTACGCAACTGGCACAAGTTTGTTCTACGCAACTGGCACAAGTTTGTTTGACGCAACTGGCCCAAGTTTGTTTGACGCAACTGTCAAAAGTTTGTTAGAAACCACTGGAACAAGTTTCTTCTACGCAACTCTCACAAGTTTGTTCAACGCAACTGGCACAAGTTTGTCCAACGCAACTGGCACAAATTTGTTCGATGCAACTGGCACAAGTTTGTTCGACGCAACTGGCACAAGTTTGTTCTACGCAACTGGAAAATATTTGTTCTACGCAACTGGCAAAAGTTTGTTCAACGCAACTGCCACAAGTTTGTTCTACGCAACTGGCACAAGTTTGTTCTACGCAACTGCCACAAGTTTGTTCTATGCAACTGGCACAAGTCTGTTCAACGCAACTGGCACAAGTATGTTCGACGCAACTGGCACAAGTTTGTCTATGCAACTGTCTCAAGTTTGTTCTACGCAACTGGCACAAGTTTGTTTGACACAACTGGTGCAAGTTTGTCCTACGCAACTGGCACAAGTTTGTTCTACGCAACTGGCACAAGTTTGTTCTATGCAACTGGCACAAGTTTGTTTGACACAAATGGCACAAGTTTGTTCTACGTATCTGGCACAAGTTTGTTCTACGCAACTGGCACAAGTTTGTTCGACGCAACTGGCACAAGTTTGTTTGACGCAACTGGCACAAGTTTGTTTGACGCACCTGGCACAAGTTTGTTTGACGCAACTGGCACAAGTTTGTCCTACGCAAGTGGCACAAGTTTGTAGTTCGCAACTGGCACAAGTTTGTTCTACGCAACTGGCCCAAGTTTGTTTGACGCAACTGGCACAAGTTCGTTCTACGCAACTGACACAAGTTTGTTCTACGCAACTAGCACAAGTTTGTTCTACGCAACTGGCACAAGTTTGTTCTACGCAACTGGCACAAGGTTGTTCTACACAACTGGCACAAGTTTGTTCTACGCAACTGGCACAAGGTTGTTCTACGCAACTGGCACAATTTTGTTCTATGCAACAGGCACAAGTTTGTTCTTCGCAACTGGCACAAGTTTGTTCTACGCAACTGGCACAAGTTTGTTCTACGCAACTGGAACAAGTTTGTTTGACGCAACTGGCACTAGTTTGTTCTAGGCAACTGGCACAAGTTTGTTCTACGCAACTGGCAAAAGTTTGTTCTACGCAACTGGCAAAAGTTTGTTTGATGCAACTGGCAAAAGTTTGTTTGAAACAACTGGCACAAGTTTGTTCTACGCAACTGTCACAAGTTTGTTCAATGCATCTGGCACAAGTTTGTCCAACGCAACTGGCAAAAGTTTGTTCTACGCAACTGTCACAAGTTTGTTCAACGCATCTAGCACAAGTTTGTTCGACGCAACTGGCACAAGTTTGTCCGACGCAACTGGCACAAGTGTGTTTGACTCAACTGGCACAAGTTTGTTTGACGCAATTGTCACAGGTTTGTTCTTCGCAACTGGCACAAGTTTGTTTGACGCAACTGGCACAAGTTTGTTCTACGCAACTGGCACAAGTTTGTTCTATGTAACTGGCACAAGTTTGTTTGACGGAACTGGCACAAGGTTGTTCTACGCAACTGGCACAAGTTTGTTTGACACAACTGGCCGAAGTTCGTTCTACGCAACTGGCAGAAGTTTGTTCTACGTAACTGGCACAAGTTTGTTCTACACAACTGGCACAAGTTTGTTCTACGCAACTGGCACAAGTTTGTTTGACACAAATGACAAAAGTTTGTTCTACGTAACTGGCACAAATTCGTTCTACGCAACTGGAACAAGTTTGTTTGACGCAAGTGGCACAAATTTGTTCTACGCAACTGGCACAAGTTTGTTTGACACGACTGGCAGAAGTTTGTTCTACGCAACTGGCACAAATTTGTTCGATGCAACTGGCACAAGTTTGTTCTACGCAACTGTCACAAGTTTGTTTGACGCAACTGGCACAAGTTTGTAGACACAACTGGCACAACTTTGTTCTACGCAACTGGCACAAGTTTATTTGACTCAACTGGCACAAATTTGTCTGAAGCAACTGGCACAAGTTTGTTCGATGCAACTGGCACAAGTTTGTTCTACGCAACTGGCACAAGTTTGTTCTACGCAACATGCACAAGTTTGTTCGACGCAACTGGCACAAGTTTGTTCGACACAACTGGCACAAGTTTGTTCGACGCAACTGGCACAAGTTTGTTCAACGCAACTGGCACAAGTTTGTTTAACGCAACTAGCACAAGTTTGTTTGACGCAACTGGCACAAGTTTGTTCAACGCAACTGGCACAAGTTTGTTTAACGCAACTAGCACAAGTTTGTTTGACGCAACTGGCCCAAGTTTGTTCAACCCCACTGGCACAAGTTTGTAGTTCGCAACCGGCACAAGTTTGTTCTACGTAACTGGCACAAGTTTGTCCGACACAACTGGCACAAGTTTGTTTACGCAACAGGACCAAGTTTGTTTGACGCAACTGGCAAAAGTTTGTTTGACACAACTGGCACAAGTTTGTTCTACGCATCTGGCACAAGTGTCTCGACACAACTGGCACAAGTTTGTCCGACGCAACTAGCATAAGTTTGATCGACGCAACTGGCACAATTTTGTTCTACGCAACTGGCACAAGTTTGTTCTATGCAACTGGCACAAGTTTGTTTGACGCAGCTGGCACAATTTTGTTCTTCGCAAATGGAACAAGTTTGTTCTACGCAACTGGCACAATTTTGTTCTACGCAACTGTCACAAGTTTGTTCTACGCAACTGGCCCAAGTTTGTTTGACGCAACTGGCACAAGTTTGTTCTACGCAACTGACACAAGTTTGTTCTAAGCAACTAGCACAAGTTTGTTCTACGCAACTAGCACAAGTTTGTTCTATGTAACTGGCACAAGTTTGTTCTACGCAACTGGCACAGTTTTGTTATACGCAACAGGCACAAGTTTGTTCTTCGCAACTGGAACAAGATTGTTTGACGCAAGTGGCACAAGTTTGTTCTACGCAACTGGCACAAGTTTGTTCTACGCAACTGGCCCAAGTTTGTTTGACGCAACTGGCACAAGTTTGTTCTACGCAACTGGCACAAGTTTGTTTTACGCAACTGGCACAAGTTTGTTCTACGTAACTGGCACAAGTTTGTTTGACGCAACTGGCCCAAGTTTGTTTGACGCAACTGGCAAAAGTTTGTTTGAAACAACTGGCACAAGTTTGTTCTACGCAACTGTCACAAGTTTGTTCAACGCATCTGGGACAAGTTTGTCCAACGCAACTGACACAAGTTTGTTCGACGCAACTGGCACAAGTTTGTTCGACGCAACTGGCACAAATTTGTTCTACGCAACTGGCACAAGTTTGTTCTACGCAACTGGCACAAGTTTGTTTTACGCAATTGGCACAAGTTTGTTCTTCGCAACTGGCACAAGTTTGTTCTATGCAACTGGCCCAAGTTTGTTCTACGCAAATGGCACAAGTTTGTTCTATGCAACTGGCAGAAGTTTGTTTGACACAACTCGCACAAGTTTGTTCTATGCAACTGGCACAAGTTTGTTCTACGCAACTGGCACAAGTTTGTTCAACGCAACTGGCACAAGTAAGTTCGACGCAACTGGCACAAGTTTGTTCTACGCAACTGGCTCAAGTTTGTTCAATGCAATTGGCACAAGTTTGTTTGACGCAACTGGCACAAGTTTGTTTATCGCAACTGGCACAAGTTTGTTCTACGCAACTGGCCCAAGTTTGTTTGATGCAACTGGCAGAAGTTTGTTCTACGCAACTGGCACAAGTTTGTTCTACCTAACTGGCACAAGTTTGTTCTACGCAACTGGCACAAGATTGTTCTACGCAACTGGCACTAGTTTGTTTGACACAACTGTGACAAGTTTGTTCTACGCAACTGGCAAAAGTTTGTTCTACGCAACTGGCACAAGGTTGTTCGATGCAACTGGCACAAGTTTGTTTGACGCAACTGACACAAGGTTGTTTGACACAACTGGCACAAGTTTGTTCTACGCAACTGGCACAAGTTTGTTCGATGCAACTGGCACAAGTTTGTTTGACGCAACTGGCACAAGTTTGTTCGACGCAACTGGCAGAAGTTTGTTCGATGCAACTGGCACAAGTTTGTTCGACGAACTGGCACAAGCTTGTTTAATGCAACTGGCACAAGTTTATTCGACCCAACTGGCACAAGTTTGTTTGACGCAACTGGCACAAGTTTGTTTGACGGAATTGGCACAAGGTTGTTTGACGCAACTGGCACAAGGTTATTCTACACAACAGGCACAAGTTTGTTCTATGCAACTGGCACAAGTTTGTTTGACGCAACTGGCACAAGTTTGTTCTACGCAACTGGCACAAGTTTCTTCGACACAACTGGCACAAGTTTGTTCGACGCAACTGGCCCAAGTTTGTTTGACGCAACTGGCACATGTTTGTTTGACACATCTGGCACAAGTTTGTCTATGCAACTGGCACAAGTTTGTTTGACGAAACTGGCACAAGATTGGTCGACCCAACTGGCACAAGTTTTTTCGACGCAACTGGCACAAGTTTGTTCTTCGCAACTATCACAAGTTTGTTCTACGCAACTGGCACAAGTTTTTTCTACGAAACTGGCACAAGTTTGTTCTACGCAACTGGCACAAGTTTGTCTGACACAACTGGCACAAGTTTGTTCTACGTAACTGGCACAAGTTTGTTCTACGCAACTGGCACAAGTTTGTTCGACGCAACTGGCACAAGTTTGTTTTATGCAACTGGCACAATTTTGTTTGACACAACTGGCACAAGTTTGTTCGACGCAATTGGCACAAGTTTGTTCGATGCAACTGGCACAAGTTAGTTCTATGCAACTGGCATAAATTTGTTTGACGCAACTGGCACAAGTCTGATTGACTTAACTGGCACAAGTTTGTTCTGCGCAACTGTCACAAGTGTTTTCAATGCAACTGGCGCAAGTTTGTTCGATGCAACTGGCACAAGCTTGTTCTACGCAACTGGCTCAAGTTTGTTCTACGCAACTGGCACAAGTTTGCTTGACGCAACTGGCACAAGTTTGTCCTATGCATCTGGCACAAGTTTGTTTGACACAACTGGCACAAGTTTGTTCTATGCAACTGACACAAGTTTGTTCTAAGAAACTGGCACTAGTTTGTTTGATGCAACTGGCACAAGTTTATTCGACCCAACTGGCACAAATTTGTTTGACACAACTGGCTCAAGTTTTTTTGACTCACCGTGCACAAGTTTGTTTGACGCAACTGGCAAAAGGTTGTTCTACAAAACTGGCACAAGTTTGTTCTATGCAACTGGCACAAGTTTGTTCTAAGCAACTGGCACAAGTTTGTTTGACGCAACTGGCAAAAGGTTGTTCTACAAAACTGGCACAAGTTTGTTCTATGCAACTGGCACAAGTTTGTTCTAAGCAACTGGCACAAGTTTGTTTGATGCAACTGGCACAAGTTTATTCGACCCAACTGGCACAAGTTTGTTTGACACAACTGGCACCAGTTTTTTTGACTCACCGTGCACAAGGTTGTTTGACGCAACTGGCAAAAGGTTGTTCTACAAAACTGGCACAAGTTTGTTCTATGCAACTGGCACAAGTTTGTTCTACGCAACTGGCACAAGTTTGTTCTACGCAACTGGCATAAGTTTGTTCTACGCAACTGGCACAAGTTTCTTCGACGCAACTGGCACAAGTTTGTTCGATGCAACTGGCCCAAGTTTGTTTGACGTAACTGGCACAAGTTTGTTTGAGACAACTGGCACAAGTTTGTTCTACGCAACTGGCACAAGTTTGTTCTACGCAACTGGCACAAGTTTCTTCAATGCAACTGGCACTAGTTTGTTTTACGCAACTGGCATAAGTTTGTTTGACGCAACTGGCACAAGTTTGTTCTACCAACTAGCACAAGTTTGGTTGACTCAACTGGCACAAAGTTGTTCTACGCAACTGGCACAAGTTTGTTCTACGCAACTGGCACAAGTTTGTTTGACGCAACTGGCACAAGTTTGTTCGACGCAACTGGCACAAGTTTGTTGGATGCCACTGGCACAAGTTTGTCTGACGAAAGTGTCCCAAGTTTTTTTGACGCAACTGGCACAAGTTTGTTCGACGCAACTGGCACAAGTTTTTTCGGACTCAATTGGCACAAGTTTGTTTGACGCAACTGGAACAAGTTTGTTTGACGCAACTGGCACAAGTTTGTTTGACGCAACTGGCACAAGTTTGTTTGACGCAACTGGCACAAGTTTTTTTGACGCAACTGGCACAAGTTTTCTCGACGAAACTGACACAAGTTTGTTTGACGCAACTGGCTCAAGTTTGTTTGACGCAACTGGCACAAGTTTGTTTGATGCAACTGGCACAAGTTTATTTGACGCAACTGGCACAAGTTTTCTCGATGCAACTGGCAAAAATTTGTTCTACGCAACTGGCTCAAGTTTTTTCTACGCAACTGGCACAAGTTTGTTTGACGCAACTGGAACAAGTTTGTCCTTCGCATCTGGCACAAGTTTGTTTGACACAACTGGCACAAGTTTGTTCTATGCAACTGGCACAAGTTTGTTTGACGCAACTGGCACAAGTTTGTTCGACGCAACTGGCACAAGTTTTTTCGACTCAATTGGCACAAGTTTGTTTAACATAAGAGGCACAAGTTTGTTTGATGCAACTGGCACAAGTTTGTTTGGCGTAACTGGCACAAGTTTTTTTTGACGCAACTGGCACAAGTTTTCTCAACGCAGCTTGCAAAAGTTTGTTCGTCATATCTGGCACAAGTTTGTTCGATGCAACTGGCACAAGTTTGTTCGATGCAACTGGCACATGTTTGTTTGACGCAACTGGCACAAGTTTCTTCGACGCAACTGGCACAACTTTGTTCGACGCAACTGGCACAAGTTTGTTTGACGCAACTGGCACAATTTTGTTCTACGCAACTGGCAAAAGTTTGTTCTATGCAACTGGCACTAGTTTGTTCTATACAACTGGCATAAGTTTGTTTGACGCAACTGGCACAAGTTTGTTTGACGCAACTGGCACAAGTTTGTTCGACGCAACTGGCACAAGTTTGTTTGACGCAACTGGTACAAGTTTGTTGGACGCAACTGGCACAAGTTTGTTCGAACCAACAGGCACAAGTTTGTTTGACACAACTGGGACAAGTTTGTTTGATGCAACTGGCACAAGTTTGTTTGACGCAACTGGCACAAGGTTGTTCTACGCAACTGGCACAAGTTTGTTCTACGCAACTGGCACAAGTTTGTTCTACGCAACTGGCACAAGTTTGTTCGATGCAACTGCCACAAGTTTGTTCGACGCAACTGGCATAAGTTTGTCTGACTCAACTGGCACAAGTTTGTTAGACGCAACTGGCACAAGTTTGTTCGACGCAACTGGCACAAATTTTTTCGACTCAATTGGCACAAGTTTGTTTGACGCAACTGGCACAAGTTTGTTTGACGCAACTGACACAAGTTTGTTCGACGCAACTGGCACAAGTTTGTTCGACGCAACTGGCACAAGTTTGTTCGACGCAACTGGCACAAGTTTGTTCGACGCTACTGTCACAAGTTTGTTCGACGCAACTGCACAATGTTGTTCTACGCAACTGGCACAAATTTGTTCTATGCAACTGGCATAAGTTTGTTTGAGGCAACTGGCACAAGTTCGTTTGACGCAACTGGTACAAGTTTGTCTGACACAACTGGTACAAGTTTGTTGGACGCAACTGGCACAAGTTTGTTTCACGCAACTGGCACAAGTTTGTTTGACACAACTGGCACAAGTTTGTTCGACGCAACTGGCACAAGTTTGTTTGACACAACTGGCACAAGTTTGTTTGACGCAACTGGCACAAGGTTGTTCTACGCAACTGGCACAAGTTTGTTCTACGCAACTGGCACAAGTTGGTTTGACGCAACTGGCACAAGTTTTTTCTACGCAACTGGCACAAGTTTGTTTGACGCAACTGGCACAAATTTGTTTGACACAACTGGCACAAGTTTGTTCGACGCAACTGGCACAAGTTTGTTTGACGCAACTGGCACAAGTTTGTTTGACGCAACTGGCACAAGGTTGTTCTACGCAACTGGCACAAGTTTGTTCTACGCAACTGGCACAAGTTTGTTTGACGCAACTGGCACAAGTTTTTTCTACGCAACTGGCACAAGTTTGTTCGATGCAACTGGCACAAGTTTGTTTGATGCAACTGGCCCAAGTTTTTTTGACACAACTGGCACAAGTTTTTTTGACGCAACTGGCACAAGTTTGTTTGACGCAACTGGCACAAGTTTGTTGGACGCAACTGGCACAAGTTTGTTTGACGCAACTGGCACAAGTTTGTTCGACGCAACTGGCACAAATTTGTTTGACGCAACTGGCACAAGTTTGTTTGACGCTACTGGCACAAGTTTGTTTGACGCAACTGGCACAAGGTTGTTCTATGCAACTGGCACAAGTTTGTACTATGCAACTGGCACAAGTTTGTTTGACGTAACTGGCACAAGTTTGTTTGATGCAACAGGCACAAGTTTGTTCTACATAACTGGCACAAGTTTGTTGTACACAACTGGCACAAGTTTGTTTGACACAACTGGCAGAAGTTTGTTCTTCGCAAATGGCAAAAGTTTGTTCTACGCATCTGACACAATTTTGTTCTATGCAACTGGCACTAGTTTGTTCTACGCAACTGGCTCAAATTTGTTTGACGCAACTGGCAGAAGTTTGTTTGACGCAACTGGCACAACTTTTCTCGACGCAACTGGCACAAGTTGGTTCGCCGTAACTGGCACAAGTTTGTTTGACGCAACTGGCACAAGTTTATTTGATGCAACTGGCAAAAGTTTTCTGGACGCAAGTGGCATAAGTTTGTTCGCCGTAACTGACACAAGTTTGTTCGACGCAACTGGCACAAGTTTGTTCGACGCAACTGGCACAAGTTTGTTTAACGCAACTGGCAGAAGTTTGTTCGATGCAACTGGTACAAGTTTGTTCGACGCAGCTGGCACAAGTTTGTTTGATGCAATTGGCACAAGTTTGTTCTACTCAATTGGCACAAGTTTGTTCTATGCAACTGACACTAGTTTGTTTTACGCAACTGGCATAAGTTTGTTCTACCAACTAGCACAAGTTTGGTTGACTCAACTGGCACAAGGTTGTTCTACGCAACTGGCACAAGTTTGTTCTACGCAACTGGCACAAGTTTGTTTGACGCAACTGGCACAAGTTTGTTCAACGCAACTGGCACAAGTTTGTTGGATGCCACTGGCACAAGTTTGTTTGACGAAAGTGTCCCAAGTTTTTTTGACGCAACTGGCACAAGTTTGTTAGACGCAACTGGCACAAGTTTGTTTGACGCAACTGGCACAAATTTTTTCGACTCAATTGGGACAAGTTTGTTTGACGCAACTGGAACAAGTTTGTTTGACGCAACTGGCACAAGTTTGTTTGACGCAACTGGCACAAGTTTGTTTGACGCAACTGGCACAAGTTTATTTAACGCAACTGGCACAAGTTTTCTAGACGAAACTGGCACAAGTTTGTTTGACGCAACTGATACAAGTTTGTTCGACGCAACTGGCACAAGTTTCTTCAACGCAACTGGCACAAGTTTTTTCGACTCAATTGGCACAAGTTTGTTTGACGCAATTGGCACAAGTTTGTTCTACGCAACTGGCACAAGTTTGTTCTACGCATCTGGCACAAGTTTCTTCTATGCAACTGGCACTAGTTTGTTCTACGCAACTGGGACATGTTTGTTTGACGCAACTGGCACAAGTTTGTTCTACCCAACTGACACATGTTTGTTCGACGCAACTGGCACAAGTTTGTTCTACGCAACTGACACAAGTTTGTTTGACGTATCTAGCGCAAGTTTGTTCGACGCAACTGGCACAAGTTTGTTCGACGCAACTGGCAAAAGTTTGTTCGATGCAACTGGCACAAGTTTGTTTAACGTAACTGGCATAAGTTTTTTCGACCCAACTGGCACAAGTTTGTTTGACTCAACTGGCACAAGATTGTTTGACTCAACTGGCACAAGTTTGCTTGACGCAACTGGCACAAGTTCGTTTGACGCAACTGGCACAAGGTTCTTCTACGCAACTGGCACAAGTTTGTTTGACGCAACTGGCACAAGTTTGTTTGACGCAACTGACACAAGTTTGTTCTACACAACTGGCACAAGTTTGTTAGACGCAACTGGCACAAGTTTGTTCGACGTAACAGGCACAAGTTTTTTCGACTCAATTGGTACAAGTTTGTTTGACGCAACTGGCACAAGTTTGTTTGACGCAACTGTCACAAGTTTGTTCTACCAACTAGCACAAGTTTGTTCGACTCAACTGGCACAAGGTTGTTCTACGCAACTGGCACAAGTTTGTTCTACGCAACTGGCACATGTTTGTTTGACGCAACTGGCACAAGTTTGTTCGACGCAACTGGCACAAGTTTGTTGGATGCCACTGGCACAAGTTTGTTTGACGAAACTGGCACAAGTTTTTTTGACGCAACTGGCACAAGTTTGTTCTACGCAACTGGCACAAGTTTGTTCAACGCAACTAGCACAAGTTTTTTCGACTCAATTGGCACAAGTTTGTTTGACGCAACTGGAACAAGTTTGTTTGACGCAACTGGCACAAGTTTGTTTGACGCAACTGGCACAAGTTTGTTTGACGCAACTGGCACAAGTTTATTTGTCGCAACTGGCACAAGTTTTCTCGACGAAACTGGCAAAATTTTGTTCGCCGTAACTGGCACAAGTTTGTTCGACGCAACTGGCAAAAGTTTCTTCGACGCAACTGGCACAAGTTTGTTCTACATAACTGGCACAAGTTTGTTCTATGCAACTGGCAAAAGTTTGTTCTACGCAACTGGCACAAGTTTGTTCTACGCATCTGGCACAAGTTTGTTCTATGCAACTGGCACTAGTTTGTTCTACGCAACTGGGACATGTTTGTTTGACGCAACTGGCACAAGTTTGTTCTACCCAACTGACACAAGTTTGTTCGACGCAACTGGCACAAGTTTGTTCTATGCAACTGACACAAGTTTGTTTGACACAACTGGCAGAAGTTTGTTCAACGCAACTGGCACAAGTTTGTTTGACGTAACTGGCGCAAGTTTGTTCGACGCAACTGGCACAAGTTTGTTTGACGCAACTGGCAAAAGTTTGTTCGATGCAACTGGCACAAGTTTGTTTAACGCAACTGGCACAAGTTTGTTCGACTCAACTGGCACAACTTTGTTTGACTCAACTGGCACAAGTTTGTTCGACGCAACTGGCACAAGTTTGTTTGACGCAACTGGCACAAGTTCATTTGACGCAACTGGCACAAGGTTCTTCTACGCAACTGGCACAAGTTTGTTTGATGCAACTGGCACAAGTTTGTTCTACGCAACTGGCACAAGTTTGTTTGACGTAACTGGCACAAGTTTGTTCGACGCAAATGGCACAAGTTTTTTAGACTCAATTGGCACAAGTTTGTTTAACGCAAGAGGCACAAGTTTGTTTGATGCAACTGGCACAAGTTTGTTTGACGCAACTGGCACAAGTTTTTGTTGACGCAACTGGCCCAAGTTTTCTCGATGCAGCTTGCACAAGTTTGTTCGCCATATCTGGCACAAGTCTGTTCGATGCAACTGGCACAAGTTTGTTCGACGCACCTGGCACATGTTTGTTTGACGCAACTGGCACAAGTTTCTTCGACGCAACTGGCACAAGTTTGTTCGACGCAACTGGCACAAGTTTGTTTGACACAACTGGCACAAGTTTGTTCTACACAACTGGCAAAAGTTTGTTCTATGCAACTGGCACTAGTTTGTTCTATGCAACTGGCATAAGTTTGTTTGACGCAACTGGCACAAGTTTGTTTGACACAACTGGCAGAAGTTTGTTCAACGCAACTGGCACAAGTTTGTTTGACGTAACTGGCGCAAGTTTGTTCGACGCAACTGGCACAAGTTTGTTCGACGCAACTGGCAAAAGTTTGTTCGATGCAACTGGCACAAGTTTGTTTAATGCAACTGGCACAAGTTTGTTCGACCCATCTGGCACAAGTTTGTTTGACTCAACTGGCACAAGTTTGTTCGACGCAACTGGCACAAATTTGTTTGATGCAACTGCCACAAGTACGTTTGACGCAACTGGCACAAGGTTCTTCTACGCAACTGGCACAAGTTTGTTTGACGCAACTGGCACAAGTTTGTTCTACGCAACTGGCACAAGTTTGTTTGACGCAACTGGCACAAGTTTGTTCGACGCAACTGGCACAAGTTTTTTCGACTCAATTGGCACAAGTTTGTTTAACGTAAGAGGCACAAGTTTGTTTGATGCAACTGGCACAAGTTTGTTTGGCGCAACTGGCACAAGTTTTTTTTGACGCAACTGGCACAAGTTTTCTCAACGCAGCTTGCACAAGTTTGTTCGTCATATCTGGCACAAGTTTGTTCGACGCAACTGGCACATGTTTGTTTGACGCAACTGGCACAAGTTTCTTCGACGCAACTGGCACAACTTTGTTCGACGCAACTGGCACAAGTTTGTTTGACGCAACTGGCACAAGTATGTTCTAAGCAACTGGCAAAAGTTTGTTCTATGCAACTGGCACTAGTTTGTTCTATGCAACTGGCATAAGTTTGTTTGACGCAACTGGCACAAGTTTGTTCTACGCAACTGGCACAAGTTTGTTCGACGCAACTGGCACAAGTTTGTTTGATGCAATTGGTACAAGTTTGTTGGATGCAACTGGCACAAGTTTGTTCGAACCAACTGGCACAAGTTTGTTTGACACAACTGGGACAAGTTTGTTTGACGCAACTGGCACAAGTTTGTTTGACGCAACTGGCACAAGTTTGTAAGACGCAACTGGCACAAGGTTGTTCTACGCAACTGGCACAAATTTGTTCTACGCAACTGGCACAAGTTTGTTCTACGCAACTGGCACAAGTTTGTTCGATGCAACTGCCACAAGTTTGTTCGACGCAACTGGCACAAGTTTGTTTGACACAACTGGCACAAGTTTGCTAGACACAACTGGCACAAGTTTGTTCGACGCAACTGGCACAAGGTATATCGACTCAATTGGCACAAGTTTGTTTGACGCAACTGGCACAAGTTTGTTTGACGCAACTGACACAAGTTTGTTTGACGCAACTGGCACAAGTTTGTTCGACGCAACTGGCACAAGTTTGTTCGACGCAACTGGCAGAAGTTTGTTCGACGCTACTGTCACAAGTTTGTTCGACGCAACTGCACAATGTTGTTCTACGCAACTGGCACAAATTTGTTCTATGCAACTGGCATAAGTTTGTTTGAGGCAACTGGCACAAGTTTGTTCTACGTAACTGGCACAAGTTCGTTCGACGCAACTGGTACAAGTTTGTCTGACACAACTGGTACAAGTTTGTTCTACGCAACTGGCACAAGTTTGTTTGACACAACTGGCACAAGTTTGTTCGACGCAACTGGCACAAGTTTGTTTGACGCAACTGGCATAAGTTTGTTTGCCGCAACTGGCACAAGGTTGTTCTACGCAACTGGCACAAGTTTGTTCTACGCAACTGGCACAAGTTTGTTTCACGCAACTGGCACAAGTTTTTTCTACGCAACTGGCACAAGTTTGTTTGACGCAACTGGCACAAGTTTGTTTGACACAACTGGCACAAGTTTGTTTGACGCAACTGGCACAAGCTTGTTTGACGCAACTGGCACAAGGTTGTTCTATGCAACTGGCACAAGTTTGTTCCACGCAACTGGCACAAGTTTGTTTGACGCAACTGGCACAAGTTTTTTCTACGCAACTGGCACAAGTTTGTTCGATGCAACTGGCACAAGTTTGTTTGACGCAACTGGCCCAAGTTTTTTTGACGCAACTGGCACAAGTTTTTTTGACGCAACTGGCACAAGTTTGTTTGACACAACTGGCACAAGTTTGTTGGACGCAACTGGCACAAGTTTGTTCGACGCAACTGGCACAAGTTTGTTCGACGAAACTGGCACAAGTTTGTTTGACGCAACTGGCACAAGTTTGTTTGACGCTACTGGCACAAGTTTGTTTGACGCAACTGGCACAAGGTTGTTCTATGCAACTGGCACAAGTTTGTACTATGTAACTGGCACAAGTTTGTTTGACGCAACTGGCACAAGTTTGTTTGATGAAATAGGCACAAGTTTGTTCTCCATAACTGGCACAAGTTTGTTGTACACAACTGGCACAAGTTTGTTTGACACAACTGGCACAAGTTTGTTCTACGCAAATGGCAAAAGTTTGTTCTAAGCATCTGACACAATTTTGTTCTATGCAACTGGCACTAGTTTGTTCTACGCAACTGGCTCAAATTTGTTTGACGCAACTGGCAGAAGTTTGTTTGGCGCAACTGGCACAAGTTTATTTGACACAACTGGCACAACTTTTCTCGACGCAACTGGCACAAGTTGGTTCGCCGTAACTGGCACAAGTTTGTTTGACGCAACTGGCACAAGTTTATTTGACGCAACTGGCAAAAGTTTTCTGGACGCAAGTGGCATAAGTTTGTTCGCCGTAACTGACACAAGTTTGTTCGACGCAACTGGCACAAGTTTGTTCGACGCAACTGGCACAAGTTTGTTTGACGCAACTGGCACAAGTTTGTTCGACGCAACTGGTACAAGTTTGTTCGACGCAACTGGCACAAGTTTGTTTGATGCAATTGGCACAAGTTTGTTCTACTCAACTGGCACAAGTTTGTTCTATGCAACTGTCACTAGTTTGTTTTACGCAACTGGCATAAGTTTGTTTGACGCAACTGGCACAAGTTTGTTCTACCAACTAGCACAAGTTTGGTCGACTCAACCTGCACAAGGTTGTTCTACGCAACTGGCACAAGTTTGTTCTACGCAACTGGCACAAGTTTGTTCTACGCAACTGGCACAAGTTTGTTCGACGCAACTGGCACAAGTTTGTTGGATGCCACTGGCACAAGTTTGTTTGACGAAAGTGTCCCAAGTTTTTTTATCGCAACTGGCACAAGTTTGTTAGACGCAACTGGCACAAGTTTGTTCGACGCAACTGGCACAAGTTTTTTCGACTCAATTGGCACAAGTTTGTTTGACGCAACTAGAACAAGTTTGTTTGACGCAACTGGCACAAGTTTGTTTGACGCAACTGGCACAAGTTTGTTTGACGCAACTGGCACAAGTTTATTTGACGCAACTGGCACAAGTTTTCTCGACGAAACTGGCACAAGTTTGTTTGACGCAACTGATACAAGTTTGTTCGACGCAACTGGCACAAGTTTGTTCGACGCAACTGGCACAAGTTTTTTCGACTCAATTGGCACAAGTTTGTTTGACGCAATTGGAACAAGTTTGTTCTACGGAACTGGCACAAGTTTGTTCTACGCATCTGGCACAAGTTTGTTCTATGCAACTGGCACTAGTTTGTTCTACGCAACTGGGACATGTTTGTTTGACGCAACTGGCACAAGTTTGTTCTACCCAACTGACACAAGTTTGTTCGACGCAACTGGCACAAGTTTGTTCTATGCAACTGACACAAGTTTGTTTGACACAACTGGTAGAAGCTTGTTCAACGCAACTGGCACAAGTTTGTTTGACGTAACTGGCAAAAGTTTGTTCGATGCAACTGGCACCAGTTTGTTTAACGCAACTGGCATAAGTTTGTTCGACCCAACTGGCACAAGTTTGTTTGACTCAACTGGCACAAGATTGTTTGACTCAACTGGCACAAGTTTGTTTGACGCAACTGGCACAAGTTCGTTTGACGCAACTGGCACAAGGTTCTTCTACGCAACTGGCACAAGTTTGTTTGACGCAACTGGCACAAGTTTGTTTGACGCAACTGGCACAAGTTTGTTAGACGCAACTGGCACAAGTTTGTTCGACGTAACAGGCACAAGGTTTTTCGACTCAATTGGTACAAGTTTGTTTGACGCAACTGGCACAAGTTTGTTTGACGCAACTGGCACAAGTTTGTTCTACCAACTAGCACAAGGTTATTCGACTCAACTGGCACAAGGTTGTTTTACGCAACTGGCACAAGTTTGTTCTACGCAACTGGCACATGTTTGTTTGACGCAACTGGCACAAGTTTGTTCAACGCAACTGGCACAAGTTTGTTGGATGCCACTGGCACAAGTTTGTTTGACGAAACTGGCCCAAGTTTTTTTGACGCAACTGGCACAAGTTTGTTAGACGCAACTGGCACATGTTTGTTCGACGCAACTGGCACAAGTTTTTTCGACTCAATTGGCACAAGTTTGTTTGACGCAACTGGAACAAGTTTGTTTGACGCAACTGGCACAAGTTTGTTTGACGCAACTGTCACAAGTTTGTTTGACGCAACTGGCACAAGTTTATTTGACGCAACTGGCACAAGTTTTCTCGACGAAACTGGCACAAGTTTGTTCGCCGTAACTGGCACAAGTTTGTTCGACGCAACTGGCAAAAGTTTGTTCGACGCAACTGGCACAAGTTTGTTCTACATAACTGGCACAAGTTTGTTCTATGCAACTGGCACAAGTTTGTTCTACGCAACTGGCACAAGTTTGTTCTACGCATCTGGCACAAGTTTGTTCTATGCAACTGGCACTAGTTTGTTCTACGCAACTGGGACATGTTTGTTTGACGCAACTGGCACAAGTTTGTTCTACGCAACTGACACAAGTTTGTTTGACACAACTGGCACAAGTTTGTTTGACGTAACTGGCGCAAGTTTGTTCAACGCAACTGGCACAAGTTTGTTTGACGCAACTGGCAAAAGTTTGTTCGATGCAACTGGCACAAGTTTGTTTGACGCAACTGGCACAAGTTTTTGTTGACGCAACTGGCACAAGTTTTCTCGACACAGCTTGCACAAGTTTGTTCGCCATAACTGGCACAAGTCTGTTCGATGCAACTGGCACAAGTTTGTTCGACGCAACTGGCACATGTTTGTTTGACGCAACTGGCACAAGTTTCTTCGACGCAGCTGGCACAAGTTTGTTCGACGCAACTGGCACAAGTTTGTTTGACGCAACTGGCACAAGTTTGTTCTACACAACTGGCAAAAGTTTCTTCTATGCAACTGGCACTAGTTTGTTCTATGCAACTGGCATAAGTTTGTTTGACGCAACTGGCACAAGTTTGTTTGACACAACTGGCAGAAGTTTGTTCAACGCAACTGGCACAAGTTTGTTTGACGTAACTGGCGCAAGTTTGTTCGACGCAACTGGCACAAGTTTGTTCGACGCAACTGGCAAAAGTTTGTTCGATGCAACTGGCACAAGTTTGTTTAATGCAACTGGCACAAGTTTGTTCGACCCATCTGGCACAAGTTTGTTTGACTCAACTGGCACAAGTTTGTTCGACGCAACTGGCACAAATTTGTTTGATGCAACTGTCACAAGTACGTTTGACGCAACTGGCACAAGGTTCTTCTACGCAACTGGCACAAGTTTGTTTGACGCAACTGGCACAAGTTTGTTCTACGCAACTGGCACAAGTTTGTTTGACGCAACTGGCACAAGTTTGTACGACGCAACTGGCACAAGTTTTTTCGACTCAATTGGCACAAGTTTGTTTAACGTAAGAGGCACAAGTTTGTTTGATGCAACTGGCAAAAGTTTGTTTGGCGCAACTGGCACAAGTTTTTTTTGACGCAACTGGCACAAGTTTTCTCAACGCAGCTTGCACAAGTTTGTTCGTCATATCTGGCACAAGTTTGTTTGACGCAACTGGCACATGTTTGTTTGACGCAACTGGCACAAGTTTCTTCGACGCAACTGGCACAACTTTGTTCGACGCAACTGGCACAAGTTTGTTTGACGCAACTGGCACAAGTTTGTTCTAAGCAACTGGCAAAAGTTTGTTCTATGCAACTGGCACTAGTTTGTTCTATGCAACTGGCATAAGTTTGTTTGACGCAACTGGCACAAGTTTGTTCTACGCAACTGGCACAAGTTTGTTCGACGCAACTGGCACAAGTTTGTTTGACGCAACTGGTACAAGTTTGTTGGATGCAACTGGCACAAGTTTGTTCGAACCAACTGGCACAAGTTTGTTTGACACAACTGGGACAAGTTTGTTTGACGCAACTGGCACAAGTTTGTTTGACACAACTGGCACAAGTTTGTTTGACGCAACTGGCACAAGGTTGTTCTACGCAACTGGCACAAGTTTGTTCTACGCAACTGGCACAAGTTTGTTCTACGCAACTGGCACAAGTTTGTTCGATGCAACTGCCACAAGTTTGTTCGACGCAACTGGCACAAGTTTGTTTGACACAACTGGCACAAGTTTGCTAGACGCAACTGGCACAAGTTTGTTCGACGCAACTGGCACAAGTTTTATCGACTCAATTGGCACAAGTTTGTTTGACGCAACTGGCACAAGTTTGTTTGACGCAACTGACACAAGTTTGTTTGACGCAACTGGCATAAGTTTGTTCGACGCAACTGGCACAAGTTTGTTCGACGCAACTGGCACAAGTTTGTTCGACGCTACTGTCACAAGTTTGTTCGACGCAACTGCACAATGTTGTTCTACGCAACTGGCACAAATTTGTTCTATGCAACTGGTATAAGTTTGTTTGAGGCAACTGGCACAAGTTTGTTCTACGTAACTGGCACAAGTTCGTTCGACGCAACTGGTACAAGTTTGTCTGACACAACTGGTACAAGTTTGTTGGACGCAACTGGCACAAGTTTGTTTGACGCAACTGGCACAAGTTTGTTTGACACAACTCTCACAAGTTTGTTCGACGCAACTGGCACAAGTTTGTTTGACGCAACTGGCATAAGTTTGTTTGACGCAACTGGCACAAGGTTGTTCTACGCAACTGGCACAAGTTTGTTCTACGCAACTGGCACAAGTTTGTTTCACGCAACTGGCACAAGATTTTTCTACGCAACTGGCACAAGTTTGTTTGACGCAACTGGCACAAGTTTGTTTGACACAACTGGCACAAGTTTGTTCGACGCAACTGGCACAAGTTTGTTTGACGCAACTGGCACAAGGTTGTTCTACGCAACTGGCACAAGTTTGTTCCACGCAACTGGCACAAGTTTGTTTGACGCAACTGGCACAAGTTTTTTCTACGCAACTGGCACAAGTTTGTTCGATGCAACTGGCACAAGTTTGTTTGACGCAACTGGCCCAAGTTTTTTTGACGCAACTGGCACAAGTTTTTTTGACGCAACTGGCACAAGTTTGTTTGACACAACTGGCACAAGTTTGTTGGACGCAACTGGCACAAGTTTGTTCGACGCAACTGGCAAAAGTTTGTTCGACGAAACTGGCACAAGTTTGTTTGACGCAACTGGCAAAAGTTTGTTTGACGCTACTGGCACAAGTTTGTTTGACGCAACTGGCACAAGGTTGTTCTATGCAACTGGCACAAGTTTGTACTATGTAACTGGCACAAGTTTGTTTGACGCAACTGGCACAAGTTTGTTTGGTGCAACAGGCACAAGTTTGTTCTACATAACTGGCACAAGTTTGTTCTACACAAATGGCACAAGTTTGTTTGACACAACTGGCACAAGTTTGTTCTACGCAAATGGCAAAAGTTTGTTCTAAGCATCTGACACAATTTTGTTCTATGCAACTGGCACTAGTTTGTTCTACGCAACTGGCTCAAATTTGTTTGACGCAACTGGCAGAAGTTTGTTTGACGCAACTGGCACAAGTTTATTTGACGCAACTGGCACAACTTTTCTCGACGCAACTGGCACAAGTTGGTTCGCCGTAACTGGCACAAGTTTGTTTGACGCAACTGGCACAAGTTTATTTGACGCAACTGGCAAAAGTTTTCTGGACGCAAGTGGCATAAGTTTGTTCGCCGTAACTGACACAAGTTTGTTCGACGCAACTGGCACAAGTTTGTTCGACGCAACTGGCACAAGTTTGTTTGACGCAACTGGCACAAGTTTGTTCGACGCAACTGGTACAAGTTTGTTTGACACAACTGGCACAAGTTTGTTTGATGCAATTGGCACAAGTTTGTTCTACTCAACTGGCACAAGTTTGTTCTCTGCAAGTGGCACTAGTTTGTTTTACGCAACTGGTATAAGTTTGTTTGACGCAACTGGCACAAGTTTGTTCTACCAACAAGCACAAGTTTGGTGGACTCAACCTGCACAAGGTTGTTCTACGCAACTGGCACAAGTTTGTTCTACGCAACTGGCACAAGTTTGTTCTACGCAACTGGCACAAGTTTGTTCGACGCAACTGGCACAAGTTTGTTGGATGCCACTGGCACAAGTTTGTTTGACGAAAGTGTACCAAGTTTTTTTGACGCAACTGGCACAAGTTTGTTAGACGCAACTGGCACAAGTTTGTTCGACGCAACTGGCACAAGTTTTTTCGACTCAATTGGCACAAGTTTGTTTGACGCAACTAGAACAAGTTTGTTTGACGCAACTGGCACAAGTTTGTTTGACGCAACTGGCACAAGTTTGTTTGACGCAACTGGCACAAGTTTATTTGACACAACTGGCACAAGTTTTCTCGACGAAACTGGCACAAGTTTGTTTGACGCAACTGATACAAGTTTGTTTGACGCAACTGGCACAAGTTTTTTCGACGCAACTGGCACAAGTTTTTTCGACTCAATTGGCACAAGTTTGTTTGACGCAATTGGCACAAGTTTGTTCTACGGAACTGGCACAAGTTTGTTCTACGCATCTAGCACAAGTTTGTTCTATGCAACTGGCACTAGTTTGTTCTACGCAACTGGGACATGTTTGTTTGACGCAACTGGCACAAGTTTGTTCTACCCAACTGACACAAGTTTGTTCGACGCAACTGGCACAAGTTTCTTCTACGCAACTGACACAAGTTTGTTTGACACAACTGGTAGAAGCTTGTTCAACGCAACTGGCACAAGTTTGTTTGACGTAACTGGCAAAAGTTTGTTCGATGCAACTGGCACAAGTTTGTTTAACGCAACTGGCATAAGTTTGTTCGACCCAACTGGCACAAGTTTGTTTGACTCAACTGGCACAAGTTTGTTCGACGCAACTGGCACAAGTTTGTTTGACGCAACTGGCACAAGTTTGTTTGACGCAACTGGCACAAGTTCGTTTGACGCAACTGGCACAAGGTTCTTCTACGCAACTGGCACAAGTTTGTTTGACGCAACTGGCACAAGTTTGTTTGACGCAACTGGCACAAGTTTGTTTGACGCAACTGGCACAAGTTTGTTAGACGCAACTGGCACAAGTTTGTTCGACGTAACAGGCACAAGTTTTTTCGACTCAATTGGTACAAGTTTGTTTGACGCAACTGGCACAAGTTTGTTTGACGCAACTGGCACAAGTTTGTTCTACCAACTAGCACAAGTTTATTCGACTCAACGGGCACAAGGTTGTTTTACGCAACTGGCACAAGTTTGTTCTACGCAACTGGCACATGTTTGTTTGACGCAACTGGCACAAGTTTGTTCAACGCAACTGGCACAAGTTTGTTGGATGCCACTGGCACAAGTTTGTTTGACGAAACTGGCCCAAGTTTTTTTGACGCAACTGGCACAAGTTTGTTTGACGCAACTGGCACATGTTTGTTCGACACAACTGGCACAAGTTTTTTCGACTCAATTGGCACAAGTTTGTTTGACGCAACTGGAACAAGTTTGTTTGACGCAACTGGCACAAGTTTGTTTGACGCAACTGTCACAAGTTTGTTTGACGCAACTGGCACAAGTTTATTTGACGCAACTGGCACAAGTTTTCTCGACATAACTGGCACAAGTTTGTTCGCCGTAACTGGCACAAGTTTGTTCGACGCAACTGGCAAAAGTTTGTTCGACGCAACTGGCACAAGTTTGTTCTACATAACTGGCACAAGTTTGTTCTATGCAACTGGCACAAGTTTGTTCTACGCAACTGGCACAAGTTTGTTCTACGCATCTGGCACAAGTTTGTTCTATGCAACTGGCACTAGTTTGTTCTACGCAACTGGGACATGTTTGTTTGACGCAACTGGCACAAGATTGTTCTACCCAACTGACACAAGTTTGTTCGACGCAACTGGCACAAGTTTGTTCTACGCAACTGACACAAGTTTGTTTGACACAACTGGCACAAGTTTGTTCAACGCAACTGGCACAAGTTTGTTTGACGTAACTGGTGCAAGTTTGTTCAACGCAACTGGCACAAGTTTGTTTGACGCAACTGGCAAAAGTTTGTTCGATGCAACTGGCACAAGTTTGTTTAACGCAACTGACACAAGTTTGTTCGACCCAACTGGCACAAGTTTGTTTGACTCAACTGGCACAAGTTTGTTCGACGCAACTGGCACAAGTTTGTTTGACGCAACTGGCACAAGTTCGTTTGACGCAACTGGCACAAGGTTCTTCTACGCAACTGGCACAAGTTTGTTTGACGCAACTGGCACAAGTTTGTTCTACGCAACTGGCACAAGTTTGTTTGACGTAACTGGCACAAGTTTGTTCGACGCAACTGGCACAAGTTTTTTTGACTCAATTGGCACAAGTTTGTTTAACGCAAGAGGCACAAGTTTGTTTGATGCAACTGGCACAAGTTTGTTTGACGCAACTGGCACAAGTTTTTGTTGACGCAACTGGCACAAGTTTTCTCGACGCAGCTTCCACAAGTTTGTTCGCCATATCTGGCACAAGTTTGTTCGATGCAACTGGCACAAGTTTGTTCGACGCAACTGGCACATGTTTGTTTGACGCAACTGGCACAAGTTTCTTCGACGCAGCTGGCACAAGTTTGTTCGACGCAACTGGCACAAGTTTGTTTGACGCAACTGGCACAAGTTTGTTCTACGCAACTGGCAAAAGTTTGTTCTATGTAACTGGCACTAGTTTGTTCTATGCAACTGGCATAAGTTTGTTTGACGCAACTGGCACAAGTTTGTTTGACACAACTGGCAGAAGTTTGTTCAACGCAACTGGCACAAGTTTGTTTGACGTAAGTGGCGCAAGTTTGTTCGACGCAACTGGCACAAGTTTCTTCGACGCAACTGGCAAAAGTTTGTTCGATCAACTGGCACAAGTTTGTTTAACGCAACTGGCACAAGTTTGTTCGACCCAACTGGCACAAGTTTGTTTGACTCAACTGGCACAAGTTTGTTCGATGCAACTGGCACAAATTTGTTTGATGCAACTGTCACAAGTTCGTTTGACGCAACTGGCACAAGGTTCTTCTACGCAACTGGCACAAGTTTGTTTGACGCAACTGGCACAAGTTTGTTCTACGCAACTGGCACAAGTTTGTTTGACGCAACTGGCACAAGTTTGTTCGACGCAACTGGCACAAGTTTTTTCGACTCAATTGGCACAAGTTTGTTTAACGTAAGAGGCACAAGTTTGTTTGATGCAACTGGCACAAGTTTGTTTGGCGCAACTGGCACAAGTTTTTTTTTGACGCAACTGGCACAAGTTTTCTCAACGCAGCTTGCACAAGTTTGTTCGTCATATCTGGCTCAAGTTTGTTCGATGCAACTGGCACAAGTTTCTTCGACGCAACTGGCACATGTTTGTTTGACGCAACTGGCACAAGTTTCTTCGACGCAACTGGCACAACTTTGTTCGACGCAACTGGCACAAGTTTGTTTGACGAAACTGGCACAAGTTTGTTCTACGCAACTGGCAAAAGTTTGTTCTATGCAACTGGCACTAGTTTGTTCTATGCAACTGGCATAAGTTTGTTTGACGCAACTGGCACAAGTTTGTTCTACGCAACTGGCACAAGTTTGTTTGACGCAACTGGCACAAGTTTGTTTGACGCAACTGGTACAAGTTTGTTGGACGCAACTGGGACAAGTTTGTTCGAACCAACTGGCACAAGTTTGTTTGACACAACTGGGACAAGTTTGTTTGACGCAACTGGCACAAGTTTGTTTGACGCAACTGGCACAAGGTTGTTCTACGCAACTGGCACAAGTTTGTTCTACGCAACCGGCACAAGTTTGTTCTACGCAACTGGCACAAGTTTGTTCGATGCAACTGCCACAAGTTTGTTCGACGCAACTGGCACAAGTTTGTTTGACACAACTGGCACAAGTTTGTTAGACGCAACTGGCACAAGTTTGTTCGATGCAACTGGCACAAGTTTTTTCGACTCAATTGGCACAAGTTTGTTTGACGCAACTGGCACAAGTTTGTTTGACGCAACTGACACAAGTTTGTTCGACGCAACTGGCATAAGTTTGTTCGACGCAACTGGCACAAGTTTGTTCGACGCAACTGGCACAAGTTTGTTCGACGCTACTGTCACAAGTTTGTTCGACGCAACTGCACAATGTTGTTCTACGCAACTGGCACAAATTTGTCCTATGCAACTGGCATAAGTTTGTTTGAGGCAACTGGCACAAGTTCGTTCGACGCAACTGGTACAAGTTTGTCTGACACAACTGGTACAAGTTTGTTGGACGCAACTGGCACAAGTTTGTTTGACGCAACTGGCACAAGTTTGTTTGACACAACTGGCACAAGTTTGTTCGACGCAACTGGCACAAGTTTGTTTGACGCAACTGGCACAAGTTTGTTTGACGCAACTGCCACAAGGTTGTTCTACGCAACTGGCACAAGTTTGTTCTACGCAACTGGCACAAGTTTGTTTGACGCAACTGGCACAAGTTTGTTCGACACAACTGGCACAAGTTTGTTCGACACAACTGGCACAAGTTTGTTCGACGCAACTGGCACAAGTTTGTTCGACGCAACTGGCACAAGTTCGTTTGACACAACTGGCACATGTTTGTTCGACGCAACTGGCAAAAGTTTGTTCAACGCAACTGGCATAAGTTTGTTTAACGCAATTAGCACAAGTTTGTTTGACGCAACTGGCCCAAGTTTCTTCAACGCAACTGGCACAAGTTTGTAGTTCGCAACTGGCACAAGTTTGTTCTACATAACAGGCTCAAGTTTGTCCGACACAACTGGCACAAGTTTGTTCGACGTAACTGGCCCAAGTTTGTTTGACGCAACTGGCAAAAGTTTGTTTGACACAACTGGTACAAGTTTGTTCTACGCATCTGGCACAAGTTAGTTCGACGCAACTGGCACAAGTTTGTTCTACGCAACTGGCATAAGTTTGATTGACGCAACTGGCACAAATTTGTTCTGCGCAACTGGCACAAGTTTGTTCTATGCAACTGGCACAAATTTGTTTGACGCAGCTGGCACACGTTTGTTCTTCACAAATGGCACAAGTTTGTTTTATGCAACTGGCCGAAGTTTGTTCTATATAACTGGCACAAGTTTCTTCTACGTAACAGGCACAAGTTTGTGCTATGCAACTGGCACAAGTTTGTTCTACGCAACTGGCACAAGTTTGTCTGACACAACTGGCACAAGTTTGTTCTACGTAACTGGCACAAGTTTGTTCTACGCAACTGGCACAAGTTTGTTCGACGCATCTGGCACAAGTTTGTTTGACACAACTGGCACAAGTTTGTTCTACACAACTGGCAAAAGTTTGTTCTACGCAACTGGCACAAATTTGTTCGAAGCAAGTGGCACAAGTTTGTTCTATGCAACTGGCACAAGTTTGTTCTACGCAACTGGCACAAGTTTGTTCTACGCATCTGGCACAAGTTTGTTCTATGCAACTGGCACTAGTTTGTTCTACGCAACTGGGACATGTTTGTTTGACGCAACTGGCACAAGATTGTTCTACCCAACTGACACAAGTTTGTTCGACGCAACTGGCACAAGTTTGTTCTACGCAACTGACACAAGTTTGTTTGACACAACTGGCACAAGTTTGTTCAACGCAACTGGCACAAGTTTGTTTGACGTAACTGGTGCAAGTTTGTTCAACGCAACTGGCACAAGTTTGTTTGACGCAACTGGCAAAAGTTTGTTCGATGCAACTGGCACAAGTTTGTTTAACGCAACTGACACAAGTTTGTTCGACCCAACTGGCACAAGTTTGTTTGACTCAACTGGCACAAGTTTGTTCGACGCAACTGGCACAAGTTTGTTTGACGCAACTGGCACAAGTTCGTTTGACGCAACTGGCACAAGGTTCTTCTACGCAACTGGCACAAGTTTGTTTGACGCAACTGGCACAAGTTTGTTCTACGCAACTGGCACAAGTTTGTTTGACGTAACTGGCACAAGTTTGTTCGACGCAACTGGCACAAGTTTTTTTGACTCAATTGGCACAAGTTTGTTTAACGCAAGAGGCACAAGTTTGTTTGATGCAACTGGCACAAGTTTGTTTGACGCAACTGGCACAAGTTTTTGTTGACGCAACTGGCACAAGTTTTCTCGACGCAGCTTCCACAAGTTTGTTCGCCATATCTGGCACAAGTTTGTTCGATGCAACTGGCACAAGTTTGTTCGACGCAACTGGCACATGTTTGTTTGACGCAACTGGCACAAGTTTCTTCGACGCAGCTGGCACAAGTTTGTTCGACGCAACTGGCACAAGTTTGTTTGACGCAACTGGCACAAGTTTGTTCTACGCAACTGGCAAAAGTTTGTTCTATGTAACTGGCACTAGTTTGTTCTATGCAACTGGCATAAGTTTGTTTGATGCAACTGGCACAAGTTTGTTTGACACAACTGGCAGAAGTTTGTTCAACGCAACTGGCACAAGTTTGTTTGACGTAAGTGGCGCAAGTTTGTTCGACGCAACTGGCACAAGTTTCTTCGACGCAACTGGCAAAAGTTTGTTCGATCAACTGGCACAAGTTTGTTTAACGCAACTGGCACAAGTTTGTTCGACCCAACTGGCACAAGTTTGTTTGACTCAACTGGCACAAGTTTGTTCGATGCAACTGGCACAAATTTGTTTGATGCAACTGTCACAAGTTCGTTTGACGCAACTGGCACAAGGTTCTTCTACGCAACTGGCACAAGTTTGTTTGACGCAACTGGCACAAGTTTGTTCTACGCAACTGGCACAAGTTTGTTTGACGCAACTGGCACAAGTTTGTTCGACGCAACTGGCACAAGTTTTTTCGACTCAATTGGCACAAGTTTGTTTAACGTAAGAGGCACAAGTTTGTTTGATGCAACTGGCACAAGTTTGTTTGGCGCAACTGGCACAAGTTTTTTTTTGACGCAACTGGCACAAGTTTTCTCAACGCAGCTTGCACAAGTTTGTTCGTCATATCTGGCTCAAGTTTGTTCGATGCAACTGGCACAAGTTTCTTCGACGCAACTGGCACATGTTTGTTTGACGCAACTGGCACAAGTTTCTTCGACGCAACTGGCACAACTTTGTTCGACGCAACTGGCACAAGTTTGTTTGACGAAACTGGCACAAGTTTGTTCTACGCAACTGGCAAAAGTTTGTTCTATGCAACTGGCACTAGTTTGTTCTATGCAACTGGCATAAGTTTGTTTGACGCAACTGGCACAAGTTTGTTCTACGCAACTGGCACAAGTTTGTTTGACGCAACTGGCACAAGTTTGTTTGACGCAACTGGTACAAGTTTGTTGGACGCAACTGGGACAAGTTTGTTCGAACCAACTGGCACAAGTTTGTTTGACACAACTGGGACAAGTTTGTTTGACGCAACTGGCACAAGTTTGTTTGACGCAACTGGCACAAGGTTGTTCTACGCAACTGGCACAAGTTTGTTCTACGCAACCGGCACAAGTTTGTTCTACGCAACTGGCACAAGTTTGTTCGATGCAACTGCCACAAGTTTGTTCGACGCAACTGGCACAAGTTTGTTTGACACAACTGGCACAAGTTTGTTAGACGCAACTGGCACAAGTTTGTTCGATGCAACTGGCACAAGTTTTTTCGACTCAATTGGCACAAGTTTGTTTGACGCAACTGGCACAAGTTTGTTTGACGCAACTGACACAAGTTTGTTCGACGCAACTGGCATAAGTTTGTTCGACGCAACTGGCACAAGTTTGTTCGACGCAACTGGCACAAGTTTGTTCGACGCTACTGTCACAAGTTTGTTCGACGCAACTGCACAATGTTGTTCTACGCAACTGGCACAAATTTGTCCTATGCAACTGGCATAAGTTTGTTTGAGGCAACTGGCACAAGTTCGTTCGACGCAACTGGTACAAGTTTGTCTGACACAACTGGTACAAGTTTGTTGGACGCAACTGGCACAAGTTTGTTTGACGCAACTGGCACAAGTTTGTTTGACAAAACTGGCACAAGTTTGTTCGACGCAACTGGCACAAGTTTGTTTGACGCAACTGGCACAAGTTTGTTTGACGCAACTGCCACAAGGTTGTTCTACGCAACTGGCACAAGTTTGTTCTACGCAACTGGCACAAGTTTGTTTGACGCAACTGGCACAAGTTTTTTCTACGCAACTGGCACAAGTTTGTTTGACGCAACTGGCACAAGTTTTTTTGACACAACTGGCACAAGTTTGTTCGACGCAACTGGCACAAGTTTGTTCGACGCAACTGGCACAAGTTTGTTTGAAGCAACTAGCACAAGGTTGTTCTACGCAACTGGCACAAGTTTGTTCTACGCAACTGGCACAAGTTTGTTTGACGCAACTGGCACAAGTTTTTTCTACGCAACTAGCACAAGTTTGTTCGATGCAACTGGCACAAGTTTGTTTGACGCAACTGGCCCAAGTTTTTTTGACGCAACTGGCACAAGTTTTTTTGACGCAACTGGCACAAGTTTGTTTGACACAACTGGCACAAGTTTGTTGGACGCAACTGGCACAAGTTTGTTCGACGCAACTGGCACAAGTTTGTTCAACGCAACTGGCACAAGTTTGTTTGACACAACTGGCACAAGTTTGTTTGACGCTACTGGCACAAGTTTGTTTGAAGCAACTGGCACAAGGTTGTTCTATGCAACTGGCACAAGTTTGTACTATGCAACTGGCACAAGTTTGTTTGACGCAACTGGCACAAGTTTGTTTGATGCAACAGGCACAAGTTTGTTCTACATAACTGGCACAAGTTTGTTGTACACAACTGGCACAAGTTTGTTTGATGCAACTGGCACAAGTTTGTTCTACGCAACTGACACAAGTTTGTTTGACACAACTGGTAGAAGTTTGTTCAACACAACTGGCACAAGTTTGTTTGACGTAAATGGCGCAAGTTTGTTCGACGCAACTGGCACAAGTTTGTTCGACGCAACTGGCAAAAGTTTGTTCGATGCAACTGGCACAAGTTTGTTTAACGCAACTGGCATAAGTTTGTTCGACCCAACTGGCACAAGTTTGTTTGACTCAACTGGCACAAGTTTGTTTGACTCAACTGGCACAAGTTTGTTTGACGCAACTGGCACAAGTTCGTTTGACGCAACTGGCACAAGGTTCTTCTACGCAACTGGCACAAGTTTGTTTGACGCAACTGGCACAAGTTTTTTTGACTCAATTGGTACAAGTTTGTTTGACGCAACTGGCAAAAGTTTGTTTGACGCAACTGGCACAAGTTTGTTCTACCAACTAGCACAAGTTTGTTCGACTCAACTGGCACAAGGTTGTTCTACGCAACTGGCACAAGTTTGTTCTACGCAACTGGCACATGTTTGTTTGACGCAACTGGCACAAGTTTGTTCGACGCAACTTGCACAAGTTTGTTGCATGCCAATGGCACAAGTTTGTTTGACGAAACTGGCCCAAGTTTTTTTAACGCAACTGGCACAAGTTTGTTAGACGCAACTGGCACAAGTTTGTTCGACGCAACTGGCACAAGTTTTTTCGACTCAATTGCACAAGTTTGTTTGACGGAACTGGAACAAGTTTGTTTGACGCAACTGGCACAAGTTTGTTTGACGCAACTGGCACAAGTTTGTTTGACGCAACTGGCACAAGTTTATTTGACGCAACTGGCACAAGTTTTCTCGACGAAACTGGCACAAGTTTGTTCGCCGTAACGGGCACAAGTTTGTTCGACGCAACTGGCACAAGTTTGTTCTACATAACTGGCACAAGTAAGTTCTATGCAACTGGCACAAGTTTGTTCTACGCAACTGTCACAAGTTTGTTCTACGCATCTGGCACAAGTTTGTTCTATGCAACTGGCACTAGTTTGTTCTACGCAATTGGGACATGTTTGTTTGACGCAACTGGCACAAGTTTGTTCTACCCAACTGACACAAGTTTGTTCGACGCAACTGGCACAAGTTTGTTCTACGCAACTGACACAAGTTTGTTTGAACCAACTGGCACAAGTTTCTTCAACGCAACTGGCACAAGTTTGTTTGACGTAACTGGCGCAAGTTTGTTCGACGCAACTGGCACAAGTTTGTTTAACGCAACTGGCAAAAGTTTGTTCGATGCAACTGGCACAAGTTTGTTTAACGCAACTGGCACAAGTTTGTTCGACCCAACTGGCACAAGTTTGTTTGACTCAACTGGCACAAGTTTGTTCGATGCAACTGGCACAAGTTTGTTTGACGCAACTGGCACAAGTTTGTTTGACGCAACTGGCACAAGGTTCTTCTACACAACTGGCACAAGTTTGTTTGACGCAACTGGCACAAGTTTGTTCTACGCAACTGGCACAAGTTTGTTTGACGTAACTGGCACAAGTTTGTTCGACGCAACTGGCACAAGTTTTTTTCGACTCAATTGGCACAAGTTTGTTTAACGCAAGAGGCACAAGTTTGTTTGATGCAACTGGCACAAGTTTGTTTGACGCAACTGGCACAAGTTTTTGTTGACGTAACTGGCACAAGTTTTCTCGACGCAGCTTGCACAAGTTTGTTCGCCATATCTGGCACAAGTTTGTTCGATGCAACTGGCACAAGTTTGTTCGACGCAACTGGCACATGTATGTTTGACGCAACTGGCACAAGTTTCTTCGACGCAGCTGGCACAAGTTTGTTCGACGCAACTGGCACAAGTTTGTTTGACGCAACTGGCACAAGTTTGTTCTACGTAACTGGCAAAAGTTTGTTCTATGCAGCTGGCACTAGTTTGTTCTATGCAACTGGCATAAGATTGTTTGACGCAACTGGCACAAGTTTGTTTGACACAACTGGCAGAAGTTTGTTCAACGCAACTGGCACAAGTTTGTTTGACGTAACTGGCGCAAGTTTGTTCGACGTAACTGGCACAAGTTTGTTCGACGCAACTGGCAAAAGTTTGTTCGATGCAACTGGCACAAGTTTGTTTAACGCAACTGGCACAAGTTTGTTCGACCCAACTGGCACAAGTTTGTTTGACTCAACTGGCACAAGTTTGTTCGACGCAACTGGCACAAATTTGTTTGATGCAACTGTCACAAGTTCGTTTGACGCAACTGGCACAAGGTTCTTCTACGCAACTGGCACAAGTTTGTTTGACGCAACTGGCACAAGTTTGTTCTACGCAACTGGCACAAGTTTGTTTGACGCAACTGGCACAAGTTTGTTCGACGCAACTGGCACAAGTTTTTTCGACTCAATTGGCACAAGTTTTTTAACGTAAGAGGCACAAGTTTGTTTGATGCAACTGGCACAAGTTTGTTTGGCGCAACTGGCACAAGTTTTTTTTGACGCAACTGGCACAAGTTTTCTCAACGCAGCTTGCACAAGTTTGTTCGTCATATCTGGAACAAGTTTGTTCGATGCAACTGGCACAAGTTTGTTCGACGCAACTGGCACATGTTTGTTTGACGCAACTGGCACAAGTTTCTTCGACGCAACTGGCACAACTTTGTTCGACGCAACTGGCACAAGTTTGTTTGACGCAACGGGCACAAGTTTGTTCTATGCAACTGGCAAAAGTTTGTTCTATGCAACTGGCACTAGTTTGTTCTATGCAACTGGCATAAGTTTGTTTGACGCAACTGGCACAAGTTTGTTCTACGCAACTGGCACAAGTTTGTTCGACGCAACTGGCACAAGTTTGTTTGACGCAACTGGTAGAAGTTTGTTGAACGCAACTGGCACAAGTTTGTTCGAACCAACTGGCACAAGTTTGTTTGACACAACTGGGACAAGTTTGTTTGTCGCAACTGGCACAAGTTTGTTTGACGCAACTGGCACAAAGTTGTTCTACGCAACTGGCACAAGTTTGTTCTACGCAACTGGCACAAGTTTGTTCTGCGCAACTGGCACAAGTTTGTTCGTTGCAACTGCCACAAGTTTGTTCGACGCAACTGGCACAAGTTTGTTTGACACAACTGGCACAAGTTTGTTAGACGCAACTGGCACAAGTTTGTTCGACGCAACTGGCACAAGTTTTTTCGACTCAATTGGCACAAGTTTGTTTGACGCAACTGGCACAAGTTTGTTTGACGCAACTGACACAAGTTTGTTCGATGCAACTGGCACAAGTTTGTTCGACGCAACTGGCACAAGTTTGTTCGATGCAACTGGCACAAGTTTGTTCGACGCTACTGTCACAAGTTTGTTCGACGCAACTGCACAATGTTGTTCTATGCAACTGGCACAAATTTGTACTATGCAACTGGCATAAGTTTGTTCTACGCAACTGGCACAAGTTTGTTCTACGCAACTGGCACAAGTTCGTTCGACGTAACTGGTACAAGTTTGTCTGACACAACTGGTACAAGTTTGTTGGACGCAACTGGCACAAGTTTGTTTGACGCAACTGGCACAAGTTTGTTTGACACAACTGGCACAAGTTTGTTCGACGCAACTGGCACAAGTTTGTTCTACGCAACTGGCACAAGTTTGTTCTGCGCAACTGGCACAAGTTTGTTCGTTGCAACTGCCACAAGTTTGTTCGACGCAACTGGCACAAGTTTGTTTGACACAACTGGCACAAGTTTGTTAGACGCAACTGGCACAAGTTTGTTCGACGCAACTGGCACAAGTTTTTTCGACTCAATTGGCACAAGTTTGTTTGACGCAACTGGCACAAGTTTGTTTGACGCAACTGACACAAGTTTGTTCGATGCAACTGGCACAAGTTTGTTCGACGCAACTGGCACAAGTTTGTTCGATGCAACTGGCACAAGTTTGTTCGACGCTACTGTCACAAGTTTGTTCGACGCAACTGCACAATGTTGTTCTATGCAACTGGCACAAATTTGTACTATGCAACTGGCATAAGTTTGTTCTACGCAACTGGCACAAGTTTGTTCTACGCAACTGGCACAAGTTCGTTCGACGTAACTGGTACAAGTTTGTCTGACACAACTGGTACAAGTTTGTTGGACGCAACTGGCACAAGTTTGTTTGACGCAACTGGCACAAGTTTGTTTGACACAACTGGCACAAGTTTGTTCGACGCAACTGGCACAAGTTTGTTTGACGCAACTGGCACAAGTTTGTTTGACTCAACTGGCACAAGGTTGTTCTACGCAACTGGCACAAGTTTGTTCTACGCAACTGGCACAAGTTTGTTTGACGCAACTGGCACAAGTTTTTTCTACGCAACTGCCACAAGTTTGTTCGATGCAACTGGCACAAGTTTGTTTGACACAACTGGCACAAGTTTGTTCGACGCAACTGGCACAAGTTTGTTCGACGCAACTGGCACAAGTTTGTTTGACGCAACTGGCACAAGGTTGTTCTACGCAACTGGCACAAGTTTGTTCTACGCAACTGGCACAAGTATGTTTGACGCAACTGGCACAAGTTTTTTCTACGCAACTGCCACAAGTTTGTTTGATGCAACTGGCACAAGTTTGTTTGACGCAACTGGCCCAAGTTTTTTTGACGCAACTGGCACAAGTTTTTTTGACGCAACTGGCACAAGTTTGTTTGACACAACTGGCACAAGTTTGTCTGACGCAACTGGCACAAGTTTGTTCGAAGCAACTGGCACAAGTTTGTTCGACGCAACTGGCACAAGTTTGTTTGACACAACTGGTACAAGTTTGTTTGACGCTACTGGCACAAGTTTGTTTGACGCAACTGGCACAAGGTTGTTCTATGCAACTGGCACAAGTTTGTACTATGCAACTGGCACAAGTTTGTTTGACGCAACTGGCACAAGTTTGTTTGATGCAACAGGCACAAGTTTGTTCTACATAACTTGCACAAGTTTGTTGTACACAACTGGCACAAGTTTGGTTGACACAACTGGCACAAGTTTGTTCTACGCAAATGGCAAAAGTTTGTTCTATGCATCTGACACAATTTTGTTCTATGCAACTGGCACTAGTTTGTTCTACGCAACTGGCTCAAATTTGTTTGACGCAACTGGCAGAAGTTTGTTTGATGCAACTGGCACAAGTTTATTTGACGCAACTGGCACAACTTTTCTCGACGCAACTGGCACAAGTTGGTTCGCCGTAACTGGCACAAGTTTGTTTGACGCAACTGGCACAAGTTTATTTGACGCAACTGGCAAAAGTTTTCTGGACGCAAGTGGCATAAGTTTGTTCGCCGTAACTGACACAAGTTTGTTCGACGCAACTGGCACAAGTTTGTTCGACGCAACTGGCACAAGTTTGTTTGACGCAACTGGCACAAGTTTGTTTGACGCAACCGGTACAAGTTTGTTCGACGCAACTGGCACAAGTTTGTTTGATGCAATTGGCACAAGTTTGTTCTACTCAACTGGCACAAGTTTGTTCTATGCAACTGGCACTAGTTTGTTTTACGCAACTGGCATAAGTTTGTTTGACGCAACTGGCACAAGTTTGTTCTACCAACTAGCACAAGTTTGGTCGACTCAACTGGCACAAGGTTGTTCTACGCAACTGGCACAAGTTTGTTCTACGCAACTGGCACAAGTTTGTTTGACGCAACTGGCACAAGTTTGTTTGACGCAACTGGCACAAGTTTGTTGGATGCCACTGGCACAAGTTTGTTTGACGAAAGTGTCCCAAGTTTTTTTGACGCAACTGGCACAAGTTTGTTAGACGCAACTGGCACAAGTTTGTTCGACGCAACTGGCACAAGTTTTTTCGACTCAATTGGCACAAATTTGTTTGACGCAACTGGAACAAGTTTGTTTGACGCAACTGGCACAAGTTTGTTTGACGCAACTGGCACAAGTTTGTTTGACGCAACTGGCACAAGTTTATTTGACGCAACTGGCACAAGTTTTCTCGACGAAACTGGCACAAGTTTGTTTGACGCAACTGATACAAGTTTGTTCGACGCAACTGGCACAAGTTTGTTCGACGCAACTGGCACAAGTTTTTTCGACTGAATTGGCACAAGTTTGTTTGACGCAATTGGCACAAGTTTGTTCTACACAACTGGCACAAGTTTGTTCTACGCATCTGGCACAAGTTTGTTCGAACCAACTGGCACTAGTTTGTTCTACGCAACTGGGACATGTTTGTTTGACGCAACTGGCACAAGTTTGTTCTACCCAACTGACATAAGTTTGTTCGACGCAACTGGCACAAGTTTGTTCTACGCAACTGACACAAGTTTGTTTGACACAACTGGTAGAAGTTTGTTCAACGTAACTGGCACAAGTTTGTTTGACGTAACTGGCGCAAGTTTGTTCGAAGCAACTGGCATAAGTTTGTTCGACGCAACTGGCAAAAGTTTGTTCGATGCAACTGGCACAAGTTTGTTTAATGCAACTGGCATAAGTTTGTTCGACCCAACTGGCACAAGTTTGTTTGACTCAACTGGCACAAGTTTGTTTGACTCAACTGGCACAAGTTTCTTTGACGCAACTGGCAAAAGTTCGTTTGACACAACTGGCACAAGGTTCTTCTACGCAACTGGCACAAGTTTGTTTGACGCAACAGGCACAAGTTTGTTTGACGCAACTGTCACAAGTTTGTTTGACTCAACTGGCACAAGTTTGTTACACGCAACTGGCACAAGTTTGTTCGACGTAACAGGCACAAGTTTTTTCGACTCAATTGGTACAAGTTTGTTTGACGCAACTGGCACAAGTTTGTTTGTCGCAACTGGCACAAGTTTGTTCTACCAACTAGCACAAGTTTGTTCGACTCAACTGGCACAAGGTTGTTCTACGCAACTGGCACAAGTTTGTTCTACGCAACTGGCACATGTTTGTTTGACGCAACTGGCACAAGTTTGTTTGACGCAACTGGCACAAGGTTCTTCTACGCAACTGGCACAAGTTTGTTTGACGCAACTGACACAAGTTTGTTCTACGCAACTGGCACAAGTTTGTTTGACGTAACTGGCACAAGTTTGTTCGACGCAACTGGCACAAGTTTGTTTAACGCAAGAGGCACAAGTTTGTTTGATGCAACTGACACAAGTTTGTTTGACGCAACTAGCACAAGTTTTTGTTGACGCAACTGGCACAAGTTTTCTCGACGCAGCTTGCACAAGTTTGTTCGCCATATCTGGCACAAGTTTGTTCGATGCAACTGGCACAAGTTTGTTCGACGCAACTGGCACATGTTTGTTTGACGCAACTGGCACAAGTTTCTTCGACGCAGCTGGCACAAGTTTGTTCGACGCAACTGGCACAAGTTTGTTTGACGCAACTGGCACAAGTTTGTTCTACGCAACTGGCAAAAGTTTGTTCTATGCAACTGGCACTAGTTTGTTCTATGCAACTGGCATAAGTTTGTTTGACGCAACTGGCACAAGTTTGTTTGACACAACTGGCAGAAGTTTGTTCAACGCAACTGGCACAAGTTTGTTTGACGTAACTGGCGCAAGATTCTTCGACGCAACTGGCACAAGTTTGTTCGACGCAACTGGCAAAAGTTTGTTCGATGCAACTGGCACAAGTTTGTTTAACGCAACTGGCACAAGTTTGTTCGACCCAACTGGCACAAGTTTGTTTGACTCAACTGGCACAAGTTTGTTCGACGCAACTGGCACAAATTTGTTTGATGCAACTGTCACAAGTTCCTTTGACGCAACTGGCACAAGGTTCTTCTACGCGACTGGCACAAGTTTGTTTGACGCAACTGGCACAAGTTTGTTCTACGCAACTGGCACAAGTTTGTTTGACGCAACTGGCACAAGTTTGTTCGACGCAACTGGCAAAAGTTTGTTCTATGCAACTGGCACTAGTTTGTTCTATGCAACTGGCATAAGTTTGTTTGACGCAACTGGCACAAGTTTGTTCTATGCAACTGGCACAAGTTTGTTCGACGCAACTGGCACAAGTTTGTTTGACGCAACTGGTACAAGTTTGTTGGACGCAACTGGCACAAGTTTGTTCGAACCAACTGGCACAAGTTTGTTTGACACAACTGGGACAAGTTTGTTTGACGCAACTGGCACAAGTTTGTTTGACGCAACTGGCACAAGGTTGTTCTACGCAACTGGCACAAGTTTGTTCTACGCAACTGGCACAAGTTTGTTCGACCCAACTGCCACAAGTTTGTTCGACGCAACTGGCACAAGTTTGTTTGACACAACTGGCACAAGTTTGTTAGACGCAACTGGCACAAGTTTGTTCGACGCAACTGGCACAAGTTTTTTCGACTCAATTTGCACAAGTTTGTTTGACGCAACTGGCACAAGTTTGTTTGACGCAACTGACACAAGTTTGTTCGACGCAACTGGCACAAGTTTCTTCGACGCAACTGGCACAAGTTTGTTCGACGCAACTGGCACAAGTTTGTTCTACGCAACTGGCACAAGTTTGTTCGACCCAACTGCCACAAGTTTGTTCGACGCAACTGGCACAAGTTTGTTTGACACAACTGGCACAAGTTTGTTAGACGCAACTGGCACAAGTTTGTTCGACGCAACTGGCACAAGTTTTTTCGACTCAATTGGCACAAGTTTGTTTGACGCAACTGGCACAAGTTTGTTTGACGCAACTGACACAAGTTTGTTCGACTCAACTGGCACAAGTTTCTTCGACACAACTGGCACAAGTTTGTTCGACGCAACTGGCACAAGTTTGTTCGACGCTACTGTCACAAGTTTGTTCGACGCAACTGCACAATGTTGTTCTACGCAACTGGCACAAATTTGTTCTATGCAACTGGCATAAGTTTGTTTCAGGCAACTGGCACAAGTTTGTTCTACGCAACTGGCACAAGTTCGTTCGACGCAACTGGCACAAGTTTGTTTGACTCAACTGGCACAAGTTTGTTCGACGCAACTGGCACAAGTTTGTTTGACGCAACTGGCACAAGTTCGTTTGACGCAACTGGCACAAGGTTCTTCTACGCAACTGGCACAAGTTTGTTTGACGCAACTGGCACAAGTTTGTTCTACGCAACTGGCACAAGTTTGTTTGACGTAACTGGCACAAGTTTGTTCGACGCAACTGGCACAAGTTTTTTTGACTCAATTGGCACAAGTTTGTTTAACGCAAGAGGCACAAGTTTGTTTGATGCAACTGGCACAAGTTTGTTTGACGCAACTGGCACAAGTTTTTGTTGACGCAACTGGCACAAGTTTTCTCGACGCAGCTTCCACAAGTTTGTTCGCCATATCTGGCACAAGTTTGTTCGATGCAACTGGCACAAGTTTGTTCGACGCAACTGGCACATGTTTGTTTGACGCAACTGGCACAAGTTTCTTCGACGCAGCTGGCACAAGTTTGTTCGACGCAACTGGCACAAGTTTGTTTGACGCAACTGGCACAAGTTTGTTCTACGCAACTGGCAAAAGTTTGTTCTATGTAACTGGCACTAGTTTGTTCTATGCAACTGGCATAAGTTTGTTTGACGCAACTGGCACAAGTTTGTTTGACACAACTGGCAGAAGTTTGTTCAACGCAACTGGCACAAGTTTGTTTGACGTAAGTGGCGCAAGTTTGTTCGACGCAACTGGCACAAGTTTCTTCGACGCAACTGGCAAAAGTTTGTTCGATCAACTGGCACAAGTTTGTTTAACGCAACTGGCACAAGTTTGTTCGACCCAACTGGCACAAGTTTGTTTGACTCAACTGGCACAAGTTTGTTCGATGCAACTGGCACAAATTTGTTTGATGCAACTGTCACAAGTTCGTTTGACGCAACTGGCACAAGGTTCTTCTACGCAACTGGCACAAGTTTGTTTGACGCAACTGGCACAAGTTTGTTCTACGCAACTGGCACAAGTTTGTTTGACGCAACTGGCACAAGTTTGTTCGACGCAACTGGCACAAGTTTTTTCGACTCAATTGGCACAAGTTTGTTTAACGTAAGAGGCACAAGTTTGTTTGATGCAACTGGCACAAGTTTGTTTGGCGCAACTGGCACAAGTTTTTTTTTGACGCAACTGGCACAAGTTTTCTCAACGCAGCTTGCACAAGTTTGTTCGTCATATCTGGCTCAAGTTTGTTCGATGCAACTGGCACAAGTTTCTTCGACGCAACTGGCACATGTTTGTTTGACGCAACTGGCACAAGTTTCTTCGACGCAACTGGCACAACTTTGTTCGACGCAACTGGCACAAGTTTGTTTGACGAAACTGGCACAAGTTTGTTCTACGCAACTGGCAAAAGTTTGTTCTATGCAACTGGCACTAGTTTGTTCTGTGCAACTGGCATAAGTTTGTTTGACGCAACTGGCACAAGTTTGTTCTACGCAACTGGCACAAGTTTGTTTGACGAAACTGGCACAAGTTTGTTTGACGCAACTGGTACAAGTTTGTTGGACGCAACTGGGACAAGTTTGTTCGAACCAACTGGCACAAGTTTGTTTGACACAACTGGGACAAGTTTGTTTGACGCAACTGGCACAAGTTTGTTTGACGCAACTGGCACAAGGTTGTTCTACGCAACTGGCACAAGTTTGTTCTACGCAACCGGCACAAGTTTGTTCTACGCAACTGGCACAAGTTTGTTCGATGCAACTGCCACAAGTTTGTTCGACGCAACTGGCACAAGTTTGTTTGACACAACTGGCACAAGTTTGTTAGACGCAACTGGCACAAGTTTGTTCGATGCAACTGGCACAAGTTTTTTCGACTCAATTGGCACAAGTTTGTTTGACGCAACTGGCACAAGTTTGTTTGACGCAACTGACACAAGTTTGTTCGACGCAACTGGCATAAGTTTGTTCGACGCAACTGGCACAAGTTTGTTCGACGCAACTGGCACAAGTTTGTTCGACGCTACTGTCACAAGTTTGTTCGACGCAACTGCACAATGTTGTTCTACGCAACTGGCACAAATTTGTCCTATGCAACTGGCATAAGTTTGTTTGAGGCAACTGGCACACGTTCGTTCGACGCAACTGGTACAAGTTTGTCTGACACAACTGGTACAAGTTTGTTGGACGCAACTGGCACAAGTTTGTTTGACGCAACTGGCACAAGTTTGTTTGACACAACTGGCACAAGTTTGTTCGACGCAACTGGCACAAGTTTGTTTGACGCAACTGGCACAAGTTTGTTTGACGCAACTGCCACAAGGTTGTTCTACGCAACTGGCACAAGTTTGTTCTACGCAACTGGCACAAGTTTGTTTGACGCAACTGGCACAAGTTTTTTCTACGCAACTGGCACAAGTTTGTTTGACGCAACTGGCACAAGTTTTTTTGACACAACTGGCACAAGTTTGTTCGACGCAACTGGCACAAGTTTGTTCGACGCAACTGGCACAAGTTTGTTTGAAGCAACTAGCACAAGGTTGTTCTACGCAACTGGCACAAGTTTGTTCTACGCAACTGGCACAAGTTTGTTTGACGCAACTGGCACAAGTTTTTTCTACGCAACTAGCACAAGTTTGTTCGATGCAACTGGCACAAGTTTGTTTGACGCAACTGGCCCAAGTTTTTTTGACGCAACTGGCACAAGTTTTTTTGACGCAACTGGCACAAGTTTGTTTGACACAACTGGCACAAGTTTGTTGGACGCAACTGGCACAAGTTTGTTCGACGCAACTGGCACAAGTTTGTTCAACGCAACTGGCACAAGTTTGTTTGACACAACTGGCACAAGTTTGTTTGACGCTACTGGCACAAGTTTGTTTGAAGCAACTGGCACAAGGTTGTTCTATGCAACTGGCACAAGTTTGTACTATGCAACTGGCACAAGTTTGTTTGACGCAACTGGCACAAGTTTGTTTGATGCAACAGGCACAAGTTTGTTCTACATAACTGGCACAAGTTTGTTGTACACAACTGGCACAAGTTTGTTTGATGCAACTGGCACAAGTTTGTTCTACGCAACTGACACAAGTTTGTTTGACACAACTGGTAGAAGTTTGTTCAACGCAACTGGCACAAGTTTGTTTGACGTAAATGGCGCAAGTTTGTTCGACGCAACTGGCACAAGTTTGTTCGACGCAACTGGCAAAAGTTTGTTCGATGCAACTGGCACAAGTTTGTTTAACGCAACTGGCATAAGTTTGTTCGACCCAACTGGCACAAGTTTGTTTGACTCAACTGGCACAAGTTTGTTTGACTCAACTGGCACAAGTTTGTTTGACGCAACTGGCACAAGTTCGTTTGACGCAACTGGCACAAGGTTCTTCTACGCAACTGGCACAAGTTTGTTTGACGCAACTGGCACAAGTTTTTTTGACTCAATTGGTACAAGTTTGTTTGACGCAACTGGCAAAAGTTTGTTTGACGCAACTGGCACAAGTTTGTTCTACCAACTAGCACAAGTTTGTTCGACTCAACTGGCACAAGGTTGTTCTACGCAACTGGCACAAGTTTGTTCTACGCAACTGGCACATGTTTGTTTGACGCAACTGGCACAAGTTTGTTCGACGCAACTTGCACAAGTTTGTTGCATGCCAATGGCACAAGTTTGTTTGACGAAACTGGCCCAAGTTTTTTTAACGCAACTGGCACAAGTTTGTTAGACGCAACTGGCACAAGTTTGTTCGACGCAACTGGCACAAGTTTTTTCGACTCAATTGCACAAGTTTGTTTGACGGAACTGGAACAAGTTTGTTTGACGCAACTGGCACAAGTTTGTTTGACGCAACTGGCACAAGTTTGTTTGACGCAACTGGCACAAGTTTATTTGACGCAACTGGCACAAGTTTTCTCGACGAAACTGGCACAAGTTTGTTCGCCGTAACGGGCACAAGTTTGTTCGACGCAACTGGCACAAGTTTGTTCTACATAACTGGCACAAGTAAGTTCTATGCAACTGGCACAAGTTTGTTCTACGCAACTGTCACAAGTTTGTTCTACGCATCTGGCACAAGTTTGTTCTATGCAACTGGCACTAGTTTGTTCTACGCAATTGGGACATGTTTGTTTGACGCAACTGGCACAAGTTTGTTCTACCCAACTGACACAAGTTTGTTCGACGCAACTGGCACAAGTTTGTTCTACGCAACTGACACAAGTTTGTTTGAACCAACTGGCACAAGTTTGTTCAACGCAACTGGCACAAGTTTGTTTGACGTAACTGGCGCAAGTTTGTTCGACGCAACTGGCACAAGTTTGTTTAACGCAACTGGCAAAAGTTTGTTCGATGCAACTGGCACAAGTTTGTTTAACGCAACTGGCACAAGTTTGTTCGACCCAACTGGCACAAGTTTGTTTGACTCAACTGGCACAAGTTTGTTCGATGCAACTGGCACAAGTTTGTTTGACGCAACTGGCACAAGTTTGTTTGACGCAACTGGCACAAGGTTCTTCTACACAACTGGCACAAGTTTGTTTGACGCAACTGGCACAAGTTTGTTCTACGCAACTGGCACAAGTTTGTTTGACGTAACTGGCACAAGTTTGTTCGACGCAACTGGCACAAGTTTTTTTCGACTCAATTGGCACAAGTTTGTTTAACGCAAGAGGCACAAGTTTGTTTGATGCAACTGGCACAAGTTTGTTTGACGCAACTGGCACAAGTTTTTGTTGACGCAACTGGCACAAGTTTTCTCGACGCAGCTTGCACAAGTTTGTTCGCCATATCTGGCACAAGTTTGTTCGATGCAACTGGCACAAGTTTGTTCGACGCAACTGGCACATGTATGTTTGACGCAACTGGCACAAGTTTCTTCGACGCAGCTGGCACAAGTTTGTTCGACGCAACTGGCACAAGTTTGTTTGACGCAACTGGCACAAGTTTGTTCTACGTAACTGGCAAAAGTTTGTTCTATGCAGCTGGCACTAGTTTGTTCTATGCAACTGGCATAAGATTGTTTGACGCAACTGGCACAAGTTTGTTTGACACAACTGGCAGAAGTTTGTTCAACGCAACTGGCACAAGTTTGTTTGACGTAACTGGCGCAAGTTTGTTCGACGTAACTGGCACAAGTTTGTTCGACGCAACTGGCAAAAGTTTGTTCGATGCAACTGGCACAAGTTTGTTTAACGCAACTGGCACAAGTTTGTTCGACCCAACTGGCACAAGTTTGTTTGACTCAACTGGCACAAGTTTGTTCGACGCAACTGGCACAAATTTGTTTGATGCAACTGTCACAAGTTCGTTTGACGCAACTGGCACAAGGTTCTTCTACGCAACTGGCACAAGTTTGTTTGACGCAACTGGCACAAGTTTGTTCTACGCAACTGGCACAAGTTTGTTTGACGCAACTGGCACAAGTTTGTTCGACGCAACTGGCACAAGTTTTTTCGACTCAATTGGCACAAGTTTGTTTAACGTAAGAGGCACAAGTTTGTTTGATGCAACTGGCACAAGTTTGTTTGGCGCAACTGGCACAAGTTTTTTTTGACGCAACTGGCACAAGTTTTCTCAACGCAGCTTGCACAAGTTTGTTCGTCATATCTGGAACAAGTTTGTTCGATGCAACTGGCACAAGTTTGTTCGACGCAACTGGCACATGTTTGTTTGACGCAACTGGCACAAGTTTCTTCGACGCAACTGGCACAACTTTGTTCGACGCAACTGGCACAAGTTTGTTTGACGCAACGGGCACAAGTTTGTTCTATGCAACTGGCAAAAGTTTGTTCTATGCAACTGGCACTAGTTTGTTCTATGCAACTGGCATAAGTTTGTTTGACGCAACTGGCACAAGTTTGTTCTACGCAACTGGCACAAGTTTGTTCGACGCAACTGGCACAAGTTTGTTTGACGCAACTGGTAGAAGTTTGTTGAACGCAACTGGCACAAGTTTGTTCGAACCAACTGGCACAAGTTTGTTTGACACAACTGGGACAAGTTTGTTTGTCGCAACTGGCACAAGTTTGTTTGACGCAACTGGCACAAAGTTGTTCTACGCAACTGGCACAAGTTTGTTCTACGCAACTGGCACAAGTTTGTTCTGCGCAACTGGCACAAGTTTGTTCGTTGCAACTGCCACAAGTTTGTTCGACGCAACTGGCACAAGTTTGTTTGACACAACTGGCACAAGTTTGTTAGACGCAACTGGCACAAGTTTGTTCGACGCAACTGGCACAAGTTTTTTCGACTCAATTGGCACAAGTTTGTTTGACGCAACTGGCACAAGTTTGTTTGACGCAACTGACACAAGTTTGTTCGATGCAACTGGCACAAGTTTGTTCGACGCAACTGGCACAAGTTTGTTCGACGCAACTGGCACAAGTTTGTTCGACGCTACTGTCACAAGTTTGTTCGACGCAACTGCACAATGTTGTTCTATGCAACTGGCACAAATTTGTACTATGCAACTGGCATAAGTTTGTTCTACGCAACTGGCACAAGTTTGTTCTACGCAACTGGCACAAGTTCGTTCGACGTAACTGGTACAAGTTTGTCTGACACAACTGGTACAAGTTTGTTGGACGCAACTGGCACAAGTTTGTTTGACGCAACTGGCACAAGTTTGTTTGACACAACTGGCACAAGTTTGTTCGACGCAACTGGCACAAGTTTGTTTGACGCAACTGGCACAAGTTTGTTTGACTCAACTGGCACAAGGTTGTTCTACGCAACTGGCACAAGTTTGTTCTACGCAACTGGCACAAGTTTGTTTGACGCAACTGGCACAAGTTTTTTCTACGCAACTGCCACAAGTTTGTTCGATGCAACTGGCACAAGTTTGTTTGACACAACTGGCACAAGTTTGTTCGACGCAACTGGCACAAGTTTGTTCGACGCAACTGGCACAAGTTTGTTTGACGCAACTGGCACAAGGTTGTTCTACGCAACTGGCACAAGTTTGTTCTACGCAACTGGCACAAGTATGTTTGACGCAACTGGCACAAGTTTTTTCTACGCAACTGCCACAAGTTTGTTTGATGCAACTGGCACAAGTTTGTTTGACGCAACTGGCCCAAGTTTTTTTGACGCAACTGGCACAAGTTTTTTTGACGCAACTGGCACAAGTTTGTTTGACACAACTGGCACAAGTTTGTCTGACGCAACTGGCACAAGTTTGTTCGAAGCAACTGGCACAAGTTTGTTCGACGCAACTGGCACAAGTTTGTTTGACACAACTGGTACAAGTTTGTTTGACGCTACTGGCACAAGTTTGTTTGACGCAACTGGCACAAGGTTGTTCTATGCAACTGGCACAAGTTTGTACTATGCAACTGGCACAAGTTTGTTTGACGCAACTGGCACAAGTTTGTTTGATGCAACAGGCACAAGTTTGTTCTACATAACTTGCACAAGTTTGTTGTACACAACTGGCACAAGTTTGGTTGACACAACTGGCACAAGTTTGTTCTACGCAAATGGCAAAAGTTTGTTCTATGCATCTGACACAATTTTGTTCTATGCAACTGGCACTAGTTTGTTCTACGCAACTGGCTCAAATTTGTTTGACGCAACTGGCAGAAGTTTGTTTGATGCAACTGGCCTAGGTTTATTTGACGCAACTGGCACAACTTTTCTCGACGCAACTGGCACAAGTTGGTTCGCCGTAACTGGCACAAGTTTGTTTGACGCAACTGGCACAAGTTTATTTGACGCAACTGGCAAAAGTTTTCTGGACGCAAGTGGCATAAGTTTGTTCGCCGTAACTGACACAAGTTTGTTCGACGCAACTGGCACAAGTTTGTTCGACGCAACTGGCACAAGTTTGTTTGACGCAACTGGCACAAGTTTGTTTGACGCAACCGGTACAAGTTTGTTAGACGCAACTGGCACAAGTTTGTTTGATGCAATTGGCACAAGTTTGTTCTACTCAACTGGCACAAGTTTGTTCTATGCAACTGGCACTAGTTTGTTTTACGCAACTGGCATAAGTTTGTTTGACGCAACTGGCACAAGTTTGTTCTACCAACTAGCACAAGTTTGGTCGACTCAACTGGCACAAGGTTGTTCTACGCAACTGGCACAAGTTTGTTCTACGCAACTGGCACAAGTTTGTTTGACGCAACTGGCACAAGTTTGTTTGACGCAACTGGCACAAGTTTGTTGGATGCCACTGGCACAAGTTTGTTTGACGAAAGTGTCCCAAGTTTTTTTGACGCAACTGGCACAAGTTTGTTAGACGCAACTGGCACAAGTTTGTTCGACGCAACTGGCACAAGTTTTTTCGACTCAATTGGCACAAATTTGTTTGACGCAACTGGAACAAGTTTGTTTGACGCAACTGGCACAAGTTTGTTTGACGCAACTGGCACAAGTTTGTTTGACGCAACTGGCACAAGTTTATTTGACGCAACTGGCACAAGTTTTCTCGACGAAACTGGCACAAGTTTGTTTGACGCAACTGATACAAGTTTGTTCGACGCAACTGGCACAAGTTTGTTCGACGCAACTGGCACAAGTTTTTTCGACTGAATTGGCACAAGTTTGTTTGACGCAATTGGCACAAGTTTGTTCTACGCAACTGGCACAAGTTTGTTCTACGCATCTGGCACAAGTTTGTTCGAACCAACTGGCACTAGTTTGTTCTACGCAACTGGGACATGTTTGTTTGACGCAACTGGCACAAGTTTGTTCTACCCAACTGACATAAGTTTGTTCGACGCAACTGGCACAAGTTTGTTCTACGCAACTGACACAAGTTTGTTTGACACAACTGGTAGAAGTTTGTTCAACGTAACTGGCACAAGTTTGTTTGACGTAACTGGCGCAAGTTTGTTCGAAGCAACTGGCATAAGTTTGTTCGACGCAACTGGCAAAAGTTTGTTCGATGCAACTGGCACAAGTTTGTTTAATGCAACTGGCATAAGTTTGTTCGACCCAACTGGCACAAGTTTGTTTGACTCAACTGGCACAAGTTTGTTTGACTCAACTGGCACAAGTTTCTTTGACGCAACTGGCAAAAGTTCGTTTGACACAACTGGCACAAGGTTCTTCTACGCAACTGGCACAAGTTTGTTTGACTCAACTGGCACAAGTTTGTTTGACGCAACTGTCACAAGTTTGTTTGACTCAACTGGCACAAGTTTGTTACACGCAACTGGCACAAGTTTGTTCGACGTAACAGGCACAAGTTTTTTCGACTCAATTGGTACAAGTTTGTTTGACGCAACTGGCACAAGTTTGTTTGTCGCAACTGGCACAAGTTTGTTCTACCAACTAGCACAAGTTTGTTCGACTCAACTGGCACAAGGTTGTTCTACGCAACTGGCACAAGTTTGTTCTACGCAACTGGCACATGTTTGTTTGACGCAACTGGCACAAGTTTGTTTGACGCAACTGGCACAAGGTTCTTCTACGCAACTGGCACAAGTTTGTTTGACGCAACTGACACAAGTTTGTTCTACGCAACTGGCACAAGTTTGTTTGACGTAACTGGCACAAGTTTGTTCGACGCAACTGGCACAAGTTTGTTTAACGCAAGAGGCACAAGTTTGTTTGATGCAACTGACACAAGTTTGTTTGACGCAACTGGCACAAGTTTTTGTTGACGCAACTGGCACAAGTTTTCTCGACGCAGCTTGCACAAGTTTGTTCGCCATATCTGGCACAAGTTTGTTCGATGCAACTGGCACAAGTTTGTTCGACGCAACTGGCACATGTTTGTTTGACGCAACTGGCACAAGTTTCTTCGACGCAGCTGGCACAAGTTTGTTCGACGCAACTGGCACAAGTTTGTTTGACGCAACTGGCACAAGTTTGTTCTACGCAACTGGCAAAAGTTTGTTCTATGCAACTGGCACTAGTTTGTTCTATGCAACTGGCATAAGTTTGTTTGACGCAACTGGCACAAGTTTGTTTGACACAACTGGCAGAAGTTTGTTCAACGCAACTGGCACAAGTTTGTTTGACGTAACTGGCGCAAGATTCTTCGACGCAACTGGCACAAGTTTGTTCGACGCAACTGGCAAAAGTTTGTTCGATGCAACTGGCACAAGTTTGTTTAACGCAACTGGCACAAGTTTGTTCGACCCAACTGGCACAAGTTTGTTTGACTCAACTGGCACAAGTTTGTTCGACGCAACTGGCACAAATTTGTTTGATGCAACTGTCACAAGTTCCTTTGACGCAACTGGCACAAGGTTCTTCTACGCGACTGGCACAAGTTTGTTTGACGCAACTGGCACAAGTTTGTTCTACGCAACTGGCACAAGTTTGTTTGACGCAACTGGCACAAGTTTGTTCGACGCAACTGGCAAAAGTTTGTTCTATGCAACTGGCACTAGTTTGTTCTATGCAACTGGCATAAGTTTGTTTGACGCAACTGGCACAAGTTTGTTCTATGCAACTGGCACAAGTTTGTTCGACGCAACTGGCACAAGTTTGTTTGACGCAACTGGTACAAGTTTGTTGGACGCAACTGGCACAAGTTTGTTCGAACCAACTGGCACAAGTTTGTTTGACACAACTGGGACAAGTTTGTTTGACGCAACTGGCACAAGTTTGTTTGACGCAACTGGCACAAGGTTGTTCTACGCAACTGGCACAAGTTTGTTCTACGCAACTGGCACAAGTTTGTTCGACCCAACTGCCACAAGTTTGTTCGACGCAACTGGCACAAGTTTGTTTGACACAACTGGCACAAGTTTGTTAGACGCAACTGGCACAAGTTTGTTCGACGCAACTGGCACAAGTTTTTTCGACTCAATTGGCACAAGTTTGTTTGACGCAACTGGCACAAGTTTGTTTGACGCAACTGACACAAGTTTGTTCGACGCAACTGGCACAAGTTTCTTCGACGCAACTGGCACAAGTTTGTTCGACGCAACTGGCACAAGTTTGTTCTACGCAACTGGCACAAGTTTGTTCGACCCAACTGCCACAAGTTTGTTCGACGCAACTGGCACAAGTTTGTTTGACACAACTGGCACAAGTTTGTTAGACGCAACTGGCACAAGTTTGTTCGACGCAACTGGCACAAGTTTTTTCGACTCAATTGGCACAAGTTTGTTTGACGCAACTGGCACAAGTTTGTTTGACGCAACTGACACAAGTTTGTTCGACTCAACTGGCACAAGTTTCTTCGACACAACTGGCACAAGTTTGTTCGACGCAACTGGCACAAGTTTGTTCGACGCTACTGTCACAAGTTTGTTCGACGCAACTGCACAATGTTGTTCTACGCAACTGGCACAAATTTGTTCTATGCAACTGGCATAAGTTTGTTTGAGGCAACTGGCACAAGTTTGTTCTACGCAACTGGCACAAGTTCGTTCGACGCAACTGGTACAAGTTTGTCTGACACAACTGGTACAAGTTTGTTGGACGCAACTGGCACAAGTTTGTTTGACGCAACTGGCACAAGTTTGTTTGACACAACTGGCACAAGTTTGTTCGACGCAACGGGCACAAGTTTGTTTGACGCAACTGGCACAAGTTTGTTTGACGCAACTGGCACAAGGTTGTTCTACGCAACTGGCACAAGTTTGTTCTATGCAACGGGCACAAGTTTGTTTGACGCAACTGGCACAAGTTTTTTCTACGCAACTGGGACAAGTTTGTTTGACGCAACTGGCACAAGTTTGTTTGACACAACTGGCACAAGTTTGTTTGACGAAACTGGCACAAGTTTGTTCGACGCAACTGGCACAAGTTTGTTTGACGCAACTGGCACAAGGTTGTTCTACGCAACTGGCACAAGTTTGTTCTACGCAACTGGCACAAGTTTGTTTGACGCAACTGGCACAAGTTTTTTCTACGCAACTGGCACAAGTTTGTTCGATGCAACTGGCACAAGTATGTTTGACGCAACTGGCCCAAGTTTTTTTTTACGCAACTGGCACAAGTTTTTTTGACGCAACTGGCACAAGTTAGTTTGACACAACTGGCACAAGTTTGTTGGACGCAACTGGCACAAGTTTGTTCGACGCAACTGGCACAAGTTTGTTCGATGGAACTGGCACAAGTTTGTTTGACACAACTGGCACAAGTTTGTTTGACGCTACTGGCACAAGTTTGTTTGACGCAACTGGCACAAGGTTGTTCTATGCAACTGGCACAAGTTTGTTTGACGCAACTGGCACAAGTTTGTTTGATGCAACAGGCACAAGTTTGTTCTACATAACTAGCACAAGTTTGTTGAACACAACTGGCACAAGTTTGTTTGACACAACTGGCACAAGTTTGTTCTACACAAATGGCAAAAGTTTGTTCTACGCATCTGACACAATTTTGTTCTATGCAACTGGCACTAGTTTGTTCTACGCAACTGGCTGAAATTTGTTTGACGCAACTGGCAGAAGTTTGTTTGACGCAACTGGCACAAGTTTATTTGACGCAACTGGCACAACTTTTCTCGACGCAACTGGCACAAGTTGGTTCGCAGTAACTGGCACAAGTTTGTTTGACGCAACTGGCACAAGTTTATTTGACGCAACTGGCAAAAGTTTTCTGGACGCAAGTGGCATAAGTTTGTTCGCCGTAACTGACACAAGTTTGTTCGACGCAACTGGCACAAGTTTGTTCGACGCAACTGGCACAAGTTTGTTTGACGCAACTGGCACAAGTTTGTTCGACGCAACTGGTACAAGTTTGTTCGACGCAACTGGCACAAGTTTGTTTGATGCAAATGGCACAAGTTTGTTCTACTCAACTGGCACAAGTTTGTTCTATGCAACTGGCACTAGTTTGTTTTACGCAACTGGCATAAGTTTGTTTGACGCAACTGGCACAAGTTTGTTCTACCAACTAGCACAAGTTTGGTCGACTCAACTGGCACAAGGTTGTTCTACGCAACTGGCACAAGTTTGTTCTACGCAACTGGCACAAGTTTGTTTGACCCAACTGGCACAAGTTTGTTCGACGCAACTGGCACAAGTTTGTTGGATGCCACTGGCACAAGTTTGTTTGACGAAAGTGTCCCAAGTTTTTTTGACGCAACTGGCACAAGTTTGTTAGACGCAACTGGCACAAGTTTGTTCGAGGCAACTGGCACAAGTTTTTTCGACTCAATTGGCACAAGTTTGTTTGACGCAACTGGAACAAGTTTGTTTGACGCAACTGGCACAAGTTTGTTTGACGCAACTGATACAAGTTTGTTTGACGCAACTGGCACAAGTTTATTTGACGCAACTGGCACAAGTTTTCTCGACGAAACTGGCACAAGTTTGTTTGACGCAACTGATACAAGTTTGTTCGACGCAACTGGCACAAGTTTGTTCGATGCAACTGGCACAAGTTTTTTCGACTGAATTGGCACAAGTTTGTTTGACGCAATTGGCACAAGTTTGTTCTACGCAACTGGCACAAGTTTGTTCTACGCATCTGGCACAAGTTTGTTCTATGCAACTGGCACTAGTTCGTTCTACGCAACTGGGACATGTTTGTTTGACGCAACTGGCACAAGTTTGTTCTACCCAACTGACACAAGTTTGTTCGACGCAACTGGCACAAGTTTGTTCTACGCAACTGACACAAGTTTGTTTGACACAACTGGTAGAAGTTTGTTCAACGCAACTGGCACAAGTTTGTTTGACGTAAATGGCGCAAGTTTGTTCGACGCAACTGGCACAAGTTTGTTGGACGCAACTGGCAAAAGTTTGTTCGATGCAACTGGCACAAGTTTGTTTAACGCAACTGGCATAAGTTTGTTCGACCCAACTGGCACAAGTTTGTTTGACTCAACTGGCACAAGTTTGTTTGACTCAACTGGCACAAGTTTGTTTGACGCAACTGGCACAAGTTCGTTTGACGCAACTGCCACAAGGTTCTTCTACACAACTGGCACAAGTTTGTTTGACGCAACTGGCACAAGTTTGTTTGACGCAACTGGCACAAGTTTGTTTGACGCAACTGGCACAAGTTTGTTAGACGAAACTGGCACAAGTTTGTTCGATGTAACAGGCACAAGTTTTTTCGACTCAATTGGTACAAGTTTGTTTGACGCAACTGGCACAAGTTTGTTTGACGCAACAGGCACAAGTTTGTTCTACCAACTAGCACAAGTTTGTTCGACTCAACTGGCACAAGGTTGTTCTACGCAACTGGCACAAGTTTGTTCTACGCAACTGGCACATGTTTGTTTGACGCAACTGGCACAAGTTTGTTTGACGCAACTGACACAAGTTTGTTCGACGCAACTGGCATAAGTTTGTTCGACGCAACTGGCACAAGTTTGTTCGACGCAACTGGCACAAGTTTGTTCGACGCTACTGTCACAAGTTTGTTCGACGCAACTGCACAATGATGTTCTACGCAACTGGCACAAATTTGTTCTATGCAACTGGCATAAGTTTGTTTGAGGCAACTGGCACAAGTTTGTTCTACGCAACTGGCACAAGTTCGTTCGACGCAACTGGTACAAGTTTGTCTGACACAACTGGTACAAGTTTGTTGGACGCAACTGGCACAAGTTTGTTTGACACAACTGGCACAAGTTTGTTTGACACAACTGGCACAAGTTTGTTCGACGCAACTGGCACAAGTTTTTTCGACTCAATTGGCACAAGTTTGTTTGACGCAACTGGCACAAGTTTGTTTGACGCAACTGACACAAGTTTGTTCGACGCAACTGGCAAAAGTTTGTTCGACGCAACTGGCACAAGTTTGTTCGACGCAACTGGCACAAGTTTGTTCGACGCTACTGTCACAAGTTTGTTCGACGCAACTGCACAATGTTGTTCTACGCAACTGGCACATATTTGTTCTATGCAACTGGCATAAGTTTGTTTGAGGCAACTGGCACAAGTTTGTTCTACGCAACTGGCACAAGTTTGTTCGACGCAACTGGTACAAGTTTGTTTGACACAACTGGTACAAGTTTGTTGGATGCAACTGGCACAAGTTTGTTTGACGCAACTGGCACAAGTTTGTTTGACACAACTGGCACAAGTTTGTTCGACGCAACTGGCACAAGTTTGTTTGACGCAACTGGCACAAGTTTGTTTGACGCAACTGGTACAAGTTTGTTGGACGCAACTGGCATAAGTTTGTTTGAACCAACTGGCACAAGTTTGTTTGACACAACTGGGACAAGTTTGTTTGACACAACTGGGACAAGTTTGTTTGACCCAACTGCCACAAGATTGTTCTACGCAACTGGCACAAGTTTGTTCTACGCAACTGGCACAGGTTTGTTTGACGCAACTGGCACAAGTTTTTTCTACGCAACTGGCACAAGTTTGTTTGACGCAACTGGCACAAGTTTGTTTGACACAACTGGCACAAGTTTGTTCAATGCAACTGGCACAAGTTTGTTCGACGCAACTGGCACAAGCTTGTTTAAAGCAACTGGCACAAGGTTGTTCTACGCAACTGGCACAAGTTTGTTCTATGCAACTGGCACAAGTTTGTTTGACGCAACTGGCACAAGTTTTTTCTACGCAACTGGCACAAGTTTGTTCGATGCAACTGGCACAAGTTTGTTTGACGCAACTGGCCCAAGTTTTTTTGACGCAACTGGCACAAGTTTTTTTTACGCAACTGGCACAAGTTTGTTTGACACAACTGGCACAAGTTTGTTGGACGCAACTGGCACAAGTTTGTTCGACGCAACTGGCACAAGTTTGTTCAACGCAACTGGCACAAGTTTGTTTGACACAACTGGCACAAGTTTGTTTGACGCTACTGGCACAAGTTTGTTCTATGCAACTGGCACAAGGTTGTTCTATGCAACTGGCACAAGTTTGTACTATGCAACTGGCTCAAGTTTGTACTGTGCAACTGGCACAAGTTTGTACTATGCAACTGGCACAAGTTTGTACTATGCAACTGGCACAAGTTTGTTTGATGCAACAGGCACAAGTTTGTTCTACATAACTGGCACAAGTTTGTTGTACACAACTGGCACAAGTTTGTTTGACACAACTGGCACAAGTTTGTTCTACGCAAATGGCAAAAGTTTGTTCTACGCATCTGACACAATTTTGTTCTATGCAATTGGCACTAGTTTGTTCTACGCAACTGGCTCAAATTTGTTTGACGCAACTGGCAGAAGTTTTTTTGACGCAACTGGCACAAGTTTATTTGACGCAACTGGCACAACTTTTCTCGACGCAACTGGCACAAGTTGGTTCGCCGTAACTGGCACAAGTTTGTTTGACGCAACTGGCACAAGTTTATTTGACGCAACTGGCAAAAGTTTTCTGGACGCAAGTGGCATAAGTTTGTTCGCCGTAACTGACACAAGTTTGCTCGACGCAACTGACACAAGTTTGTTCGACGCAACTGGCACAAGTTTGTTTGACGCAACTGGCTCAAGTTTGTTCGACGCAACTGGTACAAGTTTGTTCGACGCAACTGGCACAAGTTTGTTTGATGCAATTGGCACTAGTTTGTTCTACTCAACTGGCACAAGTATGTTCTATGCAATTGGCACTAGTTTGTTTTACGCAACTGGCATAAGTTTGTTTGACGCAACTGGCACAAGTTTGTTCTACCAACTAGCACAAGTTTGGTCGACTCAACTGGCACAAGGTTGTTCTACGCAACTGGCACAAGTTTGTTCTACGCAACTGGCACAAGTTTGTTTGACGCAACTGGCACAAGTTTGTTCGACGCAACTGGCACAAGTTTGTTGGATGCCACTGGCACAAGTTTGTTTGACGAAAGTGTCCCAAGTTTTTTTTACGCAACTGGCACAAGTTTGTTAGACGCAACTGGCACAAGTTTGTTCGACGCAACTGGCACAAGTTTTTTCGACTCAATTGGCACAAGTTTGTTTGACGCAACTGGAACAAGTTTGTTTGACGCAATTGGCACAAGTTTGTTTGACGCAACTGGCACAAGTTTGTTTGACGCAACTGGCACAAGTTTATTTGGCGCAACTGGCACAAGTTTTCTCGACGAAACTGGCACAAGTTTTTTTGACGCAACTGATACAAGTTTGTTCGACGCAACTGGCAAAAGTTTGTTCGACGCAACTGGCACAAGTTTTTTCGACTGAATTGGCACAAGTTTGTTTGACGCAATTGGCACAAGTTTGTTCTACGCAACTGGCACAAGTTTGTTCTACGCATCTGGCACAAGTTTGTTCGAACCAACTGGCACTAGTTTGTTCTACGCAACTGGGACATGTTTGTTTGACGCAACTGGCACAAGTTTGTTCTACCCAACTGACACAAGTTTGTTCGACGCAACTGGCACAAGTTTGTTCTACGCAACTGACACAAGTTTGTTTGACACAACTGGTAGAAGTTTGTTCAACGCAACTGGCAAAAGTTTGTTTGACGTAACTGGCGCAAGTTTGTTCGACGCAACTGGCACAAGTTTGTTCAACGCAACTGGCAAAAGTTTGTTCGATGCAACTGGCACAAGTTTGTTTAACGCAACTGGCATAAGTTTGTTCGACCCAACTGGCACAAGTTTGTTTGACTCAACTGGCACAAGTTTGTTTGACTCAACTGGCACAAGTTTGTTTGACGCAACTGGCACAAGTTCGTTTGACGCAACTGGCACAAGGTTCTTCTACGCACCTGGCACAAGTTTGTTTGACGCAACTGGCACAAGTTTGTGTGACGCAACTGGCACAAGTTTGTTTGACGCAACTGGCACAAGTTTGTTAGACGCAACTGGCACAAGTTTGTTCGACGTAACAGGCACAAGTTTTTTCAACTCAGTTGGTACAAGTTTGTTTGACGCAACTGGCACAAGTTTGTTTGACGCAACTGGCACAAGTTTGTTCTAGCAACTAGCACAAGTTTGTTCGACTCAACTGGCACAAGCTTGTTCTACGCAACTGGCACAAGTTTGTTCTACGCAACTGGCACAAGTTTGTTTGACGCAACTGGCACAAGTTTGTTCGACGCAACTGGTACAAGTTTGTTCGACGCAACTGGCACAAGTTTGTTTGATGCAATTGGCACAAGTTTGTTCTACTCAACTGGCACAAGTTTGTTCTATGCAACTGGCACTAGTTTGTTTTACGCAACTGGCATAAGTTTGTTTGACGCAACTGGCACAAGTTTGTTCTACCAACTAGCACAAGTTTGGTCGACTCAACTGGCACAAGGTTGTTCTACGCAACTGGCACAAGTTTGTTCTACGCAACTGGCACAAGTTTGTTTGACGCAACTGGCACAAGTTTGTTCGACGCAACTGGCACAAGTTTGTTGGATGCCACTGGCACAACTTTGTTTGACGAAAGTGTCCCAAGTTTTTTTGACGCAACTGGCACAAGTTTGTTAGACGCAACTGGCACAAGTTTGTTCGACGCAACTGGCACAAGTTTTTTCGACTCAATTGGCACAAGTTTGTTTGACGCAACTAAAACAAGTTTGTTTGACGCAACTGGCACAAGTTTGTTTGACGCAACTGGCACAAGTTTGTTTGAAGCAACTGGCACAAGTTTATTTGACGCAACTGGCACAAGTTTTCTCGACGAAACTGGCACAAGTTTGTTTGACGCAACTGATACAAGTTTGTTCGACGCAACTGGCACAAGTTTGTTCGACGCAACTGGCACAAGTTTTTTCTACTGAATTGGCACAAGTTTGTTTGACGCAATTGGCACAAGTTTGTTCTACGGAACTGGCACAAGTTTGTTCTACGCATCTGGCACAAGTTTGTTCTATGCAACTGGCACTAGTTTGTTCTACGCAACTGACACAAGTTTGTTTGACACAACTGGCACAAGTTTGTTCTACCCAACTGACACAAGTTTGTTCGACGCAACTGGCACAAGTTTGTTCTACCCAAATGACACAAGTTTGTTCGATGCAACTGGCACAAGTTTGTTCTACGCAACTGACACAAGTTTGTTTGACACAACTGGTAGAATTTTGTTCGACGCAACTGGCACAAGTTTGTTCGACGCAACTGGCACAAGTTTGTTCTATGCAACTGGCACAAGTTTGTTTGACGCAACTGCCACAAGTTCGTTTGACGCAACTGGCACAAGGTTCTTCTACGCAACTGGCACAAGTTTGTTTGACGCAACTGGCACAAGTTTGTTCTACGCAACTGGCACAAGTTTGTTTGACGTAACTGGCACAAGTTTGTTCGACGCAACTGGCACAAGTTTTTTCGACTCAATTGGCACAAGTTTGTTTAACGCAAGAGGCACAAGTTTGTTTGATGCAACTGGCACAAGTTTGTTTAACGCAACTGGCACAAGTTTTTGTTGACGCAACTGGCACAAGTTTTCTCGACGCATCTTGCACAAGTTTGTTCGCCATATCTGGCACAAGTTTGTTCGATGCAACTGGCACAAGTTTGTTCGACGCAACTGGCACATGTTTGTTTTGACGCAACTGGCACAAGTTTCTTCGACGCAGCTGGCACAAGTTTGTTCTACGCAACTGGCACAAGTTTGTTTGACGCAACTGGCACAAGTTTGTTCTACGCAACTGGCAAAAGTTTGTTCTATGCAACTGGCGCTAGTTTGTTCTATGCAACTGGCATAAGTTTGTTTGACGCAACTGGCACAAGTTTGTTTGACACAACTGGCACAAGTTTGTTCTACGCAACTGGCACAAGTTTGTTTGACGTAACTGGCGCAAGTTTGTTCGACGCAACTGGCACAAGTTTGTTCGACGCAACTGGCAAAAGTTTGTTCGATGCAACTGGCACAAGTTTGTTTAACGCAACTGGCACAAGTTTGTTCGACCCAACTGGCACAAGTTTGTTTGACTCAACTGGCACAAGTTTGTTCGACGCAACTGGCACAAATTTGTTTGATGCAACTGTCACAAGTTCCTTTGACGCAACTGGCACAAGGTTCTTCTACGCAACTGGCACAAGTTTGTTTGACACAACTGGCACAAGTTTGTTCTACGCAACTGGCACAAGTTTGTTTGACGCAACTGGCACAAGTTTGTTCGACGCAACTGGCACAAGTTTTTTCGACTCAATTGGCACAAGTTTGTTTAACGTAAGAGGCACAAGTTTGTTTGATGCAACTGGCACAAGTTTGTTTGGCGCAACTGGCACAAGTTTTTTTTTGACGCAACTGGCACAAGTTTTCTCAACGCAGCTTGCACAAGTTTGTTCGTCATATCTGGCACAAGTTTGTTCGACGCAACTGGCACAAGTTTGTTCGACGCAACTGGCACATGTTTGTTTGACGCAACTGGCACAAGTTTCTTCGACGCAACTGGCACGACTTTGTTCGACGCAACTGGCACAAGTTTGTTTGACGCAACTGGCACAAGTTTGTTCTACGCAACTGGCAAAAGTTTGTTCTATGCAACTGGCACTAGTTTGTTCTATGCAACTGGCATAAGTTTGTTTGACGCAACTGGCACAAGTTTGTTCTACGCAACTGGCACAAGTTTGTTCGACGCAACTGGCACAAGTTTGTTTGATGCAACTGGTACAAGTTTGTTGGACGCAACTGGCACAAGTTTGTTCGAACCAACTGGCACAAGTTTGTTTGACACAACTGGGACAAGTTTGTTTGACGCAACTGGCACAAGTTTGTTTGACGCAACTGGCACAAGGTTGTTCTACGCAACTGGCACAAGTTTGTTCTACGCAACTGGCACAAGTTTGTTCTACGCAACTGGCACAAGTTTGTTCGATGCAACTGCCACAAGCTTGTTCGACGCAACTGGCACAAGTTTGTTTGACACAACTGGCACAAGTTTGTTAGACGCAACTGGCACAAGTTTGTTCGACGCAACTGGCATAAGTTTTTTCGACTCAATTGGCACAAGTTTGTTTGATGCAACTGGCACAAGTTTGTTTGACGCAACTGACACAAGTTTGTTCGACGCAACTGGCATAAGTTTGTTCGACGCAACTGGCACAAGTTTGTTCGACGCAACTGGCACAAGTTTGTTCGACGCTACTGTCACAAGTTTGTTCGACGCAACTGCACAATGTTGTTCTACGCAACTGGCACAAATTTGTTCTATGCAACTGGCATAAGTTTGTTTGAGGCAACTGGCACAAGTTTGTTCTACGCAACTGGTACAAGTTTGTCTGACACAACTGGTACAAGTTTGTTGGACGCAACTGGTACAAGTTTGTCTGACACAACTGGTACAAGTTTGTTGGACGCAACTGGCACAAGTTTGTTTGACGCAACTGGCACAAGTTTGTTTGACACAACTGGCACAAGTTTGTTCGACGCAACTGGCACAAGTTTGTTTGACGCAACTGGCACAAGTTTGTTTGAACCAACTGCCACAAGGTTGTTCTACGCAACTGGCACAAGTTTGTTCTACGCAACTGGCACAAGTTTGTTTGACGCATCTGGCACAAGTTTTTTCTATGCAACTGGCACAAGTTTGTTTGAAGCAACTGGCACAAGGTTGTTCTACGCAACTGGCACAAGTTTGTTCTGCGCAACTGGCACAAGTTTGTTTGACGCAACTGGCACAAGTTTTTTCTACGCAACTGGCACAAGTTTGTTCGATGCAACTGGCACAAGTTTGTTTGACGCAACTGGCCCAAGTTTTTTTGACGCAACTGGCACAAGTTTTTTTGACGCAACTGGCACAAGTTTGTTTGACACAACTGGCACAAGTTTGCTGGACGCAACTGGCACAAGTTTGTTCGACGCAACTGGCACAAGTTTGTTCAACGCAACTGGCACAAGTTTGTTTGACACAACTGGCACAAGTTTGTTTGACGCTACTGGCACAAGTTTGTTTGACGCAACTGGCACAAGGTTGTTCTATGCAACTGGCACAAGTTTGTACTATGCAACTGGCACAAGTTTGTACTATGCAACTGGCACAAGTTTGTACTATGCAACTGGCACAAGTTTGTACTATGCAACTGGCACAAGTTTGTTTGATGCAACAGGCACAAGTTTGTTCTACATAACTGGCACAAGTTTGTTGTACACAACTGGCACAAGTTTGTTTGACACAACTGGCACAAGTTTGTTCTACGCAAATGGCAAAAGTTTGTTCAACGCATCTGACACAATTTTGTTCTATGCAACTGGCACTAGTTTGTTCTACGCAACTGGCTCAAATTTGTTTGACGCAACTGTCAGAAGTTTGTTTGACGCAACTGGCACAAGTTTATTTGACGCAACTGGCACAACTTTTCTCGACGCAACTGGCACAAGTTGGTTCGCCGTAACTGGCACAAGTTTGTTTGACGCAACTGGCACAAGTTTGTTTGACGCAACTGGTACAAGTTTGTTGAACGCAACTGGCACAAGTTTGTTCGAACCAACTGGCACAAGTTTGTTTGACACAACTGGGACAAGTTTGTTTGACGCAACTGGCACAAGTTTGTTCGACGCAACTGGCACAAGTTTGTTTGACGCAACTGGCACAAGTTTGTTTAACGCAACTGCCACAAGGTTTTTCTACGCAACTGGCACAAGTTTGTTCTACGCAACTGGCACAAGTTTGTTTGACGCAACTGGCACAAGTTTTTTCTACGCAACTGGCACAAGTTTGTTTGACGCAACTGGCACAAGTTTGTTTGACACAACTGGCACAAGTTTGTTCGACGCAACTGGCACAAGTTTGTTCGACGCAAATGGCACAAGTTTGTTTGACGCAGCTGGCACAAGGTTGTTCTACGCAACTGGCACAAGTTTGTTCTACGCAACTGGCACAAGTTTGTTTGACGCAACTGGCACAAGTTTTTTCTACGCAACTGGCACAAGTTTGTTCGATGCAACTAGCACAAGTTTGTTTGACGCAACTGGCCCAAGTTTTTTTGACGCAACTGGCACAAGTTTTTTTGACGCAACTGGCACAAGTTTGTTTGACACAACTGGCACAAGTTTGTTGGACGCAACTGGCACAAGTTTGTTGGACGCAACTGGCACAAGTTTGTTCGACGCAACTGGCACAAGTTTGTTTGACACAACTGGCACAAGTTTGTTTGACGCTACTGGCACAAGTTTGTTTGACGCAACTGGCACAAGGTTGTTCTATGCAACTGGCACAAGTTTGTACTATGCAACTGGCACAAGTTTGTTTGACGCAACTGGCACAAGTTTGTTTGATGCAACATGCACAAGTTTGTTCTACATAACTGGCACAAGTTTGTTGTACACAACTGGCACAAGTTTGTTTGACACAACTGGCACAAGTTTGTTCTACGCAAATGGCAAAAGTTTGTTCTACGCATCTGACACAATTTTGTTCTATGCAACTGGCACTAGTTTGTTCTACGCAACTGGCTCAAATTTGTTTGACGCAACTGGCACAAGTTTGTTTGACGCAACTGGCACAAGTTTATTTGACGCAACTGGCACACCTTTTCTCGACGCAACTGGCACAAGTTGGTTCGCCGTAACTGGCACAAGTTTGTTTGACGCAACTGGCACAAGTTTATTTGACGCAACTGGCAAAAGTTTTCTGGACGCAAGTGGCATAAGTTTGTTCGCTGTGACTGACACAAGTTTGTTCGACGCAACTGGCACAAGTTTGTTCGACGCAACTGGCACAAGTTTGTTTGATGCAACTGGCACAAGTTTGTTCGACGCAACTGGTACAAGTTTGTTCGACGCAACTGGCACAAGTTTGTTTGATGCAATTGGTACAAGTTTGTTCTACTCAACTGGCACAAGTTTGTTCTATGCAACTGGCACTAGTTTGTTTTACACAACTGGCATAAGTTATTTTGACGCAACTGGCACAAGTTTGTTCTACCAACTAGCACAAGTTTGGTCGACTCAACTGGCACAAGGTTGTTCTACGCAACTGGCACAAGTTTGTTCTACGCAACTGGCACAAGTTTGTTTGAGGCAACTGGCACAAGTTTGTTCGACGCAACTGGCACAAGTTTGTTGGATGCCACTGGCACAAGTTTGTTTGACGAAAGTGTCCCAAGTTTTTTTGACGCAACTGGCACAAGTTTGTTAGACGCAACTGGCACAAGTTTGTTCGACGCAACTGGCACAAGTTTTTTCGACTCAATTGGCACAAGTTTGTTTGACGCAACTGGAAAAAGTTTGTTTGACGCAACTGGCACAAGTTTGTTTGACGCAACTGGCATAAGTTTGTTTGACGCAACTGGCACAAGTTTATTTGACGCAACTGGCACAAGTTTTCTCGACGAAACTGGCACAAGTTTGTTTGACGCAACTGATACAAGTTTGTTCGACGCAACTGGCACAAGTTTGTTCGACGCAACTGGCACAAGTTTTTTTGACTGAATTGGCACAAGTTTGTTTGACGCAATTGGCACAAGTTTGTTCTACGCAACTGGCACAAGTTTGTTCTACGCATCTGGCACAAGTTTGTTCTATGCAACTGGCACTAGTTTGTTCTACGCAACTGGGACATGTTTGTTTGACGCAACTGGCACAAGTTTGTTCTACCCAACTGACACAAGTTTGTTCGACGCAACTGGCACAAGTTTGTTCTACGCAACTGACACAAGTTTGTTTGACACAACTGGTAGAAGTTTGTTCAACGCAACTGGCAAAAGTTTGTTTGACGTAACTGGCGCAAGTTTGTTCGACGCAACTGGCACAAGTTTGTTCGACGCAACTGGCAAAAGTTTGTTCGATGCAACTGGCACAAGTTTGTTTAACGCAACTGGCATAAGTTTGTTCGACCCAACTGGCACAAGTTTGTTTGACTCAACTGGCACAAGTTTGTTTGACTCAACTGGCACAAGTTTGTTTGACGCAACTGGCACAAGTTCGTTTGACGCAACTGGCACAAGGTTCTTCTACGCAACTGGCACAAGTTTGTTTGACGCAACTAGCACAAGTTTGTTTGACGCAACTGGCACAAGTTTGTTTGACGCAACTGGCACAAGTTTGTTAGACGCAACTGGCACAAGTTTGTTCGACGTAACAGGCACAAGTTTTTTCGACTCAATTGGTACAAGTTTGTTTGACGCAACTGGCACAAGTTTGTTTGACGCAACTGGCACAAGTTTGTTCTAATAAACTAGCACAAGTTTGTTCGACTCAACTGGCACAAGGTTGTTCTACGCAACTGGCACAAGTTTGTTCTACGCAACTGGCACATGTTTGTTTGACGCAAGTGGCACAAGTTTGTTCGACGCAAATGGCACAAGTTTGTTGGATGCCACTGGCACAAGTTTGTTTGACGAAACTGGCCCAAGTTTTTTTTACGCAACTGGCACAAGTTTGTTAGACGCAATTGGCACAAGTTTGTGCGACGCAACTGGCACAAGTTTGTTTGTCGCAACTGGAACAAGTTTGTTTGACGCAACTGGCACAAGTTTGATTGACGCAACTGGCACAAGTTTGTTTGACGCAACTAGCACAAGTTTATTTGACGCAACTGGCACAAGTTTTCTTGACGAAACTGGCACAAGTTTGTTCGCCGTAACTGGCACAAGTTTGTTCGATGCAACTGGCAAAAGTTTGTTCGACGCAACTGGCACAAGTTTGTTCTACATAACTGGCACAAGTTTGTTCTATGCAACTGGCAAAAGTTTGTTCTACGCAACTGTCACAAGTTTGTTCTACGCATCTGGCACAAGTTTGTTCTATGCAACTGGCACTAGTTTGTTCTACGCAACTGGGACATGTTTGTTTGACGCAACTGGCACAAGTTTGTTCTACCCAACTGACACAAGTTTGTTCGACGCAACTGGCAGAAGTTTGTTCTACGCAACTGACACAAGTTTGTTTGACACAACTGGCAGAAGTTTGTTCAACGCAACTGGCACAAGTTTGTTTGACGTAACTGGCGCAAGTTTGTTCGACGCAACTGGCACAAGTTTGTTTGACGCAACTGGAAAAAGTTTGTTAGATGCAACTGGCACAAGTTTGTTTAACGCAACTGGCACAAGTTTGTTCGACCCAACTGGCACAAGTTTGTTTGACTCAACTGGCACAAGTTTGTTCGACGCAACTGGCACAAGTTTGTTTGACGCAACTGGCACAAGTTCGTTTGACGCAACTGGCACAAGGTTCTTCTACGCAACTGGCACAAGTTTGTTTCACGCAACTGGCACAAGTTTGTTCTACGCAACTGGCACAAGTTTGTTTGACGTAACTGGCACAAGTTTGTTCGACGCAACTGGCACAAGTTTTTTCGACTCAATTGGCACAAGTTTGTTTAACGTAAGAGGCACAAGTTTGTTTGATGCAACTGGCAGAAGTTTGTTTGACGCAACTGGCACAAGTTTTTGTTGACGCAACTGGCACAAGTTTTCTCAACGCAGCTTGCACAAGTTTGTTCGCCATATCTGGCACAAGTTTGTTCGATGCAACTGGCACAAGTTTGTTCGACGCAACTGGCACATGTTTGTTTGACGCAAATGGCACAAGTTTCTTCGACGCAGCTGGCACAAGTTTGTTCGACGCAACTGGCACAAGTTTGTTTGACGCAACTGGCACAAGTTTGTTCTACGCAACTGGCAAAAGTTTGTTCTATGCAACTGGCACTAGTTTGTTCTATGCAACTGGCATAAGTTTGTTTGACGCAACTGGCACAAGTTTGTTCTACACAACTGGCACAAGTTTGTTCGACGCAACTGACACAAGTTTGTTTGACGCAACTGGTACAAGTTTGTTTGACGCAATTGGCACAAGTTTGTTCGAACCAACTGGCACAAGTTTGTTTGACACAACTGGGACAAGTTTGTTTGACGCAAGTGGCACAAGTTTGTTTGAAGCAACTGTCACAAGGTTGTTCTACGCAACTGGCACAAGTTTGTTCTACGCAACTGGCACAAGTTTCTTCTACGCAACTGGCACAAGTTTGTTCGATGCAACTGCCACAAGTTTGTTCGACGCAACTGGCACAAGTTTGTTTGACGCAACTGGCACAAGTTTGTTAGACGCAACTGGCACAAGTTTGTTCGACGCAACTGGCACAAGTTTTTTCAACTCAATTGGCACAAGTTTATTTGACGCAACTGGCACAAGTTTGTTTGACCCAACTGACACAAGTTTGTTCGACGCAACTGGCACAAGTTTGTTCGACGCAACTGGCACAAGTTTGTTCGACGCAACTGGCACAAGTTTGTTCGACGCTACTGTCACAAGTTTGTTCGACGCAACTGCACAATGTTGTTCTACGGAACTGGCACAAATTTGTTCTATGCAACTGACATAAGATTGTTTGAGGCAACTGGCACAAGTTTGTTCTACGCAACTGGCACAAGTTTGTTCGACGCAACTGGTACAAGTTTGTTTGACGCAACTGGTACAAGTATGTTGGATGCAACTGGCACAAGTTTGTTCGAACCAACTGGCACAAGTTTGTTTGACACAACTGGCACAAGTTTGTTCGACGCAACTGGCACAAGTTTGTTTGACGCAACTGGCACAAGTTTGTTTGACGCAACTTGCACAAGTTTGTTCTACGCAACTGGCACAGGTTTGTTTGACGCAACTGGCACAAGTTTTTTCTATGCAACTGGCACAAGTTTGTTCGATGCAACTGGCACAAGTTTGTTCGACGCAACTGGCCCAAGTTTTTTTGACGCAACTGGCACAAGTTTTTTTGATGCAACTGGCACAAGTTTGTTTGACACAACTGGCACAAGTTTGTTCGACGCAACTGGCACAAGTTTGTTCGATGCAACTGGCACAAGTTTGTTCGACGCAATTGGCACAAGTTTGTTTGACGCAACTAGCACAAGTTTGTTTGACGCTGCTGGCACAAGTTCGTTTGGCGCAACTGGCACAAGGTTGTTCTATGCAACTGGCACAAGTTTGTACTATGCAACTGGCACAAGTTTTTTCGACTCAATTGGCACAAGTTTGTTTGACGCAATTGGCATAAGTTTGTTCTACGCAACTGGCACAAGTTTGTTCTATGCATCTGGCACAAGTTTGTTCGACGCAACTGGCACAAGTTTTTTCGACTCAATTGGCACAAGTTTGTTTGACGCAACTGGCACAAGTTTGTTCTACGCAACTGGCACAAGTTTGTTCTATGCATCTGGCACAAGTTAGTTCTATGCAACTGGCACTAGTTTGTTCTACGCAACTGGGACATCTTTGTTTGACGCAACTGGCACAAGTTTGTTCTACCCAACTGACACAAGTTTGTTCGACGCAACTGCCACAAGTTTGTTCTGTGCAACTGACACAAGTTTGTTTGACACAACTGGCAGAAGTCTGTTCAACGCAACTGGCACAAGTTTGTTTGACGTAACTGGCGCAAGTTTGTTTGACGCAACTGGCACAAGTTTGTTTGACGCAACTGGCACAAGTTTGTTTGACGCAACTGGCACAAGTTTGTTCTATCAACTAGCACAAGTTTGTTCGACTCAACTGGCACAAGGTTGTTCTACGCAACTGGCACAAGTTTGTTCGACGCAACTGGCACAAGTTTGTTCGACGTAACCGGCACAAGTTTTTTCGACTCAATTGGTACAAGTTTGTTTGACGCAACTGGCACAAGTTTGTTTGACGCAACTGGCACAAGTTTGTTCTACCAACTAGCACAAGTTTCTTCGACTCAACTGGCACAAGGTTGTTCTACGCACCTGGCACAAGTTTGTTGTACGCAACTGGCACAAGTTTGTTTGACGCAACTGGCACAAGTTTGTTCGACGCAACTGGCACAAGTTTGTTGGATGCCACTGGCACAAGTTTGTTTGACGAAACTGGCCCAAGTTTTTTTGACGCAACTGGCACAAGTTTGTTAGACGCAACTGGCACAAGTTTGTTCGACGCAACTGGCACAAGTTTTTTCGACTCAATTGGCACAAGTTTGTTTGACCCCACTGGAACAAGTTTGTTTGACGCAACTGGCACAAGTTTGTTTGACGAAACTGTCCCAAGTTTTCTCAATGAAACTGGCACAAGTTTGTTCGCCGTAACTGGCACAAGTTTGTTTGACGCAACTGGCACAAGTTTGTTCGAGGCAACTGGCACAAGTTTGTTCTACATAACTGTCACAAGTTTGTTCTATGCAACTGGTACAAGTTTGTTCTACGCATCTGGCACAAGTTTGTTCTATGCAACTGGCACTAGTTTGTTCTACACAACTGGGACATGTTTGTTTGACGCAACTGGCACAAGTTTGTTCTACCCAACTGACACAAGTTTGTTCGACGCAACTGGCACAAGTTTGTTCTATGCAACTGACACAAGTTTGTTTGACACAACTGGCAGAAGTTTGTTCAACGCAACTGGCACAAGTTTGTTTGACGTAACTGGCGCAAGTTTGTTCGACGCAACTGGCACAAGTTTGTTCGACGCAACTGGCAAAAGTTTGTTCGATGCAACTGGCACAAGTTTGTTTAACGCAACTGGCACAAGTTTGTTCGACCCAACTGGCACAAGTTTGTTTGACTCAACTGGCACGAGTTTGTTCGACGCAACTGGCACAATTTTGTTTGATGCAACTGGCACAAGTTTGTTCGACGCAACTGGCACAAGCTTCTTCTACGCAACTGGCACAAGTTTGTTTGACGCAACTGGCACAAGTTTGTTCTACGCAACTGGCACAAGATTGTTCGACGCAAGTGGCACAAGTTTTTTCGACTCAATTGGCACAAGTTTGTTTAACGTAAGAGGCACAAGTTTGTTTGATGCAACTGGCACAGGTTTGTTTGGCGCAACTGGCACAAGTTTTTTTTGACGCAACTGGCACAAGTTTTCTCAACGCAGCTTGCACAAGTTTGTTCGCCATATCTGGCAAAAGTTTGTTCGATGCAACTGGCACAAGTTTGTTCGACGCAACTGGCACATGTTTGTTTGACGCAACTGGCACAAGTTTCTTCGACGCAACTGGCACAAGTTTCTTCGACGCAACTGGCACAAGTTTGTTTGACGCAACTGGCACAAGTTTGTTCTACGCAACTGGCAAAAGTTTGTTCTATGCAACTGTCACTAGTTTGTTCTATGCAACTGGCATAAGTTTGTTTGACGCAACTGGCACAAGTTTGTTCTACGCAACTGGCACAAGTTTGTTCGACGCAACTGGCACAAGTTTGTTTGACACAACTGGTACAAGTTTGTTTGACGCAACTGGCACAAGTTTGTTCGAACCAACTGGCACAAGTTTGTTTGACACAACTGGGACAAGTTTGTTTGACGCAACTGGCACAAGTTTGTTTGACGCAACTGGCACAAGGTTGTTCTACGCAACTGGCACAAGTTTGTTCTTCGCAACTGGCACAAGTTTGTTCTACGCAACTGGCACAATTTTGTTCGATGCAACTGCTACAAGTTTGTTCGACGCAACTGGCACAAGTTTGTTTGACGCAACTGGCACAAGTTTGTTAGACGCAACTGGCACAAGTTTGTTCGACGCAACTGGCACAAGTTTTTTCGACTCAATTGGCACAAGTTTGTTTGACGCAACTGGCACAAGTTTGTTTGACGCAACTGACACAAGTTTGTTCGACGCAACTGGCACAAGTTTGTTCGACGCAACTGGCACAAGTTTGTTCGACGCAACTGGCACAAGTTTGTTCGGCGCTACTGTCACAAGTTTGTTCGACGCAACTGCACAATGTTGTTCTACGCAACTGGCACATATTTGTTCTATGCAACTGGCATAAGTTTGTTTGAGGCAACTGGCACAAGTTTGTTCTACGCAACTGGCACAAGTTTGTTCGACGCAACTGGTACAAGTTTGTTTGACACAACTGGTACAAGTTTGTTGGATGCAACTGGCACAAGTTTGTTTGACGCAACTGGCACAAGTTTGTTTGACACAACTGGCACAAGTTTGTTCGACGCAACTGGCACAAGTTTGTTTGACGCAACTGGCACAAGTTTGTTTGACGCAACTGGTAAAAGTTTGTTGGACGCAACTGGCACAAGTTTGTTTGAACCAACTGGCACAAGTTTGTTTGACACAACTGGGACAAGTTTGTTTGACGCAACTGGCACAAGTTTGTTTAACGCAACTGGCACAAGGTTGTTCTACGCAACTGGCACAAGTTTGTTCTACGCAACTGGCACAAGTTTGTTCTACGCAACTGGCACAAGTTTGTTCGATGCAACTGCCACAAGTTTGTTCGACGCAACTGGCACAAGTTTGTTTGACGCAACTGGCACAAGTTTTTTAGACGCAACAGGCACAAGTTTGTTCGACGCAATTGGCACAAGTTTTTTCGACTCAATTGGCACAAGTTTGTTTGACGCAACTGGCACAAGTTTGTTTGACGCAACTGACACAAGTTTGTTCGACGCAACTGGCACAAGTTTGTTCGACGCAACTGGCACAAGTTTGTTCGACGCAACTGGCACAAGTTTGTTCGACGCTACTGTCACAAGTTTGTTCGACGCAACTGCACAATGTTGTTCTACGCAACTGGCACATATTTGTTCTATGCAACTGGCATAAGTTTGTTTGCGGCAACTGGCACAAGTTTGTTCTACGCAACTGGCACAAGTTTGTTCGACGCAACTGGTACAAGTTTGTTTGACACAACTGGTACAAGTTTGTTGGACGCAACTGGCACAAGTTTGTTTGACGCAACTGGCACATGTTTGTTTGACACAACTGGCACAAGTTTGTTCGATGCAACTGGCACAAGTTTGTTTGACGCAACTGGCACAAGTTTGTTTGACGCAACTGGCACAAGGTTGTTCTACGCAACTGGCACAAGTTTGTTCTACGCAACTGGCACAAGTTTGTTTGACGCAACTGGCACAAGTTTGTTCTACGCAACTGGCACAAGTTTGTTCGACGCAAGTGGCACAAGTTTGTTTGACGCAACTCGCACAAGTTTGTTTGACGCTACTGGCACAAGTTTGTTTGATGCAACTGGCACAAGGTTGTTCTATGCAACTGGCACAAGTTTGTACTATGCAACTGGCACAAGTTTGTTTGACGCAACTGGCACAAGTTTGTTTGATGCAACAGGCACAAGTTTGTTCTACATAACTGGCACAAGTTTGTTGTACACAACTGGCACAAGTTTGTTTGACACAACTGGCACAAGTTTGTTCTACGCAAATGGCAAAAGTTTGTTCTACGCATCTGACACAATTTTGTTCTATGCAACTGGCACTAGTTTGTTCTACGCAACTGGTTCAAATTTGTTTGACGCAAGTGGCACATGTTTGTTCTACCCAGCTGGCACAAGTTTGTTCGACGCAACTGGCACAAGTTTGTTCTACACAACTGGCAAAAGTTTGTTTGACACAACTGGCACAAGTTTGTTCTAAGCAACTGGCACAAGTTTGTTCGACGGAACTGGCGCAAGTTTGTTCGACGGAACTTGCGCAAGTTTGTTCGACGCAACTGTCACAACTTTTTTCGACACAACTGGCACAAATTTGTACGACCCAACTGGTAAAAGTTTGTTTAACGTAACTGGCACAAGTTTGTTCGACCCAACTGGCACAAGTTTGTTTCACACAACTGGCACAAGTTTGTTCGACGCAACTGGCACAAGTTGGTTTGAGGCAACTGACACAAGTTTGTTTGACGCAACTGGCACAAGGTTGTTCTACCAACATGTACAAGTTTGTTCTACGCAACTGGCACAAGGTTGTTCTACGCAACATGTACAAGTTTGTTCTACACAACTAGCACAAGTTTGTTTGACGCAACTGGCACAAGTTTGTTCTATGCAACTGGCACAAGTTTGTTCGATGCAACTGGCACAAGTTTGTTCGACGCAACTGGCACAAGTTTGTTTGACGCAACTGGCACAAGTTTGTTAGCCGCAACTGGCACAAGTTTGTTCAACGCAACTGGCACAAGTTTTTTCGAATCAATTGGCACAAGTTTGTTTGACGCAACTGGCACAAGTTTGTTTGACGCAACTGGCACAAGTTTGTTTGACGCAACTGCCAGAAGTTTGTTTGACGCAACTGGCACAAGTTTATTTGACGCAAGTGGCACAACTTTTCTCGACGCAACTGGCACAAGTTGGTTCGCCGTAACTGGCACAAGTTTGTTTGACGCAACTGGCACAAGTTTATTTGACGCAACTGGCAAAAGTTTTCTGGACGCAAGTGGCATAAGTTTGTTCGCCGTAACTGACACAAGTTTGTTCGACGCAACTGGCACAAGTTTGTTTGACGAAACTGGCCCAAGTTTTTTTGACGCAACTGGCACAAGTTTGTTAGACGCAACTGGCACAAGTTTGTTCGACGCAACTGGCACAAGTTTCTTCAACTCAATTGGCACAAGTTTGTTTGACGCAACTGGAACAAGTTTGTTTGACGCAACTTGCACAAGTTTGTTTGACGCAACCGGCACAAGTTTGTTTGATGCAACTGGCACAAGTTTATTTGATGCAACTGGCACAAGTTTTCTCGACGAAACTGGCACAAGTTTGTTTGACGCAACTGGCACAAGTTTGTTCGACGCAACTGGCACAAGTTTGTTCGACGCAACTGGCACAAGTTTTTTCGACTCAATTAGCACAAGTTTGTTTGACGCAATTGGCACAAGTTTTTCTACGCAACTGGCACAAGTTTGTTCTATGCATATGGCACAGGTTTGTTCTATGCAACTGGCACTAGTTTGTTCTACGCAACTGGGACATGTTTGTTTGACGCAACTGGCACAAGTTTGTTCTACCCAACTGACACAAGTTTGTTCGACGCAACTGGCACAAGTTTGTTCTACGCAACTGACACTAGTTTGTTTGACACAACTGGCAGAAGTTTGTTCAACGCAACTGGCACAAGTTTGTTTGATGTAACTGGCACAAGTTTGTTCGACGCAACTGGCACAAGTTTGTTCGACGCAACTGGCATAAGTTTGTTCGACCCAACTGGCACAAGTTTGTTCGACCCAACTGGCACAAGTTTTTTTGACGCAACTGGCACAAGTTTGTTAGACGCAACTGGCACAAGTTTGTTCGACGCAAATGACACAAGTTTTTTCGACTCAATTGGCACAAGTTTGTTTGACGCAACTGGAACAAGTTTGTTTGACGCAACTGGCACAAGTTTGTTTGACGCAACTGGCACAAGTTTGTTTGACGCAACTGGCAAAAGTTTATTTGACGCAACTGGCACAAGTTTGTTCGATGCAACTGGCAAAAGTTTGTTCGGTGCAACTGGCACAAGTTTGTTTAACGCAACTGGCATAAGATTGTTCGACCCAACTGGCACAAGTTTGTTTGACACAACTGGCACAAGTTTGTTTGACTCAACTGGCACAAGTTTGTTTGATGCAACTGGCACAAGTTCGTTTGACGCAACTGGCACAAGGTTCTTCTACGCAACTGGCACAAGTTTGCTTGACGCAACTGGCACAAGTTTGTTTGACGCAACTGGCACAAGTTTGTTTGACGCAACTGGCACAAGTTTGTTTGACGCAACTGGCACAAGTTTGTTAGACGCACCTGGCACATGTTTGTTCGACGTAAAAGGCACAAGTTTTTTCGACTCAATTGATACAAGTTTGTTTGACGCAACTGGCACAAGTTTGTTTGACGCAACTGGCACAAGTTTGTTCTACCAACTAGCACAAGTTTGTTCGACTCAACTGGCACAAGGTTGTTCTACGCAACTGGCACAAGTTTGTTTTACGCAACTGGCACAAGATTGTTTGACGCAACTGGCACAAGTTTGTTCGACGCAACTGGCACAAGTTTGTTGGATGCCACTGGCACAAGTTTGTTTGACGAAACTGGCACAAGTTTTTTTGACGCAACTGGCACAAGTTTGTTAGACGCAACTGGCTCAAGTTTGTTCGACGCAACTGGCACAATTTTTTTCGACTCAATTGGAACAAGTTTGTTTGACGCAACTGGAACAAGTTTGTTTGATGCAACTGACACAAGTTTGTTTGACGCAACTGGCACAAGTTTATTTGACGCAACTGGCACAAGTTTTCTCGACGAAACTGGCCCAAGTTTGTTCGCCGTAACTGGCACAAGTTTGTTCGACGCAACTGGCACAAGTTTGTTCGACGCAACTGGCACAAGTTTGTTCTACATAACTGGCACAAGTTTGTTCTATGCAACTGGCACAAGTTTGTTCTACGCAACTGGCACAAGTTTGTTCTACGCATCTGGCACAAGTTTGTTCTATGCAACTGGCACTAGTTTGTTCTACGCAACTGGGACATGTTTGTTTGACGCAATTGGCACAAGTTTGTTCTACCCAACTGACACAAGTTTGTTCTACGCAACTGGCACAAGTTTGTTCTACACAACTGACGCAAGTTTGTTTGACACAACTGGCAGAAGTTTGTTCAACGCAACTGGCACAAGTTTGTTTGATGTAACTGGCGCAAGTTTGTTCGACGCAACTGGCACAAGTTTGTTCGACGCAACTGGCACAAGTTTGTTCGATGCAACTATCACAAGTTTGTTTAACGCAACTGGCACAAGTTTGTTCGACCCAACTGGCACAAGTTTGTTTGACTCAACTGGCACAAGTTTGTTCGACGCAACTGGCACAAGTTGGTTTGACGCAACTGGCACAAGTTCGTTTGACTGAACTGGCACAAGGTTCTTCTACGCAACTGACAAAAGTTTGTTTGACACAACTGGCACAAGTTTGTTCTACGCAACTGGCACAAGTTTGTTTGACGCAACTGGCACAAGTTTGTTCGATGCAACTGGCACAATTTTTTTCGACTCAATTGGCACAAGTTTGTTTAACGCAAGAGGTACAAGTTTGTTTGACGCAACTTTCACAACTTTGTTTGACGCAACTGGCACAAGTTTTTTTTGACGCAACTGGCACAAGTTTTCTCGACGTAGCTTGCACAAGTTTGTTCGCCATATCTGGCATAAGTTTGTTCGACGCAACTGGCACAAGTTTGTTCGACGCAACTGGCACATGTTTGTTTGACGCAGCAGGCACAAGTTTCTTCGACGCAACTGGCACAAGTTTGTTCGACGCAACTGGCACAAGTTTGTTTGACGCAACTGGCACAAGTTTGTTCTACGCAACTGGTAAAAGTTTGTTCTATGCAACTGGCACTAGATTGTTTGACGCAACTGGCATAAGTTTGTTTGACGCAACTGGCACAAGTTTGTTCTACGTAACTGGCACAAGTTTGTTCGACGCAACTGGCACAAGTTTGTTTGACGCAACTGGTACAAGTTTGTTGGATGCAACTGGCACAAGTTTGTTCGAACCAACTGGCACAAGTCTGTTTGACACAACTGGGACAAGTTTGTTTGACGCAACTGGCACAAGTTTGTTTGACGCAACTAGCACAAGGTTGTTCTACGCAACTGGCACAAGTTTGTTCTACGCAACTGGCACAAGTTTGTTCTACGCAACTGGCACAAGTTTGTTCGATGCAACTGGCACAAGTTTGTTCGACGCAACCTGCACAAGTTTGTTTGACGCAACTGGCACAAGTTTGTTAGACGCAACTGGCAGAAGTTTGTTCGACGCAACTGGCACAAGTTTTTTCGACTCAATTGGCACAAGTTTGTTTGACGCAACTGGCACAAGATTGATTGACGCAACTGACACAAGTTTGTTCAACGCAACTGGCACAAGTTTGTTCGATGCAACTGGCACAAGTTTGTTCGACGCAACTGGCACAAGTTTGTTCGACGCTACTGTCACAAGTTTGTTCGACGCAACTGCACAATGTTGTTCTACGCAACTGGCACAAGTTTGTTCTATGCAACTGGCAAAAGTTTGTTTTACGCAACTGGCAAAAGTTTGTTCTACGCAAGTGGAACAAGTTTGTTCGATGCAACTGCCACATGTTTGTTCGACGCAACTAGCACAAGTTTTTTTGACGCAACTGGCACAAGTTTGTTCGACGCAACTGGCACAAGTTTTTTCGACTCAATTGGCACAAGTTTGTTTGACGCAACTGGCCCAAGTTTTTTTGACGCAAGTGGCACAAGTCTGTGAGACGCAACTGGCACAAGTTTGTTCGACGCAACTGGCACAAGTTTTTTCGACTCAATTGGCACAAGTTTGTTTGACGCAACTGGCACAAGTTTGTTTGACGCAACTGGCACAAGTTTGTTTGACACAACTGGCACAAGTTTATTTGACGCAACTGGCACAAGTTTTCTCTACGAAACTGGCACAAGTTTGTTTGACGCAACTGGCACAAGTTTGTTCGACGCAACAGGCACAAGTTTGTTCGACGCAAATGGCACAAGTTTTTTCGACTCAATTGGCACAAGTTTGTTTGACACAATTGGCACAAGTTTGTTCTACGCAACTGGCACAAGTTTGTTCTATGCATATGGCACAAGTTTGTTCTATGCAACTGGGACATGTTTGTTTGACGCAACTGGCACAAGTTTGTTCTACCCAACTGACACAAGTTTGTTCGACGCAACTGGCACAAGTTTGTTCTACCCAACTGACACAAGTTTGTTCTACGCAACTGGCACAAGTTTGTTCTATGCAACTGGCACTAGTTTGTTCTACGCAACTGGGACATGTTTGTTTGACGCAACTGGCACAAGTTTGTTCTACCCAACTGACACAAGTTTGTTCGACGCAACTGGCACAAGTTTGTTCTACGCAAATGACACAAGTTTGTTTGACACAACTGGCAGAAGTTTGTTCAAAGCAACTGGCACAAGTTAGTTTGACGTAACTGGCACAAGTTTGTTCGACGCAACTGGCACAAGTTTGTTCGACGCAACTGGCATAAGTTTGTTCGACCCAACTGGCACAAGTTTGTTCGACCCAACTGGCACAAGTTTTTTTGACGCAACTGGCACAAGTTTGTTAGACGCAACTGGCACAAGTTTGTTCGACGCAACTGGCACAAGTTTTTTCGACTCAATTGGCACAAGTTTGTTTGACGCAACTGGAACAATTTTGTTTGACGCAACTGGCACAAGTTTGTTTGACGCAACTGGCACAAGTTTGTTTGACGCAACTGGCACAAGTTTATTTGACGCAACTGGCACAAATTTGTTCGATGCAACTGGCAAAAGTTTGTTCGGTGCAACTGGCACAAGTTTGTTTAATGCAACTGGCATAAGTTTGTTCGACCCAACTGGCACAAGTTTGTTTGACTCAACTGGCACAAGTTTTTTTGACTCAACTGGCACAAGTTTGTTTGACGCAATTGGCACAAGTTCGTTTGACGCAACTGGCACAAGGTTCTTCTACGCAACTGGCACAAGTTTGCTTGACGCAACTGGCACAAGTTTGTTTGACGCAACTGGCACAAGTTTGTTTGACGCAACTGGCACAAGTTTGTTTGACGCAACTGGCACAAGTTTGTTAGACGCACCTTGCACATGTTTGTTCGACGTAACAGGCACAAGTTTTTTTTTACTCAATTGATACAAGTTTGTTTGACGCAACTGGCACAAGTTTGTTTGACGCAACTGGCATAAGTTTGTTCTACCAAACTAGCACAAGTTTGTTCGACTCAACTGGTACAAGTTTGTTCGACGCAACTGGCACAAGTTTGTTCGACGCAACTGGCACATGTTTGTTTGACGCAACTGGCACAAGTTTCTTCGACGCAACTGGCACAAGTTTGTTCGACGCAACTGGCACAAGTTTGTTTGACGCAACTGGCACAAGTTTGTTCTACGCAACTGGCAAAAGTTTGTTCTATGCAACTGGCACTAGTTTGTTTGACGCAACTGGCAAAAGTTTGTTTGACGCAACTGGCACAAGTTTGTTCTACGCAACTGGCACAAGTTTGTTTGACGCAAGTGGCACAAGTTTGTTTGACGCAACTGGTACAAGTTTGTTGGACGCAACTGGCACAAGTTTGTTCGAACCAACTGGCACAAGTTTGTTTGACACAACTGGGACAAGTTTGTTTGACGCAACTGGCACAAGTTTGTTTGACGCAACTAGCACAAGGTTGTTCTACGCAACTGGCACAAGTTTGTTTGACGCAACTGGCACAAGTTTGTTCTACGCAACTGGCACAAGTTTGTTTGACGCAACTGGCACAAGTTTGTTTGACGCAACTGGTACAAGTTTGTTGGACGCAACTGGCACAAGTTTGTTCGAACCAACTGGCACAAGTTTGTTTGACACAACTGGGACAAGTTTGTTTGACGCAACTGGCACAAGTTTGTTTGACGCAACTAGCACAAGGTTGTTCTACGCAACTGGCACAAGTTTGTTCTACGCAACTGGCACAAGTTTGTTCTACGCAACTGGCACAAGTTTGTTCGATGCAACTGCCACAAGTTTGTTCGACGCAACCGGCACAAGTTTGTTTGACGCAACTGGCACAAGTTTGTTAGACGCAACTGGCACAAGTTTGTTCGACGCAACTGGCACAAGTTTTTTCGACTCAATTGGCACAAGTTTGTTTGACGCAACTGGCACAAGTTTGTTCTACGCAACTGACACAAGTTTGTTCGACGCTACTGTCACAAGTTTGTTCGACGCAACTGCACAATGTTGTTCTACGCAACTGTCACAAGTTTGTTCTATGTAACTGGCACAAGTTTGTTCTATGCAACTGGCACAAGTTTGTTCTACGCAACTGGCACAAGTTTGTTCGATGCAACTGCCACAAGTTTGTTCGACGCAACTAGCACAAGTTTTTTTGACGCAACTGGCACAAGTTTGTTCGACGCAACTGGCACAAGTTTTTTCGACTCAATTGGCACAAGTTTGTTTGACGCAACTGGCCCAAGTTTTTTTGACGCAAGTGGCACAAGTTTGTGAGACGCAACTGGCACAAGTTTGTTCGACGCAACTGGCACAAGTTTTTTCGACTCAATTGGCACAAGTTTGTTTGACGCAACTGGAACAAGTTTGTTTGATGCAACTGGCACAAGTTTGTTTGACGCAACTGGCACAAGTTTGTTTGACGCAACTGGCACAAGTTTATTTGACGCAACTGGCACAAGTTTTCTCGACGAAACTGGCACAAGTTTGTTCGCCGTAACTGGCACAAGTTTGTTCGACGCAACTGGCACAAGTTTGTTCGACGCAACTGGCACAAGTTTGTTCTACATAACTGGCACAAGTTTGTTCTATGCAACTGGCACAAGTTTGTTCTACGCAACTGCCACAAGTTTGTTCTACGCATCTGGCACAAGTTTGTTCTATGCATCTGGCACTAGTTTGTTCTACGCATCTGGCACTAGTTTGTTCTACGCAACTGGGACATATTTGTTTGACGCAACTGGCACAAGTTTGTTCTACCCAACTGACACAAGTTTGTTCGACGCAACTAGCACAAGTTTGTTCTACGCAACTGGCACAAATTTGTTTGACACAACTGGCAGAAGTTTGTTCAACGCAACTGGCACAAGTTTGTTTGACGTAACTGGCGCAAGTTTGTTTGACGCAACTGGCACAAGTTTGTTCGACGCAACTGGCACAAGTTTGCTCGATGCAAATGGCACAAGTTTGTTTAATGCAACTGGCACAAGTTTGTTCGATCCAACTGGCACAAGTTTGTTTGACTCAACTGGCGCAAGTTTCTTCGAGGCAACTGGCACAAGTTTGTTTGACGCAACTGGCACAAGTTCGTTTGACGCAACTGGCACAAGGTTCTTCTACGCAACTGGCACAAGTTTGTTTGACGCAACTGGCACAAGTTTGTTCTACTCAACTGGCACAAGTTTGTTTGACGCAACTGGCACAAGTCTGTTTGACGCAACTGGCACAAGTTTGTTAGACGCAACTGGCACAAGTTTGTTCGACGTAACAGGCACAAGTTTTTTCGACTCAATTGGTACAAGTTTGTTTGACGCAACTGGCACAAGTTTGTTTGACGCGAGAGGCACAAGTTTGTTTGACGCAACTTGCACAAGTTTGTTTGACGCAACTGGCACAACTTTTTTTTTACGCAACTGGCACAAGTTTTCTCGAAGCAACTGGCACAAGTTTGTTTGCCATATCTGGCACAAGTTTGTTCGACGCAAATGGCACAAGTTTGTTTGACGCAACTGGCACGAGTTTGTTTGACGCAACTGGCACGAGTTTCTTCGACGTAACTGGCACAAGTTTGTTCGACGCAACTGGCACAAGTTAGTTTGACGCAACTGGCACAAGTTTGTTCTACGCAACTGGGACAAGTTTGTTCTATGCAACTGGCACTAGTTTGTTATATGCAACTGGCATAAGTTTGTTTGATGCAACTGGTACAAGTTTGTTCTACGCAACTGGCACAAGTTTGTTTGACACAACTGGCACAAGTTTGTTCTACGCAACTCTTACTAGTCTGTTGTACACAACTGGCACAGGTTTGTTTGACACAACTGGCACAAGTTTGTTCTACGCAAATGGCAAATGTTTGTTCTATGCAACTGACACAAGTTTCTTTGACACAACTGGCAGTAGTTTGATCAACGCAACTGGCACAAGTTTGTTTGACGTAACTGGCACAAGTTTGTTCGACACAACTGGCAAAAGTTTGTTCGATGCAATTGGGAAAAGTTTGTTTGACGCAACTGGCAAAAGTTCGTTTGACGCAACTGGCACAATATTCTTCTACGCAACTGGCACAAGTTTGTTTGACGCAACTGGCACAAGTTTTGTTCTACGCAACTGGCACTAGTTTGTTTGACGCAACTGGCACAAGTTTGTTTGACGCCACGGGCACAAGTTTTTTTTAACGCAACTGGCACAAGTTTGTTAGACGCAACTAGCACAAGTTTGTTCGACGTAACGGGCACAAGTTTTTTCGACTCAATTGGTACAAATTTGTTTGACGCAACTGGCACAAGTTTGTTTGACGCAAGAGGCACAAGTTTGTTTGACGCAACTGGCACAAGTTTGTTTGACACAACTGGCACAAGTTTTTTTTACGCAACCGGCACAAGTTTTCTCGAAGCAACTGGCACAAGTTTGTTCGCCATATCTGGCACAAGTTTGTTCGACGCAACTGGCACAAGTTTGTTTGAGGCAACTGGCACAAGTTTGTTAGATGCAACTGGCACAAGTTTGTTCAACACAACTGGCACAAGTTTTTTCGAATCAATTGGCACAAGTTTGTTTGACGCAACTGGCATAAGTTTGTTTGACGCAACTGGCACAAGTTTGTTTGACGCAACTGGCACAAGTTTGTTTAACGCAAGTTTATTTGACGCAACTGGCGCAACTTTTCTCGACGCAGCTGCACAAGTTTGTTCGCCGTAACTGGCACAAGTTTGTTTGACGCAACTGGCACAAGTTTATTTGACGCAACTGGCAAAAGTTTTCTCGACGCAAGTGGCACAAGTTTGTTCGCCGTAACTGGCACAAGTTTGTTCGACGCAACTGGCACAAGTTTGTTCGACGCAACTGGCACAAGTTTGTTTTGACGCAACTGGCACAAGTTTCTTCGACGGAACTGGCACAAGTTTGTTCGACGCAACTGGCACAAGTTTGTTTGATGCAACTGGCACAAGTTTGTTCTACTCAACTGGCACAAGTTTGTTCTATGCAACTGGCACTAGTTTGTTTTATGCAACTGGCATAAGTTTGTTTGACGCAACTGGTACAAGTTTGTTCTACCAACTAGCACAAGTTTGTTCGACTCAACTGGCACAAGGTTGTTCTACGCAACTGGCACAAGTTTGTTCTACGCAACTGGCACAAGTTTGTTTGACGCAACTGGCACAAGTTTGTTCGACGCAACTGGCACAAGTTTGTTGGATGCCACTGGCACAAATTTGTTTGACGAAACTGTCACAAGTTTTTTTGACGCAACTGGCACAAGTTCGTTAGACGCAACTGGCACAAGTTTGTTCGATGCAACTGGCACAAATTTTTTCGACTCAAGTGGCACAAGTTTGTTTGACGCAACTGGAACAAGTTTGTTTGACGCAACTGGCACAAGTTTGTTTGACGCAACTGGCACAAGTTTGTTTGACGCAACTGGCACAAGTTTATTTGACGCACCTGGCACAAGTTTTCTCGACGAAACTGACACAAGTTTGTTCGCAGTAACTGGCACAAGTTTGTTCGACGTAACTGGCACAAGTTTGTTTGACGCAACTGGCACAAGTTTGTTTGACGCAACTGGCACAAGTTTATTTGACGCAACTGGCACAAGTTTTCTCGACGAAACTGGCACAAGTTTGTTCGCCGTAACTGGCACAAGTTTGTTCGACGCAACTGGCACAAGTTTGTTCGACGCAACTGGCACAAGTTTGTTCTACATAACTGGTACAAGTTTGTTCTATGCAACTGGCACAAGTTTGTTCTACGCAACTGGCACAAGTTTGTTCTACGCATCTGGCACAAGTTTGTTCTATGCAACTGGCACTAGTTTGTTCTACGCAACTGGGGCATGTTTGTTTGACGCAACTGGCACAAGTTTGTTCTACCCAACTGACACAAGTTTGTTCGACGCAACTGGCACAAGTTTGTTCTACGCAACTGACATAAGTTTGTTTGACCCAACTGGCAGAAGTTTGTTCAACGCAACTGGCACAAGTATGTTTGACGTAACTGGCGCAAGTTTGTTCGACGCAACTGGCACAAGTTTGTTCGACGCAACTGGCAAAAGTTTGTTCGATGCAACTGGAACAAGTTTGTTTAACTCAACTGGCACAAGTTTGTTCGACCCAACTGGCACAAGTTTGTTTAACTCAACTGGCACAAGTTTGTTCGACGCAACTGGCACAAGTTTGTTTGACGCAACTGGCACAAGTTCGTTTGACGCAACTGGCACAAGGTTCTTCTACGCAACTGGCACAAGTTTGTTTGACGCAACTGGCACAAGTTTGTTCTACGCAACGGGCACAAGTTTGTTTGACGCAACTGGCACAAGTTTGTTTGACGCAACTGGCACAAGTTTGTTTGACGCAACTGGCACAAGTTTGTTAGACGCAACAGGCACAAGTTTGTTCGACGTAACAGGCACAAGTTTTTTCGACTCAATTGGTACAAGTTTGTTTGACGCAACTGGCACAAGTTTGTTAGACGCAACTGGAACAAGTTTGTTCGACGTAACAGGCACAAGTTTGTTCGACGCAACTGGCACAAGTTTGTTTGATGCAACTGGCACAAGTTTGTTTGACACAACTGGCACAAATTTGTTCTAAGCAACTGGCACAAGTTTGTGCGACGGAACTGGCGCAAGTTTGTTCGACGCAACTGGCACAAGTTTGTTTGACGCAACTGTCACAAGTTTGTTCGACGCAACTGGAACAAATTTGTTTAACGTAACTGGCACAAGTTTGTTCGAACCAACTGGCACAAGTTTGTTTGACACAACTGGCACAAGTTTGTTTGACGCAACTGGCACAAGGTTGTTCTACGCAACATGTACAAGTTTGTTCTACGCAACTGGCACTAGTGTGTTCGATGTAACTGGCACAAGTTTGTTCGACGAACTGGCACAAGTTTGTTTGACGCAATTGGCACAAGTTTGTTCTACTCAACTGAAACAAGTTTGTTCTATGCAACTGGCACTAGTTTGTTTTACGCAACTGGCATAAGTTTGTTTGACGCAACTGGCACAAGTTTTTTCTACAAACTAGCACAAGTTTGTTCGACGCAACTGGCACAAAGTTGTTCTACGCAACTTGCACAAGTTTGTTCTACGCAACTGGCACAAGTCTGTTTGACGCAACTGGCACAAGTTTGTTCTACGCAACTGGCACAAGTTTGTTGGATGCCACTGACACAAGTTTGTTCGACGAAATTGGCCCAAGTTTTTTTGACGCAACTGGCACAAGTTTGTTAGACGCAACTGGCACAATTTTGTTCGACGCAACTAGCACAAGTTTTTTCGACTCAATTGGCACAAGTTTGTTTGACGCAACTGGAATAAGTTTGTTTGACGCAACTGGAACAAGTTTGTTTGACGCAACTGGCACAAGTTTGTTTGACGCAACTGGCACAAGTTTGTTTGACGCAACTGGCACAAGTTTCTTTGACGCAACTAGCACAAGTTTTCTCGATGAAACTGGCATAAGTTTGTTCGCCGTAACTGGCATAAGTTTGTTAGACGCAACTGGCACAAGTTTGTTTGACGTAAATGGCACAAGTTTGTTCTACATAACTGACACAAGTTTGTTCTATGCAACTGGCACAAGTTTGTTCTACGCAACTGGCACAAGTTTGTTCTACGCATCTGGCACAAGTTTCTTCTATGCAACTGGCACTAGTTTGTTCTACGCAACTGGCACAAGTTTGTTTGACGCAACTGGCACAAATTTGTTCTACCCAACTGACACAAGTTTGTTCGACGCAACAGGCACAAGTTTGTTCTACGCAACTGACACAAGTTTGTTTGACACAATTGGCAGAAGTTTGTTCAACGCAACTGGCACTAGTTTGTTTGATGCAACTGGCGCAAGATTTTCCGATGCAACTGGCACAAGTTTGTTCGACGCAACTGGCAAAAGTTTGTTCGATGCAACTGGCACAAGTTTGTTTAACGCAACTGGCACAAGTTTGTTTGACACAACTGGCACAAGTTTGTTTGACGCAACTGGCACAAGGTTCTTCTAAGCAACTGGCACAAGTTTGTTCTACGCAACTGGCACAAGTTCGTTTGACGCAACTGGCACAAGTTTGTTCGACGCAACTGGCACAAGTTTGTTAGACGCAACTGGCACAAGTTTGTTCGACGTAACAGGCACAAGTTTTTTCGACTCAATTGGTACAAGTTTGTTTGATGCAACTGGCACAAGTTTTTTTGACGCAAGAGGCACAAGTTTGTTTGACGCAACTGGCACAAGTTTGTTTGACCCAACTGGCATAAGTTTTTTTTTACGCGACTGGCACAAGTTTTCTCGAAGCAACTGGCACAAGTTTGTTTGCCATATCTGGCACAAGTTTGTTTGACGCAACTGGCACAAGTTTGTTTGACGCAACTGGCACAAGTTTGTTTGACGCAACTGGCACAAGTTTGTTCAATGCAACTGGCACAAGTTTTTTCGAATCAATTGGCACAAGTTTGTTTGACGCAACTGGCACAAGTTTGTTTGACGCAACTGGCACAAGTTTGTTTGACACAACTGGCACAAGTTTGTTTGACGCAACTGGCACAAGTTTATTTGACGCAACTGGCACAACTTTTCTCGACGCAACTGGCACAAGTTGGTTCGCCGTAACTGGCACAAGTTTGTTTGACGCAACTGGCACAAGTTTATTTGACGCAACTGGCACAAGTTTTCTTGACGCAAGTGGCACAAGTTTGTTTGCCGTAACTGGCACAAGTTTGTTCGACGCAACTGGCACAAGTTTGTTCGACGCAACTGGCACAAGTTTGTTTGACGCAACTGGCACAAGTTTGTTCGACGCAACTGGCACAAGTTTGTTTGACGCAACTGGCACAAGTTTCTTCGACGCAACTGGCACAAGTTTGTTCGACGCAACTGGCACAAGTTTGTTTGATGCAATTGGCACAAGTTTGTTCTACTCAACTGGCACAAGTTTGTTCTGTGCAACTGGCACTAGTTTGTTTTACGCAACTGGCATAAGTTTGTTTGACGCAACTGGCACAAGTTTGTTCTACCAACTAGCACAAGTTTGTTCGACTCAACTGGCACAAGGTTGTTCTACGCAACTGGCACAAGTTTTCTCGAAGCAACTGGCACAAATTTGTTCGCCATATCTGGCACAAGTTTGTTCGACGCAACTGGCACAAGTTTGTTCAACGCAAATGGCACAAGTTTGTTTGACGTAACTGGCACAAGTTTCTTCGACGCAACTGGCACAAGTTTGTTCGATGCAACTGGCACAAGTTTGTTTGACGCAACTGGCACAAGTTTGTTCTACGCAACTGGCACAAGTTTGTTCTATGCAACTGGCACTAGTTTGTTCTATGCAACTGGCATAAGTTTGTTTGATGCAACTGGTACAAGTTTGTTCTACGCAACTGGCACAAGTTTGTTCGACACAACTGGCACAAGGTTGTTCTACGCAACTCTTTCTAGTTTGTTGTACACAACTGGCACAGGTTTGTTTGACACAACTGGCACAGGTTTGTTTAACACAACTGGCACAAGTTTGTGCTACGCAAATGGCAAATGTTTGTTCTACGCAACTGACACAAGTTTGTTTGACACAACTGGCAGAAGTTTGTTCAACGCAACTGGCACAAGTTTGTTTGACGTAACTGGCGCAAGTTTGTTCGACGCAAGTGGCACAAGTTTGTTCGACGCAACTGGCAAAAGTTTGTTCGATGCAACTGGCACAAGTTTGTTTAACGCAACTGGCACAAGTTTGTTCGACCCAACTGGCACAAGTTTGTGACTCAACTGGCACAAGTTTGTTTAACGCAACTGGCAAAAGTTTGTTTGACGCAACTGCCAGAAGTTCGTTTGACGCAACTGGCACAAGGTTCTTCTACGCAACTGGCACAAGTTTTTTTTGACGCAACTGGCACAAGTTTGTTCTACGCAACTGGCACAAGTTTGTTTGACGCCTCTGGCACAAGTTTGTTTGACGGAAGAGGCACAAGTTTGTTTGACGCAACTGGCACAAGTTTGTTTGACGCAACTGGCACAAGTTTTTTTTACGCCACTGGCACAATTTTTTTCGAAGCAACTGGCACAAGTTTGTTCGCCATATCTGGCACAAGTTTGTTCGACGCAACTGGCACAAGTTTGTTTGACGCAACTGGCACAAGTTTTTTAGACGCAACTGGCACAAGTTTGTTCAACGCAACTGGCACAAGTTTTTTTGAATCAATCGACACAAGTTTGTTTGACGCAACTGGCACAAGTTTGTTTGACACAACTGGCACAAGTTTGTTTGACGCAACTGGCACAAGTTTGTTTGACGCAACTGGCACAAGTTTATTTGACGCAACTGGCACAACTTTTCTCGACGCAGCTGGCACAAGTTTGTTCGCCGTAACTGGCACAAGTTTGTTTGACGCAACTGGCACAAGTTTATTTGACGCAACTAGCACAAGTTTTCTCGACGCAAGTGGCACAAGTTTGTTCACCGTAACTGGCACAAGTTTGTTCGACGCAACTGGCAAAAGTTTGTTCAGTGCAACTGGCACAAGTTTTTTTAACGCAACTGGCATAAGATTGTTCGACCCAACTGGCACAAGTTTGTTTGACTCAACTGGCACAAGTTTGTTTGACTCAACTGGCACAAGTTTGTTTGACGCAACTGGCACAAGTTCGTTGGACGCAACTGGCACAAGTTTCTTCGACGCAACTGGCACAAGTTTGTTCGACGCAACTGGCACTAGTTTGTTTTACGCAACTGGCATATGTTTGTTTGACGCAACTGGCACAAGTTTGTTCACCGTAACTGGCACAAGTTTGTTCGACGCAACTGGCACAAGTTTGTTCGACGCAACTGTCACAAGTTTGTTTGACGCAACTGGCACAAGTTTCTTCGACACAACTGGCACAAGTTTGTTCGACGCAACTGGCACAAGTTTGTTTGATGCAATTGGCACAAGTTTGTTCTACTCAACTGGCACAAGTTTGTTCTATGCAACTGGCACTAGTTTGTTTTACGCAACTGGCATATGTTTGTTTGACGCAACTGGCACAAGTTTGTTCTACCAACTAGCACAAGTTTGTTCGACTCAACTGGCACAAGGTTGTTCTACGCAACTGGCACAAGTTTGTTCTACGCAACTGGCACAAGTTTGTTTGACGCAACTGGCACAAGTTTGTTCGACGCAACTGTCACAAGTTTGTTGGATGCCACTGGCACAAGTTTGTTTGACGCAACTGGCACAAGTTTTTTTGACGCAATTGGCACAAGTTTGTTAGACGCAACTGGCACAAGTTTATTTGACGCAACTGGCACAAGTTTTTTCGACTCAAGTGGCACAAGTTTGTTTGACACAACTGGAACAAGTTTGTTTGACGCAACTGGCACAAGTTTGTTTGACGCAACTGGCACAAGTTTGTTCTACGCAACTGGCACAAGTTTATTTGACGCAACTGGCACAAGTTTGTTCGCCGTAACTGGCACAAGTTTGTTCGACGCAACTGGCACAAGTTTGTTCGACGCAAGTGGCACAAGTTTGTTCTACATAACTGGCACAAGTTTGTTCTATGCAACTGGCACAAGTTTGTTCTACGCAACTGGCACAAGTTTGTTCTACGCATCTGGCACAAGTTTGTTCTATGCAACTGGCACTAGTTTGTTCTACGCAACTGGGACATGTTTGTTTGACGCAACTGGCACAAGTTTGTTCTACCGAACTGACATAATTTTGTTCGACACAACTGGCAGAAGTTTGTTCAACGCAACTGGCACAAGTTTGTTTGACGTAACTGGCGCAAGTTTGTTCGACGCAACTGTCACAAGTTTGTTCGACGCAACAGGCAAAAGTTTGTTGGATGCAACTGGCACAAGTTTGTTTAACGCAACTGGCACAAGTTTGTTCGACCCAACTGGCACAAGTTTGTTTGACTCAACTGGCACAAGTTTGTTTGACGCAACTGGCACAAGTTCGTTTGACGCAACTGGCACAAGGTTCTTCTACGCAACTGGCACAAGTTTGTTTGAAGCAACTGGCACAAGTTTGTTCTACACAACTGGCACAAGTTTGTTTGTCGCAACTGGAACAAGTTTGTTTGATGCAACTGGCACAAGTTTGTTAGACACAACTGGCACAAGTTTGTTCGACGTAACTGTCACAAGTTTTTTCGACTCAATTGGTACAAGTTTGTTTGACGCAACTGGCACAAGTTTGTTTGACGCAAGAGGCACAAGTTTGTTTGACGCAACTGGCACAAGTTTGTTTGACGCAACTGGCACAAGTTTTTTTTTACGCAACTGGCACAAGTTTGTTTGATGCAACTGGCACAAGTTTGTTCGCCATATCTGGCACAAGTTTGTTCGATGCAACTGGCACAAGTTTGTTCGACGTAAATGGCACAAGTTTGTTCGACGCAACTGGCACAAGTTTGTTTGACGCAACTGGCTCAATTTTGTTCTACGCAACTGGGACAAGTTTGTTCTATGCAACTGGCACTAGTTTGTTCTATGCAACTGGCATAAGTTTGTTTGACGCAACTGGTACAAGTTTGTTCTACGCAACTGGCACAAGTTTGTTCGACACAACTGGCACAAGTTTGTTCAAAGCAACTGGCAAAAGTTTGTTCGATGCAACTGGCACAAGTTTGTTTAACGCAACTGGCACAAGTTTGTTCTACCCAACTGGCACAAGATTGTTTGACTCAACTGGCACAAGTTTGTTTGACGCAACTGGCACAAGTTTGTTTGACGCAACTGGCACAAGTTCGTTTGACGCAACTGGCACAAGGTTCCTCTACGCAACTGGCACAAGTTTGTTTGACGCAACTGGCACAAGTTTGTTCTACACAACTGGCACAAGTTTGTTTGACGCAACTGGCACAAGTTTGTTTGACGCAACTGGCACAAGTTTTTTTTGACGCAACTGGCACAAGTTTGTTAGACGCAACTGGCACAAGTTTGTTTGACATAACAGGCACAAGTTTTTTCGACTCATTTGGTACAAGTTTGTTTGTCGCAACTGGCACAAGTTTGTTTGACGCAAGAGGCACAAGTTTTTTTGACGCAACTGGCACAAGTTTGTTTGACGCAACTGGCACAAGTTTGTTCTACCCAACTGGCACAAGTTTGTTTGACTCAACTGGCACAAGTTTGTTTGATGCAACTGGCAAAAGTTTGTTTGACGCAACTGGCACAAGTTCGTTTGACGCAACTGGCACAAGGTTCCTCTACGCAACTGGCACAAGTTTGTTTGACGCAACTGGCACAAGTTTGTTCTACACAACTGGCACAAGTTTGTTTGACGCAACTGGCACAAGTTTGTTTGACGCAATTGGCACAAGTTTTTTTTGACGCAACTGGCACAAGTTTGTTTGTCGCAACTGGCACAAGTTTGTTTGACGCAAGAGGCACAAGTTTTTTTGACGCAACTGGCACAAGTTTGTTTGACGCAACTGGCACAAGTTTTTTTTTACGCAACTGGCACAAGTTTTCTCGAAGCAACTGGCACAAGTTTGTTCGCCATATCTGGCACAAGTTTGTTTGACGCAACTGGCACAAGTTTGTTTGACGCAACTGGCACAAGTTTGTTTGACGCAACTGGCACAAGTTTGTTCGATGCAACTGGCACAAGTTTGTTCGACACAACTGGCACAAGTTTGTTTGATGCAATTGGCACAAGTTTGTTCTACTCAACTGGCACAAGTTTGTTCTATGCAACTGGCACTAGTTTGTTTTACGCAACTGGCAAAAGTTTGTTTGACGCAACTGGCACAAGTTTGTTCTACCAACTAGCACAAGTTTGTTCGACTCAACTGGCACAAGGTTGTTCTACGCAACTGGCACAAGTTTGTTCTACGCAACTGGCACAAGTTTGTTTGACGCAACTGGCACAAGTTTGTTCAACGCAACTGGCACAAGTTTGTTGGATGCCACTGGCACAAGTTTGTTTGACGAAACTGGCACAAGTTTTTTTGACGCAACTGGCAGAAGTTTGTTAGACGCAACTGGCACAAGTTTGTTCGACTCAACTGGCACAAGTTTTTTCGACTCAAGAGGCACAAGTTTGTTTGATGCAACTAGAACATGTTTGTTTGACACAACTGGCACAAGTTTGTTTGACGCCACTGGCACAAGTTTGTTTGACGCAACTGGCACAAGTTTATTTGACGCAACTGGCACAAGTTTTCTCGACGAAACTAGCACAAGTTTGTTCGCTGTAACTGTCACAAGTTTGTTTGACGCAACTGACACAAGTTTGTTCGACGCAACTGGCACAAGTTAGTTCTACATAACTGGCACAAGTTTGTTCTATGCAACTGGCACAAGTTTGTTCTACGCATCTGGCTCAAGTTTGTTCTATGCAACTGGCACTAGTTTGTTCTACGCAACTGGGACATGTTTGTTTGACGCAACTGGCACAAGTTTGTTCTACCCAACTGACACAAGTTTGTTCGACGCAACTGGCACAAGTTTGTTCTACGCAACTGACACAAGTTTGTTTGACACAACTGGCAGAAGTTTGTTCAACGCAACTGGCACAAGTTTGTTTGACGTAACTGGCGCAAGTTTGTTCGACGCAATTGGCACAAGTTTGTTCGACGCAACTGGCAAAAGTTTGTTCAATGCAACTGGCACAAGTTTGTTTAACGCAACTGGCACAAGTTTGTTAGACCCAACTGGCACAAGTTTGTTTGACTCAACTGGCACAAGTTTGTTCGACGCAACTGGCACAAGTTTGTTTGACGCAACTGGCACAAGTTCGTTTGACGCAACTGGCACAAGGTTCTTCTACGCAACTGGCACAAGTTTGTTTGACGCAACTGGCACAAGTTTGTTCTACTCAACTGGCACAAGTTTGTTTGACGCAACTGGCACAAGTTTGTTCAATGCAACTGGCACAAGTTTGTTCGACGCAACTGGCACAAGTTTGTTCTACGCAACTGGCACAAGTTTGTTCTACGCAACTGGCACAAGTTTGTTCTACGCAACTGGCACAAGTTTGTTCTACGCAACTGGCACAAGTTTGTTCGATGCAACAGGCACAAGTTTGTTCTACGCAACTGGCACAAGGTTGTTCTACGCAACTGGCACAAGTTTGTTCGACTCAACTGGCACAAGATTTTTCGACTCAAGAGGCACAAGTTTGTTTGACGCAACTGGCACAAGTTTGTTCGACTCAACTGGCACAAGTTTTTTCGACTCAAGAGGCACAAGTTTGTTTGACGCAACTGGCACAAGTTTGTTCTACTCAACTGGCACAAGTTTTTTCGACTCAAGAGGCACAAGTTTGTTTGACGCAACTGGCACAAGTTTGTTCTACTCAACTGGCACAAGTTTGTTTGACGCAACTGGCACAAGTTTGTTCAATGCAACTGGCACAAGTTTGTTTGACGCAACTGGCACAAGTTTGTTCAATGCAACTGGCACAAGTTTGTTCGACGCAACTGGCACAAGTTTGTTCTACGCAACTGGCACAAGTTTGTTCTACGCAACTGGCACAAGTTTGTTCTACGCAACTGGCACAAGTGTGTTCGACGCAACTGGCACAAGTTTGTTCGATGCAACTGGCACAAGTTTGTTCTACACAACTGGCACAAGTTTGTTCTACTCAACTGGCACAAGTTTGTTTGACGCAACTGGCACAAGTTTGTTCAATGCAACTGGCACAAGTTTGTTCGACGCAACTGGCACAAGTTTGTTCTACGCAACGGGCACAAGTTTGTTCTACGCAACTGGCACAAGTTTGTTCTACGCAACTGGCACAAGTGTGTTCGACGCAACTGGCACAAGTTTGTTCGATGCAACTGGCACAAGTTTGTTCTACACAACTGGCACAAGTTTGTTCTACGCAACTGGCACAAGTTTGTTCGATGCAACAGGCACAAGTTTGTTCTACGCAACTGGCACAAGTTTGTTCTACGCAACTGGCACAAGTTTGTTCGACGCAACTGGCACAAGTTTGTTCGACGCAACTGGCACAAGTTTGTTCTACGCAACTGGCACAAGTTTGTTCTACGCAACTGGCACAAGTTTGTTCGACGCAACTGGCACAAGTTTGTTCGATGCAACAGGCACAAATTTGTTCTACGCAACTGGCACAAGTTTCTTCTACGCAACTGGCACAAGTTTGTTTGATGCAACTGGCACAAGTTTGTTCATCGCAACTGACACAAGTTTGTTCTACGCAACTGGCCCAAGTTTGTTCTTCGCAACTGGCACAAGTTTGTTCTATGCAACTGGCACAAGTTTGGTCGACGCAACTGGCACAAGTTTGTTCTACGCAACTAGCACAAATTTGTTCTACGCAACTGGCACAAGTTTTTTGACACAAATGGCACAAGTTTGTTGTACGCAACTGGCACAAGTTTGTTCGACGCAACTGGCACAAGTTTTTTCTACGCAACTGGCACTAGTTTGTTCTACGCAACTGGCACAAGTTTGTTCTACGCAACAGGCACAAGTTTGTTTGACGCAACTGGCCCAAGTTTGTTTGACGCAACTGGCAAAAGTTTGTTTGAAACAACTGGCACAAGTTTGTTCTACGCAACTGTCACATGTTTGTTCAACGCAACTGGCACAAGTTTGTCAAACGCAACTGGCACAACTTTGTTCGATCAACTGGCACATGTTTTTTCGACGCAACTGGCACAAGTTTGTTCTACGCAACTGGAAAATGTTTGTTCTACGCAACTGGCACAAGTTTGTTCTACGCAACTGGCTCAAGTTTGTTCTACGCAACTGGCACAAGTTTGTTCAACGCAACTGGCACAAGTTTGTTTGACGCAACTGGCAAAAGTTTGTTTAACGCAACTAGTACAAGTTTGTTTGACGCAACTGGCCCAAGTTTGTTCAACGCAACTGGCACAAGTTTGTAGTTTGCAACTGGCACAATTTTGTTCGACACAACTGGCCCAAGTTTGTTTGACGCAACTGGCAAAAGTTTGTTTGACACAACTGGCACATGTTTGTTCTACGCAACTGGCACAAGTTTGTTCGACGCAACTGGCACAAGTTTGTCCGACGCAACTGGCACAAGTTTGTTCTACGCAACTGGCACAAGTTTGTTCGACGCAATTGGCACAAGTTTGTCCGACGCAACTGTCACAAGTGTGTTCGACGCAACTGGCACAAGTTTGTTCGATGCAACTGGCACAAGTTTGTCCTACGCAACTGGCACAAGTTTGTTCTATGCAACTGGCATAAATTTGTTTGACGCAACTGGCCCAAGTTTGTTTGACGCAACTGGGAAAAGTTTGTTTGACACAACTCTCACAAAGTTTGTTCTACTCAACTGGCACAAGTTTGTTCGACGCAACTGGCCCAAGTTTGTTTGAAACAACTGGCAAAAGTTTGTTTGAAACAACTGGCACAAGTTTGTTCAGTGCAACTGGCACAATTTTGTTCTACGCAACTGGCACACGTTTGTTCTACGCAACTGCCTCAAGTTTGTTCTACGCAACTGGCACAAGTTTGTTTGACGCAACTGGCACAAGTTTGTTCTATGCAACTGGCACAAGTTTGTTTGATGCAACTGGCACAAGTTTGTTCTACGCAACTGGCACAAATTTGTTCTACGCAACTGGCACAAGTTTGTTCTACGCAACTGGCACAAGTTTGTTTGACACAACTGGCACAAGTTTGTTCTACGTAACTGGCACAAGTTTGTTCTACACAAGTGGCACAAGTTTGTTCTACGCAACTGGCACAAGTTTGTTCTACGCAACTGGCACAAGTTTGTTTGACACAACTAGCACAAGTTTGTTCTACGTAACTGGCACAAGTTTGTTCTACGCAACTGGCACAAGTTTGTTCGACGCAACTGGCACACGTTTGTTTGACACAACTGGCACAAGTTTGTTAAACGCAACTGGCACTAGTTTGTTTGACGCAACTGGCACAAGTTTGTTCTACGCAACTGGCACAAGTTTGTTTGATGCAACTGGCACAAGTTTGTTTGACGCAACTGGCACAAGTTTGTTCAACGCAACTGTCACAAGTTTGTTCTGCGCAACTGGCACAAGTTTATTTGATGCAACTGGCAAAAGTTTGTCCTAGCCAAAGTGGCAAAAGTTTGTAGTTCTCAACTGGCACAAGTTTGTTCAACGCAACTGTTACAAGTTTGTTCGACGCAACTGGCACAAGTTTGTTCTACGCAACTTTCACAAGTTTGTTCTGCGCAACTGGCACAAGTTTCTTTGACGCAACTGGCAAAAGTTTGTCCTAGCCAAAGTGGCACAAGTTTATAGTTCTCAACTGGCACAAATTTGTTCTACGCAACTGGCACAAGTTTGTTTGACGCAACTGGCACAAGTTTGTCCTACGAAACTGGCACAAGTTTGTAGTTCGCAACTGGCACAAGTTTGTTCTACGCAACTGGCCCAAGTTTGTTTGACGCAACTGGCACAAGTTTGTTCTACGCAACTGACACAAGTTTGTTCTACGCAACTGGCACAAGTTTGTTCTACGCAACTAGCACAAGTTTGTTCTACGCAACTGGCACAAGTTTGTTTTACGCAACTGGCACAAAGTTATTCTACACAACTGGCAAAATTTTATTCTATGCAACTGGCACAAAGTTGTTCTACGTAACTGGCACAAGTTTATTTGACGCAACTGGAACAAGTTTATTTGACGCAACTGTCACAAGTTTGTTTGACGCAACTGGCAAAAGTTTGTCCTAAGCAAGTGGCACAAGATTGTAGTTCGCAACTGGCGGAAGTTTGTTCTACGCAACTGGCACAAGTTTGTTTAACGCAACTGGCACAAGTTTGTCCTACGAAACTGGCACAAGTTTGTAGTTCGCAACTGGCACAAGTTTGTTCTACGCAACTGGCCCAAGTTTGTTTGACGCAACTGGCACAAGTTTGTTCTACGCAACTGACACAAGTTTGTTCTACGCAACTGGCACAAGTTTGTTCTACGCAACTAGCACAAGTTTGTTCTACGCAACTAGCACAAAGTTGTTCTACGCAACTGGCACAATTTTGTTCTATGCAACAGGCACAAGTTTGTTCTTCGCAACTGGCACAAGATTGTTTGACGCAACTGGCACAAGTTTGTTCTACGCAACTGGCACAAGTTTGTTCTACGCAACTGGCCCAAGTTTGTTTGACGCAACTGGCACAAGTTTGTTCTATGCAACTGGCACAAGATTGTTCTACACAACTGGCACAAGTTTGTTCTACGCAACTGGCACAAGTTTGTTCCACGGAACTGGCACAAGTTTGTTCGACGCAACTGGCACAAGTTTCTTCTACGCAACTGGCACAAGTTTGTTTGACGCAACTGGCACAAGTTTGTTTGACGTAACTGGCACAAGTTTGTTCTACGCAACTGGCCCAAGATTGTTTGACGCAACTGGCAGAAGTTTGTTCTATGCAACTGGCACAAGTTTGTTCCACGTAACGGGCACAAGTTTGTTCTACGCAACTGGCACAAGTTTGTTTGACAAAACAGGCACAAGTTTGTTCTACGCAACTGGCAAAAGTTTGTTCTGCGCAACATGCACAAGATTGTTCGACGCAAGTGGCAAAAGTTTGTTCTATGCAACTGGCCCAAGTTTGTTCGACGCAAGTGGCATAAGTTTGTTTGACGCAACTGGCACATGTTTGTCTGACACAACTGGCACAAGTTTGTTCTACGTAACTGGCACAAGTTTGTTCTATGCAACTGGCACAAGTTTGTTCGACGCAACTTCAAAAGTTTGTTTTATGCAACTGGCACAAGTTTGTTTGACAAAACTGGCACAAGTTTGTTCTACGCAACTGGCACAAGTTTTTTGGACGCAATTGGCACAAGTTTGTCCGACGCAACTGGCACAAGTGTGTTCGACGCAACTGGCACAAGTTTGTTCGATGCAACTGGCACAAGTTTGTTCTATGCAACTGGCACAAGTTTGTTCTATGCAACTGGCATAAATTTGTTTGACGCAACTGGCACAAGTTTCTTTGACACAACTGGCACAAGGTTGTTTGACGGAACTGGCACAAGGTTGCTCTACACAACTGGCACAAGTTTGTTCTATGCAACTGGCACAAGTTTGTTTGACACAACTGGCACAAGTTTTTTCTACGCAACTGGTACATGTTTCTTCGACGCAAGTGGCACAAGTTTGTTCGACGCAACTGGCCCAAACTTGTTTGAAGCTACTGGCAGAATTTTGATTGACACAACTGGCACAAGTTTGTTCTACGCAATTGGCACAAGTTTGTTCGACGAAACTGGCACAAGTTTGTTCTAAGCAATTGATACAAGTTTGTTCGATGCAACTGGCACAAGTTTGTTCGACGCAACTGGCACAAGTTTGTTCGATGCAACAGGCACAAGTTTGTTGTACGCAACTGGCACAAGTTTGTTCTACGCAACTGGCACAAGTTTGTTTGATGCAACTGGCACAAGTTTCTTCATCGCAACTGACACAAGTATGTTCTACGCAACTTGCCCAAGTTTGTTCTTCGCAACTGGCACGAGTTTGTTCTATGCAACTGGCACAAGTTTGTTCGACGCAACTGGCACAAGTTTGTTCTACGCAACTAGCACAAATTTGTTCTACGCAACTGCCACAAGTTTGTTTGACGCAACTGGCACAAGTTTGTTCTACGCAACTGGCACAAGATTGTTCTACACAACTGGCACAAGTTTGTTCTACGCAACTGGCAGAAGTTTGTTCCACGGAACTGGCATAAGTTTGTTCGACGCTACTGGCAAAAGTTTCTTCTACGCAACTTGCACAAGTTTGTTTGACGCAACTGGCACAAATTTGTTTGACGCAACTGGCACAAGTTTGTTCTACGCAACTGGCCCAAGTTTGTTTGACGCAACTGGCAGAAGTTTGTTCTATGCAACTGGCACAAGTTTGTTCCACGTAACGGGCACGAATTTGTTCTACGCAACTGGCACAAGTTTGTTTGACAAAACTGGCACAAGTTTGTTCTACGCAACTGGCAAAAGTTTGTTCTGCGCAACTGGCACAAGTTTGTTCGACGCAAGTGGCAAAAGTTTGTTCTATGCAACTGGCACAAGTTTGTTCTACGCAACTGGGAGAAGTTTGTTCGATGCAACTGGCATAAGTTTGTTTGACGCAACTGGCACAAGTTTGTTCGACGCAACTGGCACAAGTTTGTTCGACGCAACTGGCACAAGTTTGTTTAACGCAACTGGCACAAGTTTATTCGACCCAACTGGCACAAGTTTGTTTGACACAACTGGCACAAGTTTTTTTGACGCAACTGGCACAAGGTTGTTTGACGCAATTGGCACAAGTCTGTTTGACGCAACTGGCACAAGGTTGTTCTACAAAACTGGCACAAGTTTGTTCTATGCAACTGGCACAAGTTTGTTCTACGCAACTGGCACAAGTTTGTTCTACGCAACTGTCACAAGTTTGTTTGACGCAACTGGCACAAGGTTGTTTGACGCAACTGGCACAAGGTTGTTCTACAAAACTGGCACAAGTTTGTTCTATGCAACTGGCACAAGTTTGTTCTACGCAACTGGCACAAGTTTGTTCTACGCAACTGGCACAAGTTTCTTCGACGCAACTGGCACAAGTTTCTTCGACGCAACTGGCACAAGTTTCTTCGACGCAACTGGCCCAAGTTTGTTTGACGCAACTGGCACAAGTTTGTTTGACACAACTGGCACAAGTTTGTTCTACGCAAGTGGCACAAGTTTGTAGTTCTCAACTGGCACAAGTTTGTTCTACGCAACTGGCACAAGTTTGTTTGACACAACTGGCACAAGTTTGTCCTACGAAACTGGCACAAGTTTGTAGTTCGCAACTGGCACAAGTTTGTTCTACGCAACTGGCCCAAGTTTGTTTGACGCAACTGGCACAAGTTTGTTCTACGCAACTGACACAAGTTTGTTCTACGCAACTGGCACAAGTTTGTTCTACGCAACTAGCACAAGTTTGTTCTACGCAACTGGCACAAGTTTGTTTTACGCAACTGGCACAAAGTTATTCTACACAACTGGCAAAATTTTGTTCTATGCAACTGGCACAAAGTTGTTCTACGTAACTGGCACAAGTTTATTTGACGCAACTGGAACAAGTTTATTTGACGCAACTGTCACAAGTTTGTTTGACGCAACTGGCAAAAGTTTGTCCTGAGCAAGTGGCACAAGATTGTAGTTCGCAACTGGCGGAAGTTTGTTCTACGCAACTGGCACAAGTTTGTTTAACGCAACTGGCACAAGTTTGTCCTACGAAACTGGCACAAGTTTGTAGTTCGCAACTGGCACAAGTTTGTTCTACGCAACTGGCCCAAGTTTGTTTGACGCAACTGGCACAAGTTTGTTCTACGCAACTGACACAAGTTTGTTCTACGCAACTGGCACAAGTTTGTTCTACGCAACTAGCACAAGTTTGTTCTACGCAACTGGCACAAAGTTGTTCTACGCAACTGGCACAATTTTGTTCTATGCAACAGGCACAAGTTTGTTCTTCGCAACTGGCACAAGATTGTTTGACACAACTGGCACAAGTTTGTTCTACGCAACTGGCACAAGTTTGTTCTACGCAACTGGCCCAAGTTTGTTTGACGCAACTGGCACAAGTTTGTTCTACGCAACTGGCACAAGATTGTTCTACACAACTGGCACAAGTTTGTTCTACGCAACTGGCACAAGTTTGTTCCACGGAACTGGCACAAGTTTGTTCGACGCAACTGGCACAAGTTTCTTCTACGCAACTGGCACAAGTTTGTTTGACGCAACTGGCACAAGTTTGTTTGACGTAACTGGCACAAGTTTGTTCTACGCAACTGGCCCAAGATTGTTTGACGCAACTGGCAGAAGTTTGTTCTATGCAACTGGCACAAGTTTCTTCCACGTAACGGGAACAAGTTTGTTCTACGCAACTGGCACAAGTTTGTTTGACAAAACAGGCACAAGTTTGTTCTACGCAACTGGCAAAAGTTTGTTCTGCGCAACATGCACAAGTTTGTTCGACGCAAGTGGCAAAAGTTTGTTCTATGCAACTGGCCCAAGTTTGTTCGACGCAAGTGGCATAAGTTTGTTTGACGCAACTGGCACAAGTTTGTCTGACACAACTGGCACAAGTTTGTTCTACGTAACTGGCACAAGTTTGTTCTATGCAACTGGCACAAGTTTGTTCGACGCAACTGGCAAAAGTTTGTTTTATGCAACTGGCACAAGTTTGTTTTACAAATATGGCACAAGTTTGTTCTACGCAACTGGCACAAGTTTGTTGGACGCAATTGGCACAAGTTTGTCCGACGCAACTGGCACAAGTGTGTTCGACGCAACTGGCACAAGTTTGTTCGATGCAACTGGCACAAGTTTGTTCTACGCAACTGGCACAAGTTTGTTCTATGCAACTGGCATAAATTTGTTTGACGCAACTGGCACAAGTTTCTTTGACACAACTGGCACAAGGTTGTTTGACGGAACTGGCACAAGGTTGCTCTACACAACTGGCACAAGTTTGTTCTATGCAACTGGCACAAGTTTGTTTGACACAACTGGCACAAGTTTTTTCTACGCAACTGGTACATGTTTCTTCGACGCAAGTGGCACAAGTTTGTTCGACGCAACTGGCCCAAACTTGTTTGAAGCAACTGGCAGAATTTTGATTGACACAACTGGCACAAGTTTGTTCTACGCAACTGGCACAAGTTTGTTCGACGAAACTGGCACAAGTTTGTTCTAAGCAATTGATACAAGTTTGTTCGATGCAACTGGCACAAGTTTGTTTGACGCAACTGGCACAAGTTTGTTCGATGCAACAGGCACAAGTTTGTTGTACGCAACTGGCACAAGTTTGTTCTACGCAACTGGCACAAGTTTGTTTGATGCAACTGGCACAAGTTTGTTCATCGCAACAGACACAAGTATGTTCTACGCAACTTGCCCAAGTTTGTTCTTCGCAACTGGCACGAGTTTGTTCTATGCAACTGGCACAAGTTTGTTCGACGCAACTGGCACAAGTTTGTTCTACGCAACTGGAACAAGTTTTTTGACGCAAATGGCACAAGTTTGTTGTACACAACTGGCACAAGTTTGTTCGACGCAACTGGCACAAGTTTGTTCTACGCAACTGGAACAAGTTTTTTGACGCAAATGGCACAAGTTTGTTGTACACAACTGGCACAAGTTTGTTCGACGCAACTGGCACAAATTTGTTCTACGCAACTGGAACAAGTTTTTTGACGCAAATGGCACAAGTTTGTTGTACACAACTGGCACAAGTTTGTTCGACGCAACTGGCACAAGTTTGTTCTACGCAACTGCCACAAGTTTGTTCTACGCAACTGGCACAAGTTTGTTCTACGCAACTGGCACAAGTTTGTTTGACGCAACTGGCCCAAGATTGTTTGACGCAACTGGCAAAAGTTTCTTTGAAACAACTGGCACAAGTTTGTCAAACGCAACTGGCACAACTTTGTTCGATCAACTGGCACAAGTTTTTTCGACGCAACTGGAAAAAGTTTGTTCTACGCAACTGGCACAAGTTTGTTCTAGGCAACTGGCACAAGTTTGTTCTACGCAACTGTCACAAGTTTGTCCAACGCACCTGGCACAAGTTTGTTCGATGCAACTGGCACAAGTTTGTTCTACGCAACTGGAAAATGTTTGTTCTACGCAACTGGCACAAGTTTGTTCTAGGCAACTGGCACAAGTTTGTTCTACGCAACTGTCACAAGTTTGTCCAACGCACCTGGCACAAGTTTGTTCGATGCAACTGGCACAAGTTTGTTCGATGCAACTTGCACAAGTTTGTTCTACGCAACTGGAAAATGATTGTTCTACGCAACTGGCACAAGTTTGTTCTACACAACTGGCTTAAGTTTGTTCTACGCAACTGGCACAAGTTTGTTCAACGCAACTGGCACAAGGTTGTTTAACGCAACTGGCAAAAGTTTGTTTAACGCAACTAGCACAAGTTTGTTTGACGCAACTGGCCCAAGTTTGTTCAACGCAACTGGCACAAGTTTGTAGTTCGCAACTGGCACAAGTATGTTCTACGTAACTGGCACAAGTTTGTCCGACACAACTGGCACAATTTTGTTCGACGCAACTGGCCCAAGTTTGTTTGACGCAACTGGCAAAAGTTTGTTTGAAACAACTGGGACAAGTTTGTTCTACGCAACTGGCACAAAGTTGTTCTACGCAACTGGCACAATTTTGTTCTATGCAACAGGCACAAGTTTGTTCTTCGCAACTGGCACAAGATTGTTTGACGCAACTGGCACAAGTTTGTTCTACGCAACTGGCATAAGTTTGTTCTACGCAACTGGCCCAAGTTTGTTTGACGCAACTGGCACAAGTTTGTTCTACGCAACTGGCACAAGATTGTTCTAGACAACTGGCACAAGTTTGTTCTACGCAACTGGCAGAAGTTTGTTCCACGGAACTGGCATAAGTTTGTTCGACGCTACTGGCAAAAGTTTCTTCTACGCAACTTGCACAAGTTTGTTTGACGCAACTGGCACAAGTTTGTTTGACGCAACTGGCACAAGTTTGTTCTACGCAACTGGCCCAAGTTTGTTTGACGCAACTGGCAGAAGTTTGTTCTATGCAACTGGCACAAGTTTGTTCCACGTAACGGGCACGAATTTGTTCTACGCAACTGGCACAAGTTTGTTTGACAAAACTGGCACAAGTTTGTTCTACGCAACTCTCAAAAGTTTGTTCTGCGCAACTGGCACAAGTTTGTTCGACGCAAGTGGCAAAAGTTTGTTCTATGCAACTGGCACAAGTTTGTTCTACGCAACTGGCAGAAGTTTGTTCGATGCAACTGGCATAAGTTTGTTTGACGCAACTGGCACAAGTTTGTTCGACGCAACTGGCACAAGTTTGTTCGACGCAACTGGCACAAGTTTGTTTAACGCAACTGGCACAAGTTTATTCGACCCAACTGGCACAAGTTTGTTTGACACAACTGGCACAAGTTTTTTTGACGCAACTGGCACAAGGTTGTTTGACGCAATTGGCACAAGTCTGTTTGACGCAACTGGCACAAGGTTGTTCTACAAAACTGGCACAAGTTTGTTCTATGCAACTGGCACAAGTTTGTTCTACGCAACTGGCACAAGTTTGTTCTACGCAACTGGCACAAGTTTGTTTGACGCAACTGGCACAAGGTTGTTTGACGCAACTGGCACAAGGTTGTTCTACAAAACTGGCACAAGTTTGTTCTATGCAACTGGCACAAGTTTGTTCTACGCAACTGGCACAAGTTTGTTCTACGCAACTGGCACAAGTTTCTTCGACGCAACTGGCACAAGTTTCTTCGACGCAACTGGCACAAGTTTCTTCGACGCAACTGGCCCAAGTTTGTTTGACGCAACTGGCACAAGTTTGTTTGACACAACTGGCACAAGTTTGTTCTACGCAACTGGCACAAGTTTGTTCGACGAAACTAGCACAAGTTTGTTCTACGCAACTGGCACAAGTTTGTTCTACGCAACTAGCACAAGTTTGTTCTATGGAACTGGCACAAGTTTGTTCTACGCAACTGGCACAAGTTTGTTTGACACAACTGGCACAAGTTTGTTCTACGTAACTGGCATAAGTTTGTTCTATGCAACTGGCACAAGTTTGTTCGACGCAACTGGCAAAAGTTTGTTTTATGCAACTGACACAAGTTTGTTTGACACAACTGGCACAAGTTTGTTCTACGCAACTGGCACAAGTTTGTTGGACGCAATTGGCACAAGTTTGTCCGACGCAACTGGCACAAGTGTGTTCGACGCAACTGGCACAAGTTTGTTCGATGCAACTGGCACAAGTTTGTTCTACGCAACTGGCACAAGTTTGTTCTATGCAACTGGCATAAATTTGTTTGAGGCAACTGGCACAAGTTTGTTTGACGCAACTGGTTCAAGGTTGTTTGACGCAACTGGCACAAGGTTGCTCTACACAACTGGCACAAGTTTGTTCTATGCAACTGCCACAAGTTTGTTTGACACAACTGGCACAAGTTTTTTCTACGCAACTGGCACAAGTTTCTTCGACGCAACTGGCACAAGTTTGTTCGACGCAACTGGCCCAAACTTTTGTGAAGCAACTGGCAGAAGTTTGATTGACACAACTGGCACAAGTTTGTTCGACGAAACTGGCACAAATTTGTTCTATGCAATTGACACAAGTTTGTTCGATGCAACTGGCACAAGTTTGTTCGACGCAACTGGCACAAGTTTATTCGATGCAACAGGCACAAGTTTGTTCTACGCAACTGGCACAAGTTTGTTCTACGCAACTGGCACAAGTTTGTTTGATGCAACTGGCACAAGTTTGTTCATCGCAACTGACACACGTTTGTTCTACGCAACTTGCCCAAGTTTGTTCTTCGTATCTGGCACGAGTTTGTTCTATGCAACTGGCACAAGTTTGTTCGACGCAACTGGCACAAGTTTGTTCTACGCAACTGGAACAAGTTTTTTGACGCAAATGGCACAAGTTTGTTGTACGCAACTGGCACAAGTTTGTTCGACGCAACTGGCACAAGTTTGTTCTACGCAACTGGCACAAGTTTGTTCTACGCAACTGGCACAAGTTTGTTCTACGCAACTGGCAAAAGTTTGTTTAACGCAACTGGCCCAAGTTTGTTTGACGCAACTGGCAAAAGTTTGTTTGAAACAACTGGCACAAGTTTGTCAAACGCAACTCGCACAACTTTGTTCGATCAACTGGCACAAGTTTTTTCGACGCAACTGGCACAAGTTTGTTCTACGCAACTGGAAAATGTTTGTTCTACGCAACTGGCACAAGTTTGTTCTAGGCAACTGGCACAAGTTTGTTCTACGCAACTGGAAAATGTTTGTTCTACGCAACTGGCACAAGTTTGTTCTACACAACTGGCTCAAGTTTGTTCTACGCAACTGGCACAAGTTTGTTCAACGCAACTGGCACAAGTTTGTTTGACGCAACTGGCAAAAGTTTGTTTAACGCAACTAGCACAAGTTTGTTTGACGCAACTGGCCCAAGTTTGTTCAACGCAACTGGCACAAGTTTGTAGTTCGCAACTGGCACAAGTATGTTCTACGTAACTGGCACAAGTTTGTCCGACACAACTGGCACAATTTTGTTCGACGCAACTGGCCCAAGTTTGTTTGACGCAACTGGCAAAAGTTTGTTTGACACTACTGGCACAAGTTTGTTCTACGCAACTGGCACAAGTTTGTTCGACGCAACTGGCACAAGTTTGTCCGACGCAACTGGCATAAGTTTGTTCTACGCAACTGGCACAAGTTTGTTCGACGCAATTGGCACAAGTTTGTCCGACGCAACTGTCACAAGTGTGTTCGACGCAACTGGCACAAGTTTGTTTGATGCAACTGGCACAAGTTTGTTCTACGCAACTGGCACAAGTTTGTTCTATGCAACTGGCATAAATTTGTTTGACGCAACTGGCCCAAGTTTGTTTGACGCAACTGGGAAAAGTTTGTTTGACACAACTCTCACAAAGTTTGTTCTACGCAACTGGCACAAGTTTGTTCAACGCAACTGGCCCAATTTTGTTTGACGCAACTGGCAAAAGTTTGTTTGAAACAACTGGCACAAGTTTGTTTAGCGCAACTGGCACAATTTTGTTCTACGCAACTGGCACACGTTTGTTCTACGCAACTGCCTCAAGTTTGTTCTACGCAACTGGCACAAGTTTGTTTGACGCAACTGGCACAAGTTTGTTCTATGCAACTGGCACAAGTTTGTTTGACGCAACTGGCACAAGTTTGTTCTACGCAACTGGCACAAGTTTGTTCTACGCAACTGGCACAAGTTTGTTCTACGCAACTGGCACAAGTTTGTTTGACACAACTGGCACAAGTTTGTTCTACGTAACTGGCACAAGTTTGTTCTACGCAAGTGGCACAAGTTTGTTCTACGCAACTGGCACAAGTTTGTTCTACGCAACTGGCACAAGTTTGTTTGACACAACTAGCACAAGTTTGTTCTACGTAACTGGCGCAAGTTTGTTCTAAGCAACTGTCACAAGTTTGTTCGACGCAACTGGCACACGTTTGTTTGACACAACTGGCACAAGTTTCTTCTACGCAACTGGCACAAGTTTGTTAAACACAACTGGCACTAGTTTGTTTGACGCAACTGGCACAAGTTTGTTCTACGCAACTGGCACAAGTTTGTTTGATGCAACTGGCACAAGTTTGTTCGACGCAACTGGCACAAGTTTGTTCAACGCAACAGTCACTAGTTTGTTCGACGCAACTGGCACAAGTTTGTTCTACGCAACTTTCACAAGTTTGTTCTGCGCAACTGGCAAAAGTTTCTTTTATGCAACTAGCACAAGTTTGTCCTACGCAAGTGGCACAAGTTTGTAGTTCTCAACTGGCACAAGTTTGTTCTACGCAACTGGCACAAGTTTGTTTGACGCAACTGGCACAAGTTTGTTTGACGCAACTGGCACAAGTTTGTTCTGCGCAACTGGCACAAGTTTATTTGATGCAACTGGCACAAGTTTCTTTGATGCAACTAGCACAAGTTTGTCCTACGCAAGTGGCACAAGTTTGTAGTTCTCAACTGGCACAAGTTTGTTCTACGCAACTGGCACAAGTTTGTCCTACGAAACTGGCACAAGTTTGTAGTTCGCAACTGGCACAAGTTTGTTCTACGCAACTGGCCCAAGTTTGTTTGACGCAACTGGCACAAGTTTGTTCTACGCAACTGACACAAGTTTGTTCTACGCAACTGGCACAAGTTTGTTCTACGCAACTAGCACAAGTTTGTTCTACGCAACTGGCACCAGTTTGTTCTACGCAACTGGCACAAAGTTGTTCTACACAACTGGCAAAATTTTGTTCTATGCAACTGGCACAAAGTTGTTCTACGTAACTGGCACAAGTTTATTTGACGCAACTGGAACAAGTTTATTTGACGCAACTGTCACAAGTTTCTTTGATGCAACTGGCACAAGTTTGTCCTACGCATTTGGCACAAGTTTGTAGTTCGCAACTGGCACAAGTTTGTTCTAGGCAACTGGCACAAGTTTGTTCTACGCAACTGGCACAAGTTTGTCCTACGAAACTGGCACAAGTTTGTTGTTCGCAACTGGCACAAATTTGTTCTACGCAACTGGCCCAAGTTTGTTTAACGCAACTGGCACAAGTTTGTTCTACGCAACTGACACAAGTTTGTTCTACGCAACTGGCACAAGTTTGTTCTACGCAACTAGCACAAGTTTATTCTACGCAACTGGCACAAGTTTGTTCTACGCAACTGGCACAAAGTTGTTCTACGCAACTGGCACAATTTTGTTCTATGCAACAGGCACAAGTTTGTTCTTCGCAACTGGCACAAGATTGTTTGACGCAACTGGCACAAGTTTGTTTTACGCAACTGGCACAAGTTTGTTCTACGCAACTGGCACAAGTTTGTTTGACGCAACTGGCACAAGTTTGTTCTACGCAACTGGCACAAGATTGTTCTACACAACTGGCACAAGTTTGTTCTACGCAACTGGCACAAGTTTGTTCCACGGAACTGGCACAAGTTTGTTCGACGCAACTGGCACAAGTTTCTTCTACGCAACTGGCACAAGTTTGTTCTACGCAACTGGCACAAACTTGTTTGTCGCAATTGGCACAAGTTTGTTTCGCAAGTGGCCCAAGTTTCTTCTACACAACTGGCACAAGTTTGTTCTATGCAACTGGCAGAAGTTTGTTCGACGCCACTGGCACAAGTTTGTTCTACGCAACTGGCACAAGTTTGTTCTTCGCAACTGGCACAAGATTGTTCAACGCAACTGGCACAAGTTTGTTCAAAGCAACTGGCAAAAGTTTGTTCGACGCAACTGGCCCAAGTTTGTTTGACGCAACTGGCAAAAGTTTGTTCGAAACAACTCTCACAAGTTTGTTCTACGCAACTGGCACAAGTTTGTTCAACGCAACTGGCACAAGTTTGTTTTATGCAACTGGCAGAAGTTTGTTTGACGCAACTCACACAAGTTTGTTCTATGCAACTGGCACAAGTTTGTTCTACGCAACTGGCAAAGGTTTGTTCTACGTAACTGGACAAGTTTGTTCTACGCAACTGGCAGAAGTTTGTTCTACGCAACTGACACAAGTTTGTTTGACACAACTGGCACAAGTTTGTTCTATGCAACTGGCAAAAGTTTGTTCTACGCAACTGGCACAAGTTTGTTCGACGCAAGTGGCACAAGTTTGTTTGACACAACTGGCACAGTTTGTTCTACGCAACTGGCACAAGTTTGTTCGATGCAACTGGCACAATTTTGTTTGACGCATCTGGCACAAGCTTGTTCGACACAACTGGCACAAGTTTGTTCGATGCAAATGGCACAAGTTTGTTCGACGCAACTGTCACAAGTTTGTTTAACGCAACTGGCACAAGTTTATTCGACCCAACAGGCAAAAGTTTGTTTGACGCAACTGGCACAAGTTTTTTTGACGCAACTGGCACAAGTTTGTTTGACGCAACTGGCACAAGGTTGTTTGACGCAACTGGCACAAGGTTGTTCTACACAACTGGCACAAGTTTGTTCGACGCAACTGACACAAGTTTGTTTGACGCAACTGGCACAAGTTTGTTTGACAAAACAGGCACAAGTTTGTTCTACTTAACTGGCACAAGTTTGTTCTACGCAACTGGCACAAGTTTGTTCGACACAACTGGCACAAGTTTGTTTTATGCAACTGGCACAAGTTTCTTTGACGAAACTGGCACAAGTTTGTTCGACGCAACTGGCCCAAGATTGTTTGACGCAACTGGCACAAGTTTGTTCTACGCAACTGGCACAAGTTTGTTCGATGCAACTGGCCCAAATTTGTTTGACGCAACTGACACAAGTTTGTTTGACACAACTGGCACAAGTTTGTTCTACGCAACTGGAAAATGTTTGTTCTACGCAACTGGCACAAGTTTGTTCTACGCAACTGGCTTAAGTTTGTTCTACGCAACTGGCACAAGTTTGTTCAACGCAACTGGCAAAAGTTTGTTTAACGCAACTAGCACAAGTTTGTTTGACGCAACTGGCCCAAGTTTGTTCAACGCAAGTGGCACAAGTTTGTAGTTCGCAACTGGCACAAGTATGTTCTACGTAACTGGCACAAGTTTGTCCGACACAACTGGCACAATTTTGTTCGACGCAACTGGCCCAAGTTTGTTTGACGCAACTGGCAAAAGTTTGTTTGACACAACTGGCACAAGTTTGTTCTACGCAACTGGCACAAAGTTGTTCTACGCAACTGGCACAATTTTGTTCTATGCAACAGGCACAAGTTTGTTCTTCGCAACTGGCACAATATTGTTTGACGCAATTGGCACAAGTTTGTTCTACGCAACTGGCACAAGTTTGTTCTACGCAACTGGCACAAGTTTGTTTGACGCAACTGGCACAAGTTTGTTCTACGCAACTGACACAAGTTTGTTCTACGCAACTGGCACAAGTTTGTTCTACGCAACTAGCACAAGTTTGTTCTATGGAACTGGCACAAGTTTGTTCTACGCAACTGGCACAAGTTTGTTTGACACAACTGGCACAAGTTTGTTCTACGTAACTGGCACAAGTTTGTTCTATGCAACTGGCACAAGTTTGTTCGACGCAACTGGCAAAAGTTTGTTTTATGCAACTGGCACAAGTTTGTTTGACACAACTGGCACAAGTTTGTTCTACGCAACTGGCACAAGTTTGTTCTTCGCAACTGGCACAAGATTGTTCAACGCAACTGGCACAAGTTTGTTCAAAGCAACTGGCAAAAGTTTGTTCGACGCAACTGGCCCAAGTTTGTTTGACGCAACTGGCAAAAGTTTGTTCGAAACAACTCTCACAAGTTTGTTCTACGCAACTGGCACAAGTTTGTTCAACGCAACTGGCACAAGTTTGTTTTATGCAACTGGCAGAAGTTTGTTTGACGCAACTCACACAAGTTTGTTCTATGCAACTGGCACAAGTTTGTTCTACGCAACTGGCAAAGGTTTGTTCTACGTAACTGGACAAGTTTGTTCTACGCAACTGGCAGAAGTTTGTTCTACGCAACTGACACAAGTTTGTTTGACACAACTGGCACAAGTTTGTTCTATGCAACTGGCAAAAGTTTGTTCTACGCAACTGGCACAAGTTTGTTCGACGCAAGTGGCACAAGTTTGTTTGACACAACTGGCACAGTTTGTTCTACGCAACTGGCACAAGTTTGTTCGATGCAACTGGCACAATTTTGTTTGACGCATCTGGCACAAGCTTGTTCGACACAACTGGCACAAGTTTGTTCGATGCAAATGGCACAAGTTTGTTCGACGCAACTGTCACAAGTTTGTTTAACGCAACTGGCACAAGTTTATTCGACCCAACAGGCAAAAGTTTGTTTGACGCAACTGGCACAAGTTTTTTTGACGCAACTGGCACAAGTTTGTTTGACGCAACTGGCACAAGGTTGTTTGACGCAACTGGCACAAGGTTGTTCTACACAACTGGCACAAGTTTGTTCGACGCAACTGACACAAGTTTGTTTGACGCAACTGGCACAAGTTTGTTTGACAAAACAGGCACAAGTTTGTTCTACTTAACTGGCACAAGTTTGTTCTACGCAACTGGCACAAGTTTGTTCGACACAACTGGCACAAGTTTGTTTTATGCAACTGGCACAAGTTTCTTTGACGAAACTGGCACAAGTTTGTTCGACGCAACTGGCCCAAGATTGTTTGACGCAACTGGCACAAGTTTGTTCTACGCAACTGGCACAAGTTTGTTCGATGCAACTGGCCCAAATTTGTTTGACGCAACTGACACAAGTTTGTTTGACACAACTGGCACAAGTTTGTTCTACGCAACTGGAAAATGTTTGTTCTACGCAACTGGCACAAGTTTGTTCTACGCAACTGGCTTAAGTTTGTTCTACGCAACTGGCACAAGTTTGTTCAACGCAACTGGCAAAAGTTTGTTTAACGCAACTAGCACAAGTTTGTTTGACGCAACTGGCCCAAGTTTGTTCAACGCAAGTGGCACAAGTTTGTAGTTCGCAACTGGCACAAGTATGTTCTACGTAACTGGCACAAGTTTGTCCGACACAACTGGCACAATTTTGTTCGACGCAACTGGCCCAAGTTTGTTTGACGCAACTGGCAAAAGTTTGTTTGACACAACTGGCACAAGTTTGTTCTACGCAACTGGCACAAAGTTGTTCTACGCAACTGGCACAATTTTGTTCTATGCAACAGGCACAAGTTTGTTCTTCGCAACTGGCACAATATTGTTTGACGCAATTGGCACAAGTTTGTTCTACGCAACTGGCACAAGTTTGTTCTACGCAACTGGCACAAGTTTGTTTGACGCAACTGGCACAAGTTTGTTCTACGCAACTGACACAAGTTTGTTCTACGCAACTGGCACAAGTTTGTTCTACGCAACTAGCACAAGTTTGTTCTATGGAACTGGCACAAGTTTGTTCTACGCAACTGGCACAAGTTTGTTTGACACAACTGGCACAAGTTTGTTCTACGTAACTGGCACAAGTTTGTTCTATGCAACTGGCACAAGTTTGTTCGACGCAACTGGCAAAAGTTTGTTTTATGCAACTGGCACAAGTTTGTTTGACACAACTGGCACAAGTTTGTTCTATGCAACTGGCACAAGTTTGTTGGACGCAATTGGCACAAGTTTGTCCGACGCAACTGGCACAAGTGTGTTCGACGCAACTGACACAAGTTTGTTCGATGCAACTGGCACAAGTTTGTTCTACGCAACTGGCACAAGTTTGTTCTATGCAACTGGCATAAATTTGTTTGAGGCAACTGGCACAAGTTTGTTTGACGCAACTGGTTCAAGGTTGTTTGACGCAACTGGCACAAGGTTGCTCTACACAACTGGTACAAGTTTGTTCTATGCAACTGCCACAAGTTTGTTTGACACAACTGGCACAAGTTTTTTCTACGCAACTGGCACAAGTTTCTTCGACGCAACTGGCACAAGTTTGTTCGACGCAACTGGCCCAAACTTTTGTGAAGCAACTGGCTGAAGTTTGATTGACACAACTGGCACAAGTTTGTTCGACGAAACTGGCACAAATTTGTTCTATGCAATTGACACAAGTTTGTTCGATGCAACTGGCACAAGTTTGTTCGACGCAACTGGCACAAGTTTATTCGATGCAACAGGCACAAGTTTGTTCTACGCAACTGGCACAAGTTTGTTCTACGCAACTGGCACAAGTTTGTTTGATGCAACTGGCACAAGTTTGTTCATCGCAACTGACACACGTTTGTTCTACGCAACTTGCCCAAGTTTGTTCTTCGTATCTGGCACGAGTCTGTTCTATGCAACTGGCACAAGTTTGTTCGACGCAACTGGCACAAGTTTGTTCTACGCAACTGGAACAAGTTTTTTGACGCAAATGGCACAAGTTTGTTCTACGCAACTGGCAAAAGTTTGTTTGACGCAACTGGCACAAGTTTGTTCAACGCAACTGGCACAAGTTTGTTCTACGCAACTGGCACAAGTTTGTTCTACGCAACTGGCACAAGTTTGTTCTACGCAACTGGCAAAAGTTTGTTTGACGCAACTGGCCCAAGTTTGTTTGACGCAACTGGCAAAAGTTTGTTTGAAACAACTGGCACAAGTTTGTCAAACGCAACTCGCACAACTTTGTTCGATCAACTGGCACAAGTTTTTTCGACGCAACTGGCACAAGTTTGTTCTACGCAACTGGAAAATGTTTGTTCTACGCAACTGGCACAAGTTTGTTCTAGGCAACTGGCACAAGTTTGTTCTACGCAACTGGAAAATGTTTGTTCTACGCAACTGGCACAAGTTTGTTCTACACAACTGGCTCAAGTTTGTTCTACGCAACTGGCACAAGTTTGTTCAACGCAACTGGCACAAGTTTGTTTGACGCAACTGGCAAAAGTTTGTTTAACGCAACTAGCACAAGTTTGTTTGACGCAACTGGCCCAAGTTTGTTCAACGCAACTGGCACAAGTTTGTAGTTCGCAACTGGCACAAGTATGTTCTACGTAACTGGCACAAGTTTGTCCGACACAACTGGCACAATTTTGTTCGACGCAACTGGCCCAAGTTTGTTTGACGCAACTGGCAAAAGTTTGTTTGACACTACTGGCACAAGTTTGTTCTACGCAACTGGCACAAGTTTGTTCGACGCAACTGGCACAAGTTTGTCCGACGCAACTGGCATAAGTTTGTTCAACGCAACTGGCACAAGTTTGTTCGACGCAATTGGCACAAGTTTGTCCGACGCAACTGTCACAAGTGTGTTCGACGCAACTGGCACAAGTTTGTTTGATGCAACTGGCACAAGTTTGTTCTACGCAACTGGCACAAGTTTGTTCTATGCAACTGGCATAAATATGTTTGACGCAACTGGCCCAAGTTTGTTTGACGCAACTGGGAAAAGTTTGTTTGACACAACTCTCACAAAGTTTGTTCTACGCAACTGGCACAAGTTTGTTCAACGCAACTGGCCCAATTTTGTTTGACGCAACTGGCAAAAGTTTGTTTGAAACAGCTGGCACAAGTTTGTTTAGCGCAACTGGCACAATTTTGTTCTACGCAACTGGCACACGTTTGTTCTACGCAACTGCCTCAAGTTTGTTCTACGCAACTGGCACAAGTTTGTTTGACGCAACTGGCACAAGTTTGTTCTATGCAACTGGCACAAGTTTGTTTGACGCAACTGGCACAAGTTTGTTCTAAGCAACTGGCACAAGTTTGTTCTACGCAACTGGCACAAGTTTGTTCTACGCAACTGGCACAAGTTTGTTTGACACAACTGGCACAAGTTTGTTCTACGTAACTGGCACAAGTTTGTTCTACGCAAGTGGCACAAGTTTGTTCTACGCAACTGGCACAAGTTTGTTCTACGCAACTGGCACAAGTTTGTTTGACACAACTAGCACAAGTTTGTTCTACGTAACTGGCGCAAGTTTGTTCTAAGCAACTGTCACAAGTTTGTTCGACGCAACTGGCACACGTTTGTTTGACACAACTGGCACACGTTTGTTCTACGCAACTGCCTCAAGTTTGTTCTACGCAACTGGCACAAGTTTGTTTGACGCAACTGGCACAAGTTTGTTCTATGCAACTGGCACAAGTTTGTTTGACGCAACTGGCACAAGTTTGTTCTACGCAACTGGCACAAGTTTGTTCTACGCAACTGGCACAAGTTTGTTCTACGCAACTGGCACAAGTTTGTTTGACACAACTGGCACAAGTTTGTTCTACGTAACTGGCACAAGTTTGTTCTACGCAAGTGGCAAAAGTTTGTTCTACGCAACTGGCACAAGTTTGTTCTACGCAACTGGCACAAGTTTGTTTGACACAACTAGCACAAGTTTGTTCTACGTAACTGGCGCAAGTGTGTTCTAAGCAACTGTCACAAGTTTGTTCGACGCAACTGGCACACGTTTGTTTGACACAACTGGCACAAGTTTCTTCTACGCAACTGGCACAAGTTTGTTAAACACAACTGGCACTAGTTTGTTTGACGCAACTGGCACAAGTTTGTTCTACGCAACTGGCACAAGTTTGTTTGATGCAACTGGCACAAGTTTGTTCGACGCAACTGGCACAAGTTTGTTCAACGCAACAGTCACAAGTTTGTTCGACGCAACTGGCACAAGTTTGTTCTACGCAACTTTCACAAGTTTGTTCTGCGCAACTGGCACAAGTTTCTTTGATGCAACTAGCACAAGTTTGTCCTACGCAAGTGGCACAAGTTTGTAGTTCTCAACTGGCACAAGTTTGTTCTACGCAACTGGCACAAGTTTGTTTGACGCAACTGGCACAAGTTTGTTCTGCGCAACTGGCACAAGTTTATTTGATGCAACTGGCACAAGTTTCTTTGATGCAACTAGCACAAGTTTGTCCTACGCAAGTGGCACAAGTTTGTAGTTCTCAACTCTCACAAGTTTGTTCTACACAACTGGCACAAGTTTGTTTGACGCAACTGGCACAAGTTTGTCCTACGAAACTGGCACAAGTTTGTAGTTCGCAACTGGCACAAGTTTGTTCTACGCAACTGGCCCAAGTTTGTTTGACGCAACTGGCACAAGTTTGTTCTACGCAACTGACACAAGTTTGTTCTACGCAACTGGCACAAGTTTGTTCTACGCAACTAGCACAAGTTTGTTCTACGCAACTGGCACAAGTTTGTTCTACGCAACTGGCACAAAGTTGTTCTACACAACTGGCAAAATTTTGTTCTATGCAACTGGCACAAAGTTGTTCTACGTAAGTGGCACAAGTTTATTTGACGCAACTGGAACAAGTTTTTTTGACGCAACTGTCACAAGTTTCTTTGATGCAACTGGCACAAGTTTGTCCTACGCATTTGGCACAAGTTTGTAGTTCGCAACTGGCACAAGTTTGTTCTAGGCAACTGGCACAAGTTTGTTCTACGCAACTGGCACAAGTTTGTCCTACGAAACTGGCACAAGTTTGCAGTTCGCAACTAGCAAAAGTTTGTTCCACGCAACTGGCCCAAGTTTGTTTAACGCAACTGGCACAAGTTTGTTCTACGCAACTGACACAAGTTTGTTCTACGCAATTGACACAAGTTTGTTCTACGCAACTAGCACAATTTTATTCTACGCAACTGGCACAAGTTTGTTCTATGCAACTGGCACAAAGTTGTTCTACGCAACTGGCACAATTTTGTTCTATGCAACAGGCACAAGTTTGTTCTTCGCAACTGGCACAAGATTGTTTGACGCAACTGGCACAAGTTTGTCCTACGAAACTGGCACAAGTTTGTAGTTCGCAACTGGCACAAGTTTGTTCTACGCAACTGGCCCAAGTTTGTTTGACGCAACTGGCACAAGTTTGTTCTACGCAACTGACACAATTTTGTTCTACGCAACTGGCACAAGTTTGTTCTACGCAACTAGCACAAGTTTGTTCTACGCAACTGGCACAAGTTTGTTCTACGCAACTGGCACAAAGTTATTCTACACAACTGGCAAAATTTTGTTCTATGCAACTGGCACAAAGTTGTTCTACGTAACTGGCACAAGTTTATTTGACGCAACTGGAACAAGTTTATTTGACGCAACTGTCACAAGTTTCTTTGAGGCAACTGGCACAAGTTTGTCCTACGCAAGTGGCACAAGTTTGTAGTTCACAACTGGCGCAAGTTTGTTCTACGCAACTGGCACAAGTTTGTTTGACGCAACTGGCCCAAGTTTGTTTAACGCAACTGGCACAAGTTTGTTCTACGCAACTGGCACAAGTTTGTTCTACGCAACTGGCGCAAGTTTGTCCTACGAAACTGGCACAAGTTTGTTGTTCGCAACTGGCACAAATTTGTTCTACGCAACTGGCCCAAGTTTGTTTAACGCAACTGGCACAAGTTTGTTCTACGCAACTGACACAAGTTTGTTCTACGCAACTGGCACAAGTTTGTTCTACGCAACTAGCACAAGTTTATTCTACGCAACTGGCACAAGTTTGTTCTACGCAACTGGCACAAAGTTGTTCTACGCAACTGGCACAATTTTGTTCTATGCAACAGGCACAAGTTTGTTCTTCGCAACTGGCACAAGATTGTTTGACGCAACTGGCAGAAGTTTGTTTTACGCAACTGGCACAAGTTTGTTCTACGCAACTGGCACAAGTTTGTTTGACGCAACTGGCACAAGTTTGTTCTACGCAACTGGCACAAGATTGTTCTACACAACTGGCACAAGTTTGTTCTACGCAACTGGCACAAGTTTGTTCCACGGAACTGGCACAAGTTTGTTCGACGCAACTGGCACAAGTTTCTTCTACGCAACTGGCACAAGTTTGTTCTACGCAACTGGCACAAACTTGTTTGTCGCAATTGGCACAAGTTTGTTTCGCAAGTGGCCCAAGTTTCTTCTACACAACTGGCACAAGTTTGTTCTATGCAACTGGCAGAAGTTTGTTCGACGCAACTGGCACAAGTTTGTTCTACGCAACTGGCACAAGTTTGTTCTTCGCAACTGGCACAAGATTGTTCAACGCAACTGGCACAAGTTTGTTCAAAGCAACTGGCAAAAGTTTGTTCGATGCAACTCACACAAGTTTGTTCTATGCAACTGGCACAAGTTTGTTTTATGCAACTGGCAGAAGTTTGTTTGACGCAACTCACACAAGTTTGTTCTATGCAACTGGCACAAGTTTGTTCTACGCAACTGGCAAAGGTTTGTTCTACGTAACTGGACAAGTTTGTTCTACGCAACTGGCACAAGTTTGTTCTACGCAACTGACACAAGTTTGTTTGACACAACTGGCACAAGTTTGTTCTATGCAACTGGCAAAAGTTTGTTCTACGCAACTGGCACAAGTTTGTTCGACGCAAGTGGCACAAGTTTGTTTGACACAACTGGCACAGTTTGTTCTATGCAACTGGCAGAAGTTTGTTCGATGCAACTGGCACAATTTTGTTTGACGCAACTGGCACAAGCTTGTTCGACACAACTGGCACAAGTTTGTTCGATGCAAATGGCACAAGTTTGTTCGACGCAACTGTCACAAGTTTGTTTAACGCAACTGGCACAAGTTTATTCGACCCAACAGGCAAAAGTTTGTTTGACGCAACTGGCACAAGTTTTTTTGACGCAACTGGCACAAGTTTGTTTGACGCAACTGGCACAAGGTTGTTTGACGCAACTGGCACAAGGTTGTTTGACACAACTGGCACAAGTTTGTTCGACGCAACTGACACAAGTTTGTTTGACGCAACTGGCACAAGTTTGTTTGACAAAACAGGCACAAGTTTGTTCTACTTAACTGGCACAAGTTTGTTCTACGCAACTGGCACAAGTTTGTTCGACACAACTGGCACAAGTTTGTTTTATGCAACTGGCACAAGTTTCTTTGACGAAACTGGCACAAGTTTGTTCGACGCAACTGGCCCAAGATTGTTTGACGCAACTGGCACAAGTTTGTTCTACGCAACTGGCACAAGTTTGTTCGATGCAACTGGCCCAAGTTTGTTTGACGCAACTGGCACAAGTTTGTTTGACACAACTGGCACAAGTTTGTTCTACGCAACTGGAAAATGTTTGTTCTACGCAACTGGCACAAGTTTGTTCTACGCAACTGGCTTAAGTTTGTTCTACGCAACTGGCACAAGTTTGTTCAACGCAACTGGCAAAAGTTTGTTTAACGCAACTAGCACAAGTTTGTTTGACGCAACTGGCCCAAGTTTGTTCAACGCAAGTGGCACAAGTTTGTAGTTCGCAACTGGCACAAGTATGTTCTACGTAACTGGCACAAGTTTGTCCGACACAACTGGCACAATTTTGTTCGACGCAACTGGCCCAAGTTTGTTTGACGCAACTGGCAAAAGTTTGTTTGACACAACTGGCACAAGTTTGTTCTACGCAACTGGCACAAAGTTGTTCTACGCAACTGGCACAATTTTGTTCTATGCAACAGGCACAAGTTTGTTCTTCGCAACTGGCACAATATTGTTTGACGCAATTGGCACAAGTTTGTTCTACGCAACTGGCACAAGTTTGTTCTACGCAACTGGCCCAAGTTTGTTTGACGCAACTGGCACAAGTTTGTTCTACGCAACTGGCACAAGATTGTTCTACACAACTGGCACAAGTTTGTTCTACGCAACTGGCAGAAGTTTGTTCCACGGAACTGGCATAAGTTTGTTCGACGCTACTGGCAAAAGTTTCTTCTACGCAACTTGCACAAGTTTGTTTGACGCAACTGGCACAAGTTTGTTTGACGCAACTGGCACAAGTTTGTTCTACGCAACTGGCCCAAGTTTGTTTGACGCAACTGGCAGAAGTTTGTTCTATGCAACTGGCACAAGTTTGTTCCACGTAACGGGCACGAATTTGTTCTACGCAACTGGCACAAGTTTGTTTGACAAAACTGGCACAAGTTTGTTCAACGCAACTGGCAAAAGTTTGTTCTGCGCAACTGGCACAAGTTTGTTCGACGCAAGTGGCAAAAGTTTGTTCTATGCAACTGGCACAAGTTTGTTCTACGCAACTGGCAGAAGTTTGTTCGATGCAACTGGCATAAGTTTGTTTGACGCAACTGGCACAAGTTTGTTCGACGCAACTGGCACAAGTTTGTTCGACGCAACTGGCACAAGTTTGTTTAACGCAACTGGCACAAGTTTATTCGACCCAACTGGCACAAGTTTGTTTGACACAACTGGCACAAGTTTTTTTGACGCAACTGGCACAAGGTTGTTTGACGCAATTGGCACAAGTCTGTTTGACGCAACTGGCACAAGGTTGTTCTACAAAACTGGCACAAGTTTGTTCTATGCAACTGGCACAAGTTTGTTCTACGCAACTGGCACAAGTTTGTTCTACGCAACTGGCAGAAGTTTGTTTGACGCAACTGGCACAAGGTTGTTTGACGCAACTGGCACAAGGTTGTTCTACAAAACTGGCAAAAGTTTGTTCTATGCAACTGGCACAAGTTTGTTCTACGCAACTGGCACAAGTTTGTTCTACGCAACTGGCACAAGTTTCTTCGACGCAACTGGCACAAGTTTCTTCGACGCAACTGGCACAAGTTTCTTCGACGCAACTGGCCCAAGTTTGTTTGACGCAACTGGCACAAGTTTGTTTGACACAACTGGCACAAGTTTGTTCTACGCAACTGGCACAAGTTTGTTCGACGAAACTAGCACAAGTTTGTTCTACGCAACTGGCACAAGTTTGTTCTACGCAACTAGCACAAGTTTGTTCTATGGAACTGGCACAAGTTTGTTCTATGCAACTGGCACAAGTTTGTTTGACACAACTGGCACAAGTTTGTTCTACGTAACTGGCACAAGTTTGTTCTATGCAACTGGCACAAGTTTGTTCGACGCAACTGGCAAAAGTTTGTTTTATGCAACTGGCACAAGTTTGTTTGACACAACTGGCACAAGTTTGTTCTACGCAACTGGCACAAGTTTGTTGGACGCAATTGGCACAAGTTTGTCCGACGCAACTGGCACAAGTGTGTTCGACGCAACTGGCACAAGTTTGTTCGATGCAACTGGCACAAGTTTGTTCTACGCAACTGGCACAAGTTTGTTCTATGCAACTGGCATAAATTTGTTTGAGGCAACTGGCACAAGTTTGTTTGACGCAACTGGTTCAAGGTTGTTTGACGCAACTGGCACAAGGTTGCTCTACACAACTGGCACAAGTTTGTTCTATGCAACTGCCACAAGTTTGTTTGACACAACTGGCACAAGTTTTTTCGACGCAACTGGCACAAGTTTCTTCGACGCAACTGGCACAAGTTTGTTCGACGCAACTGGCCCAAACTTTTGTGAAGCAACTGGCAGAAGTTTGATTGACACAACTGGCACAAGTTTGTTCGACGAAACTGGCACAAATTTGTTCTATGCAATTGGCACAAGTTTGTTCGATGCAACTGGCACAAGTTTGTTCGACGCAACTGGCACAAGTTTATTCGATGCAACAGGCACAAGTTTGTTCTACGCAACTGGCACAAGTTTGTTCTACGCAACTGGCACAAGTTTGTTTGATGCAACTGGCACAAATTTGTTCATCGCAACTGACACACGTTTGTTCTACGCAACTTGCCCAAGTTTGTTCTTCGTATCTGGCACGAGTTTGTTCTATGCAACTGGCACAAGTTTGTTCGACGCAACTGGCACAAGTTTGTTCTACGCAACTGGAACAAGTTTTTTGACGCAAATGGCACAAGTTTGTTGTACGCAACTGGCACAAGTTTGTTCGACGCAACTGGCACAAGTTTGTTCTACGCAACTGGCACAAGTTTGTTCTACGCAACTGGCAAAAGTTTGTTTGACGCAACTGGCCCAAGTTTGTTTGACGCAACTGGCAAAAGTTTGTTTGAAACAACTGGCACAAGTTTGTCAAACGCAACTCGCACAACTTTGTTCGATCAACTGGCACAAGTTTTTTCGACGCAACTGGCACAAGTTTGTTCTACGCAACTGGAAAATGTTTGTTCTACGCAACTGGCACAAGTTTGTTCTAGGCAACTGGCACAAGTTTGTTCTACGCAACTGGAAAATGTTTGTTCTACGCAACTGGCACAAGTTTGTTCTACACAACTGGCTCAAGTTTGTTCTACGCAACTGGCACAAGTTTGTTCAACGCAACTGGCACAAGTTTGTTTGACGCAACTGGCAAAAGTTTGTTTAACGCAACTAGCACAAGTTTGTTTTACGCAACTGGCACAAGTTTGTTCTACGCAACTGGCACAAGTTTGTTTGACGCAACTGGCACAAGTTTGTTCTACGCAACTGGCATAAGATTGTTCTACACAACTGGCACAAGTTTGTTCTACGCAACTGGCACAAGTTTGTTCCACGGAACTGGCACAAGTTTGTTCGACGCAACTGGCACAAGTTTCTTCTACGCAACTGGCACAAGTTTGTTCTACGCAACTGGCACAAACTTGTTTGTCGCAATTGGCACAAGTTTGTTTCGCAAGTGGCCCAAGTTTCTTCTACACAACTGGCACAAGTTTGTTCTATGCAACTGGCAGAAGTTTGTTCGACGCAACTGGCACAAGTTTGTTCTACGCAACTGGCACAAGTTTGTTCTTCGCAACTGGCACAAGATTGTTCAACGCAACTGGCACAAGTTTGTTCAAAGCAACTGGCAAAAGTTTGTTCGACGCAACTGGCCCAAGTTTGTTTGACGCAACTGGCAAAAGTTTGTTCGAAACAACTCTCACAAGTTTGTTCTACGCAACTGGCACAAGTTTGTTCTACGCAACTGGCAAAAGTTTGTTTTATGCAACTGGCAGAAGTTTGTTTGACGCAACTCACACAAGTTTGTTCTATGCAACTGGCACAAGTTTGTTCTACGCAACTGGCAAAGGTTTGTTCTACGTAACTGGACAAGTTTGTTCTACGCAACTGGCACAAGTTTGTTCTACGCAACTGACACAAGTTTGTTTGACACAACTGGCACAAGTTTGTTCTATGCAACTGGCAAAAGTTTGTTCTACGCAACTGGCACAAGTTTGTTCGACGCAAGTGGCACAAGTTTGTTTGACACAACTGGCACAGTTTGTTCTACGCAACTGGCAAAAGTTTGTTCGATGCAACTGGCACAATTTTGTTTGACGCAACTGGCACAAGCTTGTTCGACACAACTGGCACAAGTTTGTTCGATGCAAATGGCACAAGTTTGTTCGACGCAACTGTCACAAGTTTGTTTAACGCAACTGGCACAAGTTTATTCGACCCAACAGGCAAAAGTTTGTTTGACGCAACTGGCACAAGTTTTTTTGACGCAACTGGCACAAGTTTGTTTGACGCAACTGGCACAAGGTTGTTTGACGCAACTGGCACAAGGTTGTTCTACAGAACTGGCACAAGTTTGTTCGACGCAACTGACACAAGTTTGTTTGACGCAACTGGCACAAGTTTGTTTGACAAAACAGGGACAAGTTTGTTCTACTTAACTGGCACAAGTTTGTTCTACGCAACTGGCACAAGTTTGTTCGACACAACTGGCACAAGTTTGTTTTATGCAACTGGCACAAGTTTCTTTGACGAAACTGGCACAAGTTTGTTCGACGCAACTGGCCCAAGATTGTTTGACGCAACTGGCACAAGTTTGTTCTACGCAACTGGCACAAGTTTGTTCGATGCAACTGGCCCAAGTTTGTTTGACGCAACTGGCACAAGTTTGTTTGACACAACTGGCACAAGTTTGTTCTACGCAACTGGAAAATGTTTGTTCTACGCAACTGGCACAAGTTTGTTCTATGCAACTGGCTTATGTTTGTTCTACGCAACTGGCACAAGTTTGTTCAACGCAACTGGCAAAAGTTTGTTTAACGCAACTAGCACAAGTTTGTTTGACGCAACTGGCCCAAGTTTGTTCAACGCAAGTGGCACAAGTTTGTAGTTCGCAACTGGCACAAGTATGTTCTACGTAACCGGCACAAGTTTGTCCGACACAACTGGCACAATTTTGTTCGACGCAACTGGCCCAAGTTTGTTTGACGCAACTGGCAAAAGTTTGTTTGACACAACTGGCACAAGTTTGTTCTACGCAACTGGCACAAAGTTGTTCTACGCAACTGGCACAATTTTGTTCTATGCAACAGGCACAAGTTTGTTCTTCGCAACTGGCACAATATTGTTTGACGCAATTGGCACAAGTTTGTTCTACGCAACTGGCACAAGTTTGTTCTACGCAACTGGCCCAAGTTTGTTTGACGCAACTGGCACAAGTTTGTTCTACGCAACTGACACAAGTTTGTTCTACGCAACTGGCACAAGTTTGTTCTACGCAACTAGCACAAGTTTGTTCTATGGAACTGGCACAAGTTTGTTCTACGCAACTGGCACAAGTTTGTTTGACACAACTGGCACAAGTTTGTTCTACGTAACTGGCACAAGTTTGTTCTATGCAACTGGCACAAGTTTGTTCGACGCAACTGGCAAAAGTTTGTTTTATGCAACTGGCACAAGTTTGTTTGACACAACTGGCACAAGTTTGTTCTACGCAACTGGCACAAGTTTGTTGGACGCAATTGGCACAAGTTTGTCTGACGCAACTGGCACAAGTGTGTTCGACGCAACTGGCACAAGTTTGTTCGATGCAACTGGCACAAGTTTGTTCTACGCAACTGGCACAAGTTTGTTCTATGCAACTGGCATAAATTTGTTTGAGGCAACTGGCACAAGTTTGTTTGACGCAACTGGTTCAAGGTTGTTTGACGCAACTGGCACAAGGTTGCTCTACACAACTGGCACAAGTTTGTTCTATGCAACTGCCACAAGTTTGTTTGACACAACTGGCACAAGTTTTTTCTACGCAACTGGCACAAGTTTCTTCGACGCAACTGGCACAAGTTTGTTCGACGCAACTGGCCCAAACTTTTGTGAAGCAACTGGCAGAAGTTTGATTGACACAACTGGCACAAGTTTGTTCGACGAAACTGGCACAAATTTGTTCTATGCAATTGACACAAGTTTGTTCGATGCAACTGGCACAAGTTTGTTCGACGCAACTGGCACAAGTTTATTCGATGCAACAGGCACAAGTTTGTTCTACGCAACTGGCACAAGTTTGTTCTACGCAACTGGCACAAGTTTGTTTGATGCAACTGGCACAAGTTTGTTCATCGCAACTGACACACGTTTGTTCTACGAAACTTGCCCAAGTTTGTTCTTCGTATCTGGCACGAGTTTGTTCTATGCAACTGGCACAAGTTTGTTCGACGCAACTGGCACAAGTTTGTTCTACGCAACTGGAACAAGTTTTTTGACGCAAATGGCACAAGTTTGTTGTACGCAACTGGCACAAGTTTGTTCGACGCAACTGGCACAAGTTTGTTCTACGCAACTGGCACAAGTTTGTTCTACGCAACTGGCACAAGTTTGTTCTACGCAACTGGCAAAAGTTTGTTTGACGCAACTGGCCCAAGTTTGTTTGACGCAACTGGCAAAAGTTTGTTTGAAACAACTGGCACAAGTTTGTCAAACGCAACTCGCACATCTTTGTTCGATCAACTGGCACAAGTTTTTTCGACGCAACTGGCACAAGTTTGTTCTACGCAACTGGAAAATGTTTGTTCTACGCAACTGGCACAAGTTTGTTCTAGGCAACTGGCACAAGTTTGTTCTATGCAACTGGAAAATGTTTGTTCTACGCAATTGGCACAAGTTTGTTCTACACAACTGGCTCAAGTTTGTTCTACGCAACTGGCACAAGTTTGTTCAACGCAACTGGCACAAGTTTGTTTGACGCAACTGGCAAAAGTTTGTTTAACGCAACTAGCACAAGTTTGTTTGACGCAACTGGCCCAAGTTTGTTCAACGCAACTGGCACAAGTTTGTAGTTCGCAACTGGCACAAGTATGTTCTACGTAACTGGCACAAGTTTGTCCGACACAACTGGCACAATTTTGTTCGACGCAACTGGCCCAAGTTTGTTTGACGCAACTGGCAAAAGTTTGTTTGACACTACTGGCACAAGTTTGTTCTACGCAACTGGCACAAGTTTGTTCGACGCAACTGGCACAAGTTTGTCCGACGCAACTGGCATAAGTTTGTTCTACGCAACTGGCACAAGTTTGTTCGACGCAATTGGCACAAGTTTGTCCGACGCAACTGTCAGAAGTGTGTTCGACGCAACTGGCACAAGTTTGTTTGACACAACTGGCACAAGTTTGTTCTACGCAACTGGCACAAGTTTGTTCTATGCAACTGGCATAAATTTGTTTGACGCAACTGGCCCAAGTTTGTTTGACGCAACTGGGAAAAGTTTGTTTGACACAACTCTCACAAAGTTTGTTCTACGCAACTGGCACAAGTTTGTTCAACGCAACTGTCCCAATTTTGTTTGACGCAACTGGCAAAAGTTTGTTTGAAACAACTGGCACAAGTTTGTTTAGCGCAACTGGCACAATTTTGTTCTACGCAACTGGCACACGTTTGTTCTACGCAACTGCCTCAAGTTTGTTCTACGCAACTGGCACAAGTTTGTTTGACGCAACTGGCACAAGTTTGTTCTTTGCAACTGGCACAAGTTTGTTTGACGCAACTGGCACAAGTTTGTTCTACGCAACTGGCACAAGTTTGTTCTACGCAACTGGCACAAGTTTGTTCTACGCAACTGGCACAAGTTTGTTTGACACAACTGGCACAAGTTTGTTCTACGTAACTGGCACAAGTTTGTTCTACGCAAGTGGCACAAGTTTGTTCTACGCAACTGGCACAAGTTTGTTCTATGCAACTGGCACAAGTTTGTTTGACACAACTAGCACAAGTTTGTTCTACGTAACTGGCGCAAGTTTGTTCTAAGCAACTGTCACAAGTTTGTTCGACGCAACTGGCACACGTTTGTTTGACACAACTGGCACACGTTTGTTCTACGCAACTGCCTCAAGTTTGTTCTACGCAACTGGCACAAGTTTGTTTGACGCAACTGGCACAAGTTTGTTCTATGCAACTGGCACAAGTTTGTTTGACGCAACTGGCACAAGTTTGTTCTACGCAACTGGCACAAGTTTGTTCTACGCAACTGGCACAAGTTTGTTTGACACAACTGGTACAAGTTTGTTCTACGTAACTGGCACAAGTTTGTTCTACGCAAGTGGCACAAGTTTGTTCTACGCAACTGGCACAAGTTTGTTCTACGCAACTGGCACAAGTTTGTTTGACACAACTAGCACAAGTTTGTTCTACGTAACTGGCGCAAGTTTGTTCTAAGCAACTGTCACAAGTTTGTTCGACGCAACTGGCACACGTTTGTTTGACACAACTGGCACAAGTTTCTTCTACGCAACTGGCACAAGTTTGTTAAACACAACTGGCACTAGTTTGTTTGACACAACTGGCACAAGTTTGTTCTACGCAACTGGCACAAGTTTGTTTGATGCAACTGGCACAAGTTTGTTCGACGCAACTGGCACAAGTTTGTTCAACGCAACAGTCACAAGTTTGTTCGACGCAACTGGCACAAGTTTGTTCTACGCAACTTTCACAAGTTTGTTCTGCGCAACTGGCACAAGTTTCTTTGATGCAACTAGCACAAGTTTGTCCTACGCAAGTGGCACAAGTTTGTAGTTCTCAACTGGCACAAGTTTGTTCTACGCAACTGGCACAAGTTTGTTTGACGCAACTGGCACAAGTTTGTTCTGCGCAACTGGCACAAGTTTATTTGATGCAACTGGCACAAGTTTCTTTGATGCAACTAGCACAAGTTTGTCCTACGCAAGTGGCACAAGTTTGTAGTTCTCAACTGGCACAAGTTTGTTCTACGCAACTGGCACAAGTTTGTTTGACGCAACTGGCACAAGTTTGTCCTACGAAACTGGCACAAGTTTGTAGTTCGCAACTGGCACAAGTTTGTTCTACGCAACTGGCCCAAGTTTGTTTGACGCAACTGGCACAAGTTTGTTCTACGCAACTGACACAAGTTTGTTCTACGCAACTGGCACAAGTTTGTTCTACGCAACTAGCACAAGTTTGTTCTACGCAACTGGCACAAGTTTGTTCTACGCAACTGGCACAAAGTTGTTCTACACAACTGGCAAAATTTTGTTCTATGCAACTGGCACAAAGTTGTTCTACGTAACTGGCACAAGTTTATTTGACGCAACTGGAACAAGTTTTTTTGACGGAACTGTCACAAGTTTCTTTGATGCAACTGGCACAAGTTTGTCCTACGCATTTGGCACAAGTTTGTAGTTCGCAACTGGCACAAGTTTGTTCTAGGCAACTGGCACAAGTTTGTTCTACGCAACTGGCACAAGTTTGTCCTACGAAACTGGCACATGTTTGCAGTTCGCAACTAGCACAAGTTTGTTCCACGCAACTGGCCCAAGTTTGTTTAACGCAACTGGCACAAGTTTGTTCTACGCAACTGACACAAGTTTGTTCTACGCAATTGACACAAGTTTGTTCTACGCAACTAGCACAATTTTATTCTACGCAACTGGCACAAGTTTGTTCTATGCAACTGGCACAAAGTTGTTCTACGCAACTGGCACAATTTTGTTCTATGCAACAGGCACAAGTTTGTTCTTCGCAACTGGCACAAGATTGTTTGACGCAACTGGCACAAGTTTGTCCTACGAAACTGGCACAAGTTTGTAGTTCGCAACTGGCACAAGTTTGTTCTACGCAACTGGCCCAAGTTTGTTTGACGCAACTGGCACAAGTTTGTTCTACGCAACTGACACAATTTTGTTCTACGCAACTGGCACAAGTTTGTTCTACGCAACTAGCACAAGTTTGTTCTACGCAACTGGCACAAGTTTGTTCTACGCAACTGGCACAAAGTTATTCTACACAACTGGCAAAATTTAGTTCTATGCAACTGGCACAAAGTTGTTCTACGTAACTGGCACAAGTTTATTTGACGCAACTGGAACAAGTTTATTTGACGCAACTGTCACAAGTTTCTTTGAGGCAACTGGCACAAGTTTGTCCTATGCAAGTGGCACAAGTTTGTAGTTCACAACTGGCGCAAGTTTGTTCTACGCAACTGGCACAAGTTTGTTTGACGCAACTGGCACAAGTTTGTCCTACGAAACTGGCACAAGTTTGTTGTTCGCAACTGGCACAAATTTGTTCCACGCAACTGGCCCAAGTTTGTTTAACGCAACTGGCACAAGTTTGTTCTACGCAACTGACACAAGTTTGTTCTACGCAACTGGCACAAGTTTGTTCTACGCAACTAGCACAAGTTTATTCTACGCAACTGGCACAAGTTTGTTCTACGCAACTGGCACAAAGTTGTTCTACGCAACTGGCACAATTTTGTTCTATGCAACAGGCACAAGTTTGTTCTTCGCAACTGGCACAAGATTGTTTGACGCAACTGGCACAAGTTTGTTTTACGCAACTGGCACAAGTTTGTTCTACGCAACTGGCACAAGTTTGTTTGAAGCAACTGGCACAAGTTTGTTCTACGCAACTGGCACAAGATTGTTCTACACAACTGGCACAAGTTTGTTCTACGCAACTGGCACAAGTTTGTTCCACGGAACTGGCACAAGTTTGTTCGACGCAACTGGCACAAGTTTCTTCTACGCAACTGGCACAAGTTTGTTCTACGCAACTGGCACAAACTTGTTTGTCGCAACTGGCACAAGTTTGTTTCGCAAGTGGCCCAAGTTTCTTCTACACAACTGGCACAAGTTTGTTCTATGCAACTGGCAGAAGTTTGTTCGACGCAACTGGCACAAGTTTGTTCTACGCAACTGGCACAAGTTTGTTCTTCGCAACTGGCACAAGATTGTTCAACGCAACTGGCACAAGTTTGTTTAAAGCAACTGGCAAAAGTTTGTTCGACGCAACTGGCCCAAGTTTGTTTGACGCAACTGGCAAAAGTTTGTTCGAAACAACTCTCACAAGTTTGTTCTACGCAACTGGCACAAGTTTGTTCTACGCAACTGGCACAAGTTTGTTTTATGCAACTGGCAGAAGTTTGTTTGACGCAACTCACACAAGTTTGTTCTATGCAACTGGCACAAGTTTGTTCTACGCAACTGGCAAAGGTTTGTTCTACGTAACTGGACAAGTTTGTTCTACGCAACTGGCACAAGTTTGTTCTACGCAACTGACACAAGTTTGTTTGACACAACTGGCACAAGTTTGTTCTATGCAACTGGCAAAAGTTTGTTCTACGCAACTGGCACAAGTTTGTTCGACGCAAGTGGCACAAGTTTGTTTGACACAACTGGCACAGTTTGTTCTACGCAACTGGCACAAGTTTGTTCGATGCAACTGGCACAATTTTGTTTGACGCAACTGGCACAAGCTTGTTCGACACAACTGGCACAAGTTTGTTCGATGCAAATGGCACAAGTTTGTTCGACGCAACTGTCACAAATTTGTTTAACGCAATTGGCACAAGTTTATTCGACCCAACAGGCAAAAGTTTGTTTGACGCAACTGGCACAAGTTTTTTTGACGCAACTGGCACAAGTTTGTTTGACGCAACTGGAACAAGGTTGTTTGACGCAACTGGCACAAGGTTGTTCTACACAACTGGCACAAGTTTGTTCGACGCAACTGACACAAGTTTGTTTGACGCAACTGGCACAAGTTTGTTTGACAAAACAGGCACAAGTTTGTTCTACTTAACTGGCACAAGTTTGTTCTACGCAACTGGCACAAGTTTGTTCGACACAACTGGCACAAGTTTGTTTTATGCAACTGGCACAAGTTTCTTTGACGAAACTGGCACAAGTTTGTTCGACGCAACTGGCCCAAGATTGTTTGACGCAACTGGCAGAAGTTTGTTCTACGCAACTGGCACAAGTTTGTTCGATGCAACTGGCCCAAGTTTGTTTGACGCAACTGGCACAAGTTTGTTTGACACAACTGGCACAAGTTTGTTCTACGCAACTGGAAAATGTTTGTTCTACGCAACTGGCACAAGTTTGTTCTACGCAACTGGCTTAAGTTTGTTCTACGCAACTGGCACAAGTTTGTTCAACGCAACTGGCAAAAGTTTGTTTAACGCAACTAGCACAAGTTTGTTTGACGCAACTGGCCCAAGTTTGTTCAACGCAAGTGGCACAAGTTTGTAGTTCGCAACTGGCACAAGTATGTTCTACGTAACTGGCACAAGTTTGTCCGACACAACTGGCACAATTTTGTTCGACGCAACTGGCCCAAGTTTGTTTGACGCAACTGGCAAAAGTTTGTTTGACACAACTGGCACAAGTTTGTTCTACGCAACTGGCACAAAGTTGTTCTACGCAACTGGCACAATTTTGTTCTATGCAACAGGCACAAGTTTGTTCTTCGCAACTGGCACAATATTGTTTGACGCAATTGGCACAAGTTTGTTCTACGCAACTGGCACAAGTTTGTTCTACGCAACTGGCCCAAGTTTGTTTGACGCAACTGGCACAAGTTTGTTCTACGCAACTGGCACAAGATTGTTGTACACAACTGGCACAAGTTTGTTCTACGCAACTGGCAGAAGTTTGTTCCACGGAAGTGGCACAAGTTTCTTCTACGCAACTGGCACAAGTTTGTTTGACGCTACTGGCACAAGTTTGTTTGACGCAACTGGCACAAGTTTGTTCTACGCAACTGGCCCAAGTTTGTTTGACACAACTGGCAGAAGTTTGTTCTATGCAACTGGCACAAGTTTGTTCCACGTAACGGGCACGAATTTGTTCTACGCAACTGGCACAAGTTTGTTTGACAAAACTGGCACAAGTTTGTTCTACGCAACTGGCAAAAGTTTGTTCTGCGCAACTGTCACAAGTTTGTTCGACGCAAGTGGCAAAAGTTTGTTCTATGCAACTGGCACAAGTTTGTTCTACGCAACTGGCACAAGTTTGTTCGGTGCAACTGGCATAAGTTTGTTTGACGCAACTGGCACAAGTTTGTTCGACGCAACTAGCACAAGTTTGTTCGACGCAACTGGCACAAGTTTGTTTAACGCTACTGGCACAAGTTTATTCGACCCAACTGGCACAAGTTTGTTTGACACAACTGGCACAATTTTTTTTTGACACAACTGGCAAAATGTTGTTTGACGCAATTGGCACAAGTCTGTTTGACGCAACTGGCACAAGGTTGTTCTACAAAACTGGCACAAGTTTGTTCTATGCAACTGGCAAAAGTTTGTTCTACGCAACTGGCACAAGTTTGTTCTACGCAACTGGCACAAGTTTATTTGACGCAACTGGCACAAGGTTGTTTGACGCAACTGGCACAAGGTTGTTCTACAAAACTGGCACAAGTTTGTTCTATGCAACTGGCACAAGTTTGTTCTACGCAACTGGCACAAGTTTGTTCTACGCAACTGGCACAAGTTTGTTCTATGCAACTGGCACAAGTTTCTTCGACGCAACTGGCACAAGTTTCTTCGACGCAACTGGCCCAAGTTTGTTTGACGCAACTGGCACAAGTTTGTTTGACACAACTGGCACAAGTTTGTTCGACGAAACTGGCACAAGTTTGTTCTACGCAACTGGCACAAGTTTGTTGGACGCAATTGGCACAAGTTTGTCCGACGCAACTGGCACAAGTGTGTTCGACGCAACTGGCACAAGTTTGTTTGACGCAACTGGCACAAGTTTGTTCGACACAACTGGCACAAGTTTGTTCGACACAACTGGCACAAGTTTGTTTGACGCAACTGGCCCAAGTTTGTTTGACGCAACTGGCAAAAGTTTCTTTGAAACAACTGGCACAAGTTTGTCAAACGCAACTGGCACAACTTTGTTCGATCAACTGGCACAAGTTTTTTCGACGCAACTGGCACAAGTTTGTTCTACGCAACTGGAAAATGTTTGTTCTGCGCAACTGGCACAAGTTTGTTCTAGGCAACTGGCACAAGTTTGTTCTACGCAACTGGAAAATGTTTGTTCTACGCAATTGGCACAAGTTTGTTCTACGCAACTGGCTCAAGTTTGTTCTAAGCAACTGGCACAAGTTTGTTCAACGCAACTGGCACAAGTTTGTTTGACACAACTGGCAAAAGTTTGTTTAACGCAACTAGCACAAGTTTGTTTGACGCAACTTGCCCAAGTTTGTTCAACGCAACTGGCAGAAGTTTGTAGTTCGCAACTGGCACAAGTATTTTCTACGTAACTGGCACAAGTTTGTCTGACACAACTGGCACAATTTTGTTCGACGCAACTAGCCCAAGTTTGTTTGACGCAACTGGCAAAAGTTTGTTTGACACAACTGGCACAAGTTTGTTCTACGCAACTGGCACAAGTTTGTTCGACGCAACTGGCACAAGTTTGTCCGACGCAACTGGCATAAGTTTATTCTACGCAACTGGCACAAGTTTGTTCGACGCAATTGGCACAAGTTTGTCCGACGCAACTGTCACAAGTGTGTTCGAAGCAACTGGCACAAGTTTGTTTGATGCAACTGGCACAAGTTTGTTCTACGCAACTGGCACAAGTTTGTTCTATGCAACTGGCATAAATTTGTTTGACGCAACTGGCCCAAGTTTGTTTGACGCAACTGGGAAAAGTTTGTTTGACACAACTCTCACAAAGTTTGTTCTACGCAACTGGCACAAAATTGTTCAACGCAACTGGCCCAAGTTTGTTTGACGCAACTGGCAAAAGTTTGTTTGAAACAACTGGCACAAGTTTGTTTAGCGCAACTGGCACAATTTTGTTCTATGCAACTGGCACACGTTTGTTCTACGCAACTGCCTCAAGTTTGTTCTACGCAACTGGCACAAGTTTGTTTGATGCAACTGGCAAAAGGTTGTTCGAAACAACTCTCACAAGTTTGTTCTACGCAACTGGCACAAGTTTGTTCTACGCAACTGGCACAAGTTTGTTTTATGCAACTGGCAGAAGTTTGTTTGACGCAACTCACACAAGATTGTTCTATGCAACTGGCACAAGTTTGTTCTACGCAACTGGCAAAGGTTTGTTCTACGTAACTGGACAAGTTTGTTCTACACAACTGGCACAAGTTTGTTCTACGCAACTGACACAAGTTTGTTTGACACAACTGGCACAAGTTTGTTCTATGCAACTAGCAAAAGTTTGTTCTACGCAACTGGCACAAGTTTGTTCGACGCAAGTGGCACAAGTTTGTTTGACACAACTGGCAAAGTTTGTTCTACGCAACTGGCACAAGTTTGTTCGATGCAACTGGCACAATTTTGTTTGACGCAACTGGCACAAGCTTGTTCGACACAACTGGCACAAGTTTGTTCGATGCAAATGGCACAAGTTTGTTCGACGCAACTGTCACAAGTTTGTTTAACGCAACTGGCACAAGTTTATTCGACCCAACAGGCAAAAGTTTGTTTGACGCAACGGGCACAAGTTTTTTTGACGCAACTGGCACAAGTTTGTTTGACGCAACTGGCACAAGGTTGTTTGACGCAACTGGCACAAGGTTGTTCTACACAACTGGCACAAGTTTGTTCGACGCAACTGACACAAGTTTGTTTGATGCAACTGGCACAAGTTTGTTTGACAAAACAGGCACAAGTTTATTCTACTTAACTGGCACAAGTTTGTTCGACGCAATTGGCACAAGTTTGTCCGACGCAACTGTCACAAGTGTGTTCGAAGCAACTGGCACAAGTTTGTTTGATGCAACTGGCACAAGTTTGTTCTACGCAACTGGCACAAGTTTGTTCTATGCAACTGGCATAAATTTGTTTGACGCAACTGGCCCAAGTTTGTTTGACGCAACTGGGAAAAGTTTGTTTGACACAACTCTCACAAAGTTTGTTCTACGCAACTGGCACAAAATTGTTCAACGCAACTGGCCCAAGTTTGTTTGACGCAACTGGCAAAAGTTTGTTTGAAACAACTGGCACAAGTTTGTTTAGCGCAACTGGCACAATTTTGTTCTATGCAACTGGCACACGTTTGTTCTACGCAACTGCCTCAAGTTTGTTCTACGCAACTGGCACAAGTTTGTTTGATGCAACTGGCAAAAGTTTGTTCGAAACAACTCTCACAAGTTTGTTCTACGCAACTGGCACAAGTTTGTTCTACGCAACTGGCACAAGTTTGTTTTATGCAACTGGCAGAAGTTTGTTTGACGCAACTCACACAAGATTGTTCTATGCAACTGGCACAAGTTTGTTCTACGCAACTGGCAAAGGTTTGTTCTACGTAACTGGACAAGTTTGTTCTACGCAACTGGCACAAGTTTGTTCTACGCAACTGACACAAGTTTGTTTGACACAACTGGCACAAGTTTGTTCTATGCAACTGGCAAAAGTTTGTTCTACGCAACTGGCACAAGTTTGTTCGACGCAAGTGGCACAAGTTTGTTTGACACAACTGGCACAGTTTGTTCTACGCAACTGGCACAAGTTTGTTCGATGCAACTGGCACAATTTTGTTTGACGCAACTGGCACAAGCTTGTTCGACACAACTGGCACAAGTTTGTTCGATGCAAATGGCACAAGTTTGTTCGACGCAACTGTCACAAGTTTGTTTAACGCAACTGGCACAAGTTTATTCGACCCAACAGGCAAAAGTTTGTTTGACGCAACGGGCACAAGTTTTTTTGACGCAACTGGCACAAGTTTGTTTGACGCAACTGGCACAAGGTTGTTTGACGCAACTGGCACAAGGTTGTTCTACACAACTGGCACAAGTTTGTTCGACGCAACTGACACAAGTTTGTTTGATGCAACTGGCACAAGTTTGTTTGACAAAACAGGCACAAGTTTATTCTACTTAACTGGCACAAGTTTGTTCTACGCAACTGGCACAAGTTTGTTCGACACAACTGGCACAAGTTTGTTTTATGCAACTGGCACAAGTTTCTTTGACGAAACTGGCAAAAGTTTGTTCGACGCAACTGGCCCAAGATTGTTTGACGCAACTGGCACAAGTTTGTTCTACGCAACTGGCACAAGTTTGTTCGATGCAACTGGCCCAAGTTTGTTTGACGCAACTGGCACAAGTTTGTTTGACACAACTGGCCCAAGTTTGTTCTACGCAACTGGCACAAGTTTGTTCGACGAAACTGGCACAAGTTTGTTCTACGCAACTGGCACAAGTTTGTTCGATGCAACTGGCACAAGTTTGTTTGACGCAACTGGCACAAGTTTGTTCGACGCAATTGGCACAAGTTTGTCCAACACAACTGGCACAAGTGTGTTCGACGCAACTGGCACAAGTTTGTTCGATGCAACTGGCTCAAGTTTGTTCTACGCAACTGCCACAAGTTTGTTCTATGCAACTGGCATAAATTTGTTTGACGCAACTGGTACAAGTCTGTTTGACTTAACTGGCACAAGTTTGTTCTGCGCACCTGGCACAAGTTTGTTCGATGCAACTGGCACAAGTTTGTTCTACGCAACTGGCTCAAGTTTGTTTTACGCAACTAGCACAAGTTTGTTTGACACAACTGGCACATGTTTGTCCTACGCATCTGGCACAAGTTTGTTCTACGTAACTGGCCGAAGTTTGTTTGACACAACTCGCACAAGTTTGTTCTACGCAACTGGCATAAGTTTGTTCTACTCTACTGGCACAAGTTTGTTTGACACAACTGGCACAAGTTTGTTCTACGTAACTGGCACAAGGTTGTTCTACGCAACTGGCTCAAGTTTGTTCTACGCAACTGGCACAAGTTTGTTTGACGCAACTGGCAAAAGTTTGTTTGACGCAACTAGCACAAGTTTGTTCTACGCAACTGGCCCAAGTTTGTTTGACGCAACTGGCAGAAGTTTGTTCTATGCAACTGGCACAAGTTTGTTCCACATAACGGGCACAAGTTTGTTCTACGCAACTGGCACAAGTTTGTTTGACAAAACTGGCACAAGTTTGTTCTACGTAACTGGAAAAAGTTTGTTCTGCGCAACTGGCATAAGTTTGTTCGGCGCAAGTGGCACAAGTTTGTTCTACGCAACTGGCAAAAGTTTGTTCTACGCAACTGGCACAAGTTTGTTCTACGCAACTGGCACAAGTTTGTTCTACGCAACTGGAAAATGTTTGTTCTACGCAACTGGCACAAGTTTGTTCTACACAACTGGCTCAAGTTCGTTCTACGCAACTGGCACAAGTTTGTTCAACGCAACTGGCACAAGTTTGTTTGACGCAACTGGCAAAAGTTTGTTTAACGCAACTAGCCCAAGTTTGTTTGACGCAACTGGCCCAAGTTTGTTCAACGCAACTGGCACAAGTTTGTAGTTCGCAACTGGCACAAGTATGTTCTACGTAACTGGCACAAGTTTGTCCGACACAACATGCACAATTTTGTTCGACTCAACTGGCCAAAGTTTGTTTGACGCAACTGGCAAAAGTTTGTTTGACACAACTGGCACAAGTTTGTTCTACGCAACAGGCACAAGTTTGTTCGACGCAACTGGCACAAGTTTGTCCGACGCAACTGGCATAAGTTTGTTCTACGCAACTGGCACAAGTTTGTTCGACACAATTGTCACAAGTTTGTCCAACGCAACTGGCATAAGTTTGTTCTACGCAACTGTCACAAGTGTGTTCGACGCAACTGGCACAAGTTTGTTCGATGCAACTGGCACAAGTTTGTTCTACGCAACTGGCACAAGTTTGTTCTATGCAACTGGCATAAATTTGTTTGACGCAACTGGCCCAAGTTTGTTTGACGCAACTGGCAAAAGTTTGTTTGACACAACTGGCACAAAGTTTGTTCTACGCAACTGGCACAAGTTTGTTCGACGCAACTGGCCCAAGGTTGTTTGACGCAACTGGCAAAAGTTTGTTTGAAACAACTGGCACAAGTTTGTTCAGCGCAACTGGCACAATTTTGTTCTTCGCAACTGGCACACGTTTGTTCTACGCAACTGCCTCAAGTTTGTTCTACGCAACTGGCACAAGTTTGTTTGACGCAACTGGCACAAGTTTGTTCTATGCAACTGGCACAAGTTTGTTTGAAGCAACTGGCACAAGTTTGTTCTACGCAACTGGCACAAGTTTGTTCTACGCAACTGGCACAAGTTTGTTCTACGCAACTGGCACAAGTTTGTTTGACACAACTGGCACAAGTTTGTTCTACGCAACAGGCACAAGTTTGTTCTACGCAACAGGCACAAGTTTGTTCGACGCAACTGGCACAAGTTTATCCGACGCAACTGGCATAAGTTTGTTCTACGCAACTGGCACAAGTTTGTTCGACGCAACTGGCACAAGTTTGTCCGACGCAACTGGCATAAGTTTGTTCTACGCAACTGGCACAAGTTTGTTCGATGCAACTGGCACAAGTTTGTTCTACGCAACTGGCACAAGTTTGTTCTATGTGTTAGGAACAATCGCTTGCCGATTGTTCCCTTGGTGGATTGTTGCCTCTTTTGTTTTCTTTGTTTTTCTTGCTGGCGAGTTGACGTCTGATGGATGGCGTCAGACTTCGTCAGTCAGGTTCGTAGCAGCAACGAATCAGGTCCAGGTAGCAGCAAGCCAGCTGGAGTAGCAGCAGCAGGTATCCGTACCTGAGAGTCAGGTCTTGACAGCAGAGAGTTTCTTAAGGACGAGATGGTTGCCGTGTCGGCTCTGTCGCGGTCGTCAGTACTGGAGGAGGACGTCAGCACTGTGCTTGAGGACGAGATGGTTGTCGTGTCGGCTCTGTCTTAGTTGTCCTGCAGTGTTCCCGTCAAGCAGCTTGGGGCTGCTTCCACGGCTCTATGGAGTTCGTCTGGTGACGTTACTTCATCATAGTGTATCTTGAAATTATTTTGAGTAACCTTGTTATAGCATTTATTTTTCATTGGAGGTAACATGTTTATTGAGTCATTTTTTGTGCGTTTTATGTTACTGAGTATTTCAGTACGTGTTTTGCGGGAGTAATAGGTATTTAACTAGATGTTTGTGTTGCTGTTATTTGAGCTCTCTGTTTAAAAGTAATTTACTGACTGAAAGATATTTTATGAAACTTTTGAATTGTTTATTATTTTGCTCTGTTTGTTAAAACAATTTTACTAATACTGTCTGCTTCCGTCTGTTTATAATGTTTGTAGAGCTGCTCATCTCTATGATTGTTTTTTTTATGTTCTCTGCCTTTTTTTTTTTTACTTAATTTGATTATTGCTGCTGTATTCCTTAATGTTCATTTCATTGTTTATTTTAAATTAAAATGAACCTTGACTCGTCTGTAAATATGTACATAGCTTACTGTAAATAAATTAATTTTAAGGTAACTTTTTCGTTTTGTTCTGCTCCTCCCTCCTTTGTTTGTCACCTCTCGTCAGTCATTACAGCCCAATTGCTTGTTTATTTTAAAGAACCTGTAGATCTCGAGAGGCGAGATCGTAATATTGGCGACCTTAGGCCAGGATTGGTTCTGTTTTGGCTGGCGGGGGTGTGACAGCATCGGGGGAGAGTATTTTGTTTGTAAAAAAAAAAAATTTTATTGTAAATTTTTTTTTTCTGTTAGGTGGGGAGGTGTTAGGAACAATCGCTTGCCGATTGTTCCCTTGGTGGATTGTTGCCTCTTTTGTTTTCTTTGTTTTTCTTGCTGGCGAGTTGACGTCTGATGGATGGCGTCAGACTTCGTCAGTCAGGTTCGTAGCAGCAACGAATCAGGTCCAGGTAGCAGCAAGCCAGCTGGAGTAGCAGCAGCAGGTATCCGTACCTGAGAGTCAGGTCTTGACAGCAGAGAGTTTCTTAAGGACGAGATGGTTGCCGTGTCGGCTCTGTCGCGGTCGTCAGTACTGGAGGAGGACGTCAGCACTGTGCTTGAGGACGAGATGGTTGTCGTGTCGGCTCTGTCTTAGTTGTCCTGCAGTGTTCCCGTCAAGCAGCTTGGGGCTGCTTCCACGGCTCTATGGAGTTCGTCTGGTGACGTTACTTCATCATAGTGTATCTTGAAATTATTTTGAGTAACCTTGTTATAGCATTTATTTTTCATTGGAGGTAACATGTTTATTGAGTCATTTTTTGTGCGTTTTATGTTACTGAGTATTTCAGTACGTGTTTTGCGGGAGTAATGGGTATTTAACTAGATGTTTGTGTTGCTGTTATTTGAGCTCTCTGTTTAAAAGTAATTTACTGACTGAAAGATATTTTATGAAACTTTTGAATTGTTTATTATTTTGCTCTGTTTGTTAAAACAATTTTACTAATACTGTCTGCTTCCGTCTGTTTATAATGTTTGTAGAGCTGCTCATCTCTATGATTGTTTTTTTTATGTTCTCTGCCTTTTTTTTTTTTACTTAATTTGATTATTGCTGCTGTATTCCTTAATGTTCATTTCATTGTTTATTTTAAATTAAAATGAACCTTGACTCGTCTGTAAATATGTACATAGCTTACTGTAAATAAATTAATTTTAAGGTAACTTTTTCGTTTTGTTCTGCTCCTCCCTCCTTTGTTTGTCACCTCTCGTCAGTCATTACAGCCCAATTGCTTGTTTATTTTAAAGAACCTGTAGATCTCGAGAGGCGAGATCGTAATATTGGCGACCTTAGGCCAGGATTGGTTCTGTTTTGGCTGGCGGGGGTGTGACAGCATCGGGGGAGAGTATTTTGTTTGTAAAAAAAAAAATTTTTATTGTAAATTTTTTTTTTTCTGTTAGGTGGGGAGGTGTTAGGAACAATCGCTTGCCGATTGTTCCCTTGGTGGATTGTTGCCTCTTTTGTTTTCTTTGTTTTTCTTGCTGGCGAGTTGACGTCTGATGGATGGCGTCAGACTTCGTCAGTCAGGTTCGTAGCAGCAACGAATCAGGTCCAGGTAGCAGCAAGCCAGCTGGAGTAGCAGCAGCAGGTATCCGTACCTGAGAGTCAGGTCTTGACAGCAGAGAGTTTCTTAAGGACGAGATGGTTGCCGTGTCGGCTCTGTCGCGGTCGTCAGTACTGGAGGAGGACGTCAGCACTGTGCTTGAGGACGAGATGGTTGTCGTGTCGGCTCTGTCTTAGTTGTCCTGCAGTGTTCCCGTCAAGCAGCTTGGGGCTGCTTCCACGGCTCTATGGAGTTCGTCTGGTGACGTTACTTCATCATAGTGTATCTTGAAATTATTTTGAGTAACCTTGTTATAGCATTTATTTTTCATTGGAGGTAACATGTTTATTGAGTCATTTTTTGTGCGTTTTATGTTACTGAGTATTTCAGTACGTGTTTTGCGGGAGTAATGGGTATTTAACTAGATGTTTGTGTTGCTGTTATTTGAGCTCTCTGTTTAAAAGTAATTTACTGACTGAAAGATATTTTATGAAACTTTTGAATTGTTTATTATTTTGCTCTGTTTGTTAAAACAATTTTACTAATACTGTCTGCTTCCGTCTGTTTATAATGTTTGTAGAGCTGCTCATCTCTATGATTGTTTTTTTTATGTTCTCTGCCTTTTTTTTTTTTACTTAATTTGATTATTGCTGCTGTATTCCTTAATGTTCATTTCATTGTTTATTTTAAATTAAAATGAACCTTGACTCGTCTGTAAATATGTACATAGCTTACTGTAAATAAATTAATTTTAAGGTAACTTTTTCGTTTTGTTCTGCTCCTCCCTCCTTTGTTTGTCACCTCTCGTCAGTCATTACAGCCCAATTGCTTGTTTATTTTAAAGAACCTGTAGATCTCGAGAGGCGAGATCGTAATATATGCAACTGGCATAAATTTGTTTGACGCAACTGGCCCAAGTTTGTTTGATGCAACTGGGAAAAGTTTGTTTGACACAACTGGCAGAAAGTTTGTTCTACGCAACTGGCACAAGTTTGTTCGACGCAACTGGCCCAAGTTTGTTTGACGCAGCTGGCAAAAGTTTGTTTGAAACAACTGGCACAAGTTTGTTCAGCGCAACTGGCACAATTTTGTTCTTCGCAACTGGCACACGTTTGTTCTACGCAACTGCCTCAAGTTTGTTCTACGCAACTGGCACAAGTTTGTTTGACGCAACTGGCACAAGTTTGTTCTATGCAACTGGCACAAGTTTGTTCTATGCAACTGGCACAAGTTTGTTCTACGCAACTGGCACAAGTTTGTTCTACGCAACTGGCACAAGTTTGTTCTACGCAACTGGCACAAGTTTGTTTGACACAACTGGCACAAGTTTGTTCTACGTAACTGGCACAAGTTTGTTCTACGCAAATGGCACAAGTTTGTTCTACGCAACTGGCACAAGTTTGTTCTACGCAACTGGCACAAGTTTGTTTGACACAACTAGCACAAGTTTGTTCTACGTAACTGGCACAAGTTTGTTCAACGCAACTGGCACACGTTTGTTTGACACAACTGGCACAAGTTTGTTCTACGTAACTGGCACAAGTTTGTTCTACGCAAATGGCACAAGTTTGTTCTACGCAACTGGCACAAGTTTGTTCTACGCAACTGGCACAAGTTTGTTTGACACAACTAGCACAAGTTTGTTCTACGTAACTGGCACAAGTTTGTTCAACGCAACCGGCACAAGTTTGTTCGACGCAACTGGCACACGTTTGTTTGACACAACTGGCACAAGTTTGTTCTACGCAACTGGCACAAGTTTGTTAAACGTAACTGGCACTAGTTTGTTTGACGCAACTGGCACAAGTTTGTTCTACGCAACTGGCACAAGTTTGTTTGATGCAACTGGCACAAGTTTGTTCGACGCAACTGGCACAAGTTTGTTCAACGCAACTGTCACAAGTTTGTTCGACGCAACTGGCACAAGTTTGTTCTACGCAACTTTCACAAGTTTGTTCTCCGCAACTGGCACAAGTTTCTTTGATGCAACTGGCACAAGTTTCTTTGACGCAACTGGCACAAGTTTGTCCTACGCAAGTGGCACAAGTTTGTAGTTCTCAACTGGCACAAGTTTGTTCTACGCAACTGGCACAAGTTTGTTTGACACAACTGGCACAAGTTTGTCCTACGAAACTGGCACAAGTTTGTAGGTCGCAACTGGCATAAGTTTGTTCTACGCAACTGGCCCAAGTTTGTTTGACGCAACTGGCACAAGTTTGTTCTACACAACTGACAAAAGTTTGTTCTACGCAACTGGCATAAGTTTGTTCTACGCAACTAGCACAAGTTTGTTCTACGCAACTGGCACAAGTTTGTTCTACGCAACTGGCACAAAGTTGTTCTACGCAACTGGCACAATTTTGTTCTATGCAACTGGCACAAAGTTGTTCTACGTAACTGGCACAAGTTTATTTGACGCAACTGGAACAAGTTTATTTGACGCAACTGTCACAAGTTTCTTGGACGCAACTGGCACAAGTTTGTCCTACGCAAGTGGCACAATATTGTAGTTCGCAACTGGCGGAAGTTTGTTCTACGCAACTGGCACAAGTTTGTTTGACGCAACTGGCACAAGTTTATCCTACGAAACTGGCACAAGTTTGTAGTTTGCAACTGGCACAAGTTTGTTCTACGCAACTGGCCCAAGTTTGTTTGACGCAACTGGCACAAGTTTGTTCTACGCAACTGACACAAGTTTGTTCTACGCAACTGGCAAAAGTTTGTTCTACGCAACTAGCACAAGTTTGTTCTACGCAACTGGCACAAAGTTGTTCTACTCAACTGGCACAATTTTGTTCTATGCAACAGGCACAAGTTTGTTCTTCGCAACTGGCACAAGATTGTTTGACGCAACTGGCACAAGTTTGTTCTACGCAACTGTCACAAGTTTGTTCTACGCAACTGGCCCAAGTTTGTTTGACACAACTGGCACAAGTTTGTTCTACGCAACTGGCACAAGATTGTTCTACACAATTGGCACAAGTTTGTTCTACGCAACTGGCACAAGTTTGTTCCACGGAACTGGCACAAGTTTGTTCGACGCAACTGGCACAAGTTTCTTCTACGCAACTGGCACAAGTTTGTTTGACGCAACTGGCACAAGTTTGTTTCACGTAACTGGCACAAGTTTGTTCTACGCAACTGGCCCAAGTTTGTTTGACGCAACTGGCAGAAGTTTGTTCTGTGCAACTGGCACAAGTTTGTTCCACGTAACGGGCACAAGTTTGTTCTACGCAACTGGCACAAGTTTGTTTGACAAAACTGGCACAAGTTTGTTCTATGCAACTGGCACAAGTTTGTTCTGCGCAACATGCACAAGTTTGTTCGACGCAAGTGGCAAAAGTTTGTTCGACGCAACTGGCACAAGTTTGTTTAACGCAACTGGCACAAGTTTATTCGACCCAACTGGCACAAGTTTGTTTGACACAACTGGCACAAGTTTTTTTGACGCAACTGGCACAAGGTTGTTTGACGCAATTGGCACAAGTCTGTTTGACGCTACTGGCACAAGGTTGTTCTACAAAACTGGCACAAGTTTGTTCTATGCAACTGGCACAAGTTTGTTCTACGCAACTGGCACAAGTTTGTTCTACGCAACTGGCACAAGTTTGTTTGATGCAACTGGCACAAGGTTGTTTGACGCAACTGGCACAAGGTTGTTCTACAAAACTGGCACAAGTTTGTTCTATGCAACTGGCACAAGTTTGTTCTACGCAACTGGCACAAGTTTGTTCTACGCAACTGGCACAAGTTTGTTCGATGCAACTGGCCCAAGTTTGTTTGACGCAACTGGCACAAGTTTGTCTGACACAACTGGCACAAGTTTGTTCTACGTAACTGGCACAAGTTTGTTCTATGCAACTGGCACAAGTTTGTTCGATGCAACTGGGAAAAGTTTGTTTTATGCAACTGGCACAAGTTTGTTTGACACAACTGGCACAAGTTTGTTCTACGCAACTGGCACAAGTTTGTTGGACGCAATTGGCACAAGTTTGTCCGACGCAACTGGCACAAGTGTGTTCGACGCAACTGGCACAAGTTTGTTCGATGCAACTGGCACAAGTTTTTTTGACGCAACTGGACAAGTTTGTTCTATGCAACTGGCATAAATTTGTTTGACGCAACTGGCACAAGTTTCTTTGACGCAACTGGCACAAGGATGTTTGACGGAACTGGCACAAGGTTGCTCTACACAACTGGCAAAAGTTTGTTCTATGCAACTGGCACAAGTTAGTTTGACACAACTGGCACAAGTTTTTTCTACGCAACTGGTACAAGTTTCTTTGACGCAACTGGTACAAGTTTGTTCGACGCAACTGGCCCAAACTTGTTTGAAGCAACTGGCAGAAGTTTGATTGACACAACTGGCACAAGTTTGTTCTACGCAACTGGCACAAGTTTGTTCGACGAAACTGGCACAAGTTTGTTCTATGCAATTGACACAAGTTTGTTCGATGCAACTGGCACAAGTTTTTTCTACGCAACTGGCACAAGTTTGTTCGATGCAACAGGCACAAGTTTGTTCTACGCAACTGGCACAAGTTTGTTCTACACAACTGGCACAAGTTTGTTTGATGTAACTGGCACAAGTTTGTTCATCGCAACTGACACAAGTATGTTCTACGCAACTTGCCCAAGTTTGTTCTTCGCAACTGGCACGAGTTTGTTCTATGCAACTGGCACAAGTTTGTTCGACGCAACTGGCACAAGTTTGTTCTACGCAACTAGCACAAATTTGTTCTACGCAACTGGAACAAGTTTTTTGACGCAAATGGCACAAGTTTGATGTACGCAACTGGCACAAGTTTGTTCGACGCAACTGGCACAAGTTTGTTCTACGCAACTGGCACAAGTTTGTTCTACGCAACTGGCACAAGTTTGTTCTACGCAACTGGCACAAGTTTGTTTGACGCAACTGGCCCAAGTTTGTTTGACGCAACTGGCAAAAGTTTGTTTGAAACAACTGGCACAAGTTTGTCAAACGCAACTGGCACAACTTTGTTCGATCAACTGGCACAAGTTTTTTCGACGCAGCTGGCACAAGTTTGTTCTACGCAACTGGAAAATGTTTGTTCTACGCAACTGGCACAAGTTTGTTCTAGGCAACTGGCACAAGTTTGTTCTACGCAACTGGAAAATGTTTGTTCTACGCAACTGGCACAAGTTTGTTCTACGCAACTGGCTCAAGTTTGCTCTACGCAACTGGCACAAGTTTGTTCTTCGCAACTGGCACAATTTGTTTAACGCAACTGGCAAAAGTTTGTTTAACGCAACTAGCACAAGTTTGTTTGACGCAACTGGCCCAAGTTTGTTCAACGCAACTGGCACAAGTTTGTAGTTCGCAACTGGCACAAGTATGTTCTACGTAACTGGCACAAGTTTGTCCGACACAACTGGCACAATTTTGTTCGACGCAACTGGCCCAAGTTTGTTTGTCGCAACTGGCAAAAGTTTGTTTGACACAACTGGCACAAGTTTGTTCTACGCAACTGGCACAAAGTTGTTCTACGCAACTGGCACAATTTTGTTCTACGCAACTGGCACAAAGTTGTTCTACGCAACTGGCACAAAGTTGTTCTACGCAACTGGCACAAAGTTGTTCTACGCAACTGGCACAAAGTTGTTCTACGCAACTGGCACAAGTTTGTTCTACGCAACTGGCACAAGTTTGTTCTACGCAACTGGCCCAAGTTTGTTTGACGTAACTGGCACAAGTTTGTTCTACGCAACTGGCACAAGATTGTTCTACACAACTGGCACAAGTTTGTTCTACGCAACTGGCACAAGTTTGTTCCACGGAACTGGCACAAGTTTGTTCGACGCTACTGGCAAAAGTTTCTTCTACGCATCTGGCACAAGTTTGTTTGACGCAACTGGCACAAGTTTGTTTGACGCAACTGGCACAAGTTTGTTCTACGCAACTGGCCCAAGTTTGTTTGACGCAACTAGCAGAAGTTTGTTCTATGCAACTGGCACAAGTTTGTTCCACGTAACGGGCACGAATTTGTTCTACGCAACTGGCACAAGTTTGTTTGACAAAACAGGCACAAGTTTGTTCTACGCAACTGGCAAAAGTTTGTTCTGAGCAACTGGCACAAGTTTGTTCGACGCAAGTGGCAAAAGTTTGTTCTATGCAACTGGCACAAGTTTGTTCTACGCAACTGGCACAAGTTTGTTCGATGCAACTGGCATAAGTTTGTTTGACGCAACTGGCACAAGTTTGTTCGACGCAACTAGCACAAGTTTGTTCGACGCAACTGGCACAAGTTTGTTTAACGCAACTGGCACAAGTTTATTCGACCCAACTGGCACAAGTTTGTTTGACACAACTGGCACAAGTTTTTTTGACGCAACTGGCACAAGGTTGTTTGACGCAATTGGCACAAGTCTGTTTGACGCAACTGGCACAAGGTTGTTCTACAAAACTGGCACAAGTTTGTTCTATGCAACTGGCACAAGTTTGTTCTACGCAACTGGCACAAGTTTGTTCTAAGCAACTGGCACAAGTTTGTTTGATGCAACTGGCACAAGGTTGTTTGACGCAACTGGCACAAGGTTGTTCTACAAAACTGGCACAAGTTTGTTCTATGCAACTGGCACAAGTTTGTTCTACACAACTGGCACAAGTTTGTTCTACGCAACTGGCACAAGTTTGTTCTACGCAACTGGCACAAGTTTCTTCGATGCAACTGGGACAAGTTTCTTCGACGCAACTGGCCCAAGTTTGTTTGATGCAACTGGCACAAGTTTGTTTGACAAAACTGGCACAAGTTTGTTCTACGCAACTGGCACAAGTTTGTTCGACGAAACTGGCACAAGTTTGTTCTACGCAACTGGCACAAGTTTGTTCTACGCAAGTAGCACAAGTTTGTTCTATGGAACTGGCACAAGTTTGTTCTACGCAACTGGCACAAGTTTGTCTGACACAACTGGCACAAGTTTGTTCTACGTAACTGGCACAAGTTTGTTCTATGCAACTGGCTCAAGTTTGTTCGACGCAACTGGCAAAAGTTTGTTTTATGCAACTGGCACAAGTTTGTTTGACACAACTGGCACAAGTTTGTTCTACGCAACTGGCACAAGTTTGTTGGACGCAATTGGCACAAGTTTGTCCGACGCAACTGGCACAAGTGTGTTCGACGCAACTGGCACAAGTTTGTTCGATGCAACTGGCACAAGTTTGTTCTACGCAACTGGCACAAGTTTGTTCTATGCAACTGGCATAAATTTGTTTGACGCAACTGGCACAAGTTTGTTTGACGCAACTGGCACAAGGTTGTTTGACGCAACTGGCACAAGGTTGCTCTACACAACTGGCACAAGCTTGTTCTATGCAACTGGCACAAGTTTGTTTGACACAACTGGCACAAGTATTTTCTACGCAACTGGCACAAGTTTCTTTGACGCAACTGGCACAAGTTTGTTCGACGCAACTGGCCCAAACTTGTTTGAAGCAACTGGCAGAAGTTTGATTGACACAACTGGCACAAGTTTGTTCTACGCAACTGGCACAAGTTTGTTCGACGAAACTGGCAAAAGTTTGTTCTATGCAATTGACACAAGTTTGTTCGATGCAACTGGCACAAGTTTGTTCTACGCAACTGGCCCAAGTTTGTTTGACGCAACTGGCAGAAGTTTGTTCTATGCAACTGGCACAAGTTTGTTTGACGCAACTGGCACAAGTTTGTTTGACGCAACTGGCAGAAGTTTGTTCTATGCAACTGGCCCAAGTTTGTTTGACGCAACTGGCACAAGTTTGTTCTTCACAACTGGCACAAGTTTGTTCCACGTAACGGGCACGAATTTGTTCTACGCAACTGGCACAAGTTTGTTTGACAAAACTGGCACAAGTTTGTTCTACGCAACTGGCAAAAGTTTGTTCTGCGCAACTGGCACAAGTTTGTTCGACGCAAGTGGCAAAAGTTTGTTCTATGCAACTGTCACAAGTTTGTTCTACACAACTGGCACAAGTTTGTTCGATGCAACTGGCATAAGTTTGTTTGACGCAACTGGCACAAGTTTGTTCGACGCAACTGGCACAAGTTTGTTCGATGCAACTGGCACAAGTTTGTTTAACGCAACTGGCACAAGTTTATTCGACCCAACTGGCACAAGTTTGTTTGACACAACTGGCAAAAGTTTTTTTGCCGCAACTGGCACAAGGTTGTTTGACGCAATTGGCACAAGTCTGTTTCACGCAACTGGCACAAGGTTGTTCTACAAAACTGGCACAAGTTTGTTCCATGCAACTGGCACAAGTTTGTTCTACGCAACTGGCACAAGTTTGTTCTAAGCAACTGGCACAAGTTTGTTTGATGCAACTGGCACAAGGTTGTTTGACGCAACTGGCACAAGGTTGTTCTACAAAACTGGCACAAGTTTGTTCTACGCAACTGGCACAAGTTTGTTCTACGCAACTGGCACAAGTTTGTTCTACGCAACTGGCACAAGTTTTTTTGACGCAACTGGCACAAGTTTCTTCGACGCAACTGGCCCAAGTTTGTTTGACGCAACTGGCACAAGTTTGTTTGACACAACTGGCACAAGTTTTTTCTACGCAACTGGCACAAGTTTGTTCGACGAAACTGGCACAAGTTTGTTCTACGCAACTGGCACAAGTTTGTTCTACGCACGTAGCACAAGTTTATTCTATGGAACTGGCACAAGTTTGTTCTACGCAACTGGCACAAGTTTGTCTGACACAACTGGCACAAGTTTGTTCCACGTAACTGGCACAAGTTTGTTCTATGCAACTGGCACAAGTTTGTTCGACGCAACTGGCAAAAGTTTGTTTTATGCAACTGGCACAAGTTTGTTTGACACAACTGGCACAAGTTTGTTCTACGCAACTGGCACAAGTTTGTTGGACGCAATTGGCACAAGTTTGTCTGACGCAACTGGCACAAGTGTGTTCGACGCAACTGGCACAAATTTGTTCGATGCAACTGGCACAAGTTTGTTCTACGCAACTGGCACAAGTTTGTTCTATGCAACTGGCATAAATTTGTTTGACGAAACTGGCACAAGTTTGTTTGACGCAACTGGCACAAGGTTGTTTGACGCAACTGGCACAAGGTTGCTCTATACAACTGGCACAAGCTTGTTCTATGCAACTGGCACAAGTTTGTTTGACACAACTGGCACAAGTTTTTTCTACGCAACTGGCACAAGTTTCTTCGACGCAACTGGCACAAGTTTGTTCGACGCAACTGGCCCAAACTTGTTTGAAGCAACTGGCAGAAGTTTGATTGACACAACTGGCACAAGTTTGTTCTACGCAACTGGCACAAGTTTGTTCGACGAAACTGACACAAGTTTGTTCTATGCAATTGACAGAAGTTTGTTCGATGCAACTGGCACAAGTTTGTTCGACGCAACTGGCACAAGTTTGTTTGATGCAACAGGCACAAGTTTGTTCTAAGCAACTGGCACAAGTTTGTTCTATGCAACTGGCACAAGTTTGTTTGATGCAACTGGCACAGGTTTGTTCATCGCAACTGACACAAGTTTGTTCTACGCAACTTGCCCAAGTTTGTTCTTCGCAACTGGCACGAGTTTGTTCCATGCAACTGGCACAAGTTTGTTCTACGCAACTGGCACAAGTTTGTTCTAAGCAACTGGCACAAGTTTGTTTGATGCAACTGGCACAAGGTTGTTTGACGCAACTGGCACAAGGTTGTTCTACAAAACTGGCACAAGTTTGTTCTATGCAACTGGCACACGTTTGTTCTACGCAACTGGCACAAGTTTGTTCTTCGCAACTGGCACAAGTTTGTTCTACGCAACTGGCACAAGTTTCTTCGACGCAACTGGCACAAGTTTCTTCAATGCAACTGGCCCAAGTTTGTTTGACGCAACTGGCACAAGTTTGTTTGACACAACTGGCACAAGTTTGTTCTACGCAACTGGCACAAGTTTGTTCGACGAAACTGGCAAAAGTTTGTTCTAGGCAACTGGCACAAGTTTGTTCTACGCAACTAGCACAAGTTTGTTCTATGGAACTGGCACAAGTTTGTTCTACGCAACTGGCACAAGTTTGTCTGACACAACTGGCACAAGTTTGTTCTACGTAACTGGCACAAGTTTATTCTATGCAACTGGCACATGTTTGTTCGACGCAACTGGCAAAAGTTTGTTTTATGCAACTGGCACAAGTTTGTTTGACACAACTGGCACAAGTTTGTTCTACGCAACTGGCACAAGTTTGTTGGACGCAATTGGCACAAGTTTGTCCGACGCAACTGGCACAAGTGTGTTCGACGCAACTGGCACAAGTTTGTTCGATGCAACTGGCACAAGTTTGTTCTACGCAACTGGCACAAGTTTGTTCTATGCAACTGGCATAAATTTGTTTGACGCAACTGGCACAAGTTTGTTTGACGCAACTGGCACAAGGTTGTTTGACGCAACTGGAACAAGGTTGCTCTACACAACTGGCACAAGCTTGTTCTATTTAACTGGCACAAGTTTGTTTGACACAACTGGCACAAGTTTTTTCTACGCAACTGGCACAAGTTTCTTCGACACATCTGGCACAAGTTTGTTCGACGCAACTGGCCCAAACTTGTTTGAAGCAACTGGCAGAAGTTTGATTGACACAACTGGCACAAGTTTGTTCTACGCAACTGGCACAAGTTTGTTCGACGAAACTGGCACAAGTTTGTTCTATGCAATTGACACAAGTTTGTTCGATGCAACTGGCACATGTTTGTTCGACGCAACTGGCACAAGTTTGTTCGATGCAACAGGCACAAGTTTGTTCTACGCAACTGGCACAAGTTTGTTCTACGCAACTGGCAGAAGTTTGTTTGATGCAACTGACACAAGTTTGTTCTACGCAACTTGCCCAAGTTTGTTCTTCACAACTGGGACGAGTTTGTTCCATGCAACTGGCACAAGTTTGTTCGACGCAACTGGCACAAGTTTGTTCTACGCAACTAGCACAAATTTGTTCTACGCAACTGGAACAAGTTTTTTGACGCAAATGGCACAAGTTTGTTATATGCAACTGGCACAAGTTTGTTCGACGCAACTGGCACAAGTTTGTTCTACGCAACTGGCACAAGTTTGTTCTACGCAACTGGCACAAGTTTGTTTGACACAACTGCCCCAAGTTTGTTTGATGCAACTGGCAAAAGTTTGTTTGAAACAACTGGCACAAGTTTGTCAAACGCCACTGGCACAACTTGTTCGATCAACTGGCACAAGTTTTTTCGACGCAACTGGCACAAGTTTGTTCTACGCAACTGGAAAATGTTTGTTCTACGCAACTGGCACAAGTTTGTTCTAGGCAACTGGCACAAGTTTGTTCTACGCAACTGGAAAATGTTTGTTCTACGCAACTGGCCCAAGTTTGTTCTACACAACTGGCTCAAGTTTGTTCTACGCAACTGGCACAAGTTTGTTCAATGCACCTGGCACAAGTTTGTTTGACACAACTGGCAAAAGTTTGTTTAACGCAACTAGCACAAGTTTGTTTGACGCAACTGGCCCAAGTTTGTTCAACGCAACTGGCACAAGTTTGTAGTTCACAACTGGCACAAGTATGTTCTACGTAACTGGCACAAGTTTGTCCGACACAACTGGCACAATTTTGTTCGACGCAACTGGCCCAAGTTTGTTTGACGCAACTGGCAAAAGTTTGTTTGACACAACTGGCACAAGTTTGTTCTACGCAACTGGCACAAGTTTGTTCGATGCAACTGGCACAAGTTTGTCCGACGCAACTGGCATAAGTTTGTTCTACGCAACTGGCACAAGTTTGTTCGACGCAATTGGCACAAGTTTGTCCGACGCAACTGTCACAAGTGTGTTCGACGCAACTGGCACAAGTTTGTTTGATGCAACTGGCACAAGTTTGTTCTACGTAACTGGCACAAGTTTGTTCTATGCAACTGGCATAAATTTGTTTGACGCAACTGGCCCAAGTTTGTTTGACGCAACTGGGAAAAGTTTGTTTGACACAACTCTCACAAAGTTTGTTCTACGCAACTGGCACAAGTTTGTTCGACGCAACAGGCCCAAGTTTGTTTGACGCAACTGGCAAAAGTTTGTTTGAAACAACTGGCACAAGTTTGTTTAGCGCAACTGGCACAATTTTGTTCTACGCAACTGGCACACGTTTGTTCTACGCAACTGCCTCAAGTTTGTTCTACGCAACTGGCACAAGTTTGTTTGACGCAACTGGCACAAGTTTGTTTTATGCAACTGGCACAAGTTTGTTTGATGCAACTGGCACAAGTTTGTTCTACGCAACTGGCACAAGTTTGTTCTACGCAACTGGCACAAGTTTGTTCTACGCAACTGGCACAAGTTTGTTCTACGCCACTGGCACAAGTTTGTTTGACACAACTGGCACAAGTTTGTTCTACGTAACTGGCACAAGTTTGTTCTACGCAAGTGGCACAAGTTTGTTCTACACAACTGGCACAAGTTTGTTCTACGCAACTGGCACAAGTTTGTTTGACACAATTAGCACAAGTTTGTTCTACGTAACTGGCACAAGTTTGTTCTACGCAACTGTCACAAGTTTGTTCGACGCAACTGGCACACGTTTGTTTGACACAACTGGCACAAGTTTGTTCTACGCAACTGTCACAAGTTTGTTAAACGCAACTGGCACTAGTTTGTTTGATGCAACTGGCACAAGTTTGTTCTACGCAACTGGCACAAGTTTGTTTGATGCAACTGGCACAAGTTTGTTCGACGCAACTGGCACAAGTTTGTTCAACGCAACAGTCACAAGTTTGTTCGACGCAACTGGCACAAGTTTGTTCTACGCAACTTTCACAAGTTTGTTCTGCGCAACTGGCACAAGTTTATTTGATGCAACTGGCACAAGTTTCTTTGATGCAACTGGCACAAGTTTGTCCTACGCAAGTGGCACAAGTTTGTAGTTCTCAAATGGCACAAGTTTGTTCTACGCAACTGGCACAAGTTTGTTTGACGCAACTGGCACAAGTTTGTCCTACGAAACTGGCACAAGTTTGTAGTTCGCAACTGGCACAAGTTTGTTCTACGCAACTGGCACAAGTTTGTTCTACGCAACTGGCCCAAGTTTGTTTGACACAACTGGCACAAGTTTGTTCTACGCAACTGGCACAAGTTTGTTCTACGCAACTGGCCCAAGTTTGTTTGACGCAACTGGCACAAGTTTGTTCTACGCAACTGACACAAGTTTGTTCTACGCAACTGGCACAAGTTTGTTCTACGCAACTAGCACAAGTTTGTTCTACGCAACTGGCACGAGTTTGTTCTACGCAACTGGCACAAAGTTATTCTACACAACTGGCAAAATTTTGTTCTATGCAACTGGCACAAAGTTGCTCTTCGTAACTGGCACAAGTTTATTTGACGCAACTGGCACAAGTTTGTAGTTCGCAACTGGCGCAAGTTTGTTCCACGCAACTGGCACAAGTTTGTTTGACGTAACTGGCACAAGTTTGTTCTACGCAACTGGCTCAAGTTTGTTTTACGCAACTAGCACAAGTTTGTTTGACACAACTGGCACATGTTTGTCCTACGCATCTGGCACAAGTTTGTTCTACGTAACTGGCCCAAGTTTCTTTGACACAACTCGCACAAGTTTGTTCTACGTAACTGGCACAAGGTTGTTCTACGCAACTGGCTCAAGTTTGTTCTACGCAACTGGCACAAGTTTGTTCTACGCAACTGGCACAAGTTTGTTTGATGCAACTGGCACAGGTTTGTTCATCGCAACTGACACAAGTTTGTTCTACGCAACTTGCCCAAGTTTGTTCTTCGCAACTGGCACGAGTTTGTTCCATGCAACTGGCACAAGTTTGTTCTACGCAACTGGCACAAGTTTGTTCTAAGCAACTGGCACAAGTTTGTTTGATGCAACTGGCACAAGGTTGTTTGACGCAACTGGCACAAGGTTGTTCTACAAAACTGGCACAAGTTTGTTCTATGCAACTGGCACACGTTTGTTCTACGCAACTGGCACAAGTTTGTTCTTCGCAACTGGCACAAGTTTGTTCTACGCAACTGGCACAAGTTTCTTCGACGCAACTGGCACAAGTTTCTTCAATGCAACTGGCCCAAGTTTGTTTGACGCAACTGGCACAAGTTTGTTTGACACAACTGGCACAAGTTTGTTCTACGCAACTGGCACAAGTTTGTTCGACGAAACTGGCAAAAGTTTGTTCTAGGCAACTGGCACAAGTTTGTTCTACGCAACTAGCACAAGTTTGTTCTATGGAACTGGCACAAGTTTGTTCTACGCAACTGGCACAAGTTTGTCTGACACAACTGGCACAAGTTTGTTCTACGTAACTGGCACAAGTTTATTCTATGCAACTGGCACATGTTTGTTCGACGCAACTGGCAAAAGTTTGTTTTATGCAACTGGCACAAGTTTGTTTGACACAACTGGCACAAGTTTGTTCTACGCAACTGGCACAAGTTTGTTGGACGCAATTGGCACAAGTTTGTCCGACGCAACTGGCACAAGTGTGTTCGACGCAACTGGCACAAGTTTGTTCGATGCAACTGGCACAAGTTTGTTCTACGCAACTGTCACAAGTTTGTTCTATGCAACTGGCATAAATTTGTTTGACGCAACTGGCACAAGTTTGTTTGACGCAACTGGCACAAGGTTGTTTGACGCAACTGGAACAAGGTTGCTCTACACAACTGGCACAAGCTTGTTCTATTTAACTGGCACAAGTTTGTTTGACACAACTGGCACAAGTTTTTTCTACGCAACTGGCACAAGTTTCTTCGACACATCTGGCACAAGTTTGTTCGACGCAACTGGCCCAAACTTGTTTGAAGCAACTGGCAGAAGTTTGATTGACACAACTGGCACAAGTTTGTTCTACGCAACTGGCACAAGTTTGTTCGACGAAACTGGCACAAGTTTGTTCTATGCAATTGACACAAGTTTGTTCGATGCAACTGGCACATGTTTGTTCGACGCAACTGGCACAAGTTTGTTCGATGCAACAGGCACAAGTTTGTTCTACGCAACTGGCACAAGTTTGTTCTACGCAACTGGCAGAAGTTTGTTTGATGCAACTGACACAAGTTTGTTCTACGCAACTTGCCCAAGTTTGTTCTTCACAACTGGGACGAGTTTGTTCCATGCAACTGGCACAAGTTTGTTCGACGCAACTGGCACAAGTTTGTTCTACGCAACTAGCACAAATTTGTTCTACGCAACTGGAACAAGTTTTTTGACGCAAATGGCACAAGTTTGTTATATGCAACTGGCACAAGTTTGTTCGACGCAACTGGCACAAGTTTGTTCTACGCAACTGGCACAAGTTTGTTCTACGCAACTGGCACAAGTTTGTTTGACACAACTGCCCCAAGTTTGTTTGATGCAACTGGCAAAAGTTTGTTTGAAACAACTGGCACAAGTTTGTCAAACGCCACTGGCACAACTTGTTCGATCAACTGGCACAAGTTTTTTCGACGCAACTGGCACAAGTTTGTTCTACGCAACTGGAAAATGTTTGTTCTACGCAACTGGCACAAGTTTGTTCTAGGCAACTGGCACAAGTTTGTTCTACGCAACTGGAAAATGTTTGTTCTACGCAACTGGCCCAAGTTTGTTCTACACAACTGGCTCAAGTTTGTTCTACGCAACTGGCACAAGTTTGTTCAATGCACCTGGCACAAGTTTGTTTGACACAACTGGCAAAAGTTTGTTTAACGCAACTAGCACAAGTTTGTTTGACGCAACTGGCCCAAGTTTGTTCAACGCAACTGGCACAAGTTTGTAGTTCACAACTGGCACAAGTATGTTCTACGTAACTGGCACAAGTTTGTCCGACACAACTGGCACAATTTTGTTCGACGCAACTGGCCCAAGTTTGTTTGACGCAACTGGCAAAAGTTTGTTTGACACAACTGGCACAAGTTTGTTCTACGCAACTGGCACAAGTTTGTTCGATGCAACTGGCACAAGTTTGTCCGACGCAACTGGCATAAGTTTGTTCTACGCAACTGGCACAAGTTTGTTCGACGCAATTGGCACAAGTTTGTCCGACGCAACTGTCACAAGTGTGTTCGACGCAACTGGCACAAGTTTGTTTGATGCAACTGGCACAAGTTTGTTCTACGTAACTGGCACAAGTTTGTTCTATGCAACTGGCATAAATTTGTTTGACGCAACTGGCCCAAGTTTGTTTGACGCAACTGGGAAAAGTTTGTTTGACACAACTCTCACAAAGTTTGTTCTACGCAACTGGCACAAGTTTGTTCGACGCAACAGGCCCAAATTTGTTTGACGCAACTGGCAAAAGTTTGTTTGAAACAACTGGCACAAGTTTGTTTAGCGCAACTGGCACAATTTTGTTCTACGCAACTGGCACACGTTTGTTCTACGCAACTGCCTCAAGTTTGTTCTACGCAACTGGCACAAGTTTGTTTGACGCAACTGGCACAAGTTTGTTTTATGCAACTGGCACAAGTTTGTTTGATGCAACTGGCACAAGTTTGTTCTACGCAACTGGCACAAGTTTGTTCTACGCAACTGGCACAAGTTTGTTCTACGCAACTGGCACAAGTTTGTTCTACGCCACTGGCACAAGTTTGTTTGACACAACTGGCACAAGTTTGTTCTACATAACTGGCACAAGTTTGTTCTACGCAAGTGGCACAAGTTTGTTCTACACAACTGGCACAAGTTTGTTCTACGCAACTGGCACAAGTTTGTTTGACACAATTAGCACAAGTTTGTTCTACGTAACTGGCACAAGTTTGTTCTACGCAACTGTCACAAGTTTGTTCGACGCAACTGGCACACGTTTGTTTGACACAACTGGCACAAGTTTGTTCTACGCAACTGTCACAAGTTTGTTAAACGCAACTGGCACTAGTTTGTTTGATGCAACTGGCACAAGTTTGTTCTACGCAACTGGCACAAGTTTGTTTGATGCAACTGGCACAAGTTTGTTCGACGCAACTGGCACAAGTTTGTTCAACGCAACAGTCACAAGTTTGTTCGACGCAACTGGCACAAGTTTGTTCTACGCAACTTTCACAAGTTTGTTCTGCGCAACTGGCACAAGTTTATTTGATGCAACTGGCACAAGTTTCTTTGATGCAACTGGCACAAGTTTGTCCTACGCAAGTGGCACAAGTTTGTAGTTCTCAAATGGCACAAGTTTGTTCTACGCAACTGGCACAAGTTTGTTTGACGCAACTGGCACAAGTTTGTCCTACGAAACTGGCACAAGTTTGTAGTTCGCAACTGGCACAAGTTTGTTCTACGCAACTGGCACAAGTTTGTTCTACGCAACTGGCCCAAGTTTGTTTGACACAACTGGCACAAGTTTGTTCTACGCAACTGGCACAAGTTTGTTCTACGCAACTGGCCCAAGTTTGTTTGACGCAACTGGCACAAGTTTGTTCTACGCAACTGACACAAGTTTGTTCTACGCAACTGGCACAAGTTTGTTCTACGCAACTAGCACAAGTTTGTTCTACGCAACTGGCACGAGTTTGTTCTACGCAACTGGCACAAAGTTATTCTACACAACTGGCAAAATTTTGTTCTATGCAACTGGCACAAAGTTGCTCTTCGTAACTGGCACAAGTTTATTTGACGCAACTGGCACAAGTTTGTAGTTCGCAACTGGCGCAAGTTTGTTCCACGCAACTGGCACAAGTTTGTTTGACGTAACTGGCACAAGTTTGTTCTACGCAACTGGCTCAAGTTTGTTTTACGCAACTAGCACAAGTTTGTTTGACACAACTGGCACATGTTTGTCCTACGCATCTGGCACAAGTTTGTTCTACGTAACTGGCCCAAGTTTCTTTGACACAACTCGCACAAGTTTGTTCTACGTAACTGGCACAAGGTTGTTCTACGCAACTGGCTCAAGTTTGTTCTACGCAACTGGCACAAGTTTGTTTGACGCAACTGGCACAAGATTGTTTGACGCAACTGGCACAAGTTTGTTCTACGCAACTGGCCCAAGTTTGTTTGACGCAACTGTCAGAAGTTTGTTCTATGCAACTGGCACAAGTTTGTTCCACGTAACAGGCACAAGTTTGTTCTACGCAACTGGCACAAGTTTGTTTGACAAAACTGGCACAAGTTTGTTCTACGTAACTGGCAAAAGTTTGTTCTGCGCAACTGGCACAAGTTTCTTCTACGCAACTGGCACAAGTTTGTTCTACGCAACTGGCCCAAGTTTGTTTGACGCAACTGGCACAAGTTTGTTCTACGCAACTGACACAAGTTTGTTCTACGCAACTGGCACAAGTTTGTTCTACGCAACTAGCACAAGTTTGTTCTACGCAACTGGCACAAGTTTGTTCTATACAACTGGCACAAAGTTATTCTACACAACTGGCAAAATTTTGTTCTATGCAACTGGCACAAAGTTGCTCTACGTAACTGGCACAAGTTTATTTGACGCAACTGGAACAAGTTTATTTGACGCAACTGTCACAAGTTTCTTTGACGCAACTGGCACAAGTTTTTCCTACGCAAGTGGCACAAGTTTGTAGTTCGCAACTGGCGCAAGTTTGTTCTACGCAACTGGCACAAGTTTGTTTGACGTAACTGGCACAAGTTTGTCCTACGAAACTGGCACAAGTTTGTAGTTCGCAACTGGCACAAGTTTGTTCTACGCAACTGGCCCAAGTTTGTTTAACACAACTGGCACAAGTTTGTTCTACGCAACTGACACAAGTTTGTTCAACGCAACTGGGACAAGTTTGTTCTACGCAACTAGCACAAGTTTATTATACGCAACTGGCACAAGTTTGTTCTACGCAACTGGCACAAAGTTGTTCTACGCAACATTCTCAATTTTGTTCTATGCAACAGGCACAAGTTTGTTCTTCGCAACTGGCACAAGATTGTTTGACGCAACTGGCACAAGTTTGTTCTACGCAACTGGCACAAGTTTGTTCTACGCAACTGGCCAAAGTTTGTTTGACGCAACTGGCACAAGTTTGTTCTACGCAACTGGCACAAGATTGTTCTACACAACTGGCACAAGTTTGTTCTACGCAACTGGCACAAGTTTGTTCCACGGAACTGGCACAAGTTTGTTCGACGCAACTGGCACAAAGTTTCTTCTACGCAACTGGCACAAGTTTGTTCTACGCAACTGACACAAGTTTGTTTGACACAACTGGGACAAGTTTGTTCAAAGCAACTGGCACAAGTTTGTTCGACGCAACTGGCCCAAGTTTGTTAGACGCAACTGGCAAAAGTTTGTTTGACGCAACTGGCATAAGTTTGTTCGACGCAACTGACACAAGTTTGTTCTACGCAACTGGCACAAGTTTGTTCTTCGCAACTGGCACAAGATTGTTCAACGCAACTGGCACAAGTTTGTTCAAAGCAACTGGCACAAGTTTGTTCGACGCAACTGGCCCAAGTTTGTTAGACGCAACTGGCAAAAGTTTGTTCGAAACAACTCTAACAAGTTTGTTCTACGCAACTGGCACAAGTTTGTTTTATGCAACTGGCAGAAGTTTGTTTGACGCAACTCACACAAGTTTGTTCTATGCAACTGGCACAAGTTTGTTCTACGCAACTGGCAAAGTTTTGTTCTACGTAACTGGACAAGTTTGTTCTACGCAACTGGCACAAGTTTGTTCTACGCAACTGACACAAGTTTGTTTGACACAACTGGCACAAGTTTGTTCTATGCAACTGGCAAAAGTTTGTTCTACGCAACTGGCACAAGTTTGTTCGACGCAAGTGGCACAAGTTTGTTTGACACAACTGGCACAGTTTGTTCTACGCAACTGGCACAAGTTTGTTCGATGCAACTGGCACAATTTTGTTTGACGCAACTGGCACAAGCTTGTTTGACACAACTGGCACAAGTTTGTTCGATGCAACTGGCACAAGTTTATTCGACCCAACAGGCAAAAGTTTGTTTGACGCAACTGGCACAAGGTTGTTTGACGCAACTGGCACAAGGTTGTTTTACACAACTGGCACAAGTTTGTTTGACGCAACTGACACAAGTTTGTTTGACGCAACTGGCACAAGTTTGTTTGACAAAACAGGCACAAGTTTGTTGTACTTAACTGGCACAAGTTTGTTCTACGCAACTGGCACAAGTTTGTTCGACACAACTGGCACAAGTTTGTTTTATGCAACTGGCACAAGTTTCTTTGACGAAACTGGCACAAGTTTGTTCGACGCAACTGGCCCAAGATTGTTTGACGCAACTGGCACAAGTTTGTTTGACAAAACTGGCACAAGTTTGTTCTACGTAACTGGCACAAGTTTGTTCTACGCAACTGGACACAAGTTTGTTCGACGCAACTGGCACAAGTTTGTTTTATGCAACTGGCACAAGTTTGTTTGACACAACTGGCAGAAGTTTGTTCTACGCAACTGGCACAAGTTTGTTCGACGCAATTGGCACAAGTTTGTCCGACACAACTGGCACAAGTGTGTTCGACGCAACTGGCACAAGTTTGTTCTATGCAACTGGCACAAGTTTGTTCTATGCAACTGGCATAAATTTGTTTGACGCAACTGGCACAAGTCTGTTTGACTTAACTGGCACAAGTTTGTTCTGCGCAACTGGCACAAGTTTGTTCCACGCAACTGACACAAGTTTGTTTGATGCAACTGGCACAAGTTTGTTCTACGCAACTGGCTCAAGTTTGTTTTACGCAACTAGCACAAGTTTGTTTGACACAACTGGCACATGTTTGTCCTACGCATCTGGCACAAGTTTGTTCTACGCAACTGGCCCAAGTTTCTTTGACACAACTCGCACAAGTTTGTTCTACGCAACTGGCATAAGTTTGTTCTACTCTACTGGCACAAGTTTGTTTGACACAACTGGCACAAGTTTGTTCTACGTAACTGGCACAAGGTTGTTCTACGCAACTGGCTCAAGTTTGTTCTACGCAACTGGCACAAGTTTGTTTGACGCAACTGGCACAAGATTGTTTGACGCAACTGGCACAAGTTTGTTCTACGCAACTGGCCCAAGTTTGTTTGACGCAACTGGCAGAAGTTTGTTCTATGCAACTGGCACAAGTTTGTTCCACGTAACGGGCACAAGTTTGTTCTAAGCAACTGGCACAAGTTTGTTTGACAAAACTGGCACAAGTTTGTTCTACGTAACTGGCAAAAGTTTGTTCTGCGCAACTGGCACAAGTTTGTTCGACGCAAGTGTCACAAGTTTGTTCTATGCAACTGGCACAAGTTTGTTCTACGCAACTGGCACAAGTTTGTTCGACGCAACTGGCACAAGTTTGTTCTACGCAACTGGAAAATGTTTGTTCTACACAACTGGCACAAGTTTGTTCTACACAACTGGCTCAAGTTTGTTCTACGCAACTGGCACAAGTTTGTTCAACGCAACTGGCACAAGTTTGTTTGACGCAACTGACAAAAGTTTGTTTAACGCAACTAGCCCAAGTTTGTTTGACGCAACTGGCCCAAGTTTGTTCAACGCAACTGGCACAAGTTTGTAGTTCGCAACTGGCACAAGTATGTTCTACGTAACTGGCACAAGTTTGTCCGACACAACTGGCACAATTTTGTTCGACGCAACTGGCCCAAGTTTGTTTGACGCAACTGGTAAAAGTTTGTTTGACACAACTGGCACAAGTTTGTTCTACGCAACTGGCACAAGTTTGTTCGACGCAACTGGGACAAGTTTGTTCTACGCAACTGGCACAAGTTTGTTCGACGCAACTGGCACAAGTTTGTCCGACGCAACTGGCATAAGTTTGTTCTACGCAACTGGCACAAGTTCGTTCGACGCAATTGGCACAAGTTTGTCCGACGCAACTGTCACAAGTGTGTTCGACGCAACTGGCACAAGTTTGTTCGATGCAACTGGCACAAGTTTGTTCTACGCAACTGGCACAAGTTTGTTCTATGCAACTGGCATAAATTTGTTTGACACAACTGGGAAAAGTTTGTTTGACACAACTGGCACAAAGTTTGTTCTACGCAACTGGGGCAAGTTTGTTCGACGCAACTGGCCCAAGTTTGTTTGACGCAACTGGCAAAAGTTTGTTTGAAACAACTGGCACAAGTTTGTTCAGCGCAACTGGCACAATTTTGTTCTACGCAACTGGCACACTTTTGTTCTACGCAACTGCCTCAAGTTTGTTCTACGCAACTGGCACAAGTTTGTTTGACGCAACTGGCACAAGTTTGTTCTATGCAACTGGCACAAGTTTGTTTGACGCAACTGGCACAAGTTTGTTCTACGCAACTGGCACAAGTTTGTTCTACGCAACTGGCACAAGTTTGTTCTACGCAACTGGCACAAGTTTGTTCTACGTAACTGGCACAAGTTTCTTCTACGCAAATGGCACAAGTTTGTTCTACGCAACTTGCACAAGTTTGTTCTACGCAACTGGCACAAGTTTGTTTGACACAACTAGCACAAGTTTGTTCTACGTAACTGGCACAAGTTTGTTCAACGCAACTGGCACAAGTTTGTTCGACGCAACTGGCACACGTTTGTTTGACACAACTGGCACTAGTTTGTTCTACGCAACTGGCACAAGTTTGTTAAACGTAACTGGCACTAGTTTGTTTGACGCGACTGGCACAAGTTGGTTCTACGCAACTGGCACAAGTTTGTTTGATGCAACTGGCACAAGTTTGTTCGACGCAACTGGCACAAGTTTGTTTAACGCATCTGTCACAAGTTTGTTCGACGCAACTGGCACAAGTTTGTTCTACGCAACTTTCACAAGTTTGTTCTGCGCAACTGGCACAAGTTTATTTGATGCAACTGGCACAAGTTTCTTTGACGCAACTGGCACAAGTTTGTCCTACGCAAGTGGCACAAGTTTTTAGTTCTCAACTGGCACAAGTTTGTTCTACACAACTGGCACAAGTTTGTTTGACACAACTGGCACAAGTTTGTCCTACGAAACTGGCACAAGTTTGTAGTTCGCAACTGGCATAAGTTTGTTCTACGCAACTGGCCCAAGTTTGTTTGACGCAACTGGCACAAGTTTGTTCTACGCAACTGACACAAGTTTGTTCTACGCAACTGGCACAAGTTTGTTCTACGCAACTAGCACAAGTTTGTTCTATGTAACTGGCACAAGTTTGTTCTACGCTACTGGCACAAAGTTGTTCTACGCAAATGGCACAATTTTGTTCTATGCAACTGGCACAAAGTTGTTCTACGTAACTGGCACAAGTTTATTTGACGCAACTGTCACAAGTTTCTTGGACGCAACTGGCACAAGTTTGTCCTACGCAAGTGGCACAAGATTGTAGTTCGCAACTGGCACAAGTTTGTTCTACGCAACTAGCCCAGGTTTCTTTGACGCAACTGGCACAAGTTTGTTCTACGCAACTGACACAAGTTTGTTCTACGCAACTGACACAAGTTTGTTCTACGCAACTGACACAAGTTTGTTCTACGCAACTGACACAAGTTTGTTCTACGCAACTGACACGAGTTTTTTCTACGCAACTGACACAAGTTTGTTCTACGCAACTAGCACAAGTTTGTTCTACACAACTGGCACAAGTTTGTTTGACGCAACTGACACAAGTTTGTCCTACGAAACTGGCACAGGTTTGTAGTTCGCAACTGGCACAAGTTTGTTCTACGCAACTAGCCCAAGTTTCTTTGACGCAACTGGCACAAGTTTGTTCTACGCAACTGACACAAGTTTGTTCTACGCAACTGACACAAGTTTGTTCTACGCAACTGACACAAGTTTGTTCTACGCAACTGACACAAGTGTGTTCTACGCAACTGACACGAGTTTGTTCTACGCAACTGACACAAGTTTGTTCTACGCAACTAGCACAAGTTTGTTCTAACCAACTGGCACAAAGTTGTTCTACGCAACTGGCACAATTTTGTTCTATGCAACAGGCACAAGTTTGTTCTTCGCAACTGGCACAAGATTGTTTGACGCAACTGGCACAAGTTTGTTCTACGCAACTGGCACAAGTTTGTTCTACGCAACTGGCCCACGTTTGTTTGACGCAACTGGCACAAGTTTGTACTACGCAACTGGCACAAGATTGTTCTACACAACTGGCACAAGTTTGTTCTACGCAACTGGCACAAGTTTGTTCCACGGAACTGGCAAAAGTTTGTTCGATGCAACTGGCACAAGTTTCTTCTACGCAACTGGCACAAGTTTGTTTGACGCAACTGGCACAAGTTTGTTTGACGCAACTGGCACAAGTTTGTTCGACGCAATTGGCACAAGTTTGTCCAACACAACTGGCACAAGTGTGTTCTATGCAACTGGCACAAATTTGTTCGATGCAACTGGCACAAGTTTGGTCTATGCAACTGGCACAAGTTTGTTCTATGCAACTGGCATAAATTTCTTTGACGCAACTGGCACAAGTCTGTTTGACTTAACAGGCACAAGTTTGTTCTGCGCAACTGGCACAAGTTTGTTCCACGCAACTGGCACAAGTTTGTTCGATGCAACTGGCACAAGTTTGTTCTACGCAACTGGCACAAGTTTGTTCTACGCAACTGGCACAAGTTTGTTCTACGCAACTGGAAAATGTTTGTTCTACGCAACTGGCACAAGTTTGTTCTACACAACTGGGTCAAGTTTGTTCGCGCAACTGGCACAAGTTTGTTCAACGCAACTGGCACAAGTTTGTTTGACGCAACAGGCAAAAGTTTGTTTAACGAAACTAGCCCAAGTTGGTTTGACGCAACTGGCCCAAGTTTGTTCAACGCAACTGGCACAAGTTTGTAGTTCGCAACTGGCACAAGTATGTTCTATGTAACTGGCACAAGTTTGTTAAACGTAAATGGCACAATTTTGTTCGACGCAACTGGCCCAAGTTTGTTTGACGCAACTGGCACAAGTTTGTTTGACACAACTGGCACAAGTTTGTTCTACGCAACTGGCACAAGTTTGTTCGACGCAACTGGCAAAAGTTTGTCCGACGCAACTGGCATAAGTTTGTTCTACGCAACTGGCACAAGTTTGTTCGACGCAATTGGCACAAGTTTCTCCGACGCAACTGTCACAAGTGTGTTCGACGCAACTGGCACAAGTTTGTTCGATGCAACTGGCACAAGTTTGTTCTACGCAACTGGCACAAGTTTGTTCTATGCAACTGGCATAAATTTGTTTGACGCAACTGGCCCAAGTTTGTTTGACACAACTGGGAAAAGTTTGTTTGACACAACTGGCACAAAGTTTGTTCTACGCAACTGGCACAAGTTTGTTCGACGCAACTGGCCCAAGTTTGTTTGACGCAACTGGCAATAGTTTGTTTGAAACAACTGGCACAAGTTTGTTCAGCGCAACTGGCACAATTTTGTTCGACGCAACTGGCACACGTTTGTTCTACGCAACTGCCTCAAGTTTGTTCTACGCAACTGGCACAAGTTTGTTTGACGCAACTGGCACAAGTTTGTTCTATGCAACTGGCACAAGTTTGTTTGACGCAACTGGCACAAGTTTGTTCTACGCAACTGGCACAAGTTTGTTCTACGCAACTGGCACAAGTTTGTTCTACGCAACTGGCACAAGTTTGTTTGACACAACTGGCACAAGTTTGTTCTACGTAACTGGCACAAGTTTGATCTACGCAAATGGCACAAGTTTGTTCTACGCAACTGGCACAAGTTTTTTCTACGCAACTGGCACAAGTTTGTTTGACACAACTAGCACAAGTTTGTTCTACGTAACTGGCACAAGTTTGTTCAACGCAACTGGCACAAGTTTGTTCGGCGCAACTGGCACATGTTTGTTTGACACAACTGGCACAAGTTTGTTCTATGCAACTGGCACAAGTTTGTTAAACGCAACTGGCACTAGTTTGTTTGACGCAACTGGCACAAGTTTGTTCTACGCAACTGGCACAAGTTTGTTCGACGCAACTGGCACAAGTATGTTTGATGCAACTGGCACAAGTTTGTTCGACGCAACTGGCACAAGTTTGTTCAACGCAACTGGCACAAGTTTGTTCTACGCAACTTTCACAAGTTTGTTCTGCGCAACTGGCACAAATTTATTTGATGCAACTGGCACAAGTTTCTTTCACGCAACTGGCACAAGTTTGTTCTACGCAACTGGCACAAGTTTGTTCTACACAACTGGCAAAAGTTTGTAGGACGCAACTGGCCCAAGTTTGTTTGATGCAACTGGCACAAGTTTGTTCGACGCAACTGGCCCAAGGTTGTTTTACGCAACTAGCACAAGTTTGTTTTACGCAACTTCTACGCAACTGGCCAAAGTTTGTTTGACAAAACTCGCACAAGTTTGTTCTACGCAACTGGCATAAGTTTGTTCTACTCTACTGGCACAAGTTTGTTTGACACAACTGGCACAAGTTTGTTCTACGTAACTGGCACAAGGTTGTTCTACGCAACTGGCTCAAGTTTGTACTACGCAACTGGCACAAGTTTGTCCTACGAAACTGGCACAAGTTTGTTTGACGCAACTGGCACAAGTTTGTTCTACACAACTGGCCCAAGTTTGTTTGACGCAACTGGCAGAAGTTTGTTCTATGCAACTGGCAAAAGTTTGTTCCACGTAACGGGCACAAGTTTGTTCTACGCAACTGGCACAAGTTTGTTTGACAAAACTGGCACAAGTTTGTTTTACGTAACTGGCAAAAGTTTGTTCTGCGCAACTGGCACAAGTTTGTTCGACGCAAGTGGCACAAGTTTGTTCTATGCAACTGGCACAAGTTTGTTCTACGCAACTGGCACAAGTTTGTTCGACGCAACTGGCACAAGTTTGTTCTACGCAACTGGAAAATGTTTGTTCTATGCAACTGGCACAAGTTTGTTCTACACAACTGGTTCAAGTTTGTTCTACGCAACTGGCACAAGTTTGTTCAATGCAACTGGCACAAGTTTGTTTGACGCAACAGGCAAAAGTTTGTTTAACGAAACTAGCCCAAGTTTGTTTGACGCAACTGGCCCAAGTTTGTTCAACGCAACTGGCACAAGTTTGTAGTTCGCAACTGGCACAAGTATGTTCTACGTAACTGGCACAAGTTTGTTAAACGTAACTGGCACAATTTTGTTCGACACAACTGGCCCAAGTTTGTTTGACGCAACTGGCAAAAGTTTGTTTGACACAACTGGCACAAGTTTGTTTTACGCAACTGGCACAAGTTTGTTCGACGCAACTGGCACAAGTTTGTCCGACGCAACTGGCATAAGTTTGTCCGACGCAACTGGCATAAGTTTGTTCGACGCAATTGGCACAAGTTTGTTCGACGCAACTGCCACAAGTTTGTTCGACGCAACTGGCACAAGTTTGTTCGATGCAACTGGCACAAGTTTGTTCTACGCAACTGGCACAAGTTTGTTCTATGCAACTGACATATATTTGTTTGACGCAACTGGCCCAAGTTTGTTTGACGCAACTGGGAAAAGTTTGTTTGACACAACTGGCACAAAGTTTGTTCTACGCAACTGGCACAAGTTTGTTCGACGCAACTGGCCCAAGTTTGTTTGACGCAACTGGCAAAAGTTTGTTTGAAATAACTGGCACAAGTTTGTTCAGCGCAACTGGCACAATTTTGTTCTACGCAACTGGCACACGTTTGTTCTACGCAACTGCCTCAAGTTTGTGCTACGCAACTGGCACAAGTTTGTTTGACGCAACTGGCACAAGTTTGTTCTATGCAACTGGCACAAATTTGTTTGACGCAACTGGCACAAGTTTGTTCTACGCAACTGGCACAAGTTTGTTCGACGCAACTGGCACAAGTATGTTTGATGCAACTGGCGCAAGTTTGTTCGACGCAACTGGCACAAGTTTGTTCAACGCATCTGGCACAAGTTTGTTCTACGCAACTTTCACAAGTTTGTTCTGCGCAACTGGCACAAGTTTATTTGATGCAACTGGCACAAGTTTCTTTGACGCAACTGGCACAAGTTTGTCCTACGCAAGTGGCACAAGTTTATAGTTCTCAACTGGCACAAGTTTGTTCGACGCAACTGGCACAACTTTGTTTGACACAACTGGCACAAGTTTGTCCTACGAAACTGGCACAAGTTTGTAGTTCGTAACTGGCATAAGTTTGTTCTACGCAACTGGCCCAAGTTTGTTTGACGCAACTGGCACAAGTTTGTTCTACGCAACTGACACAAGTTTGTTCTACGCAACAGGCACAAGTTTGTTCTACGCAACTAGCACAAGTTTGTTCTACGCAACTGGCACAAGTTTGTTCTACGCAACTAGCACAAAGTTGTTCTACGCAACTGGCACAGTTTTGTTCTATGCAACTGGCACAAAGTTGTTCTACGTAACTGGCACAAGTTTATTTGACGCAACTGGAACAAGTTTATTTGAAGCAACTGTCACAAGTTTCTTGGACGCAACTGGCACAAGTTTTTCCTACGCAAGTGGCACAAGATTGTAGTTCGCAACTGGCGCAAGTTTGTTCTACGCAACTGGCACAAGTTTGTTTGACGCAACTGGCACAAGTTTGTCCTACGAAACTGGTACAAGTTTGTAGTTCGCAACTGGCACAAGTTTGTTCTACACAACTGGCCCAAGTTTGTTTGACGCAACTGGCACAAGTTTGTTCTACGTAACTGACACAAGTTTGTTCTACGCAACTGGCACAAGTTTGTTCTACGCAACTAGCACAAGTTTGTTCTACGCAACTGGCACAAGTTTGTTCTACGCAACTGGCACAAAGTTGTTCTATGCAACTGGCACAATTTTGTTCTATGCAACAGGCACAAGTTTGTTCTTCACAACTGGCACAAGATTGTTTGACGCAACTGGCACAAGTTTGTTCTACGCAACTGGCACAAGTTTGTTTGACGCAACTGGCCCAAGTTTGTTTGACGCAACTGGCACAAGTTTGTTCTACGCAACTGGCACAATATTGTTCTACACAACTGGCACAAGTTTGTTCTACGCAACTGGCACAAGTTTGTTCCACGGAACTGGCAAAAGTTTGTTCGACGCAACTGGCACAAGTTTCTTCTACGCAACTGGCACAACTTTGTTTGACGCAACTGGCACAAGTTTGTTTGACGTAACTGGCACAAGTTTGTTCTACGCAACTGGCCCAAGTTTGTTTGACGCAACTGGCAGAAGTTTGTTCTATGCAACTGGCACAAGTTTGTTCTACGTAACGGGCACAAGTTTGTTCTACGCAACTGGCACAAGTTTGTTTGACAAAACTGGCACAAGTTTGTTCTACGCAACTGGCAAAAGTTTGTTCTGCGCAACATGCACAAGTTTGTTCGACGCAAGTGGCAAAAGTTTGTTCTCTGCAACTGGCATAAGTTTATTCTACGCAACTGGCACAAGTTTGTTCGATGCAACTGGCACAAGTTTGTTTGATGCAACTGGCACAAGTTTGTTCGATGCAACTGGCACAAGTTTGTTCGACGCAACTGGCACAAGTTTGTTTAACGCAACTGGCACAAGTTTATTCGACCCAACTGGCACAAGTGTGTTTGACACAACTGGCAAAAGTTTTTTTGACGCAACTGGCACAAGGTTGTTTGACGCAATTGGCACAAGTCTGTTTGACGCTACTGGCACAAGGTTGTTCTACAAAACTGGCACAAGTTTGTTCTATGCAACTGGCACAAGTTTGTTCTACGCAACTGGCACAAGTTTGTTCTACGCAACTGGCACAAGTTTGTTTGATGCAACTGGCACAAGGTTGTTTGACGCAACTGGCACAAGGTTGTTCTACAAAACTGGCACAAGTTTGTTCTATGCAACTTGCACAAGTTTGTTCTACGCAACTGGCACAAGTTTGTTCTACGCAACTGGCACAAGATTGTTCTACGCAACTGGCACAAGTTTGTTCTACACAACTGGCAAAAGTTTGTTCGACGCAACTGGCCCAAGTTTGTTTGATGCAACTGGCACAAGTTTGTTTGACACAACTGGCACAAGTTTGTTCTACGCAACTGGCACAAGTTTGTTCGACGAAACTGGCACAAGTTTGTTTGACGCAACTGGCAGAAGTTTGTTCGACGCAATTGGCACAAGTTTGTCCAACACAACTGGCACAAGTGTGTTCTATGCAACTGGCACAAGTTTGTTCGACGCAAGTGGCAAAAGTTTGTTCTCTGCAACTGGCATAAGTTTATTCTACGCAACTGGCACAAGTTTGTTCGATGCAACTGGCACAAGTTTGTTTGACGCAAATGGCACAAGTTTGTTCAACGCAACTGGCACAAGTTTGTTCGACGCAACTGGCACAAGTTTGTTTAACGCAACTGGCACAAGTTTATTCGACCCAACTGGCACAAGTTTGTTTGACACAACTGGCACAAGTTTTTTTGACGCAACTGGCACAAGGTTGTTTGACGCAATTGGCACAAGTCTGTTTGACGCTACTGGCACAAGGTTGTTCTACAAAACTGGCACAAGTTTGTTCTATGCAACTGGCAAAAGTTTGTTCTGCACAACTGGCACAAGTTTGTTCTACGCAACTGGCACAAGTTTGTTTGATGCAACTGGCACAAGGTTGTTTGACGCAACTGGCACAAGGTTGTTCTACAAAACTGGCACAAGTTTGTTCTATGCAACTTGCACAAGTTTGTTCTACGCAACTGGCACAAGTTTGTTCTACGCAACTGGCACAAGTTTGTTCTACGCAACTGACACAAGTTTGTTCTACACAACTGGCAAAAGTTTGTTCGACGCAACTGGCCCAAGTTTGTTTGATGCATCTGGCACAAGTTTGTTTGACACAACTGGCACAAGTTTGTTCTACGCAACTGGCACAAGTTTGTTCGACGAAACTGGCACAAGTTTGTTTGACGCAACTGGCACAAGTTTGTTCGACGCAATTGGCACAAGTTTGTCCAACACAACTGGCACAAGTGTGTTCTATGCAACTGGCACAAGTTTGTTCGATGCAACTGGCACAAGTTTGGTCTACGCAACTGGCACAAGTTTGTTCTATGCAACTGGCATAAATTTGTTTGATGCAACTGGCACAAGTCTGTTTGACTTAACAGGCACAAGTTTGTTCTGCGCAACTGGCACAAGTTTGTTCCACGCAACTGGCACAAGTTTGTTCGATGCAACTGGCACAAGTTTGTTCTACGTAACTGGCTCAAGTTTGTTTTACACAACTTCTACACAACTGGCCAAAGTTTGTTTGACACAACTCGCACAAATTTGTTCTACGCAACTGGCATAAGTTTGTTCTACTCTACTGGCACAAGTTTGTTTGACACAACTGGCACAAGTTTGTTCTACGTAACTGGCACAAGGTTGTTCTACGCAACTGGCTCAAGTTTGTTCTACGCAACTGGCACAAGTTTGTCCTACGAAACTGGCACAAGTTTGTTTGACGCAACTGGCACAAGTTTGTTCTACGCAACTGGCCCAAGTTTGTTTGACGCAACTGGCAGAAGTTTGTTCTATGCAACTGGCACAAGTTTGTTCCACGTAACGCGCACAAGTTTGTTCTACGCAACTGGCACAAGTTTGTTTGACAAAACTGGCACAAGTTTGTTTTACGTAACTGGCAAAAGTTTGTTCTGCGCAACTGGCACAAGTTTGTTCGACGCAAGTGGCACAAGTTTGTTCTATGCAACTGGCACAAGTTTGTTCTACGCAACTGGCACAAGTTTGTTCGACGCAACTGGCACAAGTTTGTTCTACGCAACTGGAAAATGTTCGTTCTACGCAACTGGCACAAGTTTGTTCTACACAACTGGCTCAAGTTTGTTCTGCGCAACTGGCACAAGTTTGTTCAACGCAACTGGCACAAGTTTGTTTGACGCAACAGGCAAAAGTTTGTTTAACGAAACTAGCCCAAGTTTGTTTGACGCAACTGGCCCAAGTTTGTTCAACGCAACTGGCACAAGTTTGTAGTTCGCAACTGGCACAAGTATGTTCTAAGTAACTGGCACAAGTTTGTCCGACACAACTGGCACAATTTTGTTCGACGCAACTGGCCCAAGTTTGTTTGACGCAACTGGCAAAAGTTTGTTTGACACAACTGGCACATGTTTGTTCTACGCAACTGGCACAAGTTTGTTCGACGCAACTGGCACAAGTTTGTCCGACGCAACTGGCATAAGTTTGTTCTACGCAACTGGCACAAGTTTGTTCGATGCAATTGGCACAAGTTTGTCCGACGCAACTGTCAAAAGTGTGTTCGACGTAACTGGCACAAGTTTGTTCGATGCAACTGGCACAAGTTTGTTCTACGCAACTGGCACAAGTTTGTTCTATGCAACTGGCATAAATTTGTTTGACGCAACTGGCCCAAGGTTGTTTGACGCAACTGGGAAAAGTTTGTTTGACACAACTGGCAAAAGTTTGTTTGAAACAACTGGCAAAAGTTTGTTCAGCGCAACTGGCACAATTTTGTTCTACGCAACTGGCACATGTTTGTTCTACGCAACTGCCTCAAGTTTGTTCTACGCAACTGGCACAAGTTTGTTTGGTGCAACTGGCACTAGTTTGTTCTATGCAACTGGCACAAGTTCGTTTGACGCAACTGGCACAAGTTTGTTCTACGCAACTGGCACAAGTTTGTTTGACACAACTGGCACAAGTTTGTTCTACGTAACTGGCACAAGTTTGTTCTACGTAAATGGCACAAGTTTGTTCTACGCAACTGGCACAAGTTTTTTCTACGCAACTGGCACAAGTTTGTTTGACACAACTATCACAAGTTTGTTCTACGTAACTGGCACAAGTTTGTTCAACGCAACTGGCACATGTTTGTTTGACGCAACTGGCACACGTTTGTTTGACACAACTGGCACAAGTTTGTTCTATGCAACTGGCATAAGTTTGTTAAACGCAACTGGCACTAGTTTGTTTGACGCAACTGGCACAAGTTTGTTCTACGCAACTGGCACAAGTTTGTTCGACGCAACTGGCACAAGTATGTTTGATGCAACTGGCACAAGTTTGTTCAACGCAACTGGCACAAGTTTGTTCTACGCAACTTTCACAAGTTTGTTCTGCGCAACTGGCACAAATTTATTTGATGCAACTGGCACAAGTTTCTTTGACGCAACTGGCACAAGTTTGTTTGACGCAAGTGGCACGAGTTTGTAGTTCTCAACTGGCACAAGTTTGTTCTATGCAACTTGCACAAGTTTGTTTGACGCAACTGGCACAAGTTTGTCCTACGAAACTGGCACAAGTTTGTAGTTCGCAACTGGCATAAGTTTGTTCTACGCAACTGGCCCAAGTTTGTTTGACCCAACTGGCACAAGTTTGTTCTACGCAACTGACACAAGTTTGTTCTACGCAACTAGCACAAGTTTGTTCTACGCAACTGGCACAAGTTTGTTCTACGCAACTGGCACAAAGTTGTTCTACGCAACTGGCACAATTTTGTTCTATGCAACTGGCACAAAGTTGTTCTACGTAACTGGCACAAGTTTATTTGACGCAACTGGAACAAGTTTATTTGACGCAACTGTCACAAGTTTCTTTGACGCAACTGGCACAAGTTTGTTCTACGCAACTAGCACAAGTTTGTTCTACGCAACTGGCACAAGTTTGTTCTACGCAACTGGCACAAAGTTGTTCTACGCAACTGGCACAATTTTGTTCTATGCAACTGGCACAAAGTTGTTCTACGTAACTGGCACAAGTTTATTTGACGCAACTGGAACAAGTTTATTTGACGCAACTGTCACAAGTTTCTTTGACGCAACTGGCACAAGTTTGTCCTACGCAAGTGGCACAAGATTGTAGTTCGCATCTGGCGCAACTTTGTTCTACGCAACTGGCACAAGTTTGTTTGACGCAACTGGCACAAGTTTGTAGTTCGCAACTGGCACAAGTTTTTTCTACGCAACTGGCCCAAGTTTGTTTGACGCAACTGACACAAGTTTGTTCTACGCAACTGGCACAAGTTTGTTCTACGCAACTAGCACAAGTTTGTTCTACGCAACTGGCACAAGTTTGTTCTACGCAACTGGCACAAAGTTGTTCTACTGTTCTTCGCAACTGGCACAAGATTGTTTGACGCAGCTGGCACAAGTTTGTTCTACGCAACTGGCACAATTTTGTTCTATACAACTGACCCAAGTTTGTTTGACGCAACTGGCACAAGTTTGTTCTACGCAACTGGCACAAGATTGTTCTACACAACTGGCACAAGTTTGTTCTACGCAACTGGCACAAGTTTGTTCCACGGAACTGGCACAAGTTTGTTCGACGCAACTGGCACAAGTTTCTTCTACACAACTGGCACAAGTTTGTTTGACGCAACTGGCACAAGTTTTTTTTGACGTAACTGGCACAAGTTTGTTCTACGCAACTGGCCCAAGTTTGTTTGACGCAACTGGCAAAAGTTTGTTCTTTGCAACTGGCACAAGTTTGTTCCACGTAACGGGCACAAGTTTGTTCTACGCAACTGGCACAAGTTTGTTTGACAAAACTGGCACAAGTTTGTTCTACGCAACTGGCAAAAGTTTGTTCTGCGCAACTGGCACAAGTTTGTTCGACGCAAGTGGCAAAAGTTTGTTCTATGCAACTGGCATAAGTTTGTTCTACGCAACTGGCACAAGTTTGTTCGATGCAACTGCCACAAGTTTGTTTGACGCAAGTGGCACAAGTTTGTTCGACGCAACTGGCACAAGTTTGTTCGACGCAACTGGCACAAGTTTGTTTAACGCAACTGGCACAAGTTTATTCGACCCAACTGGCACAAGTTTGTTTGACACAACTGGCACAAGTTTTTTTGACGCAACTGGCACAAGGTTGTTTGACGCAATTGGCACAAGTCTGTTTGACGCTACTGGCAAAAGGTTGTTCTACAAAACTGGCACAAGTTTGTTCTATGCAACTGGCACAAGTTTGCTCTACGCAACTGGCACAAGTTTGTTCTATGCAACTGGCACATGTTTGTTTGATGCAACTGGCACAAGGTTGTTTGACGCAACTGGCACAAGGTTGTTCTACAAAACTGGCACAAGTTTGTTCTATGCAACTGGCACAAGTTTGTTCTACGCAACTGGCACAAGTTTGTTCTACGCAACTGGCACAAGTTTGTTCTACGCAACTGGCACAAGTTTGTTCTACGCAACTGGCACAAGTTTGTTCGATGCAACTGGCCCAAGTTTGTTTGACGCAACTGGCACAAGTTTGTTTGACACAACTGGCACAAGTTTGTTCTACGCAACTGGCACAAGTTTGTTTGACGAAACTGGCACAAGTTTGCTTGACGCAACTGGCACAAGTTTGTTCGACGCAACTGGCACAAGTTTGTTCTACGCAACTGGCACAAGTTTGTTCTACGCAACTGGCACAAGTTTGTTCGACGCAACTGGCACAAGTTTGTTTAACGCAACTGGCACAAGTTTATTCGACCCAACTGGCACAAGTTTGTTTGACACAACTGGCACAAGTTTTTTTGACGCAACTGGCACAAGGTTGTTTGACGCAATTGGCACAAGTCTGTTTGACGCTACTGGCAAAAGGTTGTTCTACAAAACTGGCACAAGTTTGTTCTATGCAACTGGCACAAGTTTGTTCTACGCAACTGGCACAAGTTTGTTCTACGCAACTGGCACAAGTTTGTTTGATGCAACTGGCACAAGGTTGTTTGACGCAACTGGCACAAGGTTGTTCTACAAAACTGGCACAAGTTTGTTCTATGCAACTGGCACAAGTATGTTCTACGCAACTGGCACAAGTTTGTTCTACGCAACTGGCACAAGTTTGTTCTACGCAACTGGCACAAGTTTGTTCGACGCAACTGGCCCAAGTTTGTTTGACGCAACTGGCACAAGTTTGTTTGTCACAACTGGCACAAGTTTGTTCAACGCAACTGGCACAAGTTTTTTCGACGAAACTGGCACAAGTTTGTTTGACGCAACTGGCACAAGTTTGTTCGACGCAACTGGCACAAGTTTGTTCTACGCAACTGGCACAAGTTTGTTCTACGCAACTAGCACAAGTTTGTTCTATGGAACTGGCACAAGTTTGTTCTACGCAACTGTCACAAGTTTGTCTGACACAACTGGCACAAGTTTGTTCTACTTAACTGGCACAAGTTTGTTCTATGCAACTGGCACAAGTTTGTTCGACGCAACTGGCAAAAGTTTGTTTTATGCAACTGGCACAAGTTTGTTTGACACAACTGGCACAAGTTTGTTCTACGCAACTGGCACAAGTTTGTTCGACGCAATTGGCACAAGTTTGTCCGACGCAACTGGCACAAGTGTGTTCGACGCAACTGGCACAAGTTTGTTCGATGCAACTGGCACAAGTTTGTTCTACGCAACTGGCACAAGTTTGTTCTATGCAACTGGCATAAATTTGTTTGACGCAACTGGCACAAGTTTGTTTGATGCAACTGGCACAAGGTTGTTTGACGCAACTGGCACAAGGTTGCTCTACACAACTGGCACAAGTTTGTTCTATGCAACTGGCACAAGTTTGTTTGACACAACTGGCACAAGTTTTTTCTACGCAACTGGCACAAGTTTGTTCTATGCAACTGGCACAAGTTTGTTCGACGCAACTGGCCCAAACTTGTTTGACGCAACTGGCAGAAGTTTGATTGACACAACTGGCACAAGTTTGTTCTACGCAACTGGCACAAGTGTGTTCGACGCAACTGGCACAAGTTTGTTCGTTGCAACAGGCACAAGTTTGTTCTAAGAAACTGGCACAAGTTTTGTTCTACGCAACTGGCACAAGTTTGTTTGATGCAACTGACACAAGTTTGTTCTACGCAACTGGCCCAAGTTTGATCTTCCCAACTGGCACGAGTTTGTTCTATGCAACTGGCACAAGTTTGTTCGACGCAACTGGCACAAGTTTGTTCTACGCAACTAGCACAAATTTGTTCTACGCAACTGGCACAAGTTTTTTGACGCAAATGGCACAAGTTTGTTGTACGCAACTGGCACAAGTTTGTTGTACGCAACTGGCACAAGTTTGTTCGACGCAACTGGCACAAGTTTGTTGTACGCGACTGGCACAAGTTTGTTCTACGCAACTGGCACAAGTTTGTTCTACGCAACTGGCACAAGTTTGTTAGATGCAACTGGCCCAAGTTTGTTTGACGCAACTGGCAAAAGTTTGTTTGAAACAACTGGCACAAGTTTGTTCTACGCAACTGTCACAAGTTTGTTCAACGCAACTGGCACAAGTTTGTCAAACGCAACTGGCACAACTTTGTTCGATCAACTGGCACAAGTTTTTTCGACGCAACTGGCACAAGTTTGTTCTACGCAACTGGAAAATGTTTGTTCTACGCAACTGGCACAAGTTTGTTCTACGCAACTGGCACAAGTTTGTTCTACGCAAATGGAAAATGTTTGTTCTACGCAACTGGCACAAGTTTGTTCTACGCAACTGGCTCAAGTTTGTTCTACGCAACTGGCACAAGTTTGTTCAACGCAACTGGCACAAGTTTGTTCAACGCAACTGGTACAAGTTTGTTTGACACAACTGGCAAAAGTTTGTTTAACGCAACTAGCACAAGTTTGTTTGACGCAACTGGCCCAAGTTTGTAGTTCGCAACTGGCACAAGTATGTTCTACGTAACTGGCACAAGTTTGTCCGACTCAACTGGCACAATTTTGTTCAACGCAACTGGCCCAAGTTTGTTTGACGCAACTGGCAAAAGTTTGTTTGACACAACTGGCACAAGTTTGTTCTACGCAACTGGCGCAAGTTTGTTCAACGCAATTGGCACAAGTTTGTCAGACGCAACTGGCATAAGTTTGTTCTACGCAACTGGCACAAGTTTGTTCGACGCAATTGGCACAAGTATGTCCGACGCAACTGTCACAAGTGTTTTCTACGCAACTGGCACAAGTTTGTTCGGTGCAACTGGCACAAGTTTGTTCTACGCAACTGGCACAAGTTTGTTCTATGCAACTGGCATAAATTTGTTTGACGCAACTGGCCCAAGTTTGTTTGACGCAACTGGGAAAAGTTTGTTTGACACAACTGGCACAAAGTTTGTTCTACGCAACTGGCACAAGTTTGTTCGACGCAACTGGCCCAAGTTTGTTTGACGCAACTGACAAATGTTTGTTTGAAACAACTGGCACAAGTTTGTTCAGCGCAACTGGCACAATTTTGTTCTACGCAACTGGCACACGTTTGTTCTACGCAACTGCCTCAAGTTTGTTCTACGCAACTGGCACAAGTTTGTTTGACGCAACTGGCACAAGTTTGTTCTATGCAACTGGCACAAGTTTGTTTGACGCAACTGGCACAAGTTTGTTCTACGCAACTGGCACAAGTTTGTTCTACGCAACTGGCACAAGTCTGTTCTACGCAACTGGCACAAGTTTGTTTGACATAACTGGCACAAGTTTGTGCTACGTAACTGGCACAAGTTTGTTCTACGCAACTGGCATAAGTTTGTTCTACGCAACTGGCACAAGTTTGTTCTACGCAACTGGCACAAGTTTGTTTGACACAACTAGCACAAGTTTGTTCTACGTAACTGGCACAAGTTTGTTCTACGCAACTGGCACAAGTTTCTTCGATGCAACTGGCACACGTTTGTTTGACACAACTGGCACAAGTTTGTTCTACGCAACTGGTACAAGTTTGTTAAACGCAACTGGCACTAGTTTGTTTGACGCAACTGGCACAAGTTTGTTCTACGCAACTGGCACAACTTTGTTTGATGCAACTGGCACAAGTTTGTTCGACACAACTGGCACAAGTTTGTTCAACGCAACTGGCACATGTTTGTTCGACGCAACTGGCACAAGTTTGTTCTACGCAACTTTCACAAGTTTGTTCTGCGCAACTGGCAAAAGTTTATTTGATGCAACTGGCACAAGTTTCTTTGACGCAACTGGCACAAGTTTGTCCTACGCAAGTGGCACAAGTTTGTAGTTCTCAACTGGCACAAGTTTGTTCTACACAACTGGCACAAGTTTGTTTGACGCAACTGGCACAAGTTTGTCCTATGAAACTGGCACAAGTTTGTAGTTCACAACTGGCACAAGTTTGTTCTACGCAACTGGCCCAAGTTTGTTTGACGCAACTGGCACAAGTTTGTTCTACGCAAGTGACACAAGTTTGTTCTACGCAACTAGCACAAGTTTGTTCTACGCAATTGGCACAAGTTTATTCTACGCAACTGGCACAAAGTTGTTCTACGCAACTGGCACAATTTTGTTCTATGCAACTGGCACAAAGTTGTTCTACGTAACTGGCACAAGTTTATTTGACGCAACTGGAACAAGTTTATTTGACGCAACTGTCACAATTTTCTTTGACGCAACTGGCACAAGTTTGTCCTACGCAAGTGGCACAAGTTTGTAGTTCGCAACTAGCGCAAGTTTGTTCTACGCAACTGGCACAAGTTTGTTTGACGCAACTGGCACAAGTTTGTCCTACGAAACTGGCACAAGTTTGTAGTTCGCAACTGGCACAAGTTTGTTCTACGCAACTGGCCCAAGTTTCTTTGACGCAACTGGCACAAGTTTGTTCTACGCAACTGACACAAGTTTGTTCTACGCAACTGGAACAAGTTTGTTATCCGCAACTAGCACAAGTTTGTTCTACGCAACTGGCACAATTTTGTTCTATGCAACAGGCACAAGTTTGTTCTTCGCAAATGGCACAAGATTGTTTGACGCAACTGGCACAAGTTTGTTCTACGCAACTGGCACAAGTTTGTTCTACGCAACTGGCCCAAGTTTGTTTGATGCAAGTGGCACAAGTTTGTTCTACGCAACTGGCACAAGATTGTTCTACACAACTGGCACAAGTTTGTTCTACGCAACTGGCAATAGTTTGTTCCACGGAACTGGAACAAGTTTATTTGATGCAACTGGCACAAGTTTGTTCTACGCAACTGGCACAAGTTTGTTTGACGCAACTGGCAAAAGTTTGTTTGAAACAACTCTCACAAGTTTGTTCTACGCAACTGGCACAAGTTTGTTCTACGCAACTGGCACAAGTTTGTTTTATGCAACTGGCAGAAGTTTGTTTGATGCAACTCACACAAGTTTGTTCTATGCAACTGGCACAAGTTTGTTCTACGCAACTGGCAAAGGTTTGTTCTACATAACTGGCACAAGTTTGTTCTACGCAACTGGCACAAGTTTGTTCTACACAACTGACACAAGTTTGTTTGACACAACTGGCACAAGTTTGTTCTACGCAACTGGCAAAAGTTTGTTCTACGCAACTGGCACAAGTTTGTTCGACGCAAGTGGCCCAAGTTTGTTTGACACAACTGGCACAGTTTGTTCTACGCAACTGGCACAAGTTTGTTCGATGCAACTGGCACAAGTTTGTTTGACGCAACTGGCACAAGCTTGTTCGACACAAGTGGCACAAGTTTCTTCGATGCAAATGGCACAAGTTTGTTCGACGCAACTGTCAAAAGTTTGTTTAACGCAACTGGCTCAAGTTTATTCGACCCAACAGGCAAAAGTTTGTTTGACTCAACTGGCACAAGTTTTTTTGATGCAACTGGCACAAGTTTGTTTGACGCAACTGGCACAAGATTGTTTGACGCAACTGGCACAAGGTTGTTCTACACAACTGGCACAAGTTTGTTCGACGCAACTGACACAAGTTTGTTTGACGCAACTGGCACAAGTTTGTTTGACAAAACTGGCACAAGTTTGTTCTCTGCAACTGACACAAGTTTGTTTGACAAAACTGGCACAAGTTTGTTCTACGTAACTGGCACAAGTTTGTTCTACTCTACTGGCACAAGTTTGTTTGACACAACTGGCACAAGTTTGTTCTACGTAACTGGCACAAGGTTGTTCTACGCAACTGGCTCAAGTTTGTTCTACGCAACTGGCACAAGTTTGTCCTACGAAACTGGCACAAGTTTGTTTGACGCAACTGGCACAAGTTTGTTCTACGCAACTGGCCCAAGTTTGTTTGACGCAACTGGCAGAAGTTTGTTCTATGCAACTGGCACAAGTTTGTTCCACGTAACGCGCACAAGTTTGTTCTACGCAACTGGCACAAGTTTGTTTGACAAAACTGGCACAAGTTTGTTTTACGTAACTGGCAAAAGTTTGTTCTGCGCAACTGGCACAAGTTTGTTCGACGCAAGTGGCACAAGTTTGTTCTATGCAACTGGCACAAGTTTGTTCTACGCAACTGGCACAAGTTTGTTCGACGCAACTGGCACAAGTTTGTTCTACGCAACTGGAAAATGTTCGTTCTACGCAACTGGCACAAGTTTGTTCTACACAACTGGCTCAAGTTTGTTCTGCGCAACTGGCACAAGTTTGTTCAACGCAACTGGCACAAGTTTGTTTGACGCAACTGGCAAAAGTTTGTTTAACGAAACTAGCCCAAGTTTGTTTGACGCAACTGGCCCAAGTTTGTTCAACGCAACTGGCACAAGTTTGTAGTTCGCAACTGGCACAAGTATGTTCTAAGTAACTGGCACAAGTTTGTCCGACACAACTGGCACAATTTTGTTCGACGCAACTGGCCCAAGTTTGTTTGACGCAACTGGCAAAAGTTTGTTTGACACAACTGGCACATGTTTGTTCTACGCAACTGGCACAAGTTTGTTCGACGCAACTGGCACAAGTTTGTCTGACGCAACTGGCATAAATTTGTTCTACGCAACTGGCACAAGTTTGTTCGACGCAATTGGCACAAGTTTGTCCGACGCAACTGTCAAAAGTGTGTTCGACGTAACTGGCACAAGTTTGTTCGATGCAACTGGCACAAGTTTGTTCTACGCAACTGGCACAAGTTTGTTCTATGCAACTGGCATAAATTTGTTTGACGCAACTGGCCCAAGTTTGTTTGACGCAACTGGGAAAAGTTTGTTTGACACAACTGGCAAAAGTTTGTTTGAAACAACTGGCAAAAGTTTGTTCAGCGCAACTGGCACAATTTTGTTCTACGCAACTGGCACATGTTTGTTCTACGCAACTGCCTCAAGTTTGTTCTACGCAACTGGCACAAGTTTGTTTGGTGCAACTGGCACTAGTTTGTTCTATGCAACTGGCACAAGTTCGTTTGACGCAACTGGCACAAGTTTGTTCTACGCAACTGGCACAAGTTTGTTTGACACAACTGGCACAAGTTTGTTCTACGTAACTGGCACAAGTTTGTTCTACGTAAATGGCACAAGTTTGTTCTACGCAACTGGCACAAGTTTTTTCTACGCAACTGGCACAAGTTTGTTTGACACAACTATCACAAGTTTGTTCTACGTAACTGGCACAAGTTTGTTCAACGCAACTGGCACAAGTTTGTTTGACGCAACTGGCACACGTTTGTTTGACACAACTGGCACAAGTTTGTTCTATGCAACTGGCATAAGTTTGTTAAACGCAACTGGCACTAGTTTGTTTGACGCAACTGGCACAAGTTTGTTCTACGCAACTGGCACAAGTTTGTTCGACGCAACTGGCACAAGTATGTTTGATGCAACTGGCACAAGTTTGTTCAACGCAACTGGCACAAGTTTGTTCTACGCAACTTTCACAAGTTTGTTCTGCGCAACTGGCACAAATTTATTTGATGCAACTGGCACAAGTTTCTTTGACGCAACTGGCACAAGTTTGTTTGACGCAAGTGGCACAAGTTTGTAGTTCTCAACTGGCACAAGTTTGTTCTACGCAACTTGCACAAGTTTGTTTGACGCAACTGGCACAAGTTTGTCCTACGAAACTGGCACAAGTTTGTAGTTCGCAACTGGCATAAGTTTGTTCTACGCAACTGGCCCAAGTTTGTTTGACCCAACTGGCACAAGTTTGTTCTACGCAACTGACACAAGTTTGTTCTACGCAACTGGCACAAGTTTGTTCTACGCAACTAGCACAAGTTTGTTCTACGCAACTGGCACAAGTTTGTTCTACGCAACTGGCACAAAGTTGTTCTACGCAACTGGCACAATTTTGTTCTATGCAACTGGCACAAAGTTGTTCTACGTAACTGGCACAAGTTTATTTGACGCAACTGGAACAAGTTTATTTGACGCAACTGTCACAAGTTTCTTTGACGCAACTGGCACAAGTTTGTCCTACGCAAGTGGCACAAGATTGTAGTTCGCAACTGGCGCAACTTTGTTCTACGCAACTGGCACAAGTTTGTTTGACGCAACTGGCACAAGTTTGTCCTACGAAACTGGCACAAGTTTGTAGTTCGCAACTGGCACAAGTTTTTTCTACGCAACTGGCCCAAGTTTGTTTGACGCAACTGACACAAGTTTGTTCTACGCAACTGGCACAAGTTTGTTCTACGCAACTAGCACAAGTTTGTTCTACGCAACTGGCACAAGTTTGTTCTACGCAACTGGCACAAAGTTGTTCTACTGTTCTTCGCAACTGGCACAAGATTGTTTGACGCAGCTGGCACAAGTTTGTTCTACGCAACTGGCACAATTTTGTTCTATACAACTGACCCAAGTTTGTTTGACGCAACTGGCACAAGTTTGTTCTACGCAACTGGCACAAGATTGTTCTACACAACTGGCACAAGTTTGTTCTACGCAACTGGCACAAGTTTGTTCCACGGAACTGGCACAAGTTTGTTCGACGCAACTGGCACAAGTTTCTTCTACACAACTGGCACAAGTTTGTTTGACGCAACTGGCACAAGTTTGTTTGACGTAACTGGCACAAGTTTGTTCTACGCAACTGGCCCAAGTTTGTTTGACGCAACTGGCAAAAGTTTGTTCTTTGCAACTGGCACAAGTTTGTTCCACGTAACGGGCACAAGTTTGTTCTACGCAACTGGCACAAGTTTGTTTGACAAAACTGGCACAAGTTTGTTCTACGCAACTGGCAAAAGTTTGTTCTGCGCAACTGGCACAAGTTTGTTCGACGCAAGTGGCAAAAGTTTGTTCTATGCAACTGGCATAAGTTTGTTCTACGCAACTGGCACAAGTTTGTTCGATGCAACTGCCACAAGTTTGTTTGACGCAAGTGGCACAAGTTTGTTCGACGCAACTGGCACAAGTTTGTTCGACGCAACTGGCACAAGTTTGTTTAACGCAACTGGCACAAGTTTATTCGACCCAACTGGCACAAGTTTGTTTGACACAACTGGCACAAGTTTTTTTGACGCAACTGGCACAAGGTTGTTTGACGCAATTGGCACAAGTCTGTTTGACGCTACTGGCAAAAGGTTGTTCTACAAAACTGGCACAAGTTTGTTCTATGCAACTGGCACAAGTTTGCTCTACGCAACTGGCACAAGTTTGTTCTACGCAACTGGCACATGTTTGTTTGATGCAACTGGCACAAGGTTGTTTGACGCAACTGGAACAAGGTTGTTCTACAAAACTGGCACAAGTTTGTTCTATGCAACTGGCACAAGTTTGTTCTACGCAACTGGCACAAGTTTGTTCTACGCAACTGGCACAAGTTTGTTCTATGCAACTGGCACAAGTTTGTTCTACGCAACTGGCACAAGTTTGTTCGATGCAACTGGCCCAAGTTTGTTTGACGCAACTGGCACAAGTTTGTTTGACACAACTGGCACAAGTTTGTTCTACGCAACTGGCACAAGTTTGTTCGACGAAACTAGCACAAGTTTGCTTGACGCAACTGGCACAAGTTTGTTCGACGCAACTGGCACAAGTTTGTTCTACGCAACTGGCACAAGTTTGTTCTACGCAACTGGCACAAGTTTGTTCTACGCAACTGGCACAAGTTTGTTTAACGCAACTGGCACAAGTTTATTCGACCCAACTGGCACAAGTTTGTTTGACACAACTGGCACAAGTTTTTTTGACGCAACTGGCACAAGGTTGTTTGACGCAATTGGCACAAGTCTGTTTGACGCTACTGGCAAAAGGTTGTTCTACAAAACTGGCACAAGTTTGTTCTATGCAACTGGCACAAGTTTGTTCTACGCAACTGGCACAAGTTTGTTCTACGCAACTGGCACAAGTTTGTTTGATGCAACTGGCACAAGGTTGTTTGACGCAACTGGCACAAGGTTGTTCTACAAAACTGGCACAAGTTTGTTCTATGCAACTGGCACAAGTATGTTCTACGCAACTGGCACAAGTTTGTTCTACGCAACTGGCACAAGTTTGTTCTACGCAACTGGCACAAGTTTGTTCGACGCAACTGGCCCAAGTTTGTTTGACGCAACTGGCACAAGTTTGTTTGTCACAACTGGCACAAGTTTGTTCTACGCAACTGGCACAAGTTTTTTCGACGAAACTGGCAAAAGTTTGTTTGACGCAACTGGCACAAGTTTGTTCGACGCAACTGGCACAAGTTTGTTCTACGCAACTGGCACAAGTTTGTTCTACGCAACTAGCACAAGTTTGTTCTATGGAACTGGCACAAGTTTGTTCTACGCAACTGTCACAAGTTTGTCTGACACAACTGGCACAAGTTTGTTCTACGTAACTGGCACAAGTTTGTTCTATGCAACTGGCACAAGTTTGTTCGACGCAACTGGCAAAAGTTTGTTTTATGCAACTGGCACAAGTTTGTTTGACACAACTGGCACAAGTTTGTTCTACGCAACTGGCACAAGTTTGTTCGACGCAATTGGCACAAGTTTGTCCGACGCAACTGGCACAAGTGTGTTCGACGCAACTGGCACAAGTTTGTTCGATGCAACTGGCACAAGTTTGTTCTACGCAACTGGCACAAGTTTGTTCTATGCAACTGGCATAAATTTGTTTGACGCAACTGGCACAAGTTTGTTTGATGCAACTGGCACAAGGTTGTTTGACGCAACTGGCACAAGGTTGCTCTACACAACTGGCACAAGTTTGTTCTATGCAACTGGCACAAGTTTGTTTGACACAACTGGCACAAGTTTTTTCTACGCAACTGGCACAAGTTTGTTCTATGCAACTGGCACAAGTTTGTTCGACGCAACTGGCCCAAACTTGTTTGACGCAACTGGCAGAAGTTTGATTGACACAACTGGCACAAGTTTGTTCTACGCAACTGGCACAAGTGTGTTCGACGCAACTGGCACAAGTTTGTTCGTTGCAACTGGCACAAGTTTGTTCTAAGAAACTGGCACAAGTTTTGTTCTACGCAACTGGCACAAGTTTGTTTGATGCAACTGGCACAAGTTTGTTCATCGCAACTGACACAAGTTTGTTCTACGCAACTGGCCCAAGTTTGATCTTCCCAACTGGCACGAGTTTGTTCTATGCAACTGGCACAAGTTTGTTCGACGCAACTGGCACAAGTTTGTTCTACGCAACTAGCACAAATTTGTTCTACGCAACTGGCACAAGTTTTTTGACGCAAATGGCACAAGTTTGTTGTACGCAACTGGCACAAGTTTGTTGTACGCAACTGGCACAAGTTTGTTCGACGCAACTGGCACAAGTTTGTTGTACGCGACTGGCACAAGTTTGTTCTACGCAACTGGCACAAGTTTGTTCTACGCAACTGGCACAAGTTTGTTAGATGCAACTGGCCCAAGTTTTTTTGACGCAACTGGCAAAAGTTTGTTTGAAACAACTGGCACAAGTTTGTTCTACGCAACTGTCACAAGTTTGTTCAACGCAACTGGCACAAGTTTGTCAAACGCAACTGGCACAACTTTGTTCGATCAACTGGCACAAGTTTTTTCGACGCAACTGGCACAAGTTTGTTCTACGCAACTGGAAAATGTTTGTTCTACGCAACTGGCACAAGTTTGTTCTACGCAACTGGCACAAGTTTGTTCTACGCAAATGGAAAATGTTTGTTCTACGCAACTGGCACAAGTTTGTTCTACGCAACTGGCTCAAGTTTGTTCTACGCAACTGGCACAAGTTTGTTCAACGCAACTGGCACAAGTTTGTTCAACGCAACTGGTACAAGTTTGTTTGACACAACTGGCAAAAGTTTGTTTAACGCAACTAGCACAAGTTTGTTTGACGCAACTGGCCCAAGTTTGTAGTTCGCAACTGGCACAAGTATGTTCTACGTAACTGGCACAAGTTTCTCCGACTCAACTGGCACAATTTTGTTCAACGCAACTGGCCCAAGTTTGTTTGACGCAACTGGCAAAAGTTTGTTTGAAACAACTGGCACAAGTTTGTTCGACGCAACTGTCACAAGTTTGTTTAACGCAACTGGCACAAGTTTATTCGACCCAACAGGCAAAAGTTTGTTTGACGCAACGGGCACAAGTTTTTTTGACGCAACTGGCACAAGTTTGTTTGACGCAACTGGCACAAGATTGTTTGACGCAACTGGCACAAGGTTGTTCTACACAACTGGCACAAGTTTTTTCTACGCAACTGGCACAAGTTTGTTCTATGCAACTGGCACAAGTTTGTTCGACGCAACTGGCCCAAACTTGTTTGACGCAACTGGCAGAAGTTTGATTGACACAACTGGCACAAGTTTGTTCTACGCAACTGGCACAAGTGTGTTCGACGCAACTGGCACAAGTTTGTTCGTTGCAACAGGCACAAGTTTGTTCTAAGAAACTGGCACAAGTTTTGTTCTACGCAACTGGCACAAGTTTGTTTGATGCAACTGACACAAGTTTGTTCTACGCAACTGGCCCAAGTTTGATCTTCCCAACTGGCACGAGTTTGTTCTATGCAACTGGCACAAGTTTGTTCGACGCAACTGGCACAAGTTTGTTCTACGCAACTAGCACAAATTTGTTCTACGCAACTGGCACAAGTTTTTTGACGCAAATGGCACAAGTTTGTTGTACGCAACTGGCACAAGTTTGTTGTACGCAACTGGCACAAGTTTGTTCGACGCAACTGGCACAAGTTTGTTGTACGCGACTGGCACAAGTTTGTTCTACGCAACTGGCACAAGTTTGTTCTACGCAACTGGCACAAGTTTGTTAGATGCAACTGGCCCAAGTTTGTTTGACGCAACTGGCAAAAGTTTGTTTGAAACAACTGGCACAAGTTTGTTCTACGCAACTGTCACAAGTTTGTTCAACGCAACTGGCACAAGTTTGTCAAACGCAACTGGCACAACTTTGTTCGATCAACTGGCACAAGTTTTTTCGACGCAACTGGCACAAGTTTGTTCTACGCAACTGGAAAATGTTTGTTCTACGCAACTGGCACAAGTTTGTTCTACGCAACTGGCACAAGTTTGTTCTACGCAAATGGAAAATGTTTGTTCTACGCAACTGGCACAAGTTTGTTCTACGCAACTGGCTCAAGTTTGTTCTACGCAACTGGCACAAGTTTGTTCAACGCAACTGGCACAAGTTTGTTCAACGCAACTGGTACAAGTTTGTTTGACACAACTGGCAAAAGTTTGTTTAACGCAACTAGCACAAGTTTGTTTGACGCAACTGGCCCAAGTTTGTAGTTCGCAACTGGCACAAGTATGTTCTACGTAACTGGCACAAGTTTGTCCGACTCAACTGGCACAATTTTGTTCAACGCAACTGGCCCAAGTTTGTTTGACGCAACTGGCAAAAGTTTGTTTGACACAACTGGCACAAGTTTGTTCTACGCAACTGGCGCAAGTTTGTTCAACGCAATTGGCACAAGTTTGTCAGACGCAACTGGCATAAGTTTGTTCTACGCAACTGGCACAAGTTTGTTCGACGCAATTGGCACAAGTATGTCCGACGCAACTGTCACAAGTGTTTTCTACGCAACTGGCACAAGTTTGTTCGGTGCAACTGGCACAAGTTTGTTCTACGCAACTGGCACAAGTTTGTTCTATGCAACTGGCATAAATTTGTTTGACGCAACTGGCCCAAGTTTGTTTGACGCAACTGGGAAAAGTTTGTTTGACACAACTGGCACAAAGTTTGTTCTACGCAACTGGCACAAGTTTGTTCGACGCAACTGGCCCAAGTTTGTTTGACGCAACTGACAAATGTTTGTTTGAAACAACTGGCACAAGTTTGTTCAGCGCAACTGGCACAATTTTGTTCTACGCAACTGGCACACGTTTGTTCTACGCAACTGCCTCAAGTTTGTTCTACGCAACTGGCACAAGTTTGTTTGACGCAACTGGCACAAGTTTGTTCTATGCAACTGGCACAAGTTTGTTTGACGCAACTGGCACAAGTTTGTTCTACGCAACTGGCACAAGTTTGTTCTACGCAACTGGCACAAGTCTGTTCTACGCAACTGGCACAAGTTTGTTTGACATAACTGGCACAAGTTTGTGCTACGTAACTGGCACAAGTTTGTTCTACGCAACTGGCATAAGTTTGTTCTACGCAACTGGCACAAGTTTGTTCTACGCAACTGGCACAAGTTTGTTTGACACAACTAGCACAAGTTTGTTCTACGTAACTGGCACAAGTTTGTTCTACGCAACTGGCACAAGTTTGTTCGATGCAACTGGCACACGTTTGTTTGACACAACTGGCACAAGTTTGTTCTACGCAACTGGTACAAGTTTGTTAAACGCAACTGGCACTAGTTTGTTTGACGCAACTGGCACAAGTTTGTTCTACGCAACTGGCACAACTTTGTTTGATGCAACTGGCACAAGTTTGTTCGACACAACTGGCACAAGTTTGTTCAACGCAACTGGCACAAGTTTGTTCGATGCAACTGGCACACGTTTGTTTGACACAACTGGCACAAGTTTGTTCTACGCAACTGGTACAAGTTTGTTAAACGCAACTGGCACTAGTTTGTTTGACGCAACTGGCACAAGTTTGTTCTACGCAACTGGCACAACTTTGTTTGATGCAACTGGCACAAGTTTGTTCGACACAACTGGCACAAGTTTGTTCAACGCAACTGGCACATGTTTGTTCGACGCAACTGGCACAAGTTTGTTCTACGCAACTTTCACAAGTTTGTTCTGCGCAACTGGCAAAAGTTTATTTGATGCAACTGGCACAAGTTTCTTTGACGCAACTGGCACAAGTTTGTCCTACGCAAGTGGCACAAGTTTGTAGTTCTCAACTGGCACAAGTTTGTTCTACACAACTGGCACAAGTTTGTTTGACGCAACTGGCACAAGTTTGTCCTATGAAACTGGCACAAGTTTGTAGTTCACAACTGGCACAAGTTTGTTCTACGCAACTGGCCCAAGTTTGTTTGACGCAACTGGCACAAGTTTGTTCTACGCAAGTGACACAAGTTTGTTCTACGCAACTAGCACAAGTTTGTTCTACGCAATTGGCACAAGTTTATTCTACGCAACTGGCACAAAGTTGTTCTACGCAACTGGCACAATTTTGTTCTATGCAACTGGCACAAAGTTGTTCTACGTAACTGGCACAAGTTTATTTGACGCAACTGGAACAAGTTTATTTGACGCAACTGTCACAATTTTCTTTGACGCAACTGGCACAAGTTTGTCCTACGCAAGTGGCACAAGTTTGTAGTTCGCAACTAGCGCAAGTTTGTTCTACGCAACTGGCACAAGTTTGTTTGACGCAACTGGCACAAGTTTGTCCTACGAAACTGGCACAAGTTTGTAGTTCGCAACTGGCACAAGTTTGTTCTACGCAACTGGCCCAAGTTTGTTTGACGCAACTGGCACAAGTTTGTTCTACGCAACTGACACAAGTTTGTTCTACGCAACTGGAACAAGTTTGTTATCCGCAACTAGCACAAGTTTGTTCTACGCAACTGGCACAATTTTGTTCTATGCAACAGGCACAAGTTTGTTCTTCGCAAATGGCACAAGATTGTTTGACGCAACTGGCACAAGTTTGTTCTACGCAACTGGCACAAGTTTGTTCTACGCAACTGGCCCAAGTTTGTTTGATGCAAGTGGCACAAGTTTGTTCTACGCAACTGGCACAAGATTGTTCTACACAACTGGCACAAGTTTGTTCTACGCAACTGGCAATAGTTTGTTCCACGGAACTGGAACAAGTTTATTTGATGCAACTGGCACAAGTTTGTTCTACGCAACTGGCACAAGTTTGTTTGACGCAACTGGCAAAAGTTTGTTTGAAACAACTCTCACAAGTTTGTTCTACGCAACTGGCACAAGTTTGTTCTACGCAACTGGCACAAGTTTGTTTTATGCAACTGGCAGAAGTTTGTTTGATGCAACTCACACAAGTTTGTTCTATGCAACTGGCACAAGTTTGTTCTACGCAACTGGCAAAGGTTTGTTCTACATAACTGGCACAAGTTTGTTCTACGCAACTGGCACAAGTTTGTTCTACACAACTGACACAAGTTTGTTTGACACAACTGGCACAAGTTTGTTCTACGCAACTGGCAAAAGTTTGTTCTACGCAACTGGCACAAGTTTGTTCGACGCAAGTGGCCCAAGTTTGTTTGACACAACTGGCACAGTTTGTTCTACGCAACTGGCACAAGTTTGTTCGATGCAACTGGCACAAGTTTGTTTGACGCAACTGGCACAAGCTTGTTCGACACAAGTGGCACAAGTTTCTTCGATGCAAATGGCACAAGTTTGTTCGACGCAACTGTCAAAAGTTTGTTTAACGCAACTGGCTCAAGTTTATTCGACCCAACAGGCAAAAGTTTGTTTGACTCAACTGGCACAAGTTTTTTTGATGCAACTGGCACAAGTTTGTTTGACGCAACTGGCACAAGATTGTTTGACGCAACTGGCACAAGGTTGTTCTACACAACTGGCACAAGTTTGTTCGACGCAACTGACACAAGTTTGTTTGACGCAACTGGCACAAGTTTGTTTGACAAAACTGGCACAAGTTTGTTCTCTGCAACTGACACAAGTTTGTTTGACAAAACTGGCACAAGTTTGTTCTACGTAACTGGCACAAGTTTGTTCTACTCTACTGGCACAAGTTTGTTTGACACAACTGGCACAAGTTTGTTCTACGTAACTGGCACAAGGTTGTTCTACGCAACTGGCTCAAGTTTGTTCTACGCAACTGGCACAAGTTTGTCCTACGAAACTGGCACAAGTTTGTTTGACGCAACTGGCACAAGTTTGTTCTACGCAACTGGCCCAAGTTTGTTTGACGCAACTGGCAGAAGTTTGTTCTATGCAACTGGCACAAGTTTGTTCCACGTAACGCGCACAAGTTTGTTCTACGCAACTGGCACAAGTTTGTTTGACAAAACTGGCACAAGTTTGTTTTACGTAACTGGCAAAAGTTTGTTCTGCGCAACTGGCACAAGTTTGTTCGACGCAAGTGGCACAAGTTTGTTCTATGCAACTGGCACAAGTTTGTTCTACGCAACTGGCACAAGTTTGTTCGACGCAACTGGCACAAGTTTGTTCTACGCAACTGGAAAATGTTCGTTCTACGCAACTGGCACAAGTTTGTTCTACACAACTGGCTCAAGTTTGTTCTGCGCAACTGGCACAAGTTTGTTCAACGCAACTGGCACAAGTTTGTTTGACGCAACTGGCAAAAGTTTGTTTAACGAAACTAGCCCAAGTTTGTTTGACGCAACTGGCCCAAGTTTGTTCAACGCAACTGGCACAAGTTTGTAGTTCGCAACTGGCACAAGTATGTTCTAAGTAACTGGCACAAGTTTGTCCGACACAACTGGCACAATTTTGTTCGACGCAACTGGCCCAAGTTTGTTTGACGCAACTGGCAAAAGTTTGTTTGACACAACTGGCACATGTTTGTTCTACGCAACTGGCACAAGTTTGTTCGACGCAACTGGCACAAGTTTGTCTGACGCAACTGGCATAAATTTGTTCTACGCAACTGGCACAAGTTTGTTCGACGCAATTGGCACAAGTTTGTCCGACGCAACTGTCAAAAGTGTGTTCGACGTAACTGGCACAAGTTTGTTCGATGCAACTGGCACAAGTTTGTTCTACGCAACTGGCACAAGTTTGTTCTATGCAACTGGCATAAATTTGTTTGACGCAACTGGCCCAAGTTTGTTTGACGCAACTGGGAAAAGTTTGTTTGACACAACTGGCAAAAGTTTGTTTGAAACAACTGGCAAAAGTTTGTTCAGCGCAACTGGCACAATTTTGTTCTACGCAACTGGCACATGTTTGTTCTACGCAACTGCCTCAAGTTTGTTCTACGCAACTGGCACAAGTTTGTTTGGTGCAACTGGCACTAGTTTGTTCTATGCAACTGGCACAAGTTCGTTTGACGCAACTGGCACAAGTTTGTTCTACGCAACTGGCACAAGTTTGTTTGACACAACTGGCACAAGTTTGTTCTACGTAACTGGCACAAGTTTGTTCTACGTAAATGGCACAAGTTTGTTCTACGCAACTGGCACAAGTTTTTTCTACGCAACTGGCACAAGTTTGTTTGACACAACTATCACAAGTTTGTTCTACGTAACTGGCACAAGTTTGTTCAACGCAACTGGCACAAGTTTGTTTGACGCAACTGGCACACGTTTGTTTGACACAACTGGCACAAGTTTGTTCTATGCAACTGGCATAAGTTTGTTAAACGCAACTGGCACTAGTTTGTTTGACGCAACTGGCACAAGTTTGTTCTACGCAACTGGCACAAGTTTGTTCGACGCAACTGGCACAAGTATGTTTGATGCAACTGGCACAAGTTTGTTCAACGCAACTGGCACAAGTTTGTTCTACGCAACTTTCACAAGTTTGTTCTGCGCAACTGGCACAAATTTATTTGATGCAACTGGCACAAGTTTCTTTGACGCAACTGGCACAAGTTTGTTTGACGCAAGTGGCACAAGTTTGTAGTTCTCAACTGGCACAAGTTTGTTCTACGCAACTTGCACAAGTTTGTTTGACGCAACTGGCACAAGTTTGTCCTACGAAACTGGCACAAGTTTGTAGTTCGCAACTGGCATAAGTTTGTTCTACGCAACTGGCCCAAGTTTGTTTGACCCAACTGGCACAAGTTTGTTCTACGCAACTGACACAAGTTTGTTCTACGCAACTGGCACAAGTTTGTTCTACGCAACTAGCACAAGTTTGTTCTACGCAACTGGCACAAGTTTGTTCTACGCAACTGGCACAAAGTTGTTCTACGCAACTGGCACAATTTTGTTCTATGCAACTGGCACAAAGTTGTTCTACGTAACTGGCACAAGTTTATTTGACGCAACTGGAACAAGTTTATTTGACGCAACTGTCACAAGTTTCTTTGACGCAACTGGCACAAGTTTGTCCTACGCAAGTGGCACAAGATTGTAGTTCGCAACTGGCGCAACTTTGTTCTACGCAACTGGCACAAGTTTGTTTGACGCAACTGGCACAAGTTTGTCCTACGAAACTGGCACAAGTTTGTAGTTCGCAACTGGCACAAGTTTTTTCTACGCAACTGGCCCAAGTTTGTTTGACGCAACTGACACAAGTTTGTTCTACGCAACTGGCACAAGTTTGTTCTACGCAACTAGCACAAGTTTGTTCTACGCAACTGGCACAAGTTTGTTCTACGCAACTGGCACAAAGTTGTTCTACTGTTCTTCGCAACTGGCACAAGATTGTTTGACGCAGCTGGCACAAGTTTGTTCTACGCAACTGGCACAATTTTGTTCTATACAACTGACCCAAGTTTGTTTGACGCAACTGGCACAAGTTTGTTCTACGCAACTGGCACAAGATTGTTCTACACAACTGGCACAAGTTTGTTCTACGCAACTGGCACAAGTTTGTTCCACGGAACTGGCACAAGTTTGTTCGACGCAACTGGCACAAGTTTCTTCTACACAACTGGCACAAGTTTGTTTGACGCAACTGGCACAAGTTTGTTTGACGTAACTGGCACAAGTTTGTTCTACGCAACTGGCCCAAGTTTGTTTGACGCAACTGGCAAAAGTTTGTTCTTTGCAACTGGCACAAGTTTGTTCCACGTAACGGGCACAAGTTTGTTCTACGCAACTGGCACAAGTTTGTTTGACAAAACTGGCACAAGTTTGTTCTACGCAACTGGCAAAAGTTTGTTCTGCGCAACTGGCACAAGTTTGTTCGACGCAAGTGGCAAAAGTTTGTTCTATGCAACTGGCATAAGTTTGTTCTACGCAACTGGCACAAGTTTGTTCGATGCAACTGCCACAAGTTTGTTTGACGCAAGTGGCACAAGTTTGTTCGACGCAACTGGCACAAGTTTGTTCGACGCAACTGGCACAAGTTTGTTTAACGCAACTGGCACAAGTTTATTCGACCCAACTGGCACAAGTTTGTTTGACACAACTGGCACAAGTTTTTTTGACGCAACTGGCACAAGGTTGTTTGACGCAATTGGCACAAGTCTGTTTGACGCTACTGGCAAAAGGTTGTTCTACAAAACTGGCACAAGTTTGTTCTATGCAACTGGCACAAGTTTGCTCTACGCAACTGGCACAAGTTTGTTCTACGCAACTGGCACATGTTTGTTTGATGCAACTGGCACAAGGTTGTTTGACGCAACTGGAACAAGGTTGTTCTACAAAACTGGCACAAGTTTGTTCTATGCAACTGGCACAAGTTTGTTCTACGCAACTGGCACAAGTTTGTTCTACGCAACTGGCACAAGTTTGTTCTATGCAACTGGCACAAGTTTGTTCTACGCAACTGGCACAAGTTTGTTCGATGCAACTGGCCCAAGTTTGTTTGACGCAACTGGCACAAGTTTGTTTGACACAACTGGCACAAGTTTGTTCTACGCAACTGGCACAAGTTTGTTCGACGAAACTAGCACAAGTTTGCTTGACGCAACTGGCACAAGTTTGTTCGACGCAACTGGCACAAGTTTGTTCTACGCAACTGGCACAAGTTTGTTCTACGCAACTGGCACAAGTTTGTTCTACGCAACTGGCACAAGTTTGTTTAACGCAACTGGCACAAGTTTATTCGACCCAACTGGCACAAGTTTGTTTGACACAACTGGCACAAGTTTTTTTGACGCAACTGGCACAAGGTTGTTTGACGCAATTGGCACAAGTCTGTTTGACGCTACTGGCAAAAGGTTGTTCTACAAAACTGGCACAAGTTTGTTCTATGCAACTGGCACAAGTTTGTTCTACGCAACTGGCACAAGTTTGTTCTACGCAACTGGCACAAGTTTGTTTGATGCAACTGGCACAAGGTTGTTTGACGCAACTGGCACAAGGTTGTTCTACAAAACTGGCACAAGTTTGTTCTATGCAACTGGCACAAGTATGTTCTACGCAACTGGCACAAGTTTGTTCTACGCAACTGGCACAAGTTTGTTCTACGCAACTGGCACAAGTTTGTTCGACGCAACTGGCCCAAGTTTGTTTGACGCAACTGGCACAAGTTTGTTTGTCACAACTGGCACAAGTTTGTTCTACGCAACTGGCACAAGTTTTTTCGACGAAACTGGCAAAAGTTTGTTTGACGCAACTGGCACAAGTTTGTTCGACGCAACTGGCACAAGTTTGTTCTACGCAACTGGCACAAGTTTGTTCTACGCAACTAGCACAAGTTTGTTCTATGGAACTGGCACAAGTTTGTTCTACGCAACTGTCACAAGTTTGTCTGACACAACTGGCACAAGTTTGTTCTACGTAACTGGCACAAGTTTGTTCTATGCAACTGGCACAAGTTTGTTCGACGCAACTGGCAAAAGTTTGTTTTATGCAACTGGCACAAGTTTGTTTGACACAACTGGCACAAGTTTGTTCTACGCAACTGGCACAAGTTTGTTCGACGCAATTGGCACAAGTTTGTCCGACGCAACTGGCACAAGTGTGTTCGACGCAACTGGCACAAGTTTGTTCGATGCAACTGGCACAAGTTTGTTCTACGCAACTGGCACAAGTTTGTTCTATGCAACTGGCATAAATTTGTTTGACGCAACTGGCACAAGTTTGTTTGATGCAACTGGCACAAGGTTGTTTGACGCAACTGGCACAAGGTTGCTCTACACAACTGGCACAAGTTTGTTCTATGCAACTGGCACAAGTTTGTTTGACACAACTGGCACAAGTTTTTTCTACGCAACTGGCACAAGTTTGTTCTATGCAACTGGCACAAGTTTGTTCGACGCAACTGGCCCAAACTTGTTTGACGCAACTGGCAGAAGTTTGATTGACACAACTGGCACAAGTTTGTTCTACGCAACTGGCACAAGTGTGTTCGACGCAACTGGCACAAGTTTGTTCGTTGCAACTGGCACAAGTTTGTTCTAAGAAACTGGCACAAGTTTTGTTCTACGCAACTGGCACAAGTTTGTTTGATGCAACTGGCACAAGTTTGTTCATCGCAACTGACACAAGTTTGTTCTACGCAACTGGCCCAAGTTTGATCTTCCCAACTGGCACGAGTTTGTTCTATGCAACTGGCACAAGTTTGTTCGACGCAACTGGCACAAGTTTGTTCTACGCAACTAGCACAAATTTGTTCTACGCAACTGGCACAAGTTTTTTGACGCAAATGGCACAAGTTTGTTGTACGCAACTGGCACAAGTTTGTTGTACGCAACTGGCACAAGTTTGTTCGACGCAACTGGCACAAGTTTGTTGTACGCGACTGGCACAAGTTTGTTCTACGCAACTGGCACAAGTTTGTTCTACGCAACTGGCACAAGTTTGTTAGATGCAACTGGCCCAAGTTTTTTTGACGCAACTGGCAAAAGTTTGTTTGAAACAACTGGCACAAGTTTGTTCTACGCAACTGTCACAAGTTTGTTCAACGCAACTGGCACAAGTTTGTCAAACGCAACTGGCACAACTTTGTTCGATCAACTGGCACAAGTTTTTTCGACGCAACTGGCACAAGTTTGTTCTACGCAACTGGAAAATGTTTGTTCTACGCAACTGGCACAAGTTTGTTCTACGCAACTGGCACAAGTTTGTTCTACGCAAATGGAAAATGTTTGTTCTACGCAACTGGCACAAGTTTGTTCTACGCAACTGGCTCAAGTTTGTTCTACGCAACTGGCACAAGTTTGTTCAACGCAACTGGCACAAGTTTGTTCAACGCAACTGGTACAAGTTTGTTTGACACAACTGGCAAAAGTTTGTTTAACGCAACTAGCACAAGTTTGTTTGACGCAACTGGCCCAAGTTTGTAGTTCGCAACTGGCACAAGTATGTTCTACGTAACTGGCACAAGTTTGTCCGACTCAACTGGCACAATTTTGTTCAACGCAACTGGCCCAAGTTTGTTTGACGCAACTGGCAAAAGTTTGTTTGAAACAACTGGCACAAGTTTGTTCGACGCAACTGTCACAAGTTTGTTTAACGCAACTGGCACAAGTTTATTCGACCCAACAGGCAAAAGTTTGTTTGACGCAACGGGCACAAGTTTTTTTGACGCAACTGGCACAAGTTTGTTTGACGCAACTGGCACAAGATTGTTTGACGCAACTGGCACAAGGTTGTTCTACACAACTGGCACAAGTTTGTTCGACGCAACTGACACAAGTTTGTTTGACGCAACTGGCACAAGTTTGTTTGACAAAACTGGCACAAGTTTGTTCTCTGCAACTGACACAAGTTTGTTTGACAAAACTGGCACAAGTTTGTTCTACGTAACTGGCACAAGTTTGCTCTACGCAACTGGCACAAGTTTGTTTGACGCAACTGGCACAAGTTTGTTTGACGCAACTGGCACAAGTTTGTTTGACGCAACTGACACAAGTTTGTTTGACGCAACTGGCACAAGTTTGTTTGACAAAACTGGCACAAGTTTGTTCTACGCAACTGACACAAGTTTGTTTGACAAAACTGGCACAAGTTTGTTCTACGTAACTGGCACAAGTTTGCTCTACGCAACTGGCACAAGTTTGTTCTACGCAACTGGCACAAGTTTGTTTTATGCAACTGGCACAAGTTTCTTTGACGAAACTGGCACAAGTTTGTTCGACGCAACTGGCCCAAGATTGTTTGACGCAACTGGCACAAGTTTGTTTGACAAAACTGGCACAAGTTTGTTCTACGTAACTGGCACAAGTTTGTTTGACGCAACTGGCACAAGTTTGTTCGACGCAACTGGCACAAGTTTGTTTGACGCCACGGGCACAAGTTTGTTTGACACAACTGGCAGAAGTTTGTTCTACGCAACTGGCACAAGTTAGTTCGACGCAATTGGCAAAAGTTGTCCGACACAACTGGCACAAGTGTGTTCGACGCAACTGGCACAAGTTTGTTCGATGCAACTGGCACAAGTTTGGTCTACGCAACTGGCACAAGTTTGTTCTATGCAACTGGCATAAATTTGTTTGACGCAACTGGCACAAGTCTGTTTGACTTAACTGGCACAAGTTTGTTCTGCGCAACTGGCACAAATTTGTTCCACGCAACTGGCACAAGTTTGTTCGATGCAACTGGCACAAGTTTGTTCTACGCAACTGGCTCAAGTTTGTTTTACGCAACTAGCACAAGTTTGTTTGACACAACTGGCACATGTTTGTCCTACGCATCTAGCACAAGTTTGTTCTACGCAACTGGCCCAAGTTTGTTTGACACAACTCGCACAAGTTTGTTCTACGCAACTGGCATAAGTTTGTTCTACGCTACTGGCACAAGTTTGTTTGACACAACTGGCACAAGTTTGTTCTACGTAACTGGCACAAGGTTGTTCTACGCAACTGGCTCAAGTTTGTTCTACACAACTGGCACAAGTTTGTTTGACGCAACTGGCACAAGTTTGTTTGACGCAACTGGCACAAGTTTGTTCTACGCAACTGGCCCAAGTTTGTTTGACGCAACTGGCAGAAGTTTGTTCTATGCAACTGGCACAAGTTTGTTCCACATAACGGGCACAAGTTTGTTCTACGCAACTGGCACAAGTTTGTTTGACAAAACTGGCACAAGTTTGTTCTACGTAACTGGCAAAAGTTTGTTCTGCGCAACTGGCACAAGTTTGTTCGACGCAAGTGGCACAAGTTTGTTCGATGCAACTGACACAAGTTTGTTCTACGCAACTGGCACAAGTTTGTTTGACGCAACTGGCAAAAGTTTGTTTAACGCAACTAGCACAAGTCTGTTTGACGCAACTAGCACAAGTTTGTTTGACACAACTGGCCCAAGTTTGTTCAACGCAACTGGCACAAGTTTGTAGTTCGCAACTGGCACAAGTATGTTCTACGTAACTGGCACAAGTTTGTCCGACACAACTGGCACAATTTTGTTCGACGCAACTGGCCCAAGTTTGTTTGACGCAAATGGCAAAAGTTTTTTTGACACAACTGGCACAAGTTTGTTCTACGCAACTGGCACAAGTTTGTTCGACGCAACTGGCACAAGTTTGTCCGAAGCAACTGGCATAAGTTTGTTCTACGCAACTGGCACAAGTTTGTTCGACGCAATTGGCACAAGTTTGTCCGACGCAACTGTCGCAAGTGTGTTCGACGCAACTGGCCCAAGTTTGTTCTACACAACTGGCACAAGTTTGTTCTATGCAACTGGCATAAATTTGTTTGACGCAACTGGCCCAAGTTTGTTTGACGCAACTGGGAAAAGTTTGTTTGACACAACTGGCACAAAGTTTGTTCTACGCAACTGGCACAAGTTTGTTCGACGCAACTGGCCCAAGTTTGTTTGACGCAACTGGCAAAAGTTTGTTTGAAACAACTGGCACAAGTTTGTTCAGCGCAACTGGCACAATTTTGTTCTACGCAACTGGCACACGTTTGTTCTACGCAACTGCCTCAAGCTTGTTCTACGCAACTGGCACAAGTTTGTTTGACGCAACTGGCACAAGTTTGTTCTATGCAACTGGCACAAGTTTGTTTGACGCAACTGGCACAAGTTTGTTCTACGCAACTGGCACAAGTTTGTTTGACGCAACTGGCAAAAGTTACTTTGAAACAACCGGCACAATTTTGTTCAGCGCAACTGGCACAATTTTGTTCTACGCAACTGGCACACGTTTGTTCTACGCAACTGCCTCAAGTTTGTTCTACGCAACTGGCACAAGTTTGTTTGACGCAACTGGCACAAGTTTGTTCTATGCAACTGGCACAAGTTTGTTTGACGCAACTGGCACAAGTTTGTTCTACGCAACTGGCACAAGTTTGTTCTACGCAACTGGCACAAGTTTGTTCTACGCAACTGGCACAAGTTTGTTTGACACATCTGGCACAAGTTTGTTCTACGTAACTGGCACAAGTTTGTTCTACGCAACTGGCACAAGTTTGTTCTATGCAACTGGCACAAGTTTGTTTGACACAACTAGCACAAGTTTGTTCTACGTAACTGGCACAAGTTTGTTCAATGCAACTGTCACAAGTTTGTTCGACGCAACTGGCACACGTTTGTTTGATACAACTGGCACAAGTTTGTTCTACGCAACTGGCACAAGTTTGTCCGAAGCAACTGGCATAAGTTTGTTCTACGCAACTGGCACAAGTTTGTTCGACGCAATTGGCACAAGTTTGTCCGACGCAACTGTCGCAAGTGTGTTCGACGCAACTGGCCCAAGTTTGTTCTACACAACTGGCACAAGTTTGTTCTATGCAACTGGCATAAATTTGTTTGACGCAACTGGCCCAAGTTTGTTTGACGCAACTGGGAAAAGTTTGTTTGACACAACTGGCACAAAGTTTGTTCTACGCAACTGGCACAAGTTTGTTCGACGCAACTGGCCCAAGTTTGTTTGACGCAACTGGCAAAAGTTTGTTTGAAACAACTGGCACAAGTTTGTTCAGCGCAACTGGCACAATTTTGTTCTACGCAACTGGCACACGTTTGTTCTACGCAACTGCCTCAAGCTTGTTCTACGCAACTGGCATAAGTTTGTTTGACGCAACTGGCACAAGTTTGTTCTATGCAACTGGCACAAGTTTGTTTGACGCAACTGGCACAAGTTTGTTCTACGCAACTGGCACAAGTTTCTTTGAAACAACCGGCACAATTTTGTTCAGCGCAACTGGCACAATTTTGTTCTACGCAACTGCCTCAAGTTTGTTCTACGCAACTGGCACAAGTTTGTTTGACGCAACTGGCACAAGTTTGTTCTACGCAACTGGCACAAGTTTGTTCTACGCAACTGGCACAAGTTTGTTCTACGCAACTGGCACAAGTTTGTTTGACACATCTGGCACAAGTTTGTTCTACGTAACTGGTACAAGTTTGTTCTACGCAAGTGGCACAAGTTTGTTCTACGCAACTGGCACAAGTTTGTTCTACGCAACTGGCACAAGTTTGTTTGACACAACTAGCACAAGTTTGTTCTACGTAACTGGCACAAGTTTGTTCAATGCAACTGGCACAAGTTTGTTCGACGCAACTGGCACACGTTTGTTTGATACAACTGGCACAAGTTTGTTCTACGCAACTGGCACAAGTTTGTTAAACGCAACTGGCACTAGTTTGTTTGACGCAACTGGCACAAGTTTGTTCTACGCAACTGGCACAAGTTTGTTTGATGCAACTGGCACAAGTTTGTTCGACGCAACTGGCACAAGTTTGTTCAACGCAACTAGCACAAGTTTGTTCTACGCAACTTTCACAAGTTTGTTCTGCGCAACTGGCCCAAGTTTATTTGATGCAACTGGCACAAGTTTCTTTGATGCAAATGGCACAAGTTTGTCCTACGAAACTGGCACAAGTTTGTAGTTCGCAACTGGCACAAGTTTGTTCTACGCAACTGGCCCAAGTTGATTTGACGCAACTGGCACAAGTTTGTTCTACGCAACTGACACAAGTTTGTTCTACGCAACTGGCACAAGTTTGTTCTACGCAACTAGCACAAGTTTGTTCTACGCAACTGGCACAAGTTTGTTCTACGTAACTGGCACAAAGTTGTTCTACGCAACTGGCACAATTTTGTTCTATTCAACTGGCACAAAGTTGTTCTACGTAACTGGCACAAGTTTATTTGACGCAACTGGAACAAGTTTATTTGACGCAACTGTCACAAGTTTCTTTGACGCAACTGGCACAAGTTTGTCCTACACAAGTGGCACAAGATTGTAGTTCGCAATTGGCGCAAGTTTGTTCTACGCAACTGGCACAAGTTTGTTTGACGCAACTGGCACAAGTTTGTCCTACGAAACTGGCACAAGTTTGTAGTTCGCAACTGGCACAAGTTTGTTCTACGCAACAGGCCCAAGTTTGTTTGACGCAACTGGCACAAGTTTGTTCTACGCAACTGACACAAGTTTGTTCTATGCAACTGGCACAAGTTTGTTCTACGCAACTAGCACAAGTTTGTTCTACGCAACTGGCACAAGTTTGTTCTACGCAACTGGCACAAAGTTGTTCTACGCAACTGGCACAATTTTGTTCTATGCAACAGGCACAAGTTTGTTCTTCGCAACTGGCACAAGATTGTTCTACACAACTGGCACAAGTTTGTTCTACGCAAATGGCACAAGTTTGTTCCACGGAACTGGCACAAGTTTGTTCTACGCAACTGGCACAAGTTTCTTCTACGCAACTGGCACAAGTTTGTTTGACGCAACTGGCACAAGTTTGTTTGATGCAACTAGCCCAAGTTAGTTCGATGGAACTGGCCCAAGTTTGTTTGACGCAACTGGCAGAAGTTTGTTCTATGCAACTGGCACAAGTTTGTTCCACGTAACAGGCACAAAATTGTTCTACGCAACTGGCACAAGTTTGTTTCACAAAACTGGTACAAGTTTGTTCTACGCAACTGGCAAAAGTTTGTTCTGCGCAACTGGCACAAGTTTGTTCGACGCAAGTGGCAAAAGTTTGTTCTATGCAACTGGCACAAGTTTTTTCTACGCAACTGGCACAAGTTTGTTCGATGCAACTGGCATAAGTTTGTTTGATGCAACTGGCACAAGTTTATTCGACCCAACTGGCACAAGTTTGTTTGACACAACTGGCACAAGTTTTTTTGACGCAACTGGCACAAGGTTGTTTCACACAATTGGCACAAGTCTGTTTGACGCAACTGGCACAAGGTTGTTCTACAAAACTGGCACAAGTTTGTTCTATGCAACTGGCACAAGTTTGTTCTACGCAACTAGCACAAGTTTGTTCTACGCAACTGGCACAAGTTTGTTTGATGCAACTGGCACAAGGTTGTTTGACGCAACTGGCACAAGGTTGTTCTACAAAACTAGCACAAGTTTGTTCTATGCAACTGGCAAAAGTTTGTTCAACGCAACTGGCACAAGTTTGTTCGACGCAACTGGCACAAGTTTGTTTAATGCAACTGGCACAAGTTTATTCGACCCAACTGGCACAAGTTTGTTTGACACAACTGGCACAAGTTTTTTTGACGCAACTGGCACAAGGTTGTTTCACACAATTGGCACAAGTCTGTTTGACGCAACTGGCACAAGGTTGTTCTACAAAACTGGCACAAGTTTGTTCTATGCAACTGGCACAAGTTTGTTCTACGCAACTAGCACAAGTTTGTTCTACGCAACTGGCACAAGTTTGTTTGATGCAACTGGCACAAGGTTGTTTGACGCAACTGGCACAAGGTTGTTCTACAAAACTGGCACAAGTTTGTTCTATGCAACTGGCACAAGTTTGTTCTACGCAACTGGCACAAGTTTGTTCTACGCAACTGGCACAAGTTTGTTCTACGCAACTGGCACAAGTTTCTTCGACGCAACTGGCACAAGTTTGTTCGACGCAACTGGCACAAGTTTGTTCGACGCAACTGGCACAAGTTTGTTTGACACAACTGGCACAAGTTTGTTCTACGCAACTGGCACAAGTTTGTTCAACGAAACTGGCACAAATTTGTTCTACGCAACTGGCACAACTTTGTTCTACGCAACTAGCACAAGTTTGTTCTATGGAACTGGCACAAGTTTGTTCTACGCAACTGGCACAAGTTTATCTGACACAAATGGCACAAGTTTGTTCTACGTAACTGGCACAAGTTTGTTCTATGCAACTGGCACAAGTTTGTTCGACGCAACTGGCAAAAGTTTGTTTTATGCAACTGGCACAAGTTTGTTTGACACAACTGGCACAAGTTTGTTCTACGCAACTGGCACAAGTTTGTTCGACGCAATTGGCACAAGTTTGTCCGACGCAATTGGCACAAGTGTGTTCGACGCAACTGGCACAAGTTTGTTCGATGCAACTGGCACAAGTTTGTTCTACGCAACTGGCAAAAGTTTGTTCTATGCAACTGGCACGTTTGTTTGACGCAACTGGCACAAGTTTGTTTGACGCAACTGGCACAAGGTTGCTCTACACAACTGGCACAAGTTTGTTCTATGCAACTGGCACAAGTTTGTTTGACACAACTGGCACAAGTTTTTTCTACACAAAGGGCACAAGTTTCTTCGACGCAACTGGCACAAGTTTGTTCGACGCAACTGGCCCAAACTTGTTTGACGCAACTGGCAGAAGTTTAACTGACACAACTGGCACAAGTTTGTTCTACGCAACTGGCACAAGTTTGTTCGATGAAACTGGCACAAGTTTGTTCTATGCAATTGACACAAGTTTCTTCGATGCAACTGGCACAAGTTTGTTCGACGCAACTGGCACAAGTTTGTTCGATACAACAGGCACATGTTTGTTCTACGCAACAGGCACAAGTTTGTTCTACGCAACTGGCACAAGTTTGTTTGATGCAACTGGCACAAGTTTGTTCATCGCAACTGACACAAGTTTGTTCTACGCAACTGGCCCAAGTTTGTTCTTCGCAACTGGCACGAGTTTGTTCTATGCAACTGGCACAAGTTTGTTCTACGCAACTGGCACAAGTTTGTTCTACGCAACTGTCACAAGTTTGTTGTACGCAACTGGCACAAGTTTGTTCTACGCAACTGGCACAAGTTTGTTCGACGCAATTGGCACAAGTTTGTCCGACGCAATTGGCACAAGTTTGTTCTACGCAACTGGCACAAGTTTGTTCTACGCAACTGACACAAGTTTGTTCTATGCAACTGGTACAAGTTTGTTCTACGCAACTGGCACAAGTTTGTTCGACGCAACTGGCACAAGTTTGTTCGACGCAATTGGCACAAGTTTGTTCTACGCAACTGGCACAAGTTTGTTCTACGCAACTGACACAAGTTTGTTCTATGCAACTGGTACAAGTTTGTTCTACTCAACTAGCGCAAGTTTGTTCTACGCAACTGGCACAAGTTTGTTCTACGCAACTGGCACAAAGTTGTTCTAAGCAACTGGCACAATTTTGTTCTATGCAACAGGCACAAGTCTGTTCTTCGCAACTGGCACAAGATTGTTCTACACAACTGGCACAAGTTTGTTCTACGCAAATGGCACAAGTTTGTTCCACGGAACTGGCACAAGTTTTTTCGACGCAACTGGCACAAGTTTCTTCTACGCAACTGGCACAAGTTTGTTTGACGCAACTGGCACAAGTTTGTTTGATGCAACTGGCCCAAGTTTGTTCGATGGAACTCGCCCAAGTTTGTTTGACGCAACTGGCAGAAGTTTGTTCTATGCAACTGGCACAAGTTTGTTCCAAGTAACGGGCACAAAATTGTTCTACCCAACTGGCACAATTTTGTTTCACAAAACTGGTACAAGTTTGTTCTACGCAACTGGCAAAAGTTTGTTCTGTGCAACTGGCACAAGTTTGTTCGACGCAAGTGGCAAAAGTTTGTTCTATGCAACTGGCACAAGTTTTTTTCTATGCAACTGGCACAAGTTTGTTCGATGCAACTGGCATAAGTTTGTTTGACGCAACTGGCACGAGTTTGTTCTATGCAACTGGCACAAGTTTGTTCGACGCAACTGGCAAAAGTTTGTTTTATGCAACTGGCACAAGTTTGTTTGACACAACTGGCACAAGTTTGTTCTACGCAACTGGCACAAGTTTGTTCGACGCAATTGGCACAAGTGTGTTCGACGCAACTGGCACAAGTTTGTTCGATGCAACTGGCACAAGTTTGTTCTACGCAACTGGCACAAATTTGTTGTATGCAACTGGCACAAGTTTTTTGACGCAAATGGCACAAGTTTGTTGTACGCAACTGGCACAAGTTTGTTGTACGCAACTGGCACAAGTTTGTTCTACGCAACTGGCACAAGTTTGTTCTACGCAACTGGCACAAGTTTGTTTGATGCAACTGGCCCAAGTTTGTTTGACGCAACTGGCAAAAGTTTGTTTGAAACAACTGGCACAAGTTTGTCAAACACAACTGGCATAACTTTGTTCGATCAACTGGCACAAGTTTTTTCGACGCAACTGGCACAAGTTTGTTCTACGCAACTGGAAAATGTTTGTTCTACGCAACTGGCACAAGTTTGTTCTACGCAACTGGCACAAGTTTGTTCTACGCAACTGGAAAATGTTTGTTCTACGCAACTGGCACAAGTTTGTTCTACGCAACTGGCTCAAGTTTGTTCTACGCAACTGGCACAAGTTTGTTCAATGCAACTGGCACAAGTTTGTTTGACGCAACTGGCAAAAGTTTGTTTAACGCAACAAGCACAAGTTTGTTTGACGCAAGTGGCCCAAGTTTGTTCAACGCAACTGGCACAAGTTTGTAGTTCCCAACTGGCACAAGTATGTTCTACGTAACTGGCACAAGTTTGTCCGACACAACTGGCACAATTTTGTTCGACGCAACTGGCCCAAGTTTGTTTGACGCAACAGGCAAAAGTTTGTTTGACACAACTGGCACAAGTTTGTTCTATGCAACTGGCACAAGTTTGTTCGACGCAACTGGCACAAGTTTGTCCGACGCAACTGGCATAAGTTTGTTCTACGCAACTGGCACAAGTTTGTTCGACGCAATTGGCACAAGTTTGTCCGACGCAACTGTCACAAGTGTGTTCGACGCAACTGGCGCAAGTTTGTTCGATGCAACTGGCACAAGTTTGTTCTACGCAACTGGCACAAGTTTGTTCTATGCAACTGGCATAAATTTGTTTGACGCAACTGGACCAAGTTTGTTTGACGCAACTGGGAAAAGTTTGTTTGACACAACTCTCACAAAGTTTGTTCTACGCAACTGGCACAAGTTTGTTCGACGCAACTGGCCCAAGTTTGTTTGACGCAACTGGCAAAAGTTTGTTTGAAATAACTGGCACAAGTTTGTTCAGCGCAACTGGCACAAGTTTGTTTGACGCAACTGGCACAAGTTTGTTCTATGCAACTGGCACAAGTTTGTTTGACACAACTGGCACAAGTTTGTTCTACGCAACTGGCACAAGTTTGTTCTACGCAACTGGCACAAGTTTGTTCTACGCAACTGGCACAAGTATGTTTGACACAACTGGCACAAGTTTGTTCTACGCAACTGTCACAAGTTTGTTAAACGCAACTGGCACTAGTTTGTTTGATGCAACTGGCACAAGTTTGTTCGACGCAACTGGCACACGTTTGTTCTACGCAACTTTCACAAGTTTGTTCTGCGCAACTGGCACAAGTTTATTTGATGCAACTGGCACAAGTTTCTTTGACGCAACTGGCACAAGTTTGTTTGACGTAACTGGCACAAGTTTGTTCATCGCAACTGGGACAAGTTTGTTCTACGCAACTGGCCCAAGTTTGTTCTACGCAACTGGCACAAGTTTGTTCGATGCAACAGGCACGAGTTTGTTCTACGCAACTGGCACAAGTTTGTTCTACGCAACTGGACCAAGTTTGTTTGACGCAACTAGCACAAGTTTGTTCTACGCAACTGACACAAGTTTGTTCTACGCAACTGGCACAAGTTTGTTCTACGCAACTAGCACAAGTTTCTTTGACGCAACTGGCACAAGTTTGTCCTACGAAACTGGCACAAGTTTGTAGTTCGCAACTGGCGCAAGTTTGTTCTACGCAACTGGCACAAGTTTGTTTGACGCAACTGGCACAAGTTTGTTCTACGAAACTGGCACAAGTTTGTAGTTCGCAACTGGCACAAGTTTGTTCTACGCAACTGGCCCAAGTTTGTTTGACGCAACTGGCACAAGTTTGTTCTACACAACTGACACAAGTTTGTTCTACGCAACTGGCACAAGTTTGTTCTACGCAACTAGCACAAGTTTGTTCTACGCAACTGGCACAAGTTTGTTCTACGCAACTGGCACAAAGTTGTTCTACGCAACTGGCACAATTTTGTTCTATGCAACAGGCACAAGTTTGTTCTTCGCAACTGGCACAAGATTGTTTGACACAACTGGCAAAAGTTTGTTCTGCGCAGGTGGCACAAGTTTGTTCGACGTAAGTGGCACAAGTTTGTTCGACGCAAGTGGCACAAGTTTGTTCTATGGAACTGGCACAAGTTTGTTCTACGCAACTGGCACAAACTTGTTTGTCGCAATTGGCACAAGTTGGTCGACACAACTGGCACAAGTTTGTTCTACGCAACTGGCACAAGTTTGTTCTACGCAACTGGCACAAGTTTGTTTGACACAACTGACACAAGTTTGTTCTACGCAACTGGCACAAGTTTGTTCTGCGCAGGTGGCACAAGTTTGTTCAACGCAAGTGGCACAAGTTTGTTCGATGCAACTGGCACAAATTTGTTTGACGCAACTGGCACAAGTTTCTTCGACGCAACTGGCACAAGTTTGTTTAACGCAACTGGCACAAGTTTATTCGACCCAACTGGCACAAGTTTGTTTGACACAACTGGCACAAGTTTTTTTGACGCAACGTGCACAAGTTTGTTTGACGCAACTGGCACAAGGTTGTTTGACGCAACTGGCACAAGGTTGTTCTACAAAACTGGCACAAGTTTGTTCTATGCAACTGGCACAAGTTTGTTCTACGCAACTGGCACAAGTTTGTTTGACGCAACTGGCACAAGTTTGTTCGATGCAACTGGCACAAGATTGTTGGATGCCACTGGCACAAGTTTGTTCGACGAAACTGGCCCAAGTTTTTTTGACGCAACTGGCGCAAGTTTGTTCTACATAACTGGCACAAGTTTGTTCTATGCAACTAGCACAAGTTAGTTCTACGCAACTGGCACAAGTTTGTTCTACGCATCTGGCACAAGTTTGTTCTATGCAACTGGCACTAGTTTGTTCTACGCAACAGGCACAAGTTTGTTTGATGCAACTGGCACAAGTTTGTTCTACCTAACTGACACAAGTTTGTTCGACGCAAATGGCACAAGTTTGTTCTACGCAACTGACACAAGTTTGTTTGACACAACTGGCAGAAGTTTGTTCAACTCAACTGGCACAAGTTTCTTTGACGCAACTGTCGCAAGTTTGTTCGACGCAACTGGCACAAGTTTGTTCGACGCAACCGGCAAAAGTTTGTTTGACGCAAGTGGCACAAGTTCGTTTGACGCAACTGGCACAAGGTTCTTCTACGCAACTGGCACAAGTTTGTTTGACGCAAGTGGCACAAGTTTGTTCTATGCAACTGGCACAAGTTTGTTTGACGCAACTGGCACAAGTTTGTTTGACGCAACTGGCAAAAGTTTGTTTGACGCAACTGGCACAAGTTTGTTAGACGCAACTGGCACAAGTTTGTTTGACATAACAGGCACAAGTTTTTTCGACTCAACTGGTACAAGTTTGTTTGACGCAACTGGCACAAGTTTGTTTGATGCAAGAGGCACAAGTTTGTTTGACGCAACTGGCACAAGGTTGTTTGACGCAACTGGCACAAGTTTTTTTTATGCAACTGGCACAAGTTTTCTCGAAGCAACTGGCACAAGTTTGTTCGCCATATCTGGCACAAGTTTGTTCGACGCAACTGGCACAAGTTTGTTTGACGCAACTGGCACAAGTTTGTTTGACGCAACTGGCACAAGTTTCTTCGACGCAACTGGCACAAGTTTGTTGGACGCAACTGGCACAAGTTTGTTCGATGCAACTGGCACAAGTTTGTTTGACGCAACTGGCACAAGTTTGTTCAACGCAACTGGCACAAGTTTGTTCGACGCAACTGGCACTAGTTTGTTCGATTCAACTGGTACAAGTTTGTTCTACGCAACTGGCACAAGTTTGTTCTACGTAACTGGCACAAGTTTGTTCTACGCAACTGGCACAAGTTTGTTTGACACAACTGGTACAAGTTTGCTCTACACAACTGGCACAAGTTTGTTCTACGCAACTGGCTCAAGTTTGTTCTACGAAACTGGCACAAGTTTGTTTGACGCAACTGGCACAAGTTTGTTTGACGCAACTGTCACAAGTTTGTTCTACGCAACTGGCCCAAGTTTGTTTGACGCAACTGGCAGAAGTTTGTTCTACGCAACTGGCACAAGTTTGTTTGACGCCAGTAGCATAGGTTTTTTCTACGCAACTGGCACAAGTTTGTTCTATGCAACTGGCACAAGTTTGTTCGACGCAACTGGCACAAGTTTGTTCTACGCAACTGGCAAAAGTTTGTTCGACGCAACTGGCACAAGTTTGTTCGACGCAAGTGGCACAAGTTTGTTCTATGGAACTGGCACAAGTTTGTTCAACGCAACTGGCAAAAGTTTGTTCGATGCAACTGGCACAAGTTTGTTTGACACAACTGGGACAAGTTTGTTCAACGCAACTGGCACAAGTTTGTTCGACGCAACTGGCACAAGTTTGTTTAACGCAACTGGCACAAGTTTATTCGACCCAACTGGCACAAGTTTGTTTGACACAACTGGCACAAGTTTTTTTGACGCAATGTGCACAAGTTTGTTTCACGCAACTGGCACAAGGTTGTTTGACGCAACTGGCACAAGGTTGTTCTACAAAACTGGCACAAGTTTGTTCTATGCAACTGGCACAAGTTTGTTCTACGCAACTGGCACAAGTTTGTTAGACGCAACTGGCATAAGTTTGTTCTACGCAACTGGCACAAGTTTCTTTGACGCAACTGGCACAAGTTTGTTCGACGCAACTGGCCCAAGTTTGTTTGACGCAACTGGCACAAGTTTGTTTGACACAACTAGCACAAGTTTGTTCTACGCAACTGGCACAAGTTTGTTCAACGAAACTGGCACAAGTTTGTTCAACGCAACTGGCACTAGTTTGTTCGACGCAACTGGTACAAGTTTGTTCTACGCAACTGGCACAAGTTTGTTCTACGCAACTGGCACAAGTTTGTTCTACGCAACTGGCACAAGTTTGTCTGACACAACTGGCACAAGTTTGTTCTACATAACTGGCACAAGTTTGTTTGACACAACTGGCACATGTTTGTCCTACGCATCTGGCACAAGTTTGTTCTACGCAACTGGCCCAAGTTTGTTTGACACAACTGGCACAAGTTTGTTCTATGCAACTGGCATAAGTTTGTTCTACACAACTGGCACAAGTTTGTTTGACACAACTGGCACAAGTTTGCTCTACACAACTGGCACAAGTTCGTTCTACGCAACTGGCTCAAGTTTGTTCTACGCAACTGACACAAGTTTGTTTGACGCAACTGGCACAAGTTTGTTTGACAAAACTGGCACAAGTTTGTTCTACGCAACTGGCCCAAGTTTGTTTGACGCAACTGGCAGAAGTTTGTTCTACGCAACTGGCACAAGTTTGTTCCACATAACGGGCACAAGTTTGTTCTACGCAACTGGCACAAGTTTGTTTGACACAACTGACACAAGTTTGTTCTACGCAACTGGCACAAGTTTGTTCTGCGCAGGTGGCACAAGTTTGATCGACGCAAGTGGCCCAAGTTTGTTCTGCGCAGGTGGCACAAGTTTGTTCTATGCAACTGGCCCATGTTTGTTCTACGCAACTGGCACAAGTTTGTTCTATGCAACTGGCAGAAGTTTGTTTGACGCAACTCGCACAAGTTTGTTCTATGCAACTGGCACAAGTTTGTTCTACGCAACTGGCACAAGTTTGTTCAACGCAACTGTCAAAAGTCTGTTCGACGCAACTGGGACAAGTTTGTTCTACGCAACTGGCTCAAGTTTGTTCTACGCAACTGGCACAAGTTTGTTTGACGCAACTGGAACAAGTTTGTTTGACGCAACTGGCACAATTTTGTTCTATGCAACTGGCCCAAGTTTGTTTGAAGCAACTAGCACAAGTTTGTTTGACGCAACTGGCACAAGTTTGTTCTACGTAACTGGCACAAGTTTGTTCTACGCAACTGACACAAGTTTGTTCTACGCAACCGGCACAAGTTTGTTTGACACAAGTGGCACAAGTTTTTTCTACGCAACTGGCAAAAGTTTGTTCTACGCAACTGGCACAAGTTTGTTCGACGCAAGTGGCACAAGTTTGTTCGACACAACTGGCACAAGTTTGTTCGACATAACTGGCACAGTTTGTTCTACGCAACTGGCACAAGTTTGTTCGATGCAACTGGCACAAGTTTGTTTGATGCAACTGGCACAAGCTTGTTCGACACATCTGGCACAAGTTTGTTCGATGCAACTGGCACAAGTTTGTTTGACGCAACTGGCACAAGTTTGTTCAACGCAACTGGCACAAGTTTGTTCGACGCAACTGGCACAAGTTTGATCGACGCAACTGGCACAAGTTTGTTCGACGCAACTGGCACAAGTTTTTTCTACATAACTGGCACAAGTTTGTTCTATGCAACTGGCACAAGTTTGTTCTACGCAACTGGCACAAGTTTCTTCGACACAACTGGCACAAGTTTGTTCGACGAACTGGCACAAGTTTGTTTGACACAATTGACAAGAGTTTGTTCTACTCAACTGGCACAAGTTTGTTCTATGCAACTGGCACTAGTTTGTTTTACGCAACTGGCATAAGGTTGTTTGACGCAACTGGCACAAGTTTGTTCTACAAACTAGCACAAGTTTGTTCGACGCAACTGGCACAAAGTTGTTGTACACAACTGGCACAAGTTTGTTCTACACAACTGGCACAAGTTTGTGTGACGCAACTGGCACAAGGTTGTTCTACGCAACTGGCACAAGTTTGTTGGATGCCACTGACACAAGTTTGTTCGACAAAACTGGCCCAAGTTTGTTTGACGCAACTGGCACAAGTTTGTTCGACGCAACTGGTACAAGTTTGTTTAACGTAACTGGCACAAGTTTCTTTGACACAACTGGCACAAGTTTCTTTGACACAACTGGCACAAGTTTGTTCGACGCAACTGGCACAAGTTTGTTTGACGCAACTGGCAAAAGTTTGTTTGACGCAACTGGCACAAGTTTGTTCTTCGCAACATGCACAAGTTTGTTCTACGCAACTGGCACAAGTTTGTTTGACGCAACTGGCAAAAGTTTGTTCTATGCAACTGGCACTAGTTTGTTTGATGCAACTGGCACAAGTTTGTTCGACGCAACTGGCCCAAGTTTGTTTGAAGCAACTGGCACAAGTTTGTTAGACGCAACTGCCACAATTTGTTCGACGCAACTAGCACAAGTTTTTTCGACTAAATTGGCACAAGTTTGTTTGACAAAACTGGCACAAGGTTGTTTGACGCCACTGGCACAAGTTTGTTTGACGTAACTGGCACAAGTTTGTTCGATGGAACTGGCACAAGTTTGTTCGACGCAACTGGCACAAGTTTGTTCTACGCAACTGGCACAAGTTTGTTCTACGCAACTGGCACAGGTTTGTTTGACGCAATTGGCACAAATTTGTTCTTTGCAACTGGCACAAGTTTGTTCTATGCAACTGGCCCATGTTTGTTCTACGCAACTGGCAAAAGTTTGTTCTATGCAACTGGCAGAAGTTTGTTTGACGCAACTCGCACAAGTTTGTTCTATGCAACTGGCACAAGTTTGTTCTATGCAACTGGCACAAGTTTGTTCAACGCAACGGTCACAAGTCTGTTCGACGCAACTGGCACAAGTTTGTTCTACGCAACTGGCTCAAGTTTGTTCTATGAAACTGGCACAAGTTTGTTTGACACAACTGGAACAAGTTTGTTTGACGCAACTGGCACAATTTTGTTCTATGCAACTGGCCCAAGTTTGTTTGAAGCAACTAGCACAAGTTTGTTTGACGCAACTGGCACAAGTTTGTTTGACGCAAGAGGCACAAGTTTGTTTGACGCAACTGGCACAAGTTTGTTTGACGCAACTGGCACAAGTTTTTTTTGACGCAACTGGCACAAGTTTTCTAGACGCAACCGGCACAAGTTTGTTCGCCATATCTGGCACAAGTTTGTTCGACGCAACTGGCACAAGTTTGTTCGACGCAACTGGCACATGTTTGTTTGACGCAACTGGCACAGGTTTCTTCGACACAACTGGCACAAGTTTGTTCGACGCAACTGGCACAATTTTGTTCTATGCAACTGGCACAAGTTTGTTCTATGCAACTGGCACTAGTTTGTTCTATGCAACTGGCATAAGTTTTTTTGACGCAATTGGCACAAGTTTGTTCTACGCAACTGGCACAAGTTTGTTCTATGCATCTGGCACAAGTTTGTTTGACGCAACTGGTACAAGTTTGTTGGACGCAACTCTCACAAGTTTGTTCGAACTAACTGGCACAAGTTTGTTTTACACAACTGGCACAAGTTTGTTCGACGCAACTGGCACAAGTTTGTTTTGACGCAACTGGCACAAGTTTGTTCTACCCAACTGACACAAGTTTGTTCTATGCAACTGACACAAGTTTGTTTGACGCAACTGGCATAAGTTTGTTCCCCGTAACTGGCACAAGTTTGTTCGACGCCACTGGCACAAGTTTATTCGAAGCAACTGGCACAAGTTTGTTTGACGCAACTGGCACAAGTTTGTTCTATGCAACTGGCACAAGTTTGTTCTATGCAACTGGCACAAGTTTGTTCTACGCAACGGGCCCAAGTTTGTTCTACGCAACTGGCACAAGTTTGTTGTATGCAACTGGCACTAGTTTGTTCTACGCTACTGGCAAAAGTTTGTTTGACGCAACTGGCACAAGTTTGTTCTACGCAACTGGCACAAGTTTGTTGGACGCAACTGGCACAAGTTTGTTCTACGCAACTGGCACAATTTTGTTGGACGCAACTGGCACAAGTTTGTTCGACACAACTGGCACAAGTTTGTTCTACGCAACTGGCACAATTTTGTTGGACGCAACTGGCACAAGTTTGTTCGACGCAACTGGCACAAATTTGTTCGACGCAACTGGCACAAGTTTGTTCTATGCAACTGCCACTAGTTTGTTCTAGGCAACTGGCACAAATTTGTTTGACGCAACTGGGACATGTTTGTTCTACCCAACAGGCACAAGTTTGTTCGACGCAACTGGCACAAGTTTGTTCTACGCAACTGGCACAAGTTTGTTGGACGCAACTGGCACAAGTTTGTTGGACGCAACTGGCACAAGTTTGTTCGACGCAACTGGCACAAGTTTGTTCTACGCAACTGGCACAAGTTTGTTCTATGCAACTGGCACTAGTTTGTTCTAGGCAACTGGCACAAATTTGTTTGACGCAACTGGCACATGTTTGTTCTACCCAACTGGCACAAGTTTGTTCGACGCAACAGGCACAAGTTTGTTCTACGCAACTGGCACAAGTTTGTTTGACACAAATGGCACAAGTTTGTTCTAAGCAACTGGCCCAAGTTTGTTCGACGGAACTGGCGCAAGTTTGTTCGACGCAACTGGCACAAGTTTGTTCGACGCAACTGGCACAAGTTTGTTCGATGCAACTGGTACAAGTTTGTTTAACGTAACTGGCACAAGTTTCTTCGACCCAACTGGCACAAGTTTGTTCTACGCAACTGGCACAAGTTTGTTCGATGCAACTGGCACAAGTTTGTTTGACGCAACTGGCAAAAGTTTGTTTGACGCAACTGGCACAAGTTTGTTCTACGCAACATGCACAAGTTTGTTCTACGCAACTGGCACAAGTTTGTTTGACGCAACTGGCACAAGTTTGTTCTATGGAACTGGCAAAAGTTTGTTTGACGCAACTGGCACAAGTTTGTTCTACGCAACTGGCACAAATTTGTTTGACGCAACTGGGACATGTTTGTTCTACCCAACAGGCACAAATTTGTTCTACGCAACTGGCACAAGTTTGTTTGACGCAACTGGCACAAGTTTGTTTGACGTAACTGCCACAAGTTTGTTCGACGCAACTGGCACAAGTTTTTTCGACTCAATTGGCACAAGTTTGTTTGACATAACTGGCACAAGTTTGTTTGATGCCTCTGGAACAAGTTTGTTTGACGTAACTGGCACAAGTTTGTTTGAAGCAACTGGCACAAGTTTGTTTGACGCAACTGGCACAAGGTTGTTCTACGCAACTGGCACAAGTTTGTTCTATGCAACTGTCACAAGTTTGTTCTATGCAACTGGCACAAGTTTGTTCTATGCAACTGGCACAAGTTTGTTCGACGCAACTGGCACAAGTTTGATCGACGCAACTGGCACAAGTTTGTTCGACGCAACTGGCACAAGTTTTTTCTCCATAACTGGCACAAGTTTGTTCTATATAACTGGCACAAGTTTGTTCTACGCAACTGGCACAAGTTTTCTCGACGCAAGCGGCACAAGTTGGTTCGAAGCAACTGGCACAAGCTTGTTTGACGCAACTGGCACAAGTTTGTTCAACACAACTGGCACAAGTTTGATCGACGAACTGGCACAAGTTTGTTTGACGCAATTGGCACAAGTTTGTTCTACTTAACTGGCACAAGTTTGTTCTATGCAACTGGCACTAGTTTGTTTTACGCAACTGGCATAAGTTTGTTTGACGCAACTGGCACAAGTTTGTTCTACAAACTAGCACAAGTTTGTTCTACGCAACTGGCACAAGAATGTTCTATGCAACTGGCACAAGTTTGTTCTACGCAACTGGCACAAGTTTGTTTGACGCAACTGGCACAAGGTTGTTCTACGCAACTGACACAAGTTTGTTGGATGCCACTGACACAAGTTTGTTCGACGAAACTGGCCCAAGTTTTTTTGACGCAACTGGCACAAGTTTGTTCTATGCAACTGGCATAAGTTGTTCGACGCAACTGGCACAAGTTTTTTCGACTCAATTGGCACAAGTTCGTTTTGCGCAACTGGAACAAGTTTTCTCGAAGAAACTGGCACAAGTTTGTTCGCCGTAACTGGCACAAGTTTGTTCGATGCAACTGGCACAAGTTTGTTTGACACAACTGGCACAAGTTTGTTCTACATAACTGGCACAAGTTTGTTCTATGCAACTGGCACAAGTTTGTTCTTCGCAACTGGCACAAGTTTGTTCTATGCAACTGGCACAAGTTTGTTTGACGCAACTGGCACAAATTTGTTTGACGCAACTGGCACATTTTTGTTTTACCCAACAGGCACAAGTTTGTTCGACGCAACTGGCACAAGTATGTTCTACACAACTGGCACAAGTTTGTTTGACACAAGTGGCACAAGTTTGTTCTAAGCACCTGGCACAAGTTTGTTCGACGGAACTGGTGCAAGTTTGTTCGACGGAACTGGCACAAGTTTGTTCGACGCAACTGGCACAAATTTGTACGACGCAACTGGTACAAGTTTGTTTAACGTAACTGGCACAAGTTTGTTCGACCCAACTGGCAAAAGTTTGTTTCACACAACTGGCACAATTTTGTTCGACGCAACTGGCACAAGTTTGTTTGACGCAACTGGCACAAGTTTGTTTGACGCAACTGGCACAAGGTTGTTCTACGCAACATGTACAAGTTTGTTCTAAGCAACTGGCACAAGTTTGTTTGACGCAACTGCCAAAAGTTTGTTCGATGCAACTGGCACAAGTTTGTTTGACGCAACTGGCACAAGTTTGTTTGACGCAACTGGCACAAATTTGTACGACGCAACTGGTACAAGTTTGTTTAACGTAACTGGCACAAGTTTGTTCGACCCAACTGGTACAAGTTTGTTCCACACAACTGGCACAACTTTGTTTGAAGCAACTGGTACAAGTTTGTTTGACGCAACTGGCACAAGTTTGTTTAATGCAACTGGCACAAGGTTGTTCTACGCAACATGTACAAGTTTGTTCTACGCAACTGGCACAAGTTTGTTTGACGCAACTGGCACAAGTTTGTTCTATGCAACTAGAACTAGTTTGTTCGATGCAACTGGCACAAGTTTGTTCGACGCAACTGGCAAAAGTTTGTTTGACGCAACTGGCACAAGTTTATTAGACGCAACTTGCACAAGTTTGTTCAACGCAACTGGCACAAGTTTTTTCGAATCAATTGGCACAAGATTGTTTGATGCAACTGGCACAGCTTTGTTTGACGCAACTGGCACAAGTTTGTTTGATGCAACTGGCACAAGTTTGTTTGATGCAACTGGCACAAGTTTATTTGACGCAACTGGCACAACTTTTCTCGACGCAACTGGCACAAGTTTGTTCGCCGTAACTGGCACAAGTTTGTTTGACGCACCTGGCACAAGTTTATTTGACGCAACTGGCACAAGTTTCTCGACGCAAGTGGCACAAGTTTGTTCGCCGTTACTGGCACAAGTTTGTTCGACGCAACAGAAACAAGTTTGTTCGACGCAACTGGCACAACTTTGTTTGACGCAACTGGCACAAGTTTCTTCGGAGCAACTGGCACATGTTTTGTTCGACTCAACTGGCACAAGTTTGTTTGATGCAATTGGCACAAGTTTGTTCTACTCAACTGGCACAAGTTTGTTCTATGCAACTGGCACTAGTTTGTTTTACGCAACTGGCATAAGTTTGTTCTACGCATCTGACACAAGTTTGTTCTATGCAACTGGCACTAGTTTGTTCTACGCAAATGGCACAAGTTTGTTTGACGCAATTGGCACAACTTTGTTCTACCCAAATGACAAAAGTTTGTTCGACGCAACTGGCACAAGTTTGTTCTACGCAACTGACACAAGTTTGTTTGATACAACTGGCAGAAGTTTGTTCAACGCAACTAGCACAAGTTTGTTTGACGCAATTGTCGCAAGTTTGTTCGACGCAACTGGCACAAGTTTGTTCGACGCAACTGGCAAAAGTTTGTTTGACGCAACTGGCTCAAGTTTGTTTGACGCAACTGGCACAAGTTTGTTTGACGCAACTGGCACAAGTTTGTTTGACGCAACTGGCACAAGTTTGTTTGACGCAACTGGCACAAGTTTGTTCGACGTAACAGGCACAAGTTTTTTCGACTCAATTGGTACAAGTTTGTTGGACGCAACTGGCACAAGTTTGTTTGACGCAACTGGCAGAAGTTTGTTTGATGCAACTGGCACAAGTTTGTTTGACGCAAATAGCACGTGTTTTTTTTTACGCAACTGGCACAACTTTTCTCGAAGCAACTGGCACAAGTTTGTTCGCCATATGTGGCACAAGTTTGTTCGACGCAACTGGCACAAGTTTGTTTGACGCAACTGGCACAAGTTTGTTCGACGCAACTGGCACAAGTTTGTTTGACGCAACTGGCACAAGTTTGTTCGACGCAACTGGCACAAGTTTGTTCGACGCAACTGGCACAAGTTTGTTTGACGCAACTGGCACAAGTTTGTTCTACGCAACTGGCACAAGTTTGTTCTATGCAACTGGCACAAGGTTGTTCTATGCAACTGGCATAAGTTTGTTTGACGCAACTGGTACAAGTTTGTTCTACGCAACTGGCACAAGTTTGTTCGACGCAACTGGCACAAGTTTGTTCTACGCAACTCTTACTAGTTTGTTGTACATAACTGGCACAAGTTTGTTTGACACAACTGGCACAAGTTTGTTCTGCGCAAATGGCAAATGTTTGTTCTACGCATCTGGCACAAGTTTGTTCTATGCAACTGGCACTAGTGTGTTCTACGCAACTGGCACAAATTTGTTTGACACAACTGGCACAAATTTGTTTGACACAACTGGCACATGTTTGTTCTACCCAGCTGGCACAAGTTTGTTCGATGCAACTAGTACAAGTTTGTTTAACGTAACTGGCACAAGTTTCTTCGACCCAACTGGCACAAGTTTGTTTGACACAACTGGCACAAGTTTGTTTGACGCAACTGGCACAAGTTTGTTTGACGCAACTGGCACAAGTTTGTTTGACGCAACTGGCACAAGTTTGTTCTACGCAACATGCACAAGTTTGTTCTACACAACTGGCACAAGTTTGTGTGACGCAACTGGCACAAGTTTATTCTATGCAACTGTCACAAGTTTGTTTGACTCAACTGGCACAAGTTTGTTCTGCGGAAATGGAAAAGTTTGTTCTACGCATCTGGTACAAGTTTGTTCTAGGCAACTGGCACTAGTTTGTTTGACGCAACTGGCACAAATTTGTTTGACGCAACTGGCACATGTTTGTTCTACCCAACAGGCACAAGTTTGTTCGACGCAACTGGCACAAGTTTGTTCTACACAACTGGCACAAGTTTGTTTGACACAAGTGGCACAAGTTTGTTCTAAGCACCTGGCACAAGTTTGTTCGACGGAACTGGCGCAAGTTTGTTCGATGCAACTGGCACAAGTCTGTTCGACGCAACTGGCACAAATTTGTACGACGCAACTGGTACAATTTTGTTTAACGTAACTGGCACAAGTTTGTTCGACCCAACTGGCAAAAGTTTGTTTCACACAACTGGCACAATTTTGTTCGACGCAACTGGCACAAGTTTGTTTGACGCAACTGGCACAAGTTTGTTTGACGCAACTGGCACAAGGTTGTTCTACGCAACATATACAAGTTTGTTCTATGCAACTGGCACAGGTTTGTTTGACGCAACTGGCACAAGTTTGTTCTATGCAACTTGCACTAGTTTGTTCGATGCAACTGGCACAAGTTTGTTCGACGCAACTGGCACAAGTTTGTTCGACGCAACTGGCATAAGTTTGTTCGACGCAACTGGCACAAGTTTGTTTGACGCAACTGGCACAAGTTTCTTCGACGCAACTGGCACAAGTTTGTTCGAAGATCTGGCACAAGTTTGTTTGACGCAATTGGCACAAGTTTGTTCTACTCAACTGGCACAAGTTTGTTCTATGCAACTGGCACTAGTTTGTTTTACGCAACTGTCACAAGTTTGTTTGACGCAACTGGCACAAGTTTTTTCTACAAACTAGCACAAGTTTGTTCGACGCAACTGGCACAAGTTTGTTCTACACAATTGGCACAAGTTTGTTCTACGCAACTGGCACAAGTTTGTTTGACGCCACTGGCACAAGGTTGTTCTATGCAACTGGCACAAGTTTGTTGGATGCCACTGACACAAGTTTGTTCGACGAAACTGGCCCAAGTTTTTTTGACGCAACTGGCACAAGTTTGTTAGACACAACTGACACAAGTTTGTTCGACGCAACTGGCACAAGTTTTTTCGACTCAATTGGCACAAGTTTGTTTGGCGCAACTGGAACAAGTTTGTTTGACGCAACTGACACAAGTTTGTTTGACGCAATTGGCACAAGTTTGTTTGATGCAACTGGCACAAGTTTATTTGACGCAACTGGCACAAGTTTTCTCGACGAAAATGGCACAAGTTTGTTCGCCGTAGCTGGCACAAGTTTGTTCGACGCAACTGGCACAAGTTTGTTTGACGCAACTGGCACAAGTTTGTTCTACATAACTGGCACAAGTTTGTTCTATGCAACTGGCACTAGTTTGTTCTACGCAACTGGCACAAGTTTGTTCGACGCAACTGGCACAAGTTTCTTTGACGCAACTGGCGCAAGTTTGTTTGACGCAACCGGCACAAGGTTCTTCTATGCAACTGGCACAAGTTTGTGCTATGCAAATGGCACAAGTTTGTTTGACGCAACTGGCACAAGTTTGTTTGATGCAAAAGGCAACAGTTTGTTCTACATAACTGGCACAAGTTTGTTGTACACAACTGGCACAAGTTTGTTTGACACAAGTGGCACAAGTTTGTTCTACGCAAATGGCAAAAGTTTGTTCTACGCATCTGGTACAAGTTTGTTCTATGCAACTGGCACTAGTTTGTTTGACGCAACTGGCACAAATTTGTTTGACGCAACTGGCACATGTTTGTTCTACCCAACAGGCACAAGTTTGTTCGACGCAACTGTCACAAGTCTGTACTACACAACTGGCACAAGTTTGTTGACACAAGTGGCACAAGTTTGTTCGACGCAACTGGCACAAGTTTGTTTGACGCAACTGGCACAAGTTTGTTCGACGCAACTGGCACAAGTTTGTTCGACGGAACTGGCGCAAGTTTGTTCGACGCAACTGGCACAAGTTTGTTCGATGCAACTGGCACAAATTTGTACGACGGAACTGGTACAAGTTTGTTTAACATAACTGGCACAAGTTTGTTCGACCCAACTGGCAAAAGTTTGTTTCACACAACTGGCACAATTTTGTTCGACGCAACTGGCACAAGTTTGTTTGACGCAACTGGCTCAAGTTTGTTCTACGCAACTGGCACAAGGTTGTTCTACACAACATGTACAAGTTTGTTCTATGGAACTGGCACAAGTTTGTTTCATGCAACTGGCACAAGTTTGTTCGACGCAACTGGCACAAGTTTGTTCGACGCAACTGGCACAAGTTTGTTCGACGCAACTGGCACAAGTTTGTTCGACGCAACTGGCACAAGTTTGTTTGACGCAACTGGCACAAGTTTCTTCGACGCAACTGGCACAAGTTTGTTCGACGAACTGGCACAAGTTTGTTTGACACAATTGCCACAAGTTTGTTCTACTCAACTGGCACAAGTTTGTTCTATGCAACTGGCACTAGATTGTTTTACGCAACTGGCATGAGTTTGTTCGACGCAACTGGCACAAGTTTTTTCAAATCAATTGGCACAAGTTTGTTTGACGCAACTGGCACAAGTTTGTTTGATGCAACTGGCACAAGTTTGTTTGACGCAACTGGCACAAGTTTGTTTGTTGCAACTGGCACAAGTTTATTTGACGCAACTGGAACAACTTTTTTTCGACGCAACTGGCACAAGTTTGTTCGCCGTAACTGGCACAAGTTTGTTTGACGCAACTGGCACAAGTTTATTTGACGCAACTGGCACAAGTTTCTCGACGCAAGTGGCACAAGTTTGTTCGCCGTAACTGGCACAAGTTTGTTCGACGCAACTGGCACAACTTTGTTCGGCGCAGCTGGCACAAGTTTGTTTGACGTAACTGGCACAAGTTTCTTCGACGCAACTGGCACAAGTTTGTTCGACGCAACTGGCACAAGTTTGTTTGATGCAATTGGCACAAGTTTGTTCTACTCAACTGGCACAAGTTTGTTCTATGCAACTGCCACTAGTTTGTTTTACGCAACTGGCATAACGTTGTTTGACGCAACTGGCACAAGTTTGTTCGACGCAACTGGCACAAGGTTGTTCTACGCAACTGGCACAAGTTTGTTCTACGCAACTGGCACAAGTTTGTTTCGACCCAACTGGCAAAAGTTTGTTCGACGCAACTGGCACAAGTTTGTTGGATGCCACTGGCACAAGTTTGTTCGACTAAACTGGCCCAAGTTTTTTTCACGCAACTGGCACAAGTTTGTTCGACGCAACAGGCACAAGTTTGTTCTACATAACCTGCACAAGTTTGTTCTATGCAACTGGCACAAGTTTGTTCTACGCAACTGGCACAAGTTTGTTCTACGCATCTGGCACAATTTTGTTCTCTGCAACTGGCACTAGTTTGTTCTACGCAACTGGCACAAGTTTGTTTGACGCAACTGGCACAAGTTTGTTCTACCCAACTGACAAAAGTTTGTTCGACGCAACTGGCACAAGTTTGTTCTACGCAACTGACAGAAGTTTGACACAACTGGCAGAAGTTTGTTCAACGCAACTGGCACAAGTTTGTTTGACGCAACTGTCGCAAGTTTGTTCGACGCAACTGGCACAAGTTTGTTCGACGCAACTGGCAAAAGTTTGTTTGACGCAACTAGCACAAGTTCGTTTGACGCAACTGGCACAAGGTTCTTCCACGCAACTGGCGCAAGTTTCTTTGACGCAACTTGCACAAGTTTGTTCTACGCAACTGGCACAAGTTTGTTTGACGCAACTGGCACAAGTTTGTTTGACGCAACTGGCACAAGTTTGTTTGACGCAACTGGCACGAGTTTGTTCGACGCAACTGGCACAAGTTTATTTGACGCAACTGGCACAAGTTTGTTCTACGCAACTGGAACAAGTTTGTTTGACGCAACTGACACAAGTTTATTTGACGCAACTGGCACAACTTTTCTCGACGCAACTGGCGCAAGTTTGTTCGCCTTAACTGGCACAAGTTTGTTTGACGCAACTGGCACAAGTTTATTTGACGCAACTGGCACAAGTTTTCTCGACGCAAGTGGCACAAGTTGGTTCGCCGTAACTGGCACAAGTTTCTTCGGCGCAACTGGCACAAGTTTGTTCGACGCAACTGGCACAAGTTTGTTTGACGCAACTGGCACAAGTTTCTTCAACGCTACTGGCCCAAGTTTGTTCGACGCAACTGGCACAAGTTTGTTTGATGCAATTGGCACAAGTTTGTTCTACTCAACTGGCACAAGTTTGTTCTGTGCAACTTGCACTAGTTTGTTTTACGCAACTGGCATAAGTTTGTTTGACGCAACTGGCACAAGTTTGTTTTACTAACTAGCACAAGTTTGTTTGACACAACTGGCACAAGTTTTTTCGACGCAACTTTCAGAAGTTTGTTGGATGCCACTGGCACAAGTTTGTTTGACGAAATTGGCCCAAGTTTTTTAACGCAACTAGCACAAGTTTGTTAGACGCAACTGGCAGAAGTTTGTTCGACGCAAATGGCACAAGTTTTTTCAACTCAATTGGCACAAGTTTGTTTGACACAACTGGCACAAGTTTGTTTGACGCAACTGGCACAAGTTTGTTTGACGCAACTGGCAAAAGTTTGGTTGACGCAACTGGCACAAGTTTATTTGACGCAACTGGCACAAGTTTTCTCGACGAAACTGGCAAAAGTTTGTTCGCCGTAACTGGCACAAGTTTGTCCGACGCAACTGGCACAAGTTTGTTCGACGCAACTGGCACAAGTTTGTTCTACATAACTGGCACAAGTTTGTTCTATGCAACTGGCACAAGTTTGTTCGACGCAACTGGCACAAGTTTGTTCTACACATCTGGCACAAGTTTGTTCTATGCAACTGGCACTAGTTTGTTTGACGCAACTGGCACAAGTTTATTTGACGCAACTGGAACAAGTTTGTTAGACGCAACTGGCACAAGTTTGTTCGACGTAACAGGCACAAGTTTTTTCGACTCAATTGATAAAAGTTTGTTTGACGCAACTGGCACAAGTTTGTTTGATGCAAGAGGCACAAGTTTGTTTGACGCAACTGGCGCAAGACTGTTTGACGCAACTGGCACAAGTTTTTTTTACGCAACTGGCACAAGTTTTCTCGAAGCAACTAGCACAAGTTTGTTCGCCATATCTGGCACAAGTTTGTTCGACGCAACTGGCACAAGTTTGTTCAACGCAAATGGCACAAGTTTGTTTGACGCAACTGGCACAAGTTTCTTCGACGCAACTGGCACAAGTTTTTTCGACGCAACTGGCATAAGTTTATTTGACGCAACTGGCACAAGTTTGTTCTACCCAACTGGCACAAGTTTGTTCTATGCAACTGGCACTAGTTTGTTCTATGCAACTGGCATAAGTTTGTTTAACGCAACTGGTACACGTTTGTTCTACGCAACTGGCACAAGTTTGTTCGACACAACTGGCACAAGTTTGTTCTACGCAACTCTTACTAGTTTGTTGTACACAACTGGCACAGGTATGTTTGACACAACTGGCACAAGTTTGTTCTACGCAAATGGCAAATGTTTGTTCTACGCATCTGGCAGAAGCTTGTTCTATGCAATTGGCACTAGTGTGTTCTACGCAACTGGCACAAATTTGTTTGACACAACTGGCACATGTTTGTTCTACCCAACTGGCACAAGTTTGGTCTACGCAACTGGCAGAAGTTTGTTTGATGCAACTGGCACAAGTTTGTTTGACACAACTGGCACAAGTTTGTTCTAAGCAACTGGCACAAGTTTGTTCGACGCAACTGGCACAAGTTTGTTTGACGCAACTGGCACAAGTTTGTTCGACGCAACTGGCACAAGTTTGTTCGACGCAACTGGCACAAGTTTGTTCGACGCAACTGGAACAAGTTTGTTTAACATAACTGGCACAAGTTTGTTCGACCCAACTGGCACAAGTTTGTTTGACACAACTGGCACAAGTTTGTTTGACGCAACTGGCACAAGAATGTTCTAGGCAACATGTACAAGTTTGTTCTACGCAACTGGCACAAGTTTGTTTGACGCAACTGGCACAAGTTTGTTCGCCGTTACTGGCACAAGTTTGTTCGACGCAACAGAAACAAGTTTGTTCGACGCAACTGGCACAACTTTGTTTGACGCAACTGGCACAAGTTTCTTCGGAGCAACTGGCACATGTTTTGTTCGACTCAACTGGCACAAGTTTGTTTGATGCAATTGGCACAAGTTTGTTCTACTCAACTGGCACAAGTTTGTTCTATGCAACTGGCACTAGTTTGTTTTACGCAACTGGCATAAGTTTGTTCTACGCATCTGACACAAGTTTGTTCTATGCAACTGGCACTAGTTTGTTCTACGCAAATGGCACAAGTTTGTTTGACGCAACTGGCACAACTTTGTTCTACCCAAATGACAAAAGTTTGTTCGACGCAACTGGCACAAGTTTGTTCTACGCAACTGACACAAGTTTGTTTGATACAACTGGCAGAAGTTTGTTCAACGCAACTAGCACAAGTTTGTTTGACGCAATTGTCGCAAGTTTGTTCGACGCAACTGGCACAAGTTTGTTCGACGCAACTGGCAAAAGTTTGTTTGACGCAACTGGCACAAGTTTGTTTGACGCAACTGGCACAAGTTTGTTTGACGCAACTGGCACAAGTTTGTTTGACGCAACTGGCACAAGTTTGTTTGACGCAACTGGCACAAGTTTGTTCGACGTAACAGGCACAAGTTTTTTCGACTCAATTGGTACAAGTTTGTTGGACGCAACTGGCACAAGTTTGTTTGACGCAACTGGCAGAAGTTTGTTTGATGCAACTGGCACAAGTTTGTTTGACGCAAATAGCACATGTTTTTTTTTACGCAACTGGCACAACTTTTCTCGAAGCAACTGGCACAAGTTTGTTCGCCATATGTGGCACAAGTTTGTTCGACGCAACTGGCACAAGTTTGTTTGACGCAACTGGCACAAGTTTGTTCGACGCAACTGGCACAAGTTTGTTTGACGCAACTGGCACAAGTTTGTTCGACGCAACTGGCACAAGTTTGTTCGACGCAACTGGCACAAGTTTGTTTGACGCAACTGGCACAAGTTTGTTCTACGCAACTGGCACAAGTTTGTTCTATGCAACTGGCACAAGGTTGTTCTATGCAACTGGCATAAGTTTGTTTGACGCAACTGGTACAAGTTTGTTCTACGCAACTGGCACAAGTTTGTTCGACGCAACTGGCACAAGTTTGTTCTACGCAACTCTTTCTAGTTTGTTGTACATAACTGGCACAAGTTTGTTTGACACAACTGGCACAAGTTTGTTTTGCGCAAATGGCAAATGTTTGTTCTACGCATCTGGCACAAGTTTGTTCTATGCAACTGGCACTAGTGTGTTCTACGCAACTGGCACAAATTTGTTTGACACAACTGGCACAAATTTGTTTGACACAACTGGCACATGTTTGTTCTACCCAGCTGGCACAAGTTTGTTCGATGCAACTAGTACAAGTTTGTTTAACGTAACTGGCACAAGTTTCTTCGACCCAACTGGCACAAGTTTGTTTGACACAACTGGCACAAGTTTGTTTGACGCAACTGGCACAAGTTTGTTTGACGCAACTGGCACAAGTTTGTTTGACGCAACTGGCACAAGTTTGTTCTACGCAACATGCACAAGTTTGTTCTACGCAACTGACACAAGTTTGTGTGACGCAACTGGCACAAGTTTATTCTATGCAACTGTCACAAGTTTGTTTGACTCAACTGGCACAAGTTTGTTCTGCGGAAATGGAAAAGTTTGTTCTACGCATCTGGTACAAGTTTGTTCTAGGCAACTGGCACTAGTTTGTTTGACGCAACTGGCACAAATTTGTTTGACGCAACTGGCACATGTTTGTTCTACCCAACAGGCACAAGTTTGTTCGACGCAACTGGCACAAGTTTGTTCTACACAACTGGCACAAGTTTGTTTGACACAAGTGGCACAAGTTTGTTCTAAGCACCTGGCACAAGTTTGTTCGACGGAACTGGCGCAAGTTTGTTCGATGCAACTGGCACAAGTCTGTTCGACGCAACTGGCACAAATTTGTACGACGCAACTGGTACAATTTTGTTTAACGTAACTGGCACAAGTTTGTTCGACCCAACTGGCAAAAGTTTGTTTCACACAACTGGCACAATTTTGTTCGACGCAACTGGCACAAGTTTGTTTGACGCAACTGGCACAAGTTTGTTTGACGCAACTGGCACAAGGTTGTTCTACGCAACATATACAAGTTTGTTCTACGCAACTGGCACAGGTTTGTTTGACGCAACTGGCACAAGTTTGTTCTATGCAACTTGCACTAGTTTGTTCGATGCAACTGGCACAAGTTTGTTCGACGCAACTGGCACAAGTTTGTTCGACGCAACTGGCATAAGTTTGTTCGACGCAACTGGCACAAGTTTGTTTGACGCAACTGGCACAAGTTTCTTCGACGCAACTGGCACAAGTTTGTTCGAAGATCTGGCACAAGTTTGTTTGACGCAATTGGCAAAAGTTTGTTCTACTCAACTGGCACAAGTTTGTTCTATGCAACTGGCACTAGTTTGTTTTACGCAACTGTCACAAGTTTGTTTGACGCAACTGGCACAAGTTTTTTCTACAAACTAGCACAAGTTTGTTCGACGCAACTGGCACAAGTTTGTTCTACACAATTGGCACAAGTTTGTTCTACGCAACTGGCACAAGTTTGTTTGACGCCACTGGCACAAGGTTGTTCTATGCAACTGGCACAAGTTTGTTGGATGCCACTGACACAAGTTTGTTCGACGAAACTGGCCCAAGTTTTTTTGACGCAACTGGCACAAGTTTGTTAGACACAACTGACACAAGTTTGTTCGACGCAACTGGCACAAGTTTTTTCGACTCAATTGGCACAAGTTTGTTTGGCGCAACTGGAACAAGTTTGTTTGACGCAACTGACACAAGTTTGTTTGACGCAATTGGCACAAGTTTGTTTGATGCAACTGGCACAAGTTTATTTGACGCAACTGGCACAAGTTTTCTCGACGAAAATGGCACAAGTTTGTTCGCCGTAGCTGGCACAAGTTTGTTCGACGCAACTGGCACAAGTTTGTTTGACGCAACTGGCACAAGTTTGTTCTACATAACTGGCACAAGTTTGTTCTATGCAACTGGCACTAGTTTGTTCTACGCAACTGGCACAAGTTTGTTCGACGCAACTGGCACAAGTTTCTTTGACGCAACTGGCGCAAGTTTGTTTGACGCAACCGGCACAAGGTTCTTCTATGCAACTGGCACAAGTTTGTGCTATGCAAATGGCACAAGTTTGTTTGACGCAACTGGCACAAGTTTGTTTGATGCAAAAGGCAACAGTTTGTTCTACATAACTGGCACAAGTTTGTTGTACACAACTGGCACAAGTTTGTTTGACACAAGTGGCACAAGTTTGTTCTACGCAAATGGCAAAAGTTTGTTCTACGCATCTGGTACAAGTTTGTTCTATGCAACTGGCACTAGTTTGTTTGACGCAACTGGCACAAATTTGTTTGACGCAACTGGCACATGTTTGTTCTACCCAACAGGCACAAGTTTGTTCGACGCAACTGTCACAAGTCTGTACTACACAACTGGCACAAGTTTGTTGACACAAGTGGCACAAGTTTGTTCGACGCAACTGGCACAAGTTTGTTTGACGCAACTGGCACAAGTTTGTTCGACGCAACTGGCACAAGTTTGTTCGACGGAACTGGCGCAAGTTTGTTCGACGCAACTGGCACAAGTTTGTTCGATGCAACTGGCACAAATTTGTACGACGGAACTGGTACAAGTTTGTTTAACGTAACTGGCACAAGTTTGTTCGACCCAACTGGCAAAAGTTTGTTTCACACAACTGGCACAATTTTGTTCGACGCAACTGGCACAAGTTTGTTTGACGCAACTGGCTTAAGTTTGTTCTACGCAACTGGCACAAGGTTGTTCTACACAACATGTACAAGTTTGTTCTATGGAACTGGCACAAGTTTGTTTCATGCAACTGGCACAAGTTTGTTCGACGCAACTGGCACAAGTTTGTTCGACGCAACTGGCACAAGTTTGTTCGACGCAACTGGCACAAGTTTGTTCGACGCAACTGGCACAAGTTTGTTTGACGCAACTGGCACAAGTTTCTTCGACGCAACTGGCACAAGTTTGTTCGACGAACTGGCACAAGTTTGTTTGACACAATTGCCACAAGTTTGTTCTACTCAACTGGCACAAGTTTGTTCTATGCAACTGGCACTAGTTTGTTTTACGCAACTGGCATGAGTTTGTTCGACGCAACTGGCACAAGTTTTTTCAAATCAATTGGCACAAGTTTGTTTGACGCAACTGGCACAAGTTTGTTTGATGCAACTGGCACAAGTTTGTTTGACGCAACTGGCACAAGTTTGTTTGTTGCAACTGGCACAAGTTTATTTGACGCAACTGGAACAACTTTTTTTCGACGCAACTGGCACAAGTTTGTTCGCCGTAACTGGCACAAGTTTGTTTGACGCAACTGGCACAAGTTTATTTGACGCAACTGGCACAAGTTTCTCGACGCAAGTGGCACAAGTTTGTTCGCCGTAACTGGCACAAGTTTGTTCGACGCAACTGGCACAAGTTTGTTCGGCGCAGCTGGCACAAGTTTGTTTGACGTAACTGGCACAAGTTTCTTCGACGCAACTGGCACAAGTTTGTTCGACGCAACTGGCACAAGTTTGTTTGATGCAATTGGCACAAGTTTGTTCTACTCAACTGGCACAAGTTTGTTCTATGCAACTGCCACTAGTTTGTTTACGCAACTGGCATAAAGTTGTTTGACGCAACTGGCACAAGTTTGTTCGACGCAACTGGCACAAGGTTGTTCTACGCAACTGGCACAAGTTTGTTCTACGCAACTGGCACAAGTTTGTTTCGACCCAACTGGCAAAAGTTTGTTCGACGCAACTGGCACAAGTTTGTTGGATGCCACTGGCACAAGTTTGTTCGACTAAACTGGCCCAAGTTTTTTTCACGCAACTGGCACAAGTTTGTTCGACGCAACAGGCACAAGTTTGTTCTACATAACCGGCACAAGTTTGTTCTATGCAACTGGCACAAGTTTGTTCTACGCAACTGGCACAAGTTTGTTCTACGCATCTGGCACAATTTTGTTCTCTGCAACTGGCACTAGTTTGTTCTACGCAACTGGCACAAGTTTGTTTGACGCAACTGGCACAAGTTTGTTCTACCCAACTGACAAAAGTTTGTTCGACGCAACTGGCACAAGTTTGTTCTACGCAACTGACAGAAGTTTGACACAACTGGCAGAAGTTTGTTCAACGCAACTGGCACAAGTTTGTTTGACGCAACTGTCGCAAGTTTGTTCGACGCAACTGGCACAAGTTTGTTCGACGTAACTGGCAAAAGTTTGTTTGACGCAACTGGCACAAGTTCGTTTGACGCAACTGGCACAAGGTTCTTCCACGCAACTGGCGCAAGTTTCTTTGACGCAACTTGCACAAGTTTGTTCTACGCAACTGGCACAAGTTTGTTTGACGCAACTGGCACAAGTTTGTTTGAGGCAACTGGCACAAGTTTGTTTGACGCAACTGGCACGAGTTTGTTCGACGCAACTGGCACAAGTTTATTTGACGCAACTGGCACAAGTTTGTTCTACGCAACTGGCACAAGTTTGTTTGACGCAACTGACACAAGTTTATTTGACGCAACTGGCACAACTTTTCTCGACGCAACTGGCGCAAGTTTGTTCGCCTTAACTGGCACAAGTTTGTTTGACGCAACTGGCACAAGTTTATTTGACGCAACTGGCACAAGTTTTCTCGACGCAAGTGGCACAAGTTGGTTCGCCGTAACTGGCACAAGTTTCTTCGGCGCAACTGGCACAAGTTTGTTCGACGCAACTGGCACAAGTTTGTTTGACGCAACTGGCACAAGTTTCTTCAACGCTACTGGCCCAAGTTTGTTCGACGCAACTGGCACAAGTTTGTTTGATGCAATTGGCACAAGTTTGTTCTACTCAACTGGCACAAGTTTGTTCTGTGCAACTTGCACTAGTTTGTTTTACGCAACTGGCATAAGTTTGTTTGACGCAACTGGCACAAGTTTGTTTTACTAACTAGCACAAGTTTGTTTGACACAACTGGCACAAGTTTTTTCGACGCAACTTTCAGAAGTTTGTTGGATGCCACTGGCACAAGTTTGTTTGACGAAACTGGCCCAAGTTTTTTAACGCAACTAGCACAAGTTTGTTAGACGCAACTGGCAGAAGTTTGTTCGACGCAAATGGCACAAGTTTTTTCAACTCAATTGGCACAAGTTTGTTTGACACAACTGGCACAAGTTTGTTTGACGCAACTGGCACAAGTTTGTTTGACGCAACTGGCAAAAGTTTGGTTGACGCAACTGGCACAAGTTTATTTGACGCAACTGGCACAAGTTTTCTCGACGAAACTGGCAAAAGTTTGTTCGCCGTAACTGGCACAAGTTTGTCCGACGCAACTGGCACAAGTTTGTTCGACGCAACTGGCACAAGTTTGTTCTACATAACTGGCACAAGTTTGTTCTATGCAACTGGCACAAGTTTGTTCGACGCAACTGGCACAAGTTTGTTCTACACATCTGGCACAAGTTTGTTCTATGCAACTGGCACTAGTTTGTTTGACGCAACTGGCACAAGTTTATTTGACGCAACTGGAACAAGTTTGTTAGACGCAACTGGCACAAGTTTGTTCGACGTAACAGGCACAAGTTTTTTCGACTCAATTGGTAAAAGTTTGTTTGACGCAACTGGCACAAGTTTGTTTGATGCAAGAGGCACAAGTTTGTTTGACGCAACTGGCGCAAGACTGTTTGACGCAACTGGCACAAGTTTTTTTTACGCAACTGGCACAAGTTTTCTCGAAGCAACTAGCACAAGTTTGTTCGCCATATCTGGCACAAGTTTGTTCGACGCAACTGGCACAAGTTTGTTCAACGCAAATGGCACAAGTTTGTTTGACGCAACTGGCACAAGTTTCTTCGACGCAACTGGCACAAGTTTTTTCGACGCAACTGGCATAAGTTTATTTGACGCAACTGGCACAAGTTTGTTCTACCCAACTGGCACAAGTTTGTTCTATGCAACTGGCACTAGTTTGTTCTATGCAACTGGCATAAGTTTGTTTAACGCAACTGGTACACGTTTGTTCTACGCAACTGGCACAAGTTTGTTCGACACAACTGGCACAAGTTTGTTCTACGCAACTCTTACTAGTTTGTTGTACACAACTGGCACAGGTATGTTTGACACAACTGGCACAAGTTTGTTCTACGCAAATGGCAAATGTTTGTTCTACGCATCTGGCAGAAGCTTGTTCTATGCAATTGGCACTAGTGTGTTCTACGCAACTGGCACAAATTTGTTTGACACAACTGGCACATGTTTGTTCTACCCAACTGGCACAAGTTTGTTCGACGCAACTGGCAGAAGTTTGTTTGATGCAACTGGCACAAGTTTGTTTGACACAACTGGCACAAGTTTGTTCTAAGCAACTGGCACAAGTTTGTTCGACGCAACTGGCACAAGTTTGTTTGACGCAACTGGCACAAGTTTGTTCGACGCAACTGGCACAAGTTTGTTCGACGCAACTGGCACAAGTTTGTTCGACGCAACTGGAACAAGTTTGTTTAACATAACTGGCACAAGTTTGTTCGAACCAACTGGCACAAGTTTGTTTGACACAACTGGCACAAGTTTGTTTGACGCAACTGGCACAAGAATGTTCTAGGCAACATGTACAAGTTTGTTCTACGCAACTGGCACAAGTTTGTTTGACGCAACTGGCACAAGTTTGTTCGCCGTTACTGGCACAAGTTTGTTCGACGCAACAGAAACAAGTTTGTTCGACGCAACTGGCACAACTTTGTTTGACGCAACTGGCACAAGTTTCTTCGGAGCAACTGGCACATGTTTTGTTCGACTCAACTGGCACAAGTTTGTTTGATGCAATTGGCACAAGTTTGTTCTACTCAACTGGCACAAGTTTGTTCTATGCAACTGGCACTAGTTTGTTTTACGCAACTGGCATAAGTTTGTTCTACGCATCTGACACAAGTTTGTTCTATGCAACTGGCACTAGTTTGTTCTACGCAAATGGCACAAGTTTGTTTGACGCAACTGGCACAACTTTGTTCTACCCAAATGACAAAAGTTTGTTCGACGCAACTGGCACAAGTTTGTTCTACGCAACTGACACAAGTTTGTTTGATACAACTGGCAGAAGTTTGTTCAACGCAACTAGCACAAGTTTGTTTGACGCAATTGTCGCAAGTTTGTTCGACGCAACTGGCACAAGTTTGTTCGACGCAACTGGCAAAAGTTTGTTTGACGCAACTGGCACAAGTTTGTTTGACGCAACTGGCACAAGTTTGTTTGACGCAACTGGCACAAGTTTGTTTGACGCAACTGGCACAAGTTTGTTTGACGCAACTTTCACAAGTTTGTTCGACGTAACAGGCACAAGTTTTTTCGACTCAATTGGTACAAGTTTGTTGGACGCAACTGGCACAAGTTTGTTTGACGCAACTGGCAGAAGTTTGTTTGATGCAACTGGCACAAGTTTGTTTGACGCAAATAGCACATGTTTTTTTTTACGCAACTGGCACAACTTTTCTCGAAGCAACTGGCACAAGTTTGTTCGCCATATGTGGCACAAGTTTGTTCGACGCAACTGGCACAAGTTTGTTTGACGCAACTGGCACAAGTTTGTTCGACGCAACTGGCACAAGTTTGTTTGACGCAACTGGCACAAGTTTGTTCGACGCAACTGGCACAAGTTTGTTCGACGCAACTGGCACAAGTTTGTTTGACGCAACTGGCACAAGTTTGTTCTACGCAACTGGCACAAGTTTGTTCTATGCAACTGGCACAAGGTTGTTCTATGCAACTGGCATAAGTTTGTTTGACGCAACTGGTACAAGTTTGTTCTACGCAACTGGCACAAGTTTGTTCGACGCAACTGGCACAAGTTTGTTCTACGCAACTCTTACTAGTTTGTTGTACATAACTGGCACAAGTTTGTTTGACACAACTGGCACAAGTTTGTTCTGCGCAAATGGCAAATGTTTGTTCTACGCATCTGGCACAAGTTTGTTCTATGCAACTGGCACTAGTGTGTTCTACGCAACTGGCACAAATTTGTTTGACACAACTGGCACAAATTTGTTTGACACAACTGGCACATGTTTGTTCTACCCAGCAGGCACAAGTTTGTTCGATGCAACTAGTACAAGTTTGTTTAACGTAACTGGCACAAGTTTCTTCGACCCAACTGGCACAAGTTTGTTTGACACAACTGGCACAAGTTTGTTTGACGCAACTGGCACAAGTTTGTTTGACGCAACTGGCACAAGATTGTTTGACGCAACTGGCACAAGTTTGTTCTACGCAACATGCACAAGTTTGTTCTACGCAACTGGCACAAGTTTGTGTGACGCAACTGGCACAAGTTTATTCTATGCAACTGTCACAAGTTTGTTTGACTCAACTGGCACAAGTTTGTTCTGCGGAAATGGAAAAGTTTGTTCTACGCATCTGGTACAAGTTTGTTCTAGGCAACTGGCACTAGTTTGTTTGACGCAACTGGCACAAATTTGTTTGACGCAACTGGCACATGTTTGTTCTACCCAACAGGCACAAGTTTGTTCGACGCAACTGGCACAAGTTTGTTCTACACAACTGGCACAAGTTTGTTTGACACAAGTGGCACAAGTTTGTTCTAAGCACCTGGCACAAGTTTGTTCGACGGAACTGGCGCAAGTTTGTTCGATGCAACTGGCACAAGTCTGTTCGACGCAACTGGCACAAATTTGTACGACGCAACTGGTACAATTTTGTTTAACGTAACTGGCACAAGTTTGTTCGACCCAACTGGCAAAAGTTTGTTTCACACAACTGGCACAATTTTGTTCGACGCAACTGGCACAAGTTTGTTTGACGCAACTGGCACAAGTTTGTTTGACGCAACTGGCACAAGGTTGTTCTACGCAACATATACAAGTTTGTTCTACGCAACTGGCACAGGTTTGTTTGACGCAACTGGCACAAGTTTGTTCTATGCAACTTGCACTAGTTTGTTCGATGCAACTGGCACAAGTTTGTTCGACGCAACTGGCACAAGTTTGTTCGACGCAACTGGCATAAGTTTGTTCGACGCAACTGGCACAAGTTTGTTTGACGCAACTGGCACAAGTTTCTTCGACGCAACTGGCACAAGTTTGTTCGAAGATCTGGCACAAGTTTGTTTGACGCAATTGGCAAAAGTTTGTTCTACTCAACTGGCACAAGTTTGTTCTATGCAACTGGCACTAGTTTGTTTTACGCAACTGTCACAAGTTTGTTTGACGCAACTGGCACAAGTTTTTTCTACAAACTAGCACAAGTTTGTTCGACGCAACTGGCACAAGTTTGTTCTACACAATTGGCACAAGTTTGTTCTACGCAACTGGCACAAGTTTGTTTGACGCCACTGGCACAAGTTTGTTCTACATAACTGGCACAAGTTTGTTCTATGCAACTGGCACTAGTTTGTTCTACGCAACTGGCACAAGTTTGTTCGACGCAACTGGCACAAGTTTCTTTGACGCAACTGGCGCAAGTTTGTTTGACGCAACCGGCACAAGGTTCTTCTATGCAACTGGCACAAGTTTGTGCTATGCAAATGGCACAAGTTTGTTTGACGCAACTGGCACAAGTTTGTTTGATGCAAAAGGCAACAGTTTGTTCTACATAACTGGCACAAGTTTGTTGTACACAACTGGCACAAGTTTGTTTGACACAAGTGGCACAAGTTTGTTCTACGCAAATGGCAAAAGTTTGTTCTACGCATCTGGTACAAGTTTGTTCTATGCAACTGGCACTAGTTTGTTTGACGCAACTGGCACAAATTTGTTTGACGCAACTGGCACATGTTTGTTCTACCCAACAGGCACAAGTTTGTTCGACGCAACTGTCACAAGTCTGTACTACACAACTGGCACAAGTTTGTTGACACAAGTGGCACAAGTTTGTTCGACGCAACTGGCACAAGTTTGTTTGACGCAACTGGCACAAGTTTGTTCGACGCAACTGGCACAAGTTTGTTCGACGGAACTGGCGCAAGTTTGTTCGACGCAACTGGCACAAGTTTGTTCGATGCAACTGGCACAAATTTGTACGACGGAACTGGTACAAGTTTGTTTAACGTAACTGGCACAAGTTTGTTCGACCCAACTGGCAAAAGTTTGTTTCACACAACTGGCACAATTTTGTTCGACGCAACTGGCACAAGTTTGTTTGACGCAACTGGCTTAAGTTTGTTCTACGCAACTGGCACAAGGTTGTTCTACACAACATGTACAAGTTTGTTCTATGGAACTGGCACAAGTTTGTTTCATGCAACTGGCACAAGTTTGTTCGACGCAACTGGCACAAGTTTGTTCGACGCAACTGGCACAAGTTTGTTCGACGCAACTGGCACAAGTTTGTTCGACGCAACTGGCACAAGTTTGTTTGACGCAACTGGCACAAGTTTCTTCGACGCAACTGGCACAAGTTTGTTCGACGAACTGGCACAAGTTTGTTTGACACAATTGCCACAAGTTTGTTCTACTCAACTGGCACAAGTTTGTTCTATGCAACTGGCACTAGTTTGTTTTACGCAACTGGCATGAGTTTGTTCGACGCAACTGGCACAAGTTTTTTCAAATCAATTGGCACAAGTTTGTTTGACGCAACTGGCACAAGTTTGTTTGATGCAACTGGCACAAGTTTGTTTGACGCAACTGGCACAAGTTTGTTTGTTGCAACTGGCACAAGTTTATTTGACGCAACTGGAACAACTTTTTTTCGACGCAACTGGCACAAGTTTGTTCGCCGTAACTGGCACAAGTTTGTTTGACGCAACTGGCACAAGTTTATTTGACGCAACTGGCACAAGTTTCTCGACGCAAGTGGCACAAGTTTGTTCGCCGTAACTGGCACAAGTTTGTTCGACGCAACTGGCACAAGTTTGTTCGGCGCAGCTGGCACAAGTTTGTTTGACGTAACTGGCACAAGTTTCTTCGACGCAACTGGCACAAGTTTGTTCGACGCAACTGGCACAAGTTTGTTTGATGCAATTGGCACAAGTTTGTTCTACTCAACTGGCACAAGTTTGTTCTATGCAACTGCCACTAGTTTGTTTTACGCAACTGGCATAAAGTTGTTTGACGCAACTGGCACAAGTTTGTTCGACGCAACTGGCACAAGGTTGTTCTACGCAACTGGCACAAGTTTGTTCTACGCAACTGGCACAAGTTTGTTTCGACCCAACTGGCAAAAGTTTGTTCGACGCAACTGGCACAAGTTTGTTGGATGCCACTGGCACAAGTTTGTTCGACTAAACTGGCCCAAGTTTTTTTCACGCAACTGGCACAAGTTTGTTCGACGCAACAGGCACAAGTTTGTTCTACATAACCGGCACAAGTTTGTTCTATGCAACTGGCACAAGTTTGTTCTACGCAACTGGCACAAGTTTGTTCTACGCATCTGGCACAATTTTGTTCTCTGCAACTGGCACTAGTTTGTTCTACGCAACTGGCACAAGTTTGTTTGACGCAACTGGCACAAGTTTGTTCTACCCAACTGACAAAAGTTTGTTCGACGCAACTGGCACAAGTTTGTTCTACGCAACTGACAGAAGTTTGACACAACTGGCAGAAGTTTGTTCAACGCAACTGGCACAAGTTTGTTTGACGCAACTGTCGCAAGTTTGTTCGACGCAACTGGCACAAGTTTGTTCGACGTAACTGGCAAAAGTTTGTTTGACGCAACTGGCACAAGTTCGTTTGACGCAACTGGCACAAGGTTCTTCCACGCAACTGGCGCAAGTTTCTTTGACGCAACTTGCACAAGTTTGTTCTACGCAACTGGCACAAGTTTGTTTGACGCAACTGGCACAAGTTTGTTTGAGGCAACTGGCACAAGTTTGTTTGACGCAACTGGCACGAGTTTGTTCGACGCAACTGGCACAAGTTTATTTGACGCAACTGGCACAAGTTTGTTCTACGCAACTGGCACAAGTTTGTTTGACGCAACTGACACAAGTTTATTTGACGCAACTGGCACAACTTTTCTCGACGCAACTGGCGCAAGTTTGTTCGCCTTAACTGGCACAAGTTTGTTTGACGCAACTGGCACAAGTTTATTTGACGCAACTGGCACAAGTTTTCTCGACGCAAGTGGCACAAGTTGGTTCGCCGTAACTGGCACAAGTTTCTTCGGCGCAACTGGCACAAGTTTGTTCGACGCAACTGGCACAAGTTTGTTTGACGCAACTGGCACAAGTTTCTTCAACGCTACTGGCCCAAGTTTGTTCGACGCAACTGGCACAAGTTTGTTTGATGCAATTGGCACAAGTTTGTTCTACTCAACTGGCACAAGTTTGTTCTGTGCAACTTGCACTAGTTTGTTTTACGCAACTGGCATAAGTTTGTTTGACGCAACTGGCACAAGTTTGTTTTACTAACTAGCACAAGTTTGTTTGACACAACTGGCACAAGTTTTTTCGTCGCAACTTTCAGAAGTTTGTTGGATGCCACTGGCACAAGTTTGTTTGACGAAACTGGCCCAAGTTTTTTAACGCAACTAGCACAAGTTTGTTAGACGCAACTGGCAGAAGTTTGTTCGACGCAAATGGCACAAGTTTTTTCAACTCAATTGGCACAAGTTTGTTTGACACAACTGGCACAAGTTTGTTTGACGCAACTGGCACAAGTTTGTTTGACGCAACTGGCAAAAGTTTGGTTGACGCAACTGGCACAAGTTTATTTGACGCAACTGGCACAAGTTTTCTCGACGAAACTGGCAAAAGTTTGTTCGCCGTAACTGGCACAAGTTTGTCCGACGCAACTGGCACAAGTTTGTTCGACGCAACTGGCACAAGTTTGTTCTACATAACTGGCACAAGTTTGTTCTATGCAACTGGCACAAGTTTGTTCGACGCAACTGGCACAAGTTTGTTCTACACATCTGGCACAAGTTTGTTCTATGCAACTGGCACTAGTTTGTTTGACGCAACTGGCACAAGTTTATTTGACGCAACTGGAACAAGTTTGTTAGACGCAACTGGCACAAGTTTGTTCGACGTAACAGGCACAAGTTTTTTCGACTCAATTGGTAAAAGTTTGTTTGACGCAACTGGCACAAGTTTGTTTGATGCAAGAGGCACAAGTTTGTTTGACGCAACTGGCGCAAGACTGTTTGACGCAACTGGCACAAGTTTTTTTTACGCAACTGGCACAAGTTTTCTCGAAGCAACTAGCACAAGTTTGTTCGCCATATCTGGCACAAGTTTGTTCGACGCAACTGGCACAAGTTTGTTCAACGCAAATGGCACAAGTTTGTTTGACGCAACTGGCACAAGTTTCTTCGACGCAACTGGCACAAGTTTTTTCGACGCAACTGGCATAAGTTTATTTGACGCAACTGGCACAAGTTTGTTCTACCCAACTGGCACAAGTTTGTTCTATGCAACTGGCACTAGTTTGTTCTATGCAACTGGCATAAGTTTGTTTAACGCAACTGGTACACGTTTGTTCTACGCAACTGGCACAAGTTTGTTCGACACAACTGGCACAAGTTTGTTCTACGCAACTCTTACTAGTTTGTTGTACACAACTGGCACAGGTATGTTTGACACAACTGGCACAAGTTTGTTCTACGCAAATGGCAAATGTTTGTTCTACGCATCTGGCAGAGGCTTGTTCTATGCAATTGGCACTAGTGTGTTCTACGCAACTGGCACAAATTTGTTTGACACAACTGGCACATGTTTGTTCTACCCAACTGGCACAAGTTTGTTCGACGCAACTGGCAGAAGTTTGTTTGATGCAACTGGCACAAGTTTGTTTGACACAACTGGCACAAGTTTGTTCTAAGCAACTGGCACAAGTTTGTTCGACGCAACTGGCACAAGTTTGTTTGACGCAACTGGCACAAGTTTGTTCGACGCAACTGGCACAAGTTTGTTCGACGCAACTGGCACAAGTTTGTTCGACGCAACTGGAACAAGTTTGTTTAACATAACTGGCACAAGTTTGTTCGAACCAACTGGCACAAGTTTGTTTGACACAACTGGCACAAGTTTGTTTGACGCAACTGGCACAAGAATGTTCTAGGCAACATGTACAAGTTTGTTCTACGCAACTGGCACAAGTTTGTTTGACGCAACTGGCACAAGTTTGTTCGCCGTTACTGGCACAAGTTTGTTCGACGCAACAGAAACAAGTTTGTTCGACGCAACTGGCACAACTTTGTTTGACGCAACTGGCACAAGTTTCTTCGGAGCAACTGGCACATGTTTTGTTCGACTCAACTGGCACAAGTTTGTTTGATGCAATTGGCACAAGTTTGTTCTACTCAACTGGCACAAGTTTGTTCTATGCAACTGGCACTAGTTTGTTTTACGCAACTGGCATAAGTTTGTTCTACACATCTGACACAAGTTTGTTCTATGCAACTGGCACTAGTTTGTTCTACGCAAATGGCACAAGTTTGTTTGACGCAACTGGCACAACTTTGTTCTACCCAAATGACAAAAGTTTGTTCGACGCAACTGGCACAAGTTTGTTCTACGCAACTGACACAAGTTTGTTTGATACAACTGGCAGAAGTTTGTTCAACGCAACTAGCACAAGTTTGTTTGACGCAATTGTCGCAAGTTTGTTCGACGCAACTGGCACAAGTTTGTTCGACGCAACTGGCAAAAGTTTGTTTGACGCAACTGGCACAAGTTTGTTTGACGCAACTGGCACAAGTTTGTTTGACGCAACTGGCACAAGTTTGTTTGACGCAACTGGCACAAGTTTGTTTGACGCAACTGGCACAAGTTTGTTCGACGTAACAGGCACAAGTTTTTTCGACTCAATTGGTACAAGTTTGTTGGACGCAACTGGCACAAGTTTGTTTGACGCAACTGGCAGAAGTTTGTTTGATGCAACTGGCACAAGTTTGTTTGACGCAAATAGCACATGTTTTTTTTTACGCAACTGGCACAACTTTTCTCGAAGCAACTGGCACAAGTTTGTTCGCCATATGTGGCACAAGTTTGTTCGACGCAACTGGCACAAGTTTGTTTGACGCAACTGGCACAAGTTTGTTCGACGCAACTGGCACAAGTTTGTTTCACGCAACTGGCACAAGTTTGTTCGACGCAACTGGCACAAGTTTGTTCGACGCAACTGGCACAAGTTTGTTTGACGCAACTGGCACAAGTTTGTTCTACGCAACTGGCACAAGTTTGTTCTATGCAACTGGCACAAGGTTGTTCTATGCAACTGGCATAAGTTTGTTTGACGCAACTGGTACAAGTTTGTTCTACGCAACTGGCACAAGTTTGTTCGACGCAACTGGCACAAGTTTGTTCTACGCAACTCTTACTAGTTTGTTGTACATAACTGGCACAAGTTTGTTTGACACAACTGGCACAAGTTTGTTCTGCGCAAATGGCAAATGTTTGTTCTACGCATCTGGCACAAGTTTGTTCTATGCAACTGGCACTAGTGTGTTCTACGCAACTGGCACAAATTTGTTTGACACAACTGGCACAAATTTGTTTGACACAACTGGCACATGTTTGTTCTACCCAGCAGGCACAAGTTTGTTCGATGCAACTAGTACAAGTTTGTTTAACGTAACTGGCACAAGTTTCTTCGACCCAACTGGCACAAGTTTGTTTGACACAACTGGCACAAGTTTGTTTGACGCAACTGGCACAAGTTTGTTTGACGCAACTGGCACAAGTTTGTTTGACGCAACTGGCACAAGTTTGTTCTACGCAACATGCACAAGTTTGTTCTACGCAACTGGCACAAGTTTGTGTGACGCAACTGGCACAAGTTTATTCTATGCAACTGTCACAAGTTTGTTTGACTCAACTGGCACAAGTTTGTTCTGCGGAAATGGAAAAGTTTGTTCTACGCATCTGGTACAAGTTTGTTCTAGGCAACTGGCACTAGTTTGTTTGACGCAACTGGCACAAATTTGTTTGACGCAACTGGCACATGTTTGTTCTACCCAACAGGCACAAGTTTGTTCGACGCAACTGGCACAAGTTTGTTCTACACAACTGGCACAAGTTTGTTTGACACAAGTGGCACAAGTTTGTTCTAAGCACCTGGCACAAGTTTGTTCGACGGAACTGGCGCAAGTTTGTTTGATGCAACTGGCACAAGTCTGTTCGACGCAACTGGCACAAATTTGTACGACGCAACTGGTACAATTTTGTTTAACGTAACTGGCACAAGTTTGTTCGACCCAACTGGCAAAAGTTTGTTTCACACAACTGGCACAATTTTGTTCGACGCAACTGGCACAAGTTTGTTTGACGCAACTGGCACAAGTTTGTTTGACGCAACTGGCACAAGGTTGTTCTACGCAACATATACAAGTTTGTTCTACGCAACTGGCACAGGTTTGTTTGACGCAACTGGCACAAGTTTGTTCTATGCAACTTGCACTAGTTTGTTCGATGCAACTGGCACAAGTTTGTTCGACGCAACTGGCACAAGTTTGTTCGACGCAACTGGCATAAGTTTGTTCGACGCAACTGGCACAAGTTTGTTTGACGCAACTGGCACAAGTTTCTTCGACGCAACTGGCACAAGTTTGTTCGAAGATCTGGCACAAGTTTGTTTGACGCAATTGGCAAAAGTTTGTTCTACTCAACTGGCACAAGTTTGTTCTATGCAACTGGCACTAGTTTGTTTTACGCAACTGTCACAAGTTTGTTTGACGCAACTGGCACAAGTTTTTTCTACAAACTAGCACAAGTTTGTTCGACGCAACTGGCACAAGTTTGTTCTACACAATTGGCACAAGTTTGTTCTACGCAACTGGCACAAGTTTGTTTGACGCCACTGGCACAAGTTTGTTCTACATAACTGGCACAAGTTTGTTCTATGCAACTGGCACTAGTTTGTTCTACGCAACTGGCACAAGTTTGTTCGACGCAACTGGCACAAGTTTCTTTGACGCAACTGGCGCAAGTTTGTTTGACGCAACCGGCACAAGGTTCTTCTATGCAACTGGCACAAGTTTGTGCTATGCAAATGGCACAAGTTTGTTTGACGCAACTGGCACAAGTTTGTTTGATGCAAAAGGCAACAGTTTGTTCTACATAACTGGCACAAGTTTGTTGTACACAACTGGCACAAGTTTGTTTGACACAAGTGGCACAAGTTTGTTCTACGCAAATGGCAAAAGTTTGTTCTACGCATCTGGTACAAGTTTGTTCTATGCAACTGGCACTAGTTTGTTTGACGCAACTGGCACAAATTTGTTTGACGCAACTGGCACATGTTTGTTCTACCCAACAGGCACAAGTTTGTTCGACGCAACTGTCACAAGTCTGTACTACACAACTGGCACAAGTTTGTTGACACAAGTGGCACAAGTTTGTTCGACGCAACTGGCACAAGTTTGTTTGACGCAACTGGCACAAGTTTGTTCGACGCAACTGGCACAAGTTTGTTCGACGGAACTGGCGCAAGTTTGTTCGACGCAACTGGCACAAGTTTGTTCGATGCAACTGGCACAAATTTGTACGACGGAACTGGTACAAGTTTGTTTAATGTAACTGGCACAAGTTTGTTCGACCCAACTGGCAAAAGTTTGTTTCACACAACTGGCACAATTTTGTTCGACGCAACTGGCACAAGTTTGTTTGACGCAACTGGCTTAAGTTTGTTCTACGCAACTGGCACAAGGTTGTTCTACACAACATGTACAAGTTTGTTCTATGGAACTGGCACAAGTTTGTTTCATGCAACTGGCACAAGTTTGTTCGACGCAACTGGCACAAGTTTGTTCGACGCAACTGGCACAAGTTTGTTCGACGCAACTGGCACAAGTTTGTTCGACGCAACTGGCACAAGTTTGTTTGACGCAACTGGCACAAGTTTCTTCGACGCAACTGGCACAAGTTTGTTCGACGAACTGGCACAAGTTTGTTTGACACAATTGCCACAAGTTTGTTCTACTCAACTGGCACAAGTTTGTTCTATGCAACTGGCACTAGTTTGTTTTACGCAACTGGCATGAGTTTGTTCGACGCAACTGGCACAAGTTTTTTCAAATCAATTGGCACAAGTTTGTTTGACGCAACTGGCACAAGTTTGTTTGATGCAACTGGCACAAGTTTGTTTGACGCAACTGGCACAAGTTTGTTTGTTGCAACTGGCACAAGTTTATTTGACGCAACTGGAACAACTTTTTTTCGACGCAACTGGCACAAGTTTGTTCGCCGTAACTGGCACAAGTTTGTTTGACGCAACTGGCACAAGTTTATTTGACGCAACTGGCACAAGTTTCTCGACGCAAGTGGCACAAGTTTGTTCGCCGTAACTGGCACAAGTTTGTTCGACGCAACTGGCACAAGTTTGTTCGGCGCAGCTGGCACAAGTTTGTTTGACGTAACTGGCACAAGTTTCTTCGACGCAACTGGCACAAGTTTGTTCGACGCAACTGGCACAAGTTTGTTTGATGCAATTGGCACAAGTTTGTTCTACTCAACTGGCACAAGTTTGTTCTATGCAACTGCCACTAGTTTGTTTTACGCAACTGGCATAAAGTTGTTTGACGCAACTGGCACAAGTTTGTTCGACGCAACTGGCACAAGGTTGTTCTACGCAACTGGCACAAGTTTGTTCTACGCAACTGGCACAAGTTTGTTTCGACCCAACTGGCAAAAGTTTGTTCGACGCAACTGGCACAAGTTTGTTGGATGCCACTGGCACAAGTTTGTTCGACTAAACTGGCCCAAGTTTTTTTCACGCAACTGGCACAAGTTTGTTCGACGCAACAGGCACAAGTTTGTTCTACATAACCGGCACAAGTTTGTTCTATGCAACTGGCACAAGTTTGTTCTACGCAACTGGCACAAGTTTGTTCTACGCATCTGGCACAATTTTGTTCTCTGCAACTGGCACTAGTTTGTTCTACGCAACTGGCACAAGTTTGTTTGACGCAACTGGCACAAGTTTGTTCTACCCAACTGACAAAAGTTTGTTCGACGCAACTGGCACAAGTTTGTTCTACGCAACTGACAGAAGTTTGACACAACTGGCAGAAGTTTGTTCAACGCAACTGGCACAAGTTTGTTTGACGCAACTGTCGCAAGTTTGTTCGACGCAACTGGCACAAGTTTGTTCGACGCAACTGGCAAAAGTTTGTTTGACGCAACTGGCACAAGTTCGTTTGACGCAACTGGCACAAGGTTCTTCCACGCAACTGGCGCAAGTTTCTTTGACGCAACTTGCACAAGTTTGTTCTACGCAACTGGCACAAGTTTGTTTGACGCAACTGGCACAAGTTTGTTTGAGGCAACTGGCACAAGTTTGTTTGACGCAACTGGCACGAGTTTGTTCGACGCAACTGGCACAAGTTTATTTGACGCAACTGGCACAAGTTTGTTCTACGCAACTGGCACAAGTTTGTTTGACGCAACTGACACAAGTTTATTTGACGCAACTGGCACAACTTTTCTCGACGCAACTGGCGCAAGTTTGTTCGCCTTAACTGGCACAAGTTTGTTTGACGCAACTGGCACAAGTTTATTTGACGCAACTGGCACAAGTTTTCTCGACGCAAGTGGCACAAGTTGGTTCGCCGTAACTGGCACAAGTTTCTTCGGTGCAACTGGCACAAGTTTGTTCGACGCAACTGGCACAAGTTTGTTTGACGCAACTGGCACAAGTTTCTTCAACGCTACTGGCCCAAGTTTGTTCGACGCAACTGGCACAAGTTTGTTTGATGCAATTGGCACAAGTTTGTTCTACTCAACTGGCACAAGTTTGTTCTGTGCAACTTGCACTAGTTTGTTTTACGCAACTGGCATAAGTTTGTTTGACGCAACTGGCACAAGTTTGTTTTACTAACTAGCACAAGTTTGTTTGACACAACTGGCACAAGTTTTTTCGACGCAACTTTCAGAAGTTTGTTGGATGCCACTGGCACAAGTTTGTTTGACGAAACTGGCCCAAGTTTTTTAACGCAACTAGCACAAGTTTGTTAGACGCAACTGGCAGAAGTTTGTTCGACGCAAATGGCACAAGTTTTTTCAACTCAATTGGCACAAGTTTGTTTGACACAACTGGCACAAGTTTGTTTGACGCAACTGGCACAAGTTTGTTTGACGCAACTGGCAAAAGTTTGGTTGACGCAACTGGCACAAGTTTATTTGACGCAACTGGCACAAGTTTTCTCGACGAAACTGGCAAAAGTTTGTTCGCCGTAACTGGCACAAGTTTGTCCGACGCAACTGGCACAAGTTTGTTCGACGCAACTGGCACAAGTTTGTTCTACATAACTGGCACAAGTTTGTTCTATGCAACTGGCACAAGTTTGTTCGACGCAACTGGCACAAGTTTGTTCTACACATCTGGCACAAGTTTGTTCTATGCAACTGGCACTAGTTTGTTTGACGCAACTGGCACAAGTTTATTTGACGCAACTGGAACAAGTTTGTTAGACGCAACTGGCACAAGTTTGTTCGACGTAACAGGCACAAGTTTTTTCGACTCAATTGGTAAAAGTTTGTTTGACGCAACTGGCACAAGTTTGTTTGATGCAAGAGGCACAAGTTTGTTTGACGCAACTGGCACAAGACTGTTTGACGCAACTGGCACAAGTTTTTTTTACGCAACTGGCACAAGTTTTCTCGAAGCAACTAGCACAAGTTTGTTCGCCATATCTGGCACAAGTTTGTTCGACGCAACTGGCACAAGTTTGTTCAACGCAAATGGCACAAGTTTGTTTGACGCAACTGGCACAAGTTTCTTCGACGCAACTGGCACAAGTTTTTTCGACGCAACTGGCATAAGTTTATTTGACGCAACTGGCACAAGTTTGTTCTACCCAACTGGCACAAGTTTGTTCTATGCAACTGGCACTAGTTTGTTCTATGCAACTGGCATAAGTTTGTTTAACGCAACTGGTACACGTTTGTTCTACGCAACTGGCACAAGTTTGTTCGACACAACTGGCACAAGTTTGTTCTACGCAACTCTTACTAGTTTGTTGTACACAACTGGCACAGGTATGTTTGACACAACTGGCACAAGTTTGTTCTACGCAAATGGCAAATGTTTGTTCTACGCATCTGGCAGAAGCTTGTTCTATGCAATTGGCACTAGTGTGTTCTACGCAACTGGCACAAATTTGTTTGACACAACTGGCACATGTTTGTTCTACCCAACTGGCACAAGTTTGTTCGACGCAACTGGCAGAAGTTTGTTTGATGCAACTGGCACAAGTTTGTTTGACACAACTGGCACAAGTTTGTTCTAAGCAACTGGCACAAGTTTGTTCGACGCAACTGGCACAAGTTTGTTTGACGCAACTGGCACAAGTTTGTTCGACGCAACTGGCACAAGTTTGTTCGACGCAACTGGCACAAGTTTGTTCGACGCAACTGGAACAAGTTTGTTTAACATAACTGGCACAAGTTTGTTCGACCCAACTGGCACAAGTTTGTTTGACACAACTGGCACAAGTTTGTTTGACGCAACTGGCACAAGAATGTTCTAGGCAACATGTACAAGTTTGTTCTACGCAACTGGCACAAGTTTGTTTGACGCAACTGGCACAAGTTTGTTCTCCGTTACTGGCACAAGTTTGTTCGACGCAACAGAAACAAGTTTGTTCGACGCAACTGGCACAACTTAGTTTGACGCAACTGGCACAAGTTTCTTCGGAGCAACTGGCACATGTTTTGTTCGACTCAACTGGCACAAGTTTGTTTGATGCAATTGGCACAAGTTTGTTCTACTCAACTGGCACAAGTTTGTTCTATGCAACTGGCACTAGTTTGTTTTACGCAACTGGCATAAGTTTGTTCTACGCATCTGACACAAGTTTGTTCTATGCAACTGGCACTAGTTTGTTCTACGCAAATGGCACAAGTTTGTTTGACGCAACTGGCACAACTTTGTTCTACCCAAATGACAAAAGTTTGTTCGACGCAACTGGCACAAGTTTGTTCTACGCAACTGACACAAGTTTGTTTGATACAACTGGCAGAAGTTTGTTCAACGCAACTAGCACAAGTTTGTTTGACGCAATTGTCGCAAGTTTGTTCGACGCAACTGGCACAAGTTTGTTCGACGCAACTGGCAAAAGTTTGTTTGACGCAACTGGCACAAGTTTGTTTGACGCAACTGGCACAAGTTTGTTTGACGCAACTGGCACAAGTTTGTTTGACGCAACTGGCACAAGTTTGTTTGACGCAACTGGCACAAGTTTGTTCGACGTAACAGGCACAAGTTTTTTCGACTCAATTGGTACAAGTTTGTTGGACGCAACTGGCACAAGTTTGTTTGACGCAACTGGCAGAAGTTTGTTTGATGCAACTGGCACAAGTTTGTTTGACGCAAATAGCACATGTTTTTTTTTACGCAACTGGCACAACTTTTCTCGAAGCAACTGGCACAAGTTTGTTCGCCATATGTGGCACAAGTTTGTTCGACGCAACTGGCACAAGTTTGTTTGACGCAACTGGCACAAGTTTGTTCGACGCAACTGGCACAAGTTTGTTTGACGCAACTGGCACAAGTTTGTTCGACGCAACTGGCACAAGTTTGTTCGACGCAACTGGCACAAGTTTGTTTGACGCAACTGGCACAAGTTTGTTCTACGCAACTGGCACAAGTTTGTTCTATGCAACTGGCACAAGGTTGTTCTATGCAACTGGCATAAGTTTGTTTGACGCAACTGGTACAAGTTTGTTCTACGCAACTGGCACAAGTTTGTTCGACGCAACTGGCACAAGTTTGTTCTACGCAACTCTTACTAGTTTGTTGTACATAACTGGCACAAGTTTGTTTGACACAACTGGCACAAGTTTGTTCTGCGCAAATGGCAAATGTTTGTTCTACGCATCTGGCACAAGTTTGTTCTATGCAACTGGCACTAGTGTGTTCTACGCAACTGGCACAAATTTGTTTGACACAACTGGCACAAATTTGTTTGACACAACTGGCACATGTTTGTTCTACCCAGCTGGCACAAGTTTGTTCGATGCAACTAGTACAAGTTTGTTTAACGTAACTGGCACAAGTTTCTTCGACCCAACTGGCACAAGTTTGTTTGACACAACTGGCACAAGTTTGTTTGACGCAACTGGCACAAGTTTGTTTCACGCAACTGGCACAAGTTTGTTTCACGCAACTGGCACAAGTTTGTTCTACGCAACATGCACAAGTTTGTTCTACGCAACTGGCACAAGTTTGTGTGACGCAACTGGCACAAGTTTATTCTATGCAACTGTCACAAGTTTGTTTGACTCAACTGGCACAAGTTTGTTCTGCGGAAATGGAAAAGTTTGTTCTACGCATCTGGTACAAGTTTGTTCTAGGCAACTGGCACTAGTTTGTTTGACGCAACTGGCACAAATTTGTTTGACGCAACTGGCACATGTTTGTTCTACCCAACAGGCACAAGTTTGTTCGACGCAACTGGCACAAGTTTGTTCTACACAACTGGCACAAGTTTGTTTGACACAAGTGGCACAAGTTTGTTCTAAGCACCTGGCACAAGTTTGTTCGACGGAACTGGCGCAAGTTTGTTCGATGCAACTGGCACAAGTCTGTTCGACGCAACTGGCACAAATTTGTACGACGCAACTGGTACAATTTTGTTTAACGTAACTGGCACAAGTTTGTTCGACCCAACTGGCAAAAGTTTGTTTCACACAACTGGCACAATTTTGTTCGACGCAACTGGCACAAGTTTGTTTGACGCAACTGGCACAAGTTTGTTTGACGCAACTGGCACAAGGTTGTTCTACGCAACATATACAAGTTTGTTCTACGCAACTGGCACAGGTTTGTTTGACGCAACTGGCACAAGTTTGTTCTATGCAACTTGCACTAGTTTGTTCGATGCAACTGGCACAAGTTTGTTCGACGCAACTGGCACAAGTTTGTTCGACGCAACTGGCATAAGTTTGTTCGACGCAACTGGCACAAGTTTGTTTGACGCAACTGGCACAAGTTTCTTCGACGCAACTGGCACAAGTTTGTTCGAAGATCTGGCACAAGTTTGTTTGACGTAATTGGCACAAGTTTGTTCTACTCAACTGGCACAAGTTTGTTCTATGCAACTGGCACTAGTTTGTTTTACGCAACTGTCACAAGTTTGTTTGACGCAACTGGCACAAGTTTTTTCTACAAACTAGCACAAGTTTGTTCGACGCAACTGGCACAAGTTTGTTCTACACAATTGGCACAAGTTTGTTCTACGCAACTGGCACAAGTTTGTTTGACGCCACTGGCACAAGGTTGTTCTATGCAACTGGCACAAGTTTGTTGGATGCCACTGACACAAGTTTGTTCGACGAAACTGGCCCAAGTTTTTTTGACGCAACTGGCACAAGTTTGTTAGACACAACTGACACAAGTTTGTTCGACGCAACTGGCACAAGTTTTTTCGACTCAATTGGCACAAGTTTGTTTGGCGCAACTGGAACAAGTTTGTTTGACGCAACTGACACAAGTTTGTTTGACGCAATTGGCACAAGTTTGTTTGATGCAACTGGCACAAGTTTATTTGACGCAACTGGCACAAGTTTTCTCGACGAAAATGGCACAAGTTTGTTCGCCGTAGCTGGCACAAGTTTGTTCGACGCAACTGGCACAAGTTTGTTTGACGCAACTGGCACAAGTTTGTTCTACATAACTGGCACAAGTTTGTTCTATGCAACTGGCACTAGTTTGTTCTACGCAACTGGCACAAGTTTGTTCGACGCAACTGGCACAAGTTTGTTCTACACATCTGGCACAAGTTTGTTCTATGCAACTGGCACTAGTTTGTTTGACGCAACTGGCACAAGTTTATTTGACGCAACTGGAACAAGTTTGTTAGACGCAACTGGCACAAGTTTGTTCGACGTAACAGGCACAAGTTTTTTCGACTCAATTGGTAAAAGTTTGTTTGACGCAACTGGCACAAGTTTGTTTGATGCAAGAGGCACAAGTTTGTTTGACGCAACTGGCACAAGACTGTTTGACGCAACTGGCACAAGTTTTTTTTACGCAACTGGCACAAGTTTTCTCGAAGCAACTAGCACAAGTTTGTTCGCCATATCTGGCACAAGTTTGTTCGACGCAACTGGCACAAGTTTGTTCAACGCAAATGGCACAAGTTTGTTTGACGCAACTGGCACAAGTTTCTTCGACGCAACTGGCACAAGTTTTTTCGACGCAACTGGCATAAGTTTATTTGACGCAACTGGCACAAGTTTGTTCTACCCAACTGGCACAAGTTTGTTCTATGCAACTGGCACTAGTTTGTTCTATGCAACTGGCATAAGTTTGTTTAACGCAACTGGTACACGTTTGTTCTACGCAACTGGCACAAGTTTGTTCGACACAACTGGCACAAGTTTGTTCTACGCAACTCTTACTAGTTTGTTGTACACAACTGGCACAGGTATGTTTGACACAACTGGCACAAGTTTGTTCTACGCAAATGGCAAATGTTTGTTCTACGCATCTGGCAGAAGCTTGTTCTATGCAATTGGCACTAGTGTGTTCTACGCAACTGGCACAAATTTGTTTGACACAACTGGCACATGTTTGTTCTACCCAACTGGCACAAGTTTGTTCGACGCAACTGGCAGAAGTTTGTTTGATGCAACTGGCACAAGTTTGTTTGACACAACTGGCACAAGTTTGTTCTAAGCAACTGGCACAAGTTTGTTCGACGCAACTGGCACAAGTTTGTTTGACGCAACTGGCACAAGTTTGTTCGACGCAACTGGCACAAGTTTGTTCGACGCAACTGGCACAAGTTTGTTCGACGCAACTGGAACAAGTTTGTTTAACATAACTGGCACAAGTTTGTTCGACCCAACTGGCACAAGTTTGTTTGACACAACTGGCACAAGTTTGTTTGACGCAACTGGCACAAGAATGTTCTAGGCAACATGTACAAGTTTGTTCTACGCAACTGGCACAAGTTTGTTTGACGCAACTGGCACAAGTTTGTTCTCCGTTACTGGCACAAGTTTGTTCGACGCAACAGAAACAAGTTTGTTCGACGCAACTGGCACAACTTAGTTTGACGCAACTGGCACAAGTTTCTTCGGAGCAACTGGCACATGTTTTGTTCGACTCAACTGGCACAAGTTTGTTTGATGCAATTGGCACAAGTTTGTTCTACTCAACTGGCACAAGTTTGTTCTATGCAACTGGCACTAGTTTGTTTTACGCAACTGGCATAAGTTTGTTCTACGCATCTGACACAAGTTTGTTCTATGCAACTGGCACTAGTTTGTTCTACGCAAATGGCACAAGTTTGTTTGACGCAACTGGCACAACTTTGTTCTACCCAAATGACAAAAGTTTGTTCGACGCAACTGGCACAAGTTTGTTCTACGCAACTGACACAAGTTTGTTTGATACAACTGGCAGAAGTTTGTTCAACGCAACTAGCACAAGTTTGTTTGACGCAATTGTCGCAAGTTTGTTCGACGCAACTGGCACAAGTTTGTTCGACGCAACTGGCAAAAGTTTGTTTGACGCAACTGGCACAAGTTTGTTTGACGCAACTGGCACAAGTTTGTTTGACGCAACTGGCACAAGTTTGTTTGACGCAACTGGCACAAGTTTGTTTGACGCAACTGGCACAAGTTTGTTCGACGTAACAGGCACAAGTTTTTTCGACTCAATTGGTACAAGTTTGTTGGACGCAACTGGCACAAGTTTGTTTGACGCAACTGGCAGAAGTTTGTTTGATGCAACTGGCACAAGTTTGTTTGACGCAAATAGCACATGTTTTTTTTTACGCAACTGGCACAACTTTTCTCGAAGCAACTGGCACAAGTTTGTTCGCCATATGTGGCACAAGTTTGTTCGACGCAACTGGCACAAGTTTGTTTGACGCAACTGGCACAAGTTTGTTCGACGCAACTGGCACAAGTTTGTTTGACGCAACTGGCACAAGTTTGTTCGACGCAACTGGCACAAGTTTGTTCGACGCAACTGGCACAAGTTTGTTTGACGCAACTGGCACAAGTTTGTTCTACGCAACTGGCACAAGTTTGTTCTATGCAACTGGCACAAGGTTGTTCTATGCAACTGGCATAAGTTTGTTTGACGCAACTGGTACAAGTTTGTTCTACGCAACTGGCACAAGTTTGTTCGACGCAACTGGCACAAGTTTGTTCTACGCAACTCTTACTAGTTTGTTGTACATAACTGGCACAAGTTTGTTTGACACAACTGGCACAAGTTTGTTCTGCGCAAATGGCAAATGTTTGTTCTACGCATCTGGCACAAGTTTGTTCTATGCAACTGGCACTAGTGTGTTCTACGCAACTGGCACAAATTTGTTTGACACAACTGGCACAAATTTGTTTGACACAACTGGCACATGTTTGTTCTACCCAGCTGGCACAAGTTTGTTCGATGCAACTAGTACAAGTTTGTTTAACGTAACTGGCACAAGTTTCTTCGACCCAACTGGCACAAGTTTGTTTGACACAACTGGCACAAGTTTGTTTGACGCAACTGGCACAAGTTTGTTTCACGCAACTGGCACAAGTTTGTTTCACGCAACTGGCACAAGTTTGTTCTACGCAACATGCACAAGTTTGTTCTACGCAACTGGCACAAGTTTGTGTGACGCAACTGGCACAAGTTTATTCTATGCAACTGTCACAAGTTTGTTTGACTCAACTGGCACAAGTTTGTTCTGCGGAAATGGAAAAGTTTGTTCTACGCATCTGGTACAAGTTTGTTCTAGGCAACTGGCACTAGTTTGTTTGACGCAACTGGCACAAATTTGTTTGACGCAACTGGCACATGTTTGTTCTACCCAACAGGCACAAGTTTGTTCGACGCAACTGGCACAAGTTTGTTCTACACAACTGGCACAAGTTTGTTTGACACAAGTGGCACAAGTTTGTTCTAAGCACCTGGCACAAGTTTGTTCGACGGAACTGGCGCAAGTTTGTTCGATGCAACTGGCACAAGTCTGTTCGACGCAACTGGCACAAATTTGTACGACGCAACTGGTACAATTTTGTTTAACGTAACTGGCACAAGTTTGTTCGACCCAACTGGCAAAAGTTTGTTTCACACAACTGGCACAATTTTGTTCGACGCAACTGGCACAAGTTTGTTTGACGCAACTGGCACAAGTTTGTTTGACGCAACTGGCACAAGGTTGTTCTACGCAACATATACAAGTTTGTTCTACGCAACTGGCACAGGTTTGTTTGACGCAACTGGCACAAGTTTGTTCTATGCAACTTGCACTAGTTTGTTCGATGCAACTGGCACAAGTTTGTTCGACGCAACTGGCACAAGTTTGTTCGACGCAACTGGCATAAGTTTGTTCGACGCAACTGGCACAAGTTTGTTTGACGCAACTGGCACAAGTTTCTTCGACGCAACTGGCACAAGTTTGTTCGAAGATCTGGCACAAGTTTGTTTGACGTAATTGGCACAAGTTTGTTCTACTCAACTGGCACAAGTTTGTTCTATGCAACTGGCACTAGTTTGTTTTACGCAACTGTCACAAGTTTGTTTGACGCAACTGGCACAAGTTTTTTCTACAAACTAGCACAAGTTTGTTCGACGCAACTGGCACAAGTTTGTTCTACACAATTGGCACAAGTTTGTTCTACGCAACTGGCACAAGTTTGTTTGACGCCACTGGCACAAGGTTGTTCTATGCAACTGGCACAAGTTTGTTGGATGCCACTGACACAAGTTTGTTCGACGAAACTGGCCCAAGTTTTTTTGACGCAACTGGCACAAGTTTGTTAGACACAACTGACACAAGTTTGTTCGACGCAACTGGCACAAGTTTTTTCGACTCAATTGGCACAAGTTTGTTTGGCGCAACTGGAACAAGTTTGTTTGACGCAACTGACACAAGTTTGTTTGACGCAATTGGCACAAGTTTGTTTGATGCAACTGGCACAAGTTTATTTGACGCAACTGGCACAAGTTTTCTCGACGAAAATGGCACAAGTTTGTTCGCCGTAGCTGGCACAAGTTTGTTCGACGCAACTGGCACAAGTTTGTTTGACGCAACTGGCACAAGTTTGTTCTACATAACTGGCACAAGTTTGTTCTATGCAACTGGCACTAGTTTGTTCTACGCAACTGGCACAAGTTTGTTCGACGCAACTGGCACAAGTTTCTTTGACGCAACTGGCGCAAGTTTGTTTGACGCAACCGGCACAAGGTTCTTCTATGCAACTGGCACAAGTTTGTGCTATGCAAATGGCACAAGTTTGTTTGACGCAACTGGCACAAGTTTGTTTGATGCAAAAGGCAACAGTTTGTTCTACATAACTGGCACAAGTTTGTTGTACACAACTGGCACAAGTTTGTTTGACACAAGTGGCACAAGTTTGTTCTACGCAAATGGCAAAAGTTTGTTCTACGCATCTGGTACAAGTTTGTTCTATGCAACTGGCACTAGTTTGTTTGACGCAACTGGCACAAATTTGTTTGACGCAACTGGCACATGTTTGTTCTACCCAACAGGCACAAGTTTGTTCGACGCAACTGTCACAAGTCTGTACTACACAACTGGCACAAGTTTGTTGACACAAGTGGCACAAGTTTGTTCGACGGAACTGGCACAAGTTTGTTTGACGCAACTGGCACAAGTTTGTTCGACGCAACTGGCACAAGTTTGTTCGACGGAACTGGCGCAAGTTTGTTCGACGCAACTGGCACAAGTTTGTTCGATGCAACTGGCACAAATTTGTACGACGGAACTGGTACAAGTTTGTTTAACGTAACTGGCACAAGTTTGTTCGACCCAACTGGCAAAAGTTTGTTTCACACAACTGGCACAATTTTGTTCGACGCAACTGGCACAAGTTTGTTTGACGCAACTGGCTCAAGTTTGTTCTACGCAACTGGCACAAGGTTGTTCTACACAACATGTACAAGTTTGTTCTATGGAACTGGCACAAGTTTGTTTCATGCAACTGGCACAAGTTTGTTCGACGCAACTGGCACAAGTTTGTTCGACGCAACTGGCACAAGTTTGTTCGACGCAACTGGCACAAGTTTGTTCGACGCAACTGGCACAAGTTTGTTTGACGCAACTGGCACAAGTTTCTTCGACGCAACTGGCACAAGTTTGTTCGACGAACTGGCACAAGTTTGTTTGACACAATTGCCACAAGTTTGTTCTACTCAACTGGCACAAGTTTGTTCTATGCAACTGGCACTAGTTTGTTTTACGCAACTGGCATGAGTTTGTTCGACGCAACTGGCACAAGTTTTTTCAAATCAATTGGCACAAGTTTGTTTGACGCAACTGGCACAAGTTTGTTTGATGCAACTGGCACAAGTTTGTTTGACGCAACTGGCACAAGTTTGTTTGTTGCAACTGGCACAAGTTTATTTGACGCAACTGGAACAACTTTTTTTCGACGCAACTGGCACAAGTTTGTTCGCCGTAACTGGCACAAGTTTGTTTGACGCAACTGGCACAAGTTTATTTGACGCAACTGGCACAAGTTTCTCGACGCAAGTGGCACAAGTTTGTTCGCCGTAACTGGCACAAGTTTGTTCGACGCAACTGGCACAAGTTTGTTCGGCGCAGCTGGCACAAGTTTGTTTGACGTAACTGGCACAAGTTTCTTCGACGCAACTGGCACAAGTTTGTTCGACGCAACTGGCACAAGTTTGTTTGATGCAATTGGCACAAGTTTGTTCTACTCAACTGGCACAAGTTTGTTCTATGCAACTGCCACTAGTTTGTTTTACGCAACTGGCATAAAGTTGTTTGACGCAACTGGCACAAGTTTGTTCGACGCAACTGGCACAAGGTTGTTCTACGCAACTGGCACAAGTTTGTTCTACGCAACTGGCACAAGTTTGTTTCGACCCAACTGGCAAAAGTTTGTTCGACGCAACTGGCACAAGTTTGTTGGATGCCACTGGCACAAGTTTGTTCGACTAAACTGGCCCAAGTTTTTTTCACGCAACTGGCACAAGTTTGTTCGACGCAACAGGCACAAGTTTGTTCTACATAACCGGCACAAGTTTGTTCTATGCAACTGGCACAAGTTTGTTCTACGCAACTGGCACAAGTTTGTTCTACGAATCTGGCACAATTTTGTTCTCTGCAACTGGCACTAGTTTGTTCTATGCAACTGGCACAAGTTTGTTTGACGCAACTGGCACAAGTTTGTTCTACCCAACTGACAAAAGTTTGTTCGACGCAACTGGCACAAGTTTGTTCTACGCAACTGACAGAAGTTTGACACAACTGGCAGAAGTTTGTTCAACGCAACTGGCACAAGTTTGTTTGACGCAACTGTCGCAAGTTTGTTCGACGCAACTGGCACAAGTTTGTTCGACGCAACTGGCAAAAGTTTGTTTGACGCAACTGGCACAAGTTCGTTTGACGCAACTGGCACAAGGTTCTTCCACGCAACTGGCGCAAGTTTCTTTGACGCAACTTGCACAAGTTTGTTCTACGCAACTGGCACAAGTTTGTTTGACGCAACTGGCACAAGTTTGTTTGACGCAACTGGCACAAGTTTGTTTGACGCAACTGGCACGAGTTTGTTCGACGCAACTGGCACAAGTTTATTTGACGCAACTGGCACAAGTTTGTTCTACGCAACTGGCACAAGTTTGTTTGACGCAACTGACACAAGTTTATTTGACGCAACTGGCACAACTTTTCTCGACGCAACTGGCGCAAGTTTGTTCGCCTTAACTGGCACAAGTTTGTTTGACGCAACTGGCACAAGTTTATTTGACGCAACTGGCACAAGTTTTCTCGACGCAAGTGGCACAAGTTGGTTCGCCGTAACTGGCACAAGTTTGTTCGGCGCAACTGGCACAAGTTTGTTCGACGCAACTGGCACAAGTTTGTTTGACGCAACTGGCACAAGTTTCTTCAACGCTACTGGCCCAAGTTTGTTCGACGCAACTGGCACAAGTTTGTTTGATGCAATTGGCACAAGTTTGTTCTACTCAACTGGCACAAGTTTGTTCTGTGCAACTTGCACTTGTTTGTTTTACGCAACTGGCATAAGTTTGTTTGACGCAACTGGCACAAGTTTGTTTTACTAACTAGCACAAGTTTGTTTGACACAACTGGCACAAGTTTTTTCGACGCAACTTTCAGAAGTTTGTTGGATGCCACTGGCACAAGTTTGTTTGACGAAACTGGCCCAAGTTTTTTAACGCAACTAGCACAAGTTTGTTAGACGCAACTGGCAGAAGTTTGTTCGACGCAAATGGCACAAGTTTTTTCAACTCAATTGGCACAAGTTTGTTTGACACAACTGGCACAAGTTTGTTTGACGCAACTGGCACAAGTTTGTTTGACGCAACTGGCAAAAGTTTGGTTGACGCAACTGGCACAAGTTTATTTGACTCAACTGGCACAAGTTTTCTCGACGAAACTGGCAAAAGTTTGTTCGCCGTAACTGGCACAAGTTTGTCCGACGCAACTGGCACAAGTTTGTTCGACGCAACTGGCACAAGTTTGTTCTACATAACTGGCACAAGTTTGTTCTATGCAACTGGCACAAGTTTGTTCGACGCAACTGGCACAAGTTTGTTCTACACATCTGGCACAAGTTTGTTCTATGCAACTGGCACTAGTTTGTTTGACGCAACTGGCACAAGTTTATTTGACGCAACTGGAACAAGTTTGTTAGACGCAACTGGCACAAGTTTGTTCGACGTAACAGGCACAAGTTTTTTCGACTCAATTGGTAAAAGTTTGTTTGACGCAACTGGCACAAGTTTGTTTGATGCAAGAGGCACAAGTTTGTTTGACGCAACTGGCGCAAGACTGTTTGACGCAACTGGCACAAGTTTTTTTTTACGCAACTGGCACAAGTTTTCTCGAAGCAACTAGCACAAGTTTGTTCGCCATATCTGGCACAAGTTTGTTCGACGCAACTGGCACAAGTTTGTTCAACGCAAATGGCACAAGTTTGTTTGACGCAACTGGCACAAGTTTCTTCGACGCAACTGGCACAAGTTTTTTCGACGCAACTGGCATAAGTTTATTTGACGCAACTGGCACAAGTTTGTTCTACCCAACTGGCACAAGTTTGTTCTATGCAACTGGCACTAGTTTGTTCTATGCAACTGGCATAAGTTTGTTTAACGCAACTGGTACACGTTTGTTCTACGCAACTGGCACAAGTTTGTTCGACACAACTGGCACAAGTTTGTTCTACGCAACTCTTACTAGTTTGTTGTACACAACTGGCACAGGTATGTTTGACACAACTGGCACAAGTTTGTTCTACGCAAATGGCAAATGTTTGTTCTACGCATCTGGCAGAAGCTTGTTCTATGCAATTGGCACTAGTGTGTTCTACGCAACTGGCACAAATTTGTTTGACACAACTGGCACATGTTTGTTCTACCCAACTGGCACAAGTTTGTTCGACGCAACTGGCAGAAGTTTGTTTGATGCAACTGGCACAAGTTTGTTTGACACAACTGGCACAAGTTTGTTCTAAGCAACTGGCACAAGTTTGTTCGACGCAACTGGCACAAGTTTGTTCGACGCAACTGGCACAAGTTTGTTCGACGCAACTGGCACAAGTTTGTTCGACGCAACTGGCACAAGTTTGTTCGACGCAACTGGAACAAGTTTGTTTAACATAACTGGCACAAGTTTGTTCGACCCAACTGGCACAAGTTTGTTTGACACAACTGGCACAAGTTTGTTTGACGCAACTGGCACAAGAATGTTCTAGGCAACATGTACAAGTTTGTTCTACGCAACTGGCACAAGTTTGTTTGACGCAACTGGCACAAGTTTGTTCTATGCAACTGGCACTAGTGTGTTCGATGCAACTGGCACAAGTTTGTTCGACGAAACTGGCACAAGTTTGTTTGACGCAGCTGGCACAAGTTTGTTAGACGCAACTGGCACAAGTTTGTTCAACGCAACTGGCACAAGTGTTTTTTAATCAATTGGCACAAGTTTGTTTGCCGCAAGTGGCACAAGTTTGTTTGACGCAACTGGGACAAGTTTGTTTGACGCAACTGGCACAAGTTTGTTTGACGCAACTGGCACAAGTTTATTTGACGAAACTGGCACAACTTTTCTCGACGCAACTGGCACAAGTTTGTTCGCCGTAACTGGCACAAGTTTGTTTGACGCAACTGGCACAAGTTTATTTGACGCAACTGGCACAAGTTTTCTCGACGCAAGTGGCACAAGTTGGTTCGCCGTAACTGGCACAAGTTTGTTCGACGCAACTGGCAAAAGTTTGTTTGACGCAACTGGCTCAAGTTTCTTCGACGCAACTGGCACAAGTTTATTCGACGAACCGGCACAAGTTTGTTTGACGCAATTGGCACAAGTTTGTTCTACTCAAATGGAACAAGTTTGTTGTATGCAACTGGCACTAGTTTGTTTTACGCAACTGACATAAGTTTGTTTGATGCAACTGGCACAAGTTTGTTCTACAAACTAGCACAAGTTTGTTCGATGCAACTGGCACAAGTTTGTTAGACGCAACTGGCACAAGTTTGTTCGACGTAACAGGCACAAGTTTTTTCGACTCAATTGGAACAAGTTCGTTTGACGCAACTGGCACAAGTTTGTTTGACGCAAGAGGCACAAGTTTGTTTGACGCAACTGGCACAAGTTTGTTTGACGCAACTGTCACAAATTTTTTTTTACGCAACTGGCACAAGTTTTCTCGAAGCAACTGGCACAAGTTTATTCGCCATATCTGGCACAAGTTTGTTCGACGCAACTGGCACAAGTTTGTTCGACGCAAATGGCACAAGTTTGTTTGACGCAACTGGCACAAGTTTCTTAGATGCAACTGGCACAAGTTTGTTTGACGCAACTGGCACAAGTTTGTTTGACGCAACTGGCACAAGTTTGTTCTACGCAACTGGCACAAGTTTGTTCTATGCAACTGGCACTAGTTTGTTCTATGCAACTGGCATAAGTTTGTTCAACGCAACTGGCACAAGTTTGTTTAACGCAACTGGCACAAGTTTGTTTGACGCAACTGGCACAAGTTTGTTTGACGCAACTGGCACAAGGTTCTTCTACGCAACTGGCACAAGTTTGTTCTACGCAACTGGCACAAGTTTGTTTGACGCAACTGGCAGAAGTTTGTTCTACGCAACTGGCACAAGTTTGTTTGATGCAACTGGAACAACTTTGTTCGACGCAACTGGCACAAGTATGTTAGACGCAACTGGCACAAGTTTGTTCAACGTAACCGGCACAAGTTTTTTCGACTCAATTGGCACAAGTTTGTTTGACGCAAGAGGCACAAGTTTGTTTGACGCAACTGGCACAAGTTTGTTTGACGCAACTGGCACAAGTTTTTTTTGACGCAACTGGCACAAGTTTTCTCGACGCAACTTTCACAAGTTTGTTCGCCATATCTGGCACAAATTTGTTCGACGCAACTGGCACAAGTTTGTTCGACGCAACTGGCACATGTTTGTTTGACGCAACTGGCACAAGTTTCTTCGACGCAACTGGCACAAGTTTCTTCGACGCAACTGGCACAAGTTTGTTTGACGCATCTGGCACAAGTTTGTTCTACGCAACTGGCACAAGTTTGTTCTATGCAACTGGCACTAGTTTGTTCTATGCAACTGGCACAAGTTTGTTTGACGCAACTGGCACAAGTTTGTTCTACGCAACTGGCACAAGTTTGTTCGACGCAACTGGCACAAGTTTGTTTGACTCAACTGGTACAAGTTTGTTGGACGCAAATGGCACAAGTTTGTTCGAACCAACTGGCACAAGTTTGTTTGACACAACTGGCACAAGTTTGTTTGACGCAACTGGCACAAGTTTGTTTGACGCAACTATCACAAGGTTGTTCTACGCAATTGGCACAAGTTTGTTCTACGTAACTGGCACAAGTTTGTTTGACGCAACTGGCACAATTTTGTTCTACGCAACTTGCACAAGTTTGTTCGATGCAACTGGCACAAGTTTGTTCGACGTAACTGGCACAAGTTTGTTTGACGCAATTGGCACAAATTTGTTAGATGCAACTGGCACAAGTTTGTTTGACGCATCTGGCACAAGTTTTTTCGACTTAATTGGCACAAGTTTGTTTGACGCAACTGGCACAAGTTTGTTTGACGCAACTGACACAAGTTTGTTCGACGCAACTGGCACAAGTTTGTTCGACGCAACTGGCACAAGTTTGTTCGACGCAACTGGCACTAGTTTGTTCGACGCTACTGTCACAAGTTTGTTCGACGCAACTGGCACTATGTTGTTCTATGCAACTGGCACAAATTTGTTCTATGCAACTGGCACTAGTTTGTTCTATGCAACTGGCATAAGTTTGTTTGACGCAACTGGCACAAGTTTGTTCTACGCAACTGGCACAAGTTTGTTCGACATAACTGGTACAAGTTTGTTTGACGCAACTGATACAAGTTTGTTGAACGCAACTGGCACAAGTTTGTTCGAACCTACTGGCACAAGTTTGTTTGACACCACTGGCCCAAGTTTGTTCGACGCAACTGGCACAAGTTTGTTTGACGCAACTGGCACAAGTTTGTTTGACGCAACTGGCACAAGGTTGTTCTACGCAACTGGCACAAGTTTGTTTGACGCAACTGGCACAAGTTTGTTCTACGCAACTGACACAAGTTTGTTCGATGCAACTGGCACAAGTTTGTTCGACACAACTGGCCCAAGTTTTTTTGACGCAACGGGCACAAGTTTTTTTGACGCAATTGGCACAAGTTTGTTGGACACAACTGGCACAAGTTTGTTCGACGCAACTGGCACAAGTTTGTTTGTCGCAACTGGCCCAAGTTTGTTTGACGCAACTGGCACAAGTTTGTTTGACGCAACTGGCACAAGGTTGTTCTATGCAACTGGCACAAGTTTGTTCTATGCAACTGGCACAAGTTTGTTTGACGTGGCACAAGTTTGTTTAATGCAACAGGCACAAGTTTGTTCTACATAACTGGCACAAGTTTGTTGTACACAACTGGCACAAGTTTGTTTGACAAAACTGGCACAAGTTTGTTCTACGCAAATGGCAAAAGTTTGTTCTACGCATCTGGCACAAGTTTGTTCTGAGCAACTGGCACTAGTTTGTTCTACGCAACTGGCACAAATTTGTTTGACGCAACTGGCACATGTTTGTTCTACGCAACTGGCACAAATTTGTTTGACGCAACTGGCACTATGTTGTTCTATGCAACAGGCACAAGTTTGTTCGACGGAACTGGCACAAGTTTGTTCTACACAACTGGCACAAGTTTGTTTCACACAACTGGCACAAGTTTGTTCTAAGCAACTGGCACAAGTTTGTTCGACGGAACTGGCGCAAGTTTGTTCGACGCAACTGGCACAAGTTTGTTCGACGCAACTGGTACAATTTTGTTCGACGCAACTGGTACAAGTTTGTTTAACGTAACTGGCACAAGTTTGTTCGACCCAACTGGCACAAGTTTGTTTCAAACAACTGGCACAAGTTTGTTTCAAACAACTGGCACAAGTTTCTTCTATGCAACTTGCACTAGTTTGTTCAATGCAACTGGCACAAGTTTGTTCGACGCAACTGGTACAAGTTTGTTTGATGCAACTGGGACAAGTTTGTTAGACGCAACCGGCACAAGTTTGTTCAACGCAACTGGCACAAGTTTTTTCGAATCAATTGGCAGAAGTTTGTTTAACGCAACTGGCACAAGTTTGTTTGACGCAACTGGCACAAGTTTGTTTGACACAACTGGCACAAGTTTGTTTGACGCAACTGGCACAAGTTTATTTGACGCAACTGGCACAACTTTTCTCGACGCAACTGGCACAAGTTTGTTCTACCCAACTGGCACAAGTTTGTTTGAGGCAACTGGCACAAGTTTATTTGACGCAACTGGCACAAGTTTTCTCGATGCAAGTGGCACAAGTTGGTTCGCCGTAACTGGCACAAGTTTGTTCGACGCAACTGGCACAAGTTTGTTCGACGCAACTGGCACAACTTTGTTTGACGCAACTGGCACAAGTTTCTTCAGCGCAACTGGCACAAGTTTGTTCGACGCAACTGGCACAAGTTTGTTTGATGCAATTGGCACAAGTTTGTTCTACTCAACTGGCACAAGTTTGTTCTGTGCAACTGGCACTAGTTTGTTTTACGCAACTGGCACAAGTTTGTTCTACTAACTAACACAAGTTTGTTCGACTCAACTGGCACAAGGTTGTTCTACGCAACTGGCACAAGTTTGTTCTACGCAACTGCACAAGTTTGTTTGACACAACTGGCACAAGTTTTTTCGACGCAACTGGCACAAGTTTGTTGGATGCCACTGGCACAAGTTTGTTTGACGAAACTGGCCCAAGTTTTTTGACACAACAGGCACAAGTTTGTTAGACGCAACTGGCACAAATTTGTTCGACGCAACTGGCACAAGTTTTTTCGACTCAATTGGCACAAGTTTGTTTGACGCAACTGGAACAAGTTTGTTTGACGCAACTGGCACAAGTTTGTTTGACGCCACTGGCAAAAGTTTGTTTGATGCAACTGGCACAGGTTTATTTGACGCAACTGGCACAAGTTTTCTCGACGAAACTGGCACAAGTTTGTTCGCCGTAACTGGCACAAGTTTGTTCGACGCAACTGGCACAAGTTTGTTCAACGCAACTGGCACAAGTTTGTTCTACATAACTGGCACAAGTTTCTCCTATGCAACTGGCACAAGTTTGTTCTACGCAACTGGCACAAGTTTGTTCTACACATCTGGCACAAGTTTGTTCTATGCAACTGGCACTAGTTTGTTCTACGCAACTGGCACATGTTTGTTTGACGCAACTGGCACAAGTTTGTTCTACCCAACTGACACAAGTTTGTTCGACGCAACTGGCACAAGTTTTTTCTACGCAACTGACACAAGTTTGTTTGACACAACTGGCAGAAGTTTGTTCAACGCAACTGGCACAAGTTTGTTTAACGTAATTGGCGCAAGTTTGTTCGACGCAACTGGCACAAGTTTGTTCGACGCAACTGGCAAAAGTTTGTTCGTTGCAACTGGCACAAGTTTGTTTAACGCAACTGGCACAAGTTTGTTCGACCCAACTGGCACAAGTTTGTTCTATGCAACTGGCACTAGTTTGTTTTACGCAACTGGCACAAGTTTGTTTGACGCAACTGGCACAAGTTCGTTTGACGCAACTGGCACAAGGTTCTTCTACGCAACTGGCAAAGTTTGTTTGACGCAACTGGCACAAGTTTGTTCTACGCAACTGGCACAAGTTTGTTTGACGCAACTGGCACAAGTTTGTTTGACGCAACTGGCACAAGTTTGTTTGACGCAACTGGCACAAGTTTGTTAGACACAACTGTCACAAGTTTGTTCGACGTAACAGGCACAAGTTTTTTCGACACAATTGGTACAAGTTTGTTTGACGCAACTGGCACAAGTTTGTTTGACGCAAGAGGCACAAGATTGTTTGACGCAACTGGCACAAATTTGTTTGGCGCAACTGGCATAAGTTTTTTTTTACGCAACTGGCACAAGTTTTCTCGAAGCAACTGGCACAAGTTTGTTCGCCATATCTGGCACAAGTTTGTTCGACGCAACTGGCACAAGTTTGTTCAACGCAAATGGCACAAGTTTGTTTGACGCAACTGGCACAAGTTTCTTCGACGCAACTGGCACAAGTTTGTTCGACGCAACTGGCACAAGTTTGTTTGACGCAACTGGCACAAGTTTGTTCTACGCAACTGGCACAAGTTTGTTCTATGCAACTGGCACTAGTTTGTTCTATGCAACTGGCATAAGTTTGTTTGACGCAACTGGTACAAGTTTGTTCTACGCAACTGGCACAAGTTTGTTCGACACAACTGGCACAAGTTTGTTCTACGCAACTCTTACTAGTTTGTTGTACACAACTGGCACAGGTTTGTTTGACACAACTGGCACAAGTTTGTTCTACGCAAATGGCAAATGTTTGTTCTACGCATCTGGCACAAGTTTGTTCTATGCAATTGGCACTAGTGTGTTCTACGCAACTGGCAAAAATTTGTTTGACACAACTGGCACAAGTTTGTTCTACGCAACTGGCACAAGTTTATTCGATACAACTGGCACAAGTTTGTTTGACGCAACTGGCACAAGCTTGTTCGACGCAACTGGCACAAGTTTGTTCGATGCAAATGGCACAAGTTTGTTCGACGCAACTGGCATAAGTTTGTTTAACGCAACTGGCACAAGTTTATTCGACCCAACTGGCAAAAGTTTGTTTGACGCAACTGGCACAAGTTTTTTTGACGCAACTGGCACAAGTTTGTTTGACGCAACTGGCACAAGTTTGTTCTACACAACTAGCACAAGTTTGTTCTATGCAACTGACACAAGTTTGTTTGACGCAACTGGCACAAGTTTGTTCTACGCAACTGGCACAAGTTTCTTTGACGAAACTGGCACAAGTTTGTTCGACGCAACTGGCCCAAGATTGTTTGACGTAACTGTCACAAGTTTGTTTGACAAAACTGGCACAAGTTTGTTCTACAAAACTGGCACAAGTTTGTTCGACAAAACTGGCACAAGTTTGTTTTACGCAACTGGCGCAAGTTTGTTTGATGCAACTGGCACAAGTTTGTTTTACGGAACTGGCACAAGTTTGTATTACGGTACTGGCACAAGTTTGTTCTACGCAACTGGCACAATTCTGTTCTACGTAACTGGCACAAGTTTGTTCTACGCAACTGGCACAAGTTTGTTCGACGCAACTGGCACAAGTTTGTTTTACGCAATTGGCACAAGTTTGTCCGACACAACTGGCACAAGTTTGTTCGACGCAATTGGCACAAGTTTGTCCGACACAACTGGCACAAGTGTGTTCGACGCAACTGGCACAAGTTTGGTCTACGCAACTGGCACAAGTTTGTTCTATGCAACTGGCACAAGTTTGTTTGACGCAACTGGCACAAGTCTGTTTGACTTAACTGGCACAAGTTTGTTCTGCGCAACTGGCACAAGTTTGTTCGATGCAACTGGCACCAGTTTGTTCGACACAACTGGCAAAAGTTTGTTCTACGCAACTGGCACAAGTTTGTTCGACACAAGTGGCACAAGTTTGTTCTATGCAACTGGCAGAAGTTTGTTTGACACAACTGGCACAAGTTTGTTTGACGCAACGGGCAAAAGTTTATTTGAAACAACTGGCACAAGTTTGTTCTACGCAACTGTCACAAGATTGTTCAACGCATCTGGCACAAGTTTGTTCGATGCAACTGGCACAGGTTTGTTCTATGCAACTGGCACAAGTTTGTTCGACGCAACTGGCACAAGTTTGTTCTACGCAACTGGCACAAATTTGTTCTACGCAACTGGCACAAGTTTGTTTTACGCAACTGGCACAAGTTTGTTTGATGCAATTGGCACAAGTTTGTTCTTCGCAACTGGCACAAGTTTGTTCTATGCAACTGGCCCAAGTTTGTTCTACGCAACTGGCACAAGTTTTTTCTATGCAACTGGCAGAAGTTTGTTTGAAACAACTCGCACAAGTTTGTTCTACGCAACTGGCACAATTTTGTTCTACGCAACTGGCCCAAGTTTGTTCTACGCAACTGGCACAAGTTTGTTCTATGCAACTGGCACAAGTTTGTTTGACGCAACTGGCACAAGTCTGTTTGACTTAACTGGCACAAGTTTGTTCTGCGCAACTGGCACAAGTTTGTTCGATGCAACTGGCACCAGTTTGTTCGACACAACTGGCAAAAGTTTGTTCTACGCAACTGGCACAAGTTTGTTCGACGCAAGTGGCACAAGTTTGTTCTATGCAACTGGCAGAAGTTTGTTTGACACAACTGGCACAAGTTTGTTTGACGCAACGGGCAAAAGTTTATTTGAAACAACTGGCACAAGTTTGTTCTACGCAACTGTCACAAGTTTGTTCAACACATCTGGCACAAGTTTGTTCGATGCAACTGGCACAGGTTTGTTCTATGCAACTGGCACAAGTTTGTTCGACGCAACTGGCACAAGTCTGTTTGATGCAACTGGCACAAGTTTGTTTGACACAACTGGCACAAGTTTGTTCTTCGCAACTGGCACAAGTTTGTTCTATGCAACTGGCCCAAGTTTGTTCTACGCAACTGGCACAAGTTTTTTCTATGCAACTGGCAGAAGTTTGTTTGAAACAACTCGCACAAGTTTGTTCTATGCAACTGGCACAAGTTTGTTCTACGCAACTGGCCCAAGTTTGTTCTACGCAACTGGCACAAGTTTTTTCTATGCAACTGGCAGAAGTTTGTTTGAAACAACTCGCACAAGTTTGTTCTACCCAACTGGCACAAGTTTGTTCGACGCAACTGGCACAAGTTTGTTTGATGCAACTGGCACAAGTTTGTTTGACACAACTGGCACAAGTTTGTTCTAAGCAACTGGCACAAGTTTGTTCGACGGAACTGGCGCAAGTTTGTTTGATGCAACTGGCAAAAGTTTGTTCGACGCAACTGGCACAAGTTTGTTCGACCCAACTGGCACAAGTTTGTTTGACACAACTGGCACAAGTTTGTTTGACGCAACTGGCACAAGTTTGTTTGACGCAAATGGCACAAGTTTGTTTAACGCAACTGGCACAAGTTTTTTCTATGCAACTGGCACAAGTTTGTTTGACGCAACTGGCACAAGTTTGTTTGACGCAACTGGCACAAGTTTGTTTGACGCAACTGGCACAAGTTTGTTCGACGCAACTGGCATAAGTTTGTTCGACGTAACTGGCAAAAGTTTGTTTGACGCAACTGGCAAAAGTTTCTTCGACGCAACTGGCACAAGTTTGTTCGACGAACCGGCACATGTTTGTTTGACGCAATTGGCACAAGTTTGTTCTACTCAACTGGAACAAGTTCGTTCTATGCAACTGGCACTAGTTTGTTTTACGCAACTGGCATAAGTTTGTTTGACGCAACTGGCAAAAGTTTGTTCTACAAACTAGCACAAGTTTGTTCGACGCAACTGGCACAAGTTTGTTAGACGCAACTGGCACAAGTTTGTTCGACGTAACTGGAACAAGTTTTTTCGACTCAATTGGCACAAGTTTGTTTGACGCAACTGGCACAAGTATCTTTGACGCAACTGATACAAGTTTGTTCGACACAACTGGCACAAGTTTGTTCGATGCAACTGGCACAAGTTTGTTCGACGCAACTGGTACAAGTTTGTTTAACGTAACTGGCACAAGTTTGTTTAACGCAACTGGCACAAGTTTGTTTGACACAACTGGCACAAGTTTGTTCGACGCAACTGGCACAAGTTTGTTTGACGCAACTGGCAAAAGTTTGTTTGATGCAACTGGCAGAAGGTTGTTCTGCGCAACATGCACAAGTTTGTTCTACGCAACTGGCACAAGTTTGTTTGACACAACTGGCACAAGTTTGTTCTATGCAACTGGCACAAGTTTATTCGACGCAACTGGCCCAAGTTTGTTTGACGCAACTGGCACAAGTTTGTTCTAAGCAACTGGCACAGGTTTGTTCGACGCAACTAGCACAAGTTTTTTCGACTCAATTGGCACAAGTTTGTTTGACGCAACTAGCACAAGTTTGTTTGACGCAACTAGCACAAGTTTGTTTGACGCAACTGGCACAAGTTTGTTTGATGCAACTGGCAAAAGTTTATAGCAACTGGCACAAGTTTATTTGACGCAACTGGCACAAGTTTTCTCAACGCAAGTGGCACAAGTTTGTTCGCCATAACTGGCACAAGTTTGTTCGACGCAACTGGCACAAGTTTGTTTGACGCAACTGGCACAAGTTTGTTTGACGCAACTGGCACAAGTTTCTTCGACGCAACTGGCAGAAGTTTGTTCTATGCAACTGGCACAAGTTTGTTTGACGAAATTGGCACAAGTTTGTTCTACGCAACTGGCACAAGTTTGTTCTATGCAACTGGCACTAGATTGTTCTACGCAACTGGCATAAGTTTCTTTGACGCAACTGGCACAAGTTTGTTCTACGCAACTGGCTTAAGTTTGTTCGACGCAACTGGCACAAGGTTGTTCTACGCAACTGGCACAAGTTTGTTCTACGCAACTGGCACAAGTTTGCTTGACGCAACTGGCACAAGTTTGTTCTACGCAACTGGCACTAGTTTGTTCGATGCCACTGGCACATGTTTGTTTGACGCAGCTGGCACAAGTTTTTTTGATGCAACTGGCACAAGTTTGTTTGACGCAACTGGGACAAGTTTGTTAGACGCAACTGTCACAAGTTTGTTTGACACAACTGGTGCAAGTTTATTTGACGCAACTGGCACAACTTTTTTCGTATCAATTGGCACAGGTTTGTTTGACGCAACTGGCACAAGTTTGTTTGACGCAACTGGCACAAGTTTGTTTGACGCAACTGGCACAAGTTTGTTTGACGCAACTGGTGCAAGTTTATTTGACGCAACTGGCACAACTTTTCTCGACGCAACTAGCACAAGTTTGTTCGCCGTAACTGGCACAAGTTTGTTTGACGCAACTGGCACAAGTTTATTTGACGCAACAGGCAGAAGTTTTCTCGACGCAAGTGGCATAAGTTTGTTCGCCGTAACTGGCACAAGTTTGTTTGACGCAACTGGCACAAGTTTGTTCGACGCAACTGGCACAAGTTTGTTCGACGCAACTGGCACAAGTTTGTTCGACGCAACTGGCACAAGCTTGTTCGACGAACTGGCACAAGTTTGTTTGACGCAATTGGCACAAATTTGATCTACTCAACTGTCACAAGTTTGTTCTATGCAACTGGCACTAGTTTGTTTTACGCAACTGGCATAACTTTGTTTGATGCAACTGGCACAAGTTTGTTCTACCAACTAGCACAAGTTTGTTCGACCCAACTGGCACAAGGATGTTCTACGCAACTGGCACAAGTTTGTTCTACGCAACTGGCACAAGTTTGTTTGATGCAACTGGCACAAGTTTGTTCTACGCAACTGGCACAAGTTTTTTGGATGCCACTGGCACAAGTTAGTTCGACGAAACTGGCCCAAGTTTTTTTGACGCAACTGGTACAAGATTGTTAGACGCAACTGGCACAAGTTTGTTCGACGCAACTGGCACAAGTTTGTTAGACGCAAGTGGCACAAGTTTGTTCGACGCAACTTTCACAAGTTTTTCGACTCAAATGGCACAAGTTTGTTTGACGCAACTGGAACAAGTTTGATTGACGCAACTGGCACAAGTTTGTTTGACGCAACTGGCACAAGTTTGTTTCATGCAACTGGCACAAGTTTATTTGTCGCAACTGGCACAAGTTTTCTCGACGAAACTGCCACAAGTTTGTTCGCCGTAACTGCCACAAGTTTGTTCGACACAACTGGCACAAGTTTGTTCGATGCAACTGGCACAAGTTTCTTCTACATAACTGGCACAAGTTTGTTCTATGCAACTGGCACAACTTTGTTCTACGCAACTGGCACTATGCTCTAGATTGAGAAAATGATAGTCTTCGTATTGGCGCCAAAATCTTCACCGAAGAATCCCTGAAGACTCCTTGAAGATTCTTGCTTCAGCTGAATTGGACCCCTGGTCCCCCCCCCCAAAAAGGACCCCTTACCAAAGATTTCCTCCGGAATCGCCTGATGCGGCCATCATTACATGAATGACTATGCTCTAGTTTGAGAAAATGATAGTCTTCGTATTGGTGCCAAAATCTTCACCGAAGAATCCCTGAAGACTCCTTGAAGATTCTTTCTTCAGCTGAATTGGACCCCTGGGCCCCCCCCAAAAAAAGGACCCCTTACCAAAGATTTCCTCCGGAACCGCCGGAGGTGTCCATCATTCCATGAATGACTATGCTCTAGTTTGAGAAAATGATAGTCTTCGTATTGGCGAAAAAATCTTCACCGAAGAATCCCTGAAGACTCCTTGAAGATTCTTTCTTCAGCTGAACTGGACCCCTGGGCCCCACAAAAAAAAAAAAAATAAAAGGACCCCTTACCAAAGATTTCCTCAGGAATTGCCGGAGGTGGCCATCATTACATGAATGACTATGCTCTAGTTTGAGAGAATGACAGTCTTCGTATTAGTTCCAAAATCTTCACCGAAGAATCCCTAAAGCCTCTTTGAAGATTCTTTCTTCAGCTGAATTGGACCCCTGGGCCCCACAAAAAAAAAAAAACAAAAAAGGACCCCTTACCAAAAATTTCCTCCAGAATCGCCGGAGGTGGCCATCATTACATGAATGACTATGCTCTAGTTTGAGAAAATAATAGTATTCGTATTGGCGCCAAAATCTTCACCGAAGAATCCCTGAAGACTCCTTGAAGATTCTTTCTTCAGCTGAATTGGACCCCTGGGCCCCACAAAAAAAAAAACAAAAAAGGACCCCTTACCAAAGATTTAATCCGGAATCGCCGGAGGTGGCAATCATTACATGAATGATTATGCTCTAGTTTGAGAAAATGATAGTCTTCGTATTAGTGCCAAAATCTTCACCGAAGAATCCCTGAAGACTCCTTGAAGATTCTTTCTTCAGCTGAATTGGACCCCTGGGCCCCACAAAAAAAAAAAAAACAAAAAAGGACCCCTTACCAAAGATTTCCTCCAGAATCGCCGGAGGTGGCCATCATTACATGAATGACTATGCTCTAGTTTGAGAAAATGATAGTCTTCGTATTGGCAAAAAAATCTTCACCGAAGAATCCCTGAAGACTCCTTGAAGATTCTTTCTTCAGCTGAATTGGACCCCTTGGCCCCACAAAAAAAAAACAAAAAAGGACCCCTTACCAAAGATTTCCTCCAGAATCGCCGGAGGTGGCCATCATTACAAGAATGACTATGCTCTAGTTTGAGAAAATGATAGTCTTCGTATTGGCAAAAAAATCTTCACCGAAGAATCCCTGAAGACTCCTTGAAGATTCTTTCTTCAGCTGAATTGGACCCCTGGGCCCAACAAAAAAAAAAAACAAAAAAGGAACCCTTACCAAAGATTTCCTCCGGAATCGCCGGAGGTGGCCATCATTACATGAATGACTATGCTCTAGTTTGAGAAAATGATAGTCTTCGTATTTGCGCCAAAATCTTCACCGAAGAATCCCTGAAGACTCCTTGAAGATTCTTTCTGCAGCTGAATTGGACCCCTGGGCCCCACAAAAAAAAAAAAAACAAAAAAGAACCCTTTACCAAAGATTTCCTCCGGAATCGCCGGAGGTGGCCATCATTACATGAATGACTATGCTCTAGTTTGAGAAAATGATAGTCTTCGTATTTCACGCAAAATCTTCACCGAAGAATCCCTGAAGACTCCTTGAAGATTCTTTCTTCAGCTGAACTGGACCCCTGGGCCCCACAAAAAAAAAAAAAAAAAAGGACCTATTACCAAAGATTTCCTCCGGAATCGCCGGAGGTGGCCATCATTACATTAATGACGATGCTCTAGTTTGAGAAAATGATAGTCTTCGTATTGGCGCCAAAATCTTCACCGAAGAATCCCTGAAGGCTCTTTGAAGATTCTTTCTTCAGCTGAATTCGACCCCTGGGCCCCACAAAAAAAAACAAAAAAGGACCCCTTACCAAAGATTTCCTCCGGAATCGCCGGAGGTGGCCATCATTACATGAATGACTATGCTCTAGTTTGAGAAAATGATAGTCTTCGTATTGGCGCAAAATCTTCACCGAAGAATCCCTGAAGACTCCTTGAAGATTTTTTCTTCAGCTGAACTGGACCCCTGGGCCCCCCCCCCCCCCCCCAAAAAAAAAAAAGGACCCCTTACCAAAGATTTCCTCCGGAATCGCCGGAGGTGGCCATCATTACATGAATGACTATGCTCTAGTTTGAGAAAATGATAGTCTTCGTATTGGCTCCAAAATCTTCACCGAAGAATCCCTGAAGACTCTTTAAAGATTCTTTCTTCAGCTGAACTGGACCCCTGGGCCCCACAAAAAAAAAAAAAAAAAAAAGGACCCCTTACCAATGATTTCCTCCGGAATCGCCGGAGGTGGCCATCATTACATGAATGACTATGCTCTAGTTTGAGAAAATGATAGTCTTCATATTGGCTCCAGAATCCTCACCCAAGGTTCCCTGAAGACTCCTTGAAGACTTTTTCTTCAGCAGTATAACAGGTGTCATTTTTCAATTTCAAGGGTAATTTCTACCATTTATATAGCTGGTAGCCTTTATGACCATGCTCTAGTTTGAGAAAATGATAGTCTTAGTATTGGAGGCAAAATCTTCACCGAAGAATCCCTGAAGACTCCTTGAAGATTCTTTCTTCAGCTGAATTGGACCCCTGGGCCTCACAAAAAAAAAACAAAAAAGGACCCCTTACCAAAGATTTCCTCCGGAATCGCCGGAGGTGGCCATCATTACATGAATGACTATGCTCTAGTTTGAGAAAATGATAGTCTTCGTATTGGCGCAAAATCTTCACCGAAGAATCCCTGAAGACTCCTTGAAGATTCTTTCTTCTGCTGAACTGGACCCCTAGGCCCCACAAAAAAAAAACAAAACAAAAAAGGACCCCTTACCAAAGATTTCCTCCGGAATCGCCGGAGGTGGCCATCATTACATGAATGACTATGCTCTAGTTTGAGAAAATGATAGTCTTCGTATTGGCGCCAAAATTTTCACCGAAGAATCCCTGAAGACTCCTTGAATATTCTTTCTTCAGCTGAATTGGACTCCTGGGCCCCACAAAAAAAACAAAAAAGGACCCCTTACCAAAGATTTCCTCCGGAATCGCCGGAGGTAGCCATCATTACATGAATGACTATGCTCTAGTTTTAGAAAATGATAGTCTTCATATTGGCTCCAGAATCCTCACCCAAGATTCCCTGAAGACTCCTTGAAGACTCTTTCTTCAGCAGTATAACAGGTGTCATTTTTCAATTTCAAGGGTAATTTCTACCATTTATATAGCTGGTAGCCTTTATGACTATGCTCTAGTTTGAGAAAATGATAGTCTTAGTATTGGCGCCAAAATCTTCACCGAAGAATCCCTGAAGACTCCTTGAAGATTCTTTCTTCAGCTGAATTGGACCCCAGGGCCTCACAAAAAAAAAAAAAAACAAAAAAGGACCCCTTACCAAAGATTTCCTCCGGAATCGCCGGAGGTGGCCATCATTACATGAATGACTATGCTCTAATTTGAGAAAATGATAGTCTTCGTATTGGCGCCAAAATCTTCACCGAAGAATCCCTGAAGACTCCTTGAAGATTCTTTCTTCAGCTGAATTGGACCCCAGGGCCTCACAAAAACAAAAAACAAAAAAGGACCCCTTACCAAAGATTTCCTCCGGAATCGCCGGAGGTGGCCATCATTACATGAATGACTATGCTCTAATTTGAGAAAATGATAGTCTTCGTATTGGCGCCAAAATCTTCACCGAAGAATCCCTGAAGACTCCTTGAAGATTCTTTCTTCAGCTGAATTGGACCCCTGGGCCCCACAAAAAAAAAAAAACAAAAAAGGACCCCTTACCAAAGATTTCCTCCGGAATCGCTGGAGGTGGCCATCATTACATGAATGACTATGCTCTAGTTTGAGAAAATGATAATCTTCGTTTTGGCGCCAAAATCTTCACCGAAGAATCCCTGAAGACTCCTTGAAGATTCTTTCTTCAGCTGAACTGGACCCCTGGGCCCCACAAAAATAAAAAAAAAAAAAAGGACCCCTTACCAAAGATTTCCTCCGGAATTGCCGGAGGTGGCCATCATTACATGAAGGACTTTGCTCTAGTTTGAGAAAATGATAGTCTTCGTATTGGCTCCAAAATCTTCACCGAAGAATCCCTGAAGACTCTTTGAAGATTCTTTTTTTCAGCTGAATTGGACCCCTGGGCCCACAAAAAAAAAAAAACAAAAAAGGACCCCTTACCAAAGATTTCCTCCGGAATCGCCGGAGGTGGCCATCATTACATGAATGACTATGCTCTAGTTTTTGAAAATGATAGTCTTCATATTGGCTCCAAAATCCTCACCCAAGATTCCCTGAAGACTCCTTGAAGACTCTTTCTTCAGCAGTATAATAGGTGTCATTTTTCAATTTCAAGGGTAATTTCTACCATTTATATAGCTGGTAGCCTTTATGACTATACTCTAGTTTGAGAAAATGATAGTCTTAGTATTGGCGCCAAAATCTTCACTGAAGAATCCCTGAAGACTCCTTGAAGATTCTTTCTTCAGCTGAATTGGACCCCTGGGCCCCACAAAAAAAAAAAAACAAAAAAGGACCCCTTACCAAAGATTTACTCCGGAATCGTCGGAGGTGGCCATCATTACATGAATGACTATGTTCTAGTTTGAGAAAATGATAGTCTTCGTATTGGTGCCAAAATCTTCACCGAAGAATCCCTGAAGACTCCTTGAAGATTCTTTCTTCAGCTGAACTGGACCCCTGGGCCCCACAAAAAAAAAAAACAAAAAAGGACCCCTTACCAAAGATTTCCTCCAGAATCGCCGGAGGTGGCCATCATTACATGAATGACTATGCTCTAGTTTGAGAAAATGATAGTCTTCGTATTGGCTTCAAAATATTCACCGTAGAATCCCGGAAGACTCCTTGAAGATTCTTTCTTCAGCTGAATTGGACCCCTGGGCCCCACAAAAAAAAAAAAAAGGACCCCTTACCAAAGATTTCCTCCGGAATCGCCGGAGGTGGCCATCATTACATGAATGACTATGCTCTAGTTTGAGAAAATGATAGTCTTCGTATTGGTGCCAAAATCTTCACTGAAGAATCCCTGAAGACTCCTTGAAGATTCGCTCTTCAGCTGAACTGGACCCCTGGGCCCCACAAAAAAAAAAAAAAAAAAAAGGCCCCGTTACCAAAGATTTCCTCCGGAATCGCCGGAGGTGGCCATCATTACATGAATGACTATGCTCTAGTTTGAGAAAATGATAGTCTTCGTATTGGCTCCAAAATCTTCACCGAAGAATCCCTGAAGACTCTTTGAAGATTCTTTCTTCAGCTGAATTGGACCCCTGGGCCCACAAAAAAAAAAACAAAAAAGGACCCCTTACCAAAGATTTCCTCCGGAATCGCCGGACGTGGCCATTATTACATGAATGACTAAGCTCTAGTTTGAGAAAATGATAGTCTTCGTATTGGCGCCAAAATCTTCACCGAAGAATCCCTGAAGACTCCTTGAAGATTCTTTCTTCAGCTGAATTGAACCCCTGGGCCCCACAAAAAAAAACTAAAAAAGTCCCCTTACCAAAGATTTCCTCCGGAATCGCCGGAGGTGGCCATTATTACATGAATGACTAAGCTCTAGTTTGAGAAAATGATAGTCTTCGTATTGGCGCCAAAATCTTCACCGAAGAATCCCTGAAGACTCCTTGAAGATTCTTTCTTCAGCTGAACTGGACCCCTGGGCCCCACAAAAAAAAAACAAAAAAGGACCCCTTACCAAAGATTTCCTCCGGAATCGCCGGAGGTGGCCATCATTACATGAATGACTATGCTCTAGTTTGAGAAAATGATAGTCTTCGTATTGGTGCCAAAATCTTCACCGAAGAATCCCTGAAGACTCCTTGAAGATTCTTTCTTCAGCTGAACTGGACCCCTGGGCCCCACAAAAAAAAAAAACAAAAAAGGACCCCTTACCAAAGATTTCCTCCGGAATCGCCGGAGGTGGCCATCATTACATGAATGACTATGCTCTAGTTTGAGAAAATGATAGTCTTCGTATTGGCTTCAAAATATTCACTGTAGAATCCCAGAAGACTCCTTGAAGATTCTTTCTTCAGCTGAATTGGACCCCTGGGCCCCACAAAAAAACACAAAAAAGGACGCCTTACCAAAGATTTCCTCCGGAATCGCCGGAGGTGGCCATCATTACATGAATGACTATGCTCTAGTTTGAGAAAATGATAGTCTTCGTATTGGCGCCAAAATCTTCACCGAAGAATCCCTGAAGACTCCTTGAAGATTCTTTCTTCAGCTGAACTGGACCCCTGGGCCCCACAAAAAAAAAAAAAAAAAAAGGACCCCTTACCAAAGATTTCCTCCGGAATCGCCGAAGGTGGCGATCATTACATGAATGACTATGCTCTAGTTTGAGAAAATGATAGTCTTCGTATTGGCTCCAAAATCTTCACCAAAGAATCCCTGAAGACTCTTTGAAGATTCTTTCTTCGGCTGAATTGGACCCCTGGGCCCCACAAAAAAAAAAACAAAAAAGGACCCCTTACCAAAGATTTCATCCGGAATCGCCGGAGGTGGCCATCATTACATGAATGACTATGCTCTAGTTTTTGAAAATGATAGTCTTCATATTGGCTCCAAAATCCTCACCCAAGATTCCCTGAAGACTCCTTGAAGACTCTTTCTTCAGCAGTATAATAGGTGTCATTTTTCAATTTCAAGGGTAATTTCTACCATTTATATAGCTGGTAGCCTTTATGGCTATACTCTAGTTTGAGAAAATGATAGTCTTAGTATTGGCGCCAAAATCTTCACTGAAGAATCCCTGAAGACTCCTTGAAGATTCTTTCTTCAGCTGAATTGGACCCCTGGGCCCCACAAAAAAAAAAAAACAAAAAAGGACCCCTTACCAAAGATTTCCTCCTGAATCGTCGGAGGTGGCCATCATTACATGAATGAGTATGTTCTAGTTTGAGAAAATGATAGTCTTCGTATTGGTGACAAAATCTTCACCGAAGAATCCCTGAAGACTCCTTGAAGATTCTTTCTTCAGCTGAACTGGGCCCCTGGGCCCCACAAAAAAAAACAAAAAAGGACCCCTTACAAAAGATTTCCTCCGGAATCGCCGGAGGTGGCCATCATTACATGAATGACTATGCTCTAGTTTGAGAAAATGATAGTCTTCGTATTGGCTTCAAAATATTCACCGTAGAATCCCTGAAGACTCCTTGAAGATTCTTTCTTCAGCAGAATTGGACCCCTGGGCCCCACAAAAAAACACAAAAAAGGACGCCCTACCAAAGATTTCCTCCGGAATCGCTGGAGGTGGCCATCATTACATGAATGACTATGCTCTAGTTTGAGAAAATGATAGTCTTCGTATTGGCGCCAAAATCTTCATCGAAGAATCCCTGAAGACTCCTTGAAGATTCGCTCTTCAGCTGAATTGGACCCCTGGGCCCCACAAAAAAAAAACAAAAAAGGACCCCTTACCAAAGATTTCCTCCGGAATTGCAGGAGGTAGCCATCATTACATGAATGACTATGCTCTAGTTTGAGAAAATGATAGTCTTCGTATTGGTGCCAAAATCTTCACTGAAGAATCCCTGAAGACTCCTTGAAGATTCGCTCTTCAGCTGAACTGGACCCCTGGGCCCCACAAAAAAAAAAAAAAAAAAAAGGACCCGTTACCAAAGATTTCCTCCGGAATCGCCGGAGGTGGCCATCATTACATGAATGACTATGCTCTAGTTTGAGAAAATGATAGTCTTCGTATTGGCTCCAAAATCTTCACCGAAGAATCCCTGAAGACTCCTTGAAGATTCGCTCTTCAGCTGAATTGGACCCCTGGGCCCCACAAAAAAAAACAAAAAAGGACCCCTTACCAAAGATTTCCTCCGGAATCGCCGGAGGTGGCCATTATTACATGAATGACTAAGCTCTAGTTTCAGAAAATGATAGTCTTCGTATTGGCGCCAAAATCTTCACCGAAGAATCCCTGAAGACTCCTTGAAGATTCTTTCTTCAGCTGAATTGAACCCCTGGGCCCCACAAAAAAAAAAAAACTATAAAAGTCCCCTTAGCAAAGATTTCCTCCGGAATCGCCGGAGGTGGCCATTATTACATGAATGACTAAGCTCTAGTTTGAGAAAATGACAGTGTTCGTATTGGCGCCAAAATCTTCACCGAAGAATCCCTGAAGACTCCTTGAAGATTCTTTCTTTAGATGAATTGGCCCCTGAGCCCCACAAACAAAAACAAAAAAGGACCCCTTACCAAAGATTTCCTCCGGAATCGCCGGAGGTGGCCATCATTACATGAATGACTATGCTCTAGTTTGAGAAAATGATAGTCTTCGTATTGGCTCCAAAATCTTCACCGAAGAATCCCTGAATACTCCTTGAAGATTCTTTCTTCAGCTGAACTGGACCCCTGGGCCCCACAAAAAAAAAAAAAAAAAAAGGACCCCTTACCAAAGATTTCCTCCGGAATCGCCGAAGGTGGCGATCATTACATGAATGACAATGCTCTAGTTTGAGAAAATGATAGTCTTCGTATTGGCTCCAAAATCTTCACCGAAGAATCCCTGAAGACTCTTTGAAGATTCTTTCTTCAGCTGAATTGGACCCCTGGGCCCCCCCCAAAAAAAACAAAAAAGGACCCCTTACCAAATATTTCCTCCGGAATCGCCGGAGGTGGCCATCATTACATGAATGACTATGCTCTAGTTTGAGAAAATGATAGTCTTCGTATTGGCTTCAAAATCTTCACCGAAGAATCCCTGAAGACTCCTTGAAGATTCGCTCTTCAGCTGAACTGGACCCCTGGGCCCACAAAAAACAAAAAAGGACTCATTACCAAAGATTTCCTCCGGAATCGTCGGAGGTGGCCATCATTACATGAATGACTATGCTCTAGTTTGAGAAAATGATAGTCTTCGTATTGGCTCCAAAATCTTCACCGAAGAATCCCTGAAGACTCTTTGAAGATTCTTTCTTCAGCTGAATTGGACCCCTGGGCCCCACAAAAAAAAAAACAAAAAAGGACCCCTTACCAAAGATTTCCTCCGGAATCGTCGGAGGTGGCCATCATTACATGAATGACTATGCTCTAGTTTTAGAAAATGATAGTCTTCTCACTGGCTCCAGAATCCTCACCCAAGATTCCCTGAAGACTCCTTGAAGACTCTTTCTTCAGCAGTATAACAGGTGTCATTTTTCAATTTCAAGGGTAATTTCTACCATTTATATTGCTTGTAGCCTTTATGACTATGCTCTAGTTTGAGAAAATGATAGTCTTAGTATTGGCGCCAAAATCTTCACCGAAGAATCCCTGAAGACTCCTTGAAGATTCTTTCTTCAGCTGAATTGGACCCCAGGGCCTCACAAAAAAAAAAAAAAAAAAAGGACCAGTTACCAAAGATTTCCTCCGGAATCGCCGGAGGTGGCCATCATTACATGAATGACTATGCTCTAATTTGAGAAAATGATAGTCTTCGTATTGGCGCCAAAATCTTCACCGAAGAATCCCTGAAGACTCCTTGAAGATTCTTTCTTCAGCTGAATTGGACCCCAGGGCCTCACAAAAACAAAAAACAAAAAAGGACCCCTTACCAAAGATTTCCTCCGGAATCGTCGGAGGTGGCCATCATTACATGAATGACTATGCTCTAGTTTTAGAAAATGATAGTCTTCACACTGGCTCCAGAATCCTCACCCAAGATTCCCTGAAGACTCCTTGAAGACTCTTTCTTCAGCAGTATAACAGGTGTCATTTTTCAATTTCAAGGGTAATTTCTACCATTTATATTGCTTGTAGCCTTTATGACTATGCTCTAGTTTGAGAAAATGATAGTCTTAGTATTGGCGCCAAAATCTTCACCGAAGAATCCCTGAAGACTCCTTGAAGATTCTTTCTTCAGCTGAATTGGACCCCAGGGCCTCACAAAAAAAAAAAAAAAAAAAGGACCAGTTACCAAAGATTTCCTCCGGAATCGCCGGAGGTGGCCATCATTACATGAATGACTATGCTCTAATTTGAGAAAATGATAGTCTTCGTATTGGCGCCAAAATCTTCACCGAAGAATCCCTGAAGACTCCTTGAAGATTCTTTCTTCAGCTGAATTGGACCCCAGGGCCTCACAAAAACAAAAAACAAAAAAGGACCCCTTACCAAAGATTTCCTCCGGAATCGTCGGAGGTGGCCATCATTACATGAATGACTATGTTCTAGTTTGAGAAAATGATAGTCTTCGTATTGGTGAAAAAATCTTCAAAGAAGAATCCCTGAAGACTCCTTGAAGATTCTTTCTTCAGCTGAACTGGACCCCTGGGCCCCCCCCCCCCAAAAAAAAGGACCCCTTACCAAAGATTTCCTCCGGAATCGCAGGAGGTGTCCATCATTACATGAATGACTATGCTCTAGTTTTAGAAAATGATAGTCTTCGTATTGGCTCCAAAATCCTCACCCAAGATTCCCTGAAGACTCCTTGAAGACTCTTTCTTCAGCAGTATAACAGGTGTCATTTTTCAATTTCAAGGGTAATTTCTACCATTTATATAGCTGGTAGCCTTTATGACTATGCTCTAGTTTGAGAAAATGATAGTCTTAGTATTGGCACAAAATCTTCACCGAAGAATCCCTGAAGACTCCTTGAAGATTCTTTCTTCAGCTTAATTGGACCCCTGGGCCCCACAAAAAAAAAAAACACAAAAAAGGACCCCTTACCAAAGATTTCCTCCGGAATCGCCGGAGGTGGCCATCATTACATGAATGACTATGATCTAGTTTGAGAAAATGATAGTCTTCGTATTGGCGCCAAAATCTTCACCGAAGAATCCCTGAAGACTCCTTGAAGATTCTTTCTTCAGCTGAACTGGACCCCTGGGCCCCACGAAAAAAAAAAGACCCCCCACCAAAGATTTCCTCCGGAATCGCCGGAGGTGGCCATCATTACATGAATGACTATGCTCTAGTTTGAGAAAATGATAGTCTTCGTATTGGCTCCAAAATCTTCACCGAAGAATCCCTGAAGACTCCTTGAAGATTCTTTCTTCAGCTGAATTGGACCCCTGGGCCCCACAAACAAAAACAAAAAAGGACCCCTTACCATAGATTTCCTCCGGAATCGCCGGAGGTGGCCATCAATACATGAATGGCTATGCTCTAGTTTGAGAAAATGATAGTCTTTGTATTGGCGCCAAAATCTTCACCGAAGAATCCCTGAAGACTCCTTGAAGATATTTTCTTCAACTGAATTGGACCCCTGGGCCCCACAAAAAAAAAACAAAAAAGGACCCCTTACCAAAGATTTCCTCCGGAATTGCAGGAGGTAGCCATCATTACATGAATGACTATGCTCTAGTTTGAGAAAATGATAGTCTTCGTATTGGTGCCAAAATCTTCACTGAAGAATCCCTGAAGACTCCTTGAAGATTCTTTCTTCAGCTGAACTGGACCCCTGGGCCCCACAAAAAAAAAAAAAAGGACCCCTTACCAAAGATTTCCTCCGGAATCGCCGGAGGTACCCATCATTACATGAATGACTATGCTCTAGTTTGAGAAAATGATAGTCTTCGTATTGGCTCCATAATCTTCACCGAAGAAACCCTGAAGACTCTTTGAAGATTCTTTCTTCAGCTGAATTGGACCCCTGGGCCCTACAAAAAAAAAACAAAAAAGGACCCCTTACCAAACATTTCCTCCGGAATCGCCGGAGGTGGCCATCATTACATGAATGACTATGCTCTAGTTTGAGAAAATGATAGTCTTCGTATTGGTGCCAAAATCTTCACCGAAGAATCCCTGAAGACTCCTTGAAGATTCTTTCTTCAGCTGAACTGGACCCTGGGCCCCACGAAAAAAAAAAAAAAAAAAAGGACCCCTTACCAAAGATTTCCTCCGGAATCGCCGGAGGTTGCCATCATTACATGAATGACTATGCTCTAGTTTGAGAAAATGATAGTCTTCGTATTGGCTCCAAAATATTCACAGAAGAATCCCTGAAGACTCCTTGAAGATTCTTTCTTCAGCTGAATTGGAACCCTGGCCCCCCCCCCCCAAAAAAAAGGACCCCTTACCAAAGATTTCCTCCGGAATCGCCGGAGGTGGCCATCATTACATGAATGACTATGCTCTAGTTTGAGAAAATGATAGTCTTCGTATTGGCGACAAAATCTTCACCGAGGAATCCCTGAAGACTCCTTGAAGATTTTTTCTTCAGCTGAACTGGACCCCTGGGCCCCACAAATAAAAAAAAAAAGGACCCCTTACCAAAGATTTCCTCCGGAATCGCAGGAGGTAGCCATCATTACATGAATGACTATGCTCTAGTTTGAGAAAATGATAGTCTTCGTATTGGTGCCAAAATCTTCACTGAAGAATCCCTGAAGACTCCTTGAAGATTCTTTCTTCAGCTGAACTGGACCCCTGGGCCCCACAAAGAAAAAAAAAAAAAGGACCCCTTACCAAAGATTTCCTCCGGAATCGCCGGAGGTGGCCATCATTACATGAATGACTATGCTCTAGTTTGAGAAAATGATAGTCTTCGTATTGGCTCCAAAATCTTCACCGAAGAATCCCTGAAGACTCTTTGAAGATTCTTTCTTCAGCTGAATTGGACCCCTGGGCCCCCCCCAAAAAAAACAAAAAAGGACCCCTTACCAAAGATTTCCTCCGGAATCGCCGGAGGTGGCCATCATTACATGAATGACTATGCTCTAGTTTGAGAAAATGATAGTCTTCGTATTGGCGCAAAATCTTCACCGAAGAATCCCTGAAGACTCTTTTAAGATTCTTTCTTCAGCTGAACTGGACCCCTGGGCCCCAAAAAAAAAAAAAAAAAAAAGGACCCCTTATGAAAGATTTCCTCCGGAATCGCCGGAGGTGGCCATCATTACATGAATGACTATGCTCTAGTTTGAGAAAATGATAGTCTTCGTATTGGCGCCAAAATCTTCACCGAAGAATCCCTGAAGACTCCTCGAAGATTCTTTCTTCAGCTGAACTGGACCCCTGGACCCCACAAAAAAAACAAAAGAAAAAAGGACCCCTTACCAAAGATTTCCTCCGGAATCTCCGGAGGTGGCCATCATTACATGAATGACTATGCTGTAGTTTGAGAAAATTATAGTCTTCGTATTGGCGCAAAATCTTCACCGAAGAATCCCTGAAGACTCCTTGAATATTCTTTCTTCAGCTGAATTGGACTCTTGGGCCCCACAAAAAAAAACAAAAACATACCCCTAACCAAAGATTTCCTCTGGAATCGCCGGAGGTAGCCATCATTACATGAATGACTATGCTCTAGTTTGAGAAAATTATAGTCTTCGTATTGGCGCCAAAATCTTCACCGAAGAATCCCTGAAGACTCCTTGAAGATTCTTTCTTCAGCTGAACTGGACCCCTGGGCCCCACAAAAAAAACAAAACTAAAAAGGACCCCTTACCAAAGATTTCCTCCGGAATCGCTGGAGGTGGCCATCATTACATGAATGACTAAGCTCTAGTTTGAGAAAATGATAGTCTTCGTATTGGCGCCAAAATCTTCACCGAAGAATCCCTGAAGACTCCTTGAATATTCTTTCTTCAGCTGAATTGGACTCCTGGGCCCCACAAAAAAAAAACAATAAACTACCCCTTACCAAAGATTTCCTCCGGAATCGCCGGAGGTAGCCATCATTACATGAATGACTATGCTCTAGTTTGAGAAAATGATAGTCTTCGTATTGGCGCCAAAATCTTCACCGAAGAATCCCTGAAGACTCCTTGAAGATTCTTTCTTCAGCTGAACTGGACCCCTGGGCCCCACAAAAAAAAAAAAAAAAAAAAAAAACCCATACCAAAGATTTCCTCCGGAATCGCCGGAGGTGGCCATCATTACATGAATGACTATGCTCTAGTGTGAGAAAATGATAGTCTTCGTATTGGCGCCAAAATCTTCACCGAGGAATCCCTGAAGACTCCTTGAAGATTCTTTCTTCAGCTGAACTGGACCCCTGGGCCCCACAAAAAAAAAAAAAAAAAAAAAAAAAAGGACCCCTTACCAAAGATTTCATCCGGAATCGCAGGAGGTAGCCATCATTACATGAATGACTATGCTCTAGTTTGAGAAAATGATAGTCTTCGTATTGGCTCCAAAATCTTCACCGAAGAATCCCTGAAGACTCTTTGAAGATTCTTTCTTCGGCTGAATTGGACCCCTGGGCCCCCCCCCCCCAAAAAAAAAGGACCCCTTACCAAAGATTTCCTCCGGAATCGCCGGAGGTGGCCATCATTACATGAATGACTATGCTCTAGTTTGAGAAAATGATAGTCTTCGTATTGGCTCCAAAATCCTCACCCAAGATTCCCTGAAGACTCCTTGAAGTCTCTTTCTTCAGCAGTATAACTGGTGTCATTTTTCAATTTCAAGGGTAATTTCTACCATTTATATAGCTGGTAGCCTTTATGACTATGCTCTAGTTTGAGAAAATGATAGTCTTAGTATTGTCGCCAAAATCTTCACTGAAGAATCCTTGAAGACTCTTTGAAGATACTTTCTTCAGCTGAATTGGACCCCTGTGCCCCCCCCCCAAAAAAAAGAAAATAGGACCCCTTACCAAAGATTTCCTCTGGAATCGCCGGAGGTGTCCATCATTACATGAATGACTATGCTCTAGTTTAAGAAAATGATAGTCTTCGTATTGGCGCCAAAATCTTCACCGAAGAATCCCTGAAGACTCCTTGAAGATTCTTTCTTCAGCTGAACTGGACCCCTGGGCCCCACAAAAAAAAACAAAACAAAAAAGGACCCCTTACCAAAGATTTCCTCCGGAATCGCCGGAGGTGGCCATCATTACATGAATGACTATGCTCTAGTTTGAGAAAATGATAGTCTTCGTATTGGCTCCAAAATATTCACTGAAGAATCCCTGAAGACTCCTTGAAGATTCTTTCTTCAGCTGAATTGGACCACAGGGCCCCACAAAAAAAACAAAAAAGGACCCCTTACCAAAGATTTCCTCCGGAATCGCCGGAGGTGGCCATCATTACATGAATGACTATGCTCTAGTTTGAGAAAATGATAGTCTTCGTATTGGCGCCAAAATCTTCACCGAAGAATCCCTGAAGACTCCTTGAATATTCTTTCTTCAGCTGAATTGGACTCCTGGGCCCCACAAAAAAAAAACAAAAAACTACCCCTTACCAAAGATTTCCTCCGGAATCGCCGGAGGTGTCCATCATTACATGAATGACTATGCTCTAGTTTGAAAAAATAATAGTCTTCGTATTGGCGCCAGAATCTTCACCAAAGAATCCCTGAAGACTCCTTGAAGATTCTTTCTTCAGCTGAAGAATCCCTGAAGACTCTTTGAAGATTCTTTCTTCAGCTGAACTGGGCCCCACAAAAAAAAAAAAAAAAAAAGGACCCCTTAACAAAGATTTCCTCCGGGATCGCCAGAGGTGGCCATCATTACGTGAATGACTATGCTCTAGTTTGAGAAAATTATAGTCTTCGTATTGACGCCAAAATCTTCACCGAAGAATCCCTGAAGACTCCTTGAAGATTCTTTCTTCAGCTGAACTGGACCCCTGGGACCCACAAAAAAAACAAAACAAAAAAGGACCCCCTACCAAAGGTTTCTTCCGGAATCACCGGAGGTGGCCATCATTACATGAATGACTATGCTCTAGTTTGAGAAAATGATATCTTCGTATTGGCTCCAAAATATTCACCGAAGAATCTCTGAAGACTCCTTCAAGATTCTTTCTTCAGCTGAATTGGACCCCTGGGCCACACAAAAAAAAAAACAAAAAAGGACCCCTTAACAAAGATTTCCTCCGGGATCGCCAGAGGTGGCCATCATTACATGAATGACTATGCTCTAGTTTGAGAGAATGATAGTCTTCGTATTGATGCCAAAATCTTCACCGAAGAATCCCTGAAGACTCCTTGAAGATTCTTTTTTCAGCTGAACTGGACCCCTGGGCCCCACAAAAAAAAAAAAAAAAAAAGGACCCCCTACCAAAGGTTTCTTCCGGAATCACCGGAGGTGGCCATCATTACATGAATGACTATGCTCTAGTTTGAGAAAATGATATCTTCGTATTGGCTCCAAAATATTCACCGAAGAATCCCTGAAGACTCCTTGAAGATTCTTTCTTCAGCTGAATTGGACCCCTGGGCCACACAAAAAAAAACAAAAAAGGACCCCTTACCAAAGATTTCCTCCGGAATCGCCGGAGGTAGCCATCATTACATGAATGACTATGCTCTAGTTTGAGAAAATGATATCTTCGCATTGGCTCCAAAATCTTCATCGAAGAATCCCTGAAGACTCCTTGAAGATTCTTTCTTCAGCTGAATTGGACCCCTGGGCCCCACAAAAAAAAAAAAACAAAAAAGGACCCCTTACCAAAGATTTCCTCCGGAATCGCCGGAGGTGGCCATCATTACATGAATGACTACGCTCTAGTTTGAGAAAATGATAGTCTTCGTATTGGCGCAAAATCTTCACCGAAGAATCCCTGAAGACTCCTTGAAGATTCTTTCTTCAGCTGAACTGTACCCCTGGTCCCCACAAAAAAAACAAAAAAAAAAACAAAAAAGGTCCCCTTACCAAAGATTTCCTCCGGAATCGCCGGAGGTGGCCATCATTACATGAATGACTATGCTCTACTTTGAGAGAATGATAGTCTTCGAATTGGCTCCAAAATCTTCACCGAAGAATCCCTGAAGACTCTTTGAAGATTCTTTCTTCAGCTGAATTGGACCCCTGGGCCCCACAAAAAAATAAAAAAAAAAGGACCCCTTACCAAAGATTTCCTCCGGAATCGCCTGAGGTGGCCATCATTACATGAATGACTATGCTCTAGTTTTAGAAAATGATAGTCTTCATATTGGCTCCAAAATCCTAACCCAAAATTCCCTGAAGACTCCTTGAAGACTCTTTCTTCAGCAGTATAACAGGTGTCATTTTTCAATTTCAAGGGTAATTTCTACCATTTATATAGCTGTTAGCCTTTATGACTATGCTCTAGTTTGAGAAAATGATAGTCTTAGTATTGGCGCCAAAATCTTCACTGAAGAATCCCTGAGGACTCCTTGAAGCTTCTTTCTTCAGCTAAATTGGACTCCTGGGCCCCACAAAAAAAAACAAAAAACTACCCCTTACCAAGGGTTTCCTCCGGAATCGCCGGAGGTAGCCATCATTACATGAATGACTATGCTCTAGTTTGAGAAAATGATAGTCTTCGTATTGGCTCCAAAATCTTCACCGAAGAATCCCTGAAGACTCCTTGAAGATTCTTTCTTCAGCTGAATTGGACCCCTGGGCCCCACAAAAAAAAAAAAAAAAGGACCCCTTACCAAAGATTTCCTCCGGAATCGCCGGAGGTGGCCATCATTACATGAATGACTATGCTCTAGTTTGAGAAAATGATAGTCTTTGTATTGGCACAAAATCTTCACCGAAGAATCCCTGAAGACTCCTTGAAGATTCTTTCTTCAGCTGAACTGTACCCCTGGGCCCCACAAAAAAAAAAAAAAAAAAGGACCCCTTACCAAAGATTTCCTCCGGAATCGCGGGAGGTGGCCATCATTACATGAATGACTATGCTCTAGTTTGAGAGAATGATAGTCTTCGTATTGGCTCCAAAATCTTCACTGAAGAATCCCTGAAGACTCTTTGAAGATTCTTTCTTCAGCTGAATTGGACCCCTGGGCCCCACAAAAAAAAAAAAAAAAAAGGGCCCCTTACCAAAGATTTCCTCCGGAATCGCAGGAGGTGGCCATCATTACATGAATGACTATGCTCTAGTTTGAGAAAATTATAGTCTTAGTATTGGCGCCAAAAACTTCACCGAAGAATCCCTGAAGACTCCTTGAATATTCTTTCTTCAGCTGAATTGGACTCCTGGGCCCCACAAAAGAAAACAAAAAACTACCCCTTACCAAAGATTTCCTCCGGAATCGCCGGAGGTAGCCATCATTACATGAATGACTATGCTCTAGTTTGAGAAAATGATAGTCTTCGTATTGGCGCCAAAATATTCACCGAAGAATCCCTGAAGACCCCTTGAAGATTCTTTCTTCAGCTGAATTGGACCCCTGGGACCCACAAAAAAAAAACAAAAAAGGACCCCTTACCAAAGATTTCCTCCGGAATCGCCGGAGATGGCCATCATTACATGAATGACTATGCTCTAGTTTGAGAAAATGATAGTCTTCGTATTGGCTCCAAAATATTCACCGAAGAATCCCTGAAGACCCCTTGAAGATTCTTTCTTCAGCTGAATTGGACCACTGGGCCCCACAAAAAAAAACAAAAAAGGACCTCTTACCAAAGATTTCCTACGGAATCGCCGGAGGTGGCCATCATTACATGAATGACTATGCTCTAGTTTGAGAAAAGGATAGTCTTCGTATTGGCGCCAAAATCTTCACCGAGGAATCCCTGAAGACTCCTTGAAGATTCTTTCTTCAGCTGAACTGGACCCCTGGGCCCAACAAAAAAAAAAAAAAAAAAGGACCCCTTACCAAAGATTTCCTCCGGAATCGCAGGAGGTGGCCATCATTACATGAATGACTATGCTCTAGTTTGAGAAAATGATAGTCTTCGTATTTGTGCCAAAATCTTCACTGAAGAATCCCTGAAGACTCCTTGAAGATTCTTTCTTCAGCTGAACTGGACCCCTGGGCCCAACAAAAAAAAAAAAAAAAGGACCCCTTACCAAAGATTTCCTCCGGAATCGCAGGAGGTGGCCATCATTACATGAATGACTATGCTCTAGTTTGAGAAAATGATAGTCTTCGTATTTGTGCCAAAATCTTCACTGAAGAATCCCTGAAGACTCCTTGAAGATTCTTTCTTCAGCTGAACTGGACCCCTGAGCCCAAAAAAAAAAAAAAAAAAAAAAAGGACCCCTTACCAAAGATTTCCTCCGGAATCGCAGGAGGTGGCCATCATTACATGAATGACTATGCTCTAGTTTGAGAAAATGATAGTCTTCGTATTTGTGCCAAAATCTTCACTGAAGAATCCCTGAAGACTCCTTGAAGATTCTTTCTTCAGCTGAACTGGACCCCTGGGCCCCACAAAAAAAAAAAGGACCACTTACCAAAGATTTCCTCCGGAATCGCTGGAGGTGGCCATCATTACATGAATGACTATGCTCTAGTTTGAGAAAATGATAGTCTTCGTATTGGCTCCAAAATCTTCACCGAAGAATCCCTGAAGACTCTTTGAAGATTCTTTCTTCAGCTGAATTGGACCCCTGGGCCCGACAAAAAAAAAACAAAAAAGGACCCCTTACCAAAGATTTCCTCCGGAATCGCAGGAGGCGGCCATCATTACATGAATGACTATGCTCTAGTTTTAGAAAATGAAAGTCTTCATATTGGCTCCAAAATCCACACCCAAGATTCCCTGAAGACTCCTTGAAGACTCTTTCTTCAGCAGTATAACAGGTGTCATTTTTCAATTTCAAGGGTAATTTCTACCATTTATATAGCTGGTAGCCTTTATGACTATGCTCTAGTTTGAGAAAATGATAGTCTTAGTATTGGCGCCAAAATCTTCACCGAAGAATCCCTGAAGACTCCTTGAAGATTCTTTCTTCAGCTGAATTGGACCCCTGGGCCCCACAAAAAAAAAAAAGGACCCCTTACCAAAGATTTCCTCCGGAATCGCCGGAGGTGGCCATCATTACATGAATGACTATGCTCTAGTTTGAGAAAATGATAGTCTTCGTATTGGCGCCAAAATCTTCACCGAAGAATCCCTGAAGACTCCTTGAAGATTCTTACTTCAGCTGAACTGGACCCCTGGGCCCCACAAAAAAAAAAAAAAAAAGGACCCCTTACCAAAGATTTCCTCCGGAATCGCCGGAGGTGTCCATCATTACATGAATGACTATGCTCTAGTTTGAGAAAATGAGTCTTCGTCTTGGCTCCAAAATCTTCACCGAAGAATCCCTGAAGACTCCTTGAAGATTCTTTCTTCAGCTGAATTGGACCCCTGGGCCCCCCAAAAAAAACAAAAATGGACCCCTTACCAAAGATTTCCTCCGGAATCGCCGGAGGTGGCCATCATTACATGAATGACTATGCGCTACTTTGAGAAAATGATAGTCTTCGTATTGGCGCAAAATCTTCACCGAAGAATCCCTGAAGACTCCTTGAAGATTCTTTCTTCAGCTGAACTGGACCCCTGGGCCCCACAAAAAAAAAAAAAAAAAAAGGACCCCTTACCAAAGATTTCCTCTGGAATCGCCGGAGGTGGCCATCATTACATGAATGACTATGCTCTAGTTTGAGAAAATGATAGTCTTCGTATTGGCTCCAAAATCTTCACCGAAGAATCCCTGAAGACTCTTTGAAGATTCTTTCTTCAGCTGAATTGGACCCCTGGGCCCCACAAAAAAAAAAAACAAAAACAAAAAAGGACCCCTTACCAAAGATTTCCTCCGGAATCGCCGGAGGTGGCCATCATTACATGAATGACTATGCTCTAGTTTTAGAAAATGATAGTCTTCATATTGGCTCCAGAATCCTCACCCAAGATTCCCTGAAGACTCCTTGAAGACTCTTTCTTCAGCAGTATAACAGGTGTCATTTTTCAATTTCAAGGGTAATTTCTACCATTTATATAGCTGGTAGCCTTTATGACTATGCTCTAGTTTGAGAAAATGATAGTCTTAGTATTGGCGCCAAAATCTTCACCGAAGAATCCCTGAAGACTCCTTGAAGATTCTTTCTTCGGCTGAATTGGACCCTTGGACCCCACAAAAAAACAAAACAAAAAAGGACCCCTTCCCAAAGATTTCCTTCGGAATCGCCGGAGGTGGCCATCATTACATGAATGACTATGCTCTAGTTTGAGAAAATGATAGTCTTCGTATTGGCGCCAAAATCTTCACCGAAGAATCCCTGAAGACTCCTTGAAAATTCTTTCTTCAGCTGAACTGGACCCCTGGGCCTCACACATACATAAAAAAAAGGACCCCTTACCAAAGATTTCCTCCGGAATCGCAGGAGGTGGCCATCATTACATGAATGACTATGCTCTAGTTTGAGAAAATGATAGTCTTCGTATTGGCGACAAAATCTTCACCGAAGAATCCCTGAAGACTCCTTGAAGATCCTTTCTTCAACTGAATTGGACCCCTGGCCCCACAAAAAAAAAAAAAAAAAAAAAGGACCCCTTACCAAAGATTTCCTCCGGAATCGCCGGAGGTGTCCATCATTACATGAATGACTATGCTCTAGTTTGAGAAAATGATAGTCTTCGTATTGGCTCCAAAATATTCACCGAAGAATCCCTGAAGACTCCTTGAAGATTCTTTCTTCAGCTGAATTGGACCACTGGGCCCCACAAAAAAAACAAAATAGGACCCCTTACCAAAGATTTCCTCCGGAATCGCCGGAGGTGGCCATCATTACATGAATGACTATGCTCTAGTTTTAGAAAATGATAGTCTTCATATTGGCTCCAAAATCATCACCCAAGATTCCCTGAAGACTCCTTGAAGACTTTTTCTTCAGCAGTATAACAGGTGTCATTTTTCAATTTCAAGGGTAATTTCTACCATTTATATAGCTGGTAGCCTTTATGACTATGCTCTAGTTTGAGAAAATGATAGTCTTAGTATTGGCGCCAAAATCTTCACCGAAGAATCCCTGAAGACTCCTTGAAGATTCTTTCTTCAGCTAAATTGGACCCCTTGGCCCCACAAAAAAAAAAAACAAAAAAGGACCCCTTACCAAAGATTTCCTCCGGAATCGCCGGAGGTGGCCATCATTACATGAATGACTATGCTCTAGTTTGAGAAAATTATAGTCTTCGTATTGGCGCCAAAATCTTCACCGAAGAATCCCTGAAGACTCCTTGAAGATTCTTTCTTCAGCTGAACTGGACCCCTGGGCCCCACAAAAAAAAAAAAAAAGGACACCCTACCAAAGATTTCCTCCGGAATCGCCGGAGGTGGCCATCATTACAAGAATGACTATGCTCTAGTTTGAGAAAATGATAGTCTTCGTATTGGCTCCAAAATCTTCACCGAAGAATCCCTGAAGACTCCTTGAAGATTCTTTCTTCAGCTGAATTGGACCCCTGGGCCACACACAAAAAAAAAAAACTAAAAAGAACCCCTTACCAAATATTTCCTCTGGAATCACCGGAGGTGGCCATCATTACATGAATGACTATGCTCTAGTTTGAGAAAATGATAGTTTTCGTATTGGCGCCAAAATCTTCACCGAAGAATCCCTGAAGACTCCTTGAAGATTCTTTCTTCAGCTGAATTGGACTCCTGGGCCCCACAAAAAAAAAAAAAAGGACCCCTTACCAAAGATTTCCTCCGGAATCGCCGGAGGTGGCCATCATTACATGAATGGCTATGCTCTAGTTTGAGAAAATGATAGTCTTCGTATTGGCGCCAAAATCTTCACCGAAGAATCCCTGAAGACTCCTTGAATATTCTTTCTTCAGCTGAACTGGACCCCTGGGCCCCACAAAAAAAAACAAAAAACAAAAGAGGACCCCTTACCAAAGATTTCATCCGGAATCACCGGAGGTGGCCATCATTACATGAATGACTATGCTCTAGTTTGAGAAAATGATAGTCTTCGTATTGGCTCCAAAATCTTCACCGAAGAATCCCTGAAGGCTCCTTGAGGATACTTTCTTCAGCTGAATTGGACCCCTGGGCCCCACAAAAAAAACAAAAAAGGACCCCTTACCAAAGATTTCCTCCGGGATCGCCTGAGGTGGCCATCATTACATGAATGACTATGCTCTAGTTTGAGAAAATGATAGTCTTCGTATTGGCGCAAAAATCTTCACCGAAGAATCCCTGAAGACTCCTTGAAGATTCTTTATTCAGCTGAACTGGACCCCTGGGCCCCACAAAAAAAAAAAAAAAAAGGACCCCTTACCAAAGATTTCCTCCGGAATCGCCGGAGGTGGCCATCATTACATGAATGACTATGCTCTAGTTTGAGAAAATGATAGTCTTCGTATTGGCTCCAAAATCTTCACCGAAGGATCCCTGAAGACTCTTTGAAGATTCTTTCTTCAGCTGAATTGGAACCCTGGGCCCCACAAAAAAAAAAACGAAAAAGGACCCCTTACCAAAGATTTCCTCCGGAATCGCCTGAGGTGGCCATCATTACATGAATGACTATGCTATAGTTTTAGAAAAACGATAGTCTTCATATTGGCTCCAAAATCCTCACCCAAGATTCCCTGAAGACTCCTTGAAGACTCTTTCTTCAGCAGTATAATAGGTGTAATTGTTCAATTTCAGGGGTAATTTCTACCATTTATATAGCTGGTAGCCTTTATGACTATGCTCTAGTTTGAGAAAATGATAGTCTTCGTATTGGCGCCAAAATCTTCACCGAAGAATCCCTGAAGACTCCTTGAAGATTCTTTCTTCAGCTGAACTGGACCCCTGGGCCCCACAAAAAAAAAAAAAAAAAAGGACCCCTTACCAAAGATTTCCTCCGGAATCGCCGGAGGTGTCCATCATTACATGAATGACTATGCTCTAGTTTGAGAAAATGAGTCTTCGTATTGGCTCCAAAATCTTCACCGAAGAATCCCTGAAGACTCCTTGAAGATTGTTTCTTCAGCTGAATTGGACCCCTGGGCCCCCCAAAAAAAACAAAAATGGACCCCTTACCAAAGATTTCCTCCGGAATCGCCGGAGGTGGCCATCATTACATGAATGACTATGCGCTACTTTGAGAAAATGATAGTCTTTGTATTGGCTCCAAAATCTTCACCGAAGAATCCCTGAAGACTCCTTGAAGATTCTTTCTTCAGCTGAACTGGACCCCTGGGCCCCACAAAAAAAAAAAAAAAAAAGGACCCCTTACCAAAGATTTCCTCCGGAATCGCGGGAGGTGGCCATCATTACATGAATGACTATGCTCTAGTTTTAGAAAATGATAGTCTTCATATTGGCTCCAAAATCCTCACCCAAGATTCCCTGAAGACTCCTTGAAGACTCTTTCTTCAGCAGTATAATAGGTGTCATTTTTCAATTTCAAGGGTAATTTCTACCATTTATATAGCTGGTAGCCTTTATGACTATGCTCTAGTTTGAGAAAATGATAGTCTTAGTATTGGCGCCAAAATCTTCACCGAAGAATCCCTGAAGACTCCTTGAAGATTCTTTCTTCAGCTGAATTGGACCCCTGGGCCCCACAAAAAAAAAAAAAAAAAAAAGGACCCCTTAACAAAGATTTCCTCCGGGATCGCCAGAGGTGGCCATCATTACGTGAATGACTATGCTCTAGTTTGAGAAAATTATAGTCTTCGTATTGACGCCAAAATCTTCACCGAAGAATCCCTGAAGACTCCTTGAAGATTCTTTCTTCAGCTGAACTGGACCCCTGGGACCCACAAAGAAAAAAAAACAAAAAAGGACCCCCTACCAAAGGTTTCTTCCGGAATCACCGGAGGTGGCGATCATTACATGAATGACTATGCTCTAGTTTGAGAAAATGATATCTTCGTATTGGCTCCAAAATATTCACCGAAGAATCTCTGAAGACTCCTTGAAGATTCTTTCTTCAGCTGAATTGGACCCCTGGGCCACACAAAAAAAAAAACAAAAAAGGACCCCTTACCAAAGATTTCCTCCGGGATCGCCAGAGGTGGCCATCATTACATGAATGACTATGCTCTAGTTTGAGAGAATGATAGTCTTCGTATTGACGCCAAAATCTTCACCGAAGAATCCCTGAAGACTCCTTGAAGATTCTTTTTTCAGCTGAACTGGACCCCTGGGCCCCACAAAAAAAAAAAAGGACCCCCTACCAAAGGTTTCTTCAGGAATCACCGGAGGTGGCCATCATTACATGAATGACTATGCTCTAGTTTGAGAAAATGATATCTTCGTATTGGCTCCAAAATATTCACCGAAGAATCCCTGAAGACTCCTTGAAGATCCTTTCTTCAGCTGAATTGGACCCCTGGGCCATACAAAAAAAAACAAAAAAGGACCCCTTACCAAAGATTTCCTCCGGAATCGCCGGAGGTAGCCATCATTACATGAATGACTATGCTCTAGTTTGAGAAAATGATATCTTCGTATTGGCTCCAAAATCTTCATCGAAGAATCCCTGAAGACTCCTTGAAGATTCTTTCTTCAGCTGAATTGGACCCCTGGGCCCCACAAAAAAAAAAAAAGGACCCCTTACCAAAGATTTCCTCCGGAATCGCCGGAGGTGGCCATCATTACATGAATGACTACGCTCTAGTTTGAGAAAATGATAGTCTTCGTATTGGCGCAAAATCTTCACCGAAGAATCCCTGAAGACTCCTTGAAGATTCTTTCTTCAGCTGAACTGTACCCCTGGTCCTCACAAAAAAAACAAAAAAAAAACAAAAAAGGACCCCTTACCAAAGATTTCCTCCGGAATCGCCGGAGGTGGCCATCATTACATGAATGACTATGCTCTACTTTGAGAGAATGATAGTCTTCGAATTGGCTCCAAAATCTTCACCGAAGAATCCCTGAAGACTCTTTGAAGATTCTTTCTTCAGCTGAATTGGACCCCTGGGCCCCACAAAAAAAAAAAAAAAAAAAAAAGGACCCCTTACCAAAGATTTCCTCCGGAATCGCCTGAGGTGGCCATCATTACATGAAAGACTATGCTCTAGTTTTAGAAAATGATAGTCTTCATATTGGCTCCAAAATCCTAACCCAAAATTCCCTGAAGACTCCTTGAAGACTCTTTCTTCAGCAGTATAACAGGTGTCATTTTTCAATTTCAAGGGTAATTTCTACCATTCATATAGCTGGTAGCCTTTATGACTATGCTCTAGTTTGAGAAAATGATAGTCTTAGTATTGGCGCCAAAATCTTCACTGAAGAATCCCTGAGGACTCCTTGAAGCTTCTTTCTTCAGCTAAATTGGACTCCTGGGCCCCACAAAAAAAACCAAAAAACTACCCCTTACCAAGGGTTTCCTCCGGAATCGCCGTAGGTAGCCATCATTACATGAATGGCTATGCTCTAGTTTGAGAAAATGATAGTCTTCGTATTGGCTCCAAAATCTTCACCGAAGAATCCCTGAAGACTCCTTGAAGATTCTTTCTTCAGCTGAATTGGACCCCTGGGCCCCACAAAAAAAAAAACAAAAAAGGACCCCTTACCAAAGATTTCCTCCGGAATCGCCGGAGGTGGCCATCATTACATGAATGACTATGCTCTAGTTTGAGAAAATGATAGTCTTTGTATTGGCGCAAAATCTTCACCAAAGAATCCCTGAAGACTCCTTGAAGATTCTTTCTTCAGCTGAACTGTACCCCTGGGCCCCACAAAAAAAAAAAAAAAAAGGACCCCTTACCAAAGATTTCCTCCGGAATCGCGGGAGGTGGCCATCATTACATGAATGACTATGCTCTAGTTTGAGAGAATGATAGTCTTCGTATTGGCTCCAAAATCTTCACTGAAGAATCCCTGAAGACTCTTTGAAGATTCTTTCTTCAGCTGAATTGGACCCCTGGGCCCCACAAACAAAAAAAAACAAAAAAGGGCCCCTTACCAAAGATTTCCTCCGGAATCGCAGGAGGTGGCCATCATTACATGAATGACTATGCTCTAGTTTTAGAAAATGATAGTCTTCATATTGGCTCCAAAATCCTCACCCAAGATTCTCTGAAGACTCCTTGAAGACTCTTTCTTCAGCAGTATAACAGGTGTCATTTTTCAATTTCAAGGGTAATTTCTACCATTTATATAGCTGGTAGCCTTTATGACTATGCTCTAGTTTGAGAAAATGATAGTCTTAGTATTGGCGCCAAAATCTTCACCGAAGAATCCCTGAAGACTCCTTGAAGATTCTTTCTTCAGCTGAATTGGACCCCTGGGCCCCACAAAAAAAAAAAAAAAAAGGACCCCTTAACAAAGATTTCCTCCGGGATCGCCAGAGGGGGCCATCATTACGTGAATGACTATGCTCTAGTTTGAGAAAATTATAGTCTTCGTATTGACGCCAAAATCTTCACCGAAGAATCCCTGAAGACTCCTTGAAGATTCTTTCTTCAGCTGAACTGGACCCCTGGGACCCACAAAAAAAAAAAACAAAAAAGGACCCCCTACTAAAGGTTTCTTCCGGAATCACCGGAGGTGGCCATCATTACATGAATGACTATGCTCTAGTTTGAGAAAATGATATCTTCGTATTGGCTCCAAAATATTCACCGAAGAATCTCTGAAGACTCCTTGAAGATTCTTTCTTCAGCTGAATTGGACCCCTGGGCCACACAAAAAAAAACAAAAAAGGACCCCTTACCAAAGATTTCCTCCGGGATCGCCAGAGGTGGCCATCATTACATGAATGACTATGCTCTAGTTTGAGAGAATGATAGTCTTCGTATTGACGCCAAAATCTTCACCGAAGAATCCCTGAAGACTCCTTGAAGATTCTTTTTTCAGCTGAACTGGACCCCTGGGCCCCACAAAAAAAAAAAAAAAAAAAAGGACCCCCTACCAAAGGTTTCTTCCGGAATCACCGGAGGTGGCCATCATTACATGAATGACTATGCTCTAGTTTGAGAAAATGATATCTTCGTATTGGCTCCAAAATATTCACCGAAGAATCCCTGAAGACTCCTTGAAGATTCTTTCTTCAGCTGAATTGGACCCCTGGGCCACACAAAAAAAAACAAAAAAGGACCCCTTACCAAAGATTTCCTCCGGAATCGCCGGAGGTAGCAATCATTACATGAATGACTATGCTCTAGTTTGAGAAAATGATATCTTCGCATTGGCTCCAAAATCTTCATCGAAGAATCCCTGAAGACTCCTTGAAGATTCTTTCTTCAGCTGAATTGGACCCCTGGGCCCCACAAAAAAAAAAACAAAAAAGGACCCCTTACCAAAGATTTCCTCCGGAATCGCCGGAGGTGGCCATCATTACATGAATGACTACGCTCTAGTTTGAGAAAATGATAGTCTTCGTATTGGCGCAAAATCTTCACCGAAGAATCCCTGAAGACTCCTTGAAGATTCTTTCTTCAGCTGAACTGTACCCCTGGTCCCCACAAAAAAAAAACAAAAAAAAAACAAAAAAGGACCCCTTACCAAAGATTTCCTCCGGAATCGCCGGAGGTGGCCATCATTACATGAATGACTATGCTCTAGTTTGAGAGAATGATAGTCTTCGAATTGGCTCCAAAATCTTCACCGAAGAATCCCTGAAGACTCTTTGAAGATTCTTTCTTCAGCTGAATTGGACCCCTGGGCCCCACAAAAAAAAAAAAAAAAAAAAAAGGACCCCTTACCAAAGATTTCCTCCGGAATCGCCTGAGGTGGCCATCATTACATGAATGACTATGCTCTAGTTTTAGAAAATGATAGTCTTCATATTGGCTCCAAAATCCTAACCCAAAATTCCCTGAAGACTCCTTGAAGACTCTTTCTTCAGCAGTATAACAGGTGTCATTTTTCAATTTCAAGGGTAATTTCTACCATTTATATAGCTGGTAGCCTTTATGACTATGCTCTAGTTTGAGAAAATGATAGTCTTAGTATTGGCGCCAAAATCTTCACTGAAGAATCCCTGAGGACTACTTGAAGCTTCTTTCTTCAGCTAAATTGGACTCCTGGGCCCCACAAAAAAAAAACAAAAAACTACCCCTTACCAAGGGTTTCCTCCGGAATCGCCGGAGGTAGCCATCATTACATGAATGACCATGCTCTAGTTTGAGAAAATGATAGTCTTCGTATTGGCTCCAAAATCTGCACCGAAGAATCCCTGAAGACTCCTTGAAGATTCTTTCTTCAGCTGAATTGGACCCCTGGGCCCCACAAAAAAAAACAAAAAAGGACCCCTTACCAAAGATTTCCTCCGGAATCGCCGGAGGTGGCCATCATTACATGAATGACTATGCTCTAGTTTGAGAAAATGATAGTCTTTGTATTGGCGCAAAATCTTCACCGAAGAATCCCTGAAGACTCCTTGAAGATTCTTTCTTCAGCTGAACTGTACCCCTGGGCCCCACAAAAAAAAAAAAAAAAGGACCCCTTACCAAAGATTTCCTCCGGAATCGCGGGAGGTGGCCATCATTACATGAATGACTATGCTCTAGTTTGAGAAAATGATATCTTCGTATTGGCTCCAAAATATTCACCGAAGAATCCCTGAAGACTCCTTGAAGATTCTTTCTTCAGCTGAATTGGACCCCTGGGCCCCACAAAAAAAAAAAAAACAAAAAAGGACCCCTTACCAAAGATTTCCTCCGGGATCGCCAGAGGTGGCCATCATTACATGAATGACTATGCTCTAGTTTGAGAGAATGATAGTCTTCGTATTGACGCCAATATCTTCACCGAAGAATCCCTGAAGACTCCTTGAAGATTCTTTTTTCAGCTGAACTGGACCCCTGGGCCCCACAAAAAAAAAAAAAAAAAGGACCCCCTACCAAAGGTTTCTTCCGGAATCACCGGAGGTGGCCATCATTACATGAATGACTATGCTCTAGTTTGAGAAAATGATATCTTCGTATTGGCTCCAAAATATTCACCGAAGAATCCCTGAAGACTCCTTGAAGATTCTTTCTTCAGCTGAATTGAACCCCTGGGCCACACAAAAAAAAAACAAAAAAGGACCTCTTACCAAAGATTTCCTCCGGAATCGCCGGAGGTAGCTATCATTACATGAATGACTATGCTCTAGTTTGAGAAAATGATAGTCTTCGTATTGGTGCCAAAATCTTCACCGAAGAATCCCTGAAGACTCCTTGAAGATTCTTTATTCAGCTGAACTGGACCCCTGGGCCCCACAAAAAAAAAAAAAAAAGGACCCCTTAGCAAAGATTTCCTCCGGAATCGCCGGAGGTAGCCATCATTACATGAATGACTATGCTCTAGTTTGAGAAAATGATAGTCTTCGTATTGGCTCCAAAATCTTCACCGAAGGATCCCTGAAGACTCTTTGAAGATTCTTTCTTCAGCTGAATTGGAACCCTGGGCCCCACAAAAAAAAAAAACGAAAAAGGACCCTTTACCAAAGATTTCCTCCGGAATCGCCGGAGGTGGCCATCATTACATGAATGACTATGCTATAGTTTTAGAAAAACGATAGTCTTCATATTGGCTCCAAAATCCTCACCCAAGATTCCCTGAAGACTCCTTGAAGACTCTTTCTTCAGCAGTATAATAGGTGTCATTTTTCAATTTTAGGGGTAATTTCTACCATTTATATAGCTGGTAGCCTTTATGACTATGCTCTAGTTTGAGAAAAAGATAGTCTTAGTATTGGCGCCAAAATCTTCACCGAAGAATCCCTGAAGACTCCTTGAGGATTCTTTCTTCAGCTGAATTGGACCCCTGGGCCCCACAAAAAAAAAAACAAAACAAAAAAGGACCCCTTACCAAAGATTTCCTCCGGAATTGCCGGAGGTGGCCATCATTACATGAATGACTATGCTCTGGTTTGAGAAAATGATAGTCTTCGTATTGGCGCCAAAATCTTCACCAAAAAATCCCTGAAGACTCCTTGAAGTTTCTTTCTTCAGCTGAACTGCACCCCAGGGCCCCACGAAAAAAAAAAAAAAATGGACCCCCTACCAAAGATTTCCTCCGGAATCGCCGGAGGTGGCCATCATTACATGAATGACTAAGCTCCAGTTTGAGAAAATGATAGTCTTCGTATTGGCGCCAAAATCTTCACCGAAGAATCCCTGAAGACTCCTTGAAGATTCTTTTTTCAGCTGAACTGGACCCCTGGGCCCCACAAAAAAAAAAAAAAAAAAAAAGGACCCCCTACCAAAGGTTTCTTCCGGAATCACCGGAGGTGGCCATCATTACATGAATGACTATGCTCTAGTTTGAGAAAATGATATCTTCGTATTGGCTCCAAAATATTCACCGAAGAATCCCTGAAGACTCCTTGAAGATTCTTTCTTCAGCTGAATTGGACCCCTGGGCCACACAAAAAAAAACAAAAAAGGACCCCTTACCAAAGATTTCCTCCGGAATCGCCGGAGGTAGCAATCATTACATGAATGACTATGCTCTAGTTTGAGAAAATGATATCTTCGCATTGGCTCCAAAATCTTCATCGAAGAATCCCTGAAGACTCCTTGAAGATTCTTTCTTCAGCTGAATTGGACCCCTGGGCCCCACAAAAAAAAAAAAAAACAAAAAAGGACCCCTTACCAAAGATTTCCTCCGGAATCGCCGGAGGTGGCCATCATTACATGAATGACTACGCTCTAGTTTGAGAAAATGATAGTCTTCGTATTGGCGCAAAATCTTCACCGAAGAATCCCTGAAGACTCCTTGAAGATTCTTTCTTCAGCTGAACTGTACCCCTGGTCCCCACAAAAAAAAAAAACAAAAAAAAAACAAAAAAGGACCCCTTACCAAAGATTTCCTCCGGAATCGCCGGAGGTGGCCATCATTACATGAATGACTATGCTCTAGTTTGAGAGAATGATAGTCTTCGAATTGGCTCCAAAATCTTCACCGAAGAATCCCTGAAGACTCTTTGAAGATTCTTTCTTCAGCTGAATTGGACCCCTGGGCCCCACAAAAAAAAAAAAACAAAAAAGGACCCCTTACCAAAGATTTCCTCCGGAATCGCCTGAGGTGGCCATCATTACATGAATGACTATGCTCTAGTTTTAGAAAATGATAGTCTTCATATTGGCTCCAAAATCCTAACCCAAAATTCCCTGAAGACTCCTTGAAGACTCTTTCTTCAGCAGTATAACAGGTGTCATTTTTCAATTTCAAGGGTAATTTCTACCATTTATATAGCTGGTAGCCTTTATGACTATGCTCTAGTTTGAGAAAATGATAGTCTTAGTATTGGCGCCAAAATCTTCACTGAAGAATCCCTGAGGACTACTTGAAGCTTCTTTCTTCAGCTAAATTGGACTCCTGGGCCCCACAAAAAAAAAACAAAAAACTACCCCTTACCAAGGGTTTCCTCCGGAATCGCCGGAGGTAGCCATCATTACATGAATGACTATGCTCTAGTTTGAGAAAATGATAGTCTTCGTATTGGCTCCAAAATCTTCACCGAAGAATCCCTGAAGACTCCTTGAAGATTCTTTCTTCAGCTGAATTGGACCCCTGGGCCCCACAAAAAAAAAACAAAAAAGGACCCCGTACCAAAGATTTCCTCCGGAATCGCCGGAGGTGGCCATCATTACATGAATGACTATGCTCTAGTTTGAGAAAATGATAGTCTTTGTATTGGCGCAAAATCTTCACCGAAGAATCCCTGAAGACTCCTTGAAGATTCTTTCTTCAGCTGAACTGTACCCCTGGGCCCCACAAAAAAAGAAAAAAAAAAAAAGGACCCCTTACCAAAGATTTCCTCCGGAATCGCGGGAGGTGGCCATCATTACATGAATGACTGTGCTCTAGTTTGAGAGAATGATAGTCTTCGTATTGGCTCCAAAATCTTCACTGAAGAATCCCTGAAGACTCTTTGAAGATTCTTTCTTCAGCTGAATTGGACCCCTGGGCCCCACAAAAAAAAAAAAAACAAAAAAGGGCCCCTTACCAAAGATTTCCTCCGGAAACGCAGGAGGTGGCCATCATTACATGAATGACTATGCTCTAGTTTTAGAAAATGATAGTCTTCATATTGGCTCCAAAATCCTCACCCAAGATTCCCTGAAGACTCCTTGAAGACTCTTTCTTCAGCAGTATAATAGGTGTCATTTTTCAATTTCAAGGGTAATTTCTACCATTTATATAGCTGGTAGCCTTTATGACTATGCTCTAGTTTGAGAAAATGATAGTCTTAGTATTGGCGCCAAAATCTTCACCGAAGAATCCCTGAAGACTCCTTGAAGATTCTTTCTTCAGCTGAATTGGACCCCTGGGCCCCACAAAAAAAAAAAAAAAAGGACCCCTTAACAAAGATTTCCTCCGGGATCGCCAGAGGTGGCCATCATTACGTGAATGACTATGCTCTAGTTTGAGAAAATTATAGTCTTCGTATTGACGCCAAAATCTTCACCGAAGAATCCCTGAAGACTCCTTGAAGATTCTTTCTTCAGCTGAACTGGACCCCTGGGACCCACAAAGAAAAAAAAACAAAAAAGGACCCCCTACCAAAGGTTTCTTCCGGAATCACCGGAGGTGGCCATCATTACATGAATGACTATGCTCTAGTTTGAGAAAATGATATCTTCGTATTGGCTCCAAAATATTCACCGAAGAATCTCTGAAGACTCCTTGAAGATTCTTTCTTCAGCTGAATTGGACCCCTGGGCCACACAAAAAAAAACAAAAAAGGACCCCTTACCAAAGATTTCCTCCGGGATCGCCAGAGGTGGCCATCATTACATGAATGACTATGCTCTAGTTTGAGAGAATGATAGTCTTCGTATTGACGCCAAAATCTTCACCGAAGAATCCCTGAAGACTCCTTGAAGATTCTTTTTTCAGCTGAACTGGACCCCTGGGCCCCACAAAAAAAAAAAAAAAGGACCCCCTACCAAAGGTTTCTTCAGGAATCACCGGAGGTGGCCATCATTACATGAATGACTATGCTCTAGTTTGAGAAAATGATATCTTCGTATTGGCTCCAAAATATTCACCGAAGAATCCCTGAAGACTCCTTGAAGATTCTTTCTTCAGCTGAATTGGACCCCTGGGCCATACAAAAAAAAAAAAACAAAAAAGGACCCCTTACCAAAGATTTCCTCCGGAATCGCCGGAGGTAGCCATCATTACATGAATGACTATGCTCTAGTTTGAGAAAATGATATCTTCGTATTGGCTCCAAAATCTTCATCGAAGAATCCCTGAAGACTCCTTGAAGATTCTTTCTTCAGCTGAATTGGACCCCTGGGCCCCACAAAAAAAAAAAAAAGGACCCCTTACCAAAGATTTCCTCCGGAATCGCCGGAGGTGGCCATCATTACATGAATGACTACGCTCTAGTTTGAGAAAATGATAGTCTTCGTATTGGCGCAAAATCTTCACCGAAGAATCCCTGAAGACTCCTTGAAGATTCCTTCTTCAGCTGAACTGTACCCCTGGTCCCCACAAAAAAAACAAAAAAAAAACAAAAAAGGACCCCTTACCAAAGATTTCCTCCGGAATCGCCGGAGTTGGCCATCATTACATGAATGACTATGCTCTACTTTGAGAGAATGATAGTCTTCGAATTGGCTCCAAAATCTTCACCGAAGAATCCCTGAAGACTCTTTGAAGATTCTTTCTTCAGCTGAATTGGACCCCTGGGCCCCACAAAAAAAAAAAAAAAAAAAAAAAAAAGTACCAAAGATTTCCTCCGGAATCGCCTGAGGTGGCCATCATTACATGAATGACTATGCTCTAGTTTTAGAAAATGATAGTCTTCATATTGGCTCCAAAATCCTAACCCAAAATTCCCTGAAGACTCCTTCAAGACTCTTTCTTCAGCAGTATAACAGGTGTCATTTTTCAATTTCAAGGGTAATTTCTACCATTTATATAGCTGGTAGCCTTTATGACTATGCTCTAGTTTGAGAAAATGATAGTCTTAGTATTGGCGCCAAAATCTTCACTGAAGAATCCCTGAGGACTCCTTGAAGCTTCTTTCTTCAGCTAAATTGGACTCCTGGGCCCCACAAAAAAAAACAAAAAACTACCCCTTACCAAGGGTTTCCTCCGGAATCGCCGGAGGTAGCCATCATTACATGAATGGCTATGCTCTAGTTTGAGAAAATGATAGTCTTCGTATTGGCTCCAAAATCTTCACCGAAGAATCCCTGAAGACTCCTTGAAGATTCTTTCTTCAGCTGAATTGGACCCCTGGGCCCCACAAAAAAAAAACAAAAAAGGACCCCTTACCAAAGATTTCCTCCGGAATCGCCGGAGGTGGCCATCATTACATGAATGACTATGCTCTAGTTTGAGAAAATGATAGTCTTTGTATTGGCGAAAATCTTCACCAAAGAATCCCTGAAGACTCCTTGAAGATTCTTTCTTCAGCTGAACTGTACCCCTGGGCCCCACAAAAAAAAAAAAAAAAAAAAAGGACCCCTTACCAAAGATTTCCTCCGGAATCGCGGGAGGTGGCCATCATTACATGAATGACTATGCTCTTGTTTGAGAGAATGATAGTCTTCGTATTGGCTCCAAAATCTTCACTGAAGAATCCCTGAAGACTCTTTGAAGATTCTTTCTTCAGCTGAATTGGACCCCTGGGCCCCACAAAAAAAAAAAAAAAAAAAAAGGGCCCCTTACCAAAGATTTCCTCCGGAATCGCAGGAGGTGGCCATCATTACATGAATGACTATGCTCTAGTTTTAGAAAATGATAGTCTTCATATTGGCTCCAAAATCCTCACCCAAGATTCCCTGAAGACTCCTTGAAGACTCTTTCTTCAGCAGTATAACAGGTGTCATTTTTCAATTTCAAGGGTAATTTCTACCATTTATATAGCTGGTAGCCTTTATGACTATGCTCTAGTTTGAGAAAATGATAGTCTTAGTATTGGCGCCAAAATCTTCACCGAAGAATCCCTGAAGACTCCTTGAAGATTCTTTCTTCAGCTGAATTGGACCCCTGGGCCCCACAAAAAAAAAAAAAAAAAGGACCCCTTAACAAAGATTTCCTCCGGGATCGCCAGAGGTGGCCATCATTACGTGAATGACTATGCTCTAGTTTGAGAAAATTATAGTCTTCGTATTGACGCCAAAATCTTCACCGAAGAATCCCTGAAGACTCCTTGAAGATTCTTTCTTCAGCTGAACTGGACCCCTGGGACCCACAAAAAAAAAAAAAACAAAAAAGGACCCCCTACCAAAGGTTTCTTCCGGAATCACCGGAGGTGGCCATCATTACATGAATGACTATGCTCTAGTTTGAGAAAATGATATCTTCGTATTGGCTCCAAAATATTCACCGAAGAATCTCTGAAGACTCCTTGAAGATTCTTTCTTCAGCTGAATTGGACCCCTGGGCCACACAAAAAAAAACAAAAAAGGACCCCTTACCAAAGATTTCCTCCGGGATCGCCAGAGGTGGCCATCATTACATGAATGACTATGCTCTAGTTTGAGAGAATGATAGTCTTCGTATTGACGCCAAAATCTTCACCGAAGAATCCCTGAAGACTCCTTGAAGATTCTTTTTTCAGCTGAACTGGACCCCTGGGCCCCACAAAAAAAAAAAAAAAAGGACCCCCTACCAAAGGTTTCTTCCGGAATCACCGGAGGTGGCCATCATTACATGAATGACTATGCTCTAGTTTGAGAAAATGATATCTTCGTATTGGCTCCAAAATATTCACCGAAGAATCCCTGAAGACTCCTTGAAGATTCTTTCTTCAGCTGAATTGGACCCCTGGGCCACACAAAAAAAAAAAAAAAAGGACCCCTTACCAAAGATTTCCTCCGGAATCGCCGGAGGTAGCAATCATTACATGAATGACTATGCTCTAGTTTGAGAAAATGATATCTTCGCATTGGCTCCAAAATCTTCATCGAAGAATCCCTGAAGACTCCTTGAAGATTCTTTCTTCAGCTGAATTGGACCCCTGGGCCCCACAAAAAAAAAAACAAAAAAGGACCCCTTACCAAAGATTTCCTCCGGAATCGCCGGAGGTGGCCATCATTACATGAATGACTACGCTCTAGTTTGAGAAAATGATAGTCTTCGTATTGGCGCAAAATCTTCACCGAAGAATCCCTGAAGACTCCTTGAAGATTCTTTCTTCAGCTGAACTGTACCCCTGATCCCCACAAAAAAAAAAACAAAAAAAAAAAACAAAAAAGGACCCCTTACCAAAGATTTCCTCCGGAATCGCCGGAGGTGGCCATCATTACATGAATGACTATGCTCTACTTTGAGAGAATGATAGTCTTCGAATTGGCTCCAAAATCTTCACCGAAGAATCCCTGAAGACTCTTTGAAGATTCTTTCTTCAGCTGAATTGGACCCCTGGGCCCCACAAAAAAAAAAAAACAAAAAAGGACCCCTTACCAAAGATTTCCTCCGGAATCGCCTGAGGTGGCCATCATTACATGAATGACTATGCTCTAGTTTTAGAAAATGATAGTCTTCATATTGGCTCCAAAATCCTAACCCAAAATTCCCTGAAGACTCCTTGAAGACTCTTTCTTCAGCAGTATAACAGGTGTCATTTTTCAATTTCAAGGGTAATTTCTACCATTTATATAGCTGGTAGCCTTTATGACTATGCTCTAGTTTGAGAAAATGATAGTCTTAGTATTGGCGCCAAAATCTTCACTGAAGAATCCCTGAGGACTACTTGAAGCTTCTTTCTTCAGCTAAATTGGACTCCTGGGCCCCACAAAAAAAAAAACAAAAAACTACCCCTTACCAAGGGTTTCCTCCGGAATCGCCGGAGGTAGCCATCATTACATGAATGACCATGCTCTAGTTTGAGAAAATGATAGTCTTCGTATTGGCTCCAAAATCTTCACCGAAGAATCCCTGAAGACTCCTTGAAGATTCTTTCTTCAGCTGAATTGGACCCCTGGGCCCCACAAAAAAAAACAAAAAAGGACCCCTTACCAAAGATTTCCTCCGGAATCGCCGGTGGTGGCCATCATTACATGAATGACTATGCTCTAGTTTGAGAAAATGATAGTCTTTGTATTTGCGCAAAATCTTCACCGAAGAATCCCTGAAGACTCCTTGAAGATTCTTTCTTCAGCTGAACTGTACCCCTGGGCCCCACAAAAAAAAAAAAAAAAAGGACCCCTTACCAAAGATTTCCTCCGGAATCGCGGGAGGTGGCCATCATTACATGAATGACTATGCTCTAGTTTGAGAAAATGATATCTTCGTATTGGCTCCAAAATATTCACCGAAGAATCCCTGAAGACTCCTTGAAGATTCTTTCTTCAGCTGAATTGGACCCCTGGGCCACACAAAAAAAAACAAAAAAGGACCCCTTACCAAAGATTTCCTCCGGGATCGCCAGAGGTGGCCATCATTACATGAATGACTATGCTCTAGTTTGAGAGAATGATAGTCTTCGTATTGACGCCAATATCTTCACCGAAGAATCCCTGAAGACTCCTTGAAGATTCTTTTTTCAGCTGAACTGGACCCCTGGGCCCCACAAAAAAAAAAAAAAAAGGACCCCCTACCAAAGGTTTCTTCCGGAATCACCGGAGGTGGCCATCATTACATGAATGACTATGCTCTAGTTTGAGAAAATGATATCTTCGTATTGGCTCCAAAATATTCACCGAAGAATCCCTGAAGACTCCTTGAAGATTCTTTCTTCAGCTGAATTGAACCCCTGGGCCACACAAAAAAAAACAAAAAAGGACCTCTTACCAAAGATTTCCTCCGGAATCGCCGGAGGTAGCCATCATTACATGAATGACTATGCTCTAGTTTGAGAAAATGATAGTCTTCGTATTGGCGCCAAAATCTTCACCGAAGAATCCCTGAAGACTCCTTGAAGATTCTTTATTCAGCTGAACTGGACCCCTGGGCCCCACAAAAAAAAAAAAAAAAAGGACCCCTTAGCAAAGATTTCCTCCGGAATCGCCGGAGGTAGCCATCATTACATGAATGACTATGCTCTAGTTTGAGAAAATGATAGTCTTCGTATTGGCTCCAAAATCTTCACCGAAGGATCCCTGAAGACTCTTTGAAGATTCTTTCTTCAGCTGAATTGGAACCCTGGGCCCCACAAAAAAAAAAAAACGAAAAAGGACCCTTTACCAAAGATTTCCTCCGGAATCGCCGGAGGTGGCCATCATTACATGAATGACTATGCTATAGTTTTAGAAAAACGATAGTCTTCATATTGGCTCCAAAATCCTCACCCAAGATTCCCTGAAGACTCCTTGAAGACTCTTTCTTCAGCAGTATAATAGGTGTCATTTTTCAATTTCAGGGGTAATTTCTACCATTTATATAGCTGGTAGCCTTTATGACTATGCTCTAGTTTGAGAAAAAGATAGTCTTAGTATTGGCGCCAAAATCTTCACCGAAGAATCCCTGAAGACTCCTTGAGGATTCTTTCTTCAGCTGAATTGGACCCCTGGGCCCCACAAAAAAAAACAAAACAAAAAAGGACCCCTTACCAAAGATTTCCTCCGGAATTGCCGGAGGTGGCCATCATTACATGAATGACTATGCTCTGGTTTGAGAAAATGATAGTCTTCGTATTGGCGCCAAAATCTTCACCAAAAAATCCCTGAAGACTCCTTGAAGTTTCTTTCTTCAGCTGAACTGCACCCCAGGGCCCCACGAAAAAAAAAAAAAATGGACCCCCTACCAAAGATTTCCTCCGGAATCGCCGGAGGTGGCCATCATTACATGAATGACTAAGCTCCAGTTTGAGAAAATGATAGTCTTCGTATTGGCGCCAAAATCTTCACCGAAGAATCCCTGAAGACTCCTTGAAGATTCTTTTTTCAGCTGAACTGGACCCCTGTGCCCCACAAAAAAAAAAAAAAAAAAGACCCCCTACCAAAGGTTTCTTACGGAATCACCGGAGGTGGCCATCATTACATGAATGACTATGCTCTAGTTTGAGAAAATGATATCTTCGTATTGGCTCCAAAATATTCACCGAAGAATCCCTGAAGACTCCTTGAAGATTCTTTCTTCAGCTGAATTGGACCCCTGGGCCACACAAAAAAAAACAAAAAAGGACCCCTTACCAAAGATTTCCTCCGGAATCGCCGGAGGTAGCAATCATTACATGAATGACTATGCTCTAGTTTGAGAAAATTATATCTTCGCATTGGCTCCAAAATCTTCATCGAAGAATCCCTGAAGACTCCTTGAAGATTCTTTCTTCAGCTGAATTGGACCCCTGGGCCCCACAAAAAACAAAAAAACAAAAAAGGACCCCTTACCAAAGATTTCCTCCGGAATCGCCGGAGGTGGCCATCATTACATGAATGACTACGCTCTAGTTTGAGAAAATGATAGTCTTCGTATTGGCGCAAAATCTTCACCGAAGAATCCCTGAAGACTCCTTGAAGATTCTTTCTTCAGCTGAACTGTACCCCTGGTCCCCACAAAAAAAAAAAACAAAAAAAAAAAACAAAAAAGGACCCCTTACCAAAGATTTCCTCCGGAATCGCCGGAGGTGGCCATCATTACATGAATGACTATGCTCTAGTTTGAGAGAATGATAGTCTTCGAATTGGCTCCAAAATCTTCACCGAAGAATCCCTGAAGACTCTTTGAAGATTCTTTCTTCAGCTGAATTGGACCCCTGGGCCCCACAAAAAAAAAAAAAAAAAAAAGGACCCCTTACCAAAGATTTCCTCCGGAATCGCCTGAGGTGGCCATCATTACATGAATGACTATGCTCTAGTTTTAGAAAATGATAGTCTTCATATTGGCTCCAAAATCCTAACCCAAAATTCCCTGAAGACTCCTTGAAGACTCTTTCTTCAGCAGTATAACAGGTGTCATTTTTCAATTTCAAGGGTAATTTCTACCATTTATATAGCTGGTAGCCTTTATGACTATGCTCTAGTTTGAGAAAATGATAGTCTTAGTATTGGCGCCAAAATCTTCACTGAAGAATCCCTGAGGACTCCTTGAAGCTTCTTTCTTCAGCTAAATTGGACTCCTGGGCCCCACAAAAAAAAAACAAAAAACTACCCATTACCAAGGGTTTCCTCCGGAATCGCCGGAGGTAGCCATCATTACATGAATGACTATGCTCTAGTTTGAGAAAATGATAGTCTTCGTATTGGCTCCAAAATCTTCACCGAAGAATCCCTGAAGACTCCTTGAAGATTCTTTCTTCAGCTGAATTGGACCCCTGGGCCCCACAAAAAAAAACTAAAAAGGACCCCTTACCAAAGATTTCCTCCGGAATCGCCGGAGGTGGCCATCATTACATGAATGACTATGCTCTAGTTTGAGAAAATGATAGTCTTTGTATTGGCGCAAAATCTTCACCGAAGAATCCCTGAAGACTCCTTGAAGATTCTTTCTTCAGCTGAACTGTACCCCTGGGCCCCACAAAAAAAAAAAAAAAAGGACCCCTTACCAAAGATTTCCTCCGGAATCGCGGGAGGTGGCCATCATTACATGAATGACTATGCTCTAGTTTGAGAAAATGATAGTCTTTGTATTGGCGCAAAATCTTCACCGAAGAATCCCTGAAGACTCCTTGAAGATTCTTTCTTCAGCTGAACTGTACCCCTGGGCCCCACAAAAAAAAAAAAAAAAGGACCCCTCACCAAAGATTTCCTCCGGAATCGCCGGAAGTGGCCATCATTACATGAATGACTATGCTCTAGTTTGAGAAAATGATAGTCTTCGTATTGGCGCCAAAATCTTCATCGAAGATTCCCTGAAGACTCCTTGAAGATTCTTTCTTCAGCTGAACTGGACCCCTGGGCCCCACAAAAAAAAAAAAAAAAGGACCACTTACCAAAGATTTCCTCCGGAATCGCGGGAGGTGGCCATCATTACATGAATGACTATGCTCTAGTTTGAGAGAATGATAGTCTTCGTATTGGCTCCAAAATCTTCACTGAAGAATCCCTGAAGACTCTTTGAAGATTCTTTCATCAGCTGAATTGGACCCCTGGGCCCCACAAAAAAAAAAAAAAACAAAAAAGGGCCCCTTACCAAAGACTTCCTCCGGAATCGCAAGAGGTGGCCATCATTACATGAATGACTATGCTCTAGTTTTAGAAAATGATAGTCTTCATATTGGCTCCAAAATCCTCACCCAAGATTCCCTGAAGACTCCTTGAAGACTCTTTCTTCAGCAGTATAACTGGTGTCATTTTTCAATTTCAAGGGTAATTTCTACCATTTATATAGCTGGTAGCCTTTATGACTATGCTCTAGTTTGAGAAAATGATAGTCTTAGTATTGGCGCCAAAATCTTCACCGAAGAATCCCTGAAGACTCCTTGAAGATTCTTTCTTCAGCTGAATTGGACCCCTGGGCCCCACAAAAAAAAAAAAAGGACCCCTTAACAAAGATTTCCTCCGGGATCGACAGAGGTGGCCATCATTACATGAATGACTATGCTATAGTTTTAGAAAAACGATAGTCTTCATATTGGCTCCAAAATCCTCACCCAAGATTCCCTGAAGACTCCTTGAAGACTCTTTCTTCAGCAGTATAATAGGTGTCATTTTTCAATTTCAGGGGTAATTTCTACCATTTATATAGCTGGTAGCCTTTATGACTATGCTCTAGTTTGAGAAAATGATAGTCTTAGTATTGGCGCCAAAATCTTCACCGAAGAATCCCTGAAGACTCCTTGAGGATTCTTTCTTCAGCTGAATTGGACCCCTGGGCCCCACAAAAAAAAAAAAAAAAAAAAAAGGACCCCTTACCAAAGATTTCCTCCGGAATTGCCGGAGGTGGCCATCATTACATGAATGACTATGCTCTGGTTTGAGAAAATGATAGTCTTCGTATTGGCGCCAAAATCTTCACCAAAAAATCCCTGAAGACTCCTTGAAGTTTCTTTCTTCAGCTGAACTGGACCCCAGGGCCCCACGAAAAAAAAAAAAAATGGACCCCCTACCAAAGATTTCCTCCGGAATCGCCGGAGGTGGCCATCATTACATGAATGACTCAGCTCTAGTTTGAGAAAATGATAGTCTTCGTATTGGCGCAAAAATCTTCACCGAAGAATCCCTGAAGACTCCTTGAAGATTCTTTCTTCAGCTGAATTGGACCTCTGGGCCCCACAAAAAAAAAAAAAACAAAAAAGGACCCCTCACCAAAGATTTCCTCCGGAATCGCCGGAAGTGGCCATCATTACATGAATGACTATGCTCTAGTTTGAGAAAATGATAGTCTTCGTATTGGCGCCAAAATCTTCATCGAAGATTCCCTGAAGACTCCTTGAAGATTCTTTCTTCAGCTGAACTGGACCCCTGGGCCCCACCAAAAAAAAAAAAAAAAAAAAGGACCCCTTACCAAAGATTTCCTCCGGAATCGCCGGAGGTGGCCATCATTACATGAATGACTATGCTCTAGTTTGAGAAAATGATAGTCTTCGTATTGGCGCAAAATCTTCACCGAAGAATCCCTGAAGACTCCTTGAAGATTCTTTCTTCAGCTGAACTGTACCCCTGGTCCCCACAAAAAAAACAAAACAAACAAAAAAGGACCCCTTACCAAAGATTTCCTCCGGAATCGCCGGAGGTGGCCATCATTACATGAATGACTATGCTCTAGTTTGAGAAAATGATGGTCTTCGTATTGGCTCCAAAATCTTCACCGAAGAATCCCTGGATACGCCTTGAAGATTCTTTATTCAGCTGAACTGGACCCCTGGGCCCCACAAAAAAAAAAAAAAGGACCCCTTACCAAAGATTTCCTCCGGAATCGCCGGAGGTGGCCATCATTACAAGAATGACTATGCTCTAGTTTGAGAAAATGATAGTCTTCGTATTGGCTCCAAAATCTTCACCGAAGGATCCCTGAAGACTCTTTGAAGATTCTTTCTTCAGCTGAATTGTATCCCTGGGCCCCACAAAAAAAAAAAAAGGACCCCTTACCAAAGATTTCCTCCGGAATCGCCGGAGGTGGCCATCATTTTATGAAAGACTATGCTCTAGTTTTAGAAAAACAATAGTCTTCATATTGGCTCCAAAATCCTCACCCAAGATTCCCTGAAGACTCCTTGAAGACTCTTTCTTCAGCAGTATAATAGGTGTCGTTTTTCAATTTCAGGGGTAATTTCTACCATTTATATAGCTGGTAGCCTTCATGACTATGCTCTAGTTTGAGAAAATGATAGTCTTCGTATTGGCTCCAAAATCTTCACAAAAGAATCCCTGAAGACTCTTTGAAGATTCTTTCTTCAGCTGAATTGGAACCCTGGGCCCCACAAAAAAAAACAAAAAAGGACCCCTTACCAAAGATTTCCTCCGGAATCGCCGGAGGTGGCAATCATTACATGAATGACTATGCTCTAGTTTTAGAAAATGATAGTCTTCATATTGGCTCCAAAATCCTCACCCAAGATTCCCTGAAGACTCCTTGAAGACTCTTTCTTCAGCAATATAACAGGTGTCATTTTTCAATTTCAAGGGTAATTTCTACCATTTATATAGCTGGTAGCCTTTATGACTATGCTCTAGTTTGAGAAAATGATAGTCTTAGTATTGGCGCCAAAATCTTCACCCAAGAATCTCTGAAGACTCCTTGAAGATTCTTTCTTCAGCTGAATTGGACCCCTGGGCCCCACAAAAAAAAAAAAAAAAAAAGGACCCCTTACCAAAGATTTCCTCCGGAATCGCCGGAGGTGGCCATCATTACATGAATGACTATGCTCTAGTTTGAGAAAATGATAGTCTTCGTATTGGCGCCAAAATCTTCACCAAAAAATCCCTGAAGACTCCTTGAAGATTCTTTCTTCAGCTGAACTGGACCCCTGGACCCACGAAAAAAAAAAAAAAAAAAAAAAACTACCAAAGATTTCCTCCGGAATCGCCGGAGGTGGCCATCATTACATGAATGACTATGCTCTAGTTTGAGAAAATGATAGTCTTCGTATTGGCTCCAAAATCTTCACCGAAGAATCCCTGAAGACTCCTTGAAGATTCTTTCTTCAGCTGAATTGGACCCCTGGGCCCCACAAAAAAAAAACAAAAAAGGACCCCTTACTAAAGATTTCCTCCGGAATCGCCGGAGATGGCCATCATTAAATGAATGACTAAGCTCTAGTTTGAGAAAATGATAATCTTCGTATTGGCACCAAAATCTTCACCGAAGAATCCCTGAAGACTCCTTGAAGATTCTTTCTTCAGCTGAATTGAACCCCTGGGCCCCACAAAAAAAAACAAAAAAGGACCCCTCACCAAAGATTTCCTCCGGAATCGCCGGAGGTGGACATCTTTACATGAATGACTATGCTCTAGTTTGAGAAAATGATAGTCTTCGTATTGGCGCAAAAATCTTCACCGAAGATTCCCTGAAGACTCCTTGAAGATTCTTTCTTCAGCTGAACTGGAGCCCTGGGCCCCACAAAAAAATAAAAAGGACCCCTTACCAAAGATTTCCTCCGGAATCGCCGGAGGTGGCCATCATTCCATGAACGACTATGCTCTAGTTTGAGAAAATGATAGTCTTCGTATTGGCTCCAAAATCTTCACCGAAGAATCCCTGAAGACTCCTTGAAGATTCTTTCTTCAGCTGAATTGGACCCCTGGGCCCCACAAAAAAAAAACAAAAAACTACCCCTTACCAAAGATTTCCTCCGGAATCGCCGGAGGTGGCCATCATTACATGAATGACTACGCTCTAGTTTGAGAAAATGATAGTCTTCGTATTGGCGCAAAATCTTCACCGAAGAATCCCTGAAGACTCCTTGAAGATTCTTTCTTCAGCTGAAGTGTACCCCTGGGCCCCACAAAAAAAAAAAAAAAAAAAAAAAAAAAAAGGACCCCTTACCAAAGATTTCCTCCGGAATCGCCGGAGATGGCCATCATTACATGAATGACTATGCTCTACTTTGAGAGAATGATAGTCTTCGTATTGGCTCCAAAATATTCACCGAAGAATCCCTGAAGACTCTTTGAAGATTCTTTCTTCGGCTGAATTGGACCCCTGGGCCCCACAAAAAAAAAACAAAAAAGGACCCCTTACCAAAGATTTCCTCCGGAATCGCCGGAGGTGGCCATCATTACATGAATGACTATGCTCTAGTTTTAGAAAATGATAGTCTTCATATTGGCTCCAAAATCCTCACCCAAGATTCCCTGAAGACTCCTTGAAGACTCTTTCTTCAGCAGTATAACAGGTGTCATTTTTCAATTTCAAGGGTAATTTCTACCATTTATATAGCTGGTAGCCTTTATGACTATGCTCTAGTTTGAGAAAATGATAGTCTTAGTATTGGCGCCAAAATCTTCACCGAAGAATCCCTGAAGAATCCTTGAAGATTCTTTCTTCAGCTGAATTGGACCCTTGTGTCCCCCCAAAAAAAAAGAAAAAAGGACCCCTTACCAAAGATTTCCTCCGGAAACGCCGGAAGTGGCCATCATTACATGAATGACTATGCTCTAGTTTGAGAAAATGATAGTCTTCGTATTGGCTACAAAATCTTCACCGAAGAATCCCTGAAGACTCCTTGAAGCTTCTCTCTTCAGCTAAATTGGACTCCTGGGCCGCACAAAAAAAAACAAAAAACTACCCCTTACCAAGGGTTTCCTCCGGAATCGCCGGAGGTAGCCATCATTACATGAATGACTATGCTCTAGTTTGAGAAAATGATAGTCTTCGTATTGGCTCCAAAATCTTCACCGAAGAATCCCTGAAGACTCCTTGAAGATTCTTTATTCAGCTGAACTGGACCCCTGGGCCCCACAAAAAAAAAAAAAAAAAGGACCCCTTACCAAAGATTTCCTCCGGAATCGCCGGAGGTGGCCATCATTACAAGAATGACTATGCTCTAGTTTGAGAAAATGATAGTCTTCGTATTGGCTCCAAAATCTTCACCGAAGGATCCCTGACGACTCTTTGAAGGTTCTTTCTTCAGCTGAATTGTATCCCTGGGCCCCACAAAAAAAAAAAAAGGACCCCTTACCAAAGATTTCCTCCGGAATCGCCGGAGGTGGCCATCATTACATGAATGACTATGCTCTAGTTTGAGAAAATGATAGTCTTCGTATTGGCTCCAAAATCTTCATCGAAGAATCCCTGAAGACTCCTTGAAGATTCTTTCTTCAGCTGAATTGGACCCCTGGGCCCCACAAAAAAAAAAACAAAAAAGGACCCCTTACCAAAGATTTCCTCCGGAATCGCCGGAGGTGGCCATCATTACATGAATGACTACGCTCTAGTTTGAGAAAATGATAGTCTTCGTATTGGCGCAAAATCTTCACCGAAGAATCCCTGAAGACTCCTTGAAGATTCTTTCTTCAGCTGAACTGTACCCCTGGCCCCACAAAAAAAACAAAACAAACAAAAAAGGACCCCTTACCAAAGATTTCCTCCGGAATCGCCGGAGGTGGCCATCATTACATGAATGACTATGCTCTAGTTTGAGAAAATGATGGTCTTCGTATTGGCGCCAAAATCTTCACCGAAGAATCCCTGGATACGCCTTGAAGATTCTTTATTCAGCTGAACTGGACCCCTGGGCCCCACAAAAAAAAAAAAAAAAAGGACCCCTTACCAAAGATTTCCTCCGGAATCGCCGGAGGTGGCCATCATTACAAGAATGACTATGCTCTAGTTTGAGAAAATGATAGTCTTCGTATTGGCTCCAAAATCTTCACCGAAGGATCCCTGAAGACTCTTTGAAGATTCTTTCTTCAGCTGAATTGTATCCCTGGGCCCCACAAAAAAAAAAAAAAGGACCCCTTACCGAAGATTTCCTCCGGAATCGCCGGAGGTGGCCATCATTTTATGAATGACTATGCTCTAGTTTTAGAAAAACAATAGTCTTCATATTGGCTCCAAAATCCTCACCCAAGATTCCCTGAAGACTCCTTGAAGACTCTTTCTTCAGCAGTATAATAGGTGTCGTTTTTCAATTTCAGGGGTAATTTCTACCATTTATATAGCTGGTAGCCTTTATGACTATGCTCTAGTTTGAGAAAATGATAGTCTTCGTATTGGCTCCAAAATCTTCACAAAAGAATCCCTGAAGACTCTTTGAAGATTCTTTCTTCAGCTGAATTGGAACCCTGGGCCCCACAAAAAAAAACAAAAAAGGACCCCTTACCAAAGATTTCCTCCGGAATCGCCGGAGGTGGCCATCATTACATGAATGACTATGCTCTAGTTTTAGAAAATGATAGTCTTCATATTGGCTCCAAAATCCTCACTCAAGATTCCCTGAAGACTCCTTGAAGACTCTTTCTTCAGCAATATAACAGGTGTCATTGTTCAATTTCAAGGGTAATTTCTACCATTTATATAGCTGGTAGCCTTTATGACTATGCTCTAGTTTGAGAAAATGATAGTCTTAGTATTGGCGCCAAAATCTTCACCCAAGAATCTCTGAAGACTCCTTGAAGATTCTTTCTTCAGCTGAATTGGAACCCTGGGCCCCAAAAAAAAAAAAAACAAAAAAGGACCCATTACCAAAGATTTCCTCCGGAATCGCCGGAGGTGGCCATCATTACATGAATGACTATGCTCTAGTTTTAGAAAATGATAGTCTTCATATTGGCTCCAGAATCCTCACCCAAGATTCCCTGAAGACTCCTTGAAGACTCTTTCTTCAGCAATATAACAGGTGTCATTGTTCAATTTCAAGGGTAATTTCTACCATTTATATAGCTGGTAGCCTTTATGACTATGCTCTAGTTTGAGAAAATGATAGTCTTAGTATTGGCGCCAAAATCTTCACCCAAGAATCTCTGAAGACTCCTTGAAGATTCTTTCTTCAGCTGAATTGGACCCCTGGGCCCCACAAAAAAAAAAAAAAAAGGACCCCTTACCAAAGATTTCCTCCGGAATCGCCGGAGGTGGCCATCATTACATGAATGACTATGCTCTAGTTTGAGAAAATGATAGTCTTCGTATTGGCGCCAAAATCTTCACCAAAAAATCCCTGAAGACTCCTTGAAGATTCTTTCTTCAGCTGAACTGGACCCCTGGACCCACGAAAAAAAAAAAAAAAAAAAAAAAACTACCAAAGATTTCCTCCGGAATCGCCGGAGGTGGCCATCATTACATGAATGACTATGCTCTAGTTTGAGAAAATGATAGTCTTCGTATTGGCTCCAAAATCTTCACCGAAGAATCCCTGAAGACTCCTTGAAGATTCTTTCTTCAGCTGAATTGGACCCCTGGGCCCCACAAAAAAAACAAAAAAACAAAAAAGGGCCCCTTACTAAAGATTTCCTCCGGAATCGCCGGAGATGGCCATCATTAAATGAATGACTAAGCTCTAGTTTGAGAAAATGATAATCTTCGTATTGGCACCAAAATCTTCACCGAAGAATCCCTGAAGACTCCTTGAAGATTCTTTCTTCAGCTGAATTGAACCCCTGGGCCCCACAAAAAAAAACAAAAAAGGACCCCTCACCAAAGATTTCCTCCGGAATCGCCGGAGGTGGACATCTTTACATGAATGACTATGCTCTAGTTTGAGAAAATGATAGTCTTCGTATTGGCGCAAAAATCTTCACCGAAGATTCCCTGAAGACTCCTTGAAGATTCTTTCTTCAGCTGAACTGGAGCCCTGGGCCCCACAAAAAAAAAAAAGGACCCCTTACCAAAGATTTCCTCCGGAATTGCCGGAGGTGGCCATCATTCCATGAACGACTATGCTCTAGTTTGAGAAAATGATAGTCTTCGTATTGGCTCCAAAATCTTCACCGAAGAATCCCTGAAGACTCCTTGAAGATTCTTTCTTCAGCTGAATTGGACCCCTGGGCCCCACAAAAAAAAACAAAAAAGGACCCCTTACCAAAGATTTCCTCCGGAATCGCCGGAGGTGGCCATCATTACATGAATGACTACGCTCTAGTTTGAGAAAATGATAGTCTTCGTATTGGCGCAAAATCTTCACCGAAGAATCCCTGAAGACTCCTTGAAGATTCTTTCTTCAGCTGAAGTGTACCCCTGGGCCCCACAAAAAAAAAAAAAAAAAAAAAAAAAAAGGACCCCTTACCAAAGATTTCCTCCGGAATCGCCGGAGGTGGCCATCATTACATGAATGACTATGCTCTACTTTGAGAGAATGATAGTCTTCGTATTGGCTCCAAAATATTCACCGAAGAATCCCTGAAGACTCTTTGAAGATTCTTTCTTCGGCTGAATTGGACCCCTGGGCCCCACAAAAAAAAAAACAAAAAAGGACCCCTTACCAAAGATTTCCTCCGGAATCGCCGGAGGTGGCCATCATTACATGAATGACTATGCTCTAGTTTTAGAAAATGATAGTCTTCATATTGGCTCCAAAATCCTCACCCAAGATTCCCTGAAGACTCCTTGAAGACTCTTTCTTCAGCAGTATAACAGGTGTCATTTTTCAATTTCAAGGGTAATTTCTACCATTTATATAGCTGGTAGCCTTTATGACTATGCTCTAGTTTGAGAAAATGATAGTCTTAGTATTGGCGCCAAAATCTTCACCGAAGAATCCCTGAAGAATCCTTGAAGATTCTTTCTTCAGCTGAATTGGACCCTTGTGTCCCCCCCAAAAAAAAGAAAAAAGGACCCCTTACCAAAGATTTCCTCCGGAAACGCCGGAAGTGGCCATCATTACATGAATGACTATGCTCTAGTTTGAGAAAATGATAGTCTTCGTATTGGCTCCAAAATCTTCACCGAAGGATCCCTGAAGACTCTTTGAAGATTCTTTCTTCAGCTGAATTGTATCCCTGGGCCCCACAAAAAAAAAAAAAAAAAAAAGGACCCCTCACCAAAGATTTCCTCCGGAATCGCCGGAGGTGGCCATCATTACAAGAATGACTATGCTCTAGTTTGAGAAAATGATAGTCTTCGTATTGGCTCCAAAATCTTCACCGAAGAATCCCTGAAGACTCCTTGAAGCTTCTCTCTTCAGCTAAATTGGACTCCTGGGCCGCACAAAAAAAAACAAAAAACTACCCCTTACCAAGGGTTTCCTCCGGAATCGCCGGAGGTAGCCATCATTACATGAATGACTATGCTCTAGTTTGAGAAAATGATAGTCTTCGTATTGGCTCCAAAATCTTCACCGAAGAATCCCTGAAGACTCCTTGAAGATTCTTTATTCAGCTGAACTGGACCCCTGGGCCCCACAAAAAAAAAAAAAAAGGACCCCTTACCAAAGATTTCCTCCGGAATCGCCGGAGGTGGCCATCATTACAAGAATGACTATGCTCTAGTTTGAGAAAATGATAGTCTTCGTATTGGCTCCAAAATCTTCACCGAAGAATCCCTGAAGACTCCTTGAAGATTCTTTATTCAGCTGAACTGGACCCCTGGGCCCCACAAAAAAAAAACAAAAAAGGACCCCTTACCAAAGATTTCCTCCGGAATCGCCGGAGGTGGCCATCATTACATGAATGACTATGCTCTAGTTTTAGAAAATGATAGTCTTCATATTGGCTCCAAAATCCTCACCCAAGATTCCCTGAAGACTCCTTGAAGACTCTTTCTTCAGCAGTATAACAGGTGTCATTTTTCAATTTCAAGGGTAATTTCTACCATTTATATAGCTGGTAGCCTTTATGACTATGCTCTAGTTTGAGAAAATGATAGTCTTAGTATTGGCGCCAAAATCTTCACCGAAGAATCCCTGAAGAATCCTTGAAGATTCTTTCTTCAGCTGAATTGGACCCTTGTGTCCCCCCAAAAAAAAAGAAAAAAGGACCCCTTACCAAAGATTTCCTCCGGAAACGCCGGAAGTGGCCATCATTACATGAATGACTATGCTCTAGTTTGAGAAAATGATAGTCTTCGTATTGGCTCCAAAATCTTCACCGAAGGATCCCTGAAGACTCTTTGAAGATTCTTTCTTCAGCTGAATTGTATCCCTGGGCCCCACAAAAAAAAAAAAAAAAAAAAGGACCCCTCACCAAAGATTTCCTCCGGAATCGCCGGAGGTGGCCATCATTACAAGAATGACTATGCTCTAGTTTGAGAAAATGATAGTCTTCGTATTGGCTCCAAAATCTTCACCGAAGAATCCCTGAAGACTCCTTGAAGCTTCTCTCTTCAGCTAAATTGGACTCCTGGGCCGCACAAAAAAAAAACAAAAAACTACCCCTTACCAAGGGTTTCCTCCGGAATCGCCGGAGGTAGCCATCATTACATGAATGACTATGCTCTAGTTTGAGAGAATGATAGTCTTCGTATTGGCTACAAAATCTTCACCGAAGAATCCCTGAAGACTCCTTGAAGCTTCTCTCTTCAGCTAAATTGGACTCCTGGGCCGCACAAAAAAAAACAAAAAACTACCCCTTACCAAGGGTTTCCTCCGGAATCGCCGGAGGTAGCCATCATTACATGAATGACTATGCTCTAGTTTGAGAAAATGATAGTCTTCGTATTGGCTCCAAAATCTTCACCGAAGAATCCCTGAAGACTCCTTGAAGATTCTTTATTCAGCTGAACTGGACCCCTGGGCCCCACAAAAAAAAAAAAAAGGACCCCTTACCAAAGATTTCCTCCGGAATCGCCGGAGGTGGCCATCATTACAAGAATGACTATGCTCTAGTTTGAGAAAATGATAGTCTTCGTATTGGCTCCAAAATCTTCACCGAAGGATCCCTGAAGACTCTTTGAAGATTCTTTCTTCAGCTGAATTGTATCCCTGGGCCCCACAAAAAAAAAAAAAGGACCCCTTACCAAAGATTTCCTCCGGAATCGCCGGAGGTGGCCATCATTTTATGAATGACTATGCTCTAGTTTTAGAAAAACAATAGTCTTCATATTGGTTCCAAAATCCTCACCCAAGATTCCCTGAAGACTCCTTGAAGACTCTTTCTTCAGCAGTATAATAGGTGTCGTTTTTCAATATCAGGGGTAATTTCTACCATTTATATAGCTGGTAGCCTTTATGACTATGCTCTAGTTTGAGAAAATGATAGTCTTAGTATTGGCGCCAAAATCTTCACCGAAGAATCCCTGAAGACTCCTTGAGGATTCTTTCTTCAGCTGAATTGGACCCCTGGGCCCCACAAAAAAAAAAAAAAAAAAAAAGGACCCCTTACCAAAGATTTCCTCCGGAATCGCCGGAGGTGGCCATCATTACATGAATGACTATGCTCTGGTTTGAGAAAATTATAGTCTTCGTATTGGCGCTAAAATCTTCGCCAAAAAATGCCTGAAGACTCCTTGAAGATTCTTTCTTCAGCTGAACTGGACCCCAGGGCCCCACGAAAAAAAAAAATGGACCCCCTACCAAAGATTTCCTCCGGAATCGCCGGAGGTGGCCATCATTACATGAATGACTAAGCACTAGTTTGAGAAAATGATAGTCTTCGTATTGGCACCAAAATCTTCACCGAAGAATCCCTGAAGACTCCTTGAAGATTCTTTCTTCAGCTGAATTGGACCCCTGGGCCCCACAAAAAAAAAAAAAAAAGGACCCCTCACCAAAGATTTCCTCCGGAATCGCCGGAGGTGGCCATCATTTCATGAATGACTATGCTCTAGTTTGAGAAAATGATAGTCTTCGTATTGGCGCCAAAATCTTCATCGAAGATTCCCTGAAGACTACTTGAAGATTCTTTCTTCAGCTGAACTGGACCCCGGGCCCCACAAAAAAAAAAAAAAAAGGACCCCTTACCAAAGATTTCCTCCGGAATCGCCGGAGGTGGCCATCATTACATGAATGACTATGCTCTAGTTTGAGAAAATGATATTCTTCGTATTGGCTCCAAAATCTTCACCGAAGAATCCCTGAAGACTCCTTGAAGATTCTTTCTTCAGCTGAACTGGACCCCTGGGCCCCACAAAAAAAAAAAAAAAGGACCCCTTACCAAAGATTTCCTCCGGAATCGCCGGAGGTGGCCATCATTACAAGAATGACTATGCTCTAGTTTGAGAAAATGATAGTCTTCGTATTGGCTCCAAAATCTTCACCGAAGAATCCCTGAAGACTCCTTGAAGATTCTTTATTCAGCTGAACTGGACCCCTGGGCCCCACAAAAAAAAAACAAAAAAGGACCCCTTACCAAAGATTTCCTCCGGAATCGCCGGAGGTGGCCATCATTACATGAATGACTATGCTCTAGTTTTAGAAAATGATAGTCTTCATATTGGCTCCAAAATCCTCACCCAAGATTCCCTGAAGACTCCTTGAAGACTCTTTCTTCAGCAGTATAACAGGTGTCATTTTTCAATTTCAAGGGTAATTTCTACCATTTATATAGCTGGTAGCCTTTATGACTATGCTCTAGTTTGAGAAAATGATAGTCTTAGTATTGGCGCCAAAATCTTCACCGAAGAATCCCTGAAGAATCCTTGAAGATTCTTTCTTCAGCTGAATTGGACCCTTGTGTCCCCCCCAAAAAAAAGAAAAAAGGACCCCTTACCAAAGATTTCCTCCGGAAACGCCGGAAGTGGCCATCATTACATGAATGACTATGCTCTAGTTTGAGAAAATGATAGTCTTCGTATTGGCTCCAAAATCTTCACCGAAGGATCCCTGAAGACTCTTTGAAGATTCTTTCTTCAGCTGAATTGTATCCCTGGGCCCCACAAAAAAAAAAAAAAAAAAAAGGACCCCTCACCAAAGATTTCCTCCGGAATCGCCGGAGGTGGCCATCATTACAAGAATGACTATGCTCTAGTTTGAGAAAATGATAGTCTTCGTATTGGCTCCAAAATCTTCACCGAAGAATCCCTGAAGACTCCTTGAAGCTTCTCTCTTCAGCTAAATTGGACTCCTGGGCCGCACAAAAAAAAAACAAAAAACTACCCCTTACCAAGGGTTTCCTCCGGAATCGCCGGAGGTAGCCATCATTACATGAATGACTATGCTCTAGTTTGAGAGAATGATAGTCTTCGTATTGGCTACAAAATCTTCACCGAAGAATCCCTGAAGACTCCTTGAAGCTTCTCTCTTCAGCTAAATTGGACTCCTGGGCCGCACAAAAAAAAACAAAAAACTACCCCTTACCAAGGGTTTCCTCCGGAATCGCCGGAGGTAGCCATCATTACATGAATGACTATGCTCTAGTTTGAGAAAATGATAGTCTTCGTATTGGCTCCAAAATCTTCACCGAAGAATCCCTGAAGACTCCTTGAAGATTCTTTATTCAGCTGAACTGGACCCCTGGGCCCCACAAAAAAAAAAAAAGGACCCCTTGCCAAAGATTTCCTCCGGAATCGCCGGAGGTGGCCATCATTACAAGAATGACTATGCTCTAGTTTGAGAAAATGATAGTCTTCGTATTGGCTCCAAAATCTTCACCGAAGGATCCCTGAAGACTCTTTGAAGATTCTTTCTTCAGCTGAATTGTATCCCTGGGCCCCACAAAAAAAAAAAAAAGGACCCCTTACCAAAGATTTCCTCCGGAATCGCCGGAGGTGGCCATCATTTTATGAATGACTATGCTCTAGTTTTAGAAAAACAATAGTCTTCATATTGGTTCCAAAATCCTCACCCAAGATTCCCTGAAGACTCCTTGAAGACTCTTTCTTCAGCAGTATAATAGGTGTCGTTTTTCAATATCAGGGGTAATTTCTACCATTTATATAGCTGGTAGCCTTTATGACTATGCTCTAGTTTGAGAAAATGATAGTCTTAGTATTGGCGCCAAAATCTTCACCGAAGAATCCCTGAAGACTCCTTGAGGATTCTTTCTTCAGCTGAATTGGACCCCTGGGCCCCACAAAAAAAAAAAAAAAAAAAAGGACCCCTTACCAAAGATTTCCTCCGGAATCGCCGGAGGTGGCCATCATTACATGAATGACTATGCTCTGGTTTGAGAAAATGATAGTCTTCGTATTGGCGCTAAAATCTTCGCCAAAAAATGCCTGAAGACTCCTTGAAGATTCTTTCTTCAGCTGAACTGGACCCCAGGGCCCCACGAAAAAAAAAAAATGGACCCCCTACCAAAGATTTCCTCCGGAATCGCCGGAGGTGGCCATCATTACATGAATGACTAAGCACTAGTTTGAGAAAATGATAGTCTTCGTATTGGCACCAAAATCTTCACCGAAGAATCCCTGAAGACTCCTTGAAGATTCTTTCTTCAGCTGAATTGGACCCCTGGGCCCCACAAAAAAAAAAAAAAAAAGGACCCCTCACCAAAGATTTCCTCCGGAATCGCCGGAGGTGGCCATCATTTCATGAATGACTATGCTCTAGTTTGAGAAAATGATAGTCTTCGTATTGGCGCCAAAATCTTCATCGAAGATCCCCTGAAGACTACTTGAAGATTCTTTCTTCAGCTGAACTGGACCCCTGGGCCCCACAAAAAAAAAAAAAAAAAGGACCCCTTACCAAAGATTTCCTCCGGAATCGCCGGAGGTGGCCATCATTACATGAATGACTATGCTCTAGTTTGAGAAAATGATAGTCTTCGTATTGGCTCCAAAATCTTCACCGAAGAATCCCTGAAGACTCCTTGAAGATTCTTTCTTCAGCTGAATTGGACCCCTGGGCCCCAAAAAAAAAAAAACAAAAAAGGACCCCTTACAAAAGATTTCCTCCGGAATCGCCGGAGGTGGCCATCATTACATGAATGACTACGCTCTAGTTTGAGAAAATGATAGTCTTCATGTTGGCGCAAAATCTTCACCGAAGAATCCCTCAAGACTCCTTGAAGAGTCTTTCTTCAGCTGAACTGTACCCCTGGGCCCCACAAAAAAAAACAAAACAAAAAAGGACCCCTTACCAAAGATTTCCTCCGGAATCGCCGGAGTTGGCCATCATTACATGAATGACTATGCTCTAGTTTGAGAAAATGATAGTCTTCGTATTGGCTCCAAAATCTTCACCGAAGAATCCCTGAAGACTCTTTGAAGATTCTTTCTTCAGCTGAATTGGAACCCTGGGCCCCACAAAAAAAAACAAAAAAGGACCCCTTACCAAAGATTTCCTCCGGAATCGCCGGAGGTGGCCATCATTACATGAATGACTATGCTCTAGTTTTAGAAAATGATAGTCTTCATATTGGCTCCAAAATCCTCACCCAAGATTCCCTGAAGACTCCTTGAAGACTCTTTCTTCAGCAATATAAGAGGTGTCATTTTTCAATTTCAAGGGTAATTTCTACCATTTATATAGCTGGTAGCCTTTATGACTATGCTCTAGTTTGAGAAAATGATAGTCTTAGTATTGGCGCCAAAATCTTCACCCAAGAATCTCTGAAGACTCCTTGAAGATTCTTTCTTCAGCTGAATTGGACCCCTGGGCCCCACAAAAAAAAAAAAAAAAAAAGGACCCCTTACCAAAGATTTCCTCCGGAATCGCCGGAGGTGGCCATCATTGCATGAATGACTATGCTCTAGTTTGAGAAAATGATAGTCTTCGTATTGGCGCCAAAATCTTCACCAAAAAATCCCTGAAGACTCCTTGAAGATTCTTTCTTCAGCTGAACTGGACCCCTGGACCCACGAAAAAAAAAAAAAAAAACTACCAAAGATTTCCTCCGGAATCGCCGGAGGTGGCCATCATTACATGAATGACTATGCTCTAGTTTGAGAAAATGATAGTCTTCGTATTGGCTCCAAAATCTTCACCGAAGAATCCCTGAAGACTCCTTGAAGATTCTTTCTTCAGCTGAATTGGACCCCTGGGCCCCACAAAAAAAAAACAAAAAAGGACCCCTTACTAAAGATTTCCTCCGGAATCGCCGGAGATGGCCATCATTACATGAATGACTAAGCTCTAGTTTGAGAAAATGATAATCTTCGTATTGGCACCAAAATCTTCACCGAAGAATCCCTGAAGAGTCCTTGAAGATTCTTTCTTCAGCTGAATTGGACCCCTGGGCCCCACAAAAAAAAAAACAAAAAAGGACCCCTTACTAAAGATTTCCTCCGGAATCGCCGGAGGTGGACATCTTTACATGAATGACTATGCTCTAGTTTGAGAAAATAATAGTCTTCGTATTGGCGCAAAAATCTTCACCGAAGATTCCCTGAAGACTCCTTGAAGATTCTTTCTTCAGCTGAACTGGAGCCCTGGGCCCCACAAAAAAAAAAAAGGACCCCTTACCAAAGATTTCCTCCGGAATCGCCGGAGGTGGCCATCATTCCATGAACGACTATGCTCTAGTTTGAGAAAATGATAGTCTTCGTATTGGCTCCAAAATCTTCACCGAAGAATCCCTGAAGACTCCTTGAAGATTCTTTCTTCAGCTGAATTGGACCCCTGGGCCCCACAAAAAAAAACAAAAAAGGACCCCTTACCAAAGATTTCCTCCGGAATCGCCGGAGGTGGCCATCATTACATGAATGACTACGCTCTAGTTTGAGAAAATGATAGTCTTCGTATTGGCGCAAAATCTTCACCGAAGAATCCCTGAAGACTCCTTGAAGATTCTTTCTTCAGCTGAAGTGTACCCCTGAGCCCCACAAAAAAAAAAACAAAAAAAACAAAAAAGGACCCCTTACCAAAGATTTCCTCCGGAATCGCCGGAGGTGGCCATCATTACATGAATGACTATGCTCTACTTTGAGAGAATGATAGTCTTCGTATTGGCTCCAAAATATTCACCGAAGAATCCCTGAAGACTCTTTGAAGATTCTTTCTTCGGCTGAATTGGACCCCTGGGCCCCACAAAAAAAAAACAAAAAAGGACCCCTTACCAAAGATTTCCTCCGGAATCGCCGGAGGTGGCCATCATTACATGAATGACTATGCTCTAGTTTTAGAAAATGATAGCCTTCATATTGGCTCCAAAATCCTCACCCAAGATTCCCTGAAGACTCCTTGAAGACTCTTTCTTCAGCAGTATAACAGGTGTCATTTTTCAATTTCAAGGGTAATTTCTACCATTTATATAGCTGGTAGCCTTTATGACTATGCTCTAGTTTGAGAAAATGATAGTCTTAGTATTGGCGCCAAAATCTTCACCGAAGAATCCCTGAAGAATCCTTGAAGATTCTTTCTTCAGCTGAATTGGACCCTTGTGCCCCCCCCAAAAAAAAAGAAAAAAGGACCCCTTACCAAAGATTTCCTCCGGAAACGCCGGAAGTGGCCATCATTACATGAATGACTATGCTCTAGTTTGAGAAAATGATAGTCTTCGTATTGGCTACAAAATCTTCACCGAAGAATCCCTGAAGACTCCTTGAAGCTTCTCTCTTCAGCTAAATTGGACTCCTGGGCCGCACAAAAAAAAACAAAAAACTACCCCTTACCAAGGGTTTCCTCCGGAATCGCCGGAGGTAGCCATCATTACATGAATGACTATGCTCTAGTTTGAGAAAATGATAGTCTTCGTATTGGCTCCAAAATCTTCACCGAAGAATCCCTGAAGACTCCTTGAAGATTCTTTCTTCAGCTGAATTGGACCCCTGGGCCCCACAAAAAAAAAACAAAAAAGGACCCCTTACCAAAGATTTCCTCCGGAATCGCCGGAGGTGGCCATCATTACATGAATGACTACGCTCTAGTTTGAGAAAATGATAGTCTTTGTATTGGCGCAAAATCTTCACCGAAGAATCCCTGAAGACTCCTTGAAGATTCTTTCTTCAGCTGAACTGTACCCCTAGGCCCCACAAAAAAAAAAAAAAAAAAAAAAAGGACCCCTTACCAAAGATTTCCTCCGGAATCGCCGGAGGTGGCCATCATTACATGAATGACTATGCTCTAGTTTGAGAAAATGATAGTCTTCGTATTGGCGCCAAAATCTTCACCAAAAAATCCCTGAAGACTCCTTGAAGATTCTTTCTTCAGCTGAACTGGACCCCTGGACCCACGAAAAAAAAAAAAAAAAAAAAAACTACCAAAGATTTCCTCCGGAATCGCCGGAGGTGGCCATCATTACATGAATGACTATGCTCTAGTTTGAGAAAATGATAGTCTTCGTATTGGCTCCAAAATCTTCACCGAAGAATCCCTGAAGACTCCTTGAAGATTCTTTCTTCAGCTGAATTGGACCCCTGGGCCCCACAAAAAAAAAACAAAAAAGGACCCCTTACTAAAGATTTCCTCCGGAATCGCCGGAGATGGCCATCATTAAATGAATGACTAAGCTCTAGTTTGAGAAAATGATAATCTTCGTATTGGCACCAAAATCTTCACCGAAGAATCCCTGAAGACTCCTTGAAGATTCTTTCTTCAGCTGAATTGAACCCCTGGGCCCCACAAAAAAAAACAAAAAAGGACCCCTCACCAAAGATTTCCTCCGGAATCGCCGGAGGTGGACATCTTTACATGAATGACTATGCTCTAGTTTGAGAAAATGATAGTCTTCGTATTGGCGCAAAAATCTTCACCGAAGATTCCCTGAAGACTCCTTGAAGATTCTTTCTTCAGCTGAACTGGAGCCCTGGGCCCCACAAAAAAAAAAAAAGGACCCCTTACCAAAGATTTCCTCCGGAATCGCCGGAGGTGGCCATCATTCCATGAACGACTATGCTCTAGTTTGAGAAAATGATAGTCTTCGTATTGGCTCCAAAATCTTCACCGAAGAATCCCTGAAGACTCCTTGAAGATTCTTTCTTCAGCTGAATTGGACCCCTGGGCCCCACAAAAAAAAACAAAAAAGGACCCCTTACCAAAGATTTCCTCCGGAATCGCCGGAGGTGGCCATCATTACATGAATGACTACGCTCTAGTTTGAGAAAATGATAGTCTTCGTATTGGCGCAAAATCTTCACCGAAGAATCCCTGAAGACTCCTTGAAGATTCTTTCTTCAGCTGAAGTGTACCCCTGGGCCCCACAAAAAAAAAAAAACAAAAAAAACAAAAAAGGACCCCTTACCAAAGATTTCCTCCGGAATCGCCGGAGGTGGCCATCATTACATGAATGACTATGCTCTACTTTGAGAGAATGATAGTCTTCGTATTGGCTCCAAAATATTCACCGAAGAATCCCTGAAGACTCTTTGAAGATTCTTTCTTCGGCTGAATTGGACCCCTGGGCCCCACAAAAAAAAAACAAAAAAGGACCCCTTACCAAAGATTTCCTCCGGAATCGCCGGAGGTGGCCATCATTACATGAATGACTATGCTCTAGTTTTAGAAAATGATAGTCTTCATATTGGCTCCAAAATCCTCACCCAAGATTCCCTGAAGACTCCTTGAAGACTCTTTCTTCAGCAGTATAACAGGTGTCATTTTTCAATTTCAAGGGTAATTTCTACCATTTATATAGCTGGTAGCCTTTATGACTATGCTCTAGTTTGAGAAAATGATAGTCTTAGTATTGGCGCCAAAATCTTCACCGAAGAATCCCTGAAGAATCCTTGAAGATTCTTTCTTCAGCTGAATTGGACCCTTGTGTCCCCCCCCAAAAAAAAGAAAAAAGGACCCCTTACCAAAGATTTCCTCCGGAAACGCCGGAAGTGGCCATCATTACATGAATGACTATGCTCTAGTTTGAGAAAATGATAGTCTTCGTATTGGCTACAAAATCTTCACCGAAGAATCCCTGAAGACTCCTTGAAGCTTCTCTCTTCAGCTAAATTGGACTCCTGGGCCGCACAAAAAAAACAAAAAACTACCCCTTACCAAGGGTTTCCTCCGGAATCGCCGGAGGTAGCCATCATTACATGAATGACTATGCTCTAGTTTGAGAAAATGATAGTCTTCGTATTGGCTCCAAAATCTTCACCGAAGAATCCCTGAAGACTCCTTGAAGATTCTTTATTCAGCTGAACTGGACCCCTGGGCCCCACAAAAAAAAAAAGGACCCCTTACCAAAGATTTCCTCCGGAATCGCCGGAGGTGGCCATCATTACAAGAATGACTATGCTCTAGTTTGAGAAAATGATAGTCTTCGTATTGGCTCCAAAATCTTCACCGAAGGATCCCTGAAGACTCTTTGAAGATTCTTTCTTCAGCTGAATTGTATCCCTGGGCCCCACAAAAAAAAAAAAAAGGACCCCTTACCAAAGATTTCCTCCGGAATCGCCGGAGGTGGCCATCATTTTATGAATGACTATGCTCTAGTTTTAGAAAAACAATAGTCTTCATATTGGCTCCAAAATCCTCACCCAAGATTAACTGAAGACTCCTTGAAGACTCTTTCTTCAGCAGTATAATAGGTGTCGTTTTTCAATATCAGGGGTAATTTCTACCATTTATATAGCTGGTAGCCTTTATGACTATGCTCTAGTTTGAGAAAATGATAGTCTTAGTATTGGCGCCAAAATCTTCACCGAAGAATCCCTGAAGACTCCTTGAGGATTCTTTCTTCAGCTGAATTGGACCCCTGGGCCCCACAAAAAAAAAAAAAAAAAAAAAGGACCCCTTACCAAAGATTTCCTCCGGAATCGCCGGAGGTGGCCATCATTACATGAATGACTATGCTCTGGTTTGAGAAAATGATAGTCTTCGTATTGGCGCTAAAATCTTCGCCAAAAAATGCCTGAAGACTCCTTGAAGATTCTTTCTTCAGCTGAACTGGACCCCAGGGCCCCACGAAAAAAAAAAAAGGACCCCCTACCAAAGATTTCCTCCGGAATCGCCGGAGGTGGCCATCATTACATGAATGACTAAGCTCTAGTTTGAGAAAATGATAGTCTTCGTATTGGCACCAAAATCTTCACCGAAGAATCCCTGAAGACTCCTTGAAGATTCTTTCTTCAGCTGAATTGGACCCCTGGGCCCCACAAAAAAAAAAAAAAAAAGGACCCCTCACCAAAGATTTCCTCCGGAATCGCCGGAGGTGGCCATCATTTCATGAATGACTATGCTCTAGTTTGAGAAAATGATAGTCTTCGTATTGGCGCCAAAATCTTCATCGAAGATTCCCTGAAGACTACTTGAAGATTCTTTCTTCAGCTGAACTGGACCCCTGGGCCCCACAAAAAAAAAAAAAAAAAGGACCCCTTACCAAAGATTTCCTCCGGAATCGCCGGAGGTGGCCATCATTACATGAATGACTATGCTCTAGTTTGAGAAAATGATAGTCTTCGTATTGGCTCCAAAATCTTCACCGAAGAATCCCTGAAGACTCCTTGAAGATTCTTTCTTCAGCTGAATTGGACCCCTGGGCCCCACAAAAAAAAAACAAAAAAGGACCCCTTACAAAAGATTTCCTCCGGAATCGCCGGAGGTGGCCATCATTACATGAATGACTACGCTCTAGTTTGAGAAAATGATAGTCTTCATGTTGGCGCAAAATCTTCACCGAAGAATCCCTCAAGACTCCTTGAAGAGTCTTTCTTCAGCTGAACTGTACCCCTGGGCCCCACAAAAAAAAACAAAACAAAAAAGGACCCCTTACCAAAGATTTCCTCCGGAATCGCCGGAGTTGGCCATCATTACATGAATGACTATGCTCTAGTTTGAGAAAATGATAGTCTTCGTATTGGCTCCAAAATCTTCACCGAAGAATCCCTGAAGACTCTTTGAAGATTCTTTCTTCAGCTGAATTGGAACCCTGGGCCCCACAAAAAAAAACAAAAAAGGACCCCTTACCAAAGATTTCCTCCGGAATCGCCGGAGGTGGCCATCATTACATGAATGACTATGCTCTAGTTTTAGAAAATGATAGTCTTCATATTGGCTCCAAAATCCTCACCCAAGATTCCCTGAAGACTCCTTGAAGACTCTTTCTTCAGCAATATAAGAGGTGTCATTTTTCAATTTCAAGGGTAATTTCTACCATTTATATAGCTGGTAGCCTTTATGACTATGCTCTAGTTTGAGAAAATGATAGTCTTAGTATTGGCGCCAAAATCTTCACCCAAGAATCTCTGAAGACTCCTTGAAGATTCTTTCTTCAGCTGAATTGGACCCCTGGGCCCCACAAAAAAAAAAAAAAAAAAAGGACCCCTTACCAAAGATTTCCTCCGGAATCGCCGGAGGTGGCCATCATTGCATGAATGACTATGCTCTAGTTTGAGAAAATGATAGTCTTCGTATTGGCGCCAAAATCTTCACCAAAAAATCCCTGAAGACTCCTTGAAGATTCTTTCTTCAGCTGAACTGGACCCCTGGACCCACGAAAAAAAAAAAAAAAAACTACCAAAGATTTCCTCCGGAATCGCCGGAGGTGGCCATCATTACATGAATGACTATGCTCTAGTTTGAGAAAATGATAGTCTTCGTATTGGCTCCAAAATCTTCACCGAAGAATCCCTGAAGACTCCTTGAAGATTCTTTCTTCAGCTGAATTGGACCCCTGGGCCCCACAAAAAAAAAAAACAAAAAAGGACCCCTTACTAAAGATTTCCTCCGGAATCGCCGGAGATGGCCATCATTACATGAATGACTAAGCTCTAGTTTGAGAAAATGATAATCTTCGTATTGGCACCAAAATCTTCACCGAAGAATCCCTGAAGAGTCCTTGAAGATTCTTTCTTCAGCTGAATTGGACCCCTGGGCCCCACAAAAAAAAAAAACAAAAAAGGACCCCTTACTAAAGATTTCCTCCGGAATCGCCGGAGGTGGACATCTTTACATGAATGACTATGCTCTAGTTTGAGAAAATAATAGTCTTCGTATTGGCGCAAAAATCTTCACCGAAGATTCCCTGAAGACTCCTTGAAGATTCTTTCTTCAGCTGAACTGGAGCCCTGGGCCCCACAAAAAAAAAAAAGACCCCTTACCAAAGATTTCCTCCGGAATCGCCGGAGGTGGCCATCATTCCATGAACGACTATGCTCTAGTTTGAGAAAATGATAGTCTTCGTATTGGCTCCAAAATCTTCACCGAAGAATCCCTGAAGACTCCTTGAAGATTCTTTCTTCAGCTGAATTGGACCCCTGGGCCCCACAAAAAAAAACAAAAAAGGACCCCTTACCAAAGATTTCCTCCGGAATCGCCGGAGGTGGCCATCATTACATGAATGACTACGCTCTAGTTTGAGAAAATGATAGTCTTCGTATTGGCGCAAAATCTTCACCGAAGAATCCCTGAAGACTCCTTGAAGATTCTTTCTTCAGCTGAAGTGTACCCCTGAGCCCCACAAAAAAAAAAAACAAAAAAAACAAAAAAGGACCCCTTACCAAAGATTTCCTCCGGAATCGCCGGAGGTGGCCATCATTACATGAATGACTATGCTCTACTTTGAGAGAATGATAGTCTTCGTATTGGCTCCAAAATATTCACCGAAGAATCCCTGAAGACTCTTTGAAGATTCTTTCTTCGGCTGAATTGGACCCCTGGGCCCCACAAAAAAAAAACAAAAAAGGACCCCTTACCAAAGATTTCCTCCGGAATCGCCGGAGGTGGCCATCATTACATGAATGACTATGCTCTAGTTTTAGAAAATGATAGCCTTCATATTGGCTCCAAAATCCTCACCCAAGATTCCCTGAAGACTCCTTGAAGACTCTTTCTTCAGCAGTATAACAGGTGTCATTTTTCAATTTCAAGGGTAATTTCTACCATTTATATAGCTGGTAGCCTTTATGACTATGCTCTAGTTTGAGAAAATGATAGTCTTAGTATTGGCGCCAAAATCTTCACCGAAGAATCCCTGAAGAATCCTTGAAGATTCTTTCTTCAGCTGAATTGGACCCTTGTGCCCCCCCCAAAAAAAAAGAAAAAAGGACCCCTTACCAAAGATTTCCTCCGGAAACGCCGGAAGTGGCCATCATTACATGAATGACTATGCTCTAGTTTGAGAAAATGATAGTCTTCGTATTGGCTACAAAATCTTCACCGAAGAATCCCTGAAGACTCCTTGAAGCTTCTCTCTTCAGCTAAATTGGACTCCTGGGCCGCACAAAAAAAAACAAAAAACTACCCCTTACCAAGGGTTTCCTCCGGAATCGCCGGAGGTAGCCATCATTACATGAATGACTATGCTCTAGTTTGAGAAAATGATAGTCTTCGTATTGGCTCCAAAATCTTCACCGAAGAATCCCTGAAGACTCCTTGAAGATTCTTTCTTCAGCTGAATTGGACCCCTGGGCCCCACAAAAAAAAAAACAAAAAAGGACCCCTTACCAAAGATTTCCTCCGGAATCGCCGGAGGTGGCCATCATTACATGAATGACTACGCTCTAGTTTGAGAAAATGATAGTCTTTGTATTGGCGCAAAATCTTCACCGAAGAATCCCTGAAGACTCCTTGAAGATTCTTTCTTCAGCTGAACTGTACCCCTAGGCCCCACAAAAAAAAAAAAAAAAAAAAAAGGACCCCTTACCAAAGATTTCCTCCGGAATCGCCGGAGGTGGCCATCATTACATGAATGACTATGCTCTAGTTTGAGAAAATGATAGTCTTCGTATTGGCGCCAAAATCTTCACCAAAAAATCCCTGAAGACTCCTTGAAGATTCTTTCTTCAGCTGAACTGGACCCCTGGACCCACGAAAAAAAAAAAAAAAAAAAAAACTACCAAAGATTTCCTCCGGAATCGCCGGAGGTGGCCATCATTACATGAATGACTATGCTCTAGTTTGAGAAAATGATAGTCTTCGTATTGGCTCCAAAATCTTCACCGAAGAATCCCTGAAGACTCCTTGAAGATTCTTTCTTCAGCTGAATTGGACCCCTGGGCCCCACAAAAAAAAAAAAAAAAAGGACCCCTTACTAAAGATTTCCTCCGGAATCGCCGGAGATGGCCATCATTAAATGAATGACTAAGCTCTAGTTTGAGAAAATGATAATCTTCGTATTGGCACCAAAATCTTCACCGAAGAATCCCTGAAGACTCCTTGAAGATTCTTTCTTCAGCTGAATTGAACCCCTGGGCCCCACAAAAAAAAACAAAAAAGGACCCCTCACCAAAGATTTCCTCCGGAATCGCCGGAGGTGGACATCTTTACATGAATGACTATGCTCTAGTTTGAGAAAATGATAGTCTTCGTATTGGCGCAAAAATCTTCACCGAAGATTCCCTGAAGACTCCTTGAAGATTCTTTCTTCAGCTGAACTGGAGCCCTGGGCCCCACAAAAAAAAAAGGACCCCTTACCAAAGATTTCCTCCGGAATCGCCGGAGGTGGCCATCATTCCATGAACGACTATGCTCTAGTTTGAGAAAATGATAGTCTTCGTATTGGCTCCAAAATCTTCACCGAAGAATCCCTGAAGACTCCTTGAAGATTCTTTCTTCAGCTGAATTGGACCCCTGGGCCCCACAAAAAAAAAACAAAAAAGGACCCCTTACCAAAGATTTCCTCCGGAATCGCCGGAGGTGGCCATCATTACATGAATGACTACGCTCTAGTTTGAGAAAATGATAGTCTTCGTATTGGCGCAAAATCTTCACTGAAGAATCCCTGAAGACTCCTTGAAGATTCTTTCTTCAGCTGAAGTGTACCCCTGGGCCCCACAAAAAAAAAAAAAACAAAAAAAACAAAAAAGGACCCCTTACCAAAGATTTCCTCCGGAATCGCCGGAGGTGGCCATCATTACATGAATGACTATGCTCTACTTTGAGAGAATGATAGTCTTCGTATTGGCTCCAAAATATTCACCGAAGAATCCCTGAAGACTCTTTGAAGATTCTTTCTTCGGCTGAATTGGACCCCTGGGCCCCACAAAAAAAAAAACAAAAAAGGACCCCTTACCAAAGATTTCCTCCGGAATCGCCGGAGGTGGCCATCATTACATGAATGACTATGCTCTAGTTTTAGAAAATGATAGTCTTCATATTGGCTCCAAAATCCTCACCCAAGATTCCCTGAAGACTCCTTGAAGACTCTTTCTTCAGCAGTATAACAGGTGTCATTTTTCAATTTCAAGGGTAATTTCTACCATTTATATAGCTGGTAGCCTTTATGACTATGCTCTAGTTTGAGAAAATGATAGTCTTAGTATTGGCGCCAAAATCTTCACCGAAGAATCCCTGAAGAATCCTTGAAGATTCTTTCTTCAGCTGAATTGGACCCTTGTGTCCCCCCCCAAAAAAAAGAAAAAAGGACCCCTTACCAAAGATTTCCTCCGGAAACGCCGGAAGTGGCCATCATTACATGAATGACTATGCTCTAGTTTGAGAAAATGATAGTCTTCGTATTGGCTACAAAATCTTCACCGAAGAATCCCTGAAGACTCCTTGAAGCTTCTCTCTTCAGCTAAATTGGACTCCTGGGCCGCACAAAAAAAAACAAAAAACTACCCCTTACCAAGGGTTTCCTCCGGAATCGCCGGAGGTAGCCATCATTACATGAATGACTATGCTCTAGTTTGAGAAAATGATAGTCTTCGTATTGGCTCCAAAATCTTCACCGAAGAATCCCTGAAGACTCCTTGAAGATTCTTTATTCAGCTGAACTGGACCCCTGGGCCCCACAAAAAAAAAAAGGACCCCTTACCAAAGATTTCCTCCGGAATCGCCGGAGGTGGCCATCATTACAAGAATGACTATGCTCTAGTTTGAGAAAATGATAGTCTTCGTATTGGCTCCAAAATCTTCACCGAAGGATCCCTGAAGACTCTTTGAAGATTCTTTCTTCAGCTGAATTGTATCCCTGGGCCCCACAAAAAAAAAAAAAAAGGACCCCTTACCAAAGATTTCCTCCGGAATCGCCGGAGGTGGCCATCATTTTATGAATGACTATGCTCTAGTTTTAGAAAAACAATAGTCTTCATATTGGCTCCAAAATCCTCACCCAAGATTCCCTGAAGACTCCTTGAAGACTCTTTCTTCAGCAGTATAATAGGTGTCGTTTTTCAATATCAGGGGTAATTTCTACCATTTATATAGCTGGTAGCCTTTATGACTATGCTCTAGTTTGAGAAAATGATAGTCTTAGTATTGGCGCCAAAATCTTCACCGAAGAATCCCTGAAGACTCCTTGAGGATTCTTTCTTCAGCTGAATTGGACCCCTGGGCCCCACAAAAAAAAAAAAAAAAAAAAAAACCCTTACCAAAGATTTCCTCCGGAATCGCCGGAGGTGGCCATCATTACATGAATGACTATGCTCTGGTTTGAGAAAATGATAGTCTTCGTATTGGCGCTAAAATCTTCGCCAAAAAATGCCTGAAGACTCCTTGAAGATTCTTTCTTCAGCTGAACTGGACCCCAGGGCCCCACGAAAAAAAAAAATGGACCCCCTACCAAAGATTTCCTCCGGAATCGCCGGAGGTGGCCATCATTACATGAATGACTAAGCTCTAGTTTGAGAAAATGATAGTCTTCGTATTGGCGCCAAAATCTTCACCGAAGAATCCCTGAAGACTCCTTGAAGATTCTTTCTTCAGCTGAATTGGACCCCTGGGCCCCACAAAAAAAAAAAAAAAAAAAGGACCCCTCACCAAAGATTTCCTCCGGAATCGCCGGAGGTGGCCATCATTTCATGAATGACTATGCTCTAGTTTGAGAAAATGATAGTCTTCGTATTGGCGCCAAAATCTTCATCGAAGATTCCCTGAAGACTCCTTGAAGATTCTTTCTTCAGCTGAACTGGACCCCTGGGCCCCACAAAAAAAAAAAAAAAAAAAAAGGACCCCTTACCAAAGATTTCCTCCGGAATCGCCGGAGGTGGCCATCATTACATGAATGACTATGCTCTAGTTTGAGAAAATGATAGTCTTCGTATTGGCTCCAAAATCTTCACCGAAGAATCCCTGAAGACTCCTTGAAGATTCTTTCTTCAGCTGAATTGGACCCCTGGGCCCCAAAAAAAAAAACAAAAAAGGACCCCTTACAAAAGATTTCCTACGGAATCGCCGGAGGTGGCCATCATTACATGAATGACTACGCTCTAGTTTGAGAAAATGATAGTCTTCATGTTGGCGCAAAATCTTCACCGAAGAATCCCTCAAGACTCCTTGAAGAGTCTTTCTTCAGCTGAACTGTACCCCTGGGCCCCACAAAAAAAAACAAAACAAAAAAGGACCCCTTACCAAAGATTTCCTCCGGAATCGCCGGAGTTGGCCATCATTACATGAATGACTATGCTCTAGTTTGAGAAAATGATAGTCTTCGTATTGGCTCCAAAATCTTCACCGAAGAATCCCTGAAGACTCTTTGAAGATTCTTTCTTCAGCTGAATTGGAACCCTGGGCCCCACAAAAAAAAAACAAAAAAGGACCCCTTACCAAAGATTTCCTCCGGAATCGCCGGAGGTGGCCATCATTACATGAATGACTATGCTCTAGTTTTAGAAAATGATAGTCTTCATATTGGCTCCAAAATCCTCACCCAAGATTCCTTGAAGACTCCTTGAAGACTCTTTCTTCAGCAATATAACAGGTGTCATTTTTCAATTTCAAGGGTAATTTCTACCATTTATATAGCTGGTAGCCTTTATGACTATGCTCTAGTTTGAGAAAATGATAGTCTTAGTATTGGCGCCAAAATCTTCACCCAAGAATCTCTGAAGACTCCTTGAAGATTCTTTTTTCAGCTGAATTGGACCCCTGGGCCCCACAAAAAAAAAAAAAAAAAAGGACCCCTTACCAAAGATTTCCTCCGGAATCGCCGGAGGTGGCCATCATTACATGAATGACTATGCTCTAGTTTGAGAAAATGATAGTCTTCGTATTGGCGCCAAAATCTTCACCAAAAAATCCCTGAAGACTCCTTGAAGATTCTTTCTTCAGCTGAACTGGACCCCTGGACCCACGAAAAAAAAAAAAAAAAAAAAAAACTACCAAAGATTTCCTCCGGAATCGCCGTAGGTGGCCATCATTACATGAATGACTATGCTCTAGTTTGAGAAAATGATAGTCTTCGTATTGGCTCCAAGATCTTCACCGAAGAATCCCTGAAGACTCCTTGAAGATTCTTTCTTCAGCTGAATTGGACCCCTGGGCCCCACAAAAAAAAAACAAAAAAGGACCCCTTACTAAAGATTTCCTCCGGAATCGCCGGAGATGGCCATCATTACATGAATGACTAAGCTCTAGTTTGAGAAAATGATAATCTTCGTATTGGCACCAAAATCTTCACCGAAGAATCCCTGAAGACTCCTTGAAGATTCTTTCTTCAGCTGAATTGGACCCCTGGGCCCCACAAAAAAAAAACAAAAAAGGACCCCTTACTAAAGATTTCCTCCGGAATCGCCGGAGGTGGACATCTTTACATGAATGACTATGCTCTAGTTTGAGAAAATAATAGTCTTCGTATTGGCGCAATAATCTTCACCGAAGATTCCCTGAAGACTCCTTGAAGATTCTTTCTTCAGCTGAACTGGAGCCCTGGGCCCCACAAAAAAAAAAAAAGGACCCCTTACCAAAGATTTCCTCCGGAATCGCCGGAGGTGGCCATCATTCCATGAACGACTATGCTCTAGTTTGAGAAAATGATAGTCTTCGTATTGGCTCCAAAATCTTCACCGAAGAATCCCTGAAGACTCCTTGAAGATTCTTTCTTCAGCTGAATTGGACCCCTGGGCCCCACAAAAAAAAACAAAAAAGGACCCCTTACCAAAGATTTCCTCCGGAATCGCCGGAGGTGGCCATCATTACATGAATGACTACGCTCTAGTTTGAGAAAATGATAGTCTTCGTATTGGCGCAAAATCTTCACCGAAGAATCCCTGAAGACTCCTTGAAGATTCTTTCTTCAGCTGAAGTGTACCCCTGAGCCCCACAAAAAAAAAAACAAAAAAAACAAAAAAGGACCCCTTACCAAAGATTTCCTCCGGAATCGCCGGAGGTGGCCATCATTACATGAATGACTATGCTCTAGTTTTAGAAAATGATAGCCTTCATATTGGCTCCAAAATCCTCACCCAAGATTCCCTGAAGACTCCTTGAAGACTCTTTCTTCAGCAGTATAACAGGTGTCATTTTTCAATTTCAAGGGTAATTTCTACCATTTATATAGCTGGTAGCCTTTATGACTATGCTCTAGTTTGAGAAAATGATAGTCTTAGTATTGGCGCCAAAATCTTCACCGAAGAATCCCTGAAGAATCCTTGAAGATTCTTTCTTCAGCTGAATTGGACCCTTGTGCCCCCCCAAAAAAAAAGAAAAAAGGACCCCTTACCAAAGATTTCCTCCGGAAACGCCGGAAGTGGCCATCATTACATGAATGACTATGCTCTAGTTTGAGAAAATGATAGTCTTTGTATTGGCGCAAAATCTTCACCGAAGAATCCCTGAAGACTCCTTGAAGATTCTTTCTTCAGCTAAATTGGACTCCTGGGCCGCACAAAAAAAAACAAAAAACTACCCCTTACCAAGGGTTTCCTCCGGAATCGCCGGAGGTAGCCATCATTACATGAATGACTATGCTCTAGTTTGAGAAAATGATAGTCTTCGTATTGGCTCCAAAATCTTCACCGAAGAATCCCTGAAGACTCCTTGAAGATTCTTTCTTCAGCTGAATTGGACCCCTGGGCCCCACAAAAAAAAAAACAAAAAAGGACCCCTTACCAAAGATTTCCTCCGGAATCGCCGGAGGTGGCCATCATTACATGAATGACTACGCTCTAGTTTGAGAAAATGATAGTCTTTGTATTGGCGCAAAATCTTCACCGAAGAATCCCTGAAGACTCCTTGAAGATTCTTTCTTCAGCTGAACTGTACCCCTAGGCCCCACAAAAAAAAAAAAAAAAAAAAAGGACCCCTTACCAAAGATTTCCTCCGGAATCGCCGGAGGTGGCCATCATTACATGAATGACTATGCTCTAGTTTGAGAGAATGATAGTCTTCGTATTGGCTACAAAATCTTCACCGAAGAATCCCTGAAGACTCTTTGAAGATTCTTTCTTCAGCTGAATTGGACCCCTGGGCCCCACAAAAAAAAAAAAAAAAAAAAGGACCCCTTACCAAAGATTTCTTCCGGAATCGCCGGAGGTGGCCATCATTACATGAATGACTATGCTCTAGTTTTAGAAAATGATAGTCTTCATATTGGCTCCAAAATCCTCACCCAAGATTCCCTGAAGACTCCTTGAAGACTCTTTCTTCAGCAGTATAACAGGTGTCATTTTTCAATTTCAAGGGTAATTTCTACCATTTATATAGCTGGTAGCCTTTATGACTATGCTCTAGTTTGAGAAAATGATAGTCTTAGTATTGGCGCCAAAATCTTCACTGAAGAATCCCTGAGGACTCCTTGAAGATTCTTTCTTCAGCTGAATTGGACCACTGGGCCCCACAAAAAAAAAAAAAGGACCCCTTACCAAAGATTTCCTCCGGAATCGCCGGAGGTGGTCATCATTACATGAATGACTATGCTCTAGTTTGAGAAAATTATAGTCTTCGTATTGGCGCCAAAATCTTCACCGAAGAATCCCTGAAGACTCCTTGAAGATTCTTTCTTCAGCTGAACTGGACCCCTCTGCCCCACAAAAAAAAAAAAAAAAAGGGACCCCTTACCAAAGATTTCCTCCGGAATCGCCGGAGGTGGCCATCATTACATGAATGACTATGCTCTAGTTTGAGAAAATGATAGTCTTCGTATTGGCACCAAAATCTTCACCGAAGAATACCTGAAGACTCCTTGAAGATTCTTTCTTCAGCTGAACTGGACCCCTGGGTCCAACGAAAAAAAAAAAAAAAAAAAAAAGGACCCCCTCCCAAAGATTTCCTCAGGAATCGCCGGAGGTGGTCATCATTACATGAATGACTATGCTCTAGTTTGAGAAAATGATAGTCTTCGTATTGGTTCCAAAATCTTCACCGAAGAATCCCTGAAGACTCTTTGAAGATTCTTTCTTCAGCTGAATTGGACGCCTGGGCCCCACAAAAAAAAACAAAAAAGGACCCCTTACCAAAGATTTCCTCCGGAATCGCCGGAGGTGGCCATCATTACATGAATGACTGTGCTCTAGTTTTAGAAAATGATAGTCTTCATATTGGCTCCAAAATCCTCACCCAAGATTCCCTGAAGACTCCTTGAAGACTCTTTCTTCAGCAGTATAACAGGTGTCATTTTTCAATTTCAAGGGTAATTTCTACCATTTATATAGCTGGTAGCCTTTATGACTATGCTCTAGTTTGAGAAAATGATAGTCTTAGTATTGGCGCCAAAATCTTCACCGAAAAATCCCTGAAGACTCCTTGAAGATTCTTTCTTCAGGTGAATTGGATCCCTGGGCCCTTCAAAAAAAAAAAAGAACCCCTTACCAAAGATTTCCTCCGGAATCGCCGGAGGTGGTCATCATTACATGAATGACTAAGCTCTAGTTTGAGAAAATTATAGTCTTCGTATTGGCACCAAAATCTTCACCGAAGAATCCCTGAAGACTCCTTGAAGATTCTTTCTTCAGCTGAACTGGACCCCTGGGCCGAAAAAAAAAAAAAAATGACCCCCTACCAAAGATTTCCTCCGGAATCGCCGGAGGTGGCCATCATTACATGAATGACTATGCTCTAGTTTGAGAAAATGATAGTCTTCGTATTGGCTCCAAAATCTTCACCGAAGAATCCCTGAAGACTCTTTGAAGATTCTTTCTTCAGCTGAATTGGACCCCTGGGCCCCACAAAAAAAAAACAAAAAAGGACTCCTTACCAAAGATTTCCTCCGGAATCGCCGGAGGTGGCCATCATTACGTGAATGACTATGCTCTAGGTTTAGAAAATGATAGTCTTCATATTGGCTCCAAAATCCTCACCAAAGATTCCCTGAAGATTCCTTGAAGACTCTTTCTTCAGCAGTGTAACAGGTGTCATTTTTTAATTTAAAGGGTAATTTCTACCATTTATATAGCTGGTAGCCTTTATGACTATGCTCTAGTTTGAGAAAATGATAGTCTTAGTATTGGCGCCAAAATCTTCACCGAAGAATCCCTGAAGACTCCTTGAAGATTCTTTCTTCAGCTGAATTGGACCCCTGGGCCCCACAAAAAAAAAAAAATACCCCTTACCAAAGATTTCCTCCGGAATCGCCAGAGGTGGCCATCATTACATGAATGACTATGCTCTAGTTTGAGAAAATGATAGTCTTCGTATTGGCTCCAAAATCTTCACCGAAGAATCCCTGAAGACTCTAACACAAGTTTGTTCTACGCAACTGGCTCAAGTTTGTTCTATGCAACTGGCACAAGTTTGTTTGACACAACTGGCACAAGTTTGTTCTACGCAACTGGCCCAAGTTTGTTTGACGCAACTGGCAGAAGTTTGTTCTACGCAACTGGCACAAGTTTGTTCTACGTAACTGGCACAAGTTTGTTCTACGCAACTGGCAGAAGTTTGTTCTACGCAACTGGCACAAGTTTGTTCTACGTAACTGGCACAAGTTTGTTCTACGCAACTGGCATAAGTTTGTTTGACACATCTGGCACAAGTTTGTTTGACACAACTGGAAAAAGTTTGTTCTACGCAAGTGGCACAAGTTTGTTCGACGCAAGTGGCACAAGTTTGTTCTATGCAACTGGCACCAGTTTGTTTGACACAACTGGCACAAGTTTGTTCTACGCAACTGGCACAAGTTTGTTCGATGCAACTGGCACAAGTTTGTTTGACGCAACTGGCACAAGTTTGTTCGACGCAACTGGCACAAGTTTGTTCGATGCAACTAGCAAAAGTTTGTTCGACGAACTGGCACAAGTTTGTTTAACGCAACTGGCACAAGTTTATTCGACCCAACTGGCACAAGTTTGTTTGACGCAACCGGCACAAGTTTTTTTGACGCAACTGGCACAAGTTTGTTTGACGCAACTGGCACAAGGTTGTTTGACGCAACTTTTACAAGGATATTCTACACAACTGGCACAAGTTTGTTCTATGCAACTGGCACAAGTTTGTTTGACGCAACTGGCACAAGTTTGTTTTACGCAACTGGCACAAGTTTCTTCAACACAACTGGCACAAGTTTGTTTGATGCAACTGGTACAAGTTTGTTTGACACAACTGGCACAAGTTTGTTCTACGCAACTGGCACAAGTTTGTTCGACGAAACTGGCACAAAATTGTTCGACGCAACTGGAACAATTTTGTTCTGCGCAACTGGCACAAGTTTATTCTTCGCAATTGGTACAAGTTTTTTCTACGCAACTGGCACAAGTTTGTTCTACGAAACTGGCACAAGTTTGTTCTACGTAACTGGCACAAGTTTGTCTGACACAACTGGCACAATTTTGTTCTACGTAACTGGCACATGTTTGTTCTATGCAACTGGTACAAGTTTGTTCGACGCAACTGGCAAAAGTTTGTTTGACACAACTGGCACAAGTTTGTTCTACGCAACTGGCAAAAGTTTGTTCTACGCAACTGGCACAAGTTTGTTCGACGCAAGTGGCACAAGTTTGTTCTATGCAACTGGCACAAGTTTGTTTGACACAACTGGCACAAGTTTGTTCTACGCAACTGGCACAAGTTTGTTCGATGCAACTGGCACAAGTTTGTTTGACCCAACTGGCACAAGCTTGTTCCATGCAACTGGCACAAGTTTGTTCGATGCAAATGGCACAAGTTTGTTCGACGCAACTAGCACAAGTTTGTTTAACGCAAGTGGCACAAGTTTATTCGACCCAACTGGCATAAGTTTGTTTGACGCAACTGGCACAAGTTTGTTTGACGCAACTGGCACAAGTTCTTTTGACGCAACTGGCGCAAGTTTGTTTGACGCAACTGGCACAAGGTTGTTTGACGCAACTGGCACAAGGTTGTTCTACACAATTGGCACAAGTTTGTTCTATGCAACTGACACAAGTTTGTTTGACGCAACTGGCACAAGTTTGTTCTACGCAACTGGCACAAGTTTCTTTGACGAAACTGGCACAAGTTTGTTCGACGCAACTGGCTAAAGTTTGTTTGACGCAACTGTCACAAGTTTGTTTGACAAAACTGGCACAAGTTTGTTCAACACAACTGGCACAAGTTTGTTCGACAAAACTGGCGCAAGTTTGTTCGACGCAACTGGCACAAGTTTGTTCGACGCAACTGGCACAAGTTTCTTCGACGAAACTGGCACAAGTTTGTTCTACACAACTGGCACAAGTTTGTTCGACAAAACTGGCGCAAGTTTGTTCGACGCAACTGGCACAAGTTTGTTCGACGCAACTGGCACAAGTTTCTTTGACGAAACTGGCACAAGTTTGTTCGACGCAACTGGCCCAAGTTTGTTTGACGCAACTGGCACAAGTAGTTTGACAAAACTGGCACAAGTTTGTTCTACACAACTGGCACAAGTTTGTTCGACAAAACTGTCACAAGTTTGTTCGAAGCAACTGGCACAAGTTTGTTCGACGCAACTGGCACAAGTTTGTTCGATGCAACTGGCACAAGTTTGTTTTACGGAACTGGCACAATTTTGTTTTACGGAAACGCGCACAAGTTTGTTCTACGCAACTGGCACAAGTTTGTCTGACACAACTGGCACAATTTTGTTCTACGTAACTGGCACAAGTTTGTTCTACGCAACTGGCACAAGTTTGTTCGACGCCACTGGCACAAGTTTGTTTTATGCAACTGGCACAAGTTTGTTTGACACAACTGGCAGAAGTTTGTTCTACGCAACTGGCACAAGTTTGTTCGACGCAATTGGCACAAGTTTGTCCGACACAACTGGCACAAGTTTGTTGGACGCAATTGGCACAAGTTTGTCCGACAAAACTGGCACAAGTGTGTTCGACGCAACTGGCACAAGTTTGGTCTACGTAACTGGCACAAGTTTGTTCTATGCAACTGGCACAAGTTTGTTTGACGCAACTGGCACAAGTCTGTTTGACTTAACAGGCACAAGTTTGTTCTGCGCAACTGGCACAAGTTTGTTCGATGCAACTAGCACAAGTTTGTTCGACGCAACTGGCACAAGTTACTTTAATGCAACTGGCACAAGTTTATTCGACCCAACAAGCACAAGTTTGTTTGTCGCAACTGGCACAAGTTTTTTTGACGCAACTGGCACAAGTTTGTTCTATGCAACTGGCACTAGTTTGTTTGGCGCAACTGGCACAAGTTTTTTCTACAAAACTGGCACAAGTTTGTTCTATGCAACTGGCACAAGTTTGTTTGACGCAACAGGCACAAGTTTGTTCTACGCAACTGGCACAAGTTTCTTTGACGCAACTGGCACAAGTTTGTTCGACGCAACTGGCCCAAGTTTGTTTGACGCAACTGGCACAAGTTTGTTTGACACAACTGGCACAAGTTTGTCCGACGCAACTGGCACAAGTTTGTTCGACGCAACTGGCACAAGTTTGTTCTACGCAACTGGCACAAGTTTGTTCTGCGCAACTGGCATAAGTTTATCTGACATAACTGACACAAGTTTGTTCTACGTAACTGGTACAAGTTTGTTCTACGCAACTGGCACAAGTTTGTTTTATGCAACTGGCACAAGTTTGTTTGACACAACTGTCATAAGTTTGTTTGACACAACTGGCACAAGTTTGTTCTACGCAACTGGCAAAAGTTTGTTCGACACAATTGGCACAATTTTGTCCGACGCAACTGGCACAAGTTTGTTCGACGCAACTGGCACAAGTTTGTTCGATGCAACTGGCACAAGTTTGTTTTACGCAACTGACACAAGTTTGTTCTACGCAACTGGCATAAATTTGTTCGACGCAACTGGCACAAGTTTGTTTGACGCAACTGGCACAAGTTTGTTCTGCGCAACTTGCACAAGTTTCTTCAACGCAACTGGCACAAGTTTGTTCGACGCAACTGGCACAAGTTTGTTCTGCGCATCTGGCACAAATTTGTTCTACGCAACTGGCACAAGTTTGTTCTACGCAACTGGCACAAGTTTGTTTGACGCAATTGGCACAAGTTTGTTCTTCGCAACTGGCACAAGTTTGTTCTATGCAACTGGCCCAAGTTTTTTCTATGCAACTGGCACAAGTTTGTCCTATGCAACTGGCAGAAGTTTGTTTGACACAACTCGCACAAGTTTGTTCTACGCAACTGGCACAAGTTTGTTCTACGCAACTGGCACAAGTTTGTTCAACGCAACTGGCGCAAGTATGTTCGACGCAACTGGCACAAGTTTGTTCGACGCAACTGGCTCAAGTTTGTTCTATGCAACTGGCACAAGTTTGTTTGACCCAACTGGCACAAATTTGTTTGACGCAACTGGCACAAGTTTGTTCGACGCAACTGGCCCAAGTTTGTTTGATGCAACTGGCACAAGTTTGTTCTACGCAACTGGCACAAGTTTGTTCTACGTAACTGGCACAAGTTTGTTCTACGCAACTGGCAGAAGTTTGTTCTATGCAACTGGCACAAGTTTGTTCTAAGTAACTGGCACAAGTTTGTTCTACGCAACTGGCACAAGTTTGTTTGACACAACTGGCACAAGTTTGTTTGACATAACTGGCAAAAGTTTGTTCGATGCAACTGGCACAAGTTTGTTTGACGCAACTGGCACAAGTTTGTTCAACGCAACTGGCACAAGTTTGTTCGATGCAACTGGCACAAGTTTGTTCGACGAACTGGAACAAGTTTGTTTAACTCAATTGGCACAAGTTTATTCGACCCAACTGGCACAAGTTTGTTTGACGCAACTGGCACAAGTTTTTTTTACGCAACTGGCACAAGTTTGTTTGACGCAACTGGCACAAGGTTGTTTGACGTAACTGGCACAAGGTTATTCTACACAACTGGCACAAGTTTGTTCTATGCAACTGGCACAAGTTTGTTTGACGCAACTGGCACAAGTTTGTTCTATGGAACTGGCACAAGTTTCTTCGACACAACTGGCACAAGTTTGTTCGACGCAACTGGCCCAAATTTGTTTGATGCAACTGGCACAAGTTTGTTTGACACAACTGGCACAAGTTTGTTCTACGCAACTGGCACAAGTTTGTTCAACGAAACTGGCACAAGATTGTTCGACGCAACTGGAACAAGTTTTTTTCGGCGCAACTGGAGCAAGTTTGTTCTTCGCTACTGGAAAAAGTTTTTTCTACGCAACTGGCACAAGTTTGTCTGACACAACTGGGACAAGTTTGTTCTACGTAACTGGCACAAGTTTGTTCGACGCAACTGGCACAAGTTTGTTCGACGCAACTGGCACAAGTTTGTTTGACACAACTGGCAGAAGTTTGTTCTACGCAACTGGCAAAAGTTTATTCTACGCAACTGGCACAAGTTTGTTCGACGCAAGTGGCACAAGTTTGTTCTATGCAACTGGCACAAGTTTGTTTGACACAACTGGCACAAGTTTGTTCTACGCAACTGGCACAAGTTTGTTCAACGCAACTGGCACAAGTTTGTTTGACGCAACTGGCACAAGCTTGTTCGACGCAACTGGCACAAGTTTGTTCGATGCAAATGGCACAAGTTTGTTCGACGCAACTGGCACAAGTTTGTTTAACGCAACTGGCACAAGTTTATTCGACCCAACTGGCAAAAGTTTGTTTGACGCAACTGGCACAAGTTTTTTTGACGCAACTGGCACAAGTTTGTTTGACGCAACTGGCACAAGGTTGTTTGACGCAACTGGCATAACGTTGTTCTACACAACTAGCACAAGTTTGTTCTATGCAACTGACACAAGTTTGTTTGACGCAACTGGCACAAGTTTGTTCTACGCAACTGGCACAATTTCTTTGACGAAACTGGCACAAGTTTGTTCGACGCAACTGGCCCAAGTTTGTTTGACGCAACTGGCACAAGTTTGTTTGACAAAGCTGGCACAAGTTTGTTCTACACAACTGGCACAAGTTTGTTCGACAAAACTGGCAAAAGTTTGTTCGACGCAACTGGCACAAGTTTGTTCGACGCAACTGGCACAAGTTTGTTTTACGGAACTGGCACAAGTTTGTATTACGGAACTGGCACAAGTTTGTTCTACGCAACTGGCAAAAGTTTGTCTGACACAACTGGCACAATTCTGTTCTACGTAACTGGCACAAGTTTGTTCTACGCAACTGGCACAAGTTTGTTCGACGCAACTGGCACAAGTTTGTTCTACGCAATTGGTGCAAGTTTGTCCGACACAACTGGCACAAGTTTGTTCGACGCAATTGGCACAAGTTTGTCCGACACAACTGGCACAAGTGTGTTCGACGCAACTGGCACAAGTTTGTCCGACACAACTGGCACAAGTGTGTTCGACGCAACTGGCACAAGTTTGGTCTACGCAACTGGCACAAGTTTGTTCTATGCAACTGGCAAAAGTTTGTTTGACGCAACTGCCACAAGTCTGTTTGACTTAACTGGCACAAGTTTGTTCTGCGCAACTGGCACAAGTTTGTTCGATGCAACTGGCACAAGTTTGTTCGACGCAACTGGCAAAAGTTTGTTCTACGCAACTGGCACAAGTTTGTTCGACACAAGTGGCACAAGTTTGTTCTATGCAACTGGCAGAAGTTTGTTTGACACAACTGGCACAAGTTTGTTCTACGCAACTGTCACAAGTTTGTTCAACGTATCTGGCACAAGTTTGTTCGATGCAACTGGCACAGGTTTGTTCGACGGAACTGGCACAAGTTTGTTCTACGCAACTGGCACAAATTTGTTCTACGCAACTGGCACAAGTTTGTTTTACGCAACTGGCACAAGTTTGTTTGATGCAATTGGCACAAGTTTGTTCTTCGCAACTAGCACAAGTTTGTTCTATGCAACTGGCCCAAGTTTGTTCTACGCAACTGGCACAAGTTTGTTCTATGCAACTGGCAGAAGTTTGTTTGACACAACTCGCACAAGTTTGTTCTACGCAACTGGCACAAGTTTGTTCTACGCAACTGGCACAAGTTTGTTCAACGCAACTGGCGCAAGTATGTTCGACGCAACGGGCTCAAGTTTGTTCTATGCAACTGGCACAAGTTTGTTTGACGCAACTGGCACAAGTTTGTTTGACGCAACTGGCACAAGTTTGCTCTACGCAACTGGCCCAAGTTTGTTTGACGCAACAGGCAGAAGTTTGTTCTACGCAACTGGCACAAGTTTGTTCTACGTAACTGGCACAAGTTTGTTCTACGCAACTGGCAGAAGTTTGTTCTACGCAACTGGCACAAGTTTGTTCTACGCAACTGGCAGAAGTTTGTTCTACGCAACTGGCAGAAGTTTGTTCTACGCAACTGGCACAAGTTTGTTCTATGCAACTGGCAGAAGTTTGTTCTACGCAACTGGCACAAGTTTGTTTGACGCAACTGGCACAAGTTTGCTCTACGCAACTGGCCCAAGTTTGTTTGACGCAACAGGCAGAAGTTTGTTCTACGCAACTGGCACAAGTTTGTTCTACGTAACTGGCACAAGTTTGTTCTACGCAACTGGCAGAAGTTTGTTCTACGCAACTGGCAGAAGTTTGTTCTACGCAACTGGCAGAAGTTTGTTCTACGCAACTGGCAGAAGTTTGTTCTACGCAACTGGCACAAGTTTGTTCTACGTAACTGGCACAAGTTTGTTCTACGCAACTGGCACAAGTTTGTTTGACACATCTGGCACAAGTTTTTTTGACACAACTGGCAAAAGTTTGTTCTGCGCAACTGGCACAAGTTTGTTCGACGCAAGTGGCACAAGTTTGTTCTATGCAACTGGCACAAGTTTGTTTGACATAACTGGCACAAGTTTGTACTACGCAACTGGCACAAGTTTGTTCAATGCAACTGGCACAAGTTTGTTTGACGCAACTGGCACAAGTTTGTTCGACGCAACTGGCACAAGTTTGTTCGATGCAACTGGCACAAGTTTGTTCGACGAACTGGCACAAGTTTGTTTAACGCAACTGGCACAAGTTTATTCGACCCAACTGGCACAAGTTTGTTTGACGCAACTGGCACAAGTTTTTTTGACGCAACTGGCACAAGTTTGTTTGACGCAACTGGCACAAGGTTGTTTGACGCAACTGTTACAAGGTTATTCTACACAACTGGCACAAGTTTGTTCTGTGCAACTGGCACAAGTTTGTTTGACGCAACTGGCACATGTTTGTTCTACGCAACTGGCACAAGTTTCTTCGACACAACTGGCACAAGTTTGTTCGACGCAACTGGCACAAGTTTGTTTGATGCAACTGGCACAAGTTTGTTTGACACAACGGGCACAAGTTTGTTCTACGCAACTGGCACAAGTTTGTTCGACGAAACTGGCACAAGATTGTTCGACGCAACTGGAACAAGTTTGTTCGGCGCAACTGGCACAAGTTTGTTCGACGCAATTGGCTCAAGTTTGTCCGACACCACTGGCAGAAGTTTGTTCGACGCAATTGGCACAAGTTTGTCGGACACAACTGGCACAAGTGTGTTCGACACAACTGGCACAAGTTTGGTCTACGCAACTGGCACAAGTTTGTTCTATGAAACTGGCACAAGTTTGTTTGACGCAACTGGCACAAGTTTTTTTGACGCAACTGGCACAAGTTTGTTTGACGCAACTGGCACAAGGTTGTTTGACGCAACTGGCACAAGGTTGTTCTACACAACTGGCACAAGTTTGTTCTATGCAACTGACACAAGTTTGTTTGACGCAACTGGCACAAGTTTGTTCTACGCAACTGGCACAAGTTTCTTTGACGAAACTGGCACAAGTTTGTTCGACGCAACTGGCCCAAGATTGTTTGACGCAACTGGCACAAGTTTGTTTGACAAAACTGGCACAAGTTTGTTTGACACAACTGGCACAAGTTTGTTCTACGCAACTGGCACAAGTTTGTTCGACGCAAGTGGCACAAGTTTGTTCTATGCAACTGGCACGAGTTTGTTTGACACAACTGGCACAAGTTTGTTCTACGCAACTGGCACAAGTTTGTTCGATGCAACTGGCACAAGTTTGTTTGACGCAACTGGCACAAGTTTGTTCGACGCAACTGGCACAAGTTTGTTCGATGCAACTGGCACAAGTTTGTTCGACGAACTGGCACAAGTTTGTTTAACGCAACTGGCACAAGTTTATTCGACCCAACTGGCACAAGTTTGTTTGGCGCAACTGGCACAAGTTTTTTTGACGCAACTGGCACAAGTTTGTTTGACGCAACTGGCACAAGGTTGTTTAACGCAACTGTTACAAGGTCATTCTACACAACTGGCACAAGTTTGTTCTATGCAACTGGCACAAGTTTGTTTGACGCAACTGGTACAAGTTTATTCTACGCAACTGGCACAAGTTTCTTCGACACAACTGGCACAAGTTTGTTTGACGCAACTGGCCCAAGTTTGTTTCATGCAACTGGCACAAGTTTGTTTGACACAAGTGGCACAAGTTTGTTCTACGCAACTGACACAAGTTTGTTCGACGAAACTGGCACAAGATTGTTCGACGCAACTGGAACAAGTTTGTTCGGCGCAACTGGCACAAGTTTGTTCTTCGCAATTTGGACACGTTTTTTCTACGCAACTGGCACAAGTTTGTTCTACGAAACTGGCACAAGTTTGTTCTACGCAACTGGCACAAGTTTGTCTGACACAACTGGCACAAGTTTGTTCTACGAAACTGGCAAAAGTTTGTTCTACGCAACTGGCACAAATTTGTTCGACGCAAGTGGCACAAGTTTGTTCTATGCAACTGGCACAAGTTTGTTTGACACAACTGGCACAAGTTTGTTCTACGCAACTGGCACAAGTTTGTTCGATGCAACTGGCACAAGTTTGTTTGACGCAACTGGCACAAGCTTGTTCGACACAACTGGGACAAGTTTGTTCGATGCAAATGGCACAAGTTTGTTTGACGCAACTAGCATAAGTTTGTTTAACGCAACTGGCACAAGTTTATTCGACCCAACTGGCACAAGTTTGTTTGACGCAACTGGCAAAAGTTTTTTTGACGCAACTGGCACAAGTTTGTTTGACGCAACTGGCACAAGGTTGTTTGACGCAACTGGCACAAGGTTGTTCTACACAACTGGCACAAGTTTGTTCCATGCAACTGACACAAGTTTGTTTGACGCAACTGGCACAAGTTTGTTCTACGCAACTGGCACAAGTTTCTTTGACGAAACTGGCACAAGTTTGTTCGACGCAACTGGCACAAGTTTGTTTGACGCAACTGGCACAAGTTTGTTTGACAAAACTGGCACAAGTTTGTTCTACACAACTGGCACAAGTTTGTTCAACAAAACTGGCACAAGTTTGTTCAACACAACTGGCACAAGTTTGTTCGACGCAACTGGCACAAGTTTGTTTTACGGAACTGGCACAAGTTTGTTTTACGGAACTGGCACAAGTTTGTTCTACGCAACTGGCACAAGTTTGTCTGACACAACTGGCACAATTTTGTTCTACGTAACTGGCACAAGTTTGTTCTACGCAACTGGCACAAGTTTGTTCGACGCAACTGGCACAAGTTTGTTCGATGCAATTGGCACAAGTTTGTTTGACACAACTGGCAGAAGTTTGTTCTACGCAACTGGCACAAATTTGTTCGACGCAATTGGCACAAGTTTGTCCGACACAACTGGCACAAGTTTGTTCGACGCAATTGGCACAAGTTTGTCCGACACAACTTGCACAAGTGTGTTCGACACAACTAGCACAAGTTTGTTCTATGCAACTGGTACAAGTTTGTTCTATGCAACTGGCACAAGTTTGTTTGACGCAACTGGCACAAGTTTTTTTGACGCAACTGGCACAAGTTTGTTTGACGCAACTGGCACAATGTTGTTTGACGCAACTGGCACAAGGTTGTTCTACACAACTGGCACAAGTTTGTTCTATGCAACTGACACAAGTTTGTTTGACGCAACTGGCACAAGTTTGTTCTACGCAACTGGCACAAGTTTGTTTGACGCAACTGGCACAAGTTTGTTTGACGCAACTGGCACAAGTTTTTTTGACGCAACTGGCACAAGTTTGTTTGACGCAACTGGCACAAGGTTGTTTAACGCAACTGTTACAAGGTCATTCTACACAACTGGCACAAGTTTGTTCTATGCAACTGGCACAAGTTTGTTTGACGCAACTGGTACAAGTTTGTTCTACGCAACTGGCACAAGTTTGTTCTATGCAACTGGCACAAGTTTGTTCGACGCAACTGGCCCAATTTTGTTTGATGCAACTGGCACAAGTTTGTTTGACACAAGTGGCACAAGTTTGTTCTACGCAACTGACACAAGTTTGTTCGACGAAACTGGCACAAGATTGTTCGACGCAACTGGAACAAGTTTGTTTGGCGCAACTGGCACAAGTTTGTTCTTCGCAATTGGGACACGTTTTTTCTATGCAACTGGCACAAGTTTGTTCTACGAAACTGGCACAAGTTTGTTCTACGCAACTGGCACATGTTTGTCTGACACAACTGGCACAAGTTTGTTCTACGTAACTGGCACAAGTTTGTTCTACGCAACTGGCACAAGTTTTTTCGACGCAACTGGCACAAGTTTGTTTGACACAACTGGCACAAGTTTGTTCTACACAACTGGCAAAAGTTTGTTCTACGCAACTGGCACAAATTTGTTCGACGCAAGTGGCACAAGTTTGTTCTATGCAACTGGCACAAGTTTGTTTGACACAACTGGCACAAGTTTGTTCTACGCAACTGGCACAAGTTTGTTCGATGCAACTGGCAGAAGTTTGTTTGACGCAACTGGCACAAGTTTGTTTGACGCAACTGGCACAAGTTTGTTCGATGCAAATGGCACAAGTTTGTTTGACGCAACTAGCATAAGTTTGTTTAACGCAACTGGCACAAGTTTATTCGACCCAACTGGCACAAGTTTGTTTGACGCAACTGGCAAAAGTTTTTTTGACGCAACTGGCACAAGTTTGTTTGACGCAACTGGCACAAGGTTGTTTGACGCAACTGGCACAAGGTTGTTCTACACAACTGGCACAAGTTTGTTCTATGCAACTGACACAAGTTTGTTTGACGCAACTGGCACAAGTTTGTTCTACGCAACTGGCACAAGTTTCTTTGACGAAACTGGCACAAGTTTGTTCGACGCAACTGGCACAAGTTTGTTTGACGCAACTGGCACAAGTTTGTTTGACAAAACTGGCACAAGTTTGTTCTACACAACTGGCACAAGTTTGTTCAACAAAACTGGCACAAGTTTGTTCAACGCAACTGGCACAAGTTTGTTCGACGCAACTGGCACAAGTTTGTTTTACGGAACTGGCACAAGTTTGTTTTACGGAACTGGCACAAGTTTTGTTCTACGCAACTGGCACAAGTTTGTCTGACACAACTGGCACAATTTTGTTCTACGTAACTGGCACAAGTTTGTTCTATGCAACTGGCACAAGTTTGTTAAACGCAACTGGCACAAGTTTGTTTGATGCAACTGGCACAAGTTTGTTTGACACAACTGGCAGAAGTTTGTTCTACGCAACTGGCACAAATTTGTTCGACGCAATTGGCACAAGTTTGTCCAACACAACTGGCACAAGTTTGTTCGACGCAATTGGCACAAGTTTGTCCGACACAACTGGCACAAGTGTGTTCGACACAACTGGCACAAGTTTGTTCTATGCAACTGGCACAAGTTTGTTCTATGCAACTGGCACAGGTTTGTTTGACGCAACTGGCACAAGTTTTTTTGACGCAACTGGCACAAGTTTGTTTGACGCAACTGGCACAATGTTGTTTGACGCAACTGGCACAAGGTTGTTCTACACAACTGGCACAAGTTTGTTCTATGCAACTGACACAAGTTTGTTTGACGCAACTGGCACAAGTTTATTCTACGCAACTGGCACAAGTTTCTTTGACGAAACTGGCACAAGTTTGTTCGACGCAACTGGCCTAAGATTGTTTGACGCAAGTGGCACAAGTTTGTTTGACAAAACTGGCACAAGTTTGTTCTACACAATTGGCACAAGTTTGTTCAACAAAACTGGCACAAGTTTGTTCGACGCTACTGGCACATGTTTGTTCGACGCAACTGGCACAAGATTGTTTTACGGAACTGGCACAAGTTTGTTTTACGGAACTGGCACAAGTTTGTTCTATGCAACTGGCACAAGTTTGTCTGACACAACTGGCACAATTTTGTTCTACGTAACTGGCACAAGTTTGTTCTACGCAACTGGCACAAGTTTGTTCAACGTAACTGGCACAAGTTTGTTTTATGCAACTGGCACAAGTTTGTTTGACACAACTGGCAGAAGATTGTTCTACACAACAGGCACAAGTTTGTTCGACGCAATTGGCACAAGTTTGTCCGACACAACTGGCACAAGTTTGTTCAACGCAATTGGCACAAGTTTGTCCGACACAACTGGCACAAGTGTGTTCGACGCAACTGGCACAAGTTTGGTCTACGCAACTGGCACAAGTTTGTTCTATGCAACTGGCACAAGTTTGTTTGACGCAACTAGCACAAGTTTGTTTTACGCAACTGGCATAAGTTTGTTCGACGCAATTGGCATAAGTTTGTCCGACACAACTGGCACAAGTTTGTTCAACGCAATTGGCACAAGTTTGTCCGACACAACTGGCAGAAGTGTGTTCGACGCAACTGGCACAAGTTTGGTCTACGCAACTGGCACAAGTTTGTTCTATGCAACTGGCACAAGTTTGTTTGACGCAACTAGCACAAGTTTGTTTTACGCAACTGGCATAAGTTTGTTCGACGCAATTGGCACAAGTTTGTCCGACACAACTGGCACAAGTTTGTTCAACGCAATTGGCACAAGTTTGTCCGACACAACTGGCAGAAGTGTGTTCGACGCAACTGGCACAAGTTTGGTCTACGCAACTGGCACAAGTTTGTTCTATGCAACTGGCACAATTTTGTCCGACGCAACTGGCACAAGTTTGTTCGACGCAACTGGCACAAGTTTGTTCAATGCTACTGGCACAAGTTTGTTTGACGGAACTGGCACAAGCTTGTTCGACACAACTGGCACAAGTTTGTTCGATGCAAATGGCACAAGTTTGTTTGACGCAACTAGCATAAGTTTGTTTAACGCAACTGGCACAAGTTTATTCGACCCAACTGGCACAAGTTTGTTTAACGCAACTGGCACAAGTTTTTTTGACGCAACTGGCACAAGTTTGTTTGACGCAACTGGCACAAGGTTGTTTGACGCAACTGGCACAAGGTTGTTCTACACAACTGGCACAAGTTTGTTCTATGCAACTGACACAAGTTTGTTTGACGCAACTGGCACAAGTTTGTTCTACGCAACTGGCACAAGTTTCTTTGACGAAACTGGCACAAGTTTGTTCGACGCAACTGGCACAAGTTTGTTTGACGCAACTGGCACAAGTTTGTTTGACAAAACTGGCACAAGTTTGTTCTACACAACTGGCACAAGTTTGTTCAACAAAACTGGCACAAGTTTGTTCAACGCAACTGGCACAAGTTTGTTCGACGCAACTGGCACAAGTTTGTTTTACGGAACTGGCACAAGTTTGTTTTACGGAACTGGCACAAGTTTTGTTCTACGCAACTGGCACAAGTTTGTCTGACACAACTGGCACAATTTTGTTCTACGTAACTGGCACAAGTTTGTTCTATGCAACTGGCACAAGTTTGTTAAACGCAACTGGCATAAGTTTGTTTGATGCAACTGGCACAAGTTTGTTTGACACAACTGGCAGAAGTTTGTTCTACGCAACTGGCACAAATTTGTTCGACGCAATTGGCACAAGTTTGTCCAACACAACTGGCACAAGTTTGTTCGACGCAATTGGCACAAGTTTGTCCGACACAACTGGCACAAGTGTGTTCGACACAACTGGCACAAGTTTGTTCTATGCAACTGGCACAAGTTTGTTCTATGCAACTGGCACAGGTTTGTTTGACGCAACTGGCACAAGTTTTTTTGACGCAACTGGCACAAGTTTGTTTGACACAACTGGCACAATGTTGTTTGACGCAACTGGCACAAGGTTGTTCTACACAACTGGCACAAGTTTGTTCTATGCAACTGACACAAGTTTGTTTGACGCAACTGGCACAAGTTTGTTCTACGCAACTGGCACAAGTTTCTTTGACGAAACTGGCACAAGTTTGTTCGACGCAACTGGCCTAAGATCGTTTGACGCAAGTGGCACAAGTTTGTTTGACAAAACTGGCACAAGTTTGTTCTACACAATTGGCACAAGTTTGTTCAACAAAACTGGCACAAGTTTGTTCGACGCTACTGGCACATGTTTGTTCGACGCAACTGGCACAAGATTGTTTTACGGAACTGGCACAAGTTTGTTTTACGGAACTGGCACAAGTTTGTTCTATGCAACTGGCACAAGTTTGTCTGACACAACTGGCACAATTTTGTTCTACGTAACTGGCACAAGTTTGTTCTACGCAACTGGCACAAGTTTGTTCAACGTAACTGGCACAAGTTTGTTTTATGCAACTGGCACAAGTTTGTTTGACACAACTGGCAGAAGTTTGTTCTACACAACAGGCACAAGTTTGTTCGATGCAAATGGCACAAGTTTGTCCGACACAACTGGCACAAGTTTGTTCAACGCAATTGGCACAAGTTTGTCCGACACAACTGGCACAAGTGTGTTCGACGCAACTGGCACAAGTTTGGTCTACGCAACTGGCACAAGTTTGTTCTATGCAACTGGCACAAGTTTGTTTGACGCAACTAGCACAAGTTTGTTTTATGCAACTGGCATAAGTTTGTTCGACGCAATTGGCACAAGTTTGTCCGACACAACTGGCACAAGTTTGTTCAACGCAATTGGCACAAGTTTGTCCGACACAACTGGCACAAGTGTGTTCGACGCAACTGGCACAAGTTTGGTCTATGCAACTGGCACAAGTTTGTTCTATGCAACTGGCACAATTTTGTCCGACGCAACTGGCACAAGTTTGTTCGACGCAACTGGCACAAGTTTGTTCGATGCAACTGGCACAAGTTTGTTCTACGCAACTGACACAAGTTTGTTCTACGCAACTGGCATAAATTTGTTCGACGCAACTGGCACAAGTTTCTTTGACGCAACTGGCACAAGTTTGTTCTGCGTAACTTGCACAAGCTTGTTCAACGCAACTGGCACAAGTTTGTTCGACGCAACTGGCACAAGTTTGTTCTGCGCAACTGGCACAAATTTGTTCTACGCAACTGGCACAAGTTTCTTCTACGCAACTGGCACAAGTTTGTTTGACGCAATTGGCACAAGTTTGTTCTTCACAACTGGCACAAGTTTGTTCTATGCAACTGGCCCAAGTTTGTTCTACGCAACTGGCACAAGTTTGTCCTATGCAACTGGCAGAAGTTTGTTCTAAGTAACTCGCACAAGTTTGTTCTACACAACTGGCACAAGTTTGTTCAACGCAACTGGCACAAGTTTGTTCAATGCAACTGGCGCAAGTATGTTCGATGCAACTGGCACAAGTTTGTTCTACGCAACTGGCTCAAGTTTGTTCTATGCAACTGGCACAAGTTTGTTTGACGCAACTGGCACAAGTTTGTTTGACGCAACTGGCACAAGTTTGTTTGACGCAACTGGCACAAGTTTGTTCTACGCAACTGGCCCAAGTTTGTTTGACGCAACTGGCAGAAGTTTGTTCGACGCAACTAACACAAGTTTTTTCGACTCAATTGGCACAAGTTTGTTTGACGCAACTGGAACAAGTTTGTTCTACGCAACTGGCACAAGTTTGTTTGACGCAACTGGCACAAGATTGTTTGACGTAACTGGCACAAGGTTATTCTACACAACTGGCACAAGTTTGTTCTATGCAACTAGCACAAGTTTGTTTGATGCAACTGGCACAAGTTTGTTCTACGCAACTGGCCCAAGTTTGTTTGATGCAACTGGCACAAGTTTGTTCGACGCAACTGGCACAAGTTTGTTTGACATAACTGGCACAAGTTTCTTCGACACAAGTGGCACAAGTTTGTTCGACGCAACTGGCCCAAGTTTGTTTGATGCAACTGGCACAAGTTTGTTTGACACAACTGGCACAAGTTTGTTCTACGCAACTGGCACAAGTTTGTTCAACGAAACTGGCACAAGATTGTTCGACGCAACTGGAACAAGTTTGTTCTTCGCAACTGGAAAAAGTTTTTTCTACGCAACTGGCACAAGTTTGTTCTACGCAACTGGCACAAGTTTGTCTGACACAACTGGCACAAGTTTGTTCTACGTAACTGGCACAAGTTTGTTCAACGCAACTGGCACAAGATTGTTCGACGCAACTGGAACAAGTTTGTTCGGCGCAACTGGCACAAGTTTGTTCTTCACAAATGGAAAAAGTTTTTTCTACGCAACTGGCACAAGTTTGTTCTACGCAACTGGCACAAGTTTGTCTGACACAACTGGCACAAGTTTGTTCTACGTAACTGGCAAAAGTTTGTTCGACGCAACTGGCACAAGTTTGTTCGACGGAACTGGCACAAGTTTGTTTGACACAACCGGCACAAGTTTGTTCTACGCAACTGGCAAAAGTTTGTTCTACGCAACTGGCACAAGTTTGTTCGACGCGAGTGGCACAAGTTTGTTCTATGCAACTGGCACAAGTTTGTTTGACACAACTGGCACAAATTTGTTCTACGCAACTGGCACAAGTTTATTCGATACAACTGGCACAAGTTTGTTTGACGCAACTGGCACAAGCTTGTTCGACGCAACTGGCACAAGTTTGTTCGATGCAAATGGCGCAAGTTTGTTCGACGCAACTGGCACAAGTTTGTTTAACGCAACTGGCACAAGTTTATTCGACCCAACTGGCAAAAGTTTGTTTGACGCAACTGGCACAAGTTTTTTTGACGCAACTGGCACAAGTTTGTTTGACGCAACTGGCACAAGGTTGTTTGACGCAACTGGCACAAGGTTGTTCTACTCAACTGGCACAAGTTTGTTCTATGCAACTGACACAAGTTTGTTTGACGCAACTGGCACAAGTTTGTTCTACGCAACTGGCACAAGTTTGTTCTACGCAACTGGCCCAAGTTTGACTGACACAACTGGCACAATTCTGTTCTACGTAACTGGCACAAGTTTGTTCTACGCAACTGGCACAAGTTTGTTCGACGCAACTGGCACAAGTTTGTTCTACGCAATTGGCAAAAGTTTGTCCGACACAACTGGCACAAGTTTGTTCGACGCAATTGGCACAAGTTTGTCCGACACAACTGGCACAAGTGTGTTCGACGCAACTGGCACAAGTTTGGTCTACGCAACTGGCACAAGTTTGTTCTATGCAACTGGCACAAGTTTGTTTGACGCAACTGGCACAAGTCTGTTTGACTTAACTGGCACAAGTTTGTTCTGCGCAACTGGCACAAGTTTGTTCGATGCAACTGGCACAAGTTTGTTCGACGCAACTGGCAAAAGTTTGTTCTACGCAACTGGCACAAGTTTGTTCGACACAAGTGGCACAAGTTTGTTCTATGCAACTGGCAGAAGTTTGTTTGACACAACTGGCACTAGTTTGTTTGACGCATCGGGCAAAAGTTTATTTGAAACAACTGGCACAAGTTTGTTCTACGCAACTGTCACAAGTTTGTTCAACGCATCTGGCACAAGTTTGTTCGATGCAACTGGCACAGGTTTGTTCGATGCAACTGGCACAAGTTTGTTCGACGCAACTGGCACAAGTTTGTTCTACGCAACTGGCACAAATTTGTTCTACGCAACTGGCACAAGTTTGTTTTACGCAACTGGCACAAGTTTGTTTGATGCAATTGGCACAAGTTTGTTCTTCGCAACTGGCACAAGTTTGTTCTATGCAACTGGCCCAAGTTTGTTCTACGCAACTGGCACAAGTTTGTTCTATGTAACTGGCAGAAGTTTGTTTGACAAAACTTGCACAAGTTTGTTCTACGCAACTGGCACAAGTTTGTTCTACGCAACTGGCACAAGTTTGTTCAACGCAACTGGCGCAAGTATGTTCGACGCAACTGGCACAAGTTTGTTCTACGCAACTGGCTCAAGTTTGTTCTATGCAACTGGCACAAGTTTGTTTGACGCAACTGGCACAAGTTTGTTTGACGCAACTGGCACAAGTTTGTTCTACGCAACTGGCCCAAGTTTGTTTGACGCAACTGGCAGAAGTTTGTTCTACGCAACTGGCACAAGTTTGTTCTACGTAACTGGCACAAGTTTGTTCTACACAACTGGCACAAGTTTGTTCTACGCAACTGGCACAAGTTTGTTCTACGTAACTGGCACAAGTTTTTTCTATGCAACTGGCAGAAGTTTGTTTGACACATCTGGCACAAGTTTGTTTGACACAACTGGCAAAAGTTTGTTCTGCGCAACTGGCACAAGTTTGTTCGACGCAAGTGGCACAAGTTTGTTCTATGCAACTGGCACAAGTTTGTTTGACACAACTGGCACAAGTTTGTTCTACGCAACTGGCTCAAGTTTGTTCGATGCAACTGGCACAAGTTTGTTTGACGCAACTGGCACAAGTTTGTTCGACGCAACTGGCACAAGTTTGTTCGATGCAACTGGCACAAGTTTGTTCGACGAACTGGCACAAGTTTGTTTAACGCAACTAGCACAAGTTTGTTCGACGAACTGGCACAAGTTTGTTTAACGCAACTGGCACAAGTTTATTCGACCCAACTGGCACAAGTTTGTTTGACGCAACTGGCACAAGTTTTTTTGACGCAACTGGCACAAGTTTGTTTGACGCAACTGGCACAAGGTTGTTTGACGCAACTGTTACAAGGTTATTCTACACAACTGTCACAAGTTTGTTCTGTGCAACTGGCACAAGTTTGTTTGACGCAACTGGCACAAGTTTGTTCTACGCAACTGGCACAAGTTTCTTCGACACAACTGGCACAAGTTTGTTCGACGCAACTGGCACAAGTTTGTTTGATGCAACTGGCACAAGTTTGTTTGACACAACTGGCACAAGTTTGTTCTACGCAACTGGCACAAGTTTGTTCGACGAAACTGGCACAAGATTGTTCGACGCAACTGGAACAAGTTTGTTCGGCGCAACTGGCACAAGTTTGTTCTTTGCAATTGGTACAAGTTTTTTCTACGCAACTGGCACAAGTTTGTTCTACGAAACTGGCACAAGTTTCTTCTACGCAACTGGCACAAGTTTGTCTGACACAACTGGCACAATTTTGTTCTACGTAACTGGCACAAGTTTGTTCTACGCAACTGGCACAAGTTTGTTCGACGCAACTGGCACAAGTTTGTTTGACACAACTGGCACAAGTTCGTTCTACACAACTAGCAAAAGTTTGTTCTACGCAACTGGCACAAATTTGTTCGACGCAAGTGGCACAAGTTTGTTCTATGCAACTGGCACAATTTTGTTTGACACAAATGGCACAAGTTTGTTCTACGCAACTGGCACAAGTTTGTTCGATGCAACTGGCACAAGTTTGTTTGACGCAACTGGCACAAGCTTGTTCGACGCAACTGGCACAAGTTTGTTCGATGCAAATGGCACAAGTTTGTTTGACGCAACTAGCATAAGTTTGTTTAACGCAACTGGCACAAGTTTATTCGACCCAACTGGCACAAGTTTGTTTGACGCAACTGGCACAAGTTTTTTTGACGCAACTGGCACAAGTTTGTTTGACGCAACTGGCACAAGGTTGTTTGACGCAACTGGCACAAGGTTGTTCTACACAACTGGCACAAGTTTGTTCTATGCAACTGACGCAAGTTTGTTTGATGCAACTGGCACAAGTTTGTTCTACGCAACTGGCACAAGTTTCTTTGACGAAACTGGCACAAGTTTGTTCGACGCAACTGGCCCAAGTTTGTTTGACGCAACTGGCACAAGTTTGTTTGACAAAACTGGCACAAGTTTGTTCTACACAACTGGCACAAGTTTGTTCAACAAAACTGGCACAAGTTTGTTCAACGCAACTGGCACAAGTTTGTTCGACGCAACTGGCACAAGTTTGTTTTACGGAACTGGCACAAGTTTGTTTTACGGAACTGGTACAAGTTTGTTCTACGCAACTGGCACAAGTTTGTCTGACACAACTGGCACAATTTTGTTCTACGTAACTGGCACAAGTTTGTTCTACGCAACTGGCACAAGTTTGTTCGACGCAACTGGCACAAGTTTGTTTTATGCAACTGGCACAAGTTTGTTTGACACAACTGGCAGAAGTTTGTTCGACGAAACTGGCACAAATTTGTTCGACGCAATTGGCACAAGTTTGTTCGACGCAATTGGCACAAGTTTGTCCGACACAACTGGCACAAGTATGTTCGACACAACTGGCACAAGTTTGGTCTACGCAACTGGCACAAGTTTGTTCTATGCAACTGGTACAAGTTTGTTTGACGCAACTGGCACAAGTTTTTTTGACGCAACTGGCACAAGTTTGTTTGACGCAACTGGCACAAGGTTGTTTGACGTAACTGGCACAAGGTTGTTCTACACAACTGGCACAAGTTTGTTCTATGCAACTGACACAAGTTTGTTTGACGCAACTGGCACAAGTTTGTTCTACGCAACTGGCACAAGTTTCTTTGACGAAACTGGCACAAGTTTGTTCGACGCAACTGGTCCAAGATTGTTTGACGCAACTGGCACAAGTTTGTTTGACAAAACTGGCACAAGTTTGTTCTACACAACTGGCACAAGTTTGTTCAACAAAACTGGCACAAGTTTGTTCGACGCAACTGGCACATGTTTGTTCGACGCAACTGGCACAAGTTTGTTTTACGGAACTGGCACAATTTCGTTTTACGGAACTGACACAAGTTTGTTCTACGCAACTGGCACAAGTTTGTCCGACACAACTGGCACAATTTTGTTCTACGTAACTGGCACAAGTTTGTTCTGCGCAACTGGCACAAGTTTGTTCGACGCAACTGGCACAAGTTTGTTTTATGCAACTGGCACAAGTTTGTTTGACACAACTGGCAGAAGTTTGTTCAACGCAACAGGCACAAGTTTGTTCGACGCAATTGGCACAAGTTTGTCCAACACAACTGGCACAAGTTTGTTCAACGCAATTGGCACAAGTTTGTCCGACACAACTGGCACAAGTGTGTTCGACGCAACTGGCACAAGTTTGGTCTACGCAACTGGCACAAGTTTGTTCTATGCAACTGGCACAAGTCTGTTTGACGCAACTGGCACAAGTTTGTTTTACGCAACTGGCATAAGTTTGTTTGACACAACTGGCACAAGTTTGTTCTACGCAACTGGCAAAAGTTTGTTCGACGCAATTGGCACAATTTTGTCCGACGCAACTGGCACAAGTTTGTTCGACGCCACTGGCACAAGTTTGTTCGATGCAACTGGCACAAGTTTGTTCTACACAACTGACACAAGTTTGTTCTACGCAACTGGGATAAATTTGTTCGACGCAACTGGCACAAGTTTCTTTGACGCAACTGGCACAAGTTTGTTCTGCGCAACTTGCACAAGTTTGTTCAACGCAACTGGCACAAGTTTGTTCGACGCAACTGGCACAAGTTTGTTCTGAGCAACTGGCACAAATTTGTGCTACGCAACTGGCACAAGTTTGTTCTACGCAACTGGCACAAGTTTGTTTGGCGCAATTGGCACAAGTTTGTTCTTCGCAACTGGCACAAGTTTGTTCTATGCAACTGGCCCAAGTTTGTTCTACGCAACTGGCACAAGTTTGTCCTATGCAACTGGCAGAAGTTTGTTTGACACAACTCGCACAAGTTTGTTCTACACAACTGGCACAAGTTTGTTCTACGCAACTGGCACAAGTTTGTTCAACGCAACTGGCGCAAGTATGTTCGACGCAACTGGCACAAGTTTGTTCTACGAAACTGGCTCAAGTTTGTTCTATGCAACTGGCACAAGTGTGTTTGACGCAACTGGCACAAGTTTGTTTGACGCAACTGGCACAAGTTTGTTCTACGCAACTGGCCCAAGTTTGTTTGACGCAACTGGCAGAAGTTTGTTCTACGCAACTGGCACAAGTTTGTTCTACGTAACTGGCACAAGTTTGTTCTACGCAACTGGCAGAAGTTTGTTCTACGCAACTGGCACAAGTTTGTTCTAAGTAACTGGCACAAGTTTGTTCTACGCAATTGGCACAAGTTTGTTTGACACATCTGGCACAAGTTTGTTTGACACAACTGGCAAAAGTTTGTTCGATGTAACTGGCACAAGTTTGATTGGCGCAACTGGCACAAGGTTGTTTGACGTAACTGGCACAAGGTTATTCTACACAACTGGCACAAGTTTGCTCTATGCAACTGGCACAAGTTTGTTTGACGCAACTGGCACAAGTTTGTTCTACGCAACTGGCACAACTTTCTTCGACACAACTGGCACAAGTTTGTTCGACGCAACTGGCACAAGTTTGTTTGATGCAACTGGCACAAGTTTGTTTGACACAACTGGCACAAGTTTGTTCTACGCAACTGGCACAAGTTTGTTCAACGAAACTGGCACAAGATTGTTCGACGCAACTGGAACAAGTTTGTTCGGCGCAACTGGCACAAGTTTGTTCTTCGCAACTGGAAAACGTTTTTTCTACGCAACTGGCACAAGTTTGTTCTACGCAACTGGCACAAGTTTGTCTGACACAACTGGCACAAGTTTGTTCTACGTAACTGGCCCAAGTTTGTTCGACGCAACTGGCACAAGTTTGTTCGACGCAACTGGCACAAGTTTGTTTGACACAACTGGCACAAGTTTGTTCTACGCAACTGGCAAAAGTTTGTTCTACGCAACTGGCACAAGTTTGTTCGACGCAAGTGGCACAAGTTTGTTCTATGCAACTGGCACAAGTTTGTTTGACACAACTGGCACAAGTTTGTTCTACGCAACTGGCACAAGTTTGTTCGATACAACTGGCACAAGTTTGTTTGACGCAACTGGCACAAGCTTGTTCGACGCAACTGGCACAAGTTTGTTCGATGCAAATGGCACAAGTTTGTTCGACACAACTGGCACAAGTTTGTTTAACGCAATTGGCACAAGTTTATTCGACCCAACTGGCAAAAGTTTGTTTGACGCAACTGGCACAAGTTTTTTTGACGCAACTGGCACAAGTTTGTTTGACGCAACTGGCACAAGGTTGTTTGACGCAACTGGCACAAGGTTGTTCTACACAACTGGCACAAGTTTGTTCTATGCAACTGACACAAGTTTGTTTGACGTAACTGGCACAAGTTTGTTCTACGCAACTGGCACAAGTTTCTTTGACGAAACCGGCACAAGTTTGTTCGACGCAACTGGCCCAAGTTTGTTTGATGCAACTGGCACAAGTTTGTTTGACAAAACTGGCACAAGTTTGTTCTACACAACTGGCACAAGTTTGTTCGACAAAACTGGCACAAGTTTGTTCGACGCAACTGGCACAAGTTTGTTCGATGCAACTGGCACAAGTTTATTTTACGGAACTGGCACAAGTTTGTATTACGGAACTGGCACAAGTTTGTTCTACGCAACTGGCACAAGTTTGTCTGACACAACTGGCACAATTCTGTTCTACGTAACTGGCACAAGTTTGTTCTACGCAACTGGCACAAGTTTGTTCGACGCAACTGGCACAAGTTTGTTCTACGCAATTGGCACAAGTTTGTCCGACACAACTGGCACAAGTTTGTTCGACGCAATTGGCACAAGTTTGTCCGACACAACTGGCACAAGTGTGTTCGACGCAACTGGCACAAGTTTGGTCTACGCAACTGGCACAAGTTTGTTCTATGCAACTGGCACAAGTTTGTTTGACGCAACTGGCACAAGTCTGTTTGACTTAACTGGCACAAGTTTGTTCTGCGCACCTGCACAAGTTTGTTCGATGCAACTGGCACAAGTTTGTTCGACGCAAGTGGCAAAAGTTTGTTCTACGCAACTGGCACAAGTTTGTTCGACACAAGTGGCACAAGTTTGTTCTATGCAACTGGCAGAAGTTTGTTTGACACAACTGGCACAAGTTTGTTTGACGCATCGGGCAAAAGTTTATTTGAAACAACTGGCACAAGTTTGTTCTACGCAACTGTCACAAGTTTGTTCAACGCATCTGGCACAAGTTTGTTCGATGCAACTGGCACAGGTTTGTTCGATGCAACTGGCACAAGTTTGTTCGACGCAACTGGCACAAGTTTGTTCTACGCAACTGGCACAAATTTGTTCTACGCAACTGGCACAAGTTTGTTTTACGCAACTGGCACAAGTTTGTTTGATGCAATTGGCACAAGTTTGTTCTTCGCAACTGGCACAAGTTTGTTCTATGCAACTGGCCCAAGTTTGTTCTATGCAACTGGCAGAAGTTTGTTTGACACAACTCACACAAGTTTGTTCTACGCAACTGGCACAAGTTTGTTCTAAGCAACTGGCACAAGTTTGTTCGACGCAACTGGCAGAAGTTTGTTTGACACAACTCGCACAAGTTTGTTCTACGCAACTGGCACAAGTTTGTTCTATGCAACTGGCACAAGTTTGTTCCACGCAACTGGCGCAAGTATGTTCGACGCAACTGGCACAAGTTTGTTCTACGCAACTGGCTCAAGTTTGTTCTATGCAACTGGCACAAGTTTGTTTGACGCAACTGGCACAAGTTTGTTTGACGCAACTGGCACAAGTTTGTTCTACGCAACTGGCCCAAGTTTGTTCGACGCAACTGGCAGAAGTTTGTTCTACGCAACTGGCACAAGTTTGTTCTACGTAACTGGCACAAGTTTGTTCTACGCAACTGGCAGAAGTTTGTTCTACGCAACTGGCACAAGTTTGTTCTACGTAACTGGCACAAGTTTGTTCTACGCAACTGGCACAAGTTTGTTTGACACATCTGGCACAAGTTTGTTTGACACAACTGGCAAAAGTTTGTTCTGCGCAACTGGCACAAGTTTGTTCGACGCAAGTGGCACAAGTTTGTTCTATGCAACTGGCACAAGTTTGTTTGACACAACTGGCACAAGTTTGTTCTACGCAACTGGCACAAGTTTGTTCGATGCAACTGGCACAAGTTTGTTTGACGCAACTGGCACAAGTTTGTTCGACGCAACTGGCACAAGTTTGTTCGATGCAACTGGCACAAGTTTGTTTGACACAACTGGCACAAGTTTGTTCTACGCAACTGGCACAAGTTTGTTCGATGCAACTGGCACAAGTTTGTTCGACGCAACTGGCACAAGTTTGTTCGATGCAACTGGCACAAGTTTGTTCGACGAACTGGCACAAGTTTGTTTAACGCAACTGGCACAAGTTTATTCGACCCAACTGGCACAAGTTTGTTTGACGCAACTGGCACAAGTTTTTTTGACGCAACTGGCTCAAGTTTGTTTGACGCAACTGGCACAAGGTTGTTTGGCGCAACTGTTACAAGGTTATTCTACACAACTGGCACAAGTTTGTTCTGTGCAACTGGCACAAGTTTGTTTGACGCAACTGTCACAAGTTTGTTCTACGCAACTGGCACAAGTTTCTTCGACACAACTGGCACAAGTTTGTTCGACGCAACTGGCACAAGTTTGTTTGATGCAACTGGCACAAGTTTGTTTGACACAACTGGCACAAGTTTGTTCTACGCAACTGGCACAAGTTTGTTCGACGAAACTGGCACAAGATTGTTCGACGCAACTGGAACAAGTTTGTTCGGCGCAACTGGCACAAGTTTGTTCTTCGCAATTGGTACAAGTTTTTCTACGCAACTGGCACAAGTTTGTTCTACGAAACTGGCACAAGTTTGTTCTACGCAACTGGCACAAGTTTGTCTGACACAACTGGCACAAGTTTGTTCTACGTAACTGGCACAAGTTTGTTCTACGCAACTGGCACAAGTTTGTTCGACGCAACTGGCACAAGTTTGTTTGACACAACTGGCACAAGTTTGTTCTACACAACTGGCAAAAGTTTGTTCTACGCAACTGGCACAAATTTGTTCGACGCAAGTGGCACAAGTTTGTTCTATGCAACTGGCACAAGTTTGTTTGACACAACTGGCAAAAGTTTGTTCTACGCAACTGGCACAACTTTGTTCGATGCAACTGGCACAAGTTTGTTTGACGCAACTGGCACAAGCTTGTTCGACGCAACTGGCACAAGTTTGTCCGACACAACTGGCACAAGTTTGTTCGACGCAATTGGCACAAGTTTGTCCGACACAACTGGCACAAGTGTGTTCGACACAACTGGCACAAGTTTGGTCTACGCAACTGGCACAAGTTTGTTCTATGCAACTGGCACAAGTTTGTTTGACGCAACTGGCACAAGTTTTTTTGACGCAACTGGCACAAGTTTGTTTGACGCAACTGGCACAAGGTTGTTTGACGCAACTGGCACAAGGTTGTCCTACACAACTGGCACAAGTTTGTTCTATGCAACTGACACAAGTTTGTTTGACGCAACTGGCACAAGTTTGTTCAACGCAACTGGCACAAGGTTGTTTGACGAAACTGGCACAACTTTGTTCGACGCAACTGGCCCAAGATTGTTTGACGCAACTGTCACAAGTTTGTTTGACAAAACTGGCACAAGTTTGTTCTACACAACTGGCACTAGTTTGTTCAACAAAACTGGCACAAGTTTGTTCGACGCAACTGGCACATGTTTGTTCGACGCAACTGGCACAAGTTTGTTTTACGGAACTGGCACAAGTTTGTTTTACGGAACTGACACAAGTTTGTTCTACGCAACTGGCACAAGTTTGTCTGACACAACTGGCACAATTTTGTTCTACGTAACTGGCACAAGTTTGTTCTGCGCAACTGGCACAAGTTTGTTCGACGCAACTGGCATAAGTTTGTTTTATGCAACTGGCACAAGTTTGTTTGACACAACTGGCAGAAGTTTGTTCTACGCAACAGGCACAAGTTTGTTCGACGCAATTGGCACAAGTTTGTCCGATACAACTGGCACAAGTTTGTTCAACGCAATTGGCACAAGTTTGTCCGACACAACTGGCACAAGTGTGTTCGACGCAACTGGCACAAGTTTGTAGTTCGCAACTGGCACAAGTTTGTTCTATGCAACTGGCACAAGTTTGTTTGACGCAACTGGCACAAGTTTGTTTTACGCAACTGGCATAAGTTTGTTTGACACAACTGGCACAAGTTTGTTCTACGCAACTGGCAAAAGTTTGTTCGACGCAATTGGCACAATTTTGTCCGACGCAACTGGCACAAGTTTGTTCGACGCAACTGGCACAAGTTTGTTCGATGCAACTGGCACAAGTTTGTTCTACGCAACTGACACAAGTTTGTTCTACGCAACTGGCATAAATTTGTTCGACGCAACTGGCACAAGTTTCTTTGACGCAACTGGCACAAGTTTGTTCTGCGCAACTTGCACAAGTTTGTTCAACGCAACTGGCACAAGTTTGTTCTACGCAACTGGCACAAGTTTGTTCTGCGCAACTGGCACAAATTTGTTCTACTCAACTGGAACAAGTTTGTTCTACGCAACTGGCACAAGTTTGTTTGGCGCAATTGGCACAAGTTTGTTCTTCGCAACTGGCACAAGTTTGTTCTATGCAACTGGCCCAAGTTTGTTCTACGCAACTGGCACAAGTTTGTCCTATGCAACTGGCAAAAGTTTGTTTGACACAACTCGCACAAGTTTGTTCTACACAACTGGCACAAGTTTGTTCTACGCAACTGGCACAAGTTTGTTCAACGCAACTGGCGCAAGTATGTTCGACGCAACTGGCACAAGTTTGTTCTACGCAACTGGCTCAAGTTTGTTCTATGCAACTGGCACAAGTTTGTTTGACGCAACTGGCACAAGTTTGTTTGACGCAACTGGCACAAGTTTGTTCTACGCAACTGGCAAAAGTTTGTTTGGCGCAACTGGCACAAGTTTGTTCTACGCAACTGGCACAAGTTTGTTCTACGTAACTGGCACAAGTTTGTTCTACGCAACTGGCACAAGTTTGTTCTACGCAACTGGCACAAGTTTGTTCTAAGTAACTGGCACAAGTTTGTTCTACGCAACTGGCACAAGTTTGTTTGACACATCTGGCACAAGTTTGTTTGACACAACTGGCAAAAGTTTGTTCGATGCAACTGGCACAAGTTTGTTTGACGCAACTGGCACAAGGTTGTTTGATGTAACTGGCACAAGGTTATTCTACACAACTGGCACAAGTTTGTTCTATGCAACTGGCACAAGTTTGTTTGACGCAAGTGGCACAAGTTTGTTCTACGCAACTGGCACAAGTTTCTTCGACACAACTGGCACAAGTTTGTTCGACGCAACTGGCCCAAGTTTGTTTGATGCAACTGGCACAAGTTTGTTTGACACAACAGGCACAAGTTTATTCTACGCAACTGGCACAAGTTTGTTCAACGAAACTGGCATAAGATTGTTTGACGCAACTGGAACAAGTTTGTTCGGCGCAACTGGCACAAGTTTGTTCTTCGCAACTGGAAAAAGTTTTTTCTACGCAACTGGCACAAGTTTGTTCTACGCAACTGGCACAAGTTTGTTCTACGTAACTGGCCCAAGTTTGTTCGACGCAACTGGCACAAGTTTGTTCGACGCAACTGGCACAAGTTTGTTTGACACAACTGGCACAAGTTTGTTCTACGCAACTGACAAAAGTTTGTTCGACACAAGTGGCACAAGTTTGTTCTATGCAACTGGCACAAGTTTGTTTGACACAACTGGCACAAGTTTGTTCTACGCAACTGGCACAAGTTTGTTCTACGCAACTGGCACAAGTTTTTCTGACACAACTGGCACAAGTTTGTTCGACGCAACTGGCACAAGTTTGTTCGACACAAGTGGCACAAGTTTGTTCTATGCAACTGGCACAAGTTTGTTTGACACAACTGGCACAAGTTTGTTCTACGCAACTGGCACAAGTTTGTTCGATACAACTGGCACAAGTTTGTTTGACGCAACTGGCACAAGCTTGTTCGACGCAACTGGCACAAGTTTGTTCGATGCAAATGGCACAAGATTGTTCGACGCAACTGGCACAAGTTTGTTTAACGCAACTGGCACAAGTTTATTCGACCCAACTGGCAAAAGTTTGTTTGACGCAACTGGCACAAGTTTTTTTGGTGCAACTGGCACAAGTTTGTTTGACGCAACTGGCACAAGGTTGTTCGACGCAACTGGCACAAGGTTGTTCTACACAACTGGCACAAGTTTGTTCTATGCAACTGGCAAAAGTTTGTTTGACACAACTCGCACAAGTTTGTTCTACACAACTGGCACAAGTTTGTTCTACGCAACTGGCACAAGTTTGTTCAACGCAACTGGCGCAAGTATGTTCGACGCAACTGGCACAAGTTTGTTCTACGCAACTGGCTCAAGTTTGTTCTATGCAACTGGCACAAGTTTGTTTGACGCAACTGGCACAAGTTTGTTTGACGCAACTGGCACAAGTTTGTTCTACGCAACTGGCAAAAGTTTGTTTGGCGCAACTGGCACAAGTTTGTTCTACGCAACTGGCACAAGTTTGTTCTACGTAACTGGCACAAGTTTGTTCTACGCAACTGGCACAAGTTTGTTCTACGCAACTGGCACAAGTTTGTTCTAAGTAACTGGCACAAGTTTGTTCTACGCAACTGGCACAAGTTTGTTTGACACATCTGGCACAAGTTTGTTTGACACAACTGGCAAAAGTTTGTTCGATGCAACTGGCACAAGTTTGTTTGACGCAACTGGCACAAGGTTGTTTGATGTAACTGGCACAAGGTTATTCTACACAACTGGCACAAGTTTGTTCTATGCAACTGGCACAAGTTTGTTTGACGCAAGTGGCACAAGTTTGTTCTACGCAACTGGCACAAGTTTCTTCGACACAACTGGCACAAGTTTGTTCGACGCAACTGGCCCAAGTTTGTTTGATGCAACTGGCACAAGTTTGTTTGACACAACAGGCACAAGTTTATTCTACGCAACTGGCACAAGTTTGTTCAACGAAACTGGCATAAGATTGTTTGACGCAACTGGAACAAGTTTGTTCGGCGCAACTGGCACAAGTTTGTTCTTCGCAACTGGAAAAAGTTTTTTCTACGCAACTGGCACAAGTTTGTTCTACGCAACTGGCACAAGTTTGTTCTACGTAACTGGCCCAAGTTTGTTCGACGCAACTGGCACAAGTTTGTTCGACGCAACTGGCACAAGTTTGTTTGACACAACTGGCACAAGTTTGTTCTACGCAACTGACAAAAGTTTGTTCGACACAAGTGGCACAAGTTTGTTCTATGCAACTGGCACAAGTTTGTTTGACACAACTGGCACAAGTTTGTTCTACGCAACTGGCACAAGTTTGTTCTACGCAACTGGCACAAGTTTTTCTGACACAACTGGCACAAGTTTGTTCGACGCAACTGGCACAAGTTTGTTCGACACAAGTGGCACAAGTTTGTTCTATGCAACTGGCACAAGTTTGTTTGACACAACTGGCACAAGTTTGTTCTACGCAACTGGCACAAGTTTGTTCGATACAACTGGCACAAGTTTGTTTGACGCAACTGGCACAAGCTTGTTCGACGCAACTGGCACAAGTTTGTTCGATGCAAATGGCACAAGATTGTTCGACGCAACTGGCACAAGTTTGTTTAACGCAACTGGCACAAGTTTATTCGACCCAACTGGCAAAAGTTTGTTTGACGCAACTGGCACAAGTTTTTTTGGTGCAACTGGCACAAGTTTGTTTGACGCAACTGGCACAAGGTTGTTCGACGCAACTGGCACAAGGTTGTTCTACACAACTGGCACAAGTTTGTTCTATGCAACTGACACAAGTTTGTTTGACGCAACTGGCACAAGTTTGTTTGAGAAAACTGGCACAAGTTTGTTCTACACAACTGGCACAAGTTTGTTCGATGCAAATGGCACAAGTTTGTTCTACACAACTGACACAAGTTTGTTCTACGCAACTGGCATAAATTTGTTCGACGCAACTGGCACAAGTTTCTTTGACGCAACTGGCACAAGTTTGTTCTGCGCAACTTGCACAAGTTTGTTCAACGCAACTGGCACAAGTTTGTTCGACGCAACTGGCACAAGTTTGTTCTGAGCAACTGGCACAAATTTGTGCTACGCAACTGGCACAAGTTTGTTCTACGCAACTGGCACAAGTTTGTTTGGCGCAATTGGCACAAGTTTGTTCTTCGCAACTGGCACAAGTTTGTTCTATGCAACTGGCCCAAGTTTGTTCTACGCAACTGGCACAAGTTTGTCCTATGCAACTGGCAGAAGTTTGTTTGACACAACTCGCACAAGTTTGTTCTACACAACTGGCACAAGTTTGTTCTACGCAACTGGCAGAAGTTTGTTCAACGCAACTGGCGCAAGTATGTTCGACGCAACTGGCACAAGTTTGTTCTACGAAACTGGCTCAAGTTTGTTCTATGCAACTGGCACAAGTGTGTTTGACGCAACTGGCACAAGTTTGTTTGACGCAACTGGCACAAGTTTGTTCTACGCAACTGGCCCAAGTTTGTTTGACGCAACTGGCAGAAGTTTGTTCTACGCAACTGGCACAAGTTTGTTCTACGTAACTGGCACAAGTTTGTTCTACGCAACTGGCAGAAGTTTGTTCTACGCAACTGGCACAAGTTTGTTCTAAGTAACTGGCACAAGTTTGTTCTACGCAATTGGCACAAGTTTGTTTGACACATCTGGCACAAGTTTGTTTGACAAAACTGGCAAAAGTTTGTTCGATGCAACTGGCACAAGTTTGTTTGGCGCAACTGGCACAAGGTTGTTTGACGTAACTGGCACAAGGTTATTCTACACAACTGGCACAAGTTTGTTCTATGCAACTGGCACAAGTTTGTTTGACGAAACTGGCACAAGTTTGTTCTACGCAACTGGCACAACTTTCTTCGACACAACTGGCATAAGTTTGTTCGACGCAACTGGCACAAGTTTGTTTGATGCAACTGGCACAAGTTTGTTTGACACAACTGGTACAAGTTTGTTCTACGCAACTGGCACAAGTTTGTTCAACGAAACTGGCACAAGATTGTTCGACGCAATTGGAACAAGTTTGTTCGGCGCAACTGGCACAAGTTTGTTCTTCGCAACTGGAAAAAGTTTTTTCTACGCAACTGGCACAAGTTTGTTCTACGCAACTGGCACAAGTTTGTCTGACACAACTGGCACAAATTTGTTCTACGTAACTGGCCCAAGTTTGTTCGACGCAACTGGCACAAGTTTGTTCGACGCAACTGGCACAAGTTTGTTTGACACAACTGGCACAAGTTTGTTCTACGCAACTGGCAAAAGTTTGTTCTACGCAACTGGCACAAGTTTGTTCGACGCAAGTGGCACAAGTTTGTTCTATGCAACTGGCACAAGTTTGTTTGACACAACTGGCACAAGTTTGTTCTACGCAACTGGCACAAGTTTGTTTGATACAACTGGCACAAGTTTGTTTGACGCAACTGGCACAAGCTTGTTCGACGCAACTGGCACAAGTTTGTTTGATGCAAATGGCACAAGTTTGTTCAACACAACTGGCACAAGTTTGTTTAACGCAATTGGCACAAGTTTATTCGACCCAACTGGCAAAAGTTTGTTTGACGCAACTGGCACAAGTTTTTTTGACGCAACTGGCACAAGGTTGTTTGACGCAACTGGCACAAGGTTGTTCTACACAACTGGCACAAGTTTGTTCTATGCAACTGACACAAGTTTGTTTGACGCAACTGGCACAAGTTTGTTCTACGCAACTGGCACAAGTTTCTTTGACGAAACTGGCACAAGTTTGTTCGACGCAACTGGCCCAAGTTTGTTTGACGCAACTGGCACAAGTTTGTTTGACAAAACTGGCACAAGTTTGTTCTACACAACTGGCACAAGTTTGTTCGACAAAACTGGCACAAGTTTGTTCGACGCAACTGGCACAAGTTTGTTCGACGCAAATGGCACAAGTTTATTTTACGGAACTGGCACAAGTTTGTATTACGGAACTGGCACAAGTTTGTTCTACGCAACTGGCACAAGTTTGTCTGACACAACTGGCACAATTCTGTTCTATGTAACTGGCACAAGTTTGTTCTACGCAACTGGCACAAGTTTGTTCGACGCAACTGGCACAAGTTTGTTCTACGCAATTGGCACAAGTTTGTCCGACACAACTGGCACAAGTTTGTTCGACGCAATTGGCACAAGTTTGTCCGACACAACTGGCATAAGATTGTTTGACGCAACTGGCACAAGTTTGGTCTACGCAACTGGCACAAGTTTGTTCTATGCAACTGGCACAAGTTTGTTTGACGCAACTGGCACAAGTCTGTTTGACTTAACTGGCACAAGTTTGTTCTGCGCACCTGCACAAGTTTGTTCGATGCAACTGGCACAAGTTTGTTCGACGCAAGTGGCAAAAGTTTGTTCTACGCAACTGGCACAAGTTTGTTCGACACAAGTGGGTCAAGTTTGTTCTATGCAACTAGCAGAAGTTTGTTTGACACAACTGGCACAAGTTTGTTTGACGCATCGGGCAAAAGTTTATTTGAAACAACTGGCACAAGTTTGTTCTACGCAACTGTCACAAGTTTGTTCAACGCATCTGGCACAAGTTTGTTCGATGCAACTGGCACAGGTTTGTTCGATGCAACTGGCACAAGTTTGTTCGACGCAACTGGCACAAGTTTGTTCTACGCAACTGGCAGAAATTTGTTCTACGCAACTGGCACAAGTTTGTTTTACGCAACTGGCACAAGTTTGTTTGATGCAATTGGCACAAGTTTGTTCTTCGCAACTGGCACAAGTTTGTTCTATGCAACTGGCCCAAGTTTGTTCTATGCAACTGGCAGAAGTTTGTTTGACACAACTCACACAAGTTTGTTCTACGCAACTGGCACAAGTTTGTTCTACGCAACTGGCACAAGTTTGTTCGACGCAACTGGCAGAAGTTTGTTTGACACAACTCGCACAAGTTTGTTCTACGCAACTGGCACAAGTTTGTTCTATGCAACTGGCACACGTTTGTTCCACGCAACTGGCGCAAGTATGTTCGACACAACTGGCACAAGTTTGTTCTACGCAACTGGCTCAAGTTTGTTCTATGCAACTGTCACAAGTTTGTTTGACGCAACTGGCACAAGTTTGTTTGACGCAACTGGCACAAGTTTGTTCTACGCAACTGGCCCAAGTTTGTTCGACGCAACTGGCAGAAGTTTGTTCTACGCAACTGGCACAAGTTTGTTCTACGTAACTGGCACAAGTTTGTTCTACGCAACTGGCAGAAGTTTGTTCTACGCAACTGGCACAAGTTTGTTCTACGTAACTGGCACAAGTTTGTTCTACGCAACTGGCACAAGTTTGTTTGACACATCTGGCACAAGTTTGTTTGACACAACTGGCAAAAGTTTGTTCTGCGCAACTGGCACAAGTTTGTTCGACGCAAGTGGCACAAGTTTGTTCTATGCAACTGGCACAAGTTTGTTTGACACAACTGGCACAAGTTTGTTCTACGCAACTGGCACAAGTTTGTTCGATGCAACTGGCACAAGTTTGTTTGACGCAACTGGCACAAGTTAGTTCGACGCAACTGGCACAAGTTTGTTCGATGCAACTGGCACAAGTTTGTTTGACACAACTGGCACAAGTTTATTCTACGCAACTGGCACAAGTTTGTTCGATGCAACTGGCACAAGTTTGTTCGACGCAACTGGCAAAAGTTTGTTCGATGCAACTGGCACAAGTTTGTTCGACGAACTGGCACAAGTTTGTTTAACGCAACTGGCACAAGTTTATTCGACCCAACTGGCACAAGTTTGTTTGACGCAACTGGCACAAGTTTTTTTGACGCAACTGGCTCAAGTTTGTTTGACGCAACTGGCACAAGGTTGTTTGACGCAACTGTTACAAGGTTATTCTACACAACTGGCACAAGTTTGTTCTGTGCAACTGGCACAAGTTTGTTTGACGCAACTGTCACAAGTTTGTTCTACGCAACTGGCACAAGTTTCTTCGACACAACTGGCACAAGTTTGTTCGACGCAACTGGCACAAGTTTGTTTGATGCAACTGGCACAAGTTTGTTTGACACAACTGGCACAAGTTTGTTCTACGCAACTGGCACAAGTTTGTTCGACGAAACTGGCACAAGATTGTTCGACGCAACTGGCACAAGTTTGTTCGACGCAACTGGCACAAGTTTGTTCGACGCAACTAGAACAAGTTTGTTTAACGTAACTGGCACAAGTTTGTTCAACCCAACTGGCACAAGTTTGTTTGACACAACTGGCACAAGTTTGTTTGACACAACTGGCACAAGGTTGTTCTACGCAACATGTACAAGTTTGTTCTACGCAACTGGCACAAGTTTGTTCCATGCAACTGGCACAAGTTTGTTCTATGCAACTGGCACTACTTTGTTCGATGCAACTGGCACAAGTTTGTTTGACGCAACTTGCACAAGTTTGTTAGACGCAACTGGCACAAGTTTGTTCTACGCAACTGGCACAAGTTTGTTCGACCCAACTGGCACACGTTTGTTTGACACAACTGGCACAAGTTTGTTTGACACAACTGGCACAAGGTTGTTCTACGCAATATGTACAAGTTTGTTCTATGCAACTGGCACAAGTTTGTCCTATGCAACTGGCACTACTTTGTTCGATGCAACTGGCACAAGTTTGTTCGACGCAACTGGCACAAGTTTGTTTGACGCAACTTGCACAAGTTTGTTAGACGCAACTGGCACAAGTTTGTTCAACGCAACTGGCACAAGTTTTTTTTAATCAATTGGCACAAGTTTGTTTGACGCAACTGGCACAAGTTTGTTTGACGCAACTGGCACAAGCTTGTTTGAAGCAACTGGCACAAGTTTGTTTGACGCAACTGGCACAAGCTTGTTTGACTCCAACTGGTACAACTTTTCTCGACGCAACTGGCACAAGTTTGTTCGCCGTAACTGGCACAAGTTTGTTTGACGCAACTGGCACAAGTTTATTTGACGCAACTGGCACAAGTTTTCTCGACGCAAGTGGCACAAGTTTGTTCGCTGTAACTGGCACAAGTTTGTTCGACGAAACTGGCACAAGTTTCTTCAGCGCAACTGGCACAAGTTTGTTTGACGCAACTGGCACAAGTTTCTTCGACGCAACTGGCACAAGTTTGTTCGACGAACTGGCACAAGTTTGTTTGATGCAATTGGCACAAGTTTGTTCTACTCAACTGGCACAAGTTTGTTCTCTGCAACTGGCATTAGTTTGTTTTACGCTTCTGGCATAAGTTTGTTTGGCGCAACTGGCACAAGTTTGTTCTACAAACTAGCACAAGTTTGTTTGATGCACCTGGCACAAGGTTGTTCTACGCATCTGGCACAAGTTTGTTCTACGCAACTGGCACAAGTTTGTTTGACGCAACTGGCACAAGGTTGTTCTATGCAACTGGCACAAGTTTGTTCGACGAAACTGGCAAAAGTTTTTTTTATGCAACTGGCACAAGTTTGTTAGACGCAACTGGCACAAGTTTGTTCGACGCAACTGGCACAAGTTTTTTCGACTCAATTGGCACAAGTTTGTTTTGCTCAACTGGAACAAATTTGTTTGACGCAACTGGCACAAGTTTGTTCGATGCAACTGGCACAAGTTTGTTTGACGCAACTGGCACAAGTTTATTTGACGCAACTGGCACAAGTTTTGTCGACGAAACTGGCACAAGTTTGTTCGCCGTAACTGGCACAAGTTTGTTCGACGCAACTGGCACAAGTTTGTTTGATGCAACTGGCACAAGTTTGTTCCACATAACTGGCACAAGTTTGTTCTATGCAACTGGCACAAGTTTGTTCCACGCAACTGGCACAAGTTTGTTCGACGCAACTGGCACAAGTTTGTTTGACGCAACTGGCACAAGTTTGTTTGACGCAACTGGCACAAGTTTGTTCGACGCAACTGGCACAAGGTTCTTCTATGCAACTGGCACAAGTTTGTTCTATGCAAATGGCACAAGTTTGTTTGATGCAACTGGCACAAGTTTGTTTGATGCAACAGGCACAAGTTTGTTCTACATAACTGGCACAGGTTTGTTGTACACAACTGGCACTAGTTTGTTTGACACAACTGGCACAAGTTTGTTCGACGCAAATGGCAAAAGTTTGTTCTACGCATCTGGCACAAGTTTGTTCTATGCAACTGGCACTAGTTTGTTCTACGCAACTGGCACAAATTTGTTTGACGCAACTGGCACATGTTTGTTCTACCCAACTGGCACAAGTTTGTTCGGCGCAACTGGCACAAGTTTGTTCTACACAACTGGCACAAGTTTGTTCTAAGCACCTGGCACAAGTTTGTTCGACGGAACTGGCGCAACTTTGTTCGACGCAACTGGCACAAGTTTGTTCGACGCAACTGGCACAAATTTGTACGACGCAACTGGCACAAATTTGTACGACGCAACTGGTACAAGTTTGTTTAACGTAACTGGCAAAAGTTTGTTTGACCCAACTGGCAAAAGTTTGTTTCACATAACTGGCACAAGTTTGTTAGACGCAACTGGCACAAGTTTGTTTGACGCAACTGGCACAAGTTTGTTTGACGCAACTGGCACAAGGTTGTTCTACGCAACATGTACAAGTTTGTTCTACGCAACTGGCACAAGTTTGTTTGAGGCAACTGGCACAAGTTTGATCTATGCAACTGGCACTAGTTTGTTCGATGCAACTGGCACAAGTTTGTTCGACGCAACTGGCATAAGTTTGTTTGACGCAACTGGCACAAGTTTGTTAGACGCAACTGGCACAAGTTTGTTCAACGCAACTGTCACAAGTTTTTTCGAATCAATTGGCACAAGTTTGTTTGACAAAACTGGCACAAGTTTGTTTGACGCAACTGGCACAAGTTTGTTTGACGCAACAGGCACAAGTTTGTTTGACGCAACTGGCACAAGTTTATTTGACGCAACTGGCACTACTTTTCTCGACGCAACTGGCACAAGTTTCTTCGCCGTAACTGGCACACATTTGTTTGACGCAACTGGCACAAGTTTATTTGACGCAACTGGCACAAGTTTCTCTACGCAAGTGGCACAAGTTTGTTTGCCGTAACTGGCACAAGTTTGTTCGACGCAACTGGCACAAGTTTTTTGAAGCAACTGGCACAAGTTTCTTCGACGCAACTGGCACAAGTTTGTACGATGCAACTGGCACAAGTTTATTTGACGCAACTGGCACAAGTTTCTCTACGCAAGTGGCACAAGTTTGTTTGCCGTAACTGGCACAAGTTTGTTCGACGCAACTGGCACAAGTTTGTTTGAAGCAACTGGCACAAGTTTCTTCGACGCAACTGGCACAAGTTTGTACGATGCAACTGGCACAAGTTTGTTTGATGCAATTGGCACAAGTTTGTTCTACTCAACTGGCACAAGTTTGTTCTATGCAACTGGTACTAGTTTGTTTTACGCAACTGGCATAAGTTTGTTTGACGCAACTGGCACAAGTTTGTTCTTCCAACTAGCACAAGTTTGTTCGACGCAACTGGCACAAGGTTGTTCTACGCAACTGGCACAAGTTTGTTCTACGCAACTGGCACAAGTTTGTTTGACGCAACTGGCACAAGTTTGTTCGACGCAACTGGCACAAGTTTGTTGGATGCCACTGGCACAAGTTTGTTCGACGAAACTGGCACAAGTTTGTTCTACATAACTGGCACAAGTTTGTTCTATGCAACTGGCACAAGTTTGTTCTACGCAACTGGCACAAGTTTGTAATATGCATCTGGCACAAGTTTGTTCTATGCAACTGGCACTAGTTTGTTGTACGCAACTGGCACAAGTTTGTTTGACGCAACTGGCACAAGTTTGTTCTACCCAACTGACACAAGTTTGTTCAACGCAACTGGCACAAGTTTGTTCTACGCAACTGACACTAGTTTGTTTGACACAACTGGCAGAAGTTTGTTCAACGCAACTGGCACAAGTGTGTTTGACACAACTGTCGCATGTTTGTTCGACGCAACTGGCACAAGTTTGTTCGACGCAACTGGCAAAAGTTTGTTTGACGCAACTGGCACAAGTTCATTTGACGCAACTGCCACAAGATTCTTCTACGCAACTGGCACAAGTTTGTTTGACGCAACTGGTACAAGTTTGTTCTACGCAACTGGCACAAGTAGGTTTGATGCAACTGGCACAAGTTTGTTTGACGCAACTGGCACAAGTTTGTTTGATGCAACTGGCACAAGTTTGTTTGACGTAACAGGCACAAGTTTTTTCGACTCAATTACTACAAGTTTGTTTGACGTAACTGGCACAAGTTTGTTAGACGCAAGAGGCACAAGTTTGTTCGACGCAACTGGCACAAGTTTGTTCGACGCAACTTGCACAAGTTTGTTCGATGCAACTGGCACAAGTTTGTTTAACACAACTGGCACATGTTTGTTCGACCCAACTGGCACAAGTTTGTTTGACGCATCTGGCACAAGTTTGTTTGACGCAACTGGCACAAGTTTGTTTGACACAACTGGCACAAGTTTGTTTGACGCGACTGGCACAAGGATGTTCTACGCAACTAACACATGTTTGTTCTACGCAACTGGCACAAGTTTCTTTGATGCAACTGGCACAAGTTTTTTTGATGCAACTGGCAGAAGTTTGTTTGACGCAACTGGCACAAGTTTGTTCGACGCAACTGGCCCAAGTTTGTTTGACGCAACTGGCACAAGTTTGTACGATGCAACTGGCACAAGTTTATTTGACGCAACTGGCACAAGTTTCTCTACGCAAGTGGCACAAGTTTGTTTGCCGTAACTGGCACAAGTTTGTTCGACGCAACTGGCACAAGTTTGTTTGAAGCAACTGGCACAAGTTTCTTCGACGCAACTGGCACAAGTTTGTACGATGCAACTGGCACAAGTTTGTTTGATGCAATTGGCACAAGTTTGTTCTACTCAACTGGCACAAGTTTGTTCTATGCAACTGGTACTAGTTTGTTTTACGCAACTGGCATAAGTTTGTTTGACGCAACTGGCACAAGTTTGTTCTTCCAACTAGCACAAGTTTGTTCGACGCAACTGGCACAAGGTTGTTCTACGCAACTGGCACAAGTTTGTTCTACGCAACTGGCACAAGTTTGTTTGACGCAACTGGCACAAGTTTGTTCGACGCAACTGGCACAAGTTTGTTGGATGCCACTGGCACAAGTTTGTTCGACGAAACTGGCACAAGTTTGTTCTACATAACTGGCACAAGTTTGTTCTATGCAACTGGCACAAGTTTGTTCTACGCAACTGGCACAAGTTTGTAATATGCATCTGGCACAAGTTTGTTCTATGCAACTGGCACTAGTTTGTTGTACGCAACTGGCACAAGTTTGTTTGACGCAACTGGCACAAGTTTGTTCTACCCAACTGACACAAGTTTGTTCAACGCAACTGGCACAAGTTTGTTCTACGCAACTGACACTAGTTTGTTTGACACAACTGGCAGAAGTTTGTTCAACGCAACTGGCACAAGTGTGTTTGACACAACTGTCGCATGTTTGTTCGACGCAACTGGCACAAGTTTGTTCGACGCAACTGGCAAAAGTTTGTTTGACGCAACTGGCACAAGTTCATTTGACGCAACTGCCACAAGATTCTTCTACGCAACTGGCACAAGTTTGTTTGACGCAACTGGTACAAGTTTGTTCTACGCAACTGGCACAAGTAGGTTTGATGCAACTGGCACAAGTTTGTTTGACGCAACTGGCACAAGTTTGTTTGATGCAACTGGCACAAGTTTGTTTGACGTAACAGGCACAAGTTTTTTCGACTCAATTACTACAAGTTTGTTTGACGTAACTGGCACAAGTTTGTTAGACGCAAGAGGCACAAGTTTGTTCGACGCAACTGGCACAAGTTTGTTCGACGCAACTTGCACAAGTTTGTTCGATGCAACTGGCACAAGTTTGTTTAACACAACTGGCACATGTTTGTTCGACCCAACTGGCACAAGTTTGTTTGACGCATCTGGCACAAGTTTGTTTGACGCAACTGGCACAAGTTTGTTTGACACAACTGGCACAAGTTTGTTTGACGCGACTGGCACAAGGATGTTCTACGCAACTAACACATGTTTGTTCTACGCAACTGGCACAAGTTTCTTTGATGCAACTGGCACAAGTTTTTTTGATGCAACTGGCAGAAGTTTGTTTGACGCAACTGGCACAAGTTTGTTCGACGCAACTGGCCCAAGTTTGTTTGACGCAACTGGCACAAGTTTGTTCGACGCCACTGGCACAAGTTTGTTCGAAGCAACTGGCACAAGTTTGTTTGATGCAACTGGCACTAATTTGTTATATGCAACTGGCACAAGTTTGTTCTACGCAACTGGCACAAGTTTGTTCTACGCAACTGGCACAAGTTTGTTGTATGCAACTGTCACTAGTTTGTTCTACGCAACTAGCAAAAGTTTGTTTGACGCAACTGGCACAAGTTTGTTCTACGCAACTGGCACAAGTTTGTTGGACACAACTGGCACAAGTTTGTTCTTCGCAACTGTCACAAGTTTGTTGGACGCAACTGGCTCAAGTTTGTTTGACGCAACTGGCACAAGTTTGTTCGGCGCAACTGGCACAAGTTTGTTCGACGCAACTGGCACAAGTTTGTTCGATGCAACTGGCACAAGTTTGTTCGACGCAACTGGCACAAGTTTGTTCGATGCAACTGGCACATGTTTGTTCAACACATCTGGCACAAGATTGTTTGACGCAACTGGCATAAGTTTGTTTTCGCAACTTGTACAAGTTTGTTTGACTCAACTGGCACAAGTTTGTTTGACGGAACTGTCAGAAGTTTGTTTGGCACAACTGGTACAACTTTGTTTGACGCAACTGGCACAAGTTTGTTCGACGCAACTGGCACAAGTTTGTTTGACGCAACTGGCACAAGTTTGTTTGACGCAACTGGCACAAGGTTCTTCTACGCAACTGGCACAAGTTTGTTCTACGCAACTGGCACAAGTTTGTTTGAGGCAACTGGCACAAGTTTGTTCAACGCAACTGGCACAAGTTTGTTTGACGCAACTGGCACATGTTTGTTAGACGCAACTGGCACAAGTTTGTTCGACGTAACATGCACAAGTTTTTTCGAGTCAATTGGCACAAGTTTGTTTGACGCAACTGGCACAAGATTGTTTGACGCAAGAGGCACAAGTTTGTGTGACGCAACTGGCACAAGTTTGTTTGACGCAACTGGCACAAGTTTTTTTTGATGCAACTGGCACAAGTTTTCTCGACGCAACTGGCACAAGTGTGTTTAATGTAACTGGCAGAACTTTGTTCGACGTAACTGGCACAAGTTTTTTCGACGCAACTGGCACAAGTTTGTTTGACAAAACTGCCACAAGTTTCTTCGACGCAACTGGCACAAGTTTGTTCTACGCAACTGGCACAAGTTTGTTCTACGCAACTGGCACAAGTTTGTTCTACGCATCTGGCACAAGTTTGTTCTACGCAACAGGCACAAGTTTGTTCTACGCAACTGACACAAGTTTGTTCTGCGCAACTGGCACAAGTTTGTTCTACGCAACTGACACAAGTTTGTTTGACAAAACTGGCAGAAGTTTGTTCAACGCAACTGGCACAAGTTTGTTTGACGCAACTGGCGCAAGTTTGTTCGACGCAACTGGCACAAGTTTGTTCGATGCAACTTGCACAAGTTTGTTCGATGCAACTGGCACAAGTTTGTTTAACACAACTGGCACAAGTTTGTTCGACCCAACTGGCACAAGTTTGTTAGACGCAACTGGCACAAGTTTGTTTGACGCAACTGGCACAAGTTTGTTTGACGCGACTGGCACAAGGATGTTCTACGCAACTAACACATGTTTGTTCTACGCAACTGGCACAAGTTTCTTTGATGCAACTGGCAAAAGTTTTTTTGATGCAACTGGCAGAAGTTTGTTTGACGCAACTGGCCCAAGTTTGTTTGACGCAACTGGCCCAAGTTTGTTTGACGCAACTGGCACAGGTTTGTTAGACGCAACTGGCACAAGTTTGTTCGAGGTAACTGGCACACGTTTTTTCGACTCAATTGGCACAAGTTTGTTTGACGCAACTGGCACAAGTTTGTTTGACGCAACTGGCACAAGTTTGTTTGACGCAACTGGCACAAGTTTGTTTGACGCAACTGGCACAAGTTTATTTGACGCAACTGGCACAAGTTTTTTCGACGCAACTGGCACAAGTTTGTTCACCGTAACTGGCACAAGTTTGTTCGACGCAACTGGCACAAGTTTGTTTGACGCAACTGGCACAAGTTTTTTTGACGCAACTGGCACAAGTTTTCTCGACGCAACTGGCACAAGTTTGTTCGCCGTAACTGGCACAAGTTTGTTCGACGCCACTGGCACAAGTTTGTTCGAAGCAACTGGCACAAGTTTGTTTGACCCAACTGGCACAAGTTTGTTCTATGCAACTGGCACAAGTTTGTTCTACGCAACTGGCACAAGTTTGTTCTACGCAACTGGCACAAGTTTGTTATACGCAACTGGCACAAGTTTGTTGAATGCAACTGGCACTAGTTTGTTCTACGCAACTGGCATAAGTTTGTTTGACGCAACTGGCACAAGTTTGTTCTACGCAACTGGCACAAGTTTGTTGGACGCAACTGGCACAAGTTTGTTCTACGCAACTGGCACAAGTTTGTTTGATGCAACTGGCACAAGTTTGTTTGATGCAACTGGAAGAAGTTTGTTTGACGCAACTGGCACAAGTTTGTTCGGTGCAACTGGCCCAAGTTTGTTTGACGCAACTGGCACAAGTTTGTTAGACGCAACTGGCACAAGTTTGTTCGACGTAACTGGCACAAGTTTTTTCGACTCAATTGGCACAAGTTTCTTTGACACAACTGGCAAAAGTTTGTTTGACGCAAGTTGCACAAGTTTTCTTGACGCATCTGGCACAAGTTTGTTCGCCGTAACTGGCAGAGGTTTGTTTGACGCAAATGGCTCAAGTTTGTTTGTCGCAACTGGCACAAGTTTTTTTCACGCAACTGGCACAAGTTTTCTAGACGCAACTGGCACAAGTTTGTTCGCCGTAACTGGCACACGTTTGTTCGACGCCACTGGCACAAGTTTGTTCGAAGCAACTGGCACAAGTTTGTTTGATGCAACTGGCACTAATTTGTTATATGCAACTGGCACAAGTTTGTTCGACGCAACTGGCACAAGTTTGTTCTACGCAACTGGCACAAGTTTGTTGTATGCAACTGGCACTAGTTTGTTCTACGCAACTGGCATAAGTTTGTTTGACGCAACTGGCACAAGTTTGTTCTACGCAACTGGCACAAGTTTGTTGGACGCAACTGGCACAAGTTTCTTCTACGCAACTGTCACAAGTTTGTTGGACGCAACTGGCTCAAGTTTGTTTGTCGCAACTGGCACAAGTTTGTTCGACGCAACTGGCACAAGTTTGTTCGACGCAACTGGCACAAGTTTGTTCGATGCAACTGGCACAAGTTTGTTCGACGCAACTGGCACAAGTTTGTTCGATGCAACTGGCACATGTTTGTTCAACACATCTGGCACAAGATTGTTTGACGCAACTGGCATAAGTTTGTTTTCGCAACTTGTACAAGTTTGTTTGACTCAACTGGCACAAGTTTGTTTGACGGAACTGTCACAAGTTTGTTTGGCGCAACTGGTACAAGTTTGTTTGACGCAACCGGCACAAGTTTGTTCGACGCAACTGGCACAAGTTTGTTTTACGCAACTGGCACAAGTTTGTTTGACGCAACTGGCACAAGATTCTTCTACGCAACTGGCACAAGTTTGTTCTACGCAACTGGCACAAGTTTGTTTGAGGCAACTGGCACAAGTTTGTTTGAGGCAACTGGCACAAGTTTGTTCAACGCAACTGGCACAAGTTTGTTTGACGCAACTGGCACAAGTTTGTTAGATGCAACTGGCACAAGTTTGTTCGACGTAACATGCACAAGTTTTTTCGAGTCAATTGGCACAAGTTTGTTTGACGCAACTGGCACAAGTTTGTTTGACGCAAAAGGCACAAGTTTGTGTGACGCAACTGGCACAAGTTTGTTTGACGCAACTGGCACAAGTTTTTTTTATGCAACTGGCACAAGTTTTCTTGACGCAACTGGCACAAGTTTGTTTAATGTAACTGGCACAAGTTTGTTCGACGTAACTGGCACAAGTATGTTCGACGCAACTGGCACAAGTTTGTTTGACAAAACTGCCACAAGTTTCTTTGACGCAACTGGCACAAGTTTGTTCGACGCAACTGGCACAAGTTTGTTTGACCCAACCGGCACAAGTTTGTTCTACGCAACTGGCACAAGTTTGTTCTATGCAACTGGAACTAGTTTGTTCTATGCAACTGGCATAAGTTTGTTTGACGCAACTGGCACAAGTTTGTTCTACGCAACTGGTACAAGTTTGTTCGACGCAACTGGCACAAGTTTCTTCGATGCAACTGGTACAAGTTTGTTGGACGCAACTGGCAAAAGTTTGTTCGAACCAACTGGCAAAAGTTTGTTTGACACAACTGGCACAAGTTTGTTCGACACAACTGGCACAAGTTTGTTTGACGCGACTAGCACAAGTTTGTTCGACGCAACTGGCACAAGGTTGTTCTACCCAACTGGCACAAGTTTGTTCTATGCAACTGGCACAAGTTTGTTTGACGCAACTGGCACAAGTTTGTTCGACGCAACTGGCACAAGTTTGTTGGATGCCACTGGCACAAGTTTGTTCGACGAAACTGACCCAAGTTTTTTTGACGTAACTGGCACAAGTTTGTTCGACACAACTGGCACAAGTTTGTTCGACGCAACTGGCACAAGTTTGTTCTACATAACTGGCACAAGTTTGTTCTATGCAACTGGCACAAGTTTGTTCTACGCAACTGGCACAAGTTTGTTATATGCATCTGGCACAAGTTTGTTCTATGCAACTGGCACTAGTTTGTTGTACGCTACTGGCACAAGTTTGTTTGACGCAACTGGCACAAGTTTGTTCTACCCAACTGACACAAGTTTGTTCAACGCAACTGGCACAAGTTTGTTCTACGCAACTGACACTAGTTTGTTTGACACAACTGGCAGAAGTTTGTTCAACGCAACTGGCACAAGTTTGTTTGACGAAACTGTCGCAAGTTTGTTCGACGCAACTGGCAAAAGTTTGTTCGACGCAACTGGCTTTAGTTTGTTTGACGCAACTGGCACAAGTTCGTTTGACGCAACTGCCACAAGGTTCTTCTACGCAACTGGCACAAGTTTGTTTGACGCAACTGGTACAAGTTTGTTCTACGCAACTGGCACAAGTAGGTTTGATGCAACTGGCACAAGTTTGTTTGACGCAACTGGCACAAGTTTGTTTGATGCAACTGGCACAAGTTTGTTTAACGTAACAGGCACAAGTTTTTTCGACTCAATTACTACAAGTTTGTTTGACGTAACTGGCACAAGTTTGTTAGACGCAAGAGGCACAAGTTTGTTCGACGCAACTGGCACAAGTTTGTTCGACGCAACTTGCACAAGTTTGTTCGATGCAACTGGCACAAGTTTGTTTAACACAACTGGCACATGTTTGTTCGACCCAACTGGCACAAGTTTGTTTGACGCATCTGGCACAAGTTTGTTTGACGCAACTGGCACAAGTTTGTTTGACACAACTGGCACAAGTTTGTTTGACGCGACTGGCACAAGGATGTTCTACGCAACTAACACATGTTTGTTCTACGCAACTGGCACAAGTTTCTTTGATGCAACTGGCACAAGTTTTTTTGATGCAACTGGCAGAAGTTTGTTTGACGCAACTGGCACAAGTTTGTTCGACGCAACTGGCCCAAGTTTGTTTGACGCAACTGGCACAAGTTTGTTCGACGCCACTGGCACAAGTTTGTTCGAAGCAACTGGCACAAGTTTGTTTGATGCAACTGGCACTAATTTGTTATATGCAACTGGCACAAGTTTGTTCTACGCAACTGGCACAAGTTTGTTCTACACAACTGGCACAAGTTTGTTGTATGCAACTGTCACTAGTTTGTTCTACGCAACTAGCAAAAGTTTGTTTGACGCAACTGGCACAAGTTTGTTCTACGTAACTGGCACAAGTTTGTTGGACACAACTGGCACAAGTTTGTTCTTCGCAGCTGTCACAAGTTTGTTGGACGCAACTGGCTCAAGTTTGTTTGACGCAACTGGCACAAGTTTGTTCGACGCAACTGGCACAAGTTTGTTCGATGCAACTGGCACAAGTTTGTTCGACGCAACTGGCACAAGTTTGTTCGATGCAACTGGCACATGTTTGTTCAACACATCTGGCACAAGATTGTTTGGCGCAACTGGCATAAGTTTGTTTTCGCAACTTGTACAAGTTTGTTTGACTCAACTGGCACAAGTTTGTTTGACGGAACTGTCAGAAGTTTGTTTGGCACAACTGGTACAACTTTGTTTGACGCAACTGGCACAAGTTTGTTCGACGCAACTGGCACAAGTTTGTTTGACGCAACTGGCACAAGTTTGTTTGACGCAACTGGCACAAGGTTCATCTACGCAACTGGCACAAGTTTGTTCTACGCAACTGGCACAAGTTTGTTTGAGGCAACAGGCACAAGTTTGTTCAACGCAACTGGCACAAGTTTGTTTGACGCAACTGGCACAAGTTTGTTAGACGCAACTGGCACAAGTTTGTTCGACGTAACATGCACAAGTTTTTTCGAGTCAATTGGCACAAGTTTGTTTGACGCAACTGGCACAAGATTGTTTGACGCAAGAGGCACAAGTTTGTGTGACGCAACTGGCACAAGTTTGTTTGACGCAACTGGCACAAGTTTTTTTTGATGCAACTGGCACAAGTTTTCTCGACGCAACTGGCACAAGTGTGTTTAATGTAACTGGCAGAAGTTTGTTCGACGTAACTGGCACAAGTATGTTCGACGCAACTGGCACAAGTTTGTTTGACAAAACTGCCACAAGTTTCTTCGACGCAACTGGCACAAGTTTGTTCTACGCAACTGGCACAAGTTTGTTCTACGCAACTGGCACAAGTTTGTTCTACGCATCTGGCACAAGTTTGTTCTACGCAACAGGCACAAGTTTGTTCTACGCAACTGGCACAAGTTTGTTCTGCGCAACTGGCACAAGTTTGTTCTACGCAACTGACACAAGTTTGTTTGACACAACTGGCAGAAGTTTGTTCAACGCAACTGGCACAAGTTTGTTTGACGCAACTGACGCAAGTTTGTTGGACGCAACTGGCACAAGTTTGTTCGACGCAACTTGCACAAGTTTGTTCGATGCAACTGGCACAAGTTTGTTTAACACAACTGGCACAAGTTTGTTCGACCCAACTGGCACAAGTTTGTTTGACGCAACTGGCACAAGTTTGTTTGACGCAACTGGCACAAGTTTGTTTGACACAACTGGCACAAGTTTGTTTGACGCGACTGGCACAAGGATGTTCTACGCAACTAACACATGTTTGTTCTACGCAACTGGCACAAGTTTCTTTGATGCAACTGGCACAAGTTTTTTTGATGCAACTGGCCCAAGTTTGTTTGATGCAACTGGCCCAAGTTTGTTTGGTGCAACTGGCCCAAGTTTGTTTGACGCAACTGGCACAGGTTTGTTAGACGCAACTGGCACAAGTTTGTTCGAGGTAACTGGCACACGTTTTTTCGACTCAATTGGAACAAGTTTGTTTGACGCAACTGGCACAAGTTTGTTTGACGCAACTGGCACAAGTTTGTTTGATGCAACTGGCACAAGTTTGTTTGACGCAACTGGCACAAGTTTATTTGACGCAACTGGCACAAGTTTTTTCGACGCAACTGGCACAAGTTTGTTCACCGTAACTGGCACAAGTTTGTTCGACGCAACTGGCTCAAGTTTGTTTGACGCAACTGGCACAAGTTTTTTTGACGCAACTGGCACAAGTTTTCTCGACGCAACTGGCACAAGTTTGTTCGCCGTAACTGGCACAAGTTTGTTCGACGCCACTGGCACAAGTTTGTTCGAAGCAACTGGCACAAGTTTGTTTGACGCAACTGGCACAAGTTTGTTCTATGCAAATGGCACAAGTTTGTTCTACGCAACTGGCACAAGTTTGTTCTACGCAACTGGCACAAGTTTGTTATACGCAACTGGCACAAGTTTGTTGTATGCAACTGGCACTAGTTTGTTCTACGCAACTGGCATAAGTTTGTTTGACGCAACTGGCACAAGTTTGTTCTACGCAAATGGCACAAGTTTGTTGGACGCAACTGGCACAAGTTTGTTCTACGCAACTGGCACAAGTTTGTTTGATGCAACTGGCACAAGTTTGTTTTATGCAACTGGAAGAAGTTTGTTTGACGCAACTGGCACAAGTTTGTTCAGTGCAACTGGCCCAAGTTTGTTTGACGCAACTGGCACAAGTTTGTTAGACGCAACTGGCACAAGTATGTTCGACGTAACTGGCACAAGTTTTTTCGACTCAATTGGCACAAGTTTCTTTGACACAACTGGCAAAAGTTTGTTTGACGCAACTTGCACAAGTTTTCTTGACGCAACTGGCACAAGTTTGTTCGCCGTAACTGGCAGAGGTTTGTTTGACGCAACTGGCTCAAGTTTGTTTGTCGCAACTGGCACAAGTTTTTTTCACGCAACTGGCACAAGTTTTCTAGACGCAACTGGCACAAGTTTGTTCGCCGTAACTGGCACACGTTTGTTCGACGCCACTGGCACAAGTTTGTTCGAAGCAACTGGCACAAGTTTGTTTGATGCAACTGGCACTAATTTGTTATATGCAACTGGCACAAGTTTGTTCGACGCAACTGGCACAAGTTTGTTCTATGCAACTGGCACAAGTTTGTTGTATGCAACTGGCACTAGTTTGTTCTACGCAACTGGCATAAGTTTGTTTGACGCAACTGGCACAAGTTTGTTCTACGCAACTGGCACAAGTTTGTTGGACGCAACTGGCACAAGTTTCTTCTACGCAACTGTCACAAGTTTGTTGGACGCAACTGGCTCAAGTTTGTTTGACGCAACTGGCACAAGTTTGTTCGACGCAACTGGCACAAGTTTGTTCGACGCAACTGGCACAAGTTTGTTCGATGCACCTCTCACAAGTTTGTTCGACGCAACTGGCACAAGTTTGTTCGATGCAACTGGCACATGTTTGTTCAACACATCTGGCACAAGATTGTTTGACGCAACTGGCATAAGTTTGTTTTCGCAACTTGTACAAGTTTGTTTGACTCAACTGGCACAAGTTTGTTTGACGGAACTGTCACAAGTTTGTTTGGCGCAACTGGTACAAGTTTGTTTGACGCAACCGGCACAAGTTTGTTCGACGCAACTGGCACAAGTTTGTTTGACGCAACTGGCACAAGTTTGTTTGACGCACCTGGCACAAGATTCTTCTACGCAACTGGCACAAGTTTGTTCTACGCAACTGGCACAAGTTTGTTTGAGGCAACTGGCACAAGTTTGTTCAACGCAACTGGCACAAGTTTGTTTGACGCAACTGGCACAAGTTTGTTAGACGCAACTGGCACAAGTTTGTTCGACGTAACATGCACAAGTTTTTTCGAGTCAATTGGCACAAGTTTGTTTGACGCAACTGGCACAAGTTTGTTTAACGCAAAAGGCACAAGTTTGTGTGACGCAACTGGCACAAGTTTGTTTGACGCAACTGGCACAAGTTTTTTTTATGCAACTGGCACAAGTTTTCTCGACGCACTTGGCACAAGTTTGTTTAATGTAACTGGCACAAGTTTGTTCGACGTAACTGGCACAAGTATGTTCGACGCAACTGGCACAAGTTTGTTTGACAAAACTGCCACAAGTTTCTTCGACGCAACTGGCACAAGTTTGTTCGACGCAACTGGCACAAGTTTGTTTGACGCAACCGGCACAAGTTTGTTCTACGCAACTGGCACAAGTTTGTTCAATGCAACTGGAACTAGTTTGTTCTATGCAACTGGCATAAGTTTGTTTGACGCAACTGGCACAAGTTTGTTCTACGCAACTGGTACAAGTTTGTTCGACGCAACTGGCACAAGTTTCTTCGATGCAACTGGTACAAGTTTGTTGGACGCAACTGGCAAAAGTTTGTTCGAACCAACTGGCAAAAGTTTGTTTGACACAACTGGCACAAGTTTGTTCGACGCAACTGGCACAAGTTTGTTTGACGCAACTAGCACAAGGTTGTTTGACGCAACTGGCACAAGGTTGTTCTACCCAACTGGCACAAGTTTGTTCGATGCAACTGGCACAAGTTTGTTCGCCGCAACTGGCCCAAGTTTGTTTGACACAACTGGCACAAGTTTGTTAGACGCAACTGGCACAAGTTTGTTCGACGAAACTGGCACAAGTTTCTTCGACTCAATTGGCACAAGTTTGTTTGACGCAACTGTCACAAGTTTGTTTGACTCAACTGGCACAAGTTTGTTTGACGCAACTGGCACAAGTTATTTGACGCAACTGGCACAACTTTTCTCGACGCAACTGGCACAAGTATGTTCTACACAACTGGCACAAGTTTGTTCTATGCAACTTGCACAAGTTTGTTCTACGCAACTGGCACAAGTTTGTTCTACGCAACTGGCACAAGTTTATTCTACGCAACTTGCACAAGTTTGTTCTACGCAACTGGCACAAGTTTGTTCTACGCAACTGGTACAAGTTTGTTCTACGCATCTGGCACAAGTTTGTTCTACGCAACTGGCACAATTTTGTTCTACGCAACTGGCACAAGTTTGTTCTACGCAACTGGCACAAGTTTGTTCTACACAACTGACACAAGTTTGTTTGACACAACTGGCACAAGTTTGTTCAACGCAACTGGCACAAGTTTGTTTGACGCAACTGGCGCAAGTTTGTTCGGCGCAACTGGCACAAGTTTGTTCGACGCAACTTGCACAAGTTTGTTCGATGCAACTGGCACAAGTTTGTTTAACACAACTGGCACAAGTTTGTTCAACCCAACTGGCACAAGTTTGTTTGACGCAACTGGCACAAGTTTGTTTGACGCAACTGGCAGAAGTTTGTTTGACACAACTGGCACAAGTTTGTTTGACGCGACTGGCAAAAGGATGTTATACGCAACTAACACATGTTTGTTCTACGCAACTATCACAAGTTTCTTTGATGCAACTGGCACAAGTTTTTTTGATGCAACTGGCAGAAGTTTGTTTGACGCAACTGGCACAAGTTTGTTCGACGCAACTGGCCCAAGTTTGTTTGACACAACTGGCACAAGTTTGTTAGACGCAACTGGCACAAGTTTGTTAGACGCAACTGGCTCAAGTTTGTTCGAGGTAACTGGCACACGTTTTTTCGACTGAATTGGCACAAGTTTGTTTGACGCAACTGGCACAAGTTTGTTTGACGCAACTGGCACAAGTTTGTTTGACGCAACTGGCACAAGTTTGTTTGACGCAACTGGCACAAGTCTCTTTGACGCAACTGGCACAAGTTTTCTCGACGCAACTGGCACAAGTTTGTTCACCGTAACTGGCACAAGTTTGTTCGACGCAACTGGCACAAGTTTGTTTGACGCAACTGGCACAAGTTTTTTTGACGCAACTGGCACAAGTTTTCTCGACGCAACTGGCACAACTTAGTTCGCCGTAACTGGCACAAGTTTGTTCGACGCCACTGGCACAAGTTTGTTCTACGCAACTGGCACAAGTTTGTTTGACGCAACTGGCACAAGTTTGTTCTATGCAACTGGCACAAGTTTGTTCTACACAACTGGCACAAGTTTGTTCTACGCAACTGGCACAAGTTTGTTATACGCAACTGGCACAAGTTTGTTGTATGCAACTGGCACTAGTTTGTTCTATGCAACTGGCATAAGTTTGTTTGATGCAACTGGCACAAGTTTGTTCTACGCAACTGGCACAAGTTTGTTGGACGCAACTGTCACAAGTTTGTTCTACGCAACTGGCACAATTTTGTTGGACGCAACTGGCACAAGTTTGTTCGACGCAAGTGACACAAGTTTGTTCGACGCAACTGGCACAAGTTTGTTCGACGCAACTGGCACAAGTTTGTTCGGCGCAACTGGCACAAGTTTGTTCGACGCAACTGGCACAAGTTTGTTCAACACATCTGGCACAAGTTTGTTTGACGCAACTGGCACAAGTTTGTTTTCGCAACTTGTACAAGTTTGTTTGACGCAATTGGCACAAGTTTGTTTGACGCAACTGGCACAAGTTTGTTTGGCGCAGCTGGCACAAGTTTGTTCGACGCAACTAGCCCAAGTTTGTTTGACGCAACAGGCACAAGTTTGTTAGACGCAACTGGCACAAGTTTGTTCGACGCAACTGGCACAAGTTTCTTTGACTCAATTGGCACAAGTTTGTTTGACGCAACTGGCACATTTTGTTTGATGCAACTGTCACAAGTTTGTTTGACTCAACTGGCACAAGTTTGTTTAACGCAACTGGCACAAGTTTATTTGGCGCAACTGGCACAACTTTTCTCGGCGGAACTGGAAAAAGTATGTTCTACACAACTGGCACAATTTTGTTCTATGCAACTTGCACAAGTTTGTTCTACGCAACTGGCACAAGTTTGTTCTACGCAACTGGCACAAGTTTGTTATACGCAACTGGCACAAGTTTGTTCTACGCAACTGGCAGAAGTTTGTTCTACGCAACTGGCACAAGTTTGTTTGACGCAAAAGGCACAAGTTTGTGTGACGCAACTGGCAAAAGTTTGTTTGACGCAATTGGCACAAGTTTTTTTTATGCAACTGGCACAAGTTTTCTCGACGCAACTGGCACAAGTTTGTTTAATGTAACTGGCACAAGTTTGTTCGACGTAACTGGCACAAGTGTGTTCGACGCAACTGGCACAAGTTTGTTTGACAAAACTGCCACAAGTTTCTTCGACGCAACTGGCACAAGTTTGTTCGACGCAACTGGCAAAAGTTTGTTTGACGCAACCGGCACAAGTTTGTTCTACGCAACTGGCACAAGTTTGTTCTATGCAACTGGAACTAGTTTGTTCTATGCAACTGGCATAAGTTTGTTTGACGCAACTGGCACAAGTTTGTTCTACGCAACTGGTACAAGTTTGTTCGACGCAACTGGCACAAGTTTCTTCGACGCAACTGGTACAAGTTTGTTGGACGCAACTGGCACAAGTTTGTTTGACGCAACTAGCACAAGTTTGTTTGACGCTACTGGCACAAGGTTGTTCTACCCAACTGGCACAAGTTTGTTCGACGCAACTAGCCCAAGTTTGTTTGACGCAACAGGCACAAGTTTGTTAGACGCAACTGGCACAAGTTTGTTCGACGCAACTGGCACAAGTTTCTTTGACTCAATTGGCACAAGTTTGTTTGACGCAACTGGCACATTTTGTTTGATGCAACTGTCACAAGTTTGTTTGACTCAACTGGCACAAGTTTGTTTAACGCAACTGGCACAAGTTTATTTGACGCAACTGGCACAACTTTTCTCGGCGGAACTGGAAAAAGTATGTTCTACACAACTGGCACAATTTTGTTCTATGCAACTTGCACAAGTTTGTTCTACGCAACTGGCACAAGTTTGTTCTACGCAACTGGCACAAGTTTGTTATAGGCAACTGGCACAAGTTTGTTCTACGCAACTGGCAGAAGTTTGTTCTACGCAACTGGCACAAGTTTGTTTGACGCAAAAGGCACAAGTTTGTGTGACGCAACTGGCAAAAGTTTGTTTGACGCAATTGGCACAAGTTTTTTTTATGCAACTGGCACAAGTTTTCTCGACGCAACTGGCACAAGTTTGTTTAATGTAACTGGCACAAGTTTGTTCGACGTAACTGGCACAAGTATGTTCGACGCAACTGGCACAAGTTTGTTTGACAAAACTGCCACAAGTTTCTTCGACGCAACTGGCACAAGTTTGTTCGACGCAACTGGCAAAAGTTTGTTTGACGCAACCGGCACAAGTTTGTTCTACGCAACTGGCACAAGTTTGTTCTATGCAACTGGAACTAGTTTGTTCAATGCAACTGGCATAAGTTTGTTTGACGCAACTGGCACAGGTTTGTTCTACGCAACTGGTACAAGTTTGTTCGACGCAACTGGCACAAGTTTCTTCGACGCAACTGGTACAAGTTTGTTGGACGCAACTGGCACAAGTTTGTTTGACGCAACTAGCACAAGTTTGTTTGACGCTACTGGCACAAGGTTGTTCTACCCAACTGGCACAAGTTTGTTCGATGCAACTGGAACAAGTTTGTTCGCCGCAACTGGCCCAAGTTTGTTTGACGCAACTGGCACAAGTTTGTTAGACGCAACTGGCACAAGATTGTTCGACGAAACTGGCACAAGTTTCTTCGACTCAATTGGCACAAGTTTGTTTGATGCAACTGGTACAAGTTTGTTTGACGCAACTGTCACAAGTTTGTTTGACTCAACTGGCACAAGTATTCTCGACGCAACTGGCACAAGTTATTTGACGCAACTGGCACAACTTTTCTCGACGCAACTGGCACAAGTATGTTCTACACAACTGGCACAAGTTTGTTCTATGCAACTTGCACAAGTTTGTTCTACGCAACTGGCACAAGTTTGTTCTACGCAACTGGCACAAGTTTATTCTACGCAACTGGCACAAGTTTGTTCAACGCAACTGGCACAAGTTTGTTCTACGCAACTGGCACAAGTTTGTTCTACGCAACTGGCACAATTTTGTTCTACGCAACTGGCACAAGTTTGTTCTACGCAACTGGCACAAGTTTGTTCTACGCAACTGACACAAGTTTGTTTGACACAACTGGCAGAAGTTTGTTCAACGCAACTGGCACAAGTTTGTTTGACGCAACTGGCGCAAGTTTGTTCGACGCAACTGGCACAAGTTTGTTCGACGCAACTTGCACAAGTTTGTTCGATGCAACTGGCACAAGTTTGTTTAACACAACTGGCACATGTTTGTTCGACCCAACTGGCACAAGTTTGTTTGACGCAACTGGCACAAGTTTGTTTGACGCAACTGGCACAAGTTTGTTTGATACAACTGGCACAAGTTTGTTTGACGCGACTGGCACAAGGATGTTCTACGCAATTAACACATGTTTGTTCTACGCAACTGGCACAAGTTTCTTTGATGCAACTGGCACAAGTTTTTTTGATGCAACTGGCAGAAGTTTGTTTGACGCAACTAGCACAAGTTTGTTCGACGCAACTGGCCCAAGTTTGTTTGACGCTACTGGCACAAGTTTGTTAGACGCAACTGGCACAAGTTTGTTCTGCGCAACTGGCACACGTTTTTTCGACTCAATTGGCACGAGTTTGTTTGACGCAACTGGCACAAGTTTGTATGATGCAACTGGCCCAAGTTTGTTTGACGCAACTGGCACAAGTTTGTTTGACGCAACTGGCACAAGTTTATTTGACGCAACTGGCACAAGTTTTCTCGACGCAACTGGCACAAGTTTGTTCACCGTAACTGGCACAAGTTTGTTCGACGCAACTGGCACAAGTTTGTTTGACGCAACTGGCACAAGTTTTTTTGACGCAACTGGCACAAGTTTTCTCGACGCAACTGGCACAAGTTGGTTCGCCGTAACTGGCACAAGTTTGTTCGACGCCACTGGCACAAGTTTGTTCGAAGCAACTGGCACAATTTTGTTTGACGCAACTGGCACAAGTTTGTTCTATGCAACTGGCACAAGTTTGTTCTACGCAACTGGCACAAGTTTGTTCTACACAACTGGCACAAGTTTGTTATACGCAACTGGCACAAGTTTGTTGTATGCAACTGGCACTAGTTTGTTCTACGCAACTGGCATAAGTTTGTTTGACGCAACTGGCACAAGTTTGTTCTATGCAACTAGCACAAGTTTGTTGGACGCAACTGGCACAAGTTTGTTCTACGCAACTGGCACAATTTTGTTGGACGCAACTGGCACAAGTTTGTTCGACGCAAGTGACACAAGTTTGTTCGACGCAACTGGCACAAGTTTGTTCGACGCAACTGGCACAAGTTTGTTCGGCGCAACTGGCACAAGTTTGTTCGACGCAACTGGCACAAGTTTGTTCAACACATCTGGCACAAGTGTGTTTGACGCAACTAGCACAAGTTTGTTTTCGCAACTTGTACAAGTTTGTTTGACGCAATTGGCACAAGTTTGTTTGACGCAACTGGCACAAGTTTGTTTGGCGCAACTGGCACAAGTTTGTTCGACACAACTAGCCCAAGTTTGTTTGACGCAGCTGGCATAAGTTTGTTAGACGCAACCGGCACAAGTTTGTTCGACGTAACTGGCACAAGTTTCTTCAACTCAATTGGCACAAGTTTGTTTGAGGCAACTGGCACATTTTGTTTGACGCAATTGTCACAAGTTTGTTTGACTCAACTGGCACTAGTTTGTTTGACGCAACTGGCACAAGTTTACTTGACGCAACTGGCACAACTTTTCTCGGCGGAACTGGAAAAAGTATGTTCTACACAACTGGCACAAGTTTGTTCTATGCAACTTGCACAAGTTTGTTCTACGCAACTGGCACAAGTTTGTTCGAAGCAACTGGCACAAGTTTGTTATACGCAACTGGCACAAGTTTGTTCTACGCAACTGGCAGAAGTTTGTTCTAAGCAACTAGCACAAGTTTGTTCTACGCATCTGGCACAAGTTTGTTCTATGCAACTGGCACAAGTTTGTTCTACGTAACTGGCACAAGATTGTTCTACGCAACTGGCACATGTTTGTTTGACGCAACTGGCACAAGTTTATTCTACGCATCTGGCACAAGTTTGTTCTATCCAACTGACACTAGTTTGTTTTACGCAACTGGCACAAGTTTGTTTCACGCAACTGGCACAAGTTTGTTCTACCCCACTGACACAAGTTTGTTCGACGCAACTGGCACAAGTTTGTTCTACGCAACTGACACAAGTTTGTTTGACACAACTGGCAGAAGTTTGTTCAACGCAACTGGCACAAGTTTGTTTGACGCAACTGGTGGAAGTTTGTTCGACGCAACTGGCACAAGTTTGTTCGACGCAACAGGCACAAGTTTGTTCGATGCAACTGGCACAAGTTTGTTTAACGCAACTGGCACAAGTTCATTCGACCCAACTGGCACAAGTTTGTTTGACGCTACTGGCACAAGGTTGTTCTACCCAACTGGCACAAGTTTGTTCGACGTAACAGGCACAAGTTTGTTAGACGCAACTGGCACAAGTTTCTTTGACTCAATTGGCACAAGTTTGTTTGACTCAACTGGCACAAGTTTGTTTAACGCAACTGGCACAAGTTTGTTCGACGCAACTGGCACAAGTTTCTTTGACTCAATTGGCACAAGTTTGTTTGACTCAACTGGCACAAGTTTGTTTAACGCAACTGGCACAAGTTTATTTGACGCAACTGGCACAACTTTTCTCGGCGGAACTGGAAAAAGTATGTTCTACACAACTGGCACAATTTTGTTCTATGCAACTTGCACAAGTTTGTTCTACGCAACTGGCACAAGTTTGTTCTACGCAACTGGCACAAGTTTGTTATACGCAACTGGCACAAGTTTGTTCTACGCAACTGGCAGAAGTTTGTTCTACGCAACTGGCACAAGTTTGTTTGACGCAAAAGGCACAAGTTTGTGTGACGCAACTGGCAAAAGTTTGTTTGACGCAATTGGCACAAGTTTTTTTTATGCAACTGGCACAAGTTTTCTCGACGCAACTGGCACAAGTTTGTTTAATGTAACTGGCACAAGTTTGTTCGACGTAACTGGCACAAGTATGTTCGACGCAACTGGCACAAGTTTGTTTGACAAAACTGCCACAAGTTTCTTCGACGCAACTGGCACAAGTTTGTTCGACGCAACTGGCAAAAGTTTGTTTGACGCAACCGGCACAAGTTTGTTCTACGCAACTGGCACAAGTTTGTTCTATGCAACTGGAACTAGTTTGTTCTATGCAACTGGCATAAGTTTGTTTGACGCAACTGGCACAAGTTTGTTCTACGCAACTGGTACAAGTTTGTTCGACGCAACTGGCACAAGTTTCTTCGACGCAACTGGTACAAGTTTGTTGGACGCAACTGGCACAAGTTTGTTTGACGCAACTAGCACAAGTTTGTTTGACGCTACTGGCACAAGGTTGTTCTACCCAACTGGCACAAGTTTGTTCGATGCAACTGGAACAATTTTGTTCAACGCAACTGGCCCAAGTTTGTTTGACGCAACTGGCACAAGTTTGTTAGACGCAACTGGCACAAGTTTGTTCGATGAAACTGGCACAAGTTTCTTCGACTCAATTGGCACAAGTTTGTTTGACGCAACTGGTACAAGTTTGTTTGACGCAACTGTCACAAGTTTGTTTGACTCAACTGGCACAAGTATTCTCGACGCAACTGGCACAAGTTATTTGACGCAACTGGCACAACTTTTCTCGACGCAACTGGCACAAGTATGTTCTACACAACTGGCACAAGTTTGTTCTATGCAACTTGCACAAGTTTGTTCTACGCAACTGGCACAAGTTTGTTCTACGCAACTGGCACAAGTTTATTCTACGCAACTGGCAGAAGTTTGTTCAACGCAACTGGCACAAGTTTGTTCTACGCAACTGGCACAAGTTTGTTCTACGCAACTGGCACAATTTTGTTCTACGCAACTGGCACAAGTTTGTTCTACGCAACTGGCACAAGTTTGTTCTACGCAACTGACACAAGTTTGTTTGACACAACTGGCAGAAGTTTGTTCAACGCAACTGGCACAAGTTTGTTTGACGCAACTGGCGCAAGTTTGTTCGACGCAACTGGCACAAGTTTGTTCGACGCAACTTGCACAAGTTTGTTCGATGCAACTGGTACAAGTTTGTTTAACACAACTGGCACATGTTTGTTCGACCCAACTGGCACAAGTTTGTTTGACGCAACTGGCACAAGTTTGTTTGACGCAACTGGCACAAGTTTGTTTGATACAACTGGCACAAGTTTGTTTGACGCGACTGGCACAAGGATGTTCTACGCAACTAACACATGTTTGTTCTACGCAACTGGCACAAGTTTCTTTGATGCAACTGGCACAAGTTTTTTTGATGCAACTGGCAGAAGTTTGTTTGACGCAACTAGCACAAGTTTGTTCGACGCAACTGGCCCAAGTTTGTTTTACTCTACTGGCACAAGTTTGTTAGACGCAACTGGCACAAGTTTGTTCGAGGTAACTGGCACACGTTTTTTCGACTCAATTGGCACGAGTTTGTTTGACGCAACTGGCACAAGTTTGTTTGACGCAACTGGCCCAAGTTTGTTTGACGCAACTGGCACAAGTTTGTTTGACGCAACTGGCACAAGTTTATTTGACGCAACTGGCACAAGTTTTCTCGACGCAACTGGCACAAGTTTGTTCACCGTAACTGGCACAAGTTTGTTCGACGCAACTGGCACAAGTTTGTTTGACGCAACTGGCACAAGTTTTTTTGACGCAACTGGCACAAGTTTTCTCGACGCAACTGGCACAAGTTGGTTCGCCGTAACTGGCACAAGTTGGTTCGACGCCACTGGCACAAGTTTGTTCGAAGCAAGTGGCACAATTTTGTTTGACGCAACTGGCACAAGTTTGTTCTATGCAACTGGCACAAGTTTGTTCTACGCAACTGGCACAAGTTTGTTCTACACAACTGGCACAAGTTTGTTATACGCAACTGGCACAAGTTTGTTGTATGCAACTGGCACTAGTTTGTTCTACGCAACTGGCATAAGTTTGTTTGACGCAACTGGCACAAGTTTGTTCTACGCAACTAGCACAAGTTTGTTGGACGCAACTGGCACAAGTTTTTTCTACGCAACTGGCACAGTTTTGTTGGACGCAACTGGCACAAGTTTGTTCGACGCAAGTGACACAAGTTTGTTCGACGCAACTGGCACAAGTTTGTTCTACGCAACTGGCACAAGTTTGTTCGGCACAACTGGCACAAGTTTGTTCGATGCAACTGGCACAAGTTTGTTCAACACATCTGGCACAAGTGTGTTTGACGCAACTGGCACAAGTTTGTTTTCGCAACTTGTACAAGTTTGTTTGACGCAATTGGCACAAGTTTGTTTGACGCAACTGGCACAAGTTTGTTTGGCGCAACTGGCACAAGTTTGTTCGACACAACTAGCCCAAGTTTGTTTGACGCAACTGGCACAAGTTTGTTAGACGCAACCGGCACAAGTTTGTTCGACGCAACTGGCACAAGTTTCTTCGACTCAATTGGCACAAGTTTGTTTGAGGCAACTGGCACATTTTGTTTGACGCAACTGTCACAAGTTTGTTTGACTCAACTGGCACTAGTTTGTTTGACGCAACTGGCACAAGTTTACTTGATGCAACTGGCACAACTTTTCTCGGCGGAACTGGAAAAAGTATGTTCTACACAACTGGCACAAGTTTGTTCTATGCAACTTGCACAAGTTTGTTCTATGCAACTGGCACAAGTTTGTTCGAAGCAACTGGCACAAGTTTGTTATACGCAACTGGCACAAGTTTGTTCTACGCAACTGGCAGAAGTTTGTTCTAAGCAACTGGCACAAGTTTGTTCTACGCATCTGGCACAAGTTTGTTCTATGCAACTGGCACAAGTTTGTTCTACGTAACTGGCACAAGATTGTTCTACGCAACTGGCACATGTTTGTTTGACGCAACTGGCACAAGTTTATTCTACGCATCGGGCACAAGTTTGTTCTATCCAACTGACACTAGTTTGTTTTACGCAACTGGCACAAGATTGTTTCACGCAACTGGCACAAGTTTGTTCTACCCCACTGACACAAGTTTGTTCGACGCAACTGGCACAAGTTTGTTCTACGCAACTGACACAAGTTTGTTTGACACAACTGGCAGAAGTTTGTTCAACGCAACTGGCACAAGTTTGTTTGACGCAACTGGTGGAAGTTTGTTCGACGCAACTGGCACAAGTTTGTTCGACGCAACTGGCACAAGTTTGTTCGATGCAACTGGCACAAGTTTGTTTAACGCAACTGGCACAAGTTTGTTCGACCCAACTGGCACAAGTTTGTTTGACGCAACTGGCACAAGTTTGTTTGACACAACCGGCACAAGTTTGTTTGACGCAACTGGCACAAGGTTGTTCTACGAAACTGGTACAAGTTTGTTCTACGCAACTGGCATAAGTTTCTTTGATGCAACAAGCGCAAGTTTGTTTGATGCAACTGGCAGAAGTTTGTTCGATGCAACTGGCACAAGTTTGTTCGGCGCAACTGGCCCAAGTTTGTTTGACGCAACTGGCACAAGTTTGTTAGACACAACTGGCACAAGTTTGTTCGACGTAACTGGCACAAGTTTTTTCGACTCAATTGGCACAAGTTTGTTTGACACAACTGGCAAAAGTTTGTTTGACGCAACTGGCACAAGTTTGTTTGACGCAACTGGCACAAGTTTATTTGACGCAACTGGCACAAGTTTTCTCGACGCAACTGGCACAAGTTTGTTCGCCTTAACTGGCACAGGTTTGTTCGATGCAACTGGCACAAGTTTGTTTGACGCAACTGGCACAAGTTTTTTTGACGCAACTGGCACAACTTTTCTTGACGCAACTGGCACAAGTTTGTTCGCCGTAACTGGCACAAGTTTGTTTGACACAACTGGCACTAATTTGTTCTATGCAACTGGCACAAGTTTGTTCTACGCAACTGGCACAAGTTTGTTGTATGCAACTGGCACTAGTTTGTTCTACGCAACTGGCATAAGTTTGTTTGACGCAACTGCCACAATTTTGTTCTACGCAAGTGGCACAAGTTCGTTGGACGCAACTGGCACAAGTTTCCTCTACGCAACTGTCAGAAGTTTGTTGGACGCAAGTGGCTCAAGTTTGTTCGACGCAACTGGCACAAGTTTGTTCGACTCAACTGGCACAAGTTTGTTCGACGCAACTGGAACAAGTTTGTTCGACGCAACTGGCACAAGTTGGTTCGATGCAACTGGCACATGTTTGTTCAACACATCTGGCACAAGATTGTTTGACGCAACTGGCATAAGTTTGTTTTCGCAACTTGTACAAGTTTGTTTGACTCAATTGGCACAAGTTTGTTTGACGGAACTGTCACAAGTTTGTTTGGCGCAACTGGCAAAGGTTTCTTTGACGCAACTGGTACAAGTTTGTTCGACGCAACTGGCACAAGTTTGTTTGACGCAACTGGCACAAGTTTGTTTGACGCAACTGGCACAAGTTTGTTTGACGCAACTGGCACAAGTTTTTTTGACGCAACTGGCACAAGTTTTCTCGACGCAAGTGGCACAAGTTTGTTTGATGTAACTGGCACAAGTTTGTTCGACGCAACTGGCACAAGTATGTTCGACGGAACTGGCACAAGTTTGTTTGACGCAACTGGCACAAGTTTCTTCGACGCAACTGGCACAAGTTTGTTCAACGCAACTGGCACAAGTTTGTTTGACGCAACTGGCACAAGTTTGTTCGACGTAACTGGCACAAGTTTTTCGACTCAATTGGCACAAGTTTGTTTGACGCAACTGGCACAAGTTTGTTTGACGCAACTTGCACAAGTTTGTTTGATGCAACTGGCACAAGTTTATTTGACGCAACTGGCACAAGTTTTCTCGACGCAACTGGCACAAGTTTGTTCGCCGTAACTGGCACAGGTTTGTTCGACGCAACTGGCAAAAGTTTGTTTGACGCAACTGGCACAAGTTTTTTTGACGCAACTGGCACAAGTTTTCTCGACGCAACTGGCACAAGTTTGTTCGAAGCAACTGGCACAAGTTTGTTTGATGGAACTGACACTAATTTGTTCTATGCAACTGGCACAAGATTGTTCTATGCAACTGGCACAAGTTTGTTCTACGCAACTGGCACAAGTTTGTTGTATGCAACTGGCACTAGTTTGTTCTACGTAACTGGCATAAGTTTGTTTGACGCAACTGGCACAAGTTAGTTCTACGCAACTGGCACAAGTTTGTTGGACGCAACTGGCACAAGTTTCTTCTACGCAACGGTCACAAGTTTGTTGGACGCAACTGGCTCAAGTTTGTTTGACGCAACTGGCACAAGTTTGTTCGACGCAACTGGCACAAGTTTGTTCGATGCAACTGGCACAAGTTTGTACGACGCAACTGGCACAAGTTTGTTCGTCGCAACTGGCACAAGTTTGTTCGATGCAACTGGCACATATTTGTTCAAAACATCTGGCAGAGAATTGTTTGACGCAACTGGCATAAGTTTGTTTTCGCAACTTTTACAAGTTTGTTTGACTCAACTGGCACAAGTTTGTTTGACGGAACTGTCACAAGTTTGTTTGGTGCAACTGGCACAAGTTTGTTTGACGCAACTGGCACAAGTTTGTTTGACGCAACTGGCACAAGTTTCTTTGACGCAACTGGCACAAGTTTGTTTGACGTAACTGGCACAAGTTTGTTTGACGCAACTGTCACAAGTTTGTTTGACGCAACTAGCACAAGTTTGATAGACGCAACTGGCACAAGTTTGTTCGACGTAACTGGCACAAGTTTTTTCGAGTCAATTGTCACAAGTTTTTTTGACGCAACTGGCACAAGTTTGTTTGACGCAACTGGCACAAGTTTGTTCTACGCAACTGGCACAAGTTTGTTTGATGCAACTGGCACAAGTTTGTTTGACGCAACTGGCACAAGTTTGTTTGACGCAACTAGCACAAGTTTGATAGACGCAACTGGCACAAGTTTGTTCGACGTAACAGGCACAAGTTTTTTCGAGTCAATTGGCACAAGTTTTTTTGACGCAACTGGCACAAGTTTGTTTGACGCAAGAGGCACAAGTTTGTGTAACGCAACTGGCACAAGTTTATTTGACGCAACTGGCACAAGTTTTTTTTGACGCAATTGGCACAAGTTTTCTCAACGCAACTGGCACAAGTTTGTTTAATAAAACTGGCACAAGTTTGTTCGACGCAACTGGCACAAGTATGTTCGACGCAACTTGCACAAGTTTGTTTGACGCAACTGGCACAAGTTTCTTCGACGCAACTGGCACAAGTTTGTTCGACGCAACTGGCACAAGTTTGTTTGACGCAACTGGCACAAGTTTGTTCTACGCAACTGGCACAAGTTTGTTCTATGCAACTGGCACTAGTTTGTTCTATGCAACTGACATAAGTTTGTTTGATGCAACTGGCACAAGTTTGTTCTACGCAACTGGTACAAGTTTGTTCGACGCAACTGGCACAAGTTTCTTCGACGCAACTGGTACAAGTTTGTTGGACGCAACTGGCAAAAGTTTGTTCGTACCAACTGGCAAAAGTTAGTTTGACACAACTGGCACAAGTTTGTTCGACGCAACTGGCACAAGTTTGTTTGACGCAACCAGCACAAGTTTGTTTGAAGCAAATGGCACAAGGTTGTTCTACGCAACTGGCACAGGTTTGTTCTACGCAACTGGCACAATTTTGTTTGACACTACTGGCACAAGTTTGTTCTACGCAACTGGCACAAGTTTGTTCGATGCAACTGGCACAAGTTTGTTCGCCGCAACTGGCCCAAGTTTGTTTGACGCAACTGGCACAAGTTGTTAGATGCAACTGGCACAAGTTCGTTCGACGCAACTGGCAGAAGTTTCTTTGACTCAATTGGCACAAGTATGTTTGACGCAACTGGTACAATTTTGTTTGACGCAACTGTCACAAGTTTGTTAGACTCAACTGGCACAAGTTTGTTTGACGCAACTGGCACAAGTTTGTTTGACGCAACTGGCACAAGTTTATTTGACGCAACTGGCACAACTTTTCTCGACGCAACTGGCACAAGTATGTTCTACAAAACTGGCACAAGTTTGTTCTATGCAACTTGCACAAGTTTGTTCTACGCAACTGGCAAAAGTTTGTTCTACGCAACTGGCACAAGTTTGTTCGCCGCAACTGGCCCAAGTTTGTTTGACGCAACTGGCACAAGTTGTTAGATGCAACTGGCACAAGTTCGTTCGACGCAACTGGCACAAGTTTCTTTGACTCAATTGGCACAAGTTTGTTTGACACAACTGGTACAATTTTGTTTGACGCAACTGTCACAAGTTTGTTAGACTCAACTGGCACAAGTTTGTTTGACGCAACTGGCACAAGTTTGTTTGACGCAACTGGCACAAGTTTATTTGACGCAACTGGCACAAATTTTCTCGACGCAACTGGCACAAGTATGTTCTACACAACTGGCACAAGTTTGTTCTACGCAACTGGCACAAGTTTGTTCTACGCAACTGGCAAAAGTTTGTTCTACGCAACTGGCACAAGTTTGTTTTACGCAACTGGCACAAGTTTGTTCTACGCATCTGGCACAAGTTTGTTCTATGCAACTGGCACAAGTTTGTTCTACGCAACTGGCATAATTTTGTTCTACGCAACTGGCACAAGTTTGTTCTACGCAACTGGCACAAGTTTTTTCTACACATCTGGCACAAGTTTGTTCTATCCAACTGGCACTAGTTTGTTCTACGTATCTGGCACAAGTTTCTTTGACGCAACTGGCACAAGTTTGTACTACCCAACTGACACAAGTTGGTTCGACGCAACTGGCACAAGTTTGTTCTACGCAACTGACACAAGTTTGTTTGACACAACTGGCAGAAGTTTGTTCAACACAACTGGCACAAGTTTATTTGACGCAACTGGCGCAAGTTTGTTCAACGCAACTGGCACAAGTTTGTTCGACGCAACTGGCACAAGTTTGTTCGATGCAACTGGCGCAAGTTTGTTTAACACAACTGGCACAAGTTTTTTCGACTCAACTGGCACGAGTTTGTTTGACGCAACTGGCACAAGTTTGTTTGACGCAACTGGCACAAGTTTGTTTGAAGCAACTGGCACAAGGATGTTCTACGCAACTGGCACATGTTTGTTCTACGCAACTGGCACAAGTTTGTTTGATGCAACTGGCACAAGTTTTTTTTATGCAACTGGCAGAAGTTTGTCTGACGCAACTGGCACAAGTTTGTTCGACGCAACTGGCCAAAGTTTGTTTGACCCAACTGGCACAAGTTTGTTAGATGGAACTGGCACAAGTTTTTTCGAGGTAACTGGCACAAGTTTTTTCGACTTAATTGGCACGAGTTTGTTTGACGCAATTGGCAGAAGTTTGTTTGACGCAACTGGCACAAGTTTGTTTGACGCAACTGGCACAAGTTTGTTTGACGCAACTGGCACAAGTTTATCTGATGCAACTGGCACAAGTTTTCTCGACGCAACTGGCACAAGTTTGTTCGCCGTAACTGGCACAAGTTTGTTCGACGCAACTGGCACAAGTTTGTTTGACGCAACTGTCACAAGTTTTTTTGATGCAACTGGCACAAGTTTTCTCAACGCAACTGGCAGAAGTTTGTTCGCCGTAACTGGCACAAGTTTGTTCGACGCCACTGGCACAAGTTTGTTCGAAGCAACTGGCACAAATTTGTTTGACGCAACTGGCACAAGTTTGTTTTATGGAACTGGCACAAGTTTGTTCTACGCAACTATCACAAGTTTGTTCTACGCAAATGGCACAAGTTGGTTATACGCAACTGGCACAAGTTTGTTGTATGCAACTGGCAAAAGTTTGTTCGACGCAACTGGCACAAGTTTGTTTCACGCAATTGGCACAAGTTTGTTCTACGCAACTGGCACAAGTTTGTTCTATGCAACTGGCACTAGTTTGTTCTACGCAACTGGCATAAGTTTGTTTGACACAACTGGCACAAGTTTGTTCTACGCAACTGGCACAAGTTTGTTCGACGCAACTGGCACAAGGTTGTTCTACGCAACTGGCACAAGTTTGTTCTACACAACTGGCACAGGTTTGCTTGACGCAACTGGCACAAGTTTGCTTGACACAACTGGCCCAAGTTTGTTTGATGCAACTGGCAAAAGTTTGTTTGAAACAACTGGCACAAGTTTGTTCTACTCAACTGTCAAAAGTTTGTCCAACGTACCTGGCACAAGTTTGATCGATGCAACTGGCACAAGTTTGTTCGACGCAACTGGCACAAGTTTATTCTACGCAACTGGAAAATGTTTGTTCTACGCAACTGGCACAAGTTTGTTCTACGCAACTGCCACAAGTTTGTTGTACGCAACTGGCACAAGTTTCTTCAACGCAACTGGCACAAGTATGTTCGACGCACCTGGCACAAGTTTGTTCTACGCAACTGTCTCAAGTTTGTTCTCCGCAACTGGCACAAGTTTGTTTGACGCAACTGGCACAAGTTTGTTTGACGTAACTGGCACAAGTTTGTTCTATGCAACTGGCCCAAGTTTGTTTGACTCAACTACCACAAGGTTGTTCTACGCAACTGGCACAAGTTTGTTCTACGTAACTGGCACAAGTTTGTTCTATGCAACTGGCACAAGTTTTTTCTATGTAACTGGCACAAGTTTGTTTGACAAAAATGGCAAAAGTTTATTCTACGTAACTGGCACAAGTTTGTTCTACGCAACTGGCATGAGTTTGTTCTACGCAACTGGCACAAGTTTGTTCTATGGAACTGGCGCAAGTTTGTTCTGCGCTACTGGCCCATGTTTGTTCTTCGCAACTGGCACGCGTTTGTTCTATGCAACTGGCACAAGTTTGTTCGACGTAACTGGCACAAGTTTGTTCTACGCAACTGGCACAAGTTTGTTCTACTCAACTGGCACAAGTTTGTTCCACGCAACTGGCACAAGTTTGTTCTACGCTACTGGCACAAGTTTGTTCTACTCAACTGGCACAAGTTTGTTCTACGCAACTGGCATAAGTTTGTTCTACACAACTGGCACAAGTTTGTTTGATGCAACTGGCCCAAGTTTGTTTGACGCAACTGGCAAAAGTTTGTTTGAAACAACTGGCACAAGTTTGTTCTATGCAACTGTCACAAGTTTGTCCAACGCACCTGGCACAAGTTTGTTCGATGCAACTGGCACAAGTTTGTTCGACGCAACTGGCACAAGTTTGTTCCACGCAACTGGAAAATGTTTGTTCTACGCAACTGGCACAAGTTTGTTCTACGCAACTGCCACAAGTTTGTTCTACGCAACTGGCACAAGTTTCTTCAACGCAACTGGCACAAGTATGTTCGACGCAACTGGCACAAGTTTGTTCTACGCAACTGTCTCAAGTTTGTTCTACGCAACTGGCTCAAGTTTGTTTGACGCAACTGGCACAAGTTTCTTTGACGCAACTGGCACAAGTTTGTTCTATGCAACTGGCCCAAGTTTGTTTGAGGCAACTAGCACAAGGTTGTTCTACGCAACTGGCACAAGTTTGTTCTACGTAACTGGCACAAGTTTGTTCTACGCAACTGGCACAAGTTTGTTCTACGCAACTGGCACAAGTTTGTGTGACACAAATGGCAAAAGTTTATTCTACGTAACTGGCACAAGTTTGTTCTACGCAACTGGCACAAGTTTGGTCTATGCAACTGGCACAAGTTTGTTCAACGCAACTGGCTCAAGTTTGTTCAACGCAACTGTCACAAGTCTGTTCGACGCAACTGGCACAAGTTTGTTCTACGCAACTGGCTCAAGTTTGTTCTACACAACTGGTACAAGTTTGTTTGACGCAACTGGCACAAGTTTGTTTGACGCAACTGGCCCAAGTTTGTTTGACGTAACTGGCACAAGTTTGTTCTACGCAACTGGCACAAGTTTTTCCTACGTAACTGGCACAAGTTTGTTCTACGCAACTGGCACAAGATTGTTCTACGCAACTGGTACAAGTTTGTTTGACACAAGTGCCACAAGTTTGTTCTACGCAACTGGCACAAGTTTGCTCGACGCAAGTGGCATAAGTTTGTTCTATGCAACTGGCACAAGTTTGTTTGACACAACTGGCACAAGTTTGTTCTACGCAACTGGCACAAGTTTGTTCGATGCAACTGTCACAAGTATGTTTGACGCAACTGGCACAAGCTTGTTCGACGCAACTGGCACAAGTTTGTTCGATGCAACTGGCACAAGTTTGTTCGACGCAACTGGCACAAGTTGTTTTGACGCACTTGGCACAAGCTTTTTTGACGCAACTGGCACAAGTTTGTTCTATGCAACTGGCCAAAGTTTGTTTGACGCAACTGGCACAAGTTTGTTTTACGCAACTGGCACAAGTTTGTTCTACGCAACTGGCACAAGTTTGTTCGGCGCAACTGGCACAAATTTGTCTAACACAACTAGCACAAGTTTATTCGACCCAACTGGCACAAGTTTGTTTGAAACAACTGGCACAAGTTTGTTGTACGCAACTGGCAAAAGTTTGTTTGACACAACTGGCACAAGTTTGCTCGACGCAAGTGGCACAAGTTTGTTCTATGCAACTGGCACAAGTTTGTTTGACACAACTGGCACAAGGTTGTTCTACGCAACTGGCACAAGTTTGTTCGATGCAACTGTCACAAGTTTGTTTGACGCAACTGGCACAAGCTTGTTCGACGCTACTGGCACAGGTTTGTTCGATGCAACTGCCACCAGTTTGTTCGACGCAACTGGCACAAGTTTGTTTGACGCAACTGGCACAAGTTTGTTCTATGCAACTGGCCCAAGATTGTTTGACGCAACTGGCACAAGTTTGTTCTACGCAACTGGCACAAGTTTATTCGATGCAACTGGCACAAGTTTGTTCGGCGCAACTGGCACAAATTTGTCTAACGCAACTAGCACAAGTTTATTCGACCCAACTGGCACAAGTTTGTTTGACACAACTGGCACCAATTTTTTAAATGCAACTGGCACAAGTTTGTTTGACGCAACTGGCACAAGGTTGTTTTATGCAACTGGCACAAGTTTGTTCTATGGAACTGGCACAAGATTGTTCTACGCAACTGGCACAAGTTTGTTCTACACAACTGTCACAAGTTTGTTCTACGCAACTGGCACAAGTTTCTTCGACACAACTGGCCCAAGTTTGTTTGACGCAACTGGCACAAGTTTGTTCTACGCAACTGGCTCAAGTTTGTTCGACGAAACTGGCACAAGTTTGTTCGACGCAACTGGCACAAGTTTGTTCTACGCAACTGGCACAAGTTTTTTCTATGCAACTGGCACAAGTTTGTTCTACGGAACTGGCACAAATTTGTTCTGCGCAACTGACACAAGTTTGTCTGACACAACTGGCACAAGTTTGTTTTACGTAACTGGCACAAGTTTGTTCTATGCAACTGGCACAAGTTTGTTCGACGCAACTGGCACAAGTTTGTTTTATGCAACTGGCACAAGTTTGTTTGACGCAACTGGCACAAGTTTGTTCTACGTAACTGGCACAAGTTTGTTCTACACAACTGGCACAAGTTTGTTCTACGCAACTGGCACAAGTTTGTTTGACACAACTGGCACAAGTTTGTTCTACGCAACTGGGAAAAGTTTGTATGACGCAACTGGCACAAGTTTGCTCGACGCAAGTGGCACAAGTTTGTTCGACGCAACTGGCACAAGTTTGTTTGACACAACTGGCACAAGTTTGTTCTACGCAACTGGCACAAGTTTGTTCGATGCAACTGTCACAAGTTTGTTCGACGCAACTGGCACAAGCTTGTTCGACGCAACTGGCACAAGTTTGTTCGATGCAACTGGCACAACTTTGTTCGACGCAACTGGCACAACTTTGTTTGACGCAAATGGCACAAGTTTGTTTAACGCAACTGGCACAAGTTTGTTCGGTGCAACTGGCACAAGTTTGTTCGGCGCAACTGGCACAAATTTGTTTAACGCAACTAGCTCAAGTTTATTCGACCCAACTGGCAAAAGTTTGTTTGACACAACTGGCACAAATTTTTTGACGCAACTGGCACAAGTTTGTTTGACGCAACTGGCACAAGGTTGTTTTATGCAAATAGCACAAGTTTGTTCTATGGAACTGGCACAAGTTTGTTCTACGCAACTGGCACAAGTTTGTTCTACGCAACTGGCACAAGTTTGTTCTACGCAACTGGCACAAGTTTCTTCGACGCAACTGGCCCAAGTTTGTTTGACGCAACTGGCACAAGTTTGTTTGACACAACTGGCACAAGTTTGTTTGACGCAACTGGCACAAGTTTTTTTGACGCAACTGGCACAAGTTTTCTCGACGCAAGTGGCACAAGTTTGTTTGATGTAACTGGCACAAGTTTGTTCGACGCAACTGGCACAAGTATGTTCGACGGAACTGGCACAAGTTTGTTTGACGCAACTGGCACAAGTTTCTTCGACGCAACTGGCACAAGTTTGTTCAACGCAACTGGCACAAGTTTGTTTGACGCAACTGGCACAAGTTTGTTCGACGTAACTGGCACAAGTTTTTCGACTCAATTGGCACAAGTTTGTTTGACGCAACTGGCACAAGTTTGTTTGACGCAACTTGCACATGTTTGTTTGATGCAACTGGCACAAGTTTATTTGACGCAACTGGCACAAGTTTTCTCGACGCAACTGGCACAAGTTTGTTCGCCGTAACTGGCACAGGTTTGTTCGACGCAACTGGCAAAAGTTTGTTTGACGCAACTGGCACAAGTTTTTTTGACGCAACTGGCACAAGTTTTCTCGACGCAACTGGCACAAGTTTGTTCGAAGCAACTGGCACAAGTTTGTTTGATGGAACTGACACTAATTTGTTCTATGCAACTGGCACAAGATTGTTCTATGCAACTGGCACAAGTTTTTTCTACGCAACTGGCACAAGTTTGTTGTATGCAACTGGCACTAGTTTGTTCTACGTAACTGGCATAAGTTTGTTTGACGCAACTGGCACAAGTTAGTTCTACGCAACTGGCACAAGTTTGTTGGACGCAACTGGCACAAGTTTCTTCTACGCAACGGTCACAAGTTTGTTGGACGCAACTGGCTCAAGTTTGTTTGACGCAACTGGCACAAGTTTGTTCGACGCAACTGGCACAAGTTTGTTCGATGCAACTGGCACAAGTTTGTACGACGCAACTGGCACAAGTTTGTTCGTCGCAACTGGCACAAGTGTGTTCGATGCAACTGGCACATATTTGTTCAAAACATCTGGCAGAGAATTGTTTGACGCAACTGGCATAAGTTTGTTTTCGCAACTTTTACAAGTTTGTTTGACTCAACTGGCACAAGTTTGTTTGACGGAACTGTCACAAGTTTGTTTGGTGCAACTGGCACAAGTTTGTTTGACGCAACTGGCACAAGTTTGTTTGACGCAACTGGCACAAGTTTCTTTGACGCAACTGGCACAAGTTTGTTTGACGCAACTGGCACAAGTTTGTTTGACGCAACTGTCACAAGTTTGTTTGACGCAACTAGCACAAGTTTGATAGACGCAACTGGCACAAGTTTGTTCGACGTAACTGGCACAAGTTTTTTCGAGTCAATTGTCACAAGTTTTTTTGACGCAACTGGCACAAGTTTGTTTGACGCAACTGGCACAAGTTTGTTCTACGCAACTGGCACAAGTTTGTTTGATGCAACTGGCACAAGTTTGTTTGACGCAACTGGCACAAGTTTGTTTGACGCAACTAGCACAAGTTTGATAGACGCAACTGGCACAAGTTTGTTCGACGTAACAGGCACAAGTTTTTTCGAGTCAATTGGCACAAGTTTTTTTGACGCAACTGGCACAAGTTTGTTTGACGCAAGAGGCACAAGTTTGTGTAACGCAACTGGCACAAGTTTGTTTGACGCAACTGGCACAAGTTTTTTTTGACGCAATTGGCACAAGTTTTCTCAACGCAACTGGCACAAGTTTGTTTAATAAAACTGGCACAAGTTTGTTCGACGCAACTGGCACAAGTATGTTCGACGCAACTTGCACAAGTTTGTTTGACGCAACTGGCACAAGTTTCTTCGACGCAACTGGCACAAGTTTGTTCGACGCAACTGGCACAAGTTTGTTTGACGCAACTGGCACAAGTTTGTTCTACGCAACTGGCACAAGTTTGTTCTATGCAACTGGCACTAGTTTGTTCTATGCAACTGACATAAGTTTGTTTGATGCAACTGGCACAAGTTTGTTCTACGCAACTGGTACAAGTTTGTTCGACGCAACTGGCACAAGTTTCTTCGACGCAACTGGTACAAGTTTGTTGGACGCAACTGGCAAAAGTTTGTTCGTACCAACTGGCAAAAGTTAGTTTGACACAACTGGCACAAGTTTGTTCGACGCAACTGGCACAAGTTTGTTTGACGCAACCAGCACAAGTTTGTTTGAAGCAAATGGCACAAGGTTGTTCTACGCAACTGGCACAGGTTTGTTCTACGCAACTGGCACAATTTTGTTTGACACTACTGGCACAAGTTTGTTCTACGCAACTGGCACAAGTTTGTTCGATGCAACTGGCACAAGTTTGTTCGCCGCAACTGGCCCAAGTTTGTTTGACGCAACTGGCACAAGTTGTTAGATGCAACTGGCACAAGTTCGTTCGACGCAACTGGCAGAAGTTTCTTTGACTCAATTGGCACAAGTATGTTTGACGCAACTGGTACAATTTTGTTTGACGCAACTGTCACAAGTTTGTTAGACTCAACTGGCACAAGTTTGTTTGACGCAACTGGCACAAGTTTGTTTGACGCAACTGGCACAAGTTTATTTGACGCAACTGGCACAACTTTTCTCGACGCAACTGGCACAAGTATGTTCTACAAAACTGGCACAAGTTTGTTCTATGCAACTTGCACAAGTTTGTTCTACGCAACTGGCAAAAGTTTGTTCTACGCAACTGGCACAAGTTTATTCGCCGCAACTGGCCCAAGTTTGTTTGACGCAACTGGCACAAGTTGTTAGATGCAACTGGCACAAGTTCGTTCGACGCAACTGGCACAAGTTTCTTTGACTCAATTGGCACAAGTTTGTTTGACACAACTGGTACAATTTTGTTTGACGCAACTGTCACAAGTTTGTTAGACTCAACTGGCACAAGTTTGTTTGACGCAACTGGCACAAGTTTGTTTGACGCAACTGGCACAAGTTTATTTGACGCAACTGGCACAACTTTTCTCGACGCAACTGGCACAAGTATGTTCTACACAACTGGCACAAGTTTGTTCTACGCAACTGGCACAAGTTTGTTCTACGCAACTGGCAAAAGTTTGTTCTACGCAACTGGCACAAGTTTGTTTTACGCAACTGGCACAAGTTTGTTCTACGCATCTGGCACAAGTTTGTTCTATGCAACTGGCACAAGTTTGTTCTACGCAACTGGCATAATTTTGTTCTACGCAACTGGCACAAGTTTGTTCTACGCTACTGGCACAAGTTTTTTCTACACATCTGGCACAAGTTTGTTCTATCCAACTGGCACTAGTTTGTTCTACGTATCTGGCACAAGTTTCTTTGACGCAACTGGCACAAGTTTGTACTACCCAACTGACACAAGTTGGTTCGACGCAACTGGCACAAGTTTGTTCTACGCAACTGACACAAGTTTGTTTGACACAACTGGCAGAAGTTTGTTCAACAAAACTGGCACAAGTTTATTTGACGCAACTGGCGCAAGTTTGTTCAACGCAACTGGCACAAGTTTGTTCGACGCAACTGGCACAAGTTTGTTCGATGCAACTGGCGCAAGTTTGTTTAACACAACTGGCACAAGTTTTTTCGACTCAACTGGCACGAGTTTGTTTGACGCAACTGGCACAAGTTTGTTTGACGCAACTGGCACAAGTTTGTTTGAAGCAACTGGCACAAGGATGTTCTACGCAACTGGCACATGTTTGTTCTACGCAACTGGCTCAAGTTTGTTTGATGCAACTGGCACAAGTTTTTTTTATGCAACTGGCAGAAGTTTGTCTGACGCAACTGGCACAAGTTTGTTCGACGCAACTGGCCAAAGTTTGTTTGACGCAACTGGCACAAGTTTGTTAGATGGAACTGGCACAAGTTTTTTCGAGGTAACTGGCACAAGTTTTTTCGACTTAATTGGCACGAGTTTGTTTGACGCAATTGGCACAAGTTTGTTTGACGCAACTGGCACAAGTTTGTTTGACGCAACTGGCACAAGTTTGTTTGACGCAACTGGCACAAGTTTATCTGATGCAACTGGCACAAGTTTTCTCGACGCAACTGGCACAAGTTTGTTCGCCGTAACTGGCACAAGTTTGTTCGACGCAACTGGCACAAGTTTGTTTGACGCAACTGTCACAAGTTTTTTTGATGCAACTGGCACAAGTTTTCTCAACGCAACTGGCAGAAGTTTGTTCGCCGTAACTGGCACACGTTTGTTCGACGCCACTGGCACAAGTTTGTTCGAAGCAACTGGCACAAATTTGTTTGACGCAACTGGCACAAGTTTGTTTTATGCAACTGGCACAAGTTTGTTCTACGCAACTATCACAAGTTTGTTCTACGCAAATGGCACAAGTTGGTTATACGCAACTGGCACAAGTTTGTTGTATGCAACTGGCACAAGTTTGTTCGACGCAACTGGCACAAGTTTGTTTCACGCAATTGGCACAAGTTTGTTCTACGCAACTGGCACAAGTTTGTTCTATGCAACTGGCACTAGTTTGTTCTACGCAACTGGCATAAGTTTGTTTGACACAACTGGCACAAGTTTGTTCTACGCAACTGGCACAAGTTTGTTCGACGCAACTGGCACAAGGTTGTTCTACGCAACTGGCACAAGTTTGTTCTACACAACTGGCACAGGTTTGCTTGACGCAACTGGCACAAGTTTGCTTGACACAACTGGCCCAAGTTTGTTTGATGCAACTGGCAAAAGTTTGTTTGAAACAACTGGCACAAGTTTGTTCTACTCAACTGTCAAAAGTTTGTCCAACGTACCTGGCACAAGTTTGATCGATGCAACTGGCACAAGTTTGTTCGACGCAACTGGCACAAGTTTATTCTACGCAACTGGAAAATGTTTGTTCTACGCAACTGGCACAAGTTTGTTCTACGCAACTGCCACAAGTTTGTTGTACGCAACTGGCACAAGTTTCTTCAACGCAACTGGCACAAGTATGTTCGACGCACCTGGCACAAGTTTGTTCTACGCAACTGTCTCAAGTTTGTTCTCCGCAACTGGCACAAGTTTGTTTGACGCAACTGGCACAAGTTTGTTTGACGCAACTGGCACAAGTTTGTTCTATGCAACTGGCCCAAGTTTGTTTGACTCAACTACCACAAGGTTGTTCTACGCAACTGGCACAAGTTTGTTCTACGTAACTGGCACAAGTTTGTTCTATGCAACTGGCACAAGTTTTTTCTATGTAACTGGCACAAGTTTGTTTGACAAAAATGGCAAAAGTTTATTCTACGTAACTGGCACAAGTTTGTTCTACGCAACTGGCATGAGTTTGTTCTACGCAACTGGCACAAGTTTGTTCTATGGAACTGGCGCAAGTTTGTTCTGCGCTACTGGCCCATGTTTGTTCTTCGCAACTGGCACGCGTTTGTTCTATGCAACTGGCACAAGTTTGTTCGACGTAACTGGCACAAGTTTGTTCTACGCAACTGGCACAAGTTTGTTCTACTCAACTGGCACAAGTTTGTTCCACGCAACTGGCACAAGTTTGTTCTACGCTACTGGCACAAGTTTGTTCTACTCAACTGGCACAAGTTTGTTCTACGCAACTGGCATAAGTTTGTTCTACACAACTGGCACAAGTTTGTTTGATGCAACTGGCCCAAGTTTGTTTGACGCAACTGGCAAAAGTTTGTTTGAAACAACTGGCACAAGTTTGTTCTATGCAACTGTCACAAGTTTGTCCAACGCACCTGGCACAAGTTTGTTCGATGCAACTGGCACAAGTTTGTTCGACGCAACTGGCACAAGTTTGTTCCACGCAACTGGAAAATGTTTGTTCTACGCAACTGGCACAAGTTTGTTCTACGCAACTGCCACAAGTTTGTTCTACGCAACTGGCACAAGTTTCTTCAACGCAACTGGCACAAGTATGTTCGACGCAACTGGCACAAGTTTGTTCTACGCAACTGTCTCAAGTTTGTTCTACGCAACTGGCTCAAGTTTGTTTGACGCAACTGGCACAAGTTTCTTTGACGCAACTGGCACAAGTTTGTTCTATGCAACTGGCCCAAGTTTGTTTGAGGCAACTAGCACAAGGTTGTTCTACGCAACTGGCACAAGTTTGTTCTACGTAACTGGCACAAGTTTGTTCTACGCAACTGGCACAAGTTTGTTCTACGCAACTGGCACAAGTTTGTGTGACACAAATGGCAAAAGTTTATTCTACGTAACTGGCACAAGTTTGTTCTACGCAACTGGCACAAGTTTGGTCTATGCAACTGGCACAAGTTTGTTCAACGCAACTGGCTCAAGTTTGTTCAACGCAACTGTCACAAGTCTGTTCGACGCAACTGGCACAAGTTTGTTCTACGCAACTGGCTCAAGTTTGTTCTACACAACTGGTACAAGTTTGTTTGACGCAACTGGCACAAGTTTGTTTGACGCAACTGGCCCAAGTTTGTTTGACGTAACTGGCACAAGTTTGTTCTACGCAACTGGCACAAGTTTTTTCTACGTAACTGGCACAAGTTTGTTCTACGCAACTGGCACAAGATTGTTCTATGCAACTGGTACAAGTTTGTTTGACACAAGTGCCACAAGTTTGTTCTACGCAACTGGCACAAGTTTGCTCGACGCAAGTGGCATAAGTTTGTTCTATGCAACTGGCACAAGTTTGTTTGACACAACTGGCACAAGTTTGTTCTACGCAACTGGCACAAGTTTGTTCGATGCAACTGTCACAAGTATGTTTGACGCAACTGGCACAAGCTTGTTCGACGCAACTGGCACAAGTTTGTTCGATGCAACTGGCACAAGTTTGTTCGACGCAACTGGCACAAGTTTTTTTGACGCACTTGGCACAAGCTTTTTTGACGCAACTGGCACAAGTTTGTTCTATGCAACTGGCCAAAGTTTGTTTGACGCAACTGGCACAAGTTTGTTTTACGCAACTGGCACAAGTTTGTTCTACGCAACTGGCACAAGTTTGTTCGGCGCAACTGGCACAAATTTGTCTAACACAACTAGCACAAGTTTATTCGACCCAACTGGCACAAGTTTGTTTGAAACAACTGGCACAAGTTTGTTGTACGCAACTGGCAAAAGTTTGTTTGACACAACTGGCACAAGTTTGCTCGACGCAAGTGGCACAAGTTTGTTCTATGCAACTGGCACAAGTTTGTTTGACACAACTGGCACAAGGTTGTTCTACGCAACTGGCACAAGTTTGTTCGATGCAACTGTCACAAGTCTGTTTGACGCAACTGGCACAAGCTTGTTCGACGCTACTGGCACAGGTTTGTTCGATGCAACTGCCACCAGTTTGTTCGACGCAACTGGCACAAGTTTGTTTGACGCAACTGGCACAAGTTTGTTCTATGCAACTGGCCCAAGATTGTTTGACGCAACTGGCAAAAGTTTGTTCTACGCAACTGGCACAAGTTTATTCGATGCAACTGGCACAAGTTTGTTCGGCGCAACTGGCACAAATTTGTCTAACGCAACTAGCACAAGTTTATTCGACCCAACTGGCACAAGTTTGTTTGACACAACTGGCACCAATTTTTTAAATGCAACTGGCACAAGTTTGTTTGACGCAACTGGCACAAGGTTGTTTTATGCAACTGGCACAAGTTTGTTCTATGGAACTGGCACAAGATTGTTCTACGCAACTGGCACAAGTTTGTTCTACACAACTGTCACAAGTTTGTTCTACGCAACTGGCACAAGTTTCTTCGACACAACTGGCCCAAGTTTGTTTGACGCAACTGGCACAAGTTTGTTCTACGCAACTGGCTCAAGTTTGTTCGACGAAACTGGCACAAGTTTGTTCGACGCAACTGGCACAAGTTTGTTCTACGCAACTGGCACAAGTTTTTTCTATGCAACTGGCACAAGTTTGTTCTACGGAACTGGCACAAATTTGTTCTGCGCAACTGACACAAGTTTGTCTGACACAACTGGCACAAGTTTGTTTTACGTAACTGGCACAAGTTTGTTCTATGCAACTGGCACAAGTTTGTTCGACGCAACTGGCACAAGTTTGTTTTATGCAACTGGCACAAGTTTGTTTGACGCAACTGGCACAAGTTTGTTCTACGTAACTGGCACAAGTTTGTTCTACACAACTGGCACAAGTTTGTTCTACGCAACTGGCACAAGTTTGTTTGACACAACTGGCACAAGTTTGTTCTACGCAACTGGCAAAAGTTTGTATGACGCAACTGGCACAAGTTTGCTCGACGCAAGTGGCACAAGTTTGTTCGACGCAACTGGCACAAGTTTGTTTGACACAACTGGCACAAGTTTGTTCTACGCAACTGGCACAAGTTTGTTCGATGCAACTGTCACAAGTTTGTTCGACACAACTGGCACAAGCTTGTTCGACGCAACTGGCACAAGTTTGTTCGATGCAACTGGCACAACTTTGTTCGACGCAACTGGCACAACTTTGTTTGACGCAAATGGCACAAGTTTGTTTAACGCAACTGGCACAAGTTTGTTCGGTGCAACTGGCACAAGTTTGTTCGGCGCAACTGGCACAAATTTGTTTAACGCAACTAGCTCAAGTTTATTCGACCCAACTGGCAAAAGTTTGTTTGACACAACTGGCACAAATTTTTTGACGCAACTGGCACAAGTTTGTTTGACGCAACTGGCACAAGGTTGTTTTATGCAAATAGCACAAGTTTGTTCTATGGAACTGGCACAAGTTTGTTCTACGCAACTGGCACAAGTTTGTTCTACGCAACTGGAACAAGTTTGTTCTACGCAACTGGCACAAGTTTCTTCGACGCAACTGGCCCAAGTTTGTTTGACGCAACTGGCACAAGTTTGTTTGACACAACTGGCACAAGTTTGTTCTACGCAACTGGCACAAGTTTGTTCGACGAAACTGGCACAAGTTTGTTCTACGCAACTGGCACAAGTTTGTTCTACGGAACTGGCACAAATTTGTTCTGCGCAACTGGCACAAGTTTGTCCCACACAACTGGCACAAGTTTGTTCTACGTAACTGGCACAAGTTTGTTCTATGTAACTGGCACAAGTTTGTTCGACGCAACTGGCACAAGTTTGTTTTATGCAACTGGCACAAGTTTGTTTGATACAACTGGCACAAGTTTGTTCTACGCAACTGGCACAAGTTTGTTCGACGCAATTGGCACAAGTTTGTCCGACACAACTGGCACAAGTGTGTTCGACGCAACTGGCACAAGTTTGTTCTACGCAACTGGCACAAGTTTGTTCGACGAAACTGGCACAAGTTTGTTCTACGCAACTGGCACAAGTTTGTTCTACGGAACTGGCACAAATTTGTTCTGCGCAACTGGCACAAGTTTGTCCCACACAACTGGCACAAGTTTGTTCTACGTAACTGGCACAAGTTTGTTCTATGTAACTGGCACAAGTTTGTTCGCCGCAACTGGCCCAAGTTTGTTTGACGCAACTGGCACAAGTTGTTAGATGCAACTGGCACAAGTTCGTTCGACGCAACTGGCACAAGTTTCTTTGACTCAATTGGCACAATTTTGTTTGACACAACTGGTACAATTTTGTTTGACGCAACTGTCACAAGTTTGTTAGACTCAACTGGCACAAGTTTGTTTGACGCAACTGGCACAAGTTTGTTTGACGCAACTGGCACAAGTTTATTTGACGCAACTGGCACAACTTTTCTCGACGCAACTGGCACAAGTATGTTCTACACAACTGGCACAAGTTTGTTCTACGCAACTGGCACAAGTTTGTTCTACGCAACTGGCAAAAGTTTGTTCTACGCAACTGGCACAAGTTTGTTTTACGCAACTGGCACAAGTTTGTTCTACGCATCTGGCACAAGTTTGTTCTATGCAACTGGCACAAGTTTGTTCTACGCAACTGGCATAATTTTGTTCTACGCAACTGGCACAAGTTTGTTCTACGCTACTGGCACAAGTTTTTTCTACGCATCTGGCACAAGTTTGTTCTATCCAACTGGCACTAGTTTGTTCTACGTATCTGGCACAAGTTTCTTTGACGCAACTGGCACAAGTTTGTACTACCCAACTGACACAAGTTGGTTCGACGCAACTGGCACAAGTTTGTTCTACGCAACTGACACAAGTTTGTTTGACACAACTGGCAGAAGTTTGTTCAACACAACTGGCACAAGTTTATTTGACGCAACTGGCGCAAGTTTGTTCAACGCAACTGGCACAAGTTTGTTCGACGCAACTGGCACAAGTTTGTTCGATGCAACTGGCGCAAGTTTGTTTAACACAACTGGCACAAGTTTTTTCGACTCAACTGGCACGAGTTTGTTTGACGCAACTGGCACAAGTTTGTTTGACGCAACTGGCACAAGTTTGTTTGAAGCAACTGGCACAAGGATGTTCAACGCAACTGGCACATGTTTGTTCTACGCAACTGGCACAAGTTTGTTTGATGCAACTGGCACAAGTTTTTTTTATGCAACTGGCAGAAGTTTGTTTGACGCAACTGGCACAAGTTTGTTCGACGCAACTGGCCAAAGTTTGTTTGACGCAACTGGCACAAGTTTGTTAGATGGAACTGGCACAAGTTTTTTCGAGGTAACTGGCACAAGTTTTTTCGACTTAATTGGCACGAGTTTGTTTGACGCAATTGGCACAAGTTTGTTTGACGCAACTGGCACAAGTTTGTTTGACGCAACTGGCACAAGTTTGTTTGACGCAACTGGCACAAGTTTATCTGATGCAACTGGCACAAGTTTTCTCGACGCAACTGGCACAAGTTTGTTCGCCGTAACTGGCACAAGTTTGTTCGACGCAACTGGCACAAGTTTGTTTGACGCAACTGTCACAAGTTTTTTTGATGCAACTGGCACAAGTTTTCTCAACGCAACTGGCACAAGTTTGTTCGCCGTAACTGGCACACGTTTGTTCGACGCCACTGGCACAAGTTTGTTCGAAGCAACTGGCACAAATTTGTTTGACGCAACTGGCACAAGTTTGTTTTATGCAACTGGCACAAGTTTGTTCTACGCAACTATCACAAGTTTGTTCTACGCAAATGGCACAAGTTTGTTATACGCAACTGGCACAAGTTTGTTGTATGCAACTGGCACAAGTTTGTTCGACGCAACTGGCACAAGTTTGTTTCACGCAATTGGCACAAGTTTGTTCTACGCAACTGGCACAAGTTTGTTCTATGCAACTGGCACTAGTTTGTTCTACGCAACTGGCATAAGTTTGTTTGACACAACTGGCACAAGTTTGTTCTACGCAACTGGCACAAGTTTGTTCGACGCAACTGGCACAAGGTTGTTCTACGCAACTGGCACAAGTTTGTTCTACACAACTGGCACAGGTTTGCTTGACGCAACTGGCACAAGTTTGCTTGACACAACTGGCCCAAGTTTGTTTGATGCAACTGGCAAAAGTTTGTTTGAAACAACTGGCATAAGTTTGTTCTACTCAACTGTCACAAGTTTGTCCAACGTACCTGGCACAAGTTTGATCGATGCAACTGGCACAAGTTTGTTCGACGCAACTGGCACAAGTTTATTCTACGCAACTGGAAAATGTTTGTTCTACGCAACTGGCACAAGTTTGTTCTACGCAACTGCCACAAGTTTGTTGTACGCAACTGGCACAAGTTTCTTCAACGCAACTGGCACAAGTATGTTCGACGCACCTGGCACAAGTTTGTTCTACGCAACTGTCTCAAGTTTGTTCTCCGCAACTGGCACAAGTTTGTTTGACGCAACTGGCACAAGTTTGTTTGACGCAACTGGCACAAGTTTGTTCTATGCAACTGGCCCAAGTTTGTTTGACTCAACTACCACAAGGTTGTTCTACGCAACTGGCACAAGTTTGTTCTACGTAACTGGCACAAGTTTGTTCTATGCAACTGGCACAAGTTTTTTCTATGTAACTGGCACAAATTTGTTTGACACAAATGGCAAAAGTTTATTCTACGTAACTGGCACAAGTTTGTTCTACGCAACTGGCATGAGTTTGTTCTACGCAACTGGCACAAGTTTGTTCTATGGAACTGGCGCAAGTTTGTTCTGCGCTACTGGCCCATGTTTGTTCTTCGCAACTGGCACGCGTTTGTTCTATGCAACTGGCACAAGTTTGTTCGACGTAACTGGCACAAGTTTGTTCTACGCAACTGGCACAAGTTTGTTCTACTCAATTGGCACAAGTTTGTTCTACGCAACTGGCACAAGTTTGTTCTACGCTACTGGCACAAGTTTGTTCTACTCAACTGGCACAAGTTTGTTCTACGCAACTGGCATAAGTTTGTTCTACACAACTGGCACAAGTTTGTTTGATGCAACTGGCCCAAGTTTGTTTGACGCAACTGGCAAAAGTTTGTTTGAAACAACTGGCACAAGTTTGTTCTATGCAACTGTCACAAGTTTGTCCAACGCACCTGGCACAAGTGTGTTCGATGCAACTGGCACAAGTTTGTTCGACGCAACTGGCACAAGTTTGTTCCACGCAACTGGAAAATGTTTGTTCTACGCAACTGGCACAAGTTTGTTCTACGCAACTGCCACAAGTTTGTTCTACGCAACTGGCACAAGTTTCTTCAACGCAACTGGCACAAGTATGTTCGACGCAACTGGCACAAGTTTGTTCTACGCAACTGTCTCAAGTTTGTTCTACGCAACTGGCTCAAGTTTGTTTGACGCAACTGGCACAAGTTTCTTTGACGCAACTGGCACAAGTTTGTTCTATGCAACTGGCCCAAGTTTGTTTGAGGCAACTAGCACAAGGTTGTTCTACGCAACTGGCACAAGTTTGTTCTACGTAACTGGCACAAGTTTGTTCTACGCAACTGGCACAAGTTTGTTCTACGCAACTGGCACAAGTTTGTTTGACACAAATGGCAAAAGTTTATTCTACGTAACTGGCACAAGTTTGTTCTACGCAACTGGCACAAGTTTGGTCTATGCAACTAGCACAAGTTTGTTCAACGCAACTGGCTCAAGTTTGTTCAACGCATCTGTCACAAGTCTGTTCGACGCAACTGGCACAAGTTTGTTCTACGCAACTGGCTCAAGTTTGTTCTACACAACTGGTACAAGTTTGTTTGACGCAACTGGCACAAGTTTGTTTGACGCAACTGGCCCAAGTTTGTTTGACGTAACTGGCACAAGTTTGTTCTACGCAACTGGCACAAGTTTTTTCTACGTAACTGGCACAAGTTTGTTCTACGCAACTGGCACAAGATTGTTCTACGCAACTGGTACAAGTTTGTTTGACACAAGTGCCACAAGTTTGTTCTACGCAACTGGCACAAGTTTGCTCGACTCAAGTGGCATAAGTTTGTTCTATGCAACTGGCACAAGTTTGTTTGACACAACTGGCACAAGTTTGTTCTACGCAACTGGCACAAGTTTGTTCGATGCAACTGTCACAAGTATGTTTGACGCAACTGGCACAAGCTTGTTCGACGTAACTGGCACAAGTTTGTTCGATGCAACTGGCACAAGTTTGTTCGACGCAACTGGCACAAGTTTTTTTGACGCACTTGGCACAAGTTTTTTTAACGCAACTGGCACAAGTTTGTTCTATGCAACTGGCCAAAGTTTGTTTGACGCAACTGGCACAAGTTTGTTTTACGCAACTGGCACAAGTTTGTTCTACGCAACTGGCACAAGTTTGTTCGGCGCAACTGGCACAAATTTGTCTAACACAACTAGCACAAGTTTATTCGACCCAACTGGCACAAGTTTGTTTGAAACAACTGGCACAAGTTTGTTGTACGCAACTGGCAAAAGTTTGTTTGACACAACTGGCACAAGTTTGCTCGACGCAAGTGGCACAAGTTTGTTCTATGCAACTGGCACAAGTTTGTTTGACACAACTGGCACAAGGTTGTTCTACGCAACTGGCACAAGTTTGTTCGATGCAACTGTCACAAGTTTGTTTGACGCAACTGGCACAAGCTTGTTCGACGCTACTGGCACAGGTTTGTTCGATGCAACTGCCACCAGTTTGTTCGACGCAACTGGCACAAGTTTGTTTGACGCAACTGGCACAAGTTTGTTCTATGCAACTGGCCCAAGATTGTTTGACGCAACTGGCACAAGTTTGTTCTACGCAACTGGCACGAGTTTATTCGATGCAACTGGCACAAATTTGTTCGGCGCAACTGGCACAAATTTGTCTAACGCAACTAGCACAAGTTTATTCGACCCAACTGGCACAAGTTTGTTTGACACAACTGGCACCAATTTTTTTGATGCAACTGGCACAAGTTTGTTTGACGCAACTGGCACAAGGTTGTTTTATGCAACTGGCACAAGTTTGTTCTATGGAACTGGCACAAGATTGTTCTACGCAACTGGCACAAGTTTGTTCTACACAACTGTCACAAGTTTGTTCTACGCAACTGGCACAAGTTTCTTCGACACAACTGGCCCAAGTTTGTTTGACGCAACTGGCACAAGTTTGTTCTACGCAACTGGCTCAAGTTTGTTCGACGAAACTGGCACAAGTTTGTTCGACGCAACTGGCACAAGTTTGTTCTACGCAACTGGCACAAGTTTTTTCTATGCAACTGGCACAAGTTTGTTCTACGGAACTGGCACAAATTTGTTCTGCGCAACTGACACAAGTTTGTCTGACACAACTGGCACAAGTTTGTTTTACGTAACTGGCACAAGTTTGTTCTATGCAACTGGCACAAGTTTGTTCGATGCAACTGGCACAAGTTTGTTTTATGCAACTGGCACAAGTTTGTTTGACGCAACTGGCACAAGTTTGTTCTACGTAACTGGCACAAGTTTGTTCTACACAACTGGCACAAGTTTGTTCTACGCAACTGGCACAAGTTTGTTTGACACAACTGGCACAAGTTTGTTCTACGCAACTGGCAAAAGTTTGTATGACGCAACTGGCACAAGTTTGCTCGACGCAAGTGGCACAAGTTTGTTCTATGCAACTGGCACAAGTTTGTTTGACACAACTGGCACAAGTTTGTTCTACGCAACTGGCACAAGTTTGTTCGATGCAACTGTCACAAGTTTGTTCGACGCAACTGGCACAAGCTTGTTCGACGCAACTGGCACAAGTTTGTTCGATGCAACTGGCACAACTTTGTTCGACGCAACTGGCACAACTTTGTTTGACGCAAATGGCACAAGTTTGTTTAACGCAACTGGCACAAGTTTGTTCGATGCAACTGGCACAAGTTTGTTCGGCGCAACTGGCACAAATTTGTTTAACGCAACTAGCTCAAGTTTATTCGACCCAACTGGCAAAAGTTTGTTTGACACAACTGGCACAAATTTTTTGACGCAACTGGCACAAGTTTGTTTGACGCAACTGGCACAAGTTTGTTTTATGCAAATAGCACAAGTTTGTTCTATGGAACTGGCACAAGTTTGTTCTACGCAACTGGCACAAGTTTGTTCTACGCAACTGGCACAAGTTTGTTCTACGCAACTGGCACAAGTTTCTTCGACGCAACTGGCCCAAGTTTGTTTGACACAACTGGCACAAGTTTGTTTGACACAACTGGCACAAGTTTGTTCTACGCAACTGGCACAAGTTTGTTCGACGAAACTGGCACAAGTTTGTTCTACGCAACTGGCACAAGTTTGTTCTACGGAACTGGCACAAATTTGTTCTGCGCAACTGGCACAAGTTTGTCCCACACAACTGGCACAAGTTTGTTCTACGTAACTGGCACAAGTTTGTTCTATGTAACTGGCACAAGTTTGTTCGACGCAACTGGCACAAGTTTGTTTTATGCAACTGGCACAAGTTTGTTTGATACAACTGGCACAAGTTTGTTCTACGCAACTGGCACAAGTTTGTTCGACGCAATTGGCACAAGTTTGTCCGACACAACTGGCACAAGTGTGTTCGACGCAACTGGCACAAGTTTGTTCGATGCAACTGGCACAAGTTTGTTCTACGCAACTGGCACAAGTTTGTTCTATGCAACTGGCATAAATTTGTTTGACGCAACTGGCACAAGTTTGTTTGAAGCAACTGGCACAAGGTTGTTTGACGCAACTGGCACAAGGTTGCTCTACACAACTGGAACAAGTTTGTTCTATGCAACTGGCACAAGTTTGTTTGACGCAACTGGCACAAGTTTTTTCTACGCAACTGGCACAAGTTCCTTCTACGCAACTGGCACAAGTTTGTTCGACACAACTGGCCCAAACTTGTTTGACGCAACTGGCAGAAGTTTGATTGACACAACTGGCACAAGTTTGTTCTACGCAACTGGCACAAGTTTGTTCGACGAAACTGGCACAAGTTTGTTCTATGTAATTGACACAAGTTTGTTCGATGCAACTGGCACAAGTTTGTTCGACCTAACTGGCACAAGTTTGTTCGATGCAACAGGCACAAGTTTGTTCTACGCAACTGGCACAAGTTTGTTCTACGCAACTGGCACAAGTTTATTTGACACAACTGGCACAAGTTTGTTCATCGCAACTGGCACAAGTTTGTTCTACGCAACTGGCCCAAGGTTGTTCTTCGCAACTGTCACGAGTTTGTTCTATGCAACTGGCACAATTTTGTTCGACACAACTGGCACAAGTTCGTTCTACGCAACTGGCACAAATTTGTTCTACGCAGCTGGCACAAGTTTTTTGACGCAAATGCCACAAGTTTGTTCTACGCAACTGGCACAAGTTTGTTTGACGCAACTGGCCCAAGTTTGGTTGACGCAGCTGGCAAAAGTTTGTTTGAAACAACTGGCACAAGTTTGTTCTACGCAACTGTCACAAGTTTGTTCAACGCAACTGGCACAAGTTTGTCAAACGCAACTGGCACAACTTTGTCCGATCAACTGGCACAAGTTTGTTCGACGCAACTGGCACAAGTTTGTTCTACGCAACTGGAAAATGTTTGTTCTACGCAACTGGCACAAGTTTGTTCTACGCAACTGATTCAAGTTTGTTCTACGCAACTGGCACAAGTTTGTTCAACGCAACTGGCACAAGTTTGTTTGACGCAACTGGCACAAGTTTGTTTAACGCAACTAGTACATGTTTGTTTGACGCAAGTGGCCAAAGTTTGTTCAACGCAACTGGCACAAGTTTGTAGTTCGCAACTGGCACAAGTTTGTTCTACGTAACTGGCACAAGTTTGTCCGACACAACTGGCCCAAGTTTGTTCGACGCAACTGGCCCAAGTTTGTTTGACGCAACTGGCAAAAGTTTGTTTGACACAACTGGCACAAGTTTGTTCTACGCAACTGGCACAAGTTTGTTCGACGCAACTGGCACAAGTTTGTCCGACGCAACTGGCATAAGTTTGTTCTACGCAACTGGCACAAGTTTGTTCGACGCAACAGGCACAAGTTTGTCCGACGCAACTGGCACAAGTGTGTTCGACGCAACTGGCACAAGTTTGTTCGATGCAACTGGCACAAGTTTGTTCTACGCAACTGGCACAAGTTTGTTCTATGCAACTGGCATAAATTTGTTTGACGCAACTGGCCCAAGTTTGTTTGACGCAACTGGGAAAAGTTTTTTGGACACAACTGGCAAAAAGTTTGTTCTACGCAACTGGCACAAGTTTGTTCGACGCAACTGGCCCAAGTTTGTTTGACGCAACTGGCAAAAGTTTGTTTGAAACAACTGGCACAAGTTTGTTCAGCACAACTGGCACAATTTTGTTCTACGCAACTGGCACAAGTTTGTTCTACGCAACTGGCTCAAGTTTGTTCTACGCAACTGGCACAAGTTTGTTTGACGCAACTGGCTCAAGTTTGTTCTACACAACTGGCACAAGTTTGTTTGACGCAACTGGCACAAGTTTGTTTGACGCAACTGGCACAAGTTTGTTCTACGCAACTGGCCCAAGTTTGTTTGACGCAACTGGCAGAAGTTTGTTCTACGCAACTGGCACAAGTTTGTTCCACGTAACGGGCACAAGTTTGTTTGACGCAACTGGCACAAGTTTGTTTGACAAAACTGGCACAAGTTTGTTCTACGCAACTGGCAAAAGTTTGTTCTGCGCAACTGGCACAAGTTTGTTCGACGCAAGTGGCACAAGTTTGTTCTATGCAACTGGCACAAGTTTGTTCTACGCAAGTGGCACAAGTTTGTTCAACGCAACTGGCACAAGTTTGTTCGATGCAACTGGCACAAGTTTGTTTGACGCAACTGGCACAAGTTTGTTCGACGCAACTGGCACAAGTTTGTTCGACACAACTGGCACAAGTTTCTTTGACGCAACTGGCACAAGTTTGTTCTACGCAACTGGCACAAGTTTCTTTGACGCAACTGGCACAAGTTTGTTCTACGCAACTGGCACAATTTTATTCGACCCAACTGGCACAAGTTTGTTTGACACAACTGGCACAAGTTTTTTTGACGCAACCTGCACAAGTTTGTTTGACGCAACTGGCACAAGGTTGTTTGACGCAACTGGCACAAGGTTGTTTGACGCAACTGGCACAAGTTTGTTCTATGCAAATGGCATAAGTTTGTTCTATGCAACTGGCACAAGTTTGTTCTACACAACTGGCACAAGTTTGTTCTACGCAACTGGCACAAGTTTCCTCGACGCAACTGGCACAAGTTTTTTCAACGCAACTGGCCCAAGTTTGTTTGATGCAACTGGCACAAGTTTGTTTGACACAACTGGCACAAGTTTGTTCTACGCAACTGGCACAAGTTTGTTTGACTAAACTGGCACAAGTTTGTTCGACGCAACTGGCACAAGTTTGTTCGACGCAACTGGCACAAGTTTGTTCTGCGCAACTGGCACAAGTTTGTTCGACGCAACTGGCAAGAGTTTGTCTGACACAACTGGCACAAGTTTGTTCAACGCAACTGGCACAAGATTGTCTGACACAACTGGCACAAGTTTGTTCTACGTAACTGGTACAAGTTTGTTCAATGCAACTGACACAGGTTTGTTTGACGCAACTGGCAAAAGTTTGTTTTATGCAACTGGCACAAGTTTGTTTGACACAACTGGCACAAGTTTGTTCTACGCAAATGGCACAAGTTTGTTCGACGCAATTGGCACAAGTTTGTTCTATGCAACTGGCACAAGTGTGTTCGACGCGACTGGCACAAGATTGTTCGATGCAACTGGCACAAGTTTGTTCTACGCAACTGGCACAAGTTTGTTCTATGCAACTGGCATAAATTTGTTTGACGCAACTGGCACAAGTTTGTTTGACGCAACTGGCACAAGGTTGTTTGACGCAAATGGCACAAGGTTGCTCTACACAACTGGCACAAGTTTGTTGTATGCAACTGGCACAAGTTTGTTTGATATACTGGCACAAGTTTGTTCTACACAACTGCCACAAGTTTGTTCGACGCAACTGGCATAAGTTTTTTCAACGTAACTGGCACAAGTTTGTTCGACGCAACTGGCACAAGTTTGTTCTACGCAACTGGCACAAGTTTGTTTGACGTAACTGGGACAAGTTTGTTCATCGCAACTCGGACAAGTTTGTTCTACGCAACTGGCAAAAGTTTGTTCTACGCAACTGGCACGAGTTTGTTCTACGCAACTGGTACAAGTTTGTTCTATGGAACTGGCGCGAGTTTGTTCTGCGCTACTGGCCCATGTTTGTTCTTTGCAACTGGCACGAGTTTGTTCTATGCAACTGGCACAAGTTTGTTCGACGTAACTGCCACAAGTTTGTTCTACGCAACTTGCACAAATTTGTTCTACGCAACTGGCACAAGTTTGTTCTATGCAACTGGCACAAGTTTGTTCTACGCAACTGGCACAAGTTTGTTCTACTCAACTGGCACAAGTTTGTTCTACGCAACTGGCATAAGTTTGTTCTACGCAACTGGCCCAAGTTTGTTTGACGCAACTGGCCCAAGTTTGTTTGACGCAACTGGCAAAAGTTTGTTTGAAACAACTGGCACATGTTTGTTCTACGCAACTGTCACAAGTTTGTCCAACGCACCTGGCACAAGTTTGTTCGATGCAACTGGCACAGGTTTGTTCGACGCAACTGGCACAAGTTTGTTCTACGCAACTGGAAAATGTTTGTTCTACGCAACTGGCACAAGTTTGTTCTACGCAATTGGCACAAGTTTGTTCTATGCAACTGGCACAAGTTTCTTCAACGCAACTGGCACAAGTATGTTCGACGCAACTGGCACAAGTTTGTTCTACGCAACCTACTCAAGTTTGTTCTACGCAACTGGCACAAGTTTGTTTGACTCAACTGGCACAAGTTTCTTTGACGCAACTGGCACAAGTTTGTTCTATGCAACTGGCCCAAGTTTGTTTGAGGCAACTAGCACAAGGTTGTTCTACGCAACTGGCACAAGTTTGTTCTACGTAACTGGCACAAGTTTGTTCTACGCAACTGGCACAAGTTTGTTCTACGCAACTGGCACAAGTTTGTTTGACACAAATGGCAAAAGTTTATTCTACGTAACTGGCACAAGTTTGTTCTACGCAACTGGCACAAGTTTGGTCTACGCAACTGGCACAAGTTAGTTCAACGCAACTGGCTCAAGTTTGTTCTACACAACTGGTACAAGTTTGTTTGACGCAACTGGCACAAGTTTGTTTGACGCAACTGGCACAAGTTTGTTTGACGCAACTGGCCCAAGTTTGTTTGACGCAACTGGCACAAGTTTGTTCTACGCAACTGGCACAAGTTTGTTCTACGTAACTGGCACAAGTTTGTTCTACGCAACTGGCACAAGATTGTTCTACGCAACTGGTACAAGTTTTTTTGACACAAGTGGCACAAGTTTGTTCTACACAACTGGCAAAAGTTTGTTTGACGCAACTGGCACAAGTTTGCTCGACGCAAGTGGCATAAGTTTGTTCTATGCAACTGGCACAAGTTTGTTTGACACAACTGGCACAAGATTGTTCTACGCAACTGGCACAAGTTTGTTCGATGCAACTGTCACAAGTATGTTTGACGCAACTGGCACAAGCTTGTTCGACGCAACTGGCACAAGTTTGTTCGATGCAACTGGCACAAGTTTGTTTGACGCAACTGGCACAAGTTTTTTTGACGCAACTGGCACAAGTTTGTTCTATGCAACTGGCCCAAGTTTGTTTGACGCAACTGGCACAAGTTTGTTCTACGCAACTGGCACAAGTTTGTTCGATGCAACTGGCACAAGTTTGTTCGGCGCAACTGGCACAAATTTGTATAACACAACTAGCACAAGTTTATTCGACCCAACTGGCACAAGTTTGTTTGAAACAACTGGCACAAGTTTGTTGTACGCAACTGGCAAAAGTTTGTTTGACACAACTGGCACAAGTTTGCTCGACGCAAGTGGCACAAGTTTGTTCTATGCAACTGGCACAAGTTTGTTTGATACAACTGGCACAAGGTTGTTCTACGTAACTGGAACAAGTTTGTTCGATGCAACTGTCACAAGTTTGTTTGACGCAACTGGCACAAGATTGTTCGACGCAACTGGCACAGGTTTGTTTGATGCAACTGCCACAAGTTTGTTCGACGCAACTGGCACAAGTTTGTTTGACGCACCTGGCACAAGTTTGTTCTATGCAACTGGCCCAAGATATTTGACGCAACTGGCACAAGTTTGTTCTACGCAACTGGCACAAGTTTGTTCGATGCAACTGGCACAAGTTTGTTCGGCGCAACTGGCAGAAATTTGTCTAACGCAACTAGCACAAGTTTATTCGACCCAACTGGCACAAGTTTGTTTGACACAACTGGCACAAATTTTTTTGACGCAACTGGCACAAGTTTGTTTGACGCAACTGGCACAAGGTTGTTTTATGTAACTGGCACAAGTTTGTTCTATGGAACTGGCAAAAGTTTGTTCTACGCAACTGGCACAAGTTTGTTCTACACAACTGGTACAAGTTTGTTCTACGCAACTGGCACAAGTTTCTTCGACACAACTGGCCCAAGTTTGTTTGAGGCAACTGGCACAAGTTTGTTTGACAAAACTGGCACAAGTTTGTTCTACGCAACTGGCACAAGTTTATTCTACACAACTGGCACAAGTTTGTTATACGCAACTGGCACAAGTTTGTTGTATGCAACTGGCACTAGTTTGTTCTACGCAACTGGCATAAGTTTGTTTGACGCAACTGGCACAAGTTTGTTCTACGCAACTAGCACAAGTTTGTTGGACGCAACTGGCACAAGTTTTTTCTACGCAACTGGCACAATTTTGTTGGACGCAACTGGCACAAGTTTGTTCGACGCAAGTGACACAAGTTTGTTCGACGCAACTGGCACAAGTTTGTTCGACGCAACTGGCACAAGTTTGTTCGGCGCAACTGGCACAAGTTTGTTCGACGCAACTGGCACAATTTTGTTCAACACATCTGGCACAAGTGTGTTTGACGCAACTGGCACAAGTTTGTTTTCGCAACTTGTACAAGTTTGTTTGACGCAATTGGCACAAGTTTGTTTGACGCAACTGGCACAAGTTTGTTTGGCGCAACTGGCACAAGTTTGTTCGACACAACTAGCCCAAGTTTGTTTGACGCAACTGGCACAAGTTTGTTAGACGCAACCGGCACAAGTTTGTTCGACGCAACTGGCACAAGTTTCTTCGACTCAATTGGCACAAGTTTGTTTGAGGAAACTGGCACATTTTGTTTGACGCAATTGTCACAAGTTTGTTTGACTCAACTGGCACTAGTTTGTTTGACGCAACTGGCACAAGTTTACTTGACGCAACTGGCACAACTTTTCTCGGCGGAACTGGAAAAAGTATGTTCTACACAACTGGCACAAGTTTGTTCTATGCAACTTGCACAAGTTTGTTCTATGCAACTGGCACAAGTTTGTTCGAAGCAACTGGCACAAGTTTGTTATACGCAACTGGCACAAGGTCGTTCTACGCAACTGGCAGAAGTTTGTTCTAAGCAACTGGCACAAGTTTGTTCTACGCATCTGGCACAAGTTTGTTCTATGCAACTGGCACAAGTTTGTTCTACGTAACTGTCACAAGATTGTTCTACGCAACTGGCACATGTTTGTTTGACGCAACTGGCACAAGTTTATTCTACGCATCTGGCACAAGTTTATTCTATCCAACTGACACTAGTTTGTTTTACGCAACTGGCACAAGTTTGTTTCACGCAACTGGCACAAGTTTGTTCTACCCCACTGACACAAGTTTGTTCTATGCAACTGGCACAAGTTTGTTCTACGCAACTGACACAAGTTTGTTTGACACAACTGGCAGAAGTTTGTTCAACGCAACTGGCACAAGTTTGTTTGACGCAACTGGTGGAAGTTTGTTCGACGCAACTGGCACAAGTTTGTTCGACGCAACTGGCACAAGTTTGTTCGATGCAACTGGCACAAGTTTGTTTAACGCAACTGGCACAAGTTTGTTCGACCTAACTGGCACAAGTTTGTTTGACGCAACTGGCACAAGTTTGTTTGACACAACCGGCACAAGTTTGTTTGACGCAACTGGCACAAGGTTGTTCTACGAAACTGGTGCAAGTTTGTTCTACGCAACTGGCACAAGTTTCTTTGATGCAACTGGCACAAGTTTGTTTGATGCAACTGGCAGAAGTTTGTTCGATGTAACTGGCACAAGTTTGTTCGGCGCAACTGGCCCAAGTTTGTTTGACGCAACTGGCACAAGTTTGTTAGACACAACTGGCACAAGTTTGTTCGACGTAACTGGCACAAGTTTTTTCGACTCAATTGGCACAAGTTTGTTTGACACAACTGGCAAAAGTTTGTTTGACGCAACTGGCACAATTTTGTTTGACGCAACTGGCACAAGTTTATTTGACGCAACTGACACAAGTTTTCTCGACGCAACTGGCACAAGTTTGTTCGCCTTAACTGGCACAGGTTTGTTCGATGCAACTGGCACAAGTTTGTTTGACGCAACTGGCACAAGTTTTTTTGACGCAACTGGCACAACTTTTCTTGACGCAACTGGCACAAGTTTGTTCGCCGTAACTGGCACAAGTTTGTTTGACACAACTGGCACTAATTTGTTCTATGCAACTGGCACAAGTTTGTTCTACACAACTGGCACAAGTTTGTTGTATGCAACTGGCACTAGTTTGTTCTACGCAACTGGCATAAGTTTGTTTGACGCAACTGGCACAATTTTGTTCTACGCAAGTGGCACAAGTTCGTTGGACGCAACTGGCACAAGTTTCCTCTACGCAACTGTCACAAGTTTGTTGGACGCAAGTGGCTCAAGTTTGTTCGACGCAACTGGCACAAGTTTGTTCGACTCAACTGCCACAAGTTTGTTCGACGCAACTGGAACAAGTTTGTTCGACGCAACTGGCACAAGTTTGTTCGATGCAACTGGCACATGTTTGTTCAACACATCTGGCACAAGATTGTTTGACGCAACTGGCATATGTTTGTTTTCGCAACTTGTACAAGTTTGTTTGACTCAATTGGCACAAGTTTGTTTGACGGAACTGTCACAAGTTTGTTTGGCGCAACTGGCAAAGGTTTCTTTGACGCAACTGGTACAAGTTTGTTCGACGCAACTGGCACAAGTTTGTTTGACGCAACTGGCACAAGTTTGTTTGACGCAACTGGCACAAGTTTGTTTGACGCAACTGGCACAAGTTTTTTTGACGCAACTGGCACAAGTTTTCTCGACGCAAGTGGCACAAGTTTGTTTGATGTAACTGGCACAAGTTTGTTCGACGCAACTGGCACAAGTATGTTCGACAGAACTGGCACAAGTTTGTTTGACGCAACTGGCACAAGTTTCTTCGACGCAACTGGCACAAGTTTGTTCAACACAACTGGCACAAGTTTGTTTGACGCAACTGGCACAAGTTTGTTCGACGTAACTGGCACAAGTTTTTCGACTCAATTGGCACAAGTTTGTTTGACGCAACTGTCACAAGTTTGTTTGGTGCAACTGGCACAAGTTTGTTCGACGCAACTGGCACAAGTTTGTTCGATGCAACTGGCACAAGTTTGTACGACGCAACTGGCACAAGTTTGTTCGACGCAACTGGCACAAGTTTGTTCGATGCAACTGGCACATATTTGTTCAAAACATCTGGCACAGAATTGTTTGACGCAACTGGCATAAGTTTGTTTTCGCAACTTTTACAAGTTTGTTTGACTCAACTGGCACAAGTTTGTTTGACGGAACTGTCACAAGTTTGTTTGGTGCAACTGGCACAAGTTTGTTTGACGCAACTGGCACAAGTTTGTTTGACGCAACTGGCACAAGTTTGTTTGACGCAACTGGCACAAGTTTGTTTGACGCAACTGGCACAAGTTTGTTTGACGCAACTGGCACAAGTTTGTTTGACGCAACTAGCACAAGTTTGATAGACGCAACTGACACAAGTTTGTTCGACGTAACTGGCACAAGTTTTTTCGAGTCAATTGGCACAAGTTTTTTTGACGCAACTGGCACAAGTTTGTTTGACGCAACTGGCACAAGTTTGTTCTACGCAACTGGCACAAGTTTGTTTGACGCAACTGGCACAAGTTTGTTTGACGCAACTGGCACAAGTTTGTTTGACGCAACTAGCACAAGTTTGATAGACGCAACTGGCACAAGTTTGTTCGATGTAACAGGCACAAGTTTTTTCGAGTCAATTGGCACAAGTTTTTTTGACGCAACTGGCACAAGTTTGTTTGACGCAAGAGGCACAAGTTTGTGTGACGCAACTGGCACAAGTTTGTTTGACGCAACTGGCACAAGTTTTTTTTGACGCAATTGGCACAAGTTTTCTCAACGCAACTGGCACAAGTTTGTTTAATAAAACTGGCACAAGTTTGTTCGACGCAACTGGCACAAGTATGTTCGACGCAACTTGCACAAGTTTGTTTGACGCAACTGGCACAAGTTTGTTCGACGCAACTGGCACAAGTTTGTTCGACGCAACTGGCACAAGTTTGTTTGACGCAACTGGCACAAGTTTGTTCTACGCAACTGGCACAAGTTTGTTCTATGCAACTGGCACTAGTTTGTTCTATGCAACTGACATAAGTTTGTTTGATGCAACTGGCACAAGTTTGTTCTACGCAACTGGTACAAGTTTGTTCGACGCAACTGGCACAAGTTTCTTCGACGCAACTGGTACAAGTTTGTTGGACGCAACTTTCAAAAGTTTGTTCGTACCAACTGGCAAAAGTTAGTTTGACACAACTGGCACAAGTTTGTTCGACGCAACTGGCACAAGTTTGTTTGACGCAACCAGCACAAGTTTGTTTGAAGCAAATGGCACAAGGTTGTTCTACGCAACTGGCACAAGTTTGTTCTACGCAACTGGCACAATTTTGTTTGACACTACTGGCACAAGTTTGTTCTACGCAACTGGCACAAGTTTGTTCGATGCAACTGGCACAAGTTTGTTCGCCGCAACTGGCCCAAGTTTGTTTGACGCAACTGGCACAAGTTGTTAGATGCAACTGGCAAAAGTTCGTTCGACGCAACTGGCACAAGTTTCTTTGACTCAATTGGCACAAGTTTGTTTGACGCAACTGGTACAATTTTGTTTGACGCAACTGTCACAAGTTTGTTAGACTCAACTGGCACAAGTTTGTTTGACGCAACTGGCACAAGTTTGTTTGACGCAACTGGCACAAGTTTATTTGACGCAACTGGCACAACTTTTCTCGACGCAACTGGCACAAGTATGTTCTACACAACTGGCACAAGTTTGTTCTATGCAACTTGCACAAGTTTGTTCTACGCAACTGGCAAAAGTTTGTTCTACGCAACTGGCACAAGTTTGTTCGCTGCAACTGGCCCAAGTTTGTTTGACACAACTGGCACAAGTTGTTAGATGCAACTGGCACAAGTTCGTTCGACGCAACTGGCACAAGTTTCTTTGACTCAATTGGCACAAGTTTGTTTGACGCAACTGGTACAATTTTGTTTGACGCAACTGTCACAAGTTTGTTAGACTCAACTGGCACAAGTTTGTTTGACGCAACTGGCACAAGTTTGTTTGACGCAACTGGCACAAGTTTATTTGACGCAACTGGCACAACTTTTCTCGACGCAACTGGCACAAGTATGTTCTATCCAACTGACACTAGTTTGTTTTACGCAACTGGCACAAGTTTGTTTCACGCAACTGGCACAAGTTTGTTCTACCCCACTGACACAAGTTTGTTCGACGCAACTGGCACAAGTTTGTTCTACGCAACTGACACAAGTTTGTTTGACACAACTGGCAGAAGTTTGTTCAACGCAACTGGCACAAGTTTGTTTGACGCAACTGGTGGAAGTTTGTTCGACGCAACTGGCACAAGTTTGTTCGACGCAACTGGCACAAGTTTGTTCGATGCAACTGGCACAAGTTTGTTTAACGCAACTGGCACAAGTTTGTTCGACCCAACTGGCACAAGTTTGTTTGACGCAACTGGCACAAGTTTGTTTGACACAACCGGCACAAGTTTGTTTGACGCAACTGGCACAAGGTTGTTCTACGAAACTGGTGCAAGTTTGTTCTACGCAACTGGCACAAGTTTCTTTGATGCAACTGGCACAAGTTTGTTTGATGCAACTGGCAGAAGTTTGTTCGATGTAACTGGCACAAGATTGTTCGGCGCAACTGGCCCAAGTTTGTTTGACGCAACTGGCACAAGTTTGTTTGACGCAACTGGCACAAGTTTGTTCGACGTAACTGGCACAAGTTTTTTCGACTCAATTGGCACAAGTTTCTTTGACACAACTGGCAAAAGTTTGTTTGACGCAACTGGCACAAGTTTGTTTGACGCAACTGGCACAAGTTTATTTGACGCAACTGGCACAAGTTTTCTCGACGCAACTGGCACAAGTTTGTTCGCCTTAACTGGCACAGGTTTGTTCGATGCAACTGGCACAAGTTTGTTTGTCGCAACTGGCACAAGTTTTTTTGACGCAACTGGCACAACTTTTCTTGACGCAACTGGCACAAGTTTGTTCGCCGTAACTGGCACAAGTTTGTTTGACACAACTGGCACTAATTTGTTCTATGCAACTGGCACAAGTTTGTTCTACGCAACTGGCACAAGTTTGTTGTATGCAACTGGCACTAGTTTGTTCTACGCAACTGGCATAAGTTTGTTTGACGCAACTGGCACAATTTTGTTCTACGCAAGTGGCACAAGTTCGTTGGACGCAACTGGCACAAGTTTCCTCAACGCAACTGTCACAAGTTTGTTGGACGCAAGTGGCTCAAGTTTGTTCGACGCAACTGGCACAAGTTTGTTCGACTCAACTGGCACAAGTTTGTTCGACGCAACTGGAACAAGTTTGTTCGACGCAACTGGCACAAGTTTGTTCGATGCAACTGGCACATGTTTGTTCAACACATCTGGCACAAGATTGTTTGACGCAACTGGCATAAGTTTGTTTTCGCAACTTGTACAAGTTTGTTTGACTCAATTGGCACAAGTTTGTTTGACGGAACTGTCACAAGTTTGTTTGGCGCAACTGGCAAAGGTTTCTTTGACGCAACTGGTACAAGTTTGTTCGACGCAACTGGCACAAGTTTGTTTGACGCAACTGGCACAAGTTTGTTTGACGCAACTGGCACAAGTTTGTTTGACGCAACTGGCACAAGTTTTTTTGACGCAACTGGCACAAGTTTTCTCGACGCAAGTGGCACAAGTTTGTTTGATGTAACTGGCACAAGTTTGTTCGACGCAACTGGCACAAGTATGTTCGACGGAACTGGCACAAGTTTGTTTGACGCAACTGGCACAAGTTTCTTCGACGCAACTGGCACAAGTTTGTTCAACGCAACTGGCACAAGTTTGTTTGACGCAACTGGCACAAGTTTGTTCGACGTAACTGGCACAAGTTTTTCGACTCAATTGGCACAAGTTTGTTTGACGCAACTGGCACAAGTTTGTTTGACGCAACTTGCACAAGTTTGTTTGACGCAACTGGCACAAGTTTTTTGACGCAACTGGCACAAGTTTTCTCGACGCAACTGGCACAAGTTTGTTCAAAGCAACTGGCACAAGTTTGTTTGATGGAACTGACACTAATTTGTTCTATGCAACTGGCACAAGTTTGTTCTATGCAACTGGCACAAGTTTGTTTTACGCAACTGGCACAAGTTTGTTGTATGCAACTGGCACTAGTTTGTTCTACGTAACTGGCATAAGTTTGTTTGACGCAACTGGCACAAGTTTGTTCTACGCAACTGGCACAAGTTTGTTGGACGCAACTGGCACAAGTTTCTTCTACGCAACGGTCACAAGTTTGTTGGACGCAACTGGCTCAAGTTTGTTTGACGCAACTGGCACAAGTTTGTTCGACGCAACTGGCACAAGTTTGTTCGATGCAACTGGCACAAGTTTGTACGACGCAACTGGCACAAGTTTGTTCGACGCAACTGGCACAAGTTTGTTCGTTGCAACTGGCACATATTTGTTCAAAACATCTGGCACAGAATTGTTTGACGCAACTGGCATAAGTTTGTTTTCGCAACTTTTACAAGTTTGTTTGACTCAACTGGCACAAGTTTGTTTGACGGAACTGTCACAAGTTTGTTTGGTGCAACTGGCACAAGTTTGTTTGACGCAACTGGCACAAGTTTGTTTGACGCAACTGGCACAAGTTTGTTTGACGCAACTGGCACAAGTTTGTTTGACGCAACTGGCACAAGTTTGTTTGACGCAACTGGCACAAGTTTGTTTGACGCAACTAGCACAAGTTTGATAGACGCAACTGGCACAAGTTTGTTCGACGTAACTGGCACAAGTTTTTTCGAGTCAATTGGCACAAGTTTTTTTGACGCAACTGGCACAAGTTTGTTTGACGCAACTGGCACAAGTTTGTTCTACGCAACTGGCACAAGTTTGTTTGACGCAACTGGCACAAGTTTGTTTGACGCAACTGGCACAAGTTTGTTTGACGCAACTAGCACAAGTTTGATAGACGCAACTGGCACAAGTTTGTTCGACGTAACAGGCACAAGTTTTTTCGAGTCAATTGGCACAAGTTTTTTTGACGCAACTGGCACAAGTTTGTTTGATGCAAGAGGCACAAGTTTGTGTGACGCAACTGGCACAAGTTTGTTTGACGCAACTGGCACAAGTTTTTTTTGACGCAATTGGCACAAGTTTTCTCAACGCAACTGGCACAAGTTTGTTTAATAAAACTGGCACAAGTTTGTTCGACGCAACTGGCACAAGTATGTTCGACGCAACTTGCACAAGTTTGTTTGACGCAACTGGCACAAGTTTCTTCGACGCAACTGGCACAAGTTTGTTCGACGCAACTGGCACAAGTTTGTTTGACGCAACTGGCACAAGTTTGTTATACGCAACTGGCACAAGTTTGTTCTATGCAACTGGCACTAGTTTGTTCTATGCAACTGACATAAGTTTGTTTGATGCAACTGGCACAAGTTTGTTCTACGCAACTGGTACAAGTTTGTTCGACGCAACTGGCACAAGTTTCTTCGACGCAACTGGTACAAGTTTGTTGGACGCAACTGGCAAAAGTTTGTTCGTACCAACTGGCAAAAGTTAGTTTGACACAACTGGCACAAGTTTGTTCGACGCAACTGGCACAAGTTTGTTTGACGCAACCAGCACAAGTTTGTTTGAAGCAAATGGCACAAGGTTGTTCTACGCAACTGGCACAGGTTTGTTCTACGCAACTGGCACAATTTTGTTTGACACTACTGGCACAAGTTTGTTCTACGCAACTGGCACAAGTTTGTTCAACGCAACTGGCACAAGTTTGTTCGCCGCAACTGGCCCAAGTTTGTTTGACGCAACTGGCACAAGTTGTTAGATGCAACTGGCACAAGTTCGTTCGACGCAACTGGCACAAGTTTCTTTGACTCAATTGGCACAAGTTTGTTTGACGCAACTGGTACAATTTTGTTTGACGCAACTGTCACAAGTTTGTTAGACTCAACTGGCACAAGTTTGTTTGACGCAACTGGCACAAGTTTGTTTGACGCAACTGGCACAAGTTTATTTGACGCAACTGGCACAACTTTTCTCGACGCAACTGGCACAAGTATGTTCTACACAACTGGCACAAGTTTGTTCTATGCAACTTGCACAAGTTTGTTCTACGCAACTGGCAAAAGTTTGTTCTACGCAACTGGCACAAGTTTGTTTTACGCAACTGGCACAAGTTTGTTTGACACAACTGGCACAAGTTGTTAGATGCAACTGGCACAAGTTCGTTCGACGCAACTGGCACAAGTTTCTTTGACTCAATTGGCACAAGTTTGTTTGACGCAACTGGTACAATTTTGTTTGACGCAACTGTCACAAGTTTGTTAGACTCAACTGGCACAAGTTTGTTTGACGCAACTGGCACAAGTTTGTTTGACGCAACTGGCACAAGTTTATTTGACGCAACTGGCACAACTTTTCTCGACGCAACTGGCACAAGTATGTTCTACACAACTGGCACAAGTTTGTTCTACGCAACTGGCACAAATTTGTTCTACGCAACTGGCAAAAGTTTGTTCTACGCAACTGGCACAAGTTTGTTTTACGCAACTGGCACAAGTTTGTTCTACGCATCTGGCACAAGTTTGTTCTATGCAACTGGCACAAGTTTGTTCTACGCAACTGGCATAATTTTGTTATACGCAACTGGCACAAGTTTGTTCTACGCTACTGGCACAAGTTTTTTCTACGCATCTGGCACAAGTTTGTTCTATCCAACTGGCACTAGTTTGTTCTACGTATCTGGCACAAGTTTGTTTGACGCAACTGGCACAAGTTTGTACTACCCAACTGACACAAGTTGGTTCGACGCAACTGGCACAAGTTTGTTCTATGCAACTGACACAAGTTTGTTTGACACAACTGGCAGAAGTTTGTTCAACACAACTGGCACAAGTTTATTTGACGCAACTGGCGCAAGTTTGTTCAACGCAACTGGCACAAGTTTGTTCGACGCAACTGGCACAAGTTTGTTCGATGCAACTGGCGCAAGTTTGTTTAACACAACTGGCACAAGTTTTTTCGACTCAACTGGCACGAGTTTGTTTGACGCAACTGGCACAAGTTTGTTTGACGCAACTGGCACAAGTTTGTTTGAAGCAACTGGCACAAGGATGTTCTACGCAACTGGCACATGTTTGTTCTACGCAACTGGCACAAGTTTGTTTGATGCAACTGGCACAAGTTTTTTTTATGCAACTGGCAGAAGTTTGTTTGACGCAACTGGCACAAGTTTGTTCGACGCAACTGGCCAAAGTTTGTTTGACGCAACTGGCACAAGTTTGTTAGATGGAACTGGCACAAGTTTGTTCGAGGTAACTGGCACAAGTTTTTTCGACTTAATTGGCACGAGTTTGTTTGACGCAATTGGCACAAGTTTGTTTGACGCAACTGGCACAAGTTTGTTTGACGCAACTGGCCCAAGTTTGTTTGACGCTACTGGCACAAGTTTGTTAGTCGCAACTGGCACAAGTTTGTTCGAGGTAACTGGCACACGTTTTTTCGACTCAATTGGCACGAGTTTGTTTGGCGCAACTGGCACAAGTTTGTTTGACGCAACTGGCCCAAGTTTGTTTGACGCAACTGGCACAAGTTTGTTTGACGCAACTGGCACAAGTTTTCTCGACGCAACTGGCACAAGTTTGTTCACCGTAACTGGCACAAGTTTGTTCGACGCAACTGGCACAAGTTTGTTTGACGCAACTGGCACAAGTTTTTTTGACGCAACTGGCACAAGTTTTCTCGACGCAACTGGCACAAGTTGGTTCGCCGTAACTGGCACAAGTTTGTTCGACGCCACTGGCACAAGTTTGTTCGAAGCAACTGGCACAATTTTGTTTGACGCAACTGGCACAAGTTTGTTCTATGCAACTGGCACAAGTTTGTTCTACGCAACTGGCACAAGTTTGTTCTACACAACTGGCACAAGTTTGTTATACGCAACTGGCACAAGTTTGTTGTATACAACTGGCACTAGTTTGTTCTACGCAACTGGCATAAGTTTGTTTGACGCAACTGGCACAAGTTTGTTCTACGCAACTAGCACAAGTTTGTTGGACGCAACTGGCACAAGTTTTTTCTACGCAACTGGCACAATTTTGTTGGACGCAACTGGCACAAGTTTGTTCGACGCAAGTGACACAAGTTTGTTCGACGCAACTGGCACAAGTTTGTTCGACGCAACTGGCACAAGTTTGTTCGGCGCAACTGGCACAAGTTTGTTCGACGCAACTGGCACAAGTTTGTTTGACGCAATTGGCACAAGTTTGTTTGACGCAACTGGCACAAGTTTGTTTGGCGCAACTGGCACAAGTTTGTTCGACACAACTAGCCCAAGTTTGTTTGACGCAACTGGCACAAGTTTGTTAGACGCAACCGGCACAAGTTTGTTCGACGCAACTGGCACAAGTTTCTTCGACTCAATTGGCACAAGTTTGTTTGAGGCAACTGGCACATTTTGTTTGACGCAACTGTCACAAGTTTGTTTGACTCAACTGGCACTAGTTTGTTTGACGCAACTGGCACAAGTTTACTTGACGCAACTGGCACAACTTTTCTCGGCGGAACTGGAAAAAGTATGTTCTACACAACTGGCACAAGTTTGTTCTATGCAACTTGCACAAGTTTGTTCTATGCAACTGGCACAAGTTTGTTCTAAGCAACTGGCACAAGTTTGTTATACGCAACTGGCACAAGTTTGTTCTACGCAACTGGCAGAAGTTTGTTCTAAGCAACTGGCACAGGTTTGTTCTACGCATCTGGCACAAGTTTGTTCTATGCAACTGGCATAAGTTTGTTCTACGTAACTGGCACAAGATTGTTCTACGCAACTGGCACATGTTTGTTTGACGCAACTGGCACAAGTTTATTCTACGCATCTGGCACAAGTTTGTTCTATCCAACTGACACTAGTTTGTTTTACGCAACTGGCACAAGTTTGTTTCACGCAACTGGCACAAGTTTGTTCTACCCCACTGACACAAGTTTGTTCGACGCAACTGGCACAAGTTTGTTCTACGCAACTGACACAAGTTTGTTTGACACAACTGGCAGAAGTTTGTTCAACGCAACTGGCACAAGTTTGTTTGACGCAACTGGTGGAAGTTTGTTCGACGCAACTGGCACAAGTTTGTTCGACGCAACTGGCACAAGTTTGTTCGATGCAACTGGCACAAGTTTGTTTAACGCAACTGGCACAAGTTTGTTCGACCCAACTGGCACAAGTTTGTTTGACGCAACTGGCACAAGTTTGTTTGACACAACCGGCACAAGTTTGTTTGACGCAACTGGCACAAGTTTGTTCTACGAAACTGGTGCAAGTTTGTTCTACGCAACTGGCACAAGTTTCTTTGATGCAACTGGCACAAGTTTGTTTGATGCAACTGGCAGAAGTTTGTTCGATGCAACTGGCACAAGTTTGTTCGGCGCAACTGGCCCAAGTTTGTTTGACGCAACTGGCACAAGTTTGTTAGACACAACTGGCACAAGTTTGTTCGACGTAACTGGCACAAGTTTTTTCGACTCAATTGGCACAAGTTTGTTTGACACAACTGGCAAAAGTTTGTTTGACGCAACTGGCACAAGTTTGTTTGACGCAACTGGCACAAGTTTATTTGACGCAACTGGCACAAGTTTTCTCGACGCAACTGGCACAAGTTTGTTCGCCTTAACTGGCACAGGTTTGTTCGATGCAACTGGCACAAGTTTGTTTGACGCAACTGGCACAAGTTTTTTTGACGCAACTGGCACAACTTTTCTTGACGCAACTGGCACAAGTTTGTTCGCCGTAACTGGCACAAGTTTGTTTGACACAACTGGCACTAATTTGTTCTATGCAACTGGCACAAGTTTGTTCTACGCAACTGGCACAAGTTTGTTGTATGCAACTGGCACTAGTTTGTTCTACGCAACTGGCATAAGTTTGTTTGACGCAACTGGCACAATTTTGTTCTACGCAAGTGGCACAAGTTCGTTGGACGCAACTGGCACAAGTTTCCTCTACGCAACTGTCACAAGTTTGTTGGACGCAAGTGGCTCAAGTTTGTTCGACGCAACTGGCACAAGTTTGTTCGACTCAACTGGCACAAGTTTGTTCGACGCAACTGGAACAAGTTTGTTCGACGCAACTGGCACAAGTTTGTTCGATGCAACTGGCACATGTTTGTTCAACACATCTGGCACAAGATTGTTTGACGCAACTGGCATAAGTTTGTTTTCGCAACTTGTACAAGTTTGTTTGACTCAATTGGCACAAGTTTGTTTGACGGAACTGTCACAAGTTTGTTTGGCGCAACTGGCAAAGGTTTCTTTGACGCAACTGGTACAAGTTTGTTCGACGCAACTGGCACAAGTTTGTTTGACGCAACTGGCACAAGTTTGTTTGACGCAACTGGCACAAGTTTGTTTGACGCAACTGGCACAAGTTTTTTTGATGCAGCTGGCACAAGTTTTCTCGACGCAAGTGGCACAAGTTTGTTTGATGTAACTGGCACAAGTTTGTTCGACGCAACTGGCACAAGTATGTTCGACGGAACTGGCACAAGTTTGTTTGACGCAACTGGCACAAGTTTCTTCGACGCAACTGGCACAAGTTTGTTCAACGCAACTGGCACAAGTTTGTTTGACGCAACTGGCACAAGTTTGTTCGACGTAACTGGCACAAGTTTTTCGACTCAATTGGCACAAGTTTGTTTGACGCAACTGGCACAAGTTTGTTTGACGCAACTTGCACAAGTTTGTTTGACGCAACTGGCACAAGTTTTTTTGACGCAATTGGCACAAGTTTTCTCGACGCAACTGGCACAAGTTTGTTCAAAGCAACTGGCACAATTTTGTTTGATGGAACTGACACTAATTTGTTCTATGCAACTGGCACAAGTTTGTTCTATGCAACTGGCACAAGTTTGTTCTACGCAACTGGCACAAGTTTGTTGTATGCAACTGGCACTAGTTTGTTCTACGTAACTGGCATAAGTTTGTTTGACGCAACTGGCACAAGTTTGTTCTACGCAACTGGCACAAGTTTGTTGGACGCAACTGGCACAAGTTTCTTCTACGCAACGGTCACAAGTTTGTTGGACGCAACTGGCTCAAGTTTGTTTGACGCAACTGGCACAAGTTTGTTCGACGCAACTGGCACAAGTTTGTTCGATGCAACTGGCACAAGTTTGTACGACGCAACTGGCACAAGTTTGTTAGACGCAACTGGCACAAGTTTGTTCGATGCAACTGGCACATATTTGTTCAAAACATCTGGCACAGAATTGTTTGACGCAACTGGCATAAGTTTGTTTTCGCAACTTTTACAAGTTTGTTTGACTCAACTGGCACAAGTTTGTTTGACGGAACTGTCACAAGTTTGTTTGGTGCAACTGGCACAAGTTTGTTTGACGCAACTGGCACAAGTTTGTTTGACGCAACTGGCACAAGTTTGTTTGACGCAACTGGCACAAGTTTGTTTGACGCAACTGGCACAAGTTTGTTTGACGCAACTGGCACAAGTTTGTTTGACGCAACTAGCACAAGTTTGATAGACGCAACTGGCACAAGTTTGTTCGACGTAACTGGCACAAGTTTTTTCGAGTCAATTGGCACAAGTTTTTTTGACGCAACTGGCACAAGTTTGTTTGACGCAACTGGCACAAGTTTGTTCTACGCAACTGGCACAAGTTTGTTTGACGCAACTGGCACAAGTTTGTTTGACGCAACTGGCACAAGTTTGTTTGACGCAACTAGCACAAGTTTGATAGACGCAACTGGCACAAGTTTGTTCGACGTAACAGGCACAAGTTTTTTCGAGTCAATTGGCACAAGTTTTTTTGACGCAACTGGCACAAGTTTGTTTGACGCAAGAGGCACAAGTTTGTGTGACGCAACTGGCACAAGTTTGTTTGACGCAACTGGCACAAGTTTTTTTTGACGCAATTGGCACAAGTTTTCTCAACGCAACTGGCACAAGTTTGTTTAATAAAACTGGCACAAGTTTGTTCGACGCATCTGGCACAAGTATGTTCGACGCAACTTGCACAAGTTTGTTTGACGCAACTGGCACAAGTTTCTTCGACGCAACTGGCACAAGTTTGTTCGACGCAACTGGCACAAGTTTGTTTGACGCAACTGGCACAAGTTTGTTCTACGCAACTGGCACAAGTTTGTTCTATGCAACTGGCACTAGTTTGTTCTATGCAACTGACATAAGTTTGTTTGATGCAACTGGCACAAGTATGTTCTACGCAACTGGTACAAGTTTGTTCGACGCAACGGGCACAAGTTTCTTCGACGCAACTGGTACAAGTTTGTTGGACGCAACTGGCAAAAGTTTGTTCGTACCAACTGGCAAAAGTTAGTTTGACACAACTGGCACAAGTTTGTTCGACGCAACAGTCACAAGTTTGTTTGACGCAACCAGCACAAGTTTGTTTGAAGCAAATGGCACAAGGTTGTTCTACGCAACTGGCACAGGTTTGTTCTACGCAACTGGCACAATTTTGTTTGACACTACTGGCACAAGTTTGTTCTACGCAACTGGCACAAGTTTGTTCGATGCAACTGGCACAAGTTTGTTCGCCGCAACTGGCCCAAGTTTGTTTGTCGCAACTGGCACAAGTTGTTAGATGCAACTGGCACAAGTTCGTTCGACGCAACTGGCACAAGTTTCTTTGACTCAATTGGCACAAGTTTGTTTAACGCAACTGGTACAATTTTGTTTGGCGCAACTGTCACAAGTTTGTTAGCCTCAACTGGCACAAGTTTGTTTGACGCAACTGGCACAAGTTTGTTTGACGCAACTGGCACAAGTTTTTTTGACGCAACGGCACAACTTTTCTCGACGCAACTGGCACAAGTATGTTCTACACAACTGGCACAAGTTTGTTCTATGCAACTTGCACAAGTTTGTTCTACGCAACTGGCAAAAGTTTGTTCTACGCAACTGGCACAAGTTTGTTCGCCGCAACTGGCCCAAGTTTGTTTGACGCAACTGGCACAAGTTGTTAGATGCAACAGGCACAAGTTCGTTCGACGCAACTGGCACAAGTTTCTTTGACTCAATTGGCACAAGTTTGTTTGACGCAACTGGTACAATTTTGTTTGACGCAACTGTCACAAGTTTGTTAGACTCAATTGGCACAAGTTTGTTTGACGCAACTGGCACAAGTTTGTTTGACGCAACTGGCACAAGTTTATTTGACGCAACTGGCACAACTTTTCTCGACGCAACTGGCACAAGTATGTTCTACACAACTGGCACAAGTTTGTTCTACGCAACTGGCACAAGTTTGTTCTACGCAACTGGCAAAAGTTTGTTCTACGCCACTGGCAAAAGTTTGTTTTACGCAACTGGCACAAGTTTGTTCTACGCATCTGGCACAAGTTTGTTCTATGCAACTGGCACAAGTTTGTTCTACGCAACTGGCATAATTTTGTTCTAAGCAACTGGCACAAGTTTGTTCTACGCTACTGGCACAAGTTTTTTCTACGCATCTGGCACAAGTTTGTTCTATCCAACTGGCACTAGTTTGTTCTACGTATCTGGCACAAGTTTGTTTGACGCAACTGGCACAAGTTTGTACTACCCAACTGACACAAGTTGGTTCGACGCAACTGGCACAAGTTTGTTCTACGCAACTGACACAAGTTTCTTTGACACAACTGGCAGAAGTTTGTTCAACACAACTGGCACAAGTTTATTTGTCGCAACTGGCGCAAGTTTGTTCAACGCAACTGGCACAAGTTTGTTCGACGCAACTGGCACAAGTTTGTTCGATGCAACTGGCGCAAGTTTGTTTAACACAACTGGCACAAGTTTTTTCAACTCAACTGGCACGAGTTTGTTTGACGCAACTGGCACAAGTTTGTTTGACGCAACTGGCACAAGTTTGTTTGAAGCAACTGGCACAAGGATGTTCTACGCAACTGGCACATGTTTGTTCTACGCAACTGGCACAAGTTTGTTTGATGCAACTGGCACAAGTTTTTTTTATGCAACTGGCAGAAGTTTGTTTGACGCAACTGGCACAAGTTTGTTCGACGTAACTGGCCAAAGTTTGTTTGACGCAACTGGCACAAGTTTGTTAGATGGAACTGTCACAAGTTTGTTCGAGGTAACTGGCACAAGTTTTTTCGACTTAATTGGCACGAGTTTGTTTGACGCAATTGGCACAAGTTTGTTTGACGCAACTGGCACAAGTTTGTTTGACGCAACTGGCACAAGTTTGTTTGACGCAACTGGCACAAGTTTATCTGACGCAACTGGCACAAGTTTTCTCGACGCAACTGGCACAAGTTTGTTCGCCGTAACTGGCACAAGTTTGTTCGACGCAACTGGCACAAGTTTGTTTGACGCAACTGTCACAAATTTTTTGATGCAACTGGCACAAGTTTTCTCAACGCGACTGGCACAAGTTTGTTCGCCGTAACTGGCACACGTTTGTTCGACGCCACTGGCAGAAGTTTGTTCGAAGCAACTGGCACAAATTTGTTTGACGCAACTGGCACAAGTTTGTTTTATGCAACTGGCACAAGTTTGTTCTACGCAACTATCACAAGTTTGTTCTACGCAACTGGCACAAGTTTGTTATACGCAACTGGCACAAGTTTGTTGTATGCAACTGGCACAAGTTTGTTCGACGCAACTGGCACAAGTTTTGTTTCACGCAATTGGCACAAGTTTGTTCTACGCAACTGGCACAAGTTTGTTCTATGCAACTGGCACTAGTTTGTTCTACGCAACTGGCATAAGTTTGTTTGACACAACTGGCACAAGTTTGTTCGACGCAACTGGAACAAGTTTGTTCGACGCAACTGGCACAAGTTTGTTCGATGCAACTGGCACATGTTTGTTCAACACATCTGGCACAAGATTGTTTGACGCAACTGGCATAAGTTTGTTTTCGCAACTTGTACAAGTTTGTTTGACTCAATTGGCACAAGTTTGTTTGACGGAACTGTCACAAGTTTGTTTGGCGCAACTGGCAAAGGTTTCTTTGACGCAACTGGTACAAGTTTGTTCGACGCAACTGGCACAAGTTTGTTTGACGCAACTGGCACAACTTTGTTTGACGCAACTGGCACAAGTTTGTTTGACGCAACTGGCACAAGTTTTTTTGACGCAACTGGCACAAGTTTTCTCGACGCAAGTGGCACAAGTTTGTTTGATGTAACTGGCACAAGTTTGTTCGACGCAACTGGCACAAGTATGTTCGACGGAACTGGCACAAGTTTGTTTGACGCAACTGGCACAAGTTTCTTCGACGCAACTGGCACAAGTTTGTTCAACGCAACTGGCACAAGTTTGTTTGACGCAACTGGCACAAGTTTGTTCGACGTAACTGGCACAAGTTTTTCGACTCAATTGGCACAAGTTTGTTTGACGCAACTGGCACAAGTTTGTTTGACGCAACTTGCACAAGTTTGTTTGACGCAACTGGCACAAGTTTTTTTGACGCAACTGGCACAAGTTTTCTCGACGCAACTGGCACAAGTTTGTTCAAAGCAACTGGCACAATTTTGTTTGATGGAACTGACACTAATTTGTTCTATGCAACTGGCACAAGTTTGTTCTATGCAACTGGCACAAGTTTGTTCTACGCAACTGGCACAAGTTTGTTGTATGCAACTGGCACTAGTTTGTTCTACGTAACTGGCATAAGTTTGTTTGACGCAACTGGCACAAGTTTGTTCTACGCAACTGGCACAAGTTTGTTGGACGCAACTGGCACAAGTTTCTTCTACGCAACGGTCACAAGTTTGTTGGACGCAACTGGCTCAAGTTTGTTTGACGCAACTGGCACAAGTTTGTTCAACGCAAATGGCACAAGTTTGTTCGATGCAACTGGCACAAGTTTGTACGACGCAACTGGCACAAGTTTGTTAGACGCAACTGGCACAAGTTTGTTCGATGCAACTGGCACATATTTGTTCAAAACATCTGGCACAGAATTGTTTGACGCAACTGGCATAAGTTTGTTTTCGCAACTTTTACAAGTTTGTTTGACTCAACTGGCACAAGTTTGTTTGACGGAACTGTCACAAGTTTGTTTGGTGCAACTGGCACAAGTTTGTTTGACGCAACTGGCACAAGTTTGTTTGACGCAACTGGCACAAGTTTGTTTGACGCAACTGGCACAAGTTTGTTTGACGCAACTGGCACAAGTTTGTTTGACGCAACTGGCACAAGTTTGTTTGACGCAAGTAGCACAAGTTTGATAGACGCAACTGTCACAAGTTTGTTCGACGTAACTGGCACAAGTTTTTTTGACGCAACTGGCACAAGTTTGTTTGACGCAACTGGCACAAGTTTGTTCTACGCAACTGGCACAAGTTTGTTTGACGCAACTGGCACAAGTTTGTTTGACGCAACTGGCACAAGTTTGTTTGACGCAACTAGCACAAGTTTGATAGACGCAACTGGCACAAGTTTGTTCGACGTAACAGGCACAAGTTTTTTCGAGTCAATTGGCACAAGTTTTTTTGACGCAACTGGCACAAGTTTGTTTGACGCAAGAGGCACAAGTTTGTGTGACGCAACTGGCACAAGTTTGTTTGACGCAACTGGCAAAAGTTTTTTTTGACGCAATTGGCACAAGTTTTCTCAACGCAACTGGCACAAGTTTGTTTAATAAAACTGGCACAAGTTTGTTCGACGCATCTGGCACAAGTATGTTCGACGCAACTTGCACAAGTTTGTTTGACGCAACTGGCACAAGTTTCTTCGACGCAACTGGCACAAGTTTGTTCGACGCAACTGGCACAAGTTTGTTTGACGCAACTGGCACAAGTTTGTTCTACGCAACTGGCACAAGTTTGTTCTATGCAACTGGCACTAGTTTGTTCTATGCAACTGACATAAGTTTGTTTGATGCAACTGGCACAAGTTTGTTCTACGCAACTGGTACAAGTTTGTTCGACGCAACTGGCACAAGTTTCTTCGACGCAACTGGTACAAGTTTGTTAGACGCAACTGGCAAAAGTTTGTTCGTACCTACTGGCAAAAGTTAGTTTGACACAACTGGCACAAGTTTGTTCGACGCAACTGGCACAAGTTTGTTTGACGCAACCAGCACAAGTTTGTTTGAAGCAAATGGCACAAGGTTGTTCTACGCAACTGGCACAGGTTTGTTCTACGCAACTGGCACAATTTTGTTTGACACTACTGGCACAAGTTTGTTCTACGCAACTGGCACAAGTTTGTTCGATGCAACTGGCACAAGTTTGTTCGCCGCAACTGGCCCAAGTTTGTTTGTCGCAACTGGCACAAGTTGTTAGATGCAACTGGCACAAGTTCGTTCGACGCAACTGGCACAAGTTTCTTTGACTCAATTGGCACAAGTTTGTTTGACGCAACTGGTACAATTTTGTTTGACGCAACTGTCACAAGTTTGTTAGACTCAACTGGCACAAGTTTGTTTGACGCAACTGGCACAAGTTTGTATGACGCAACTGGCACAAGTTTTTTTGACGCAACTGGCACAACTTTTCTCGACGCAACTGGCACAAGTATGTTCTACACAACTGGCACAAGTTTGTTCTATGCAACTTGCACAAGTTTGTTCTACGCAACTGGCAAAAGTTTGTTCTACGCAACTGGCACAAGTTTGTTCGCCGCAACTGGCCCAAGTTTGTTTGACGCAACTGGCACAAGTTGTTAGATGCAACTGGCACAAGTTCGTTCGACGCAACTGGCACAAGTTTCTTTGACTCAATTGGCACAAGTTTGTTTGACGCAACTGGTACAATTTTGTTTGACGCAACTGTCACAAGTTTGTTAGACTCAACTGGCACAAGTTTGTTTGACGCAACTGGCATAAGTTTGTTTGACGCAACTGGCACAAGTTTATTTGACGCAACTGGCACAACTTTTCTCGACGCAACTGGCACAAGTATGTTCTACACAACTGGCACAAGTTTGTTCTATGCAACTGGCACAAGTTTGTTCTACGCAACTGGCAAAAGTTTGTTCTACGCCACTGGCAAAAGTTTGTTTTACGCAACTGGCACAAGTTTGTTCTACGCATCTGGCACAAGTTTGTTCTATGCAACTGGCACAAGTTTGTTCTACGCAACTGGCATAATTTTGTTCTACGCAACTGGCACAAGTTTGTTCTACGCTACTGGCACAAGTTTTTTCTACGCATCTGGCACAAGTTTGTTCTATCCAACTGGCACTAGTTTGTTCTACGTATCTGGCACAAGTTTGTTTGACGCAACTGGCACAAGTTTGTACTACCCAACTGACACAAGTTGGTTCGACGCAACTGGCACAAGTTTGTTCTACGCAACTGACACAAGTTTGTTTGACACAACTGGCAGAAGTTTGTTCAACACAACTGGCACAAGTTTATTTGACGCAACTGGCGCAAGTTTGTTCAACGCAACTGGCACAAGTTTGTTCGACGCAACTGGCACAAGTTTGTTCGATGCAACTGGCGCAAGTTTGTTTAACACAACTGGCAAAAGTTTTTTCAACTCAACTGGCACGAGTTTGTTTGACGCAACTGGCACAAGTTTGTTTGACGCAACTGGCACAAGTTTGTTTGAAGCAACTGGCACAAGGATGTTCTATGCAACTGGCACATGTTTGTTCTACGCAACTGGCACAAGTTTGTTTGATGCAACTGGCACAAGTTTTTTTTATGCAACTGGCAGAAGTTTGTTTGACGCAACTGGCACAAGTTTGTTCGACGCAACTGGCCAAAGTTTGTTTGACGCAACTGGCACAAGTTTGTTAGATGGAACTGTCACAAGTTTGTTCGAGGTAACTGGCACAAGTTTTTTCGACTTAATTGGCACGAGTTTGTTTGACGCAATTGGCACAAGTTTGTTTGACGCAACTGGCACAAGTTTGTTTGACGCAACTGGCACAAGTTTGTTTGACGCAACTGGCACAAGTTTATCTGACGCAACTGGCACAAGTTTTCTCGACGCAACTGGCACAAGTTTGTTCGCCGTAACTGGCACAAGTTTGTTCGACGCAACTGGCACAAGTTTGTTTGACGCAACTGTCACAAGTTTTTTTGATGCAACTGGCACAAGTTTTCTCAACGCAACTGGCACAAGTTTGTTCGCCGTAACTGGCACACGTTTGTTCGACGCCACTGGCAGAAGTTTGTTCGAAGCAACTGGCACAAATTTGTTTGACGCAACTGGCACAAGTTTGTTTTATGCAACTGGCACAAGTTTGTTCTACGCAACTATCACAAGTTTGTTCTACGCAACTGGCACAAGTTTGTTGTACGCAACTGGCACAAGTTTGTTGTATGCAACTGGCACAAGTTTGTTCGACGCAACTGGCACAAGTTTGTTTCACGCAATTGGCACAAGTTTGTTCTACGCAACTGGCACAAGTTTGTTCTATGCAACTGGCACTAGTTTGTTCTACGCAACTGGCATAAGTTTGTTTGACACAACTGGCACAAGTTTGTTCTACGCAACTGGCACAAGTTTGTTCGACGCAAATGGCACAAGGTTGTTCTACGCAACTGGCACAAGTTTGTTCTACACAACTGGCACAGGTTTGCTTGACGCAACTGGCACAAGTTTGCTTGACACAACTGGCCCAAGTTTGTTTGATGCAACTGGCAAAAGTTTGTTTGAAACAACTGGCACAAGTTTGTTCTACTCAACTGTCACAAGTTTGTCCAACGTACCTGGCACAAGTTTGATCGATGCAACTGGCACAAGTTTGTTCGACGCAACTGGCACAAGTTTATTCTACGCAACTGGAAAATGTTTGTTCTACGCAACTGGCACAAGTTTGTTCTACGCAACTGCCACAAGTTTGTTGTACGCAACTGGCACAAGTTTCTTCAACGCAACTGGCACAAGTATGTTCGACGCAACTGGCACAAGTTTGTTCTACGCAACTGTCTCAAGTTTGTTCTCCGCAACTGGCACAAGTTTGTTTGACGCAACTGGCACAAGTTTGTTTGACGCAACTGGCACAAGTTTGTTCTATGCAACTGGCCCAAGTTTGTTTGACTCAACTACCACAAGGTTGTTCTACGCAACTGGCACAAGTTTGTTCTACGTAACTGGCACAAGTTTGTTCTATGCAACTGGCACAAGTTTTTTCTATGCAACTGGCACAAGTTTGTTTGACACAAATGGCAAAAGTTTATTCTACGTAACTGGCACAAGTTTGTTCTACGCAACTGGCACAAGTTTGTTCTACGCAACTGGCACAAGTTTGTTCAACGCAACTGTCTCAATTTTGTTCAACGCAACTGTCACAAGTCTGTTCGACGCAACTGGCACAAGTTTGTTCTATGCAACTGGCTCAAGTTTGTTCTACACAACTGGTACAAGTTTGTTTGACACAACTGGCACAAGTTTGTTTGACACAACTGGCACAAGTTTGTTCAACGAAACTGGCACAAGTTTGTTCGACGCAACTGGCACAAGTTTGTTCGACGTAACTGGCACAAGTTTGTTCTACGCAACTTGCACAAGTTTGTTCTACGCAACTGGCACAAGTTTGTTCTACGCAACTGTCTCAAGTTTGTTCTATGCAACTGGCACAAGTTTTTTCTACGCAACTGGCACAAGTTTTTCTGACACAACTGGCACAAGTTTGTTCTACATAACTGGCACAAGTTAGTTCTATGCAACTGGCACAATTTTGTTCGACGCAACTGGCAAAAGTTTGTCCGACGCAACTGGCACAAGTTTGTTCTATGCAACTGGCATAAATTTGTTTGACGCAACTGGCACAAGTTTGTTTGACGCAACAGGCACAAGGTTGTTTGACGCAACTGGCACAAGGTTGTTTGACACAACTGGCACAAGTTTGTTCTACGCAACTGGCACAAGTTTGTTGGACACAATTGGCACAAGTTTGTCCGACGCAACTGGGACAAGTTTGTTCTACGCAACTGGCAGAAGTTTGTTCTATGCAACTGGCATAAATTTGTTTGACACAACTGGCACAAGTTTGTTTGACGCAACTGGCACAATGTTGTTTGACGCAACTTGCACAAGGTTGCTCTACACAACTGGCACAAGTTTGTTCTATGCAACTGGCACAAGTTTGTTTGACGCAACTGGCACAAGTTTGTTCTGCACAACTGGCACAAGTTTGTTCGACGCAACTGGCACAACTTTGTTCATCGCAACTGGGACAAGTTTGTTCTACGCAACTGGCCCAAGTTTGTTCTACGCAACTGGCACGAGTTTGTTCTACGCAACTGGCACAAGTTTGTTCTATGGAACTGGCACAAGTTTGTTCTACGCTACTGGCCCATGTTTATTCTTCGCAACTGGCACGAGTTTGTTCTATGCAACTGGCACAAGTTTGTTAGACGTAACTGGCACAAGTTTGTTTTACGCAAGTTGCACAAATTAGTTCTACGCAACTGGCACAAGTTTGTTCTATGCAACTGGCACAAGTTTGTTCTATGCAACTGGCACAAGTTTGTTCTATGCAACTGGCACAAGTTTGTTTGACACAACTGGCCCAAGTTTGTTTGACGCAACTGGCAAAAGTTTGTTTGAAACAACTGGCACAAGTTTGTTCTACTCAACTGTCACAAGTTTGTCCAACGTACCTGGCACAAGTTTGTTCGATGCAACTGGCACAAGTTTGTTCGACGCAACTGGCACAAGTTTATTCTACGCAACTGGAAAATGTTTGTTCTACGCAACTGGCACAAGTTTGTTCTACGCAACTGGCACAAGTTTGTTCTACGCAACTGGCACAAGTTTCTTCAACGCAACTGGCACAAATATGTTCGACGCAACTGGCACAAATTTGTTCTACGCAACTGTCTCAAGTTTGTTGTACGCAACTGGCACAAAATTGTTTGACGCAACTGGCACAAGTTTGTTTGACGCAACTGGCACAAGTTTGTTCTATGCAACTGGCCCAAGTTTGTTTGACGTAACTAGCACAAGGTTGTTCTACGCAACTGGCACAAGTTTGTTCTACGTAACTGGCACAAGTTTGTTCTACGCAACTGGCACAAGTTTGTTCTATGCAGCTGGCACAAGTTTGTTTGACACAAATGGCAAAAGTTTATTCTACGTAACTGGCACAAGTTTGTTCTACGCAACTGGCACAAGTTTGTTCTACGCAACTGGCACAAGTTTGTTCAACGCAACTGGCTCAAGTTTGTTCAACGCAACTGTCACAAGTCTGTTCGACGCAACTGGCACAAGATTGTTCTATGCAACTGGCTCAAGTTTGTTCGACACAACTGGCACAAGTTTGTTCTACGCAACTGGCACAAATTTGTTCTACGCAACTGGCACAAGTTTTTTGACGCAAATGCCACAAGTTTGTTCTACGTAACTGGCACAAGTTTGTTTGACGCAACTGGCCTAAGTTTGTTTGACGCAACTGGCAAAAGTTTGTTTGAAACAACTGGCACAAGTTTGTTCTACGCAACTGTCAAAAGTTTATTCAACGCAACTGGCAAAAGTTTGTCAAACGCAACTGGCACAACTTTGTTCGTTCAACTGGCACAAGTTTGTTCTACGCAACTGGAAAATGTTTGTTCTACGCAACTGGCACAAGTTTGTTCTACGCAACTGATTCAAGTTTGTTCTACGCAACAGGCACAAGTTTGTTCAACGCAACTGGCACAAGTTTGTTTGACGCAACTGGCAAAAGTTTGTTTAACGCAACTAGCACAAGTTTGTTTGACGCAACTGGCCCAAGTTTGTTCAACGCAACTGGCACAAGTTTGTAGTTCGCAACTGGCACAAGTTTGTTCTACGTAACTGGCACAAGTTTGTCCGACACAACTGGCCCAAGTTTGTTCGACGCAACTGGCCCAAGTTTGTTTGACGCAACTGGCAAAAGTTTGTTTGACACAACTGGCACAAGTTTGTTCTACGCAACTGGCACAAGTTTGTTCGACGCAACTGGCACAAGTTTGTCCGACGCAACTGGCATAAGTTTGTTCTACGCAACTGGCACAAGTTTGTTCGACGCAACTGGCACAAGTTTGTCCGACGCAACTGGCACAAGTGTGTTCGACGCAACTGGCACAAGTTTGTTCGATGCAACTGGCACAAGTTTGTTCTACGCAACTGGCACAAGTTTGTTCTATGCAACTGGCATAAATTTGTTTGACGCAACTGGCCCAAGTTTGTTTGACGCAAATGGGAAAAGTTTTTTGGACACAACTGGCAAAAAGTTTGTTCTACGCAACTGGCACAAGTTTGTTCGACGCAACTGGCCCAAATTTGTTTGACGCAACTGGCAAACGTTTGTTTGAAACAACTGGCACAAGTTTGTTCAGCGCAACTGGCACAATTTTGTTCTACGCAACTGGCACAAGTTTGTTCTACGCAACTGGCTCAAGTTTGTTCTACGCAACTGGCAGCAGTTTGTTTGACGCAACTGGCTCAAGTTTGTTCTACGCAACTGGCACAAGTTTGTTTGACGCAACTGGCACAAGTTTGTTTGACGCAACTGGCACAAGTTTGTTCTACGCAACTGGCCCAAGTTTGTTTGACGTAACTGGCAGAAGTTTGTTCTTCGCAACTGGCACAAGTTTGTTCCACGTAACGGGCACAGTTTTGTTTGACGCAACTGGCACAAGTTTGTTTGACAAAACTGGCACAAGTTTGTTCTACGCAACTGGCAAAAGTTTGTTCTGCGCAACTGGCACAAGTTTGTTCGACGCAAGTGGCCCAAGTTTGTTTGACGCAACTGGCAAAAGTTTGTTCTACGCAACTGGCACAAGTTTGTTCGACGCAACTGGCACAAGTTTCTTCGATGCAACTGGCACAAGTTTGTTTGACGCAACTGGCACAAGTTTGTTCGACGCAACTGGCACAAGTTTGTTCGACGCAACTGGCACAAGTTTGTTTAATGCAACTGGCACAATTTTATTCGACCCAACTGGCACAAGTTTGTTTGACACAACTGGCACAAGTTTTTTTGACGCAACCTGCACAAGTTTGTTTGACGCAACTGGCACAAGGATGTTTGATGCAACTGGAACAAGGTTGTTCTACAAAACTGGCACAAGTTTGTTCTATGCAACTGGCATAAGTTTGTTCTACGCAACTGGCACAAATTTGTTCTACACAACTGGCACAAGTTTGATCTAGGCAACTGGCACAAGTTTCCTCGACGCAACTGGCACAAGTTTGTTCAACGCAACTGGCCCAAGTTTGTTTGACGCAACTGGCACAAGTTTGTTTGACACAATCTGCACAAGTTTGTTCTACGCAACTGGCACAAGTTTGTTCGACGAAACTGGCACAAGTTTGTTCGACGCAACTGGCACAAGTTTGTTCGACGCAACTGGCACAAGTTTGTTCTACGCAACTGGCACAAGTTTGTTCTACGCAACTGGCACAAGTTTGTCTGACACAACTGGCACAAGTTTGTTCTACGCAACTGGCACAAGTTTATCTGACACAACTGGTACAAGTTTGTTCTACGTAACTGGTACAAGTTTGTTCTATGCAACTGGCACAAGTTTGTTTGACGCAACTGGCAAAAGTTTGTTTTATACAACTGGCACAAGTTTGTTTGACACAACTGGCACAAGTTTGTTCTACTCAACTGGCACAAGTTTGTTCGACGCAATTGGCACAAGTTTGTTCTATGCAACTGGCACAAGTGTGTTCGACGCGACTGGCACAAGTTTGTTCAATGCAACTGGCACAAGTTTGTTCTACGCAACTGGCACAAGTTTGTTCTATGCAACTGGCATAAGTTTGTTTGACGCAACTGGCACAAGTTTGTTTGATGCAACTGGCACAAGGTTGTTTGACGCAAATGGCACAAGGTTGCTCTACACAACTGGCACAAGTTTGTTGTATGCAACTGGCACAAGTTTGTTTGACGCAACTGGCAGATTTTTGTTCTACACAACTGGCACAAGCTTGTTCGACGCAACTGGCACAAGTTTGTTCTACGCAACTGGCACAAGATTGTTCTACACAAATGGCCCAAGTTTGTTCGACGCAACTGGCACAAGTTTGTTCTACGCAACTGGCACAAGTTTGTTCTACACAACTGGCACAAGTTTGTAGGACGCAACTGGCACAAGTTTGTTCTACGCAACTGGCACAAGTTTGTTCTACGCAACTGGCACAAGTTTGTTTGACGTAACTGGCACAAGTTTGTTCATCGCAACTGGGACAAGTTTGTTCTACGCAACTGGCCCAAGTTTGTTCTACGCAACTGGCATGAGTTTGTTCTACCCAAATGGCACAAGTTTGTTCTATGGAACTGGCGCAAGTTTGTTCTGCGCTACTGGCCCATGTTTGTTCTTCGCAACTGGCACGAGTTTGTTCTATGCAACTGGCACAAGTTTGTTCGACGTAACTGGCACAAGTTTGTTCTACGCAACTGGCACAAGTTTGTTCTACTCAACTGGCACAAGTTTGTTCTACGCAACTGGCACAAGTTTGTTCTACGCTACTGGCACAAGTTTGTTCTACTCAACTGGCACAAGTTTGTTCTACGCAACTGGCATAAGTTTGTTCTACACAACTGGCACAAGTTTGTTTGGCGCAACTGGCCCAAGTTTGTTTGACGCAACTGGCAAAAGTTTGTTTGAAACAACTGGCACAAGTTTGTTCTATGCAACTGTCACAAGTTTGTCCAACGCACCTGGCACAAGTTTGTTCGATGCAACTGGCACAAGTTTGTTCGACGCAACTGGCACAAGTTTGTTCCACGCAACTGGAAAATGTTTGTTCTACGCAACTGGCACAAGTTTGTTCTACGCAACTGCCACAAGTTTGTTCTACGCAACTGGCACAAGTTTCTTCAACGCAACTGGCACAAGTATGTTCGACGCAACTGGCACAAGTTTGTTCTACGCAACTGTCTCAAGTTTGTTCTACGCAACTGGCTCAAGTTTGTTTGACGCAACTGGCACAAGTTTCTTTGACGCAAAGGGCACAAGTTTGTTCTATGCAACTGGCCCAAGTTTGTTTGAGGCAACTAGCACAAGGTTGTTCTACGCAACTGGCACAAGTTTGTTCTACGCAACTGGCACAAATTTGTTCTACGCAACTGGCACAAGTTTTTTGACGCAAATGCCACAAGTTTGTTCTACGTAACTGGCACAAGTTTGTTTGACGCAACTGGCCTAAGTTTGTTTGACGCAACTGGCAAAAGTTTGTTTGAAACAACTGGCACAAGTTTGTTCTACGCAACTGTCACAAGTTTGTTCAACGCAACTGGCAAAAGTTTGTCAAACGCAACTGGCACAACTTTGTTCGTTCAACTGGCACAAGTTTGTTCTACGCAACTGGAAAATGTTTGTTCTACGCAACTGGCACAAGTTTGTTCTACGCAACTGATTCAAGTTTGTTCTACGCAACAGGCACAAGTTTGTTCAACGCAACTGGCACAAGTTTGTTTGACGCAACTGGCAAAAGTTTGTTTAACGCAACTAGCACAAGTTTGTTTGACGCAACTGGCCCAAGTTTGTTCAACGCAACTGGCACAAGTTTGTAGTTCGCAACTGGCACAAGTTTGTTCTACGTAACTGGCACAAGTTTGTCCGACACAACTGGCCCAAGTTTGTTCGACGCAACTGGCCCAAGTTTGTTTGACGCAACTGGCAAAAGTTTGTTTGACACAACTGGCACAAGTTTGTTCTACGCAACTGGCACAAGTTTGTTCGACGCAACTGGCACAAGTTTGTCCGACGCAACTGGCATAAGTTTGTTCTACGCAACTGGCACAAGTTTGTTCGACGCAACTGGCACAAGTTTGTCCGACGCAACTGGCACAAGTGTGTTCGACGCAACTGGCACAAGTTTGTTCGATGCAACTGGCACAAGTTTGTTCTACGCAACTGGCACAAGTTTGTTCTATGCAACTGGCATAAATTTGTTTGACGCAACTGGCCCAAGTTTGTTTGACGCAAATGGGAAAAGTTTTTTGGACGCAACTGGCAAAAAGTTTGTTTAATGCAACTGGCACAATTTTATTCGACCCAACTGGCACAAGTTTGTTTGACACAACTGGCACAAGTTTTTTTGACGCAACCTGCACAAGTTTGTTTGACGCAACTGGCACAAGGATGTTTGATGCAACTGGAACAAGGTTGTTCTACAAAACTGGCACAAGTTTGTTCTATGCAACTGGCATAAGTTTGTTCTACGCAACTGGCACAAATTTGTTCTACACAACTGGCACAAGTTTGATCTAGGCAACTGGCACAAGTTTCCTCGACGCAACTGGCACAAGTTTGTTCAACGCAACTGGCCCAAGTTTGTTTGACGCAACTGGCACAAGTTTGTTTGACACAATCTGCACAAGTTTGTTCTACGCAACTGGCACAAGTTTGTTCGACGAAACTGGCACAAGTTTGTTCGACGCAACTGGCACAAGTTTGTTCGACGCAACTGGCACAAGTTTGTTCTACGCAACTGGCACAAGTTTGTTCTACGCAACTGGCACAAGTTTGTCTGACACAACTGGCACAAGTTTGTTCTACGCAACTGGCACAAGTTTATCTGACACAACTGGTACAAGTTTGTTCTACGTAACTGGTACAAGTTTGTTCTATGCAACTGGCACAAGTTTGTTTGACGCAACTGGCAAAAGTTTGTTTTATACAACTGGCACAAGTTTGTTTGACACAACTGGCACAAGTTTGTTCTACTCAACTGGCACAAGTTTGTTCGACGCAATTGGCACAAGTTTGTTCTATGCAACTGGCACAAGTGTGTTCGACGCGACTGGCACAAGTTTGTTCAATGCAACTGGCACAAGTTTGTTCTACGCAACTGGCACAAGTTTGTTCTATGCAACTGGCATAAGTTTGTTTGACGCAACTGGCACAAGTTTGTTTGATGCAACTGGCACAAGGTTGTTTGACGCAAATGGCACAAGGTTGCTCTACACAACTGGCACAAGTTTGTTGTATGCAACTGGCACAAGTTTGTTTGACGCAACTGGCAGATTTTTGTTCTACACAACTGGCACAAGCTTGTTCGACGCAACTGGCACAAGTTTGTTCTACGCAACTGGCACAAGATTGTTCTACACAAATGGCCCAAGTTTGTTCGACGCAACTGGCACAAGTTTGTTCTACGCAACTGGCACAAGTTTGTTCTACACAACTGGCACAAGTTTGTAGGACGCAACTGGCACAAGTTTGTTCTACGCAACTGGCACAAGTTTGTTCTACGCAACTGGCACAAGTTTGTTTGACGTAACTGGCACAAGTTTGTTCATCGCAACTGGGACAAGTTTGTTCTACGCAACTGGCCCAAGTTTGTTCTACGCAACTGGCATGAGTTTGTTCTACCCAAATGGCACAAGTTTGTTCTATGGAACTGGCGCAAGTTTGTTCTGCGCTACTGGCCCATGTTTGTTCTTCGCAACTGGCACGAGTTTGTTCTATGCAACTGGCACAAGTTTGTTCGACGTAACTGGCACAAGTTTGTTCTACGCAACTGGCACAAGTTTGTTCTACTCAACTGGCACAAGTTTGTTCTACGCAACTGGCACAAGTTTGTTCTACGCTACTGGCACAAGTTTGTTCTACTCAACTGGCACAAGTTTGTTCTACGCAACTGGCATAAGTTTGTTCTACACAACTGGCACAAGTTTGTTTGGCGCAACTGGCCCAAGTTTGTTTGACGCAACTGGCAAAAGTTTGTTTGAAACAACTGGCACAAGTTTGTTCTATGCAACTGTCACAAGTTTGTCCAACGCACCTGGCACAAGTTTGTTCGATGCAACTGGCACAAGTTTGTTCGACGCAACTGGCACAAGTTTGTTCCACGCAACTGGAAAATGTTTGTTCTACGCAACTGGCACAAGTTTGTTCTACGCAACTGCCACAAGTTTGTTCTACGCAACTGGCACAAGTTTCTTCAACGCAACTGGCACAAGTATGTTCGACGCAACTGGCACAAGTTTGTTCTACGCAACTGTCTCAAGTTTGTTCTACGCAACTGGCTCAAGTTTGTTTGACGCAACTGGCACAAGTTTCTTTGACGCAAAGGGCACAAGTTTGTTCTATGCAACTGGCCCAAGTTTGTTTGAGGCAACTAGCACAAGGTTGTTCTACGCAACTGGCACAAGTTTGTTCTACGCAACTGGCACAAATTTGTTCTACGCAACTGGCACAAGTTTTTTGACGCAAATGCCACAAGTTTGTTCTACGTAACTGGCACAAGTTTGTTTGACGCAACTGGCCCAAGTTTGTTTGACGCAACTGGCAAAAGTTTGTTTGAAACAACTGGCACAAGTTTGTTCTACGCAACTGTCACAAGTTTGTTCAACGCAACTGGCAAAAGTTTGTCAAACGCAACTGGCACAACTTTGTTCGTTCAACTGGCACAAGTTTGTTCTACGCAACTGGAAAATGTTTGTTCTACGCAACTGGCACAAGTTTGTTCTACGCAACTGATTCAAGTTTGTTCTACGCAACAGGCACAAGTTTGTTCAACGCAACTGGCACAAGTTTGTTTGACGCAACTGGCAAAAGTTTGTTTAACGCAACTAGCACAAGTTTGTTTGACGCAACTGGCCCAAGTTTGTTCAACGCAACTGGCACAAGTTTGTAGTTCGCAACTGGCACAAGTTTGTTCTACGTAACTGGCACAAGTTTGTCCGACACAACTGGCCCAAGTTTGTTCGACGCAACTGGCCCAAGTTTGTTTGACGCAACTGGCAAAAGTTTGTTTGACACAACTGGCACAAGTTTGTTCTACGCAACTGGCACAAGTTTGTTCGACGCAACTGGCACAAGTTTGTCCGACGCAACTGGCACAAGTGTGTTCGACGCAACTGGCACAAGTTTGTTCGATGCAACTGGCACAAGTTTGTTCTACGCAACTGGCACAAGTTTGTTCTATGCAACTGGCATAAATTTGTTTGACGCAACTGGCCCAAGTTTGTTTGACGCAAATGGGAAAAGTTTTTTGGACACAACTGGCAAAAAGTTTGTTCTACGCAACTGGCACAAGTTTGTTCGACGCAACTGGCCCAAATTTGTTTGACGCAACTGGCAAAAGTTTGTTTGAAACAACTGGCACAAGTTTGTTCAGCGCAACTGGCACAATTTTGTTCTACGCAACTGGCACAAGTTTGTTCTACGCAACTGGCTCAAGTTTGTTCTACGCAACTGGCAGCAGTTTGTTTGACGCAACTGGCTCAAGTTTGTTCTACGCAACTGGCACAAGTTTGTTTGACGCAACTGGCACAAGTTTGTTTGACGCAACTGGCACAAGTTTGTTCTACGCAACTGGCCCAAGTTTGTTTGACGCAACTGGCAGAAGTTTGTTCTACGCAACTGGCACAAGTTTGTTCCACGTAACGGGCACAATTTTGTTTGACGCAACTGGCACAAGTTTGTTTGACAAAACTGGCACAAGTTTGTTCTATGCAACTGGCAAAAGTTTGTTCTGCGCAACTGGCACAAGTTTGTTCGACGCAAGTGGCCCAAGTTTGTTTGACGCAACTGGCAAAAGTTTGTTCTACGCAACTGGCACAAGTTTGTTCGACGCAACTGGCACAAGTTTGTTCGATGCAACTGGCACAAGTTTGTTTGACGCAACTGGCACAAGTTTGTTCGACGCAACTGGCACAAGTTTGTTCGACGCAACTGGCACAAGTTTGTTTAATGCAACTGGCACAATTTTATTCGACCCAACTGGCACAAGTTTGTTTGACACAACTGGCACAAGTTTTTTTGACGCAACCTGCACAAGTTTGTTTGACGCAACTGGCACAAGGTTGTTTGACGCAACTGGCACAAGGTTGTTCTACAAAACTGGCACAAGTTTGTTCTATGCAACTGGCATAAGTTTGTTCTACGCAACTGGCACAAATTTGTTCTACACAACTGGCACAAGTTTGATCTACGCAACTGGCACAAGTTTCCTTGACGCAACTGGCACAAGTTTGTTCAACGCAAGTGGCCCAAGTTTGTTTGACGCAACTGGCACAAGTTTGTTTGACACAACCTGCACAAGTTTGTTCTACGCAACTGGCACAAGTTTGTTCGACGAAACTGGCACAAGTTTGTTCGACGCAACTGGCACAAGTTTGTTCGACGCAACTGGCACAAGTTTGTTCTACGCAACTGGCACAAGTTTGTTCTACGCAACTGGCACAAGTTTGTCTGACACAACTGGCACAAGTTTGTTCTACGCAACTGGCACAAGTTTATCTGACACAACTGGTACAAGTTTGTTCTACGTAACTGGTACAAGTTTGTTCTATGCAACTGGCACAAGTTTGTTTGACGCAACTGGCAAAAGTTTGTTTTATACAACTGGCACAAGTTTGTTTGACACAACTGGCACAAGTTTGTTCTACGCAACTGGCACAAGTTTGTTCGACGCAATTGGCACAAGTTTGTTCTATGCAACTGGCACAAGTGTGTTCGACGCGACTGGCACAAGTTTGTTCAATGCAACTGGCACAAGTTTGTTCTACGCAACTGGCACAAGTTTGTTCTATGCAACTGGCATAAGTTTGTTTGACGCAACTGGCACAAGTTTGTTTGACGCAACTGGCACAAGGTTGTTTGACGCAAATGGCACAAGGTTGCTCTACACAACTGGCACAAGTTTGTTGTATACAACTGGCACAAGTTTGTTTGACGCAACTGGCACATTTTTGTTCTACACAACTGGCACAAGTTTGTTCGACGCAACTGGCACAAGTTTGTTCTACGCAACTGGCACAAGATTGTTCTACACAACTGGCCCAAGTTTGTTCGACGCAACTGGCACAAGTTTGTTCTACGCAACTGGCACAAGTTTGTTCTACACAACTGGCACAAGTTTGTAGGACGCAACTGGCACAAGTTTGTTCTACGCAACTGGCACAAGTTTGTTCTACGCAACTGGCACAAGTTTGTTTGACGTAACTGGCACAAGTTTGTTCATCGCAACTGGGACAAGTTTGTTCTACGCAACTGGCCCAAGTTTGTTCTACGCAACTGGCATGAGTTTGTTCTACCCAACTGGCACAAGTTTGTTCTATGGAACTGGCGCAAGTTTGTTCTGCGCTACTGGCCCATGTTTGTTCTTCGCAACTGGCACGAGTTTGTTCTATGCAACTGGCACAAGTTTGTTCGACGTAACTGGCACAAGTTTGTTCTACGCAACTGGCACAAGTTTGTTCTACTCAACTGGCACAAGTTTGTTCTACGCAACTGGCACAAGTTTGTTCTACGCTACTGGCACAAGTTTGTTCTACTCAACTGGCACAAGTTTGTTCTACGCAACTGGCATAAGTTTGTTCTACACAACTGGCACAAGTTTGTTTGGCGCAACTGGCCCAAGTTTGTTTAACGCAACTGGCAAAAGTTTGTTTGAAACAACTGGCACAAGTTTGTTCTATGCAACTGTCACAAGTTTGTCCAACGCACCTGGCACAAGTTTGTTCGATGCAACTGGCACAAGTTTGTTCGACGCAACTGGCACAAGTTTGTTCCACGCAACTGGAAAATGTTTGTTCTACGCAACTGGCACAAGTTTGTTCTACGCAACTGCCACAAGTTTGTTCTACGCAACTGGCACAAGTTTCTTCAACGCAACTGGCACAAGTATGTTCGACGCAACTGGCACAAGTTTGTTCTACGCAACTGTCTCAAGTTTGTTCTACGCAACTGGCTCAAGTTTGTTTGACGCAACTGGCACAAGTTTCTTTGACGCAACTGGCACAAGTTTGTTCTATGCAACTGGCCCAAGTTTGTTTGAGGCAACTAGCACAAGGTTGTTCTACGCAACTGGCACAAGTTTGTTCTACGTAACTGGCACAAGTTTGTTCTACGCAACTGGCACAAGTTTGTTCTGCGCAACTGGCACAAGTTTGTTTGACACAAATGGCAAAAGTTTATTCTACGTAACTGGCACAAGTTTGTTCTACGCAACTGGCACAAGTTTGGTCTATGCAACTGGCACAAGTTTGTTCTACGCAACTGGCTCAAGTTTGTTCAGCGCAACTGTCACAAGTCTGTTCGACGCAACTGGCACAAGTTTGTTCTACGCAACTGGCTCAAGTTTGTTCTACACAACTGGTACAAGTTTGTTTGACGCAACTGGCACAAGTTTGTTTGACGCAACTGGCCCAAGTTTGTTTGACGTAACTGGCACAAGTTTGTTCTACGCAACTGGCACAAGTTTTTTCTACGTAACTGGCACAAGTTTGTTCTACGCAACTGGCACAAGATTGTTCTACGCAACTGGTACAAGTTTGTTTGACACAAGTGGCACAAGTTTGTTCTACGCAACTGGCACAAGTTTGCTCGACGCAAGTGGCATAAGTTTGTTCTATGCAACTGGCACAAGTTTGTTTGACACAACTGGCACAAGTTTGTTCTACGCAACTGGCACAAGCTTGTTCGATGCAACTGTCACAAGTATGTTTGACGCAACTGGCACAAGCTTGTTCGACGCAACTGGCACAAGTTTGTTCGATGCAACTGGCACAAGTTTGTTCGACGCAACTGGCACAAGTTTTTTTGACGCACTTGGCACAAGTTTTTTTGACGCAACTGGCACAAGTTTGTTCTATGCAACTGGCCAAAGTTTGTTTGACGCAACTGGCACAAGTTTGTTTTACGCAACTGGCACAAGTTTGTTCTACGCAACTGGCACAAAGTTTGTTCGGCGCAACTGGCACAAATTTGTCTAACACAATTAGCACAAGTTTATTCGACCCAACTGGCACAAGTTTGTTTGAAACAACTGGCACAAGTTTGTTGTACACAACTGGCAAAAGTTTGTTTGACACAACTGGCACAAGTTTGCTCGACGCAAGTGGCACAAGTTTGTTCTATGCAACTGGCACAAGTTTGTTTGACACAACTGGCACAAGGTTGTTCTACGCAACTGGCACAAGTTTGTTCGATGCAACTGTCACAAGTTTGTTTGACGCAACTGGCACAAGCTTGTTCGACGCAACTGGCACAGGTTTGTTCGATGCAACTGCCACAAGTTTGTTCGACGCAACTGGCACAAGTTTGTTTGACGCAACTGGCACAAGTTTGTTCTATGCAACTGGCCCAAGATTGTTTGACGCAACTGGCACAAGTTTGTTCTACGCAACTGGCACAAGTTTATTCGATGCAACTGGCACAAGTTTGTTCGGCGCAACTGGCACAAATTTGTCTAACGCAACTAGCACAAGTTTATTCGACCCAACTGGCACAAGTTTGTTTGACACAACTGGCACCAATTTTTTTGATGCAACTGGCACAAGTTTGTTTGACGCAACTGGCACAAGGTTGTTTTATGCAACTGGCACAAGTTTGTTCTATGGAACTGGCACAAGATTGTTCTACGCATCTGTCACAAGTTTGTTCTACACAACTGGCACAAGTTTGTTCTACGCAACTGGCACAAGTTTCTTCGACACAACTGGCACAAGTTTGTTCGATGCAAATGGCACAAGTTTGTTCTATGCAACTGGCATAAATTTGTTTGACGCAACTGGCACAAGTTTGTTTGAAGCAACTGGCACAAGGTTGTTTGACGCAACTGGCACAAGGTTGCTCTACACAACTGGAACAAGTTTGTTCTATGCAACTGGCACAAGTTTGTTTGACGCAACTGGCACAAGTTTTTTCTACGCAACTGGCACAAGTTTCTTCGACGCAACTGGCACAAGTTTGTTCGACACAACTGGCCCAAACTTGTTTGACGCAACTGGCAGAAGTTTGATTGACACAACTGGCACAAGTTTGTTCTACGCAACTGGCATAAGTTTGTTCTACACAACTGGCACAAGTTTGTTTGGCGCAACTGGCCCAAGTTTGTTTGACGCAACTGGCAAAAGTTTGTTTGAAACAACTGGCACAAGTTTGTTCTATGCAACTGTCACAAGTTTGTCCAACACACCTGGCACAAGTTTGTTCGATGCAACTGGCACAAGTTTGTTCGACGCAACTGGCACAAGTTTGTTCCACGCAACTGGAAAATGTTTGTTCTACGCAACTGGCACAAGTTTGTTCTACGCAACTGCCACAAGTTTGTTCTACGCAACTGGCACAAGTTTCTTCAACGCAACTGGCACAAGTATGTTCGACGCAACTGGCACAAGTTTGTTCTACGCAACTGTCTCAAGTTTGTTCTACGCAACTGGCTCAAGTTTGTTTGACGCAACTGGCACAAGTTTCTTTGACGCAACTGGCACAAGTTTGTTCTATGCAACTGGCCCAAGTTTGTTTGAGGCAACTAACACAAGGTTGTTCTACGCAACTGGCACAAGTTTGTTCTACGTAACTGGCACAAGTTTGTTCTACGCAACTGGCACAAGTTTGTTCTGCGCAACTGGCACAAGTTTGTTTGACACAAATGGCAAAAGTTTATTCTACGTAACTGGCACAAGTTTGTTCTACGCAACTGGCACAAGTTTGGTCTATGCAACTGGCACAAGTTTGTTCTACGCAACTGGCTCAAGTTTGTTCAGCGCAACTGTCACAAGTCTGTTCGACGCAACTGGCACAAGTTTGTTCTACGCAACTGGCTCAAGTTTGTTCTACACAACTGGTACAAGTATGTTTGACGCAACTGGCACAAGTTTGTTTGACGCAACTGGCCCAAGTTTGTTTGACGTAACTGGCACAAGTTTGTTCTACGCAACTGGCACAAGTTTTTTCTACGTAACTGGCAAAAGTTTGTTCTACACAACAGGCACAAGATTGTTCTACGCAACTGGTACAAGTTTGTTTGACACAAGTGGCACAAGTTTGTTCTACGCAACTGGCACAAGTTTGTTCGATGCAACTGTCACAAGTATGTTTGACGCAACTGGCACAAGCTTGTTCAACGCAACTGGCACAAGTTTGTTCGATGCAACTGGCACAAGTTTGTTCGACGCAACTGGCACAAGTTTTTTTGACGCACTTGGCACAAGTTTTTTTGACGCAACTGGCACAAGTTTGTTCTATGCAACTGGCCAAAGTTTGTTTGACGCAACTGGCACAAGTTTGTTTTACGCAACTGGCACAAGTTTGTTCTACGCAACTGGCACAAGTTTGTTCGGCGCAACTGGCACAAATTTGTCTAACACAACTAGCACAAGTTTATTCGACCCAACTGGCACAAGTTTGTTTGAAACAACTGGCACAAGTTTGTTGTACGCAACTGGCAAAAGTTTGTTTGACACAACTGGCACAAGTTTGCTCGACGCAAGTGGCACAAGTTTGTTCTATGCAACTGGCACAAGTTTGTTTGACACAACTGGCACAAGTTTGTTCTACGCAACTGGCACAAGTTTGCTCGACGCAAGTGGCATAAGTTTGTTCTATGCAACTGGCACAAGTTTGTTTGACTAAACTGGCATAAGTTTGTTCGACGCAACTGGCACAAGTTTGTTCGACGCAACTGGCACAAGTTTGTTCTACGCAACTGGCACAAGTTTGTTCGACGCAACTGGCAAGAGTTTGTCTGACACAACTGGCACAAGTTTGTTCAACGCAACTGGCACAAGATTGTCTGACACAACTGGCACAAGTTTGTTCTACGTAACTGGTACAAGTTTGTTCTATGCAACTGACACAGGTTTGTTTGACGCAACTGGCAAAAGTTTGTTTTATGCAACTGGCACAAGTTTGTTTGACAAAACTGGCAAAAGTTTGTTCTACACAAATGGCACAAGTTTGTTCGACGCAATTGGCACAAGTTTGTTCTATGCAACTGGCACAAGTGTGTTCGACGCGACTGGCACAAGATTGTTCGATGCAACTGGCACAAGTTTGTTCTACGCAACTGGCACAAGTTTGTTCTATGCAACTGGCATAAATTTGTTTGATGCAACTGGCACAAGTTTGTTTGACGCAACTGGCACAAGGTTGTTTGACGCAAATGGCACAAGGTTGCTCTACACAACTTGCACAAGTTTGTTGTATGCAACTGGCACAAGTTTGTTTGATAAACTGGCACAAGTTTGTTCTACACAACTGCCACAAGTTTGTTCGACGCAACTGGCATAAGTTTTTTCGACGTAACTGGCACAAGTTTGTTCGACGCAACTGGCACAAGTTTGTTCTACGCAACTGGCACAAGTTTGTTTGACGTAACTGGGACAAGTTTGTTCATCGCAACAGGGACAAGTTTGTTCTACGCAACTGGGAAAAGTTTGTTCTACGCAACTGGCACGAGTTTGTTCTACGCAACTGGTACAAGTTTGTTCTATGGAACTGGCGCGAGTTTGTTCTGCGCTACTGGCCCATGTTTGTTCTTCGCAACTGGCACGAGTTTGTTCTATGCAACTGGCACAAGTTTGTTCGACGTAACTGGCACAAGTTTGTTCTACGCAACTTGCACAAATTTGTTCTACGCAACTGGCACAAGTTTGATCTATGCAACTGGCACAAGTTTGTTCTACGCAACTGGCACAAGTTTGTTCTACTCAACTGGCACAAGTTTGTTCTACGCAACTGGCATAAGTTTGTTCTACGCAACTGGCCCAAGTTTGTTTGACGCAACTGGCCCAAGTTTGTTTGACGCAACTGGCAAAAGTTTGTTTGAAACAACTGGCACATGTTTGTTCTACGCAACTGTCACAAGTTTGTCCAACGCACCTGGCACAAGTTTGTTCGATGCAACTGGCACAAGTTTGTTCGACGCAACTGGCACAAGTTTGTTCTACGCAACTGGAAAATGTTTGTTCTACGCAACTGGCACAAGTTTGTTCTACGCAACTGCCACAAGTTTGTTTGAAACAACTGGCACAAGTTTCTTCAACGCAACTGGCACAAGTATGTTCGACGCAACTGGCACAAGTTTGTTCTACGCAACCTACTCAAGTTTGTTCTACGCAACTGGCACAAGTTTGTTTGACGCAACTGGCACAAGTTTCTTTGACGCAACTGGCACAAGTTTGTTCTATGCAACTGGCCCAAGTTTGTTTGAGGCAACTAGCACAAGGTTGTTCTACGCAACTGGCACAAGTTTGTTCTACGTAACTGGCACAAGTTTGTTCTACGCAACTGGCACAAGTTTGTTCTACGCAACTGGCACAAGTTTGTTTGACACAAATGGCAAAAGTTTATTCTACGTAACTGGCACAAGTTTGTTCTACGCAACTGGCACAAGTTTGGTCTACGCAACTGGCACAAGTTAGTTCAACGCAACTGGCTCAAGTTTGTTCTACACAACTGGTACAAGTTTGTTTGACGCAACTGGCACAAGTTTGTTTGACGCAACTGGCACAAGTTTGTTTGACGCAACTGGCCCAAGTTTGTTTGACGCAACTGGCACAAGTTTGTTCTACGCAACTGGCACAAGTTTGTTCTACGTAACTGGCACAAGTTTGTTCTACGCAACTGGCACAAGATTGTTCTACGCAACTGGTACAAGTTTTTTTGACACAAGTGGCACAAGTTTGTTCTACACAACTGGCAAAAGTTTGTTTGACGCAACTGGCACAAGTTTGCTCGACGCAAGGGGCATAAGTTTGTTCTATGCAACTGGCACAAGTTTGTTTGACACAACTGGCACAAGATTGTTCTACGCAACTGGCACAAGTTTGTTCGATGCAACTGTCACAAGTATGTTTGACGCAACTGGCACAAGCTTGTTCGACGCAACTGGCACAAGTTTGTTCGATGCAACTGGCACAAGTTTGTTCGACGCAACTGGCACAAGTTTTTTTGACGCAACTGGCACAAGTTTGTTCTATGCAACTGGCCCAAGTTTGTTCTATGCAACTGGGTCAAGTTTGTTTGACGCAACTGGCACAAGTTTGTTCTACGCAACTGGCACAAGTTTGTTCGGCGCAACTGGCACAAATTTGTCTAACACAACTAGCACAAGTTTATTTGACCCAACTGGCACAAGTTTGTTTGAAACATCTGGCACAAGTTTGTTGTACGCAACTGGCAAAAGTTTGTTTGACACAACTGGCACAAGTTTGCTCGACGCAAGTGGCACAAGTTTGTTCTATGCAACTGGCACAAGTTTGTTTGATACAACTGGCACAAGGTTGTTCTACGCAACTGGCACAAGTTTGTTCGATGCAACTGTCACAAGTTTGTTTGACGCAACTGGCACAAGCTTGTTCGACGCAACTGGCACAGGTTTGTTCGATGCAACTGCCACAAGTTTGTTCGACGCAACTGGCACAAGTTTGTTTGACGCAACTGGCACAAGTTTGTTCTATGCAACTGGCCCAAGATTGTTTGACGCAACTGGCACAAGTTTGTTCTACGCAACTGGCACAAGTTTGTTCGATGCAACTGGCACAAGTTTGTTCGGCGCAACTGGCAGAAATTTGTCTAACGCAACTAGCACAAGTTTATTCGACCCAACTGGCACAAGTTTGTTTGACACAACTGGCATAAATTTTTTTTTGACGCAACTGGCACAAGTTTGTTTGACGCAACTGGCACAAGGTTGTTTTATGCAACTGGCACAAGTTTGTTCTATGGAACTGGCACAAGTTTGTTCTACGCAACTGGCACAAGTTTGTTCTACACAACTGGCACAAGTTTGTTCTACGCAACTGGCACAAGTTTCTTCGACACAACTGGCCCAAGTTTGTTTGAGGCAACTGGCACAAGTTTGTTCTACGCAACTGGCACAAGTTTGTTCGACGAAACTGGCACAAGTTTGTTCGACGCAACTGGCACAAGTTTGTTCTACGCAACTGGCACAAGTTTTTTCTACGCATCTGGCACAAGTTTGTTCTACGGAACTGGCACAAATTTGTTCTGCGCAACTGACACAAGTTTGTCTGACAGAACTGGCACAAGTTTGTTTTACGTAACTGGCACAAGTTTGTTCTATGCAACTGGCACAAGTTTGTTCGACGCAACTGGCACAAGTTTGTTTTATGCAACTGGCACAAGTTTGTTTGACGCAACTGGCACAAGTTTGTTCTACACAACTGGCACAAGTTTGTTCTACGCAACTGGCACAAGTTTGTTTGACACAACTGGCACAAGTTTGTTCTACGTAACTGGCAAAAGTTTGTTTGACGCAACTGGCACAAGTTTGCTCGACGCAAGTGGCACAAGTTTGTTCTATGCAAGTGGCACAAGTTTGTTTGACACAACTGGCACAAGTTTGTTCTACACAACTGGCACAAGTTTGTTCGATGCAACTGTCACAAGTTTGTTTGACGCAACTGGCACAAGCTTGTTCGACGCAACTGGCACAAGTTTGTTCGGTGCAACTGGCACAACTTTGTTCGACGCAACTGGCACAAGTTTGTTTGACGCAACTGGCACAAGTTTGTTTAACGCAACTGGCACAAGTTTGTTCGATGCAACTGGCACAAGTTTGTTCGGCGCAACTGGCACAAATTTGTTTAACGCAACTAGCACAAGTTTATTCGACCCAACTGGCAAAAGTTTGTTTGACACAACTGGCACAAATTTTTTGACGCAACTGGCACAAGTTTGTTTGACGCAACTGGCACAAGGTTGTTTTATGCAAATAACACAAGTTTGTTCTATGGAACTGGCACAAGTTTGTTCTACGCAACTGGCACAAGTTTGTTCTATGCAACTGGCACAAGTTTGTTCTACGCAACTGGCACAAGTTTCTTCTACGCAACTGGCCCAAGTTTGTTTGACGCAACTGGCACAAGTTTGTTTGACACAACTGGCACAAGTTTGTTCTACGCAACTGGCACAAGTTTGTTCGACGAAACTGGCACAAGTTTGTTCTACGCAACTGGCACAAGTTTGTTCTACGGAACTGGCACAAATTTGTTCTGCGCAACTGGCACAAGTTTTTCTGACACAACTGGTACAAGTTTGTTCTACGTAACTGGCACAAGTTTGTTCTACGTAACTGGCACAAGTTTGTTCAACGCAACTGGCACAAGTTTGTTTTATGCAACTGGCACAAGTTTGTTTGATGCAACTGGCACAAGTTTGTTCTACGCAACTGGCACAAGTGTGTTCGACGCAATTGGCACAAGTTTGTCCGACACAACTGGCACAAGTGTGTTCGACGCAACTGGCACAAGTTTGTTCGATGCAACTGGCACAAGTTTGTTCTACGCAACTGGCACAAGTTTGTTCTATGCAACTGGCATAAATTTGTTTGACGCAACTGGCACAAGTTTGTTTGATGCAACTGGCACAAGGTTGTTTGACGCAACTGGCACAAGGTTGCTCTACACAACTGGAACAAGTTTGTTCTATGCAACTGGCACAAGTTTGTTTGACGCAACTGGCACAAGTTTTTTCTACGCAACTGGCACAAGTTTCTTTGACGCAACTGGCACAAGTTTGTTCGACGCAACTGGCCCAAACTTGTTTGACGCAACTGGCAGAAGTTTGATTGACACAACTGGCACAAGTTTGTTCTACGCAACTGGCACAAGTTTGTTCGACGAAACTGGCACAAGTTTGTTCTATGTAATTGACACAAGTTTGTTCGATGCAACTGGCACAAGTTTGTTCGACCCAACTGGCACAAGTTTGTTCGATGCAACAGGCACAAGTTTGTTCTACGCAACTGGCACAAGTTTGTTCTACGCAACTGGCACAAGTTTGTTTGACACAACTGGCACAAGTTTGTTCATCGCAACTGGCACAAGTTTGTTCTACGCAACTGGCCCAAGTTTGTTCTTCGCAACTGTCACGAGTTTGTTCTATGCAACTGGCACAATTTTGTTCGACATAACTGGCACAAGTTTGTTCGACGCAACTGGCACAAATTTGTTCTACGCAACTGGCACAAGTTTTTTGACGCAAATGCCACAAGTTTGTTCTACGCAACTGGCACAAGTTTGTTTGACGCAACTGGCCCAAGTTTGTTTGATGCAACTGGCAAAAGTTTGTTTGAAACAACTGGCACAAGTTTGTTCTACGCAACTGTCACAAGTTTGTTCGACGCAACTGGCACAAGTTTGTCAAACGCAACTGGCACAACTTTGTCCGATCAACTGGCACAAGTTTGGTCGACGCAACTGGCACAAGTTTGTTCTACGCAACTGGAAAATGTTTGTTCTACGCAACTGGCACAAGTTTGTTCTACGCAACTGATTCAAGTTTGTTCTACGCAACTGGCACAAGTTTGTTCTACGCAACTGGCACAAGTTTGTTTGACGCAACTGGCAAAAGTTTGTTTAAAGCAACTAGTACAAGTTTGTTTGACGCAACTGGCCCAAGTTTGTTCAACGCAACTGGCACAAGTTTGTAGTTCGCAACTGGCACAAGTTTGTTCTACGTAACTGGCAAAAGTTTGTTTGACACAACTGGCACAAGTTTGTTCTACGCAACTGGCACAAGTTTGTTCGACGCAACTGGCACAAGTTTGTCTGACGCAACTGGCATAAGGTTGTTCTACGCAACTGGCACAAGTTTGTTCGACGCAACTGGCACAAGTTTGTCCGACGCAACTGGCACAAGTGTGTTCGACGCAACTGGCACAAGTTTGTTCGATGCAACTGGCACAAGTTTGTTCTATGCAACTGGCACAAGTTTGTTCTATGCAACTGGCATAAATTTGTTTGACGCAACTGACCCAAGTTTGTTTGACGCAACTGGGAAAAGTTTTTTGGACACAACTGGCAAAAAGCTTGTTCTACGCAACTGGCACAAGTTTGTTCGACGCAACTGGCCCAAGTTTGTTTGACGCAACTGGCAAAAGTTTGTTTGAAACAACTGGCACAAGTTTGTTCAGCGCAACTGGCACAATTTTGTTCTACACAATTGGCACAAGTTTGTTCTACGCAACTGGCTCAAGTTTGTTCTGCGCAACTGGCACAAGTTTGTTTGACACAACTGGCTCAAGTTTGTTCTACGCAACTGGCACAAGTTTGTTTGAGGCAACTAGCACAAGGTTGTTCTACGCAACTGGCACAAGTTTGTTCTACGTAACTGGCACAAGTTTGTTCTACGCAACTGGCACAAGTTTGTTTGACGCAACTGGCACAAGTTTCTTTGACGCAACTGGCACAAGTTTGTTCTATGCAACTGGCCCAAGTTTGTTTGAGGCAACTGGCACAAGGTTGTTCTACGCAACTGGCACAAGTTTGTTCTACGTAACTGGCACAAGTATGTTCTACGCAACTGGCACAAGTTTGTTCTAAGCAAATGGCACAAGTTTGTTTGACACAAATGGCAAAAGTTTATTCTACGTAACTGGCACAAGTTTGTTCTACGCAACTGGCACAAGTTTGGTCTATGCAACTGGCACAAGTTTGTTCCATGCAACTGGCTCAAGTTTGTTCAAAGCAACTGTCACAAGTCTGTTCGACGCAACTGGCACAAGTTTGTTCTACGCAACTGGCTCAAGTTTGTTCTACACAACTGGTACAAGTTTGTTTGACGCAACTGGCACAAGTTTGTTTGACGCAACTGGCCCAAGTTTGTTTGACGCAACTGGCACAAGTTTGTTCTACGCAACTGGCACAAGTTTGTTCTACGTAACTGGCACAAGTTTGTTCTATGCAACTGGCACAAGATTGTTCTACGCAACTGGTACAAGTTTGTTTGACACAAGTGGCACAAGTTTGTTCTACGCAACTGGCAAAAGTTTGTTTGACGCAACTGGCACAAGTTTACTCGACGCAAGTGGCATAAGTTTGTTCTATGCAACTGGCACAAGTTTGTTTGACACAACTGGCACAAGTTTGTTCTACGCAACTGGCACAAGTTTGTTCGATGTAACTGTCACAAGTATGTTTGACGCAACTGGCACAAGCTTGTTCGACGCAACTGGCACAAGTTTGTTCGATGCAACTGGCACAAGTTTGTTCGACGCAACTGGCACAAGTTTTTTTGACGCAACTGGCACAAGTTTGTTCTATGCAACTGGGTCAAGTTTGTTTGACGCAACTGGCACAAGTTTGTTCTACGCAACTGGCACAAGTTTGTTCGGCGCAACTGGCACAAATTTGTCTAACACAACTAGCACAAGTTTATTCGACCCAACTGGCACAAGTTTGTTTGAAACAACTGGCACAAGTTTGTTGTACGCAACTGGCAAAAGTTTGTTTGACACAACTGGCACAAGTTTGCTCGACGCAAGTGGCACAAGTTTGTTCTATGCAAATGGCACAAGTTTGTTTGACACAACTGGCACAAGGTTGTTCTACGCAACTGGCACAAGTTTGTTCGATGCAACTGTCACAAGTTTGTTTGACACAACTGGCACAAGCTTGTTCGACGCAACTGGCACAGGTTTGTTCGATGCAACTGCCACAAGTTTGTTCTATGCAACTGGCACAAGTTTGTTTGACGCAACTGGCACAAGTTTGTTCTATGCAACTGGCCCAAGATTGTTTGACGCAACTGGCACAAGTTTGTTCTACGCAACTGGCACAAGTTTGTTCGATGTAACTGGCACAAGTTTGTTCGGCGCAACTGGCACAAATTTGTCTAACGCAACTAGCACAAGTTTATTCGACCCAACTGGCACAAGTTTGTTTGACACAACTGGCACTAATTTTTTTGACGCAACTGGCACAAGTTTGTTTGACGCAACTGGCACAAGGTTGTTTTATGCAACTGGCACAAGTTTGTTCTATGGAACTGGCACAAGTTTGTTCTACGCAACTTGCACAAGTTTGTTCTACACAACTGGCACAAGTTTGTTCTACGCAACTGGCACAAGTTTCTTCGACACAACTGGCTCAAGTTTGTTCTACGCAACTGGCACAAGTTTGTTCGACGAAACTGGCACAAGTTTGTTCGACGCAACTGGCACAAGTATGTTCTACGCAACTGGCACAAGTTTTTTCTACGCAACTGGCACAAGTTTGTTCTACGGAACTGGCACAAATTTGTTCTGCGCAACTGACACAAGTTTGTCTGACACAACTGGCATAAGTTTGTTCTACGTAACTGGCACAAGTTTGTTCTATGCAACTGGCACAAGTTTGTTCGAAGCAACTGGCACAAGTATGTTTTATGCAACTGGCACAAGTTTGTTTGACGCAACTGGCACAAGTTTGTTCTACGTAACTGGCACAAGTTTGTTCTACACAACTGGCACAAATTTGTTCTACGCAACTGGCACAAGTTTGTTTGACACAACTGGCACAAGTTTGTTCTACGTAACTGGCAAAAGTTTGTTTGACGCAACTGGCACAAGTTTGCTCGACGCAAGTGGCACAAGTTTGTTCTATGCAACTGGCACAAGTTTGTTTGACACAACTGGCACAAGTTTGTTCTACACAACTGGCACAAGTTTGTTCGATGCAACTGTCACAAGTTTGTTTGACGCAACTGGCAAAAGCTTGTTCGACGCAACTGGCACAAGTTTGTTCGGTGCAACTGGCACAACTTTGTTCGACGCAACTGGCACAAGTTTGTTTGACGCAACTGGCACAAGTTTGTTTAACGCAACTGGCACAAGTTTGTTCGATGCAACTGGCACAAGTTTGTTCGGCGCAACTGGCACAAATTTGTTTAACGCAACTAGCACAAGTTTATTCGACCCAACTGGCAAAAGTTTGTTTGACACAACTGGCACAAATTTTTTGACGCAACTGGCACAAGTTTGTTTGACGCAACTGGCTCAAGGTTGTTTTATGCAAATAGCACAAGTTTGTTCTATGGAACTGGCACAAGTTTGTTCTACGCAACTGGCACAAGTTTGTTCTATGCAACTGGCACAAGTTTGTTCTACGCAACTGGCACAAGTTTCTTCGACGCAACTGGCCCAAGTTTGTTTAACGCAACTGGCACAAGTTTGATTGACACAACTGGCACAAGTTTGTTCTTCGCAACTGGCACAAGTTTGTTCGACGAAACTGGCACAAGTTTGTTCTACGCAACTGGCACAAGTTTGTTCTACGGAACTGGCACAAATTTGTTCTGCGCAACTGGCACAAGTTTTTCTGACACAACTGGCACAAGTTTGTTCAACGTAACTGGCACAAGTTTGTTCTACGTAACTGGCACAAGTTTGTTCGACGCAACTGGCACAAGTTTGTTTTATGCAACTGGCACAAGTTTGTTTGATACAACTGGCACAAGTTTGTTCTACGCAACTGGCACAATTTTGTTCGACGCAATTGGCACAAGTTTGTCCGACACAACTGGCACAAGTGTGTTCGACGCAACTGGCAAAAGTTTGTTCGATGCAACTGGCACAAGTTTGTTCTATGCAACTGGCACAAGTTTGTTCTATGCAACTGGCATAAATTTGTTTGACGCAACTGGCACAAGTTTGTTGGACGCAACTGGCACAAGGTTGTTTGACGCAACTGGCACAAGGTTGCTCTACACAACTGGAACAAGTTTGTTCTATGCAACTGGCACAAGTTTGTTTGACGCAACTGGCACAAGTTTTTTCTACGCAACTGGCACAAGTTTCTTCGACGCAACTGGCACAAGTTTGTTCGACGCAACTGGCCCAAACTTGTTTGACGCAACTGGCAGAAGTTTGATTGACACAACTGGCACAAGTTTGTTCTACGCAACTGGCACAAGTTTGTTCGACGAAACTGGCACAAGTTTGTTCTATGTAATTGACACAAGTTTGTTCGATGCAACTGGCACAAGTTTGTTCGACCCAACTGGCACAAGTTTGTTCGATGCAACAGGCACAAGTTTGTTCTACGCAACTGGCACAAGTTTGTTCTACGCAACTGGCACAAGTTTGTTTGACACAACTGGCACAAGTTTGTTCATCGCAACTGGCACAAGTTTGTTCTACGTAACTGGCCCAAGTTTGTTCTTTGCAACTGTCACGAGTTTGTTCTATGCAACTGGCACATTTTTGTTCGACACAACTGGCACAAGTTTGTTCTACGCAACTGGCACAAATTTGTTCTACGCAACTGGCACAAGTTTTTTGACGCAAATGCCACAAGTTTGTTCTACGCAACTGGCACAAGTTTGTTTGACGCAACTGGCCCAAGTTTGTTTGACGCAACTGGCAAAAGTTTGTTTGAAACAACTGGCACAAGTTTGTTCTACGCAACTGTCACAAGTTTGTTCAACGCAACTGGCACAAGTTTGTCAAACGCAACTGGCACAACTTTGTCCGATCAACTGGCACAAGTTTGTTCGACGCAACTGGCACAAGTTTGTTCTACGCAACTGGAAAATGTTTGTTCTACGCAACTGGCACAAGTTTGTTCTACGCAACTGATTCAAGTTTGTTCTACGCAACTGGCACAAGTTTGTTCAACGCAACTGGCACAAGTTTGTTTGACGCAACTGGCAAAAGTTTGTTTAACGCAACTAGTACAAGTTTGTTTGACGCAACTGGCCCAAGTTTGTTCAACGCAACTGGCACAAGTTTGTAGTTCGCAACTGGCACAAGTTTGTTCTACGTAACTGGCACAAGTTTGTCCGACACAACTGGCCCAAATTTGTTCGACGCAACTGGTCCTAGTTTGTTTGACGCAACTGGCAAAAGTTTGTTTGTTACAACTGGCACAAGTTTGTTCTACGCAACTGGCACAAGTTTGTTCGACGCAACTGGCACAAGTTTGTCTGACGCAACTGGCATAAGTTTGTTCTACGCAACTGGCACAAGTTTGTTCGACGCAACTGGCACAAGTTTGTCCGACGCAACTGGCACAAGTGTGTTCGACGCAACTGGCACATGTTTGTTCGATGCAACTGGCACAAGTTTGTTCTACGCAACTGGCACAAGTTTGTTCTATGCAACTGGCATAAATTTGTTTGACGCAACTGGCCAAAGTTTGTTTGACGCAACTGGGAAAAGTTTTTTGGACACAACTGGCAAAAAGTTTATTCTACGTAACTGGCACAAGTTTGTTCGACGCAACTGGCCCAAGTTTGTTTGACACAACTGGCAAAAGTTTGTTTGAAACAACTGGCACAAGTTTGTTCAGCGCAACTGGCACAATTTTGTTCTACACAATTGGCACAAGTTTGTTCTACGCAACTGGCTCAAGTTTGTTCTACGCAACTGGCACAAGTTTGTTTGACGCAACTGGCTCAAGTTCGTTATACGCAACTGGCACAAGTTTGTTTGAGGCAACTAGCACAAGGTTGTTCTACGCAACTGGCACAAGTTTGTTCTACGTAACTGGCACAAGTTTGTTCTACGCAACTGGCACAAGTTTGTTTGGCGCAACTGGCACAAGTTTCTTTGACGCAACTGGCACAAGTTTGTTCTATGCAACTGGCCCAAGTTTGTTTGAGGCAACTGGCACAAGGTTGTTCTACGCAACTGGCACAAGTTTGTTCTACGTAACTGGCACAAGTTTGTTCTACGCAACTGGCACAAGTTTGTTCTACGCAACTGGCAGAAGTTTGTTTGACACAAATGGCAAAAGTTTATTCTACGTAACTGGCACAAGTTTGTTCTACGCAACTGGCACAAGTTTGGTCTATGCAACTGGCACAAGTTTGTTCAACGCAACTGTCACAAGTCTGTTCGACGCAACTGGCACAAGTTTGTTCTACGCAACTGGCTCAAGTTTGTTCTACACAACTGGTACAAGTTTGTTTGACGCAACTGGCACAAGTTTGTTTGACGCAACTGGCCCAAGTTTGTTTGACGCAACTGGCACAAGTTTGTTCTACGCAACTGGCACAAGTTTGTTCTACGTAACTGGCACAAGTTTGTTCTACGCAACTGGCACAAGATTGTTCTACGCAACTGGTACAAGTTTGTTTGACACAAGTGGCACAAGTTTGTTCTACGCAACTGGCAAAAGTTTGTTTGACGCAACTGGCACAAGTTTGCTCGATGCAAGTGGCATAAGTTTGTTCTATGCAACTGGCACAAGTTTGTTTGACACAACTGGCACAAGTTTGTTCTACGCAACTGGCACAAGTTTGTTCGATGCAACTGTCACAAGTATGTTTGACGCAACTGGCACAAGCTGGTTCGACGCAACTGGCACAAGTTTGTTCGATGCAACTGGCACAAGTTTGTTCGACGCAACTGGCACAAGTTTTTTTGACGCAACTGGCACAAGTTTGTTCTATGCAACTGGGTCAAGTTTGTTTGACGCAACTGGCACAAGTTTGTTCTACGCAACTGGTACAAGTTTGTTCTATGCAACTGGCACAAGGTTGTTCAGCGCAACTGGCACAAATTTGTCTAACACAACTAGCACAAGTTTATTCGACCCAACTGGCACAAGTTTGTTTGAAACAACTGGCACAAGTTTGTTGTACGCAACTGGCAAAAGTTTGTTTGACACAACTGGCTCAAGTTTGCTCGACGCAAGTGGCACAAGTTTGTTCTATGCAACTGGCACAAGTTTGTTTGACACAACTGGCACAAGGTTGTTCTACGCAACTGGCACAAGTTTGTTCGATGCAACTGTCACAAGTTTGTTTGACACAACTGGCACAAGCTTGTTCGACACAACTGGCACAGGTTTGTTCGATGCAACTGCCACAAGTTTGTTCGACGCAACTGGCACAAGTTTGTTCTACGCAACTGGCACAAGTTTGTTCGACGCAACTGGCACAAGTTTGTCTGACGCAACTGGCATAAGTTTGTTCTACGCAACTGGCACAAGTTTGTTCGACGCAACTGGCACAAGTTTGTCCGACGCAACTGGCACAAGTGTGTTCGACGCAACTGGCACAAGTTTGTTCGATGCAACTGGCACAAGTTTGTTCTACGCAACTGGCACAAGTTTGTTCTATGCAACTGGCATAAATTTGTTTGACGCAACTGGCCAAAGTTTGTTTGACGCAACTGGGAAAAATTTTTTGGACACAACTGGCAAAAAGTTTATTCTACGTAACTGGCACAAGTTTGTTCGACGCAACTGGCCCAAGTTTGTTTGACGCAACTGGCAAAAGTTTGTTTGAAACAACTGGCACAAGTTTGTTCAGCGCAACTGGCACAATTTTGTTCTACACAATTGGCACAAGTTTGTTCTACGCAACTGGCTCAAGTTTGTTCTACGCAACTGGCACAAGTTTGTTTGACGCAACTGGCTCAAGTTCGTTATACGCAACTGGCACAAGTTTGTTTGAGGCAACTAGCACAAGGTTGTTCTACGCAACTGGCACAAGTTTGTTCTACGTAACTGGCACAAGTTTGTTCTACGCAACTGGCACAAGTTTGTTTGGCGCAACTGGCACAAGTTTCTTTGACGCAACTGGCACAAGTTTGTTCTATGCAACTGGCCCAAGTTTGTTTGAGGCAACTGGCACAAGGTTGTTCTACGCAACTGGCACAAGTTTGTTCTACGTAACTGGCACAAGTTTGTTCTACGCAACTGGCACAAGTTTGTTCTACGCAACTGGCAGAAGTTTGTTTGACACAAATGGCAAAAGTTTATTCTACGTAACTGGCACAAGTTTGTTCTACGCAACTGGCACAAGTTTGGTCTATGCAACTGGCACAAGTTTGTTCAACGCAACTGTCACAAGTCTGTTCGACGCAACTGGCACAAGTTTGTTCTACGCAACTGGCTCAAGTTTGTTCTACACAACTGGTACAAGTTTGTTTGACGCAACTGGCACAAGTTTGTTTGACGCAACTGGCCCAAGTTTGTTTGACGCAACTGGCACAAGTTTGTTCTACGCAACTGGCACAAGTTTGTTCTACGTAACTGGCACAAGTTTGTTCTACGCAACTGGCACAAGATTGTTCTACGCAACTGGTACAAGTTTGTTTGACACAAGTGGCACAAGTTTGTTCTACGCAACTGGCAAAAGTTTGTTTGACGCAACTGGCACAAGTTTGCTCGATGCAATTGGCATAAGTTTGTTCTATGCAACTGGCACAAGTTTGTTTGACACAACTGGCACAAGTTTGTTCTACGCAACTGGCACAAGTTTGTTCGATGCAACTGTCACAAGTATGTTTGACGCAACTGGCACAAGCTGGTTCGACGCAACTGGCACAAGTTTGTTCGATGCAACTGGCACAAGTTTGTTCGACGCAACTGGCACAAGTTTTTTTGACGCAACTGGCACAAGTTTGTTCTATGCAACTGGGTCAAGTTTGTTTGACGCAACTGGCACAAGTTTGTTCTACGCAACTGGTACAAGTTTGTTCTATGCAACTGGCACAAGGTTGTTCAGCGCAACTGGCACAAATTTGTCTAACACAACTAGCACAAGTTTATTCGACCCAACTGGCACAAGTTTGTTTGAAACAACTGGCACAAGTTTGTTGTACGCAACTGGCAAAAGTTTGTTTGACACAACTGGCTCAAGTTTGCTCGACGCAAGTGGCACAAGTTTGTTCTATGCAACTGGCACAAGTTTGTTTGACACAACTGGCACAAGGTTGTTCTACGCAACTGGCACAAGTTTGTTCGATGCAACTGTCACAAGTTTGTTTGACACAACTGGCACAAGCTTGTTCGACGCAACTGGCACAGGTTTGTTCGATGCAACTGCCACAAGTTTGTTCGACGCAACTGGCACAAGTTTGTTTGACGCAACTGGCACAAGTTTGTTCTATGCAACTGGCCCAAGATTGTTTGACGCAACTGGCACAAGTTTGTTCTACGGAACTGGCACAAGTTTGTTCGATGTAACTGGCACAAGTTTGTTCGGCGCAACTGGCACAAATTTGTCTAACGCAACTAGCACAAGTTTATTCGACCCAACTCGCACAAGTTTGTTTGACACAACTGGCACCAATTTTTTTGACGCAACTGGCACAAGTTTGTTTGACACAACTGGCACAAGGTTGTTTTATGCAACTGGCACATGTTTGTTCTATGGAACTGGCACAAGTTTGTTCTATGCAACTGGCACAAGTTTGTTCTACACAACTGGCACAAGTTTGTTCTACGCAACTGGCACAAGTTTGTTTGACGCAACTGGCACAAGTTTGTTTGACACAACTGGCACAAGTTTGTTCTACGCAACTGGCACAAGTTTGTTCGACGAAACTGGCACAAGTTTGTTCTACGCAACTGGCACAAGTTTGTTCTACGGAACTGGCACAAATTTGTTCTGCGCAACTGGCACAAGTTTTTCTGACACAACTGGCACAAGTTTGTTCAACGTAACTGGCACAAGTTTGTTCTACGTAACTGGCACAAGTTTGTTCGACGCAACTGGCACAAGTTTGTTTTATGCAACTGGCACAAGTTTGTTTGATACAACTGGCACAAGTTTGTTCTACGCAACTGGCACAAGTTTGTTCGACGCAATTGGCACAAGTTTGTCCGACACAACTGGCACAAGTGTGTTCGACGCAACTGGCAAAAGTTTGTTCGATGCAACTGGCACAAGTTTGTTCTATGCAACTGGCACAAGTTTGTTCTATGCAACTGGCATAAATTTGTTTGACGCAACTGGCACAAGTTTGTTGGACGCAACTGGCACAAGGTTGTTTGACGCAACTGGCACAAGGTTGCTCTACACAACTGGAACAAGTTTGTTCTATGCAACTGGCACAAGTTTGTTTGACGCAACTGGCACAAGTTTTTTCTACGCAACTGGCACAAGTTTCTTCGACGCAACTGGCACAAGTTTGTTCGACGCAACTGGCCCAAACTTGTTTGACGCAACTGGCAGAAGTTTGATTGACACAACTGGCACAAGTTTGTTCTACGCAACTGGCACAAGTTTGTTCGACGAAACTGGCACAAGTTTGTTCTATGTAATTGACACAAGTTTGTTCGATGCAACTGGTACAAGTTTGTTCGACCCAACTGGCACAAGTTTGTTCGATGCAACAGGCACAAGTTTGTTCTACGCAACTGGCACAAGTTTGTTCTACGCAACTGGCACAAGTTTGTTTGACACAACTGGCACAAGTTTGTTCATCGCAACTGGCACAAGTTTGTTCTACGCAACTGGCCCAAGTTTGTTCTTTGCAACTGTCACGAGTTTGTTCTATGCAACTGGCACATTTTTGTTCGACACAACTGGCACAAGTTTGTTCTACGCAACTGGCACAAATTTGTTCTACGCAACTGGCACAAGTTTTTTGACGCAAATGCCACAAGTTTGTTCTACGCAACTGGCACAAGTTTGTTTGACGCAACTGGCCCAAGTTTGTTTGACGCAACTGGCAAAAGTTTGTTTGAAACAACTGGCACAAGTTTGTTCTACGCAACTGTCACAAGTTTGTTCAACGCAACTGGCACAAGTTTGTCAAACGCAACTGGCACAACTTTGTCCGATCAACTGGCACAAGTTTGTTCGACGCAACTGGCACAAGTTTGTTCTACGCAACTGGAAAATGTTTGTTCTACGCAACTGGCACAAGTTTGTTCTACGCAACTGATTCAAGTTTGTTCTACGCAACTGGCACAAGTTTGTTCAACGCAACTGGCACAAGTTTGTTTGACGCAACTGGCAAAAGTTTGTTTAACGCAACTAGTACAAGTTTGTTTGACGCAACTGGCCCAAGTTTGTTCAACGCAACTGGCACAAGTTTGTAGTTCGCAACTGGCACAAGTTTGTTCTACGTAACTGGCACAAGTTTGTCCGACACAACTGGCCCAAGTTTGTTCGACGCAACTGGTCCTAGTTTGTTTGACGCAACTGGCAAAAGTTTGTTTGTTACAACTGGCACAAGTTTGTTCTACGCAACTGGCACAAGTTTGTTCGACGCAACTGGCACAAGTTTGTTTGACGCAACTGGCACAAGTTTGTTCTATGCAACTGGCCCAAGATTGTTTGACGCAACTGGCACAAGTTTGTTCTACGGAACTGGCACAAGTTTGTTCGATGTAACTGGCACAAGTTTGTTCGGCGCAACTGGCACAAATTTGTCTAACGCAACTAGCACAAGTTTATTTGACCCAACTCGCACAAGTTTGTTTGACACAACTGGCACCAATTTTTTTGACGCAACTGGCACAAGTTTGTTTGACACAACTGGCACAAGGTTGTTTTATGCAACTGGCACAAGTTTGTTCTATGGAACTGGCACAAGTTTGTTCTACGCAACTGGCACAAGTTTGTTCTACACAACTGGCACAAGTTTGTTCTACGCAACTGGCACAAGTTTCTTCGACACAACTGGCCCAAGTTTGTTTGAGGCAACTGGCACAAGTTTGTTCTACGCAACTGGCACAAGTTTGTTCGACGAAACTGGCACAAGTTTGTTCGACGCAACTGGCACAAGTTTGTTCTACGCAACTGGCACAAGTTTTTTCTACGCAACTGGCACAAGTTTGTTCTACGGAACTGGCACAAATTTGTTCTGCGCAACTGACACAAGTTTGTCTGACACAACTGGCACAAGTTTGTTCTACGTAACTGGCACAAGTTTGTTCTATGCAACTGGCACAAGTTTGTTCGACGCAACTGGCCCAAGTTTGTTTTATGCAACTGGCACAAGTTTGTTTGACGCAACTGGCACAAGTTTGTTCTACGTAACTGGCACAAGTTTGTTCTACACAACTGGCACAAGTTTGTTCTACGCAACTGGCACAAGTTTGTTTGACACAACTGGCACAAGTTTGTTCTACGTAACTGGCAAAAGTTTGTTTGACGCAACTGGCACAAGTTTGCTCGACGCAAGTGGCACAAGTTTGTTCTATGCAACTGGCACAAGTTTGTTTGACAAAACTGGCACAAGTTTGTTCTACACAACTGGCACAAGTTTGTTCGATGCAACTGTCACAAGTTTGTTTTATGCAACTGGCACAAGCTTGTTCGACGCAACTGGCACAAGTTTGTTCGGTGCAACTGGCACAACTTTGTTCGACGCAACTGGCACAAGTTTGTTTGACGCAACTGGCACAAGTTTGTTTAACGCAACTGGCACAAGTTTGTTCGATGCAACTGGCACAAGTTTGTTCGGCGCAACTGGCACAAATTTGTTTAACGCAACTAGCACAAGTTTATTCGACCCAACTGGCAAAAGGTTGTTTGACACAACTGGCACAAATTTTTTGACGCAACTGGCACAAGTTTGTTTGACGCAACTGGCACAAGGTTGTTTTATGCAAATAGCACAAGTTTGTTCTATGGAACTGGAAAAAGTTTGTTCTACGCAACTGGCACAAGTTTGTTCTATGCAACTGGCAGAAGTTTGTTCTACGCAACTGGCACAAGTTTCTTCGACGCAACTGGCCCAAGTTTGTTTGACGCAACTGGCACAAGTTTGTTTGACACAACTGGCACAAGTTTGTTCTACGCAACTGGCACAAGTTTGTTCGACGAAACTGGCACAAGTTTGTTCTACGCAACTGGCACAAGTTTGTTCTACGGAACTGGCACAAATTTGTTCTGCGCAACTGGCACAAGTTTTTCTGACACAACTGGCACAAGTTTGTTCTACGTAACTGGCACAAGTTTGTTCTATGTAACTGGCACAAGTTTGTTCGACGCAACTGGCACAAGTTTGTTTTATGCAACTGGCACAAGTTTGTTTGATACAACTGGCACAAGTTTGTTCTACGCAACTGGCACAAGTTTGTTCGACGCAATTGGCACAAGTTTGTCCGACACAACTGGCACAAGTGTGTTCGACGCAACTGGCACAAGTTTGTTCGATGCAACTGGCACAAGTTTGTTCTACGCAACTGGCACAAGTTTGTTCTATGCAACTGGCATAAATTTGTTTGACGCAACTGGCACAAGTTTGTTTGACGCAACTGGCACAAGGTTGTTTGACGCAACTGGCACAAGGTTGCTCTACACAACTGGAACAAGTTTGTTCTGTGCAACTGGCACAAGTTTGTTTGACGCAACTGGCACAAGTTTTTTCTACGCAACTGGCACAAGTTTCTTCGACGCAACTGGCACAAGTTTGTTCGACGCAACTGGCCCAAACTTGTTTGACGCAACTGGCAGAAGTTTGATTGACACAACTGGCACAAGTTTGTTCTATGCAACTGGCACAAGTTTGTTCGACGAAACTGGCACAAGTTTGTTCTATGTAATTGACACAAGTTTGTTCGATGCAACTGGCACAAGTTTGTTCGACCCAACTGGCACAAGTTTGTTCGATGCAACAGGCACAAGTTGGTTCTACGCAACTGGCACAAGTTTGTTCTACGCAACTGGCACATGTTTGTTTGACACAACTGGCACAAGTTTGTTCATCGCAACTGGCACAAGTTTGTTCTACGCAACTGGCCCAAGTTTGTTCTTCGCAACTGTCACGAGTTTGTTCTATGCAACTGGCACAATTTTGTTCTACGCAACTGGCACAAGTTTGTTCTACGCAACTGGCACAAATTTGTTCTACGCAACTGGCACAAGTTTTTTGACGCAAATGCCACAAGTTTGTTCTACGCAACTGGCACAAGTTTGTTTGACACAACTGGCCCAAGTTTGTTTGACGCAACTGGCAAAAGTTTGTTTGAAACAACTGGCACAAGTTTGTTCTACGCAACTGTCACAAGTTTGTTCAACGCAACTGGCACAAGTTTGTCAAACGCAACTGGCACAACTTTGTCCGATCAACTGGCACAAGTTTGTTCGACGCAACTGGAACAAATTTGTTCTGCGCAACTGGAAAATGTTTGTTCTACGCAACTGGCACAAGTTTGTTCTACGCAACTGATTGAAGTTTGTTCTACGCAACTGGCACAAGTTTGTTCAACGCAACTGGCACAAGTTTGTTTGACACAACTGGCAAAAGTTTGTTTAACGCAACTAGTACAAGTTTGTTTGACGCAACTGGCCCAAGTTTGTTCAACGCAACTGGCACAAGTTTGTAGTTCGCAACTGGCACAAGTTTGTTCTACGTAACTGGCACAAGTTTGTCCGACACAACTGGCCCAAGTTTGTTCGACGCAACTGGTCCAAGTTTGTTTGACGCAACTGGCAAAAGTTTGTTTGACACAACTGGCACAAGTTTGTTCTACGCAACTGGCACAAGTTTGTTCGACGCAACTGGCACAAGTTTGTCTGACGCAACTGGCATAAGTTTGTTCTACGCAACTGGCACAAGTTTGTTCGACGCAACTGGCACAAGTTTGTCCGACGCAACTGGCACAAGTGTGTTCGACGCAACTGGCACAAGTTTGTTCGATGCAACTGGCACAAGTTTGTTCTACGCAACTGGCACAAGTTTGTTCTATGCAACTGGCATAAATTTGTTTGACGCAACTGGCCCAAGTTTGTTTGACGCAACTGGGAAAAGTTTTTTGGACACAACTGGCAAAAAGTTTGTTCTACGCAACTGGCACAAGTTTGTTCGACGCAACTGGCCCAAGTTTGTTTGACGCAACTGGCAAAAGTTTGTTTGAAACAACTGGCACAAGTTTGTTCAGCGCAACTGGCACAATTTTGTTCTACACAATTGGCACAAGTTTGTTCTACGCAACTGGCTCAAGTTTGTTCTACGCAACTGGCGCAAGTTTGTTTGACGCAACTGGCTCAAGTTTGTTCTACGCAACTGGCACAACTTTGTTTGTCGCAACTGGCACAAGTTTGTTTGACGCAACTTGCACAAGTTTGTTCTACGCAACTGGCCCAAGTTTGTTTGACGCAACTGGCAGAAGTTTGTTCTACGCAACTGGCACAAGTTTGTTCCACGTAACGGGCACAAGTTTGTTTGACGCAACTGGCCCAAGTTTGTTTGACAAAACTGGCACAAGTTTGTTCTACGCAACTGGCAAAAGTTTGTTCTGCGCAACTGGCACAAGTTTGTTCGACGCAAGTGGCACAAGTTAGTTCTATGCAACTGGCACAAGTTTGTTCTACGCAAGTGGCACAAGTTTGTTCGACGCAACTGGCACAAGTTTGTTCGATGCAACTGGCACAAGTTTGTTTGACGCAACTGGCACAAGTTTGTCTGACGCAACTGGCACAAGTTTGTTCGACGCAACTGGCACAAGTTTTTGTTTAAAGCAACTGGCACAATTTTATTCGACCCAACTGGCACAAGTTTGTTTGACACAACTGGCACAAGTTTTTTTGACGCAACCTGCACAAGTTTGTTTGACGCAACTGGCACAAGGTTGTTTGACGCAACTGGCACAAGGTTGTTCTACAAAACTGGCACAAGTTTGTTCTATGCAACTGGCATAAGTTTGTTCTACGCAACTGGCACAAGTTTGTTCTACACAACTGGCACAAGTTTGTTCTACGCAACTGGCACAAGTTTCCTCGCGGCAACTGGCACAAGTTTGTTCAACGCAACTGGCACAAGTTGGTTTGATGCAACTGGCACAAGTTTGTTTGACACGACTGGCACAAGTTTGTTCTACGCAACTGGCACAAGTTTGTTCGACGAAACTGGCACAAGTTTCTTCGACGCAACTGGCACAAGTTTGTTCGACGCAACTGGCACAAGTTTGTTCTACGCAACTGGCACAAGTTTGTTTTACGCAACTGGCACAAGTTTGTCTGACACAACTGGCACAAGTTTGTTCTACGCAACTGGCACAAGTTTGTCTGACACAACTGGCACAAGTTTGTTCTACGTAACTGGTACAAGTTTGTTCTATGCAACTGACACAAGTTTGTTTGACGCAACTGGCAAAAGTTTGTTTTATGCAACTGGCACAAGTTTGTTTGACACAACTGGCACAAGTTTGTTCTACGCAACTGGCACAAGTTTGTTCGACGCAATTGGCACAAGTTTGTTCTATGCAACTGGCACAAGTGTGTTCGACGCGACTGGCACAAGTTTGTTCGATGCAACTGGCACAAGTTTGTTCTACGCAACTGGCACAAGTTTGTTCTATGCAACTGGCATAAATTTGTTTGACGCAACTGGCACAAGTTTGTTTGACGTAACTGGCACAAGGTTGTTTGACGCAAATGGCACAAGGTTGCTCTACACAACTGGCACAAGTTTGTTGTATGCAACTGGCACAAGTTTGTTTGACGCAACTGGCACAAGTTTGTTCTACACAACTGGCACAAGTTTGTTCTACGCAACTGGCACAAGTTTTTTCGACGCAACTGGCACAAGTTTGTGCTACGCAACTGGCACAAGTTTGTTCTACGCAACTGGCACAAGTTTGTTTGACGTAACTGGCACAAGTTTGTTCATCGCAACTGGGACAAGTTTGTTCTACGCAACTGGCCCAAGTTTGTTCTACGCAGCTGGCACGAGTTTGCTCTACGCAACTGGTACAAGTTTGTTCTATGGAACTGGCGCAAGTTTGTTCTGCGCTACTGGCCCATGTTTGTTCTTCGCAACTGGCACGAGTTTGTTGTATGCAACTGGCACAAGTTTGTTCGACGTAACTGGCACAAGTTTGTTCTACGCAACTTGCACAAATTTGTTCTACGCAACTGGCACAATTTTGTTCTATGCAACTGGCACAAGTTTGTTCTACACAACTGGCACAAGTTTGTTCTACTCAACTGGCACAAGTTTGTTCTACGCAACTGGCATAAGTTTGTTCTACGCAACTGGCACAAGTTTGTTTGACGCAACTGGCCCAAGTTTGTTTGACGCAACTGGCAAAAGTTTGTTTGAAACAACTGGCACAAGTTTGTTCTACGCAACTGTCATAAGTTTGTCCAACGCACCTGGCACAAGTTTGTTCGATGCAACTGGCACAAGTTTGTTCGACGCAACTGGCACAAGTTTGTTCTACGCAACTGGAAAATGTTTGTTCTACGCAACTGGCACAAGTTTGTTCTACGCAACTGCCACAAGTTTGTTTGAAACAACTGGCACAAGTTTCTTCAACGCAACTGGCACAAGTATGTTCGACGCAACTGGCACAAGTTTTTTTCTACGCAACTGTCTCAAGTTTGTTCTACGCAACTGGCACAAGTTTGTTTGACGCAACTGGCACAAGTTTCTTTGACGCAACTGGCAAAAGTTTGTTCTATGCAACTGGCCCAAGTTTGTTTGAGGCAACTAGCACAAGGTTGTTCTACGCAACTGGCACAAGTTTGTTCTACGTAACTGGCACAAGTTTGTTCTACGCAACTGGCACAAGTTTGTTCGACACAAATGGCAAAAGTTTATTCTACGTAAGTGGCACAAGTTTGTTCTACGCAACTAGCACAAGTTTGGTCTACGCAACTGGCACAAGTTTGTTCAACGCAACTGGCTCAAGTTTGTTCTACACAACTGGTACAAGTTTGTTTGACGCAACGGGCACAAGTTTGTTTGACGCAACTGGCCCAAGTTTGTTTGACGCAACTGGCACAAGTTTGTTCTACGCAACTGGCACAAGTTTGTTCTACGTAACTGGCACAAGTTTGTTCTACGCAACTGGCACAAGATTGTTCTACGCAACTGGTACAAGTTTGTTTGACACAAGTGGCACAAGTTTGTTCTACGGAACTGAAAAAAGTTTGTTTGACGCAACTGGCACAAGTTTGCTCGACGCAAGTGGCATAAGTTTGTTCTATGCAACTGGCACAAGTTTGTTTGACACAACTGGCACAAGATTGTTCTACGCAACTGGCACAAGTTTGTTCGATGCAACTGTCACAAGTATGTTTGACGCAACTGGCACAAGCTTGTTCGACGCAACTGGCACAAGTTTGTTCGATGCAACTGGCACAAGTTTGTTCGACGCAACTGGCACAAGTTTTTTTGACGCAACTGGCACAAGTTTGTTCTATGCAACTGGCCCAAGTTTGTTTGACGCAACTGGCACAAGTTTGTTCTACGCAACTGGCACAAGTTTGTTCGATGCAACTGGCACAAGTTTGTTCGATGCAACTGGCACAAGTTTGTTCGAAGCAACTGGCACAAGTTTTTTTGACGCAACTGGCACAAGTTTGTTCTATGCAACTGGCCCAAGTTTGTTTGACGCAACTGGCACAAGTTTGTTCTACGCAACAGGCACAAGTTTGTTCGATGCAACTGGCACAAGTTTGTTCGGCGCAACTGGCACAAATTTGTCTAACACAACTAGCACAAGTTTATTCGACCCAACTGTCACAAGTTTGTTTGAAACAACTGGCACAAGTTTGTTGTACGCAACTGGCAAAAGTTTGTTTGACACAACTGGCACAAGTTTGCTCGACGCAAGTGGCACAAGTTTGTTCTATGCAACTGGCACAAGTTTGTTTGATACAACTGGCACAAGGTTGTTCTACGCAACTGGCACAAGTTTGTTCGATGCAACTGTCACAACTTTGTTTGACGCAACTGGCACAAGCTTGTTCGACACAACTGGCACAGGTTTGTTCGATGCAACTGCCACAAGTTTGTTCGACGCAACTGGCACAAGTTTGTTTGACGCACCTGGCACAAGTTTGTTCTATGCAACTGGCCCAAGATTGTTTGACGCAACTGGCACAAGTTTGTTCTACGCAACTGGCACAAGTTTGTTCGATGCAACTGGCACAAGTTTGTTCGGCGCAACTGGCACAAATTTGTCTAACGCAACTAGCACAAGTTTATTCGACCCAACTGGCACAAGTTTGTTCGATGCAACAGGCACAAGTTTGTTCTACGCAACTGGCACAAGTTTGTTTGACGCAACTGGCACAAGGTTGTTTTATGCAACTGGCACAAGTTTGTTCTATGGAACTGGCACAAGTTTGTTCTACGCAATTGGCACAAGTTTGTTCTACACAACTGGCACAAGTTTGTTCTACGCAACTGGCACAAGTTTCTTCGACACAACTGGCCCAAGTTTGTTTGAGGCAACTGGTACAAGTTTGTTTGACAAAACAGGCACAAGTTTGTTCTACGCAATTGGCACAAGTTTGTTCGACGAAACTGGCACAAGTTTGTTCGACGCAACTGGCACAAGTTTGTTCTACGCAACTGGCACAAGTTTTTTCTACGCAACTGGCACAAGTTTGTTCTACGGAACTGGCACAAATTTGTTCGGCGCAACTGACACAAGTTTGTCTGACACAACTGGCACAAGTTTGTTCTACATAACTGGCACAAGTTTGTTCTATGCAACTGGCACAAGTTTGTTCGACGCAACTGGCACAAGTTTGTTTTATGCAACTGGCACAAGTTTGTTTGACACAACTGGCACAAGTTTGTTCTACGCAACTGGCACAAGTTTGTTCGACGCAATTGGCACAAGTTTGTCCGACGCAACTGGCACAAGTTTGTTCGACGCAACTGGCACAAGTTTGTTCGATGCAACTGGCACAAGTTTGTTCGACGCAACTGGCACAAGTTTGTTCTTTGCAACTGGCATAAATTTGTTTGACGCAACTGGCACAAGTTTGTTTGACGCAACTGCCACAAGGTTGTTTGACGCAACTGGCACAAGGTTGCTCTACACAACTGGAACAAGTTTGTTCTATGCAACTGGCACAAGTTTGTTTGACACAACTGGCACAAGTTTTTTCTACGCAACTGGCACAAGTTTCTTCGACGCAACTGGCACAAGTTTGTTCGACGCAACTGGCCCAAACTTGTTTGACGCAACTGGCAGAAGTTTGATTGACACAACTGGCACAAGTTTGTTCTACGCAACTGGCACAAGTTTGGTCGACGAAACTAGCACAAGTTTGTTCTATGCAATTGACACAAGTTTGTTCGATGCAACTGGCACAAGTTTGTTCGACGCAACTGGCACAAGTTTGTTCGATGCAACAGGCACAAGTTTGTTCTACGCAACTGGCACAAGTTTGTTCGACGCAACTGGCACAAGTTTGTTCGATGCAACAAGCACAAGTTTGTTCTACGCAACTGGCACAAGTTTGTTCATCGCAACTGACACAAGTTTGTTCTACGCAACTGGCCCAAGTTTGTTCTTCGCAACTGGGACGAGTTTGTTCTATGCAACTGGCACAAGTTTGTTCGACGCAACTGGCACAAGTTTGTTCTATGCAACTAGCACAAATTTGTTCTACGCAATTGGCACAAGTTTTTTGACGCAAATGGCACAACTTTGTTGTACGCAACTGGCACAAGTTTGTTCGGCGCAACTGGCACAAGTTTGTTCTACGTAACTGGCACAAGTTTGTTCTACGCAACTGGCACAAGTTTGTTCTACACAACTGGCACAAGTTTGTTTGATGCAACTGGCCCAAGTTTGTTTGATGCAACTGGCAAAAGTTTGTTTGAAACAACTGGCACAAGTTTGTTCTACGCAACTGTCACAAGTTTGTTCAACACAGCTGGCACAAGTTTGTCAAACGCAACTGGCACAACTTTCTTCGATCAACTGGCACAAGTTTTTTCGACACAACTGGCACAAGTTTGTTCTATGCAACTGGAAAATGTTTGTTCTACGCAACTGGCACAAGTTTGTTTAACGCAACTGGCACAAGTTTGTTCTACGCAGCTGGAAAATGTTTGTTCTACGCAACTGGCACAAGTTTGTTCTACGCAACTGGCTCAAGTTTGTTCTACGCAACTGGCACAAGTTTGTTCAACGCAACTGGCACAAGTTTGTTTGACGCAACTGGCAAAAGTTTTTTTAACGCAACTGGGACAAGTTTGTTTGACGCAACTGGCAAAAGTTTGTTCTATGCAACTGGCATAAATTTGTTTGCCGCAACTGGCACAAGTTTGTTTGACGCAACTGGCACAAGGTTGTTTGACGCAACTGGCACAAGGTTCTTTGACACAACTGGCACAAGTTTGTTCTATGCAACTGGCACAAGTTTGTTTGACACAACTGGCACAAGTTTGTTCTGCACAACTGGCACAAGTTTGTTCGACGCAACTGGCACAAGTTTGTTCGACGCAACTGGCAGAAGTTTGTTGTACGCAACTGGCACAAGTTTGTTCTACGCAACTGGCGCAAGTTTGTTTGACGTAACTGGCACAAGTTTGTTCATCGCAACTGGGACAAGTTTGTTCTACGCAACTGGCCCAAGTTTGTTCTACGCAACTGGCACGAGTTTGTTCTACGCAACTGGCACAAGTTTGTTCTATGGAACAGGCACAAGTTTGTTCTACGCTACTGGCCCATGTTTATTCTTCGCAACTGGCACGAGTTTGTTCTATGCAACCGGCACAAGTTTGTTAGACGTAACTGGCACAAGTTTGTTCTACGCAACTTGCACAAATTAGTTCTACGCAACTGGCACAAGTTTGTTCTACGCAACTGGCACAAGTTTGTTCGGACAAACTTGTGCCAGTTGCGTCGAACAAACTTGTGCCAGTTGCGTAGAACAAACTTGTGCCAGTTGTGTCAAACAAACTTTTGCCAGTTGCGTCAAACAAACTTGGGCCAGTTGCGTCGAACAAACTTGGGCCAGTTGTGTCGGACAAACTTGTGCCAGTTACGTAGAACAAACTTGTGCCAGTTGCGAACTACAAACTTGTGCCAGTTGCGTTGAACAAACTTGGGCCAGTTGCGTCAAAAAATTTGTGCCAGTTGTGTCAAACAAACTTTTGCCAGTTGGGTCGAATAAACTTGTGCTAGTTGCGTTAAACAAATTTGTGCCAGTTGCGCCGAACAAACTTGTGCCAGTTGCATCGAACAAACTTGTGCCAGTTGCGTTAAACAAACTTGTGCCAGTTGCGTCAAACAAACTTGTGCCAGTTGCGTCGAACAAACTTGTGCCAGTTGCGTCGAACAAACTTGTGCCAGTTGCGTCGAACAAGGTTGTGCCAGTTGCGTCAAACAAACTTGTGACAGTTGCATCGAACAAACTTGTGAGAGTTGCGTAGAACAAACTTGTGCCAGTTGTGTCAAACAAACTTGTGCCAGTTGCATAGAACAAACTTGTGCCAGTTGCGTCGAACAAACTTGTGCCAGTTGCGTCAAACAAACTTTTGCCAGTTGTGTAGAACAAACTTGTGCCAGTTGTGTCAAGCAAACTTGTGCCAGTTGCGTAGAACAAACTTGTGCCAGTTGTGTAGAACAAACTTGTACCAGTTACGTAGAACAAACTTGTGCCAGTTGCGTCAAACAAACTTGTGCCAGTTGCGTCAAACAAACTTGTAACAGTTGTGTAGAACAAACTTGAGCCAGTTGCATACAACAAACTTGTGCCAGTTGAGTCGAACAGACTTGTGACAGTTGCGTTGAACAAACTTGAGCCAGTTGCGTTGAACAAACTTGTGCCAGTTGCGTAGAACAAACTTGTGCCAGTTGCGTAGAACAAACTTGTGCCAGTTACATAGAATAAACTTTTGCCATTTGTGTCAAACAAACTTGTGCCAGTTGCATAGAACAAACTTGTGCCAGTTGCGTAGAACAAACTTGTGCCAGTTACGTAGAACAAACTTGTGCCAGTTGCATAGAACAACCTTGTGCTAGTTGCTTCAAACAAACTTGGACCAGTTGCATAGAACAAACTTGTGCCAGTTGCGTCAAAGAAACTTGTGCCAGTTGCGTCAAACAAACTTGTGCCAGTTGCGTAGAACAAACTTGAGACAGTTGCGTAGAACAAACTTATGCCAGTTGCGTCGAACATACTTGTGCCAGTTGCGTTGAAGAAACTTGTGCCAGTTGCGTAGAACAAACTTGTGGCAGTTGCGTAGAACAAACTTGTGCCAGTTGCGTAGAACAAACATTTTCCAGTTGCGTAGAATAAACTTGTGCCAGTTGCGTCGAACAAACTTGTGCCAGTTGCATCGAACAAACTTGTGCCAGGTACATTGGACAAACTTGTGACAGTTGAGTAGAACAATCTTGTGCCAGTTGTTTCAAACAAACTTTTGCCAATTGCGTCAAACAAACTTGGGCCAGTTGTGTCAAACAAACTTGTGCCAGTTGCATAGAACAAACTTGTGCCAGTTTGTTCTACACAACTGGCAAAAGTTTGTTTGACGAAACTGGCACAAGTTTGTTCGACGCAACTGGCACAAGTTTGTTCTATGCAACTGGCACAAGTTTGTTTGACACAACTGGCACAAGTTTGTTCTACGCAACTCTCACAAGTTTGTTCGATGCAACTGTCACAAGTTTGTTTGACGCAACTGGCACAAGCTTGTTCGACGCAACTGGCACAAGTTTGTTCGATGCAACTGGCACAAGTTTGTTCGACGCAACTGGCACAAGTTTGTTTGACGCAACTGGCACAAGTTTGTTTAACGCAACTGGCACAAGTTTGTTCGATGCAACTGGCACAAGTTTGTTCGGCGCAACTGGCACAAATTTGTTTAACGCAACTAGCACAAGTTTATTCGACCCAACTGGCAAAAGTTTGTTTGACACAACTGGCACAAATTTTTTTACGCAACTGGCCCAAGTTTGTTCAACGCAACTGGCACAAGTTTGTAGTTCGCAACTGGCACAAGTTTGTTCTACGTAACTGGCACAAGTTTGTCCGACACAACTGGCCCAAGTTTGTTCGAGGCAACTGGCCCAAGTTTGTTTGACGCAACTGGCAAAAGTTTGTTTGACACAACTGGCACAAGTTTGTTCTACGCAACTGGCACAAGTTTGTTCGACGCAACTGGCACAAGTTTGTCCGACGCAACTGGCATAAGTTTGTTCTAAGCAACTGGCACAAGTTTGTTCTACGCAACTGGCACAAGTTTGTTTGACGCAACTGGCACAAGGTTGTTTTATGCAACTGGCACAAGTTTGTTCTATGGAACTGGCACAAGTTTGTTCTACGCAATTGGCACAAGTTTGTTCTACACAACTGGCACAAGTTTGTTCTACGCAACTGGCACAAGTTTCTTCGACACAACTGGCCCAAGTTTGTTTGAGGCAACTGGTACAAGTTTGTTTGACTAAACAGGCACAAGTTTGTTCTACGCAATTGGCACAAGTTTGTTCGACGAAACTGGCACAAGTTTGTTCGACGCAACTGGCACAAGTTTGTTCTACGCAACTGGCACAAGTTTTTTCTACGCAACTGGCACAAGTTTGTTCTACGGAACTGGCACAAATTTGTTCGGCGCAACTGACACAAGTTTGTCTGACACAACTGGCACAAGTTTGTTCTACATAACTGGCACAAGTTTGTTCTATGCAACTGGCACAAGTTTGTTCGACGCAACTGGCACAAGTTTGTTTTATGCAACTGGCACAAGTTTGTTTGACACAACTGGCACAAGTTTGTTCTACGCAACTGGCACAAGTTTGTTCGATGCAATTGGCACAAGTTTGTCCGACGCAACTGGCACAAGTTTGTTCGACGCAACTGGCACAAGTTTGTTCGATGCAACTGGCACAAGTTTGTTCGACGCAACTGGCACAAGTTTGTTCTTTGCAACTGGCATAAATTTGTTTGACGCAACTGGCACAAGTTTGTTTGACGCAACTGCCACAAGGTTGTTTGACGCAACTGGCACAAGGTTGCTCTACACAACTGGAACAAGTTTGTTCTATGCAACTGGCACAAGTTTGTTTGACACAACTGGCACAAGTTTTTTCTACGCAACTGGCACAAGTTTCTTCGACGCAACTGGCACAAGTTTCATCGACGCAACTGGCCCAAACTTGTTTGACGCAACTGGCAGAAGTTTGATTGACACAACTGGCACAAGTTTGTTCTACACAACTGGCACAAGTTTGTTCGACGCAACTGGCACAAGTTTGTTCGATGCAACAGGCACAAGTTTGTTCTACGCAACTGGCATAAGTTTGTTCGACGCAACTGGCACAAGTTTGTTCGATGCAACAGGCACAAGTTTGTTCTACGCAACTGGCACAAGTTTGTTCATCGCAACTGACACAAGTTTGTTCTTCGCAACTGGGACGAGTTTGTTCTATGCAACTGGCACAAGTTTGTTCGACGCAACTGGCACAAGTTTGTTCTATGCAACTAGTACAAATTTGTTCTACGCAATTGGCACAAGTTTTTTGACGCAAATGGCACAAGTTTGTTGTACGCAACTGGCACAAGTTTGTTCGACGCAACTGGCACAAGTTTGTTCTACGCAACTGGCACAAGTTTGTTCTACGCAACTGGCACAAGTTTGTTCTACACAACTGGCACAAGTTTGTTTGATGCAACTGGCCCAAGTTTGTTTGATGCAACTGGCAAAAGTTTGTTTGAAACAACTGGCACAAGTTTGTTCTACGCAACTGTCACAAGTTTGTTCAACACAACTGGCACAAGTTTGTCAAACGCAACTGGCACAACTTTGTTCGATCAACTGGCACAAGTTTTTTCGACACAACTGGCACAAGTTTGTTCTATGCAACTGGAAAATGTTTGTTCTACGCAACTGGCACAAGTTTGTTTAACGCAACTGGCACAAGTTTGTTCTACGCAGCTGGAAAATGTTTGTTCTACGCAACTGGCACAAGTTTGTTCTACGCAACTGGCTCAAGTTTGTTCTACGCAACTGGCACAACTTTGTTCAACGCAACTGGCACAAGTTTGTTTGACGCAACTGGCAAAAGTTTTTTTAACGCAACTGGGACAAGTTTGTTTGACGCAACTGGCAAAATTTTGTTCTATGCAACTGGCATAAATTTGTTTGCCGCAACTGGCACAAGTTTGTTTGACGCAACTGGCACAAGGTTGTTTGACGCAACTGGCACAAGGTTGTTTGACACAACTGGCACAAGTTTGTTCTATGCAACTGGCACAAGTTTGTTTGACACAACTGGCACAAGTTTGTTCTGCACAACTGGCACAAGTTTGTTCGACGCAACTGGCACAAGTTTGTTCGACGCAACTGGCAGAAGTTTGTTGTACGCAACTGGCACAAGTTTGTTCTACGCAACTGGCGCAAGTTTGTTTGACGTAACTGGCACAAGTTTGTTCATCGCAACTGGGACAAGTTTGTTCTACGCAACTGGCCCAAGTTTGTTCTACGCAACTGGCACGAGTTTGTTCTACGCAACTGGCACAAGTTTGTTCTATGGAACTGGCACAAGTTTGTTCTACGCTACTGGCCCATGTTTATTCTTCGCAACTGGCACGAGTTTGTTCTATGCAACCGGCACAAGTTTGTTAGACGTAACTGGCACAAGTTTGTTCTACGCAACTTGCACAAATTAGTTCTACGCAACTGGCACAAGTTTGTTCTACGCAACTGGCACAAGTTTGTTTCGGACAAACTTGTGCCAGTTGCATCGAACAAACTTGTGCCAGTTGCGTAGAACAAACTTGTGCCAGTTGTGTCAAACAAACTTTTGCCAGTTGCGTCAAACAAACTTGGGCCAGTTGCGTCGAACAAACTTGGGCCAGTTGTGTCGGACAAACTTGTGCCAGTTACGTAGAACAAACTTGTGCCAGTTGCGAACTACAAACTTGTGCCAGTTGCGTTGAACAAACTTGGGCCAGTTGCGTCAAAAAATTTGTGCCAGTTGTATCAAACAAACTTTTGCCAGTTGGGTCGAATAAACTTGTGCTAGTTGCGTTAAACAAATTTGTGCCAGTTGCGCCGAACAAACTTGTGCCAGTTGCATCGAACAAACTTGTGCCAGTTGCGTTAAACAAACTTGTGCCAGTTGCGTCAAACAAACTTGTGCCAGTTGCGTCGAACAAACTTGTGCCAGTTGCGTCGAACAAACTTGTGCCAGTTGCGTCGAACAAGCTTGTGCCAGTTGCGTCAAACAAACTTGTGACAGTTGCATCGAACAAACTTGTGAGAGTTGCGTAGAACAAACTTGTGCCAGTTGTGTCAAACAAACTTGTGCCAGTTGCATAGAACAAACTTGTGCCAGTTGCGTCGAACAAACTTGTGCCAGTTGCGTCAAACAAACTTTTGCCAGTTGTGTAGAACAAACTTGTGCCAGTTGTGTCAAACAAACTTGTGCCAGTTGCGTAGAACAAACTTGTGCCAGTTGTGTAGAACATACTTGTGCCAGTTACGTAGAACAAACTTGTGCCAGTTGCGTCAAACAAACTTGTGCCAGTTGCGTCAAACAAACTTGTAACAGTTGTGTAGAACAAACTTGAGCCAGTTGCATACAACAAACTTGTGCCAGTTGAGTCGAACAGACTTGTGACAGTTGCGTTGAACAAACTTGAGCCAGTTGCGTTGAACAAACTTGTGCCAGTTGCGTAGAACAAACTTGTGCCAGTTGCGTAGAACAAACTTGTGCCAGTTACATAGAATAAACTTTTGCCATTTGTGTCAAACAAACTTGTGCCAGTTGCATAGAACAAACTTGTGCCAGTTGCGTACAACAAACTTGTGCCAGTTACGTAGAACAAACTTGTGCCAGTTGCGTAGAACAACCTTGTGCTAGTTGCTTCAAACAAACTTGGTCCAGTTGCATAGAACAAACTTGTGCCAGTTGCGTCAAACAAACTTTTGCCAGTTGCGTCAAACAAACTTGTGCCAGTTGCGTAGAACAAACTTGAGACAGTTGCGTAGAACAAACTTGTGCCAGTTGCGTCGAACATACTTGTGCCAGTTGCGTAAAACAAACATTTTCCAGTTGCGTAGAATAAACTTGTGCCAGTTGCGTCGAACAAACTTGTGCCAGTTGCATCGAACAAACTTGTGCCAGGTACATTGGACAAACTTGTGACAGTTGAGTAGAACAAACTTGTGCCAGTTGTTTCAAACAAACTTTTGCCAATTGCGTCAAACAAACTTGGGCCAGTTGTGTCAAACAAACTTGTGCCAGTTGCATAGAACAAACTTGTGCCAGTTTGTTCTACACAACTGGCAAAAGTTTGTTTGACGAAAATGGCACAAGTTTGTTCGACGCAACTGGCACAAGTTTGTTCTATGCAACTGGCACAAGTTTGTTTGACACAACTGGCACAAGTTTGTTCTACGTAACTCTCACAAGTTTGTTCGATGCAACTGTCACAAGTTTGTTTGACGCAACTGGCACAAGCTTGTTCGACGCAACTGGCACAAGTTTGTTCGATGCAACTGGCACAAGTTTGTTCGACGCAACTGGCACAAGTTTGTTTGACGCAACTGGCACAAGTTTGTTTAACGCAACTGGCACAAGTTTGTTCGATGCAACTGGCACAAGTTTGTTCGGCGCAACTGGCACAAATTTGTTTAACGCAACTAGCACAAGTTTATTCGACCCAACTGGCAAAAGTTTGTTTGACACAACTGGCACAAATTTTTTGACGCAACTGGCCCAAGTTTGTTCAACGCAACTGGCACAAGTTTGTAGTTCGCAACTGGCACAAGTTTGTTCTACGTAACTGGCACAAGTTTGTCCGACACAACTGGCACAAGTTTGTTCGACGCAACTGGCCCAAGTTTGTTTGACGCAACTGGCAAAAGTTTGTTTGACACAACTGGCACAAGTTTGTTCTACGCAACTGGCAGAAGTTTGTTCGACGCAACTGGCACAAGTTTGTCCGACGCAACTGGCATAAGTTTGTTCTACGCAACTGGCACAAGTTTGTTCGACGCAACTGGCACAAGTTTGTCCGACGCAACTGGCACAAGTGTGTTCGACGCAACTGGCACAAGTTTGTTCTATGCAACTGGCACAAGTTTGTTCTACGCAACTGGCACAAGTTTGTTCTATGCAACTGGCATAAATTTGTTTGACGCAACTGGCCCAAGTTTGTTTGACGCAAATGGGAAAAGTTTTTTGGACACAACTGGCAAAAAGTTTGTTCTACGCAACTGGCACAAGTTTGTTCGACGCAACTGGCCCAAATTTGTTTGACGCAACTGGCAAAAGTTTGTTTGAAACAACTGGCACAAATTTGTTCAGCGCAACTGGCACAATTTTGTTCTACGCAACTGGCACAAGTTTGTTCTACGCAACTGGCTCAAGTTTGTTCTACGCAACTGGCAGCAGTTTGTTTGACGCAACTGGCTCAAGTTTGTTCTACGCAACTGGCACAAGTTTGTTTGACGCAACTGGCACAAGTTTGTTTGACGCAACTGGCACAAGTTTGTTCTACGCAACTGGCCCAAGTTTGTTTGACGCAACTGGCAGAAGTTTGTTCTACGCAACTGGCACAAGTTTGTTCCACGTAACGGGCACAATTTTGTTTGACGCAACTGGCACAAGTTTGTTTGACAAAACTGGCACAAGTTTGTTCTACGCAACTGGCAAAAGTTTGTTCTGCGCAACTGGCACAAGTTTGTTCGACGCAAGTGGCCCAAGTTTGTTTGACGCAACTGGCAAAAGTTTGTTCTACGCAACTGGCACAAGTTTGTTCGACGCAACTGGCACAAGTTTGTTCGATGCAACTGGCACAAGTTTGTTTGACGCAACTGGCACAAGTTTGTTCGACGCAACTTGCACAAGTTTGTTCGACGCAACTGGCACAAGTTTGTTTAATGCAACTGGCACAATTTTATTCGACCCAACTGGCACAAGTTTGTTTGACACAACTGGCACAAGTTTTTTTGACGCAACCTGCACAAGTTTGTTTGACGCAACTGGCACAAGGTTGTTTGACGCAACTGGCACTAGGTTGTTCTACAAAACTGGCACAAGTTTGTTCTATGCAACTGGCATAAGTTTGTTCTACGCAACTGGCACAAGTTTGTTCTACACAACTGGCACAAGTTTGATCTACGCAACTGGCACAAGTTTCCTCGACGCAACTGGCACAAGTTTGTTCAACGCAACTGGCCCAAGTTTGTTTGACGCAACTGGCACAAGTTTGTTTGACTCAACCTGCACAAGTTTGTTCTACGCAACTGGCACAAGTTTGTTCGACGAAAATGGCACAAGTTTGTTCGACGCAACTGGCACAAGTTTGTTCGACGCAACTGGCACAAGTTTGTTCTACGCAACTGGCGCAAGTTTGTTCTACGCAACTGGCACAAGTTTGTCTGACACAACTGGCACAAGTTTGTTCTACGCAACTGGCACAAGTTTGTCTGACACAACTGGCACAAGTTTGTTCTACGTAACTGGTACAAGTTTGTTCTAGGCAACTGGCACAAGTTTGTTTGACGCAACTGGCAAAAGTTTGTTTTATGCAACTGGCACAAGTTTGTTTGGCACAACTGGCACAAGTTTGTTCTACGCAACTGGCACAAGTTTGTTCGACGCAATTGGCACAAGTTTGTTCTATGCAACTGGCACAAGTGTGTTCGACGCGACTGGCACAAGTTTGTTCGATGCAACTGGCACAAGTTTGTTCTACGCAACTGGCACAAGTTTGTTCTATGCAACTGGCATAAGTTTGTTTGACGCAACTGGCACAAGTTTGTTTGACGCAACTGGCACAAGGTTGTTTGACGCAAATGGCACAAGGTTGCTCTACACAACTGGCACAAGTTTGTTGTATGCAACTGGCACAAGTTTGTTTGACGCAACTGGCACATTTTTGTTCTACACAACTGGCACAAGTTTGTTCGACGCAACTGGCACAAGTTTGTTCTACGCAACTGGCACAAGATTGTTCTACACAACTGGCCCAAGTTTGTTCGATGCAACTGTCACAAGTTTGTTTGACGCAACTGGCACAAGCTTGTTCGACGCAACTGGCACAGGTTTGTTCGATGCAACTGCCACAAGTTTGTTCGACGCAACTGGCACAAGTTTGTTTGACGCACCTGGCACAAGTTTGTTCTATGCAACTGGCCCAAGATTGTTTGACGCAACTGGCACAAGTTTGTTCTACGCAACTGGCACAAGTTTGTTCGATGCAACTGGCACAAGTTTGTTCGGCGCAACTGGCACAAATTTGTCTAACGCAACTAGCACAAGTTTATTCGACCCAACTGGCACAAGTTTGTTCGATGCAACAGGCACAAGTTTGTTCTACGCAACTGGCACAAGTTTGTTTGACGCAACTGGCACAAGGTTGTTTTATGCAACTGGCACAAGTTTGTTCTATGGAACTGGCACAAGTTTGTTCTACGCAATTGGCACAAGTTTGTTCTACACAACTGGCACAAGTTTGTTCTACGCAACTGGCACAAGTTTCTTCGACACAACTGGCCCAAGTTTGTTTGAGGCAACTGGTACAAGTTTGTTTGACAAAACAGGCACAAGTTTGTTCTACGCAATTGGCACAAGTTTGTTCGACGAAACTGGCACAAGTTTGTTCGACGCAACTGGCACAAGTTTGTTCTACGCAACTGGCACAAGTTTTTTCTACGCAACTGGCACAAGTTTGTTCTACGGAACTGGCACAAATTTGTTCGGCGCAACTGACACAAGTTTGTCTGACACAACTGGCACAAGTTTGTTCTACATAACTGGCACAAGTTTGTTCTATGCAACTGGCACAAGTTTGTTCGACGCAACTGGCACAAGTTTGTTTTATGCAACTGGCACAAGTTTGTTTGACACAACTGGCACAAGTTTGTTCTACGCAACTGGCACAAGTTTGTTCGACGCAATTGGCACAAGTTTGTCCGACGCAACTGGCACAAGTTTGTTCGACGCAACTGGCACAAGTTTGTTCGATGCAACTGGCACAAGTTTGTTCGACGCAACTGGCACAAGTTTGTTCTTTGCAACTGGCATAAATTTGTTTGACGCAACTGGCACAAGTTTGTTTGACGCAACTGCCACAAGGTTGTTTGACGCAACTGGCACAAGGTTGCTCTACACAACTGGAACAAGTTTGTTCTATGCAACTGGCACAAGTTTGTTTGACACAACTGGCACAAGTTTTTTCTACGCAACTGGCACAAGTTTCTTCGATGCAACTGGCACAAGTTTGTTTGACACAACTGGCACAAGTTTGTTCTACGCAACTCTCACAAGTTTGTTCGATGCAACTGTCACAAGTTTGTTTGACGCAACTGGCACAAGCTTGTTCGACGCAACTGGCACAAGTTTGTTCGATGCAACTGGCACAAGTTTGTTCGACGCAACTGGCACAAGTTTGTTTGACGCAACTGGCACAAGTTTGTTTAACGCAACTGGCACAAGTTTGTTCGATGCAACTGGCACAAGTTTGTTCGGCGCAACTGGCACAAATTTGTTTAACGCAACTAGCACAAGTTTATTCGACCCAACTGGCAAAAGTTTGTTTGACACAACTGGCACAAATTTTTTTACGCAACTGGCCCAAGTTTGTTCAACGCAACTGGCACAAGTTTGTAGTTCGCAACTGGCACAAGTTTGTTCTACGTAACTGGCACAAGTTTGTCCGACACAACTGGCCCAAGTTTGTTCGACGCAACTGGCCCAAGTTTGTTTGACGCAACTGGCAAAAGTTTGTTTGACACAACTGGCACAAGTTTGTTCTACGCAACTGGCACAAGTTTGTTCGACGCAACTGGCACAAGTTTGTCCGACGCAACTGGCATAAGTTTGTTCTACGCAACTGGCACAAGTTTGTTCTACGCAACTGGCACAAGTTTGTTTGACGCAACTGGCACAAGGTTGTTTTATGCAACTGGCACAAGTTTGTTCTATGGAACTGGCACAAGTTTGTTCTACGCAATTGGCACAAGTTTGTTCTACACAACTGGCACAAGTTTGTTCTACGCAACTGGCACAAGTTTCTTCGACACAACTGGCCCAAGTTTGTTTGAGGCAACTGGTACAAGTTTGTTTGACTAAACAGGCACAAGTTTGTTCTACGCAATTGGCACAAGTTTGTTCGACGAAACTGGCACAAGTTTGTTCGACGCAACTGGCACAAGTTTGTTCTACGCAACTGGCACAAGTTTTTTCTACGCAACTGGCACAAGTTTGTTCTACGGAACTGGCACAAATTTGTTCGGCGCAACTGACACAAGTTTGTCTGACACAACTGGCACAAGTTTGTTCTACATAACTGGCACAAGTTTGTTCTATGCAACTGGCACAAGTTTGTTCGACGCAACTGGCACAAGTTTGTTTTATGCAACTGGCACAAGTTTGTTTGACACAACTGGCACAAGTTTGTTCTACGCAACTGGCACAAGTTTGTTCGATGCAATTGGCACAAGTTTGTCCGAAGCAACTGGCACAAGTTTGTTCGACGCAACTGGCACAAGTTTGTTCGTTGCAACTGGCACAAGTTTGTTCGACGCAACTGGCACAAGTTTGTTCTTTGCAACTGGCATAAATTTGTTTGACGCAACTGGCACAAGTTTGTTTGACGCAACTGCCACAAGGTTGTTTGACGCAACTGGCACAAGGTTGCTCTACACAACTGGAACAAGTTTGTTCTATGCAACTGGCACAAGTTTGTTTGACACAACTGGCACAAGTTTTTTCTACGCAACTGGCACAAGTTTCTTCGACGCAACTGGCACAAGTTTCATCGACGCAACTGGCCCAAACTTGTTTGACGCAACTGGCAGAAGTTTGATTGACACAACTGGCACAAGTTTGTTCTACACAACTGGCACAAGTTTGTTCGACGCAACTGGCACAAGTTTGTTCGATGCAACAGGCACAAGTTTGTTCTACGCAACTGGCATAAGTTTGTTCGACGCAACTGGCACAAGTTTGTTCGATGCAACAGGCACAAGTTTGTTCTATGCAACTGGCACAAGTTTGTTCATCGCAACTGACACAAGTTTGTTCTACGCAACTGGCCCAAGTTTGTTCTTCGCAACTGGGACGAGTTTGTTCTATGCAACTGGCACAAGTTTGTTCGACGCAACTGGCACAAGTTTGTTCTATGCAACTAGTACAAATTTGTTCTACGCAATTGGCACAAGTTTTTTGACGCAAATGGCACAAGTTTGTTGTACGCAACTGGCACAAGTTTGTTCGACGCAACTGGCACAAGTTTGTTCTACGCAACTGGCACAAGTTTGTTCTACGCAACTGGCACAAGTTTGTTCTACACAACTGGCACAAGTTTGTTTGATGCAACTGGCCCAAGTTTGTTTGATGCAACTGGCAAAAGTTTGTTTGAAACAACTGGCACAAGTTTGTTCTACGCAACTGTCACAAGTTTGTTCAACACAACTGGCACAAGTTTGTCAAACGCAACTGGCACAACTTTGTTCGATCAACTGGCACAAGTTTTTTCGACACAACTGGCACAAGTTTGTTCTATGCAACTGGAAAATGTTTGTTCTACGCAACTGGCACAAGTTTGTTTAACGCAACTGGCACAAGTTTGTTCTACGCAGCTGGAAAATGTTTGTTCTACGCAACTGGCACAAGTTTGTTCTACGCAACTGGCTCAAGTTTGTTCTACGCAACTGGCACAACTTTGTTCAACGCAACTGGCACAAGTTTGTTTGACGCAACTGGCAAAAGTTTTTTTAACGCAACTGGGACAAGTTTGTTTGACGCAACTGGCAAAATTTTGTTCTATGCAACTGGCATAAATTTGTTTGCCGCAACTGGCACAAGTTTGTTTGACGCAACTGGCACAAGGTTGTTTGACGCAACTGGCACAAGGTTGTTTGACACAACTGGCACAAGTTTGTTCTATGCAACTGGCACAAGTTTGTTTGACACAACTGGCACAAGTTTGTTCTGCACAACTGGCACAAGTTTGTTCGACGCAACTGGCACAAGTTTGTTCGACGCAACTGGCAGAAGTTTGTTGTACGCAACTGGCACAAGTTTGTTCTACGCAACTGGCGCAAGTTTGTTTGACGTAACTGGCACAAGTTTGTTCATCGCAACTGGGACAAGTTTGTTCTACGCAACTGGCCCAAGTTTGTTCTACGCAACTGGCACGAGTTTGTTCTACGCAACTGGCACAAGTTTGTTCTATGGAACTGGCACAAGTTTGTTCTACGCTACTGGCCCATGTTTATTCTTCGCAACTGGCACGAGTTTGTTCTATGCAACCGGCACAAGTTTGTTAGACGTAACTGGCACAAGTTTGTTCTACGCAACTTGCACAAATTAGTTCTACGCAACTGGCACAAGTTTGTTCTACGCAACTGGCACAAGTTTGTTTCGGACAAACTTGTGCCAGTTGCGTCGAACAAACTTGTGCCAGTTGCGTAGAACAAACTTGTGCCAGTTGTGTCAAACAAACTTTTGCCAGTTGCGTCAAACAAACTTGGGCCAGTTGCGTCGAACAAACTTGGGCCAGTTGTGTCGGACAAACTTGTGCCAGTTACGTAGAACAAACTTGTGCCAGTTGCGAACTACAAACTTGTGCCAGTTGCGTTGAACAAACTTGGGCCAGTTGCGTCAAAAAATTTGTGCCAGTTGTATCAAACAAACTTTTGCCAGTTGGGTCGAATAAACTTGTGCTAGTTGCGTTAAACAAATTTGTGCCAGTTGCGCCGAACAAACTTGTGCCAGTTGCATCGAACAAACTTGTGCCAGTTGCGTTAAACAAACTTGTGCCAGTTGCGTCAAACAAACTTGTGCCAGTTGCGTCGAACAAACTTGTGCCAGTTGCGTCGAACAAACTTGTGCCAGTTGCGTCGAACAAGCTTGTGCCAGTTGCGTCAAACAAACTTGTGACAGTTGCATCGAACAAACTTGTGAGAGTTGCGTAGAACAAACTTGTGCCAGTTGTGTCAAACAAACTTGTGCCAGTTGCATAGAACAAACTTGTGCCAGTTGCGTCGAACAAACTTGTGCCAGTTGCGTCAAACAAACTTTTGCCAGTTGTGTAGAACAAACTTGTGCCAGTTGTGTCAAACAAACTTGTGCCAGTTGCGTAGAACAAACTTGTGCCAGTTGTGTAGAACATACTTGTGCCAGTTACGTAGAACAAACTTGTGCCAGTTGCGTCAAACAAACTTGTGCCAGTTGCGTCAAACAAACTTGTAACAGTTGTGTAGAACAAACTTGAGCCAGTTGCATACAACAAACTTGTGCCAGTTGAGTCGAACAGACTTGTGACAGTTGCGTTGAACAAACTTGAGCCAGTTGCGTTGAACAAACTTGTGCCAGTTGCGTAGAACAAACTTGTGCCAGTTGCGTAGAACAAACTTGTGCCAGTTACATAGAATAAACTTTTGCCATTTGTGTCAAACAAACTTGTGCCAGTTGCATAGAACAAACTTGTGCCAGTTGCGTAGAACAAACTTGTGCCAGTTACGTAGAACAAACTTGTGCCAGTTGCGTAGAACAACCTTGTGCTAGTTGCTTCAAACAAACTTGGTCCAGTTGCATAGAACAAACTTGTGCCAGTTGCGTCAAACAAACTTGTGCCAGTTGCGTCAAACAAACTTGTGCCAGTTGCGTAGAACAAACTTGAGACAGTTGCGTAGAACAAACTTGTGGCAGTTGCGTAGAACAAACTTGTGCCAGTTGCGTAGAACAAACATTTTCCAGTTGCGTAGAATAAACTTGTGCCAGTTGCGTCGAACATACTTGTGCCAATTGCATCGAACAAACTTGTGCCAGGTACATTGGACAAACTTGTGACAGTTGAGTAGAACAAACTTGTGCCAGTTGTTTCAAACAAACTTTTGCCAATTGCGTCAAACAAACTTGGGCCAGTTGTGTCAAACAAACTTGTGCCAGTTGCATAGAACAAACTTGTGCCAGTTTGTTCTACACAACTGGCAAAAGTTTGTTTGACGAAAATGGCACAAGTTTGTTCGACGCAACTGGCACAAGTTTGTTCTATGCAACTGGCACAAGTTTGTTTGACACAACTGGCACAAGTTTGTTCTACGCAACCCTCACAAGTTTGTTCGATGCAACTGTCACAAGTTTGTTTGACGCAACTGGCACAAGCTTGTTCGACGCAACTGGCACAAGTTTGTTCGATGCAACTGGCACAAGTTTGTTCGACGCAACTGGCATAAGTTTGTTTGACGCAACTGGCACAAGTTTGTTTAACGCAACTGGCACAAGTTTGTTCGATGCAACTGGCACAAGTTTGTTCGGCGCAACTGGCACAAATTTGTTTAACGCAACTAGCACAAGTTTATTCGACCCAACTGGCAAAAGTTTGTTTGACACAACTGGCACAAATTTTTTGACGCAACTGGCCCAAGTTTGTTCAACGCAACTGGCACAAGTTTGTAGTTCGCAACTGGCACAAGTTTGTTCTACGTAACTGGCACAAGTTTGTCCGACACAACTGGCCCAAGTTTGTTTGACGCAACTGGCCCAAGTTTGTTTGACGCAACTGGCAAAAGTTTGTTTGACACAACTGGCACAAGTTTGTTCTACGCAACTGGCACAAGTTTGTTCGACGCAACTGGCACAAGTTTGTCCGACGCAACTGGCATAAGTTTGTTCTACGCAACTGGCACAAGTTTGTTCTACGCAACTGGCACAAGTTTGTCCGACGCAACTGGCACAAGTGTGTTCGACGCAACTGGCACAAGTTTGTTCGATGCAACTGGCACAAGTTTGTTCTACGCAACTGGCACAAGTTTGTTCTATGCAACGGGCATAAATTTGTTTGACGCAACTGGCCCAAGTTTGTTTGACGCAAATGGGAAAAGTTTTTTGGACACAACTGGCAAAAAGTTTGTTCTACGCAACTGGCACAAGTTTGTTCGACGCAACTGGCCCAAATTTGTTTGACGCAACTGGCAAAAGTTTGTTTGAAACAACTGGCACAAATTTGTTCAGCGCAACTGGCACAATTTTGTTCTACGCAACTGGCACAAGTTTGTTCTACGCAACTGGCTCAAGTTTGTTCTACGCAACTGGCAGCAGTTTGTTTGACGCAACTTTCACAAGTTTGTTCTACGCAACTGGCACAAGTTTGTTTGACGCAACTGGCACAAGTTTGTTTGACGCAACTGGCACAAGTTTGTTCTACGCAACTGGCCCAAGTTTGTTTGACGCAACTGGCAGAAGTTTGTTCTACGCAACTGGCACAAGTTTGTTCCACGTAAAGGGCACAATTTTGTTTGACGCAACTGGCACAAGTTTGTTTGACAAAACTGGCACAAGTTTGTTCTACGCAACTGGCAAAAGTTTGTTCTGCGCAACTGGCACAAGTTTGTTCGACGCAAGTGGCCCAAGTTTGTTTGACGCAACTGGCAAAAGTTTGTTCTACGCAACTGGCACAAGTTTGTTCGACGCAACTGGCACAAGTTTGTTCGATGCAACTGGCACAAGTTTGTTTGACGCAACTGGCACAAGTTTGTTCGACGCAACTGGCACAAGTTTGTTCGACGCAACTGGCACAAGTTTGTTTAATGCAACTGGCACAATTTTATTCGACCCAACTGGCACAAGTTTGTTTGACACAACTGGCACAAGTTTTTTTGACGCAACCTGCACAAGTTTGTTTGACGCAACTGGCACAAGGTTGTTTGACGCAACTGGCACTAGGTTGTTCTACAAAACTGGCACAAGTTTGTTCTATGCAACTGGCATAAGTTTGTTCTACGCAACTGGCACAAGTTTGTTCTACACAACTGGCACAAGTTTGATCTACGCAACTGGCACAAGTTTCCTCGACGCAACTGGCACAAGTTTGTTCAACGCAACTGGCCCAAGTTTGTTTGACGCAACTGGCACAAGTTTGTTTGACTCAACCTGCACAAGTTTGTTCTACGCAACTGGCACAAGTTTGTTCGACGAAACTGGCACAAGTTTGTTCGACGCAACTGGCACAAGTTTGTTCGACGCAACTGGCACAAGTTTGTTCTACGCAACTGGCACAAGTTTGTTCTACGCAACTGGCACAAGTTTGTCTGACACAACTGGCACAAGTTTGTTCTACGCAACTGGCACAAGTTTGTCTGACACAACTGGCACAAGTTTGTTCTACGTAACTGGTACAAGTTTGTTCTAGGCAACTGGCACAAGTTTGTTTGACGCAACTGGCAAAAGTTTGTTTTATGCAACTGGCACAAGTTTGTTTGGCACAACTGGCACAAGTTTGTTCTACGCAACTGGCACAAGTTTGTTCGACGCAATTGGCACAAGTTTGTTCTATGCAACTGGCACAAGTGTGTTCGACGCGACTGGCACAAGTTTGTTCGATGCAACTGGCACAAGTTTGTTCTACGCAACTGGCACGAGTTTGTTCTATGCAACTGGCATAAGTTTGTTTGACGCAACTGGCACAAGTTTGTTTGACGCAACTGGCACAAGGTTGTTTGACGCAAATGGCACAAGGTTGCTCTACACAACTGGCACAAGTTTGTTGTATGCAACTGGCACAAGTTTGTTATACGCAACTGGCACATTTTTGTTCTACACAACTGGCACAAGTTTGTTCGACGCAACTGGCACAAGTTTGTTCTACGCAACTGGCACAAGATTGTTCTACACAACTGGCCCAAGTTTGTTCAATGCAACTGTCACAAGTTTGTTTGACGCAACTGGCACAAGCTTGTTCGACGCAACTGGCACAGGTTTGTTCGATGCAACTGCCACAAGTTTGTTCGGCGCAACTGGCACAAGTTTGTTTGACGCACCTGGCACAAGTTTGTTCTATGCAACTGGCCCAAGATTGTTTGACGCAACTGGCACAAGTTTGTTCTACGCAACTGGCACAAGTTTGTTCGATGCAACTGGCACAAGTTTGTTCGGCGCAACTGGCACAAATTTGTCTAACGCAACTAGCACAAGTTTATTCGACCCAACTGGCACAAGTTTGTTCGATGCAACAGGCACAAGTTTGTTCTACGCAACTGGCACAAGTTTGTTTGACGTAACTGGCACAAGGTTGTTTTATGCAACTGGCACAAGTTTGTTCTATGGAACTGGCACAAGTTTGTTCTACGCAACTGGCACAAGTTTGTTCTACACAACTGGCACAAGTTTGTTCTACGCAACTGGCACAAGTTTCTTCGACACAACTGGCCCAAGTTTGTTTGAGGCAACTGGTACAAGTTTGTTTGACAAAACAGGCACAAGTTTGTTCTACGCAATTGGCAAAAGTTTGTTCGACGAAACTGGCACAAGTTTGTTCGACGCAACTGGCACAAGTTGGTTCTACGCAACTGGCACAAGTTTTTTCTACGCAACTGGCACAAGTTTGTTCTACGGAACTGGCACAAATTTGTTCGGCGCAACTGACACAAGTTTGTCTGACACAACTGGCACAAGTTTGTTCTACATAACTGGCACAAGTTTGTTCTATGCAACTGGCACAAGTTTGTTCGACGCAACTGGCAAAAGTTTGTTTTATGCAACTGGCACAAGTTTGTTTGACACAACTGGCACAAGTTTGTTCTACGCAACTGGCACAAGTTTGTTCGACGCAATTGGCACAAGTTTGTCCGACGTAACTGGCACAAGTTTGTTCGACGCAACTGGCACAAGTTTGTTCTTTGCAACTGGCATAAATTTGTTTGACGCAACTGGCACAAGTTTGTTTGACGCAACTGCCACAAGGTTGTTTGACGCAACTGGCACAAGGTTGCTCTACACAACTGGAACAAGTTTGTTCTATGCAACTGGCACAAGTTTGTTTGACACAACTGGCACAAGTTTGTTCTGCACAACTGGCACAAGTTTGTTCGACGCAACTGGCACAAGTTTGTTCGACGCAACTGGCAGAAGTTTGTTGTACGCAACTGGCACAAGTTTGTTCTACGCAACTGGCGCAAGTTTGTTTGACGTAACTGGCACAAGTTTGTTCATCGCAACTGGGACAAGTTTGTTCTACGCAACTGGCCCAAGTTTGTTCTACGCAACTGGCACGAGTTTGTTCTACGCAACTGGCACAAGTTTGTTCTATGGAACTGGCACAAGTTTGTTCTACGCTACTGGCCCATGTTTATTCTTCGCAACTGGCACGAGTTTGTTCTATGCAACCGGCACAAGTTTGTTAGACGTAACTGGCACAAGTTTGTTCTACGCAACTTGCACAAATTAGTTCTACGCAACTGGCACAAGTTTGTTCTACGCAACTGGCACAAGTTTGTTCGGACAAACTTGTGCCAGTTGCGTCGAACAAACTTGTGCCAGTTGCGTAGAACAAACTTGTGCCAGTTGTGTCAAACAAACTTTTGCCAGTTGCGTCAAACAAACTTGGGCCAGTTGCGTCGAACAAACTTGGGCCAGTTGTGTCGGACAAACTTGTGCCAGTTACGTAGAACAAACTTGTGCCAGTTGCGAACTACAAACTTGTGCCAGTTGCGTTGAACAAACTTGGGCCAGTTGCGTCAAAAAATTTGTGCCAGTTGTGTCAAACAAACTTTTGCCAGTTGGGTCGAATAAACTTGTGCTAGTTGCGTTAAACAAATTTGTGCCAGTTGCGCCGAACAAACTTGTGCCAGTTGCATCGAACAAACTTGTGCCAGTTGCGTTAAACAAACTTGTGCCAGTTGCGTCAAACAAACTTGTGCCAGTTGCGTCGAACAAACTTGTGCCAGTTGCGTCGAACAAACTTGTGCCAGTTGCGTCGAACAAGCTTGTGCCAGTTGCGTCAAACAAACTTGTGACAGTTGCATCGAACAAACTTGTGAGAGTTGCGTAGAACAAACTTGTGCCAGTTGTGTCAAACAAACTTGTGCCAGTTGCATAGAACAAACTTGTGCCAGTTGCGTCGAACAAACATGTGCCAGTTGCGTCAAACAAACTTTTGCCAGTTGTGTAGAACAAACTTGTGCCAGTTGTGTCAAACAAACTTGTGCCAGTTGCGTAGAACAAACTTGTGCCAGTTGTGTAGAACAAACTTGTGCCAGTTACGTAGAACAAACTTGTGCCAGTTGCGTCAAACAAACTTGTGCCAGTTGCGTCAAACAAACTTGTAACAGTTGTGTAGAACAAACTTGAGCCAGTTGCATACAACAAACTTGTGCCAGTTGAGTCGAATAGACTTGTGACAGTTGCGTTGAACAAACTTGAGCCAGTTGCGTTGAACAAACTTGTGCCAGTTGCGTAGAACAAACTTGTGCCAGTTGCGTAGAACAAACTTGTGCCAGTTACAAATAATAAACTTTTGCCATTTGTGTCAAACAAACTTGTGCCAGTTGCATAGAACAAACTTGTGCCAGTTGCGTAGAACAAACTTGTGCCAGTTACGTAGAACAAACTTGTGCCAGTTGCGTAGAACAACCTTGTGCTAGTTGCTTCAAACAAACTTGGACCAGTTGCATAGAACAAACTTGTGCCAGTTGCGTCAAAGAAACTTGTGCCAGTTGCGTCAAACAAACTTGTGCCAGTTGCGTAGAACAAACTTGAGACAGTTGCGTAGAACAAACTTGTGCCAGTTGCGTCGAACATACTTGTGCCAGTTGCGTTGAAGAAACTTGTGCCAGTTGCGTAGAACAAACTTGTGGCAGTTGCGTAGAACAAACTTGTGCCAGTTGCGTAGAACAAACATTTTCCAGTTGCGTAGAATAAACTTGTGCCAGTTGCGTCGAACAAACTTGTGCCAGTTGCATCGAACAAACTTGTGCCAGGTACATTGGACAAACTTGTGACAGTTGAGTAGAACAAACTTGTGCCAGTTGTTTCAAACAAACTTTTGCCAATTGCGTCAAACAAACTTGGGCCAGTTGTGTCAAACAAACTTGTGCCAGTTGCATAGAACAAACTTGTGCCAGTTTGTTCTACACAACTGGCAAAAGTTTGTTTGACGAAACTGGCACAAGTTTGTTCGACGCAACTGGCACAAGTTTGTTCTATGCAACTGGCACAAGTTTGTTTGACACAACTGGCACAAGTTTGTTCTACGCAACTCTCACAAGTTTGTTCGATGCAACTGTCACAAGTTTGTTTGACGCAACTGGCACAAGCTTGTTCGACGCAACTGGCACAAGTTTGTTCGATGCAACTGGCACAAGTTTGTTCGACGCAACTGGCACAAGTTTGTTTGACGCAACTGGCACAAGTTTGTTTAACGCAACTGGCACAAGTTTGTTCGATGCAACTGGCACAAGTTTGTTCGGCGCAACTGGCACAAATTTGTTTAACGCAACTAGCACAAGTTTATTCGACCCAACTGGCAAAAGTTTGTTTGACACAACTGGCACAAATTTTTTGACGCAACTGGCCCAAGTTTGTTCAACGCAACTGGCACAAGTTTGTAGTTCGCAACTGGCACAAGTTTGTTCTACGTAACTGGCACAAGTTTGTCCGACACAACTGGCCCAAGTTTGTTCGACGCAACTGGCCCAAGTTTGTTTGACACAACAGGCAAAAGTTTGTTTGACACAACTGGCACAAGTTTGTTCTACGCAACTGGCACAAGTTTGTTCGACGCAACTGGCACAAGTTTGTCCGACGCAACTGGCATAAGTTTGTTCTACGCAACTGGCACAAGTTTGTTCTACGCAACTGGCACAAGTTTGTTTGACGCAACTGGCACAAGGTTGTTTTATGCAACTGGCACAAGTTTGTTCTATGGAACTGGCACAAGTTTGTTCTACGCAATTGGCACAAGTTTGTTCTACACAACTGGCACAAGTTTGTTCTACGCAACTGGCACAAGTTTCTTCGACACAACTGGCCCAAGTTTGTTTGAGGCAACTGGTACAAGTTTGTTTGACAAAACAGGCACAAGTTTGTTCTACGCAATTGGCACAAGTTTGTTCGACGAAACTGGCACAAGTTTGTTCGACGCAACTGGCACAAGTTTGTTCTACGCAACTGGCACAAGTTTTTTCTACGCAACTGGCACAAGTTTGTTCTACGGAACTGGCACAAATTTGTTCGGCGCAACTGACACAAGTTTGTCTGACACAACTGGCACAAGTTTGTTCTACATAACTGGCACAAGTTTGTTCTATGCAACTGGCACAAGTTTGTTCGACGCAACTGGCACAAGTTTGTTTTATGCAACTGGCACAAGTTTGTTTGACACAACTGGCACAAGTTTGTTCTACGCAACTGGCACAAGTTTGTTCGATGCAATTGGCACAAGTTTGTCCGACGCAACTGGCACAAGTTTGTTCGACGCAACTGGCACAAGTTTGTTCGATGCAACTGGCACAAGTTTGTTCGACGCAACTGGCACAAGTTTGTTCTTTGCAACTGGCATAAATTTGTTTGACGCAACTGGCACAAGTTTGTTTGACGCAACTGCCACAAGGTTGTTTGACGCAACTGGCACAAGGTTGCTCTACACAACTGGAACAAGTTTGTTCTATGCAACTGGCACAAGTTTGTTTGACACAACTGGCACAAGTTTTTTCTACGCAACTGGCACAAGTTTCTTCGACGCAACTGGCCCAAACTTGTTTGACGCAACTGGCAGAAGTTTGATTGACACAACTGGCACAAGTTTGTTCTACGCAACTGGCACAAGTTTGGTCGACGAAACTGGCACAAGTTTGTTCTATGCAATTGACACAAGTTTGTTCGATGCAACTGGCACAAGTTTGTTCGACGCAACTGGCACAAGTTTGTTCGATGCTACAGGCACAAGTTTGTTCTACGCAACTGGCACAAGTTTGTTCGACGCAACTGGCACAAGTTTGTTCGATGCAACAGGCACAAGTTTGTTCTACGCAACTGGCACAAGTTTGTTCATCGCAACTGACACAAGTTTGTTCTACGCAACTGGCCCAAGTTTGTACTTCGCAACTGGGACGAGTTTGTTCTATGCAACTGGCACAAGTTTGTTCGACGCAACTGGCACAAGTTTGTTCTATGCAACTAGTACAAATTTGTTCTACGCAATTGGCACAAGTTTTTTGACGCAAATGGCACAAGTTTGTTGTACGCAACTGGCACAAGTTTGTTCGAAGCAACTGGCACAAGTTTGTTCTACGCAACTGGCACAAGTTTGTTCTACGCAACTGGCACAAGTTTGTTCTACACAACTGGCACAAGTTTGTTTGATGCAACTGGCCCAAGTTTGTTTGATGCAACTGGCAAAAGTTTGTTTGAAACAACTGGCACAAGTTTGTTCTACGCAACTGTCACAAGTTTGTTCAACACAACTGGCACAAGTTTGTCAAACGCAACTGGCACAACTTTGTTCGATCAACTGGCACAAGTTTTTTCGACACAACTGGCACAAGTTTGTTCTATGCAACTGGAAAATGTTTGTTCTACGCAACTGGCACAAGTTTGTTTAACGCAACTGGCACAAGTTTGTTCTATGCAGCTGGAAAATGTTTGTTCTATGCAACTGGCACAAGTTTGTTCTACGCAACTGGCTCAAGTTTGTTCTACGCAACTGGCACAAGTTTGTTCAACGCAACTGGCACAAGTTTGTTTGACGCAACTGGCAAAAGATTTTTTAACGCAACTGGGACAAGTTTGTTTGACGCAACTGGCAAAAGTTTGTTCTATGCAACTGGCGTAAATTTGTTTGCCGCAACTGGCACAAGTTTGTTTGACGCAACTGGCACAAGGTTGTTTGACGCAACTGGCACAAGGTTGTTTGACACAACTGGCACAAGTTTGTTCTATGCAACTGGCACAAGTTTGTTTGACACAACTGGCACAAGTTTGTTCTGCACAACTGGCACAAGTTTGTTCGTCGCAACTGGCACAAGTTTGTTCGACGCAACTGGCAGAAGTTTGTTGTACGCAACTGGCACAAGTTTGTTCTACGCAACTGGCGCAAGTTTGTTTGACGTAACTGGCACAAGTTTGTTCATCGCAACTGGGACAAGTTTGTTCTACGCAACTGGCCCAAGTTTGTTCTACGCAACTGGCACGAGTTTGTTCTACGCAACTGGCACAAGTTTGTTCTATGGAACTGGCACAAGTTTGTTCTACGCTACTGGCCCATGTTTATTCTTCGCAACTGGCACGAGTTTGTTCTATGCAACCGGCACAAGTTTGTTAGACGTAACTGGCACAAGTTTGTTCTACGCAACTTGCACAAATTAGTTCTACGCAACTGGCACAAGTTTGTTCTACGCAACTGGCACAAGTTTGTTCGGACAAACTTGTGCCAGTTGCGTCGAACAAACTTGTGCCAGTTGCGTAGAACAAACTTGTGCCAGTTGTGTCAAACAAACTTTTGCCAGTTGCGTCAAACAAACTTGGGCCAGTTGCGTCGAACAAACTTGGGCCAGTTGTGTCGGACAAACTTGTGCCAGTTACGTAGAACAAACTTGTGCCAGTTGCGAACTACAAACTTGTGCCAGTTGCGTTGAACAAACTTGGGCCAGTTGCGTCAAAAAATTTGTGCCAGTTGTATCAAACAAACTTTTGCCAGTTGGGTCGAATAAACTTGTGCTAGTTGCGTTAAACAAATTTGTGCCAGTTGCGCCGAACAAACTTGTGCCAGTTGCATCGAACAAACTTGTGCCAGTTGCGTTAAACAAACTTGTGCCAGTTGCGTCAAACAAACTTGTGCCAGTTGCGTCGAACAAACTTGTGCCAGTTGCGTCGAACAAACTTGTGCCAGTTGCGTCGAACAAGCTTGTGCCAGTTGCGTCAAACAAACTTGTGACAGTTGCATCGAACAAACTTGTGAGAGTTGCGTAGAACAAACTTGTGCCAGTTGTGTCAAACAAACTTGTGCCAGTTGCATAGAACAAACTTGTGCCAGTTGCGTCGAACAAACTTGTGGCAGTTGCGTCAAACAAACTTTTGCCAGTTGTGTAGAACAAAATTGTGCCAGTTGTGTCAAACAAACTTGTGCCAGTTGCGTAGAACAAACTTGTGCCAGTTGTGTAGAACAAACTTGTGCCAGTTACGTAGAACAAACTTGTGCCAGTTGCGTCAAACAAACTTGTGCCAGTTGCGTCAAACAAACTTGTAACAGTTGTGTAGAACAAACTTGAGCCAGTTGCATACAACAAACTTGTGCCAGTTGAGTCGAACAGACTTGTGACAGTTGCGTTGAACAAACTTGAGCCAGTTGCGTTGAACAAACTTGTGCCAGTTGCGTAGAACAAACTTGTGCCAGTTGCGTAGAACAAACTTGTGCCAGTTACATAGAATAAACTTTTGCCATTTGTGTCAAACAAACTTGTGCCAGTTGCATAGAACAAACTTGTGCCAGTTGCGTAGAACAAACTTGTGCCAGTTACGTAGAACAAACTTGTGCCAGTTACGTAGAACAAACTTGTGCCCCGTTGCGTAGAACAACCTTGTGCTAGTTGCTTCAAACAAACTTGGTCCAGTTGCATAGAACAAACTTGTGCCAGTTGCGTCAAACAAACTTGTGCCAGTTGCGTCAAACAAACTTGTGCCAGTTGCGTAGAACAAACTTGAGACAGTTGCGTAGAACAAACTTGTGCCAGTTGCGTCGAACATACTTGTGCCAGTTGCGTTGAAGAAACTTGTGCCAGTTGTGTAGAACAAACTTGTGGCAGTTGCGTAGAACAAACTTGTGCCAGTTGCGTAGAACAAACATTTTCCAGTTGTGTAGAATAAACTTGTGCCAGTTGCGTCGAACAACCTTGTGCCAGTTGCATCGAACAAACTTGTGCCAGGTACATTGGACAAACTTGTGACAGTTGAGTAGAACAAACTTGTGCCAGTTGTTTCAAACAAACTTTTGCCAATTGCGTCAAACAAACTTGGGCCAGTTGTGTCAAACAAACTTGTGCCAGTTGCATAGAACAAACTTGTGCCAGTTTGTTCTACACAACTGGCAAAAGTTTGTTTGACGAAAATGGCACAAGTTTGTTCGACGCAACTGGCACAAGTTTGTTCTATGCAACTGGCACAAGTTTGTTTGACACAACTGGCACAAGTTTGTTCTACGCAACTCTCACAAGTTTGTTCGATGCAACTGTCACAAGTTTGTTTGACGCAACTGGCACAAGCTTGTTCGACGCAACTGGCACAAGTTTGTTCGATGCAACTGGCACAAGTTTGTTCGACGCAACTGGCACAAGTTTGTTTGACGCAACTGGCACAAGTTTGTTTAACGCAACTGGCACAAGTTTGTTCGATGCAACTGGCACAAGTTTGTTCGGCGCAACTGGCACAAATTTGTTTAACGCAACTAGCACAAGTTTATTCGACCCAACTGGCAAAAGTTTGTTTGACACAACTGGCACAAATTTTTTGACGCAACTGGCCCAAGTTTGTTCAACGCAACTGGCACAAGTTTGTAGTTCGCAACTGGCACAAGTTTGTTCTACGTAACTGGCACAAGTTTGTCCGACACAACTGGCCCAAGTTTGTTCGACGCAACTGGCCCAAGTTTGTTTGACACAACTGGCAAAAGTTTGTTTGACACAACTGGCACAAGTTTGTTCTACGCAACTGGCACAAGTTTGTTCGACGCAACTGGCATAAGTTTGTTTGACGCAACTGGCATAAGTTTGTTCTACTCAACTGGCACAAGTTTGTTCGACGCAACTGGCACAAGTTTGTCCGACGCAACTGGCACAAGTGTGTTCGACGCAACTGGCACAAGTTTGTTCGATGCAACTGGCACAAGCTTGTTCTACGCAACTGGCACAAGTTTGTTCTATGCAACTGGCATAAATTTGTTTGACGCAACTGGCCCAAGTTTGTTTGACGCAAATGGGAAAAGTTTTTTGGACACAACTGGCAAAAAGTTTGTTCTACGCAACTGGCACAAGTTTGTTCGACGCAACTGGCCCAAATTTGTTTGACGCAACTGGCAAAAGTTTGTTTGAAACAACTGGCACAAATTTGTTCAGCGCAACTGGCACAATTTTGTTCTACGCAACTTGCACAAGTTTGTTCTACGCAACTGGCTCAAGTTTGTTCTACGCAACTGGCAGCAGTTTGTTTGACGCAACTGGCTCAAGTTTGTTCTACGCAACTGGCACAAGTTTGTTTGACGCAACTGGCACAAGTTTGTTTGACGCAACTGGCACAAGTTTGTTCGACGCAACTGGCCCAAGTTTGTTTGACGCAACTGGCAGAAGTTTGTTCTACGCAACTGGCACAAGTTTGTTCCACGTAACGGGCACAATTTTGTTTGACGCAACTGGCACAAGTTTGTTTGACAAAACTGGCACAAGTTTGTTCTACGCAACTGGCAAAAGTTTGTTCTGCGCAACTGGCACAAGTTTGTTCGACGCAAGTGGCCCAAGTTTGTTTGACGCAACTGGCAAAAGTTTGTTCTACGCAACTGGCACAAGTTTGTTCGACGCAACTGGCACAAGTTTGTTCGATGCAACTGGCACAAGTTTGTTTGACGCAACTGGCACAAGTTTGTTCGACGCAACTGGCACAAGTTTGTTCGACGCAACTGGCACAAGTTTGTTTAATGCAACTGGCACAATTTTATTCGACCCAACTGGCACAAGTTTGTTTGACACAACTGGCACAAGTTTTTTTGACGCAACCTGCACAAGTTTGTTTGACGCAACTGGCACAAGGTTGTTTGACGCAACTGGCACTAGGTTGTTCTACAAAACTGGCACAAGTTTGTTCTATGCAACTGGCATAAGTTTGTTCTACGCAACTGGCACAAGTTTGTTCTACACAACTGGCACAAGTTTGATCTACGCAACTGGCACAAGTTTCCTCGACGCAACTGGCACAAGTTTGTTCAACGCAACTGGCCCAAGTTTGTTTGACGCAACTGGCACAAGTTTGTTTGACTCAACCTGCACAAGTTTGTTCTACGCAACTGGCACAAGTTTGTTCGACGAAACTGGCACAAGTTTGTTCGACGCAACTGGCACAAGTTTGTTCGACGCAACTGGCACAAGTTTGTTCTACGCAACTGGCACAAGTTTGTTCTACGCAACTGGCACAAGTTTGTCTGACACAACTGGCACAAGTTTGTTCTACGCAACTGGCACAAGTTTGTCTGACACAACTGGCACAAGTTTGTTCTACGTAACTGGTACAAGTTTGTTCTAGGCAACTGGCACAAGTTTGTTTGATGCAACTGGCAAAAGTTTGTTTTATGCAACTGGCACAAGTTTGTTTGGCACAACTGGCACAAGTTTGTTCTATGCAACTGGCACAAGTTTGTTCGACACAATTGGCACAAGTTTGTTCTATGCAACTGGCACAAGTGTGTTCGACGCGACTGGCACAAGTTTGTTCGATGCAACTGGCACAAGTTTGTTCTACGCAACTGGCACAAGTTTGTTCTATGCAACTGGCATAAGTTTGTTTGACGCAACTGGCACAAGTTTGTTTGACGCAACTGGCACAAGGTTGTTTGACGCAAATGGCACAAGGTTGCTCTACACAACTGGCACAAGTTTGTTGTATGCAACTGGCACAAGTTTGTTTGACGCAACTGGCACATTTTTGTTCTACACAACTGGCACAAGTTTGTTCGACGCAACTGGCACAAGTTTGTTCTACGCAACTGGCACAAGATTGTTCTACACAACTGGCCCAAGTTTGTTCGACGCAACTGGCACAAGTTTGTTCTACGCAACTGGCACAAGTTTGTTCTAAACAACTGGCACAAGTTTGTAGGACGCAACTGGCACAAGTTTGTTCTACGCTACTGGCACAAGTTTGTTCTACGCTACTGGCACAAGTTTGTTCTACGCAACTGGCACAAGTTTGTTTGACGTAACTGGCACAAGTTTGTTCATCGCAACTGGGACAAGTTTGTTCTCCGCAACTGGCCCAAGTTTGTTCTACGCAACTGGCATGAGTTTGTTCTACGCAACTGGCACAAGTTTGTTCTATGGAACTGGCGCAAGTTTGTTCTGTGCTACTGGCCCATGTTTGTTCTTCGCAACTGGCACGAGTTTGTTCTATGCAACTGGCACAAGTTTGTTCGACGTAACTGCCACAAGTTTGTTCTATGCAACTTGCACAAATTTGTTCTACGCAACTGGCACAAGTTTGTTCTACGCAACTGGCACAAGTTTGTTCTACGCAACTGGCACAAGTTTGTTCTACTCAACTGGCACAAGTTTGTTCTACGCAACTGGCATAAGTTTGTTCTACACAACTGGCACAAGTTTGTTTGACGCAACTGGCCCAAGTTTGTTTGACGCAACTGGCAAAAGTTTGTTTGAAACAACTGGCACAAGTTTGTTCTATGCAACTGTCACAAGTTTGTCCAACGCACCTGGCACAAGTTTGTTCGATGCAACTGGCACAAGTTTGTTCGACGCAACTGGCACAAGTTTGTTCCACGCAACTGGAAAATGTTTGTTCTACGCAACTGGCACAAGTTTGTTCTACGCAACTGCCACAAGTTTGTTTTACGCAACTGGCACAAGTTTCTTCAATGCAACTGGCACAAGTATGTTCGACGCAACTGGCACAAGTTTGTTCTACGCAGCTGTCTCAAGTTTGTTCTACGCAACTGGCACAAGTGTGTTTGACGCAACTGGCACAAGTTTCTTTGACGCAACTGGCACAAGTTTCTTCTATGCAACTGGCCCAAGTTTGTTTGAGGCAACTAGCACAAGGTTGTTCTACGCAACTGGCACAAGTTTGTTCTACGTAACTGGCACAAGTTTGTTCTACGTAACTGGCACTAGTTTGTTCTACGCAACTGGCACAAGTTTGTTTGACACAAATCGCAAAAGTTTATTCTACGTAACTGGCACAAGTTTGTTCTACGCAACTAGCACAAGTTTGGTCTATGCAACTGGCACAAGTTTGTTCAACGCAACTGGCTCAAGTTTGTTCAACGCAACTGTCACAAGCCTGTTCGACGCAACTGGCACAAGTTTGTTCTACGCAACTGGCTCAAGTTTGTTCTACACAACTGGTACAAGTTTGTTTGACGCAACTGGCACAAGTTTGTTTGACGCAACTGGCCCAAGTTTGTTTGACGTAACTGGCACAAGTTTGTTCTACGCAACTGGCACAAGTTTTTTCTACGTAATTGGCACAAGTTTGTTCTACGCAACTGGCACAAGATTGTTCTACGCAACTGGTACAAGTTTGTTTGACACAAGTGGCACAAGTTTGTTCTACGCAACTGGCACAAGTTTGCTCGACGCAAGTGGCATAAGTTTGTTCTATGCAACTGGCACAAGTTTGTTTGACACAACTGGCACAAGTTTGTTCTACGCAACTGGCACAAGTTTGTTCGATGCGACTGTCACAAGTATGTTTTAACGCAACTGGCACAAGCTTGTTCGACGCAACTGGCACAAGTTTGTTCGATGCAACTGGCACAAGTTTGTTCGACGCAACTGGCACAAGTTTTTTTGACGCACTTGGCACAAGTTTTTTTGACGCAACTGGCACAAGTTTGTTCTATGCAACTGGCCCAAGTTTGTTTGACGCAACTAGCACAAGTTTGTTTTACGCAACTGGCACAAGTTTGTTCTACGCAACTGGCACAAGTTTGTTCGGCGCAACTGGCACAAATTTGTCTAACACAACTAGCACAAGTTTATTCGACCCAACTGGCACAAGTTTGTTTGAAACAACTGGCACAAGTTTGTTGTACGCAACTGGCAAAAGTTTGTTTGACACAACTGGCACAAGTTTGCTCGACGCAAGTGGCACAAGTTTGTTCTATGCAACTGGCACAAGTTTGTTTGACACAACTGGCACAAGGTTGTTCTACGCAACTGGCACAAGTTTGTTCGATGCAACTGGCACAAGTTTGTTTGACGCAACTGGCACAAGCTTGTTCGACGCAACTGGAACAGGTTTGTTCGATGCAACTGCCACAAGTTTGTTCGACGCAACTGGCACAAGTTTGTTCTATGCAACTGGCACAAGTTTGTTCTATGCAACTGGCCCAAGATTGTTTTACGCAACTGGCACAAGTTTGTTCTACGCAACTGGCACAAGTTTGTTCGATGCAACTGGCACAAGTTTGTTCAGCGCAACTGGCACAAATTTGTCTAACGCAACTAGCACAAGTTTATTCGACCCAACTGGCACAAGTTTGTTTGACACAACTGGCACCAATTTTTTTGATGCAACTGGCACAAGTTTGTTTGACGCAACTGGCACAAGGTTGTTTTATGCAACTGGCACAAGTTTGTTCTATGGAACTGGCACAAGTTTGTTCTACGCAACTGGCACAAGTTTGTTCTACACAACTGGCACAAGTTTGTTCTACGCAACTGGCACAAGTTTCTTCGACACAACTGGCCCAAGTTTGTTTGAGGCAACTGGCACAAGTTTGTTCTACGCAACTGGCTCAAGTTTGTTCGACGAAACTGGCACAAGTTTGTTCGACGCAACTGGCACAAGTTTGTTCTACGCAACTGGCACAAGTTTTTTCTAGCCAAACGGGCACAAGTTTGTTCTACGGAACTGGCACAAATTTGTTCTGCGCAACTGACACAAGTTTGTCTGACACAACTGGCACAAGTTTGTTCTACGTAACTGGCACAAGTTTGTTCTATGCAACTGGCACAAGTTTGTTCGACACAACTGGCACAAGTTTGTTTTATGCAACTGGCACAAGTTTGTTTGACGCAACTGGCACAAGTTTGTTCTACGTAACTGGCACAAGTTTGTTCTACACAACTGGCACAAGTTTGTTCTACGCAACTGGCACAAGTTTGTTTGACACAACTGGCGCAAGTTTGTTCTACGCAACTGGCAAAAGTTTGTATGACGCAACTGGCACAAGTTTGCTCGACGCAAGTGGCACAAGTTTGTTCTATGCAACTGGCACAAGTTTGTTTGACACAACTGGCACAAGTTTGTTCTACGCAACTGGCACAAGTTTGTTCGATGCAACTGTCACAAGTTTGTTCGACGCAACTGGCACAAGCTTGTTTGACGCAACTGGCACAAGTTTGTTCGATGCAACTGGCACAACTTTGTTCGACGCAACTGGCACAACTTTGTTTGACGCAAATGGCACAAGTTTGTTTAACGCAACTGGCACAAGTTTGTTCGATGCAACTGGCACAAGTTTGTTCGGCGCAACTGGCACAAATTTGTTTAACGCAACTAGCTCAAGTTTATTCGACCCAACTGGCAAAAGTTTGTTTGACACAACCGGCACAAATTTTTTGACGCAACTGGCACAAGTTTGTTTGACGCAACTGGCACAAGGTTGTTTTATGCAAATAGCACAAGTTTTTTCTATGGAACTGGCACAAGTTTGTTCTACGCAACTGGCACAAGTTTGTTCTACGCAACTGGCACAAGTTTGTTCTTCGCAACTGGCACAAGTTTCTTCGACGCAACTGGCCCAAGTTTGTTTGACGCAACTGGCACAAGTTTGTTTGACACAACTGGCACAAGTTTGTTCTACACAACTGGCACAAGTTTGTTCAACGAAACTGGCACAAGTTTGTTCTACGCAACTGGCACAAGTTTGTTCTACGGAACTGGCACAAATTTGTTCTGCGCAACTGGCACAAGTTTGTCCCACACAACTGGCACAAGTTTGTTCTACGTAACTGGCACAAGTTTGTTTTACGTAACTGGCACAAGTTTGTTCGACGCAACTGGCACAAGTTTGTTTTATGCAACTGGCACAAGTTTGTTTGATACAACTGGCACAAGTTTGTTCTACGCAACTGGCACAAGTTTGTTCGACGCAATTGGCCCAAGTTTGTCCGACACAACTGGCACAAGTGTGTTCGACGCAACTGGCACAAGTTTGTTCGATGCAACTGGCACAAGTTTGTTCTACGCAACTGGCACAAGTTTGTTCTATGCAACCGGCATAAATTTGTTTGACGCAACTGGCACAAGTTTGTTTGAAGCAACTGGCACAAGGTTGTTTGACGCAACTGGCACAAGGTTGCTCTACACAACTGGAACAAGTTTGTTCTATGCAACTGGCACAAGTTTGTTTGACGCAACTGGCACAAGTTTTTTCTACGCAACTGGCACAAGTTTCTTCGACGCAACTGGCACAAGTTTGTTCGACGCAACTGGCATAAGTTTGTTCTATGTAATTGACACAAGTTTGTTCGATGCAACTGGCACAAGTTTGTTCGACCCAACTGGCACAAGTTTGTTCGATGCAACAGGCACAAGTTTGTTCTACGCAACTGGCACAAGTTTGTTCTACGCAACTGGCACAAGTTTGTTTGACACAACTGCCACAAGTTTGTTCATCGTAACTGGCACAAGTTTGTTCTACGCAACTGGCCCAAGGTTGTTCTTCGCAACTGTCACGAGTTTGTTCTATGCAACTGGCACAATTTTGTTCGACACAACTGGCACAAGTTCGTTCTACGCAACTGGCACAAATTTGTTCTACTCAGCTGGCACAAGTTTCTTGACGCAAATGCCACAAGTTTGTTCTACGCAACTGGCACAAGTTTGTTTGACGCAACTGGCCCAAGTTTGTTTGACGCAACTGGCAAAAGTTTGTTTGAAACAACTGGCACAAGTTTGTTGTATGCAACTGTCACAAGTTTGTTCAACGCAACTGGCACAAGTTTGTCAAACGCAACTGGCACAACTTTGTTCGATCAGCTGGCACAAGTTTGTTCGACGCAACTGGCACAAGTTTGTTCTACGTAACTGGAAAATGTTTGTTCTACGCAACTGGCACAAGTTTGTTCTACACAACTGATTCAAGTTTGTTCTACGCAACTGGCACAAGTTTGTTCAACGCAACTGGCACAAGTTTGTTTGACGCAACTGGCAAAAGTTTGTTTAACGCAACTAGTACAAGTTTGTTTGACGCAACTGGCCCAAGTTTGTTCAACGCAACTGGCACAAGTTTGTAGTTCGCAACTGGCACAAGTTTGTTCTACGTAACTGGCACAAGTTTGTCCGACACAACTGGCCCAAGTTTGTTCGACGCAACTGGCCCAAGTTTGTTTGACGCAACTGGCAAAAGTTTGTTTGACACAACTGGCACAAGTTTGTTCTACGCAACTGGCACAAGTTTGTTCGACGCAACTGGCACAAGTTTGTCCGACGCAACTGGCATAAGTTTGTTCTACGCAACTGGCACAAGTTTGTTCGACGCAACTGGCTCAAGTTTGTCCGACGCAACTGGCACAAGTGTGTTCGACGCAACTGGCACAAGTTTGTCCGACGCAACTGGCACAAGTGTGTTCGACGCAACTGGCACAAGTTTGTTCGATGCAACTGGCACAAGTTTGTTCTACGCAACTGGCACAAGTTTGTTCTATGCAACTGGCATAAATTTGTTTGACGCAACTGGCCCAAGTTTGTTTGACGCAACTGGGAAAAGTTTTTTTGACACAACTGGCAAAAAGTTTGTTCTACGCAACTGGCACAAGTTTGTTCGACGCAACTGGCCCAAGTTTGTTTGACGCAACTGGCAAAAGTTTGTTTGAAACACCTGGCACAAGTTTGTTCAGCGCAACTGGCACAATTTTGTTCTACGCAACTGGCACAAGTTTGTTCTACGCAACTGGCTCAAGTTTGTTCTACGCAACTGGCACTAGTTTGTTTGACGCAACTGGCTCAAGTTTGTTCTACGCAACTGGCACAAGTTTGTTTGACGCAACTGGCACAAGTTTGTTTGACGCAACTGGCACAAGTTTGTTCTACGAAAGTGGCCCAAGTTTGTTTGACGCAACTGGCAGAAGTTTGTTCTACGCAACTGGCACAAGTTTGTTCCACGTAACGGGCACAAGTTTGTTTGACGCAACTGGCACAAGTTTGTTTGACAAAACTGGCACAAGTTTGTTCTACGCAACTGGCAAAAGTTTGTTCTGCGCAACTGGCACAAGTTTGTTCGACGCAAGTGGCACAAGTTTGTTCTATGCAACTGGCACAAGTTTGTTCTACTCAAGTGGCACAAGTTTGTTCAACGCAACTGGCACAAGTTTGTTCGATGCAACTGGCACAAGTTTGTTTGACGCAACTGGCACAAGTTTGTTCGACGCAACTGGCACAAGTTTGTTCGACGCAACTGGCACAAGTTTCTTTGACGCAACTGGCACAAGTTTGTTCTACGCAACTGGCACAAGTTTCTTTGACGCAACTGGCACAAGTTTGTTCTACGCAACTGGCAAAATTTTATTCGACCCAACTGGCACAAGTTTGTTTGACACAACTGGCACAAGTTTTTTTGACGCAACCTGCACAAGTTTGTTTGACGCAACTGGCACAAGGTTGTTTGACGCAACTGGCACAAGGTTGTTTGACGCAACTGGCACAAGTTTGTTCTATGCAACTGGCATAAGTTTGTTCTACGCAACTGGCACAAGTTTGTTCTACACAACTGGCACAAGTTTGTTCTACGCAACTGGCACAAGTTTCCTCGACGCAACTGGCACAAGTTTGTTCAACGCAACTGGCCCAAGTTTGTTTGATGCAACTGGCACAAGTTAGTTTGACACAACTGGCACAAGTTTGTTCTACGCAACTGGCACAAGTTTGTTTGACTAAACTGGCACAAGTTTGTTCGACGCAACTGGCACAAGTTTGTTCGACGCAACTGGCACAAGTTTGTTCTACGCAACTGGCACAAGTTTGTTCGACGCAACTGGCAAGAGTTTGTCTGACACAACTGGCACAAGTTTGTTCAACGCAACTGGCACAAGTTTGTCTGACACAACTGGCACAAGTTTGTTCTACGTAACTGGTACAAGTTTGTTCTATGCAACTGACACAAGTTTGTTTGACGCAACTGGCAAAAGTTTGTTTTATGCAACTGGCACAAGTTTGTTTGACACAACTGGCACAAGTTTGTTCTACGCAACTGGCACAAGTTTGTTCGACGCAATTGGCACAAGTTTGTTCTATGCAACTGGCACAAGTGTGTTCGACACGACTGGCACAAGATTGTTCGATGCAACTGGCACAAGTTTGTTCTACGCAACTGGCACAAGTTTGTTCTATGCAACTGGCATAAATTTGTTTGACGCAACTGGCACAAGTTTGTTTGACGCAACTGGCACAAGGTTGTTTGACGCAAATGGCACAAGGTTGCTCTACACAACTGGCACAAGTTTGTTGTATGCAACTGGCACAAGTTTGTTTGATGCAACTGGCACAAGTTTGTTCTACACAACTGCCACAAGTTTGTTCGACGCAACTGGCACAAGTTTGTTCGACGCAACTGGCACAAGTTTGTTCGACGCAACTGGCACAAGTTTGTTCTACGCAACTGGCACAAGTTTGTTTGACGTAACTGGGACAAGTTTGTTCATCGCAACTGGGACAAGTTTGTTCTACGCAACTGGCAAAAGTTTTTTCTATGCAACTGGCACGAGTTTGTTCTACGCAACTGGTACAAGTTTGTTCTATGGAACTGGCGCGAGTTTGTTCTGCGCTACTGGCCCATGTTTGTTCTTCGCAACTGGCACGAGTTTGTTCTATGCAACTGGCACAAGTTTGTTCGACGTAACTGGCACAAGTTTGTTCTACGCAACTTGCACAAATTTGTTCTATGCAACTGGCACAATTTTGTTCTATGCAACTGGCACAAGTTTGTTCTACGCAACTGGCACAAGTTTGTTCTACTCAACTGGCACAAGTTTGTTCTACGCAACTGGCATAAGTTTGTTCTACGCAACTGGCACAAGTTTGTTTGACGCAACTGGCCCAAGTTTGTTTGACGCAACTGGCAAAAGTTTGTTTGAAACAACTGGCACATGTTTGTTCTACGCAACTGTCACAAGTTTGTCCAACGCACCTGGCACAAGTTTGTTCGATGCAACTGGCACAAGTTTGTTCGACGCAACTGTCACAAGTTTGTTCTACGCAACTGGAAAATGTTTGTTCTACGCAACTGGCACAAGTTTGTTCTACGCAACTGCCACAAGTTTGTTTGAAACAACTGGCACAAGTTTCTTCAACGCAACTGGCACAAGTATGTTCGACGCAACTGGCACAAGTTTGTTCTACGCAACCTACTCAAGTTTGTTCTACGCAACTGGCACAAGTTTGTTTGACGCAACTGGCACAAGTTTCTTTGATGCAACTGGCACAAGTTTGTTCTATGCAACTGGCCCAAGTTTGTTTGAGGCAACTAGCACAAGGTTGTACTACGCAACTGGCACAAGTTTGTTCTACGTAACTGGCACAAGTTTGTTCTACGCAACTGGCACAAGTTTGTTCTACGCAACTGGCACAAGTTTGTTTGACACAAATGGCAAAAGTTTATTCTACGTAACTGGCACAAGTTTGTTCTACGCAACTGGCACAAGTTTGGTCTACGCAACTGGCACAAGTTAGTTCAACGCAACTGGCTCAAGTTTGTTCTACACAACTGGTACAAGTTTGTTTGACGCAACTGGCACAAGTTTGTTTGACGCAACTGGCCCAAGTTTGTTTGACGCAACTGGCACAAGTTTGTTCTACGCAACTGGCACAAGTTTGTTCTACGTAACTGGCACAAGTTTGTTCTACGCAACTGGCACAAGATTGTTCTACGCAACTGGTACAAGTTTTTTTGACACAAGTGGCACAAGTTTGTTCTACGCAACTGGCAAAAGTTTGTTTGACGCAACTGGCACAAGTTTGCTCGACGCAAGTGGCATAAGTTTGTTCTATGCAACTGGCACAAGTTTGTTTGACACAACTGGCACAAGATTGTTCTACACAACTGGCACAAGTTTGTTCGATGCAACTGTCACAAGTATGTTTGACGCAACTGGCACAAGCTTGTTCGACGCAACTGGCACAAGTTTGTTCGATGCAACTGGCACAAGTTTGTTCGACGCAACTGGCACAAGTTTGTTCTATGCAACTGGCACAAGTTTGTTCGATGCAACTTGCACAAGTTTGTTCGGCGCAACTGGCACAAATTTGTATAACACAACTAGCACAAGTTTATTCGACCCAACTGGCACAAGTTTGTTTGAAACAACTGGCACAAGTTTGTTGTACGCAACTGGCAAAAGTTTGTTTGACACAACTGGCACAAGTTTACTCGACGCAAGTGGCACAAGTTTGTTCTATGCAACTGGCACAAGTTTGTTTGATACAACTGGCACAAGGTTGTTCTACGCAACTGGCACAAGTTTGTTCGGCGCAACTGGCACAAATTTGTATAACACAACTAGCACAAGTTTATTCGACCCAACTGGCACAAGTTTGTTTGAAACAACTGGCACAAGTTTGTTGTACGCAACTGGCAAAAGTTTGTTTGACACAACTGGCACAAGTTTACTCGACGCAAGTGGCACAAGTTTGTTCTATGCAACTGGCACAAGTTTGTTTGATACAACTGGCACAAGGTTGTTCTACGCAACTGGCACAAGTTTGTTCGATGCAACTGTTACAAGTTTGTTTGACGCAACTGGCACAAGCTTGTTCGACGCAACTGGTACAGGTTTGTTCGATGCAACTGCCACAAGTTTGTTCGACGCAACTGGCACAAGTTTGTTTGACGCACCTGGCACAAGTTTGTTCTATGCAACTGGCCCAATTTTGTTTGACGCAACTGGCACAAGTTTGTTCTACGCAACTGGCACAAGTTTGTTCGATGCAACTGGCACAAGTTTGTTCGGCGCAACTGGCAGAAATTTGTCTAACGCAACTAGCACAAGTTTATTCGACCCAACTGGCACAAGTTTGTTTGACACAACTGGCACAAATTTTTTTGACGCAACTGGCACAAGTTTGTTTGACGCAACTGGCACAAGGTTGTTTTATGCAACTGGCACAAGTTTGTTCTATGGAACTGGCAAAAGTTTGTTCTACGCAACTGGCACATGTTTGTTCTACACAACTGGCACAAGTTTGTTCTACGCAACTGGCACAAGTTTCTTCGACACAACTGGCCCAAGTTTGTTTGAGGCAACTGGCACAAGTTTGTTTGACAAAACTGGCACAAGTTTGTTCTACGCAACTGGCACAAGTTTGTTCGACGAAACTGGCACAAGTTTGTTCGACGCAACTGGCACAAGTTTGTTCTACGCAACTGGCACAAGTTTTTTCTACGCAACTGGCACAAGTTTGTTCTACGGAACTGGCACAAATTTGTTCTGCGCAACTGACACAAGTTTGTCTGACACAACTGGCACAAGTTTGTTCTACGTAACTGGCACAAGTTTGTTCTATGCAACTGGCACAAGTTTGTTCGACGCAACTGGCACAAGTTTGTTTTATGCAACTGGCACAAGTTTGTTTGACACAACTGGCACAAGTTTGTTCTACGCAACTGGCACAAGTTTGTTCGACGCAATTGGCACAAGTTTGTCCGACGCAACTGGCACAAGTTTGTTCGACGCAACTGGCACAAGTTTGTTCGATGCAACTGGCACAAGTTTGTTCTACGCAACTGGCACAAGTTTGTTCTATGCAACTGGCATAAATTTGTTTGACGCAACTGGCACAAGTTTGTTTGACGCAACTGGCACAAGGGTGTTTGACGCACCTGGCACAAGGTTGCTCTACACAACTGGAACAAGTTTGTTCTGTGCAACTGGCACAGGTTTGTTTGACACAACTGGCACAAGTGTGTTCTACGCAACTGGCACAAGTTTGTTCTAAGCAACTGGCACAAGTTTGTTTGACGCAACAGGCCCGAGTTTGTTTGACGAAACTGGCAAAAGTTTGTTTGAAACAACTGGCACAAGTTTGTTCTACGCAACTGGCACAAGTTTGTCCAACACAACTGGCACAAGTTTGTTCGATGCAACTGGCACAAGTTTGTTCGACGAAAGTGGCACAAGTTAGTTCTACGCAACTGGCATAAGTTTGTTCTACGCAACTGGCACAGGTTTGTTTGACGCAATTGGCACAAGTTTGTTCTTCGCAACTGGCACAAGTTTGTTCTATGCAACTGGCCCAAGTTTGTTCTACGCAACTCGCAAAAGTTTGTTCTATGCAATTGGCACAAGTTTATTCTACTCAACTGGCACAAGTTTGTTCAACGCAACTGTCACAAGTCTGTTCGACGCAACTGGCACAAGTTTGTTCTACGCAACTGGCTCAAGTTTGTTCTACCCACTTGGCACAAGTTTGTTTGATGCAACTGGCACAAGTTTGTTTGACGCAACTGGCACAAGTTTGCTCTATGCAACTGGCACAAGTTTGTTTGACGCAACTAGCACAAGTTTGTTCTGCGCAACTAGCACAAGTTTGTTCTACGTAACTGGCACAAGTTTGTTCTATGCAACTGGCACATGTTTGTTCTACGCAACCGGCACAAGTTTGTTTGACACAACTGGCACAAGTTTGTTTTACGCAACTGGCAAAAGTTTGTTCTACGCAACTGGCACAAGTTTTTTCGATGCAAGTGGCACAAGTTTGTTCTATGCAACTGGCACAAGTTTGTTTGACACAACTGGCACAGTTTGTTCTACGCAACTGCCACAAGTTTGTTCGATGCAACTGGCACAAGTTTGTTTGACGCAACTGGCACAAGCTTGTTCGACACAACTGGCACAAGTTTGTTCGATGCAAATGGCACAAGTTTGTTAGACACAACTGGCACAAGTTTGTTTAACGCAACTGGCACAAGTTTATTCGACCCAACTGGCAAAAGTTTGTTTGACACAACTGGCACAAGTTTTTTTGACGCAACTGGCACAAGTTTGTTTGATGCAACTGGCACAAGGTTGTTTGACGCAACTGTCACAAGGTTGTTCTACACTACTGGCACAAGTTTGTTCTCTGCAACTGACACAAGTTTGTTTGACGCAACTGGCACAAGTTTGTTCTACGTGGCACAAGTTTCTTTGACGAAACTGGCACAAGTTTGTTCGACGCAACTGGCCCAAGTTTGTTTGACGCAACTGGCACAAGTTTGTTTGACAAAACTGGCACAAGTTTGTTCTACATAACTGGCACAAGTTTGTTCGACGAGACTGGCACAAGTTTGTTCTGCTCAACTGGCACAAGTTTGGTCTACGCAACTGGCACAAGTTTGTTCTATGCAACTGGCATAAATTTGTTTGACGCAACTGGCACAAGTCTGTTTGACTTAACTGGCACAAGTTTGTTCTGCGCAACTGGCACAAGTTTGTTCCACGCAACTGCCACAAGTTTGTTCTACGCAACTGGCTCAAGTTTGTTTTACGCAACTAGCAGAAGTTTGTTTGACACAACTGGCACATGTTTGTCTTACGCATCTGTCACAAGTTTGTTCTACGCAACTGGCACAAGTCTGTTTGACTTAACTGGCACAAGTTTGTTTGACACAACTGGCACAAGTTTGCTCTACACAACTGGCACAAGTTTGTTCTACGCAACTGGCTCAAGTTTGTTCTACACAACTGGCACAAGTTTGTTTGACGCAACTGGCAAAAGTTTGTTTGACGTAACTGGCACAAGTTTGTTCTGAGAAACTGGCCCAAGTTTGTTTAACGCAACTGGCAGAAGTTTGTTCTACGCAACTGGCACAAGTTTGTTCCACGTAACAGACACAAGTTTGTTCTGCGCAACTGGCTCAAGTTTGTTTGACACAACTGGCACAAGTTTGTTCTACGCAGCTGGCAAAAGTTTGTTCTGCGCAGGTGGCACAAGTTTGTTCGACGCAAGTGGCACAAGTTTGTTCGACGCAAGTGGCAAAAGTTTGTTCTACGCAACTGGCACAAGTTTGTTTGACGCAACTGGCACAAGTTTGTTTGACGCAACTGGCACAAGTTTGTTCGACTCAGCTGGCACAAGTTTGTTCGACTCAACTGGCACAAGTTTGTTTAAAGCAACTGGCACAAGTTTATTCGACCCAACTGGCACAAGTTTGTTTGACACAACTGGCACAAGTTTTTTTGACGCAACGTGCACAAGTTTGTTTGACGCAACTGACACAAGGTTGTTTGACGCAACTGGCACAAGGTTGTTCTACAAAACTGGCACAAGTTTGTTCCTTGCAACTGGCACAAGTTTGTTCTACGCAACTGGCACAAGTTTGTTCTACGCAACTGGCACAAGTTTGTTCTACGCAACTGGCACAAGTTTCTTCGACGCAACTGGCACCAGTTTGTTCGACGCAACTGGCCCAAGTTTGTTCGACGCAACTGGCACAAGTTTGTTTGACACAACTGGCACAAGTTTGTTTAACACAACTGGCACAAGTTTGTTCGACGAAACTGGCACAAGTTTGTTCGACGCAACTGGCACAAGTTTGTTCGACGCAACTGGCACAAGTTTGTTCTACGCAACTGTCTCAAGTTTGTTCTACGCAACTGGCACAAGTTTGTTCTACGCAACTGGCACAAGTTTTTCTGACACAACTGGCACAAGTTTGTTCTACATAACTGGCACAAGTTTGTTCTATGCAACTGGCACAATTTTGTTCGACGCAACTGGCAAAAGTTTGTCCGACGCAACTGGCACAAGTTGTTCTATGCAACTGGCATAAATTTGTTTGACGCAACTGGCACAAGTTTGTTTGACGCAACTGGCACAAGGTTGTTTGACGCAACTGGCACAAGGTTGTTTGACACAATTGGCACAAGTTTGTTCTACGCAACTGGCACAAGATTGTTCAACGCAATTGACACAAGTTTGTCCGACGCAACTGGCACAAGTGTGTTCGACGCACCTGGCACAAGTTTGTTCGATGCAACTGGGACAAGTTTGTTCTACGCAACTGGCACAAGTTTGTTCTATGCAACTGGCATAAATTTGTTTGACGCAACTGGCACAAGTTTGTTTGACGCAACTGGCACAAGGTTGTTTGACGCAACTTGCACAAGGTTGCTCTACACAACTGGCACAATATTGTTTTATGCAACTGGCACAAGTTTGTTTGACGCAACTGGCACAAGTTTGTTCTGCACAACTGGCACAAGATTGTTCGACGCAACTGGCACAAGTTTGTTCGACGCAACTGGCACAAGTTTGTTCTACGCAACTGGCACAAGTTTGTTCTACGCAACTGGCACAAGTTTGTTTGATGTAACTGGCACAAGTTTGTTCATCGCAACTGGGACAAGTTTGTTCTACGCAACTGGCCCAAGTTTGTTCTACGCAACTGGCACGAGTTTGTTCTACGCAACTAGCACAAGTTTGTTCTATGGAACTGGGACAAGTTTGTTCTACGCTATTGGCCCATCTTTATTCTTCACAACTGGCACGAGTTTGTTCTATGCAACTGGCACAAGTTTGTTAGACGTACAAGTTTGTTCTACGCAACTTGCACAAATTAGATCTACACAACTGGCACAAGTTTGTTCTACGCAACTGGCACAAGTTTGTTCTACACAACTGGCACAAGTTTGTTCTATGCAACTGGCACAAGTTTGTTTGACACAACTGGCCCAAGTTTGTTTGATGCAACTGGCAAATGTTTGTTTGAAACAACTGGCACAAGTTTGTTCTACTCAACTGTCACAAGTTTGTCCAACGTACCTGGCACAAGTTTGTTCGATGCAACTGGCACAAGTTTGTTCGACGCAACTGGCACAAGTTTGTTCTACGCAACTGGAAAATGTTTGTTCTACGCAACTGCCACAAGTTTGTTCTACGCTACTGCCACAAGTTTGTTGTACGCAACTGGCACAAGTTTCTTCAACGCAACTGGCACAAGTATGTTCGACGCAACTGGCACAAGTTTGTTCTACGCAACTGTCTCAAGTTTGTTCTACGCAACTGGCACAAGTTTGTTTGACGCACCTGGCACATGTTTGTTTGACGCAACTGGCACAAGTTTGTTCTATGCAACTGGCCCAAGTTTGTTTGACGCAACTAGCACAAGGTTGTTCTACGCAACTGGCACAAGTTTGTTCTACGTAACTGGCAGAAGTTTGTTCTATGCAACTGGCACAAGTTTGTTCTATGCAACTGGCACAAGTTTGTTTGACACAAATGGCAAAAGTTTATTCTACGTAACTGGCACAAGTTTGTTCTACGCAACTGGCACAAGTTTGTTCTACGCACCTGGCACAAGTTTGTTCAACGCAACTGGCTCAAGTTTGTTCAACGCAACTGTCACAAGTCTGTTCGACGCAACTGGCACAAGTTTGTTCTATGCAACTGGCTCAAGTTTGTTCTATACAACTGGTACAAGTTTGTTTGACACAACTGGCACAAGTTTGTTTGACACAACTGGCACAAGTTTGTTCGACGAAACTGGCACAAGTTTGTTGTATGCAACTGGCACAAGTTTGTTCGACGTAACTGGCACAAGTTTGTTCTACGCAACTTGCACAAGTTTGTTCGACGCAACTGGCACAAGTTTGTTCTACGCAACTGTCTCAAGTTTGTTCTACGCAACTGGCACAAGTTTGTTCTACGCAACTGGCACAAGTTTTTCTGACACAACTGGCACAAGTTTGTTCTACATAACTGGCACAAATTTGTTCTATGCAACTGGCACAATTTTGTTCAACGCAACTGGCAAAAGTTTGTCCGACGCAACTGGCACAAGTTTGTTCTATGCAACTGGCATAAATTTGTTTGACGCAACTGGCACAAGTTTGTTTGACGCAACTGGCACAAGGTTGTTTGACGCAACTGGCACAAGGTTGTTTGACACAACTGGCACAAGTTTGTTCTACGCAACTGGCACAAGTTTGTTCGACGCAACTGGCCCAAGTTTGTTTGACGCAACTGGCAAAAGTTTGTTTGACGCAACTGGGAAAAGTTTTTTGGACACAACTGGCAAAAAAGTTTGTTCGATGCAACTGGTACAAGTTTGTTCGACGCAACTGGCCCAAGTTTGTTTGACGCAACTGGGAAAATTTTTTTGGACATAACTGGCAAAAAGTTTGTTCGATGCAACTGGCACAAGTTTGTTCAGCGCAACTGGCACAATTTTGTTCTACGCAAATGGCACAAGTTTGTTCTACGCAACTGGCTCAAGTTTGTTCTACGCAACTGGCACAAGTTTGTTTGACGGAACTGGCTCAAGTTTGTTCTACACAACTGGCACAAGTTTGTATGACGCAACTGGCACAAGTTTGTTTGACGCAACTGGCACAAGTTTGTTCTACGCAACTGGCCCAAGTTTGTGTGACGCAACTGGCAGAAGTTTGTTCTACGCAACTGGCACAAGTTTGTTCCACGTAACGGGCACAAGTTTGTTTGACGCAACTGGCACAATTTTGTTTGACAAAACTGGCACAAGTTTGTTCTACGCAACTGGCAAAAGTTTGTTCTGCGCAACTGGCACAAGTTTGTTCGACGCAAGTGGCAAAAGTTTGTTCTATGCAACTGGCAAAAGTTTGTTCTACGCAACTGGCACAAGTTTGTTCGACGCAACTGGCACAAGTTTGTTCGATGCAACTGGCACAAGTTTGTTTGAGGCAACTGGCACAAGTTTGTTCAACGCAACTGGCACAAGTTTGTTCGACACAACTGGCACAAGTTTGTTTAACGCAACTGGCACAATTTTTTTCGACCCAACTGGCACAAGTTTGTTTGACACTACTGGCACAAGTTTTTTTGACAAAACCTGCACAAGTTTGTTTGACGCAACTGGCACAAGGTTGTTTGACGCAATTGGCACAAGGTTGTTCTACAAAACTGGCACAAGTTTGTTCTATGCAACTGGCATAAGTTTGTTCTACGCAACTGGCACAAGTTTGTTCTACACAACTGGCACAAGTTTCATCTACGCAACTGGCACAAGTTTCCTCGACGCAACTGGCACCAGTTTGTTCAACGCAACTGGCCCAAGTTTGTTCTACGCAACTGGCACAAGTTTGTTTGACACAACCTGCACAAGTTTGTTCTACGCAACTGGCACAAGTTTGTTCGACGAAACTGGCCCAAGTTTGTTCGACGCAACTGGCACAAGTTTGTTCGACGCAACTGGCACAAGTTTGTTCTACGCAACTGGCACAAGTTTGTTCTACGCAACTGGCACAAGTTTGTCTGACACAACTGGCACAAGTTTGTTCTACGCAACTGGCACAAGTTTGTCTGACACAACTGGCACAAGTTTGTTCTACGTAACTGGTACAAGTTTGTTCTATGCAACTGGTACAAGTTTGTTTGACGCAACTGGCAAAAGTTTGTTTTATGCAACTGGCACAAGTTTGTTTGACACAACTGGCACAAGTTTGTTCTACGCAACTGGCACAAGTTTGTTCGACGCAATTGGCACAAGTTTGTTCTATGCAACTGGCACAAGTGTGTTCGACGCGACTGGCACAAGTTTGTTCGATGCAACTGGCACAAGTTTGTTCTACGCAACTGGCACAAGTTTGTTCTATGCAACTGGCATAAATTTGTTTGACGCAACTGGCACAAGTTTGTTTGACGCAACTGGCACAAGGTTGTTTGACGCAACTGGCACAAGGTTGTTTGACGCAAATGGCACAAGGTTGCTCTACACAACTGGCACAAGTTTGTTTGACGCAACTGGCACAAGTTTGTTTGATGCAACTGGCACAAGTTTGTTTGACGCAACTGGCAAAAGTTTGTTCGACGCAACTGGCACAAGTTTGTTCGACACAACTGGCACAAGTTTGTTCGACGCAACTGGCACAAGTTTGTTCTACGCAACTTGCACAAGTTTGTTCTACACAACTGGCACAAGTTTGTAGGACGCAACTGGCACAAGTTTGTTCTACGCAACTGGCACAAGTTTGTTCTACGCAACTGGCACAAGTTTGTTTGACGTAACTGGCACAAATTTGTTCTATGCAACTGGGACAAGTTTGTTCTACGCAACTGGCCCAAGTTTGTTCTACACAACTGGCATGAGTTTGTTCTAGGCAACTGGCACAAGTTTGTTCTAAGGAACTGGCGCAAGTTTGTTCTGTGCTACTGGCCCATGTTTGTTCTTCGCAACTGGCACGAGTTTGTTCTATGCAACTGGCACAAGTTTGTTCGACGTAACTGGCACAAGTTTGTTCTACGCAACTTGCACAAATTTGTTCTACGCAACTGGCACAAGTTTGTTCTACGCAACTGGCACAAGTTTGTTCTACGCAACTTGCACAAGTTTGTTCTACTCAACTGGCACAAGTTTGTTCTACGCAACTGGCATAAGTTTGTTCTACGCAACTGGCACAAGTTTGTTTGACGCAACTGGCCCAAGTTTGTTTGACGCAACTGGCAAAAATTTGTTTGAAACAACTGGCACAAGTTTGTTCTACGCAACTGTCACAAGTTTGTCCAACGCACCTGGCACAAGTTTGTTCGATGCAACTGGCACAAGTTTGTTCGACGCAACTGGCACAAGTTTGTTCTACGCAACTGGAAAATGTTTGTTCTACGCAACTGCCACAAGTTTGTTCTACGCAACTGCCACAAGTTTGTTCTACGCAACTGGCACAAGTTTCTTCAACGCAACTGGCACAAGTATGTTCGACGCAACTGGCAGAAGTTTGTTCTACGCAACTGTCTCAAGTTTGTTCTACGCAACTGGCACAAGGTTGTTTGGCGCAACTGGCACAAGTTTCTTTGACGCAAATGGCACAAGTTTGTTCTATGCAACTGGCCCAAGTTCGTTTGAGGCAACTAGCACAAGGTTGTTCTACGCAACTGGCACAAGTTTGTTCTACGTAACTGGCACAAGTTTGTTCTACGCAACTGGCACAAGTTTGTTCTACGCAACTGGCAGAAGTTTGTTTGACACAAATGGCAAAAGTTTATTCTACGTAACTGGCACAAGTTTGTTCTACGCAACTGGCACAAGTTTGGTCTATGCAACTGGCACAAGTTTGTTCAACGCAACTGGCTCAAGTTTGTTCAACGCAACTGTCACAAGTCTGTTCGACGCAACTGGCACAAGTTTGTTCTACGCAACTGGCTCAAGTTTGTTCTACACAACTGGTACAAGTTTGTTTGAAGCAACTGGCACAAGTTTGTTTGACGCAACTGGCCCAAGTTTGTTTGACGCAACTGGCACAAGTTTGTTCTACGCAACTGGCACAAGTTTGTTCTACGTAACTGGCACAAGTTTGTTCTACGCAACTGGCACAAGATTGTTCTACGCAACTGGTACAAGTTTGTTTGACACAAGTGGCACAAGTTTGTTCTACGCAACTGGCAAAAGTTTGTTTGACGCAACTGGCACAAGTTTGCTCGACGCAAGTGGCATAAGTTGGTTCTATGCAACTGGCACAAGTTTGTTTGACACAACTGGCACAAGTTTGTTCTACGCAACTGGCACAAGTTTGTTCGATGCAACTGTCACAAGTATGTTTGACGCAACTGGCACAAGCTTGTTCGACGCAACTGGCACAAGTTTGTTCGATGCAACTGGCACAAGTTTGTTCGACGCAACTGGCACAAGTTTTTTTGACGCAACTAGCACAAGTTTGTTCTATGCAACTGGGTCAAGTTTGTTTGACGCAACTGGCACAAGTTTGTTCTACATAACTGGCACAAATTTGTTCTATGCAACTGGCACAATTTTGTTCAACGCAACTGGCAAAAGTTTGTCCGACGCAACTGGCACAAGTTTGTTCTATGCAACTGGCATAAATTTGTTTGACGCAACTGGCACAAGTTTGTTTGACGCAACTGGCACAAGGTTGTTTGACGCAACTGGCACAAGGTTGTTTGACACAACTGGCACAAGTTTGTTCTACGCAACTGGCACAAGTTTGTTCGACGCAACTGGCCCAAGTTTGTTTGACGCAACTGGCAAAAGTTTGTTTGACGCAACTGGGAAAAGTTTTTTGGACACAACTGGCAAAAAAGTTTGTTCGATGCAACTGGCACAAGTTTGTTCGACGCAACTGGCCCAAGTTTGTTTGACGCAACTGGGAAAATTTTTTTGGACATAACTGGCAAAAAGTTTGTTCGATGCAACTGGCACAAGTTTGTTCAGCGCAACTGGCACAATTTTGTTCTACGCAACTGGCACAAGTTTGTTCTACGCAACTGGCTCAAGTTTGTTCTACGCAACTGGCACAAGTTTGTTTGACGGAACTGGCTCAAGTTTGTTCTACACAACTGGCACAAGTTTGTATGACGCAACTGGCACAAGTTTGTTTGACGCAACTGGCACAAGTTTGTTCTACGCAACTGGCCCAAGTTTGTGTGACGCAACTGGCAGAAGTTTGTTCTACGCAACTGGCACAAGTTTGTTCCACGTAACGGGCACAAGTTTGTTTGACGCAACTGGCACAAGTTTGTTTGACAAAACTGGCACAAGTTTGTTCTACGCAACTGGCAAAAGTTTGTTCTGCGCAACTGGCACAAGTTTGTTCGACGCAAGTGGCAAAAGTTTGTTCTATGCAACTGGCAAAAGTTTGTTCTACGCAATTGGCACAAGTTTGTTCGACGCAACTGGCACAAGTTTGTTCGATGCAACTGGCACAAGTTTGTTTGAGGCAACTGGCACAAGTTTGTTCAACGCAACTGGCACAAGTTTGTTCGACACAACTGGCACAAGTTTGTTTAACGCAACTGGCACAATTTTATTCGACCCAACTGGCACAAGTTTGTTTGACACTACTGGCACAAGTTTTTTTGACAAAACCTGCACAAGTTTGTTTGACGCAACTGGCACAAGGTTGTTTGACGCAATTGGCACAAGGTTGTTCTACAAAACTGGCACAAGTTTGTTCTATGCAACTGGCATAAGTTTGTTCTACGCAACTGGCACAAGTTTGTTCTACACAACTGGCACAAGTTTCATCTACGCAACTGGCACAAGTTTCCTCGACGCAACTGGCACAAGTTTGTTCAACGCAACTGGCCCAAGTTTGTTCTACGCAACTGGCACAAGTTTGTTTGACACAACCTGCACAAGTTTGTTCTACGCAACTGGCACAAGTTTGTTCGACGAAACTGGCCCAAGTTTGTTCGACGCAACTGGCACAAGTTTGTTCGACGCAACTGGCACAAGTTTGTTCTACGCAACTGGCACAAGTTTGTTCTACGCAACTGGCACAAGTTTGTCTGACACAACTGGCACAAGTTTGTTCTACGCAACTGGCACAAGTTTGTCTGACACAACTGGCACAAGTTTGTTCTACGTAACTGGTACAAGTTTGTTCTATGCAACTGGTACAAGTTTGTTTGACGCAACTGGCAAAAGTTTGTTTTATGCAACTGGCACAAGTTTGTTTGACACAACTGGCACAAGTTTGTTCTACGCAACTGGCACAAGTTTGTTCGACGCAATTGGCACAAGTTTGTTCTATGCAACTGGCACAAGTGTGTTCGACGCGACTGGCACAAGTTTGTTCGATGCAACTGGCACAAGTTTGTTCTACGCAACTGGCACAAGTTTGTTCTATGCAACTGGCATAAATTTGTTTGACGCAACTGGCACAAGTTTGTTTGACGCAACTGGCACAAGGTTGTTTGACGCAACTGGCACAAGGTTGTTTGACGCAAATGACACAAGGTTGCTCTACACAACTGGCACAAGTTTGTTTGACGCAACTGGCACAAGTTTGTTTGATGCAACTGGCACAAGTTTGTTTGACGCAACTGGCAAAAGTTTGTTCGACGCAACTGGCACAAGTTTGTTCGACACAACTGGCTCAAGTTTGTTCGACGCAACTGGCACAAGTTTGTTCTACGCAACTTGCACAAGTTTGTTCTACACAACTGGCACAAGTTTGTAGGACGCAACTGGCACAAGTTTGTTCTACGCAACTGGCACAAGTTTGTTCTACGCAACTGGCACAAGTTTGTTTGACGTAACTGGCACAAATTTGTTCTATGCAACTGGGACAAGTTTGTTCTACGCAACTGGCCCAAGTTTGTTCTACACAACTGGCATGAGTTTGTTCTAGGCAACTGGCACAAGTTTGTTCTAAGGAACTGGCGCAAGTTTGTTCTGTGCTACTGGCCCATGTTTGTTCTTCGCAACTGGCACGAGTTTGTTCTATGCAACTGGCACAAGTTTGTTCGACGTAACTGGCACAAGTTTGTTCTACGCAACTTGCACAAATTTGTTCTACGCAACTGGCACAAGTTTGTTCTACGCAACTGGCACAAGTTTGTTCTACGCAACTTGCACAAGTTTGTTCTACTCAACTGGCACAAGTTTGTTCTACGCAACTGGCACAAGTTTGTTTGACGCAACTGGCCCAAGTTTGTTTGACGCAACTGGCACAAGTTTGTTCTACGCAACTGGCACAAGTTTGTTCTACGTAACTGGCACAAGTTTGTTCTACGCAACTGGCACAAGATTGTTCTACGCAACTGGTACAAGTTTGTTTGACACAAGTGGCACAAGTTTGTTCTACGCAACTGGCAAAAGTTTGTTTGACGCAACTGGCACAAGTTTGCTCGACGCAAGTGGCATAAGTTGGTTCTATGCAACTGGCACAAGTTTGTTTGACACAACTGGCACAAGTTTGTTCTACGCAACTGGCAAAAGTTTGTTCGATGCAACTGTCACAAGTATGTTTGACGCAACTGGCACAAGCTTGTTCGACGCAACTGGCACAAGTTTGTTCGATGCAACTGGCACAAGTTTGTTCGACGCAACTGGCACAAGTTTTTTTGACGCAACTAGCACAAGTTTGTTCTATGCAACTGGGTCAAGTTTGTTTGACGCAACTGGCACAAGTTTGTTCTACATAACTGGCACAAATTTGTTCTATGCAACTGGCACAATTTTGTTCAACGCAACTGGCAAAAGTTTGTCCGACGCAACTGGCACAAGTTTGTTCTATGCAACTGGCATAAATTTGTTTGACGCAACTGGCACAAGTTTGTTTGACGCAACTGGCACAAGGTTGTTTGACGCAACTGGCACAAGGTTGTTTGACACAACTGGCACAAGTTTGTTCTACGCAACTGGCACAAGTTTGTTCGACGCAACTGGCCCAAGTTTGTTTGACGCAACTGGCAAAAGTTTGTTTGACGCAACTGGGAAAAGTTTTTTGGACACAACTGGCAAAAAAGTTTGTTCGATGCAACTGGCACAAGTTTGTTCGACGCAACTGGCCCAAGTTTGTTTGACGCAACTGGGAAAATTTTTTTGGACATAACTGGCAAAAAGTTTGTTCGATGCAACTGGCACAAGTTTGTTCAGCGCAACTGGCACAATTTTGTTCTACGCAACTGGCACAAGTTTGTTCTACGCAACTGGCTCAAGTTTGTTCTACGCAACTGGCACAAGTTTGTTTGACGGAACTGGCTCAAGTTTGTTCTACACAACTGGCACAAGTTTGTATGACGCAACTGGCACAAGTTTGTTTGACGCAACTGGCACAAGTTTGTTCTACGCAACTGGCCCAAGTTTGTGTGACGCAACTGGCAGAAGTTTGTTCTACGCAACTGGCACAAGTTTGTTCCACGTAACGGGCACAAGTTTGTTTGACGCAACTGGCACAAGTTTGTTTGACAAAACTGGCACAAGTTTGTTCTACGCAACTGGCAAAAGTTTGTTCTGCGCAACTGGCACAAGTTTGTTCGACGCAAGTGGCAAAAGTTTGTTCTATGCAACTGGCAAAAGTTTGTTCTACGCAATTGGCACAAGTTTGTTCGACGCAACTGGCACAAGTTTGTTCGATGCAACTGGCACAAGTTTGTTTGAGGCAACTGGCACAAGTTTGTTCAACGCAACTGGCACAAGTTTGTTCGACACAACTGGCACAAGTTTGTTTAACGCAACTGGCACAATTTTATTCGACCCAACTGGCACAAGTTTGTTTGACACTACTGGCACAAGTTTTTTTGACAAAACCTGCACAAGTTTGTTTGACGCAACTGGCACAAGGTTGTTTGACGCAATTGGCACAAGGTTGTTCTACAAAACTGGCACAAGTTTGTTCTATGCAACTGGCATAAGTTTGTTCTACGCAACTGGCACAAGTTTGTTCTACACAACTGGCACAAGTTTCATCTACGCAACTGGCACAAGTTTCCTCGACGCAACTGGCACAAGTTTGTTCAACGCAACTGGCCCAAGTTTGTTCTACGCAACTGGCACAAGTTTGTTTGACACAACCTGCACAAGTTTGTTCTACGCAACTGGCACAAGTTTGTTCGACGAAACTGGCCCAAGTTTGTTCGACGCAACTGGCACAAGTTTGTTCGACGCAACTGGCACAAGTTTGTTCTACGCAACTGGCACAAGTTTGTTCTACGCAACTGGCACAAGTTTGTCTGACACAACTGGCACAAGTTTGTTCTACGCAACTGGCACAAGTTTGTCTGACACAACTGGCACAAGTTTGTTCTACGTAACTGGTACAAGTTTGTTCTATGCAACTGGTACAAGTTTGTTTGACGCAACTGGCAAAAGTTTGTTTTATGCAACTGGCACAAGTTTGTTTGACACAACTGGCACAAGTTTGTTCTACGCAACTGGCACAAGTTTGTTCGACGCAATTGGCACAAGTTTGTTCTATGCAACTGGCACAAGTGTGTTCGACGCGACTGGCACAAGTTTGTTCGATGCAACTGGCACAAGTTTGTTCTACGCAACTGGCACAAGTTTGTTCTATGCAACTGGCATAAATTTGTTTGACGCAACTGGCACAAGTTTGTTTGACGCAACTGGCACAAGGTTGTTTGACGCAACTGGCACAAGGTTGTTTGACGCAAATGGCACAAGGTTGCTCTACACAACTGGCACAAGTTTGTTTGACGCAACTGGCACAAGTTTGTTTGATGCAACTGGCACAAGTTTGTTTGACGCAACTGGCAAAAGTTTGTTCGATGCAACTGGCACAAGTTTGTTCGACACAACTGGCTCAAGTTTGTTCGACGCAACTGGCACAAGTTTGTTCTACGCAACTTGCACAAGTTTGTTCTACACAACTGGCACAAGTTTGTAGGACGCAACTGGCACAAGTTTGTTCTACGCAACTGGCACAAGTTTGTTCTACGCAACTGGCACAAGTTTGTTTGACGTAACTGGCACAAATTTGTTCTATGCAACTGGGACAAGTTTGTTCTACGCAACTGGCCCAAGTTTGTTCTACACAACTGGCATGAGTTTGTTCTAGGCAACTGGCACAAGTTTGTTCTAAGGAACTGGCGCAAGTTTGTTCTGTGCTACTGGCCCATGTTTGTTCTTCGCAACTGGCACGAGTTTGTTCTATGCAACTGGCACAAGTTTGTTCGACGTAACTGGCACAAGTTTGTTCTACGCAACTTGCACAAATTTGTTCTACGCAACTGGCACAAGTTTGTTCTACGCAACTGGCACAAGTTTGTTCTACGCAACTTGCACAAGTTTGTTCTACTCAACTGGCACAAGTTTGTTCTACGCAACTGGCATAAGTTTGTTCTACGCAACTGGCACAAGTTTGTTTGACGCAACTGGCCCAAGTTTGTTTGACGCAACTGGCAAAAATTTGTTTGAAACAACTGGCACAAGTTTGTTCTACGCAACTGTCACAAGTTTGTCCAACGCACCTGGCACAAGTTTGTTCGATGCAACTGGCACAAGTTTGTTCGACGCAACTGGCACAAGTTTGTTCTACGCAACTGGAAAATGTTTGTTCTACGCAACTGCCACAAGTTTGTTCTACGCAACTGCCACAAGTTTGTTCTACGCAACTGGCACAAGTTTCTTCAACGCAACTGGCACAAGTATGTTCGACGCAACTGGCACAAGTTTCTTCTACGCAACTGTCTCAAGTTTGTTCTACGCAACTGGCACAAGGTTGTTTGGCGCAACTGGCACAAGTTTCTTTGACGCAACTGGCACAAGTTTGTTCTATGCAACTGGCCCAAGTTCGTTTGAGGCAACTAGCACAAGGTTGTTCTACGCAACTGGCACAAGTTTGTTCTACGTAACTGGCACAAGTTTGTTCTACGCAACTGGCACAAGTTTGTTCTACGCAACTGGCAGAAGTTTGTTTGACACAAATGGCAAAAGTTTATTCTACGTAACTGGCACAAGTTTGTTCTACGCAACTGGCACAAGTTTGGTCTATGCAACTGGCACAAGTTTGTTCAACGCAACTGGCTCAAGTTTGTTCAACGCAACTGTCACAAGTCTGTTCGACGCAACTGGCACAAGTTTGTTCTACGCAACTGGCTCAAGTTTGTTCTACACAACTGGTACAAGTTTGTTTGACGCAACTGGCACAAGTTTGTTTGACGCAACTGGCCCAAGTTTGTTTGACGCAACTGGCACAAGTTTGTTCTACGCAACTGGCACAAGTTTGTTCTACGTAACTGGCACAAGTTTGTTCTACGCAACTGGCACAAGATTGTTCTACGCAACTGGTACAAGTTTGTTTGACACAAGTGGCACAAGTTTGTTCTACGCAACTGGCAAAAGTTTGTTTGACGCAACTGGCACAAGTTTGCTCGACGCAAGTGGCATAAGTTGGTTCTATGCAACTGGCACAAGTTTGTTTGACACAACTGGCACAAGTTTGTTCTACGCAACTGGCACAAGTTTGTTCGATGCAACTGTCACAAGTATGTTTGACGCAACTGGCACAAGCTTGTTCGACGCAACTGGCACAAGTTTGTTCGATGCAACTGGCACAAGTTTGTTCGACGCAACTGGCACAAGTTTTTTTGACGCAACTAGCACAAGTTTGTTCTATGCAACTGGGTCAAGTTTGTTTGACGCAACTGGCACAAGTTTGTTCTACGCAACTGGCACAAGTTTGTTCTACGCAACTGGCACAAGTTTGTTCGGCGCAACTGGCACAAATTTGTCTAACACAACTAGCACAAGTTTATTCGACCCAACTGGCACAAGTTTGTTTGAAACAACTGGCACAAGTTTGTTGTACGCAACTGGCAAAAGTTTGTTTGACACAACTGGCACAAGTTTGCTCGACGCAAGTGGCACAAGTTTGTTCTATGCAACTGGCACGAGTTTGTTTGACACAACTAGCACAAGGTTGTTCTACGCAACTGGCACAAGTTTGTTCGATGCAACTGTCACAAGTTTGTTTGACACAACTGGCACAAGCTTGTTCGACGCAACTGGCACAGGTT